>OX371185.1:3951890-5217284 GCA_947310635.1 Leptodirus hochenwartii | reverse complement strand
TAGAATATCACCCAAATACCGTAACAAGCATTATGTAGCTAGATGTACATTTCAAGCGCTATGCGCCCCATCTTCAGTAGCACAAGTTAAACTAAATAAAATACCGCTGTCACGAATCGTGATTGATATACTAGCGCTTGAAATGTACATCTAGCTACTTAATGCTTGTTACGGTATTTGGGTGATATTCTATATTATAATTTAACACCGTAGTGATAATTTTTAAAACCGTAGTGATAATTAAAAAAAAAAAAGTAAAGTTTTGATTGTTAATACCAAGCACCCTAACTGTTGTATGATTAAGACTAGTTATTTCAATCATTAATCCATATCGGAGCAGTATGTCATGTTATCTTTTTCATACAATTGTCTTTTAACTTCTTTTGGAAATTTGGGTCATAAAGGTAGTCATTAAAATTCCAATAATGTGTATTTAAACACGCCATTCACAATGCATCGATCACGTACATATATCACCGAAAACATACAAGATAACATAAAACCAGAAGCTTAGTACTTATACGAGAACATGCTTTTGACATAAGTACCGGTCACGAATAAAGGATCAGTGCAAGAGCTGCTCATTATACACGCTTTAGTTTAAACGAATGAAAAAAGGCACTTTTCATGCATTGAGAACATTGATAGATAGTCTTTCTTTGGAGTGTAAGTTTAATGAGAAATCAGGACGAGCTATTTAATGCTCAAAAGCAGAGTAATTTTCGGCAGTTGGTTGTGTCCATTAAAAGAACTAACACCTTTATAATAATCACAATGTTTTTGCTAATCAGTTTTTTGATGGGTGTTACTCAATTACAAAATGTTCTTACTTCATCCGAATCTAATCAAACTAGTACCAAAAAAAGAGCTGCTTTATATCCAACTGGCAGTTTAGATTTACCAGAAATAATCATAAACAAAGCCGTAACGAGCAAGAGTTATTTTAACGGATATCACTATCCTATACCAAATCCCCCTTTCCAATTCGACGAACCTGTTTTACCAAGCTATTTACCACCAACACAATCCACTCCGCCTGTATACGATCCTTCCTATTTACCACCCCTAAACGACCTTGTTCCACCGTACTATGACCCAACAGAACCGCCCAACCAAAACGAATATTTACCACCAATAATTGCAAAATCTTCAACAAACATGTCGTGCCTCGATACAAATGCGAACAAGTTCTTCCGAGCGACCGTTAAATTGAATTCAAATGCTCTAAATCCACCGGTTATAGATGGTGCTTCGGCGGAAGATTGCGTGAGGAGTTTGAGTGGTGGCGAGTTCTTTCAGTTAGATTTAGCGGGCAATCAAATAATGGCGTGCGGGGTGCGTTATTGTTCCCAACGGAATATGTGTGTGAGGGTGAGAATTCCGATGGTGAACGGATTGCGGATGTTGGAAGATCAGCAGATATTACTTCAGTGTAGGTTGCAAGAACCAGTTTTGGTTGGTACGAAAAAATTCAGGATTGGGCCAGTAAGAATGTTGTAAGTGAAAATTGGCTACGTAAAAATTCGTTCATTCTAAGCTACATTTTGACCGAAATTTCACAAGCTTATAATAGTCTATACAATCTTAAATATTTTCCTTCATAAGCTTTTCATCCAATGCTTTGCAATGTTTGAACATTACAATTATATTTACGAAGGTTCAATTTCGTTCTGGTTAGTTAGCATTTTTCTGGGGATGTGACCAAGTGTGGTGTAATAAAAATGTCGAGTAACTTGAAGGTTTATAGACGAAAATCGAATCTGCAACTTCAAGCGTAAATTTTCTGGATAATCTTACATCTTTAATCACATCGAAAAATGCCCCCGAACGCTAAATTATTTATTAATTCAGCTCCCTGTTCACTTCGACATATTTCCCCGATGGCTTACCACATATTCGTAACGGAACAATCATATCTATCACACTATATCACTCGCACAGACAGGGCCGTGCCCTAGGCAGCAGCACTTCAGTAACCGCCGGGGGTAGCCGGCGCAATTTCGACATGGACGTGACGCTGTATAGGCGGAACGGGGCCGCCGGCAATCCCGAGCAATCCCCTGGAACGGTGGTGAACGTAGGCAGCACCGTCTACCTAGGGGATGAATTACTACTGCGGGCGGCCGTGCGTGATGGGGATGGTAAGTGTACATTTGCACTGTGCAGAGATGTAGAAGTCGTTTAATATATGTTAAACTGCACGTTGAATAGGCGTTTTGTGGGGGTGAGAGGTACAGGAAGAATTGCGCGGCTTATAGAGTGCGAGAGGGAAGGTTGTTTCCTAATCGCGCTGATGCTGCGTTAGAGTTGTAGTTGGGGGAAGCGGGAAAGATTTCCCTACCCTATGGGCAGTGGCGGTTCCTTATGCAGGCTACAGGGCCGCGCGCCCCTCCTGAACATTGAGCGCATCACCGTAGATATATAATTGTATTGCGATATTTTATCTCGGCATTATTTTTCATTAAAGATAAAGCTTGCGCCGCGATAACAATCAACACAACGTTCGTTGTGGCGTTCGTTGTGGTATCTGTTGCAAGTCACAATATCGATGCTGTATCTGTCTGTATCTATCGTTCGCATGGTATAGATATAACGCTACTATACTAACTATACTAACTATAGATATATTAACGTACTGGGTGCCACTGCGTGATCAGCGCCACTGTGTACAGTTAAATGAATATACACTCATCTCACTCTATTGCAAGCAATCGGTGAGAACGACCGTATGCCGTATATCTTCTATTTCTTCGGTTCGATACTAGCTTCATTATCTAATATACGTCACAGATTCCCAGCGGCTATCCATTGTCAGTATAAGTTAAATACATATATACAGTACATATGCAATGAGATGAGTGTATCATAGAGTGCAGGTGACCGATCTATTGGATGTCGCGCTTCTTTAACGGCTTAGAGAAATTCAGAGAGAAGAGAGAGTAGTATATATATATATATACAGAGAGTATATATATATGTACATAAATTGCTATAGAATAGCCAGATTAGACAGTATCATTTGTTCTGTGTATGTACGATTTTGCCGATTTGGCGAAGCGATTATAAGGAATCAAAAATCATCTATTATATTAATCGTACACGCAACATGAATAGTTTATTAGAGAAATCGATTCAGGAAAGATTTATTCTTCAAAATATGCTATGCTTAGTCTATTCATACAGTGTCTACTGAATCTTGATGCTTTAACAACATTTCATGCCATAGTCATAGAAAAGAAAGTCTACTCTACAATACAATATATCTATACAAGTTACATTGACATCTCTATGGCCTTTATATGGTCGTGAAGGTATTCATCTTCGTTTGGCTCCGTATAATTAATGTGGTACGGTACATTCAACGAAATCTGTAACCCGCTACCAATTAAGTGGGTAATTACGAACGGCAAATTAAATTACCCAATTCGGTAACACAGAGACAATTTTACACTCACAGAAGATGCGGGTCAATATAGAATAGTAACTTCTGTTCCAATTAAGCAATTATTTATAAAACGCCTCAAGAATAATAACATATACACGATAGCTTTGATGTTAAATTATTTGTGATAATTTTTCATGAACACCCCAAAATGATACGCGAGCTTCCGAGATTAAATTTAGAATCCCAAACAATAGAAAATCTCGCCATCCAAAATAATAGCTGGGTAAAAAATCTTTTGTTTGTACATTGAATAAAAGTTTCTTATGATAAAGTGCTTTATGGCTTTCAATTTCTTAAGCCAGATGATTGGACGCACACAATTATTTGCAATATTGAAACAAACACGGAAATCTTAGTTCAAAATTAAGTCAACCGTTTATAAAAGAAGGCGCTAGTTAGTTAAAATTCCTATTTCAAAATATTCAACATATATTATAATCTATAGGTTGGCGCTACAGTCGCATAAGTACTGTCACAATTCACGCGGCCTCCCCTAACACAAACGTAGACACGACCAATTCTAATCCAGTGCAAAGCGTAACGCTCTTGGACGAAAGAGGATGTCGCGTGGAGGTCATGCGTGCTGTTTGCCCAGAGCAACCCCGTCAAATCGGACCGATGACAGTTAGCGTGCCCTTTCGGGCGTTTTTGTTTCAGCAAACACAATCACCCTTGGTGGGGGGTGGGTTAAACGTACCTCACCAGGAGGAGATGGTACTCAGTGTTAGGATGGTTGCGTGTTTGGAAGCGCACGATTGTGCCGTGCCGGTAAGGAAGATTTCTAAATATTTTTAAGTTGTGCATGGAATGTCGTGAGAATAAGGTTATCTATAACAGTTATGCGTATTTGAATTGATAAGGAATTGATTTAGAAGTAGTTATAATAAATATTTTAAACAGAATATTTGTTTTTTAAACTGAATATGTATACTTTATGGTAATAATTTATATAGCCACTATTTTCAATTCGTTAAATTAAATTAAATTTGCAAAAGCTTGCTAGGAACAAATATATTCCTGAAGATATAAAATTTACTTTCTATAAATTTAAAATCCGAATATTTATTTAATAATCCATACTAAACTACGAATCGTTATTAATGTGATACGTAAATAAATAATAAATAAAATCGGAGTCAGAGGCGTACTCAAAACTTGTTAAAATCAATAATATGTGAAAGTATTTACGAAACTTATAAACCGCCAACAACAACATTGTATATATCTATGATGGCCTTAAGTTCAAATTAATAATGAAAAATTAGCCGAGTCAATTGCTAATTATAGAAACATGTAACAATTTCTTATGTTCTTAATAAATAGATTGGCTTACAAAACAAATGAACGAATACCAAAACAATAACCGTACACATATACAAAATATATATGTATTTTTCTCCCTATATTTGTAGGCTTGTAATATGATATCTAGAGGTCGTATTCGCGCAAAACGTTCCAGCGATAACAAAAGAAAACTCGGTGAAAACAATGGCGCATCGACCGACATTGAAACGTATCTGGATTTCCGCGTTATCGCGAACCGGTCGCCTGAAGAAAATCACGCAAAAGAGGCGAAACGAATTGAAACTGCTAGCAAATTAATGGGCCCGACGATAATAATATCTATTTCCGGGGTAATTATTTTAGCTACTTTCGGAGCGTTGGTTTATTTGAAGAACAAAATGAATGCTTCTAAATTTTACCGTTAAAATTATTTTTTTAATAGCTATAGCAAAAAGATCAAGGGTTATCAAGATGTTAATTAAAATAATTTTTATATCAATATAAGATATTTGTTATTGCGGTATAATTGCGTACAATTAAAGCAATTATATATATTTTTAAACCGACAAAACGAATATTAAAATTAATTTTATTGATTACTACATATGAATAGTTAGCTTTTATTTTAAAAAAAAAGTGTGCATGTAGATATATAAAATGGCGTATAATTATTTGAATTTTTTAAGTTGCCTTTAAGTTGTTTTCTTATAAGTAATCAAAATTGTTTTGTATACTATTTAATTATTACTAAGAATTTTTTACCATTTTTACTTTAATAAAATTGTTTATTAAAAGAACGATTTTCATTTCTTAATAATTTTATAAAATACACTCAACAAATGTGACCTAGGATTTGACCGAGATCTACTTTTAATCAATAAATACATATGCAGTCTGGTGATTTATGTGCATTTTATAGTAATTCGTTGATTGATACGAGTATTCACATTTATATGACCCATTATATAACAAATGGATGATCATTTTTAGCGACTTATTAGCAGAACACATTTTTTCCACACCAATAATAATTTTTTAAAAGTTTCTTTTAAAAAAAACATTTAGATTCGATAGGGCAACGGTGGGTGGTATTTTTGCTACGACACATGCGCACCGTACACATCAGACATTTAAATACTATCTACATCATCGTAGGGACATTTACATTGCATCAAATATTATGCAAGTTGCCTACTTTAATTTCTTTATTAAAATAAATAGACGGTACATATTTCTCTGATGAATTACATGACAAATAATTGTAATTTAATGTATTTCTAGTTGCAGCAAACTTTTTTGCCCCGTTTACTGTCTCGTCAAATGTTTTTCAGGTTTATTAAATACCGTATTGGTCAGTTTAATATATCATCAAGCATTTAATCAGATTCTAGTGCTTATTTTACCAAAGAAATTGAATTTAATCTGTAGCTCCTGTTTTATGTAATTTTGACATAGTTAATTAAAATCGGGTGCCAATATGAGAGTGCCGGGGCAAGCAGAGTGTTGGTTCTCCAACACAAAGTTGTATAAACAAAACGAATTGCATTTATCGTTTAAACAAATGTATGAACAACGTATTAATGTAAACTGTAAATAATTACACGCAGTTAAATGCATAAATACTTAGAGGTGATAATTGAAATCAATTTAGCAAATGGCACTTAATTAACACGTAGATGTTGCTATTTAAACCTACGAGTGCTATTTGAAGAACGCCAGATTTTTGCTTTTACTTTTTTCAAAGGAATCTAATATTGATTAACAATTATAAAGATAGAATAATTAAACTATCTGACGAATTAAAAAATTGTTATGTTCTAAACAAAAATATAATGCACAAATGTTTGTTAATATCGAAAATAGATTATACTTATAAGAATTTAAATGAGTTTCTATAATTGATATTTTATACAAAAATAGATTAAAATACGCAAACAATCAACTTTTATTTTAACTTAGAAAATGCAAACTAATATATAAAATATTAGTAATATTTCTATCCATTAAAGTAGCTAATTTATTTACGGTCATTTTTATCGAGTATTTGCGCTTTTCATATTTTTACAATGTTAAATAATAAATCATTAATCAA
Organism: Leptodirus hochenwartii; assembly: GCA_947310635.1. Lineage (NCBI taxonomy): Eukaryota > Metazoa > Arthropoda > Insecta > Coleoptera > Leiodidae > Leptodirus > Leptodirus hochenwartii. The sequence continues at coordinate 5,210,463 of OX371185.1, read as the reverse complement.
CAATATAATTCAAAATCCAAGACAAAATACCTGCAGTAATTAGGGCAAAAAATCTATCGCATTTTGCAAGCACAAATGAAGTAATATAAAAAAAAAATCCCAATCTATGCACCGGCACGTTCGTTAACTTGTATGCAAGTTTTATGTTTTTTTACGCATGTTTTCGATTAAATTTTATAGGACTGGTATACCGATACTTTTTTTAATTACGATTACAATCGTTTTTTTTATGGTAAATTATGGCATACGAAATATGACCGAGCCAAACAAGAGTTCGCGCAAAACTGGCTTGATTCCTTGAAACATCAAATCCATATAACCCGATCTGAGGCAAGCATATACTAACATATTATAGAAAGAAAGTTGAAAATGGACTCGTGCCACTTGCAAAACAAAAATATTGTTAAGCAATAATCAACATATATAATTCCCTTAATTGTTATTTTATTTCAATCGATCAAAAGTTGTTTTTGAAAGTACAAAAGAAGTTTTAAATCAATGAAGAATTAGTTTAGTGATTAAACTTGACAATAAAAACGCTTTTTGGATGTTATTTGCTAAGACCAATGCATTTTTATATACAACTATTAGTGTAGAATCATACAACTTTTTTTTAAATTGCATACGTAAATAATTTTTTTGTTAAATAATTATGCTAGCGCTAGCAATGAATGCTAACTATAACAGTTAGTATTCATTGGTGCTAGTTTTAAAAATACAATGAAATATAGGCATTTTGCATGCCAAAGCAATATGGCCACGCAGTCAAAGTTGCCTATCTAACTAATCAAGGTGACATTGTCGACTAATATGATAAGCCCCTGAAACTGATAGCAAGAATGACTAATCAAATCATGCTAAGTGATTCGAATTATTGCAGATTATGTGCAGAAAATAATACGAACGGCACAAATTTATTTGATATGGATGAAAATAAGCAGGAATTGAGCGATTTGGTGAATACTTATTTGCCATTGAAGGTGCGTATATTTGTGCAGTATTCTACTTGACTAGTACTGCCGAGACTGCTGCGGGAAATTTGAAAATACGGGGTAATCTGAACACATTACAGGTGGAAAAAGAAAGCCGCTATCCCAAAACCATTTGTCCCGGCTGCAATATACAACTAGAGGCTACCAAAAGCTTTTTTGACCTGATTATAAATGGCCAATTTAAACTTAAAGCATTGCTAGAGGAACAAAGCGCGATTTTGCAGCGGCAAGAGAATCAAAAGCAGCAATTGGAGAACATTTTAAAAACTGTTAATCCTTCATCCAGCGTTGAATCTTACGCTATTCAAACCGACGATTCGGGAGATACATTTTTCATTAAAAGTACAATATATAGCAAATTATCTTTAAAACACCGAATACACGAGGTATTTTGTAGTTTTAACTGACGGGCCGCTATTTCCGCAAGATCACGAACTAGCCCTTAAAATTGGGGCTTCAGTTGCTGATAAACCAAAAAAGAAACGGGGACGCCCCGCTAAAGTACATAAACCTGACGAGGAAAATGTCGACATACAAAAAGAAAAGGATATTGAACCTTCGGAAGAATTGCAGAAACTAGAAGAAGAAACGCCAATAGACGCTGAAGGGCGTAGAAAACGTAAAATTAAAATCCCTTCTCGATTTAATGAAGTGTTAAAGGTAAAGTAATAAATATCAATTTGATCCGAAATATAGAAGAGAGCATTCTGGGACCTTCTGAAAAGCGTTGCTCACGCGCTTGCGCACTTAAATTCCAAAAGCATCTCGTACTACTTCTAAGTGTCGTTTTTTAGGGAGAAGAATTGGAACAGGCGTTTAAAAAAGAGGGTGTTTTAGACGAGGACATTCAGGTAGAGTACTATAATGAGCCTAAAACAGATATTTACGATACCGAAATCATTGGGCACCTGCAAGACGAGAATGGAGAGCCAATTGAGCAATTGATATTAAATAAACTAAATACGAATAATAAATCGCTGGCGAGATTCGAGTGCGAATATTGCGGGAGAGTGTTTAATCACCCGGGCAGATACGAAATACACAAGTCTTTTCATAAGAACTTGAAATATCAATGCGAAACAGAGCAGTGTAAAATACAATTTGAAAATAAAGTCTGTTTGGATCTGCATCAGCGAAAAGAGGAGCATATGGGAATTACGTTAATTGAAACGATTGAAAACTTTGTAAGCCGGGTTATAATTGTTTATATATTTTGTAAATACTAAATAGTCGAAATATCTAAACTAAATTATTTTTTATTCTGAAGGGGGAAATACAGTTGCCCGCTTATAAGATCGAGGATTTTAAAGTAGGTAACAAAAAATCGAAATATATTTGCGAATATTGCGACAAAGGATTCAATCAACTGGATAAATATGATATTCATAAGTTAAGCCACAAATATATAACTTACAGATGTCAGGAAGACAATTGTAAAATTGAATTCGATGCTAAGAATCAATTAGAAATGCATCAAACGAAAGAATGCCATTTTGGTATTATTGTTGTGGAAAAGCAACACGTAGATGAAAACGTCATAGTAAGATATTAATCCGTCCACACGAGAAATTTTTACAATTTTTGTATTCTTCAGCTTGAATATAACAATTCCGAAGCGGAGGATGATCCCGATTACAAAACGGATTCAAATGATACGCAAACAAATGTATTATCTATCGTGGCAGTGCAAAATTCAAGTGATCAACAACAAAACATTCCATGCACACTTTGCACAAAAACGTTCAGTTGTAAACAAAATTATGATGTCCACGTGAAAGCCGTTCATTTACAAGTAAGTTGTTCACGGTTTTAAAGCATCGTGATAAAAAAAATTGTATGAAAACATCATTTTGTAGGAAAAGCCGTATCATTGCGTACCCTGTAATAAAACATTCCCGTATAGAAACACATTTCGCGCTCATATGTTTCAGCATGCCGACCGGAAGTATATTTGTGACGTCTGTCAAAAGCCGTTCCATCATCCAAGCAGTTTAGTGTATCATAAAGAAGCGGAACATAATAATGGAAGAAGGTAAAGTATTACCAAAATATATGTAAATATTATTAGTTAAATGTAATTCACCTTTGATTTTTATGGCTCTTCTCATATTTAGATATATTTTTAAAGTCAAACGTTAAGATAGATAAAGTAATAACTATATAAATAAGAAAAGAATCACCAAAGACAACAATCCAATGGAAATTTATATATAAAAAAAATTATACGTGACTTGAAACTATTCTTTAAATAGTTTCCCTGGCAAATAATACTAGCTAATATATCATTTTAAAAAAATACTTTCGCAGATACATTTGCAAAAAATGCGGTAAAGCATTCAAACACAAACAGTTGCTAATGCGTCATCAACTCGTCCATTCCGATTCGCGCCCGTTTACTTGCAAACAGTGCGGCAGCGCGTTTAAGACGCGCCCAAATCTCGCCCATCACATTTCCACGCACTCGGGCGAGCGGAAGTACGCTTGCAGCGTTCCGCAGTGCGAACAAACGTTCGCTCATAAAACGTCGCTCACGATGCACCAGCGATGGCACGACGGTCAGAAACCGTACGAATGCGACGTGTGTATGAAAACATTTTCGCAAAAAGGAAATTTGGCGGAACATAGGAGAATACATACGGGTTTGTTTGCGATATTTGCGAGTTTTTTGAATGATAGAAATATATAGGGGGTGTATAAAAGCATTACACGTGCAAAAATGTTTCGGATATTTCATTTTACGCGTTAAAAATTGAAAATAATTGGTTTTGGTTCTAAATGTTTCTGTTTTGCGTAGGGGAAAAGCCTTATTGTTGCTCGTTATGTCAGCGAAAGTTTACAACTTCCTCGCAATATAAGTTACATGTAAAAAGGCACACTGGCGAACGCCCATGGCGGTGTGAATATTGCGGGAAAACATTCCTTCACAAAGACACATGGAAATGCCATACAAGACGTCACAGAAATGAAAGACCATATCAATGTAAACAATGTAAGAATCGACCTAACGAAACGTCCATCACTGTTCTTGAAGTTACTAAATTTCGTTCCGTTTAAATTTTATTTTTGTAGGCATGCGCGGTTTTACGGAGCACTGGGCTTTAAAGAAACACATGCGCTTACATTCGGGCGAAAGGCCACATGCGTGCGATCAGTGCGATAAATCATTTGCGGATTCATCGAATCTAACGAAGCACAGACGCATCCATGCTAAGAATGCTGCTGCAGCTGCAGCTGTTGTTGGTAAACCAGTAGAACCAATCACAGCTTCATCTGCTAGCAAAATATCAGCGCAACTATTAACAACGGCAACTGTAGGTGCCACATTAGCATCGCCTACAGTTGGATTTAACTTGCTCGGTACTGTAAATGGTGTGAAAAGTGATAGTTTGAGTAGGTGAACAAAAGGTTTATTAATAGAACGCCTATTAGTTTCGATATTCATCTTCAGGTGATCAATTATTGTATCTAACTTATGGAGATGAATCGAACAGTTCGATGCCTCAAACATTGCTTCATATCGTTGATGATTCTGTAAAAAGTGAGGATTCAGACGATGGTGGTATAAATACAAATGCCGTGGATTTTAATGTACAGGATACATTGAGGGTATAATAACTGACAAACTGATTGTGGTTACTAAACTAACGAGTGTTCTTAAATAGCATTTAGTTGACGACAATGGTGTTCCAATAACTGTAACAACAACAGAAGGACATCAAATCAAAGTGGTGACCACGACAATAAATGACGAACCAATGATACAAGGCCTAATGTCCGATGGAACATTAGTTGCCATTAATCTGACAATGCATGATGGAAAATCGTTCACAGCGGATATTGTGTCACCAATGTTACCTTCACCATCAACAATCTGTGAAAAACGAAAGGTACGTTATCGTTATCTAATCTGACATAATAAAAGCGGCTATGCGACTGACTACTTTCTCTACAGAAACCGAACAAAGTGGACATCCTCGGCAATATTTCCCTTCTCCCACCATCGCCAACACTACACACAACTAACCTTATCGGTACTACGGTAGAGGAGAAAGTAGCTCTCCTACACCAAGGTATCGATACGTCCCCAGTTACACCAATAACGGCACTAACACTCGACCAATTACACTTTCTCGGTGGTAAAAGTAGCGGCAAAACGTTGGCAACGCTAACGTCGCCACCACCCAGTACTATTAACAACATCGAGTTCGTGACAGAGGACGGGCAAAATGTTTGTTTCGTATATGATATTGATTCACCATTAGTCGAACAGCAGTATCTCAAGTAGATGTGTTTATTATTAATTAATCTACGTATGATGATAGAATAATTTTTGTATTATATTGGTCATTTTATTATAAAATTTCATTGAACTGATTAGAGTTAAGAATATTTTAAATATGCTATAAATTTAGAAATAATTATTTAAAATGAGATATCAATGTAATAATTGGGTTTAAATTATAGATCTTAAAGTTGTTCGATTAATTCATTCATTCACCTATTTCAGATAATCAAACTTTTCATTTAATCATTTATAAATATACATTGCTTGCGGAGATTATAATAAATATAGCGAATGCGTTTTATGCACTTTATATCTGCCATATAAAATAAAAGTATTCGTTGCGTTCAAGATAAATATTCTTGCCATAAGAACGCGATATGTAATAGCAAAATATCTTCGCGATATATTTGTTATGCCAGGCAGAAAAAAAAAATTACATTGAGAAATTTTGAGTGTAATCATATTCTATGGTAGGAATGACAGATTGCATGAATTTTAAGAAGATTATTAAATATTTGTGGACTCCAAGTTCGCCGCCACCCTCTGTGACAGTTTCTATTATGCTTTTCATAACATCGGCGTGCCTAAAATTTCGCAATTTTTATAGAAGCGATGCTGCAGCACCTAAACTAAACCCCCTTTGGCCACGATTAATTTACTACATAAAATAATACCTGCACGGATGAACTGATGCCATTCGCGGAACACTTATATGCGGATGAGCTTCCATCGTAACAGTCTTTTCTGCATAGTCTTTGCTGATATCTTCGTATGTTTGTGCAACAGTTAGCGGATTCTGACTCTAAAAATTAGAAATGTCCTCGCACCATTTAAAGCGGCAAATGCGCGAAGGACATACAGGATTGTCCGCTAAAGTAAATAATTAATTCAACGTTTACAAACGAACCTCGTCATATCCAGTTAACCACAATCGCGGGGTTTGATAATATTTATCGTACGTAATATGAAGATCGTAAGTTCGAGTTTGAATTATAGAACTTCCTTCTTCGGCAATTATATCGTTCTTTCTAACAGGCGGCTTCACTACTAACGTGTTCTGCCAAACGTTTATAAATATTTAAAATACTCGATAGAGGCGATATGTTACGGTTAATCTACCTTTTCGTCGTCTAAAATGCCACTTTCTAAAAACTCATCCATATCTACTGGCTCCTCATTGTCGTCGCCATCATTATCTTCATCAGCAGATGGATTATCTAAGTCCCCAATAATTTCGTCCTGAGAAAAGTGCAACTATCTAACTCAAAAAAATCTCCCACTAACGTCTATAAGTTCTTTATATGGAAACTTCTAGATTAAATACTATATTTCAGACAATCGGAAGGTACCGCCATAATAACAAGATAACTCAGTCTATGGCTGTATTATATGTTTTTCAAACTAGTTAGAATAAATTTATTCTTATAATTGGCGCAGTCGTATGACCGTTTACTAACATCTTTATCAATCATTAGTTCTGCCACATTCTCCTCCAGGGAACACGCATGCGCAAAGGAAGTATCAACACTGTCGATGTCTAACCACCCATTATCCGCATCGTTCGATTCGATTACTTTCGGTTCCGCTTCGCTATATTGCATTTGTTCGTACCGTTTCGGGCACGGTACATTCCGCGTTATAAGAAATTGCTTATCCGTTGGCAAGTATTTCTTCACTTTGGACTCATCGCCACCGGACCACTGCCACGTGGGGCAATGGTGCACGAGATGGTCTCCAGCCGCGACAAATTCTTCGGGGGTGATTACGCCGGTTTCGCTAAACTTGGACTCCTACAATAACATGCTCTACTAATGTTATTGCGATATGATATTAATACCTTTAAAATGGGAGTTAAATACTCGGCAATGCCCAACGCTTTGCCTTTGACGCTGTTAATTACGTTCTGCATATTGGTGGCTTGTCTTCAAATCCGGATAAACTGCACTTTCACTGCTAATTATTTAATTATTTCTCATTTTTACAAATCACGACTCGCGTATCACTCTCATCAAACATTCGCGTTGTCTTTCGATCACGGAACAAGAGTCAATATCGAACATATACCGATTAATTTATACTGCCCGATCAAATGCGTGCTCATAAAGCAAAGTGCGGTATACGATCTGGACAGGAAATATACGCAACTGAAACTACACGATAAAAAACTAGATGCCATAAAAAAATTTCAATCGATTTTAATATTATAGCCACATAATTGCTAAAATGATAAATTAAGTCAAATTGAAAAAATATCCATGTGTCAAAGTGAGTCTTAATAGTAGCTATTAAAAGACCTGACTTAGGATTCATAGGTCAACTTCTTGATTCTTCGAAGATCTGACAACCTTAATACCATTTGCGAGTAGGCAACTTCGTAAACACAACTGTATCGCGGAACTGTACGCACTAAATCATTATCCGTATTCAGCTATTCTCAGCCAGAATCGTACCGATATTTATTATATACCAATTTGGTTCTAAAATCGAATGCACTTTTTTTGTGATGCGATTTTTTGAAATGTGATTTTTACAAATCAGGATTCTCTTTCAAATTGCTCTTATCAAATATTCATTTTGTCTCGGTCGATCACGGAACAACAGTCAATCACGCACATGCGCAATAGTAATCACGAACATCCGATTAATACTACCCGATAAAATGCGCGCTCATTTGCACAAGTGATGTGCAAATAAACAGTATCTTATTTGAACAAAATCTATTATCAACCGCTCTAGAAACAGATAAGAAGTGCACCATATATAAATGCCGTACGTTATCGTTCGCGGTACTACAGAGCCTCCTTTTACAGTGTACGTAACCGGTTTGAAGCCAACCGATCTGACGACTTTACTATCGCTATACGACAGTACTGGCGAAGCGAGCCCCCACGACACCTCAATCGTCTTCGTAAAGTACCATCCCGCTATTATTCTCAGTGCTCTGGAAGTATTCGGCTATAAAGTAATAGCGTCCGCTTCCGTGTCGAAACTACCCCTAGAGAATGACCAAATAGTGTGGACCCTGCACAAAGACTTCGCGATTCCGGAACCGATCGAAGCCGCACTCGGTGCACACTATCGCTGCAGTAGTACTTAAAACTATGGATTTACCAGCGAGCGCGGCGAGTCTATTAGAATCTAGTGGCATGCACGCCTATGTCGCTGTCAAAGCGTCTATTTATGCGGAGGACAGTGCCGTTTTCGGACTGAACGAGATCGAGAAGAATGCTTTAGTAAAGCGTTTTCAGAACTATCAAAAACCCATCACGAACGGCGTTCTAATCAAAGGACCTCCGTTGGATATTGTAAATGCTTTGAGTGAATTGGGTTATCGCGTCGTAACGTCTACTGGCGAAGCGGAAATAATTTGGACGATGCAACGGGATCTTTAATCGAATAAAGGATCTCGTCGTTTTATAATAATATAACTAACAATAACATAAGCGATTTAAATCGTACAATACTGGTCGATATGTCGAGATGCACATGCAACTCTTCTGTGAATAAATCGGACCACGTTTGTCAGCCAGCTAGCTCTGGCGTCCAGCAAACGTTGGACGAAATGGAATTTGAGAAGGGCTTGTGGGGCGCCGCTCACTCTGGGGATGTCGACCGATTGCGATCGCTACTTATAAAAGGGGAATTCGTCGACAAAACTGACTCGGCAGGTAATTAGTATTATACACGACAAAGTTCCGCAAAACTTACGTTGCTACGTTCGTAGGATATACAGCGCTCCACTACGCAGCCCGTAATGGCAAACTAAACGCTTGTAAGATCCTGCTGCAGCAGGGTGCCTCCGTGGACGCAGTTACGCGTTCGGGGAGAGCAACTTCCCTCCACCGAGCTTGTCTCACAGGCAAACTGGACGTTGTCCAGATGCTGCTCGAGAAGAAGGCGGACATTATGTTTGTCGATTCCGATGGTAAGACTAGTTTGCACAGGGCCGCTGAGAGTGGCAACTTGGAGATTTGTAAACTACTCACAGCTAAATGTCCACGATTGAAACATATAACCGATAATAGAGGACTTACCCCATTTCAATATGCAAAGTCACAAGAGGTTTTGACGTTTCTCAGAGATTAATTTACTTCTCCAAATACGTTTTTTTTTTAACATTATTAACAGTATTTGGCCAGTGATTTTTAATAAAACTATTGTGCTATTATAAAACACAGCTTATTTACGAAAATGTTTTCGCTGTATGGGCGAAGTATTACTTTTTAAAGTTTATTATTAATTGAAAATGTTTATTTTTTTAATTAATACAAAATGATTCCGGGCTAATATTAAATTAAACGAATTAATGAAATTCCCACAATAAGGAATTTATACCCTGGCATTATTTTCATACACTTGTATTATATACCATTATTATACTTATATTAATATTAGCATTTAAAACTTTTCAAACTAATTGTATTAATAATAATTACTAATTTCATTGTGTGTACAAACATATTTTAACAAATAAATACAGATGCTTGTTACCTTAAAACGTTAATTAATTCACTTTTAAAATAATTCCTATTTATAATCAGAACTTTCTTATTAGAATCCAATGATACGCATTCAAACTATTCTACAGTACATCAAATCTTAGATACTTTTGCATCACCACTGGCAAACGCAACATCTGCACCAGTCGCCTAACTTTCTCGCCCAAACGCCGCCTTATCTTTACACGACACAACTCCCTCAAACTCAACGGCCTATCTTTCGCCGCAACAATATATTCGTGCACTAAATCCGAATCACCCGCTTTCAGCGATTTCAAATCGAATGTCAAATTGCTAAAATGAAATCCGTCCAAGATGACCAGTTTTACCAGCTCTAAATTACCGTGCTTCTTAACGAGAGAAAGACAATCAAAACCGACCTGGAAATAATACCAATTGACCCCCAAAAAAAAAACAGTACGCTACAGCGAAATGTAAGTTAACAATAGAAATGGCTCGGGTATCTTCGTATCGGCTTTCGGTTTCGCGGTACTTACTTGTGGTTCTCGTTGATTCACATCTATAGCCCCGTGACGTATCAACGTAGCGGCTGCGCCCAAGTTACGTATAACAAGGGCGTGAAATAGGGGCGTGCCGTGATAACAGCAAGCTGCGACATCTACGCGGTAGCTCAATAGCAACTGTAATAGCTGCGCAAACTTTGCCGTATCCAAGGCACATTGTACGCACACATGCAACGCTGTCAAACCGTTGATTTGATTGATAGCATTTACACAGGCGCCTAAAATATTATTTCTAATGCTCGTATAGAAATAAAGAAAATATACAACTTTTCATATAGTTTGTCCTTACCATTCGCCAATAAAAAATCGGCAATTTCTACGTTCTGCACAACACAAGCCGCCATCAACGGAGTATAGCCCTCATTATCCCTCACCCCAATTATAGCACCAGCGTCACATAAACTTCTTACCATCTCCAGACTGTTCAACCGAATTGCCGTATGCAGCAGAAAATGCGATTGCACAATCTTTGCGCCAGCATTTAATAAACTCCGCACTGTCTCGCAAAGTTTATTCCTCACAGCCTTATATAAAACAGTATCACCGAAACACTCCTCGTGATTCAATTTAGTACCTTTCGATATCAAGTAAATGGCGACGTCTTCGTGCGAATTTTGCACGGCCAGACTTAAAGGAGATCTATCGTGAAAGTCGAATTGACTCACGTTCGCACCGTATTCGACTAATGCTTGGACAATAGCCAAGCAACCCGATTGAGCGGCGTAATGTAAAGGTGTTTGGCCATTGCAGTTGGTAGCATTGACGTTCGAACTATTCGCGACTAGGTAGTGAATTAAATCGGCGCAATTGACTTTCGTTTGCGCCGCTGTGTGCAGGGGAGTACACCAATTCGCGTCGCATTGGTTTATTTTAATTCCCGCGTAGTTTTGCAACAAATAATCCACGATCTCTGTATTTCCCGTGCGTATTGCATAGAGCAGCACATTCTGGCCGTGACTATCCAAACGACTGATGTCGTACTCGGGAGAATCGAGTAAAATCGAAGTTTTATTTAATATATTCGCGCACCATTTGTATATATTCGATACTGGTGGCGATTCCTGCTCCGTGTATTTACCGGAATTTGCGACCTCCATGTCCCATTCCAAGCCATCCATCCCATCTGGCGTCGAACCCTCACCGAACTCGCTCTCTTCTAATTCGTGACAGATAACGAAGTATCCGACGTTCTCGCATCGCCTCACATTTCCGTTTGTAATATTGGCATATCGGGCACGTTTCGGCTTCTTTACAGTACTTTCAGCTAGTAGCTTGACGACGTTAATATTACCATCTTGTACAGCAGCGCTGAGGGGAGTTATTCCACCCATAGATGTACATACTTTATTCACATTCACCCCTAATACAAGATAGTATTATGAAAGTATATATTTTCATTTTGACACGAACTTCTTATAATATAGAATATCACCCAAATACCGTAACAAGCATTAAGTAGCTAGATATACATTTCAAGCGCTATGCGCCCATCTTCAGTAGCTCAAGATAAAACTAAATAAAATACCTCTGTCACGAATCGTGATTGATATACTATCATATATATAGTATATATGATAGTATGATATGATATATATAGTATATATTATAGTATATAGATAGTATATCAATCACGATTCGTGACAGAGGTATTTTATTTAGTTTTATGTTATGCTACTGAAGATGGGCGCATAGCGCTTGAAATGTACATCTAGCTACTTAATGCTTGTTACGGTATTTGGGTGATATTCTATATTATAATTTAACACCGTAGTGATAATTTAAAAAAAAGAACTTCTTAGTTAAGTAATTAAGTTAAAAATATATATATACTCAATATAATTCGTAGTGCGATATACCTTGACTAATACAGTATTCGATAACTGGTATGTTCGATTCCTTGATAGCTTTAAGTAGGCGTTCTAGATTCGCACTCATATTTTCGTTTTGAACGAAATTTAATCATCTTATTGGGAATGACAAATTGTTTTCTTTGTTATTGTTATGTCGATCAGCTGTTTCGCTAGAATTGTGGTTATGTTTACATTTGATCTGTCAAATTGTACAGTGTCGTGCTTGTCTATTTGTTCGTGTCCGGCATATTAACAATGTCAGAATTTTTTTATTTATAAAAAATACGACTGTATTAAACGAAAATAATCATCATCGCAACCATTCCCATTTGTTAAAAATCGCACAGGGATAAAAATGGCGAATACGTCACGCCGAATCCTCGTGGAGACGAAGAACTTGTCCAAGGACCCTCCGCCCGGTATCAGCGCGTACCCGGACGAATCCAACTGCCGGTACTTCCACGTAGTGATGGCCGGCCCGAGCGGTTCACCGTACGACGGGGGCCTCTTCCGCTTGGAGCTATTCCTACCGGAAAACTATCCCTTGTACCCGCCCAATGTGCGCTTCCTAACCAAGATCTATCACCCGAATATCGATAAGCTCGGCCGCATCTGCTTGGACATCCTAAAAGAGCAGTGGAGCCCGGCGCTGCAGATTCGCACCGTTCTGCTGTCCATACAGGCGCTGTTGGGTAGCCCGAATCCCGACGATCCGTTGGCGAACGATGTGGCGAAGATGTGGAAGAATAACGAGGCGGAGGCCATTCTTAGGGCTCAAGAATGGACGAGGCAATTCGCCGTCGAGGACGCTTAAAGTGTATTCATTGAGCGCTTCGATTATAAATTCTATTTTTTACGCGAGCGTAAATTCCTGTATTTATAAGTTATTGGTAGACCGAAGTATTTATTATTCGTTTAGAATTAGTTGAGTTTATCATCGCTCCGTATATCTTATAATTTAGATTAGAACATATCGGACCCTGTAATTTAATTAATTTAGTGGCCATTTTGCAAGATGTGTTCAATTCGTTTTGACGCTGGGAATATTTTATATTCACCTTAGAATATATGATTATTATTAGTTCGTATCGTTGATCTATTGCTAAATAAATATTAGTATTTTTGTATGTTACAAATAGATTTCCTAATTTTTTTCGCTATTGTGAACAACTCAATATTGTGCATTTCGGTCATTAATGTGGGGTATCTGTGGCGAGATCGTCGCTTAGTCATAATTCACTGCATTTTCCCAATACGGCACATCGCTATATAAAACGATAGTACTCAAGAGAAAATCGTACCTGTGATATAATTCTAAGAGCGATGTTTTTGTTTGCGCAATTCATCACGTTCGCTTTCAAATCTAATGTGAATTAAACTCGATATAATTCCGGAACAAATGTATTTTTATTTGTATTGTACACTCCAATACATATTTTAATAAAGTAAATATACTCTTCTTTTTATTCCTACTCGTAGTCTTTTTGTAAGCTCAAAAAATAGTTGCACAGCCTATTTGACAACTGGCTTGGTATTGACCTGCTTTGTCGGACCACTTCCTTTATAATACGTATCTAAGAACAGCCCGAGGAATACCAGAGCCGTACCAAGCCACTGTCTGGTACTAAGCGAATTACCGAAGAATAGTACCGACGCCAAAACAGTAAAGAACTTCCTCGTTGTTGTCACGATAGAACAAGGTAGCGGACCGAACTCCTGCACCATCAGGTATATAAACAACTGTCCAATAGCGGATGTCACCGATAAGGCGGCTAGGTAACCTATAGTAAGCGGATGACGAGATAGAAACTCTACAAACCACCGGATTTCACCCGTGCCGATAATGGCAATACCCAGGAAGATGCTCGACCAATAATTAGTCATGTACATCATCTGATGGGCGGAAGGCTTCGTTTCCGACTTCATTCGTTCCTACGTGGAAGATCTCGTGTACTAACTGATCAGTCGAATAATCGATCGAATCAAATGTTACCTTATGGTAAAATGGGTTTGAAGATTTTCCTTCAAACACCATTTTACCACAAGGTAACACTTGATTCGATCGATTATTCGACTTATTTACAACAATAAATTAATGTTATTTCAACCCAATTCGATTACAAATATCTGCCTTGTTACAAATCATATAAATGCTTACAGAACCAGTGCATATATCTTTAAATATTTATCAAATGGTATTATAACCACTATAATGATTAATTGTTATTTCGCCTCAAACCCATCGATAGGCGAACGCAATCATTTGTTAACAACTTACCTGAACGGCACCGGTTAATCCGTCCATAAACAGCGATAGGCCTATTAGAAGCTCGCCCAGACCGAAGGTGACACTTTGCCCCGATTTCTGGTCTTTGTACATGAACAGCAACACGCCCAGTACGATCAGTGTTATAAATAGGTACTTCTGTGCGCTGTACGACTTTCCACCTAGCAACACTCCTAGGAGCATGACCGGTATTGGTTTCGCGGACTTCCCAATCACCTATAAAACTCATATACCAGCTTCGAAAAATCATTTTTACCGTGTAGTACCTGTGTAGGATAAGCGACCCACTGCAAAGCCATGTTGCTGCAGACCATCGCGAGCAGGTATGTAAGTGCCACGGACATGTAGTACTTCACAGGGGTCTTATCCTCCTGTTGCTTTTGACTGATAACGTTCACTTTGGCGAAGAGGTAATTGACGAAGCACATCGTGAATACCAGCGATAACGAGTACGTATACCTCTCTTCTACGATTTTGAGCTTGCCATCTTCATCGTACGCTTCGTACGTATATGTAGCTCTAGTTATCTTCTCTTGCAGAAGGCCAAACAGGAAGTAGAACACAAATATTCCACCCGTGTAAGTAAATAGGGCTATACGCTTGTTTTGGATCATTTTACCGAAGGAATTTAGCTTAGTGTAAGTGCAATTTATCTACGAACTAAGTTTTGAATTGAAGGATTATGTTATACATTCATGATTGTAGATCAATCTGTTTTATTCACTTATTTGTAAGTCCGTTTAAATTTCGATATGGACCGCTACATACACGTAGCTAACCTAAATTATTACAGTGGCGTTACGTGCTTATTACATATTTTAAAAGTTGTAATAGTACTTTTAGTACCTGTGTAATTATAATGATTATGATTGGTCGACACGTAAGGTACTTGCGCATTGCGTCGCAGTATAGTTTATAAAAAGCGACGATAGATGTCGCCTTTAATTACGAAAGTGTTTTCTGTTTTTCCCGGTACTTCCCCTTTTCCGTTTCCGGTTACTACTTTGCAGTTTTGTATCGTTTTTCTTTATTAAATAGTTATTTTCCATGCAAACGTTAATGAAGCGATAATACTCCGATTAATTAATAACTAAATTTAGTCATGTAAGTAAGGTACTAATGTGAAATGTAAAAATCTGATTTCTATATTATTTTTAGATCAATTTTCAATATAAAATAAAATGTTAAAATGCACAATTTACGTATCGATACTATAGTGGCTACCGAAAACAAAAATGAATCCGATTTTAAGCTAGATTTAGACCTATTACTTCGAATTGAAAGCAACCTTGAGTTTTATGAAAAGGTAAAATTAAATTCTAAAGATTATTAATGTACTTAATACACTTTGTTGTTCATTTTAGGTGTCGTTAGTGTTTATTCTTTACGATAATGCCAATGTTGCTTTACAAGACTTGCTTTTGGTGCAACAAGGGTCCACAAAACAATTGTTACCTCAATGGGCAAATATAGATATTCAATGGAGAGAAAAATTAGAAGAAGCACTTTGTCTCATACAAAATTATTTCCTATTAATTAAAGAATTACGTATAAGTATATATGCGAGCTCGTATTCTTCATTTAATTTAGATTTATTACTTTCTTAAAACAGATCATTCAAAGGATGATATCTACGTGAAATATCTCCCATTTCAAGCGGATATAGTAACCCACATTCCAAAATGGAAAAAAGTTTTATACCGAATCTGCGAAGACCTTTCTGCACAGAGAAAAATTGAGTTTCTAAACGAACTTCGAAAAACGTACGAATTCCCAAATTACGATTTAAACTATTTCGAATTGTATTTCATTTACATGGAAACGTGTAGGATAATTAAAAATGGCGACCTGTCAAAATTATTACCCGCCCTAAAAATAGTTGATTACGAATTTTCGTACGAAATGGTAAAGAAATTAACAGATAGTAATGGGATAGTAGAAGCAAATCAAGAGGAAATTGAAAAAAACGTAAGAATAGCTATGGGACGATTAAATAAGGATAAAATTCCCGACTTTCGCTCACATTCTGATAGTACGAGCAGTGGCGTGGAATCCATCTTGAAATATGGCGACCTTAGCTCTAGTGCGCAAGCTCAAAAGAACCGAGCCAGCGCAGATTCAAACGATAATCATGATGCTGATGAATATTATCAAATCGACCCAAACAATCCAGGTCTTTGCCTCATAATTAATAATGAATTCTTTTATACAGATCAAAAATTATACGATCCAAAATACAAGGTAAATAAATTGAACGAATAAAATTATATGCATTCGAGAATATTCCTTGATTTAGGAACTTTATCCACTAAGTCAGAAGTTGCAAACGCGCGATGGCAGCGCCTGCGATCGCGACGCCCTCACCAATCTGTTTACCGCCATGCGATATCGGGTGGATGTCCACGAAAATCTCACCGCTGAAGATATGTTAGAAACCGTAGCTAGTGCAGCTGATTCTGTTAGGGATCAGTCTAGTTTCTTCGTGTTCTTAATGTCGCATGGTTTGGACCAATTAGTATTTGGTAGTAACTCTATGCCGGTGCATATGGCGGATATGCGCAGATTACTCTACACGAGGAATAGTGACCATCTTATGGGCAAACCGAAGGTAAATACCTTCGAAATATCCGTTTATAAAATCTTTCCGATTGTCGTGTATAGATTTTAGTTATCCAGGCGTGCCAAGGCCAGCGTTGCCAGGATTTATATGTATTAGATGGCGACCATTTGGCAACAGATAATCCGGATGATTCCGAAAATAGTCGAAGCAAAGTTCCGATAGTGCCAATTCCGAAAACGCGCGATTTGTGTGAATTGTACGCTTCCGTTTCCGGTTATAGTGCCATTCGTTCCACGCATACCGGAAGTTGGCTAATTCAGAGCCTCTGTGATAACATTCGTAGACATGCGCAGTATGTATATATAAATTTAATTAAACACGTCAATTGTAAAATATACCGATTAAATTGTAATTAATAATTGTTTTATTTTTATTCTAGCAAGTCCCATTTTGCCGATATTTGTACGTATGTAATAACAGAATGCAGCGAAACAAAGAAATGGTACAAAGACGAAGAAGTTCGCGTTATGGTGCCTACCATACATTCAACTTTTGGTCGGAAATTTCGATTACCCAAACTCTATTGTTAACAACAAAATATAATGTGTTAATTGAGTTGTATTGTATTGGCAATTAATGATTCTTATAATACAACATAGTTTTCTAACTCACACTGCTCAATTTTTGTTAAAGAACTGTTATTAAATACGTTGGAAATCTGGTAACCTTAGTGCCCTTTGCGAGTAGGCTACTTTTTAAACGCTAATGTATAACCGAACACGCACTGCACCATTTTCCAATTATTTTTACTAAATCTCCTTTTGTGTCCCAAATGTTAATGTTAATGCTTAGAAAAACCATTTCACTTGATAAGGAAAGATTTGTACTATTGGAAAAGCACATTGAAAATATTGCTGCACTTGGCAACAATGATATTTCTTACACAATTTGAACAATATTGACAACACTGACCATTAACCTAAAAAATATCTTTATTTTCTTTTTGCGACCTTGTAGGTAATGACGATAAGTATTCTTAATATATTTTTACAAAGCCACCAAACAAATAGAAAATCATGCAACAGAGTAATATAACAACAGTCGTGGACCGGGAAAAGATATACCAGTGGATTTTGGAACTCTCCAATCCCGAAACGAGGGAAAATGCTTTGTTAGAGCTCAGGTATGCACGATGCGATTCATTTCGCGGCGTTCAATTTCAAAGGCAATTATTCCAGCAAAAAGCGAGAAGTGGTCTTGGACCTGGCCCCACTGTTATGGAACAGCTTCGGCACAACGGCCGCTCTTCTACAGGAAATCATAACCATCTACCCGGCGATAAATCCGCCCACTTTAAATGCCCATCAATCGAACCGCGTTTGTAACGCTCTGGCGCTGTTGCAATGCGTCGCGTCCCACCCGGAGACTCGTTCCCAATTTCTCGTCGCCCATATTCCGCTATTTCTCTATCCATTCTTGCACACGGTATCGAAAACACGGCCGTTCGAGTATTTACGTTTGACCAGTTTGGGTGTGATTGGGGCGCTGGTAAAGACAGACGAGCAGGAGGTTATCACGTTCCTCCTCACGACCGAGATTATCCCCTTATGTTTACGAATTATGGAATCTGGATCTGAACTGAGCAAGACCGTGGCCACGTTTATTCTGCAGAAAATTTTATTGGATGATAGTGGTTTATCTTATATATGCCAGACGTACGATCGGTTCAGTCATGTCGCTATGATATTGGTAAGGGAAATGTATAGTGCCGAGATGCAAAAATTAGAAAAAATATATTGTACAGGGTAAAATGGTTCTGTCGCTGGCCAAAGAACCTTCCGCTCGTTTATTAAAGCATGTGGTGAGATGTTATTTGCGCTTGAGTGACAATCCGAGGGCCCGCGAGGCGCTGCGCCAATGTCTGCCGGATCAATTGCGCGACGCCACTTTTGTACCGTGTTTACAAGAGGATAAATCCACTAAGCATTGGCTGGCTAGTTTATTGCAGAATCTAGATACAGCTGCACCTGCACCATCATCGTCCGATGCGGGTGCAGCTGCCGTAACAGCGTCACCTCTGAGCGGAGGGCAATGACACATCTTCATGTAGCGTGGTCTTTTTTTTGCGATTATTTGATTTGCTTGTGATTAAAGAAAATGTATATATTTAAAAAGGGAGCGCACTTGTGACGGTATACGTTGATTTAATTGAATGAATTAATGTACTGTGTACATTGAAATAAAGAATGATAAGGGAAAATTCGAAAGACTCGTGCTATTTGTTTGTCTTAAACTGTACGGTAGATATAATGTTCTTTGCAGTTTTTTTTAAAGAATCCAATATATTTTATCCACTCATTTTTCTCAGGTGAAAGAAAAATTTGAAGATTCAACAATTTTTTTACATGTAATTGTCATCTACCCAATATTTCTCTTCTAATATTAATATAATTTATTATCTTCTATTCACCCTGTATCATTGAAACAATAATATAAAAATTATTCATATATACTGCTATATTTACTGTACAAAATTATAAACGATTTATATTTAAGTTACTGCACGGAAAAGTAAGTTTATTTTCACTAAAAATATTGTTTTTTTTTTAAAATATATAAATGTAAAAATATAAATAGAGTAAACTATAAGTTTTGTTTATTTGAAATATGAAGAAAGTTGTCTAAGGGTGTTGACTTTATCATCAGTATGTATGTTCGCATGTCGCATATATAGGCCTAAGAATATTTATAATATTAAATATCTTTAAAAAAAAACATTGAACATGTAAATAATTTTTGTGTTTGTCATATATTATGCCTCATTTTTCCAATTTTCCACCCCGCAATAAACCATTAAATAATTAATTATGCATTTTATTTAATCCTGTCTGGAAATATATTTGCCAATTTAGGTACATATCGTACAATTATTAATTAATTGACTTTAAATTAGAATCTTACCTATATAAAATTAAGTTGTTCGCAAATTAAATATCTTCAATGTCTAACTTTAACTAAAAACTGGGGAAGCCCAAAAACTCTACATCACCCTGTATAATTTTCGATTGTATGATATTTAGAAGAAAAAACATTGAGTTTCTAATATCTATAATAAACAAAATTAAAGATTATTTAATGCCTCAAGATAGTTGGTCGATAGCAGCTTGCGTTTTTTTTTTTACGTATATAATATTAGCAAAAGCCTATTTCGCCAGACCGGAAATTGGGTTTGTGTTTGTAATAGCTCTAGCAGATGTTTACCGATTTATATGCACAATCTCACAATAGCAAATAGGAACTAGGATCGGTCTAATATCGGTTAGGTTCTATGGAAGGGTTGCGAGAATATATTTGCGTATCATGACATGAATTGTTAAAGTAGAGGATTCGCACGTCTATTAAATAAACAATTTCTTAGTTTACTTTTTAAAGTGAATTGTTCTAATTTTTCAATTATCGACAAAACGCTCACACGCTATTTATCCAGGCAATGTTTAAAAACCGTTATATGCAAATTATCCAGTGGCGGTTCCTTATGCAGGCCGCAGGTCCGCGCGCCCCCCCTGAACATTGAGCGCATCACCGTAGATATATAATTGTATTCCGATATTTTATCTCGGCATTATTTTTCCTAAAAGATAAAGCTTGCGCCGCGAATATACCTAACACTCATGACTCCACGATATGGCAGCTAGCAAGTACCAATCAAATGCATATGCCCTATCTGTTGGAAGCGCTAGAGTTAGAGCGATGGTATGCAGTATGTCTTCTCTATTTCTTCGGTCCGCTTGTACTATATTACGACTAGTGTGCAATATTCCAGAGGTTTTGGAGAGTCATAGCAACGTGACGTCACGCTGCTTGTACAGCGAGAATATATATCGTTGTTTATGCTATTCTGAGCTACGATTCTTTAGCGTTCTAACAGAGAAGCCTAGTATACAGTTAAATTGATATAGATATAGTTGCATTGTTCCGTGAGTTACGTATGTACGATTTTGCCACGTGTTTCTCCAAGAATATATTTAATAGAAATAATTTAATAAAAATGAATAGTGTTAGTTCTTTGTTGAAAATAGAGTTTTGTAGACTTTCTCTTGTGGACAAAGTATAAATTAAAGAATTAGGTAGGCCATTGCCTGATTTAAATTTATTGCAAACTTGTGCAAGGAGTGCTCAAAACCGAACATTTACGCGGCGTTTTACAAGAGACATTTACAAAAAAAATTACAACACAGATGAAGGACAGATGATCGTATCGTGCCCATCTACAAGCCGCTGAGTTATTTAACACGAAATAGATGCCAACATTTTCTAAACAATTTCCAATGGACCTTTTGGAAACCGTGTGTCATGCATATCAATTTTTGAATAAAACCAGATTAAAAACAGAATTAGTAGTCATTTACTCGCGTCCGGATTTTTATCAAATAATTGGAGCCACAATTTGTTCTTTCGTTATTGCTACAAAATAATCTCAGTGAAACTTTCCCGGAAACTATAAAAATACTTAAAATTATTTTAACAACCCCGATGACCACTGCTGAATCAGTGTGTTGTTTTTCAACAAATAAAAGAATCAAGACTTTTTTGCGAAATGCTATGCGTAATGCTCGTTTAAAAGCGTTGGCGATGATGTGTATTAATATAAATGTGGTGCGAGATATTTACAATTTTAACAAAAAAGTTTTGGAAAAGTTTATATCAATGAAAGATAGAAGAGTGGAATTCACTTTCAAGAAATGATTGAATTTAATCATTTTGCATCCATTTTAGGTAAGAATTCTCACTATTATGTTATTTTTTAAGAAATGCGCCCCCCCCCCCCCCCCCCCCCCCAGATTGAAATGGCACGAGCCGCCACTGAAATTATCACAATTAGTATAGCTATATATAGGTTTCGCATAGAAGCACAGAGGGTGAGAGAGAACGGCAGACACGTCCCTAGCAGCCAGACACTTTCCATTTCATCCCCCACCCTGGTCGCGGCGTAGTTTCACTTTTCTGGCGTCTAAACACGTCATATAGACTGCATACTCGGGGTCAATCATCTACTTTCCTGTATACCTTTTTGCGTTTCACCCCCGAGCCCCGGCTCGGCACGGAATACGGGAGTCGGACGCAGATGGGTAGGGGACTCATAGTTAAGGGATCATTCCCCTAGTCGCTGTGCGGCCATTATGGAAGAGGCGGCTCCCATACTACTATTCCAACACGCGGTCGGTCCAAATATTACAACATAATTAACTATTTAGAATATTTTGAGCAGCAGCGATCCATCTGGCACGTTGTAAAACACATTATTTCGCACGCACAAAAAAATCCTACTATCGCATGCCGTTTTTTTTGTATTTTTTTTTTGCAATTCGCAACAAGAGTCATTTTCCGCGCTCACTGTGTATGCTATCGTTCCCCTTGCGGTCCTTCGCGCCGTCCTGTCTAGGACTAGGGGGAGGGGGGGGCGCGCTACGCACCCCACGTGTCGGGGGCCCGGACAAGGGGTTCGGCTATGGTCGGGTGGCTGCACGATTTCGGCGTCGCTGTGCCTGTCATATTCGTCAGGTTATTCCCGATATCTCGGTATATCGTCAATAACAATAGCGAAGGGGGTTATTTATTATGCGTATACGCACGATAGCGAAATGATCTTTTTAATTTTCATTCGATTCGTTTCGCAAATTTGCCGCGGGCATTTCGAATTGTTTGTACCTGAATTGCGAACGCCAGACGCCATATTTCAAGCATCGCTGCATGTCTGTCCGTCGAATTGTATATAAATTAACGGGATTTGACCCTTGGGCCGTCAGCTTTGTAGCAGTCAATACCAATTCGGCGGCAAATCGTGATTGCAAATAAAAAAACATCGCGAAAAATCAATAACGGACTCATGTATACAATTTTTTTTTTACGGGTGGTGAATTAAAGGAATTTGCGATGTTTTCATTTTTTATTAACACCGACATTTTGCGAAGTAATCCTTTATCAGGAATAAAAGCATGTAATCCGCAGAAGAAAAAATATTTATATTTAAAAATAAGGACTTAAACAACTGACAATACAATATAAATAGCAACCATATGTTGTTAGTACTTAATAACGATATGATAATTTAATCTAGCAACGTCTTCGAGGCGCTAAGCGCCGATATACAGCAAATGCTTGGCTGGTATCTCGTTAAGCAACTAATATTATTAATCCATAATTATCAATTACAGTTCAATCAATGTGACATTCGGGTAGTGTATTTTAAAAAAATGCACTCAGTACCGAGTTTTTTTTATATGATAAAGGGTGATCAATAAAACATCGTCTTAATTCGCTAAATTGTGTTTTTTTTTCAACTCAAATTTTCTTTCGACGGCAAGTCAGTATATCTATATATAATTGCGTTATTGTCGCGCAATATTGCAAGTGCACCGTACCTATTGTACAATCGAGTGCAATTGCGCCAATGGCGAATATCCACCAATCAGAATTCGTCCTCTATGCACTCGAGCTATATAGTGCACATGAGCACTTCCAATTGCAAGAGTATACCGACGTAATTGCGAACTAAGTACACATATACTACATACGCTTTTATAAATACGTACGATGTCTGATGTGGATGTTGTACCTATATGGCTAGGCGGTCCTTAGGCCGCAACATTATATGCAATTTGCATTATGTAGTGCGAATATTTGCATTATGTACTTGCTGTTGGATGCAGGCTATTATATGTAATTCGTTTCATTGGAGATTTTGCTGATTTTGCCGAGTGCATTTCTATAGGTGCTGATTTTAAACTGTCATCTACACCACTGCTTATGTTTCCGAAGAAAATCGTCATGTATGAGTGATAAGTATATCGTCAGTGATATGACAATACCTCGTATGTGCTTCGAATTTTTAACGAGTTGTGAGATTTTCTGAACGTTCGCAATAAACTTAAAAATCAGTTTGACTTAATATCTCATTTTGCGAATTTTTGTAAGATAGGAGGTATTGTTACGTCGATGACGATATAGTATATATTTCGTATTCGATTGGATTTCAAAATTTTCTTCAAAGTAGGCTGTTTAATTTATCGTTCGTTATTTTAAAACAGCTGATATGTAATGGCGCGATATTTGACAGGTAACGTCAATGTATGGTTTCCTTAAAGTACTGTAAATCATTTCGCTTTGTTTACGTAAGTATTTGTTAGTT
The DNA here is from genome assembly GCA_947310635.1 of Leptodirus hochenwartii. NCBI lineage: Eukaryota > Metazoa > Arthropoda > Insecta > Coleoptera > Leiodidae > Leptodirus > Leptodirus hochenwartii. The sequence continues at coordinate 5,186,277 of OX371185.1, read as the reverse complement.
GATTCACAGTGGCGGCTCGTGCCATTGAAATCTGGGGGGGGGGGCATGCATGTCTTAAAAAATAACATAATAGTGAGAAATCTTACCTAAAATGGATGCAAAATGATTAAATTCAATCACTTCTTGAAAATGAATTCCACTCTTCTATCTTTCATTGATATAAACGTATCCAAAACTTTTGCGTTAAAATTGTAAATATCTCGCTTAGTTAAAGAGTCCGCAATCCTAAAGATTGGTTGGAAACAGCACGCCATGCCGATCTATCCTGAGCTAATCCCTTCATCTCCCTATAGCTATTCATCTCAACGTCTTCAACTATCTGACTCACATACTCCAATCTAGGCCTACCTACCCCTCTCTTTCCCTCCACTCTACCTTCTATGATCAATTGCATAATCCCCCCATGCCTAAGAATATGCCCTACTAATCTGTCTCTCCTACGCTGTAACACTCTCCAGATACTTCTCTTCTCCCCTACTAACTCTAGTACAGCTTCATTTGTTACTTTATCTTCCCAACCAATCCTCATCATCCTCCTATAACACCACATTTCAAGTGCTTCTAATCTACGCTTCTCTTCCTTTCCTATAGTCCACGCCTCACACCCGTACAGTGCTACACTCCAAACATATACATTCAGTAATCTTTTTCTAATACCCAAGTCAATATTTGATCTTAAAATCTGTTCTTTTTCTACGAATGCCTTCCTACCCTGTGCTATCCTACACTTTATATCTACCTTGCTTCGATTATCTTTTGTGATTCTACTGCCTAAATAACAAAAATCTGACATTATCTCGCACCACATTTTTATTAATACACATCATAGCCAACGCGTAAACGATCATTACCCGTAGCATTTCGTAAAAAAGTCTTGATTCTTTTAAGTATTGAAAAACAACGCTCCGATTCAGAAGTGGTCATCGGGGTTGTTATAATAATTTTAAGTATTTTTAAAGTTTCCGGGAAAGTTTCACTGAGATTATTTTGTAGTAATAACGAAAGAAAAATTGTGGCTCCAATTATTTGACAAAAATCCGGACGCGAGTAAATGACTACTAATTCTGTTTTTAATCTGGTTTTATTCAAAAATTGATATGCATGACACACGGTTTCCAAAACGTCCACTGGAAATTGTTTAGAAAATGTTGACATCGATTTCGTGTTAAATAACTCAGCGGCTTGTAGATGGCCACGATATAAGAATCTGTGTTATATATTTTTTTGTAAATGTCTCTTATAAAACGTTGCGTAAATGTCCAATTTTGTGCACGCCTTGCACAAATTTGCGATAAATTTAAATCAGGCAATGGCCTACCTAATTCTTTAATTTTTACTTTGTCCACAACAGAAAATCTACAAAACTCTATTTTCAATAAAGAACTAACACTATTCATTTTTATTAAATTATTTCTATTAAATATATTCTTGGAGAAACACGTGGCAAAATCGTACATACGTAACTCATAGAACAATGCAACTATATCTATATCAATTTTACTGTTTACTAGGCTTCTCTGTTATGACGCTAAAGAATCGTAGCCCAGAATAGCATAAACAACGATATATATTCTCGCTGTACAAGCAGCGTGACGTCACGTTGCTATGACACGTCCAAAGCCGCTGGAATGTTGCACACTAGTCGTAATATAGTACAAGCGAACCGAAGAAATAGAGAAGACATACTGCATACGGTCACTCTGACCGATTGCTTGCAATAGAGTGATACGAGTGCATATGCATTTAACGTGTACTGTGTGGCTGGGTGGCGTTGGACACCCAGCGGCACCAAATTAGCGATATATGTATCCACGCAAACGATGATACAGCATCGGTCGCTGCTGTAACTTGCAACGGATACCACAACGAACGCCACACCGTGTTGTGTTGATTGTTATCGCGGCGCAAGCTTTATCTTTTAGGAAAAATGATGCCGAGATAAAATATCGCAATACAATTATATATCTACGGTGATGCGCTCAATGTTCCGGAGGGGCCCCGCGGCCTGTATAAGGAACCGCCACTGGTTAATTCGTTTATGTTTTAATTCTTTCTCGAATAACGCATTGATACATAATATAGTTGCATCAGAACTTCGTACGCGTTATCGCCAACACTTCGGCGACAAATGTCACATTGAAAAAGGATTCGTTTAAAGTCTCATGGGTATTCGTAATCTTTAAGCCGACCGTTAGCTCACATGAGAAACAATTATCATTCCCACACCAAGAAACCGCATTATATGGCCACCGTGTGATTTACAAACGCATCTTATAACGTATCATGGCTATCAAGGGGATCGTTAGATGTTTAGCACAATTGCTGGATATGGAAACCCATTTTACAGCACCGAGACAAAGGGCGCATAAAGCAACTGTATAGTTTGTACATCTGCTCGTTAAACCTGCCGAGATTCTGGTCTGATGGGCTTGCGAGGGTCCCGTAACGGGATATGGAACTACCAACACCCAAAGACTAGGTAACCCTCTGCATCTGTATTGATATGATATTTGTTCGGGTGTGAAGTACAGAGATAAATCGTTAACGGTCATAAAATTTATATCAACTTTTTATACAGGAACGTACCCCATTATGTCGAGCTTGTGAAGATTTTTTAAATTCTTATACATTCCTAAAGCTATTTAGGAATCTCCTCCAAAAGTTAACGACACACTTCAAATGCTTTTGCTTTTACGTCCATTCTGTTTCCAATTTCCCAAGATTTTTTTATTTTTATTTTCTTACAGCTATCATCCACAGTATTCCTCCAAAGCCGTTAGGTATATTTAATTTTACTCGCATATACAATAACAATACAATTGTATGGTGCAGTAGAAATTCTTCTTTGTTTAGGGGACGACGAGCCAGCCTAAATAAATGGCCTACTTTTGAGCCGATTCCCATACGGGCCCCTCTAAATCTTGACGGCTGCACCTTCCAATGCGTACCTACATACTACGTGTACCCTCAAAAGTCACAATACATAAAAATATTACACGAAAGAAATTTGCCGTTCCTCGTTCCTTTTTTTTCAGATTTCCTTATAAATATATAAATTCTTCGAAAATCTAGATTTATATGAAGTTTGCATTTATTGATCTATCATAATCGTTATGCTCTTCTCACGCATTAACATTCTGGTAACTTTATCCTCGTCAAATATTGCCGAAATTAAGAACTATTGAATGCCGCAGTACATACCGCAGTTAAAATATATATTATTCGTCCGTTACTTATTTTGGGGACCGATATATTTCATTCGTTACCGGACCAATTTTTTTTGGTCGGTGACGAAATCAGGTTACACAAATAGTTCATGTAAAACATGAAATAAAACAAGTTTTTCTTCGCACACAATAATAAACTGTCCATCAAATTTGATAAAAATGCACGGAATTACTTCTTGCCCGAGGTATGTGGAAGGTTGAAGTGAATATCGTCCTTTTTTTAGAGCAAAAATGAAAATTTGGTCCCTAGCTATGTAAGCAAGCGAATATAAGTAAGAACGTTCATTATTAAATATGTATATGAAAATAAAAAGGATGTAAATATAAATAAAGTTTACAATACATTCGTGATTCTTTTCCCTCAACCGTTTGTGACAATTGTATGTATATTATTCATTTTTAAACGTGGAATAATCGTTTGTAACATTAACCAGTCGTTTGTTGAAGTGACATCAGGCATGAACCCCAAGACATCAAAGGAGCGACTTATCAAGTCAATCAAGTATCAAATATCAAGCAAAAATTCAGTCATTACTATAACCCAATATAATGCTATAAAATGGTTTACAAGCTATTATCTTGTCTCTACAACCGTAAATCATATACGAATGTTAATCTTTATATATTGTTATTATCATCTTTCAACTTTTGCAGAATACTACATCCCCCAACGATGGCTGGGAGTTTTTCTGATACAGTTGGTTATCTCGGTTTCTTTCTGCATGCGGGTTTGCACGTCTGTTGCAATTGGGCGAATGGTCATCCAACGAAAAGACAAAAATAGATCGGATACTTCTAACGGATCGGGATGTCCTCTTATCAGGGCAAGAACAAATTATGAAACTCAAGTAGCATTTCTATTTCTTAGTTAAGATAATGGTTTGTGTACACGAATGTTCCATAGTACGGTGAGAACGATTGGAATGAGTCAGTACAAAGTTGGATAGTAAATTCGTTCTTCGTCACGTATGTAGTATCTCACATACCCATGGGATATATGGCTGATAAATACGGGGCACGTTGGATTCTCAATGCAGGCGTCCTCTTGTGCATCGTGTGCACTGCCCTTATTCCCATATCCGCCGATAAAATTGGATATATTGCTGTTATAGTCCTTCGATCCCTTCAAGGCATTGGACAGGTAGGTTCGATATTTTATTCACGCACGATCAATGTTTTGTTACTAATTATGATTTAGGCTGGGCTTTTTCCTGGTCTCATGTCGTGGTCGAGCTGTTGGATACCTAAACATGAGCGTAGCTTTCTTTGTTCGTTGGCTTGTTTGGGGACATCCATTGGACCTTTGTTAGGAATTTCAGTGACGGATGTCCTTCTGAAACAAAATAATGACTGGAGGGTGATTTTCTATTTTTGGGCAACCATAAGCTTTTTTATATTCTTTGCCATGCTGCTGTATTTATATTCAGGTCCAAATAGTCATATGCATATAACTCAAAGGGAAAAAGAATATCTTAACCATATTCTAGGTGCGGTATATAAAACCATAAAAACTTGTGTATAAGGACTTGTGTATTTTTTTCTGTAGTGGCCCAGGGTGCGAAATGCTTTCCATATCGAAGCATAATATCAGATTTCGCAGTAATAGCGATCATTGTAGGACATATTGGGCATGATTTCGCTATTTTCCACATAGGAAATAATATGCCCAAATATATGAATCTGGTGTTGAAGTATCATATAGAAGATAATGCTCTTATCACATCGCTACCATATGTTAGCATGTTTCTCTCCACCTTATTATCTGCTAAATTAGCCAACTGGGGAATCTCGAAGAAAGGATGGGACGTTGGTTTCGTCCGCAAAGTATACACAACAATAGGTTTAAATCGAAAGCCAACATATTTAACTTTTGCAATTTCACATGACCAAAGTCATGTGTATTATTACACGAGAAATATTTGCTTGTAGCATCAGTTTTCTCCGGTGGAATATTAGTTGTTGTGGGATACGTTGGGTGCAATAATATACTTGCTCTGACTTTCTTTACCGTGTCTTTGTGCTTTAAAGGCATGTTCTATCCCGGTTTGAAAATAAGCGTCTTAGATATATCCACTCAATATGCAGGGTTAATCATGGCTTTAGCTAATGGTATTGGAAGTGCTATTGGCTACTTTGGTCCTTATCTCGTGTCGTATATTGCTGCGGATGTATGTAATCTTTCCAACAATCGCATTTGTTCAAAATTAGCTACAATTTAATTGAAGCCTTTGATTTCTATATAGAATACTATATTGAATTGGCAAACAGCCTTCTGGGTTATGTTTGCAATAAGCGCTACAACAAATTTATTCTACCTGATTTACGGCAGTGGACAAAGATGTCGATGGGACTACGCCGAAGAAGATAAACAATTCTTTGTGGGAAAAGTGCCGAAGTGTAAATTGTTTGATGGTGAGGATTTAGATGGATTGGCTGTAGAACGAGGACGAAGTACTTTACCCATCATCAAAAAAGATTCCAATGAATAAACATTTTTTAGTATATTATTATTTATAGTACGATGTGTGAAAAGTCCACTAATTTTACTTTAGAATATTATTTATTATTAAAAAGTAATATATAATGGTTTAAATATCATGCATTTTATTTCCGCGCAAATTGGGACAAACTAAGGAAGGTAAACTGACAGGGTCAACTGATACGACATTTTTACAATAGAAAATTATATAACATTTTCAAATATTGTATACAATTTTTCATTATTACAAAATGCTTGACACAATAATCTTGGCAGATTGAATCTTGATTGATCAATAAATCAATTAAATAATATTTTAGAGTCCTTTCTAAAAAGATATAATGTTTTTCAAGCATATATTATCTTGTCATTGCGGAAGTAATTAATACAAATGCCTCAATAGTAAATATATAATATATAATATATTATATTATATTATATATTATATATTTACAATAAATATAAAAATTTATTGTCATTTTGTAGAATGTTATTTACCCCAACGGTGGTTCGGTACTTGTCTGATGACGGCTGTGTTGTCTTTTTGTTATTGTATGCGGGTCTGCACAAATATCGCGATTGTGCGCATGGTAGTTGCACCAAAAAACAATTCTAACACCACTAACGGTTCAGGATGTCCCTTTATCAGCGGAAAAGCAAAGGACACTAATGTATTTATCTTTTCACAAAGAGGTGGAGGATATCAAATGGTATATTTCGGTCACTTTTAGTATGGCGAAAACGAGTGGAGCGAACATACTCAAGGCTGGATATTGAGTGCCTTTTTTGGTGGCTATTTATTACTGCATATTCCTGCTGGTTACATTACGGATAAGTATGGACCTCGGTGGATTCTTACCACTGGGGTACTCTTATCCATCGTCTGCACAGCCTTAATTCCATTATCTGCGGATAAAATTGGCGCTGTAGCGGTTATACTATTGCGAATTTTTCAAGGATTTGGGCAGGTGCAGTTTTGTACATTTTATTTAACTTCCTTGATACCTACATAGTGGGAATTGTTTTGAAATAATTTAGGCTGTAATATTTCCTGCTAGTGCTTCATGGATGACCCGCTGGATTCCTAAACACGAGCGTGCAACAGCAGGGGCATTATCATTTTCTGGAACATCCGTAGGTCCATTATTAGGAATCTTAGTGACAGGTTTCATAATAAAAACCACTGATAACTGGCGACTCATTTATTACTTTTGGTCCATCATTAGCAGCGGTTTATACATCTTACTAGTATTCTATATCTATTCCGATCCAATTAGTCATCCTTACATAACTGAGCGCGAAAGTACTTATTTGGAACAGTTATTAGGTATTTATGACGCAGTTAATATTAATTATTTTTTAAATATCTTTTTGATAGCTAAACAAGAAAGGAAAAAGTGGCCCATTTTGCAAATGCTATCAGATCTAGTAGTAATTGCACTAATTATCGGCCAAGTTGGCCATGATTTTATTATTTTCCTAATCAGTAATAATATGCCCAAATATATGGATAACGTGTTGAAGTATAATGTAGAAAATAACGCTATTGTGTGTTCTTTGCCTTATCTCACGATGTGGTTCTCCAGTATGATAACTGGTAAATTGGCAGACTGGGGGGTTAAGACCAAAGGCTGGGACATTGGTTTCACTCGAAAATTATACACAACCATTGGTTCAAAAACACAATTTTTTTACATTTCTTTAAATTGATTGTATATTTGGTTTAGCATCAGTTGCCTCTAGTTCACTCTTAGTTGGTGTGGGATATATTGGTTGCAACGATAAAGTAGCAATTGCCTTCTTCACGCTGGCCCTGTGTTCCAAGGGATTCTTCTTTTCTGGTATGAAAATAAATATAATGGACGTGACAACGCAATACGGTGGGGGCGTTATGGCTATCGCTAATGGTATTGGGGCAATTGGTGGATTCTTAGGGCCAATAATCGTGTCCAATGTAGCATATGAGGTAATTAACAATTCAAAATAACTGAAACGGGCTAACAAAAAGAAATATCGGTTTGAAGAACACCCTACCGCAGTGGCAGCAGGTATTTTGGATAATGTTTGGCATAAGTTCCTTGTCAAATTTTTTATACGTTATCTGGGGCAGTGGACAGCGAAGAAGATGGGATTATCTTCCAGAAGAGCAGCATTTCTTTGAAGGAAAAGTGAGGAAATGGCAAATATGGGATGGTGAAGATAAAGATAAATTAGCTGTCGAGCGAGGTCGAGCGGCTTTGCTCAATGATGGTGGGAAATGAAGATATAAATGGAAGGAAGTACAACACTAAATCTGCCTTAAGCTATGTCATATATTATGCTATATATCAAAGTTTATTGTAGAATGTTATATATTTTGCATGTTCATTATAAACATCGATGATTTTTTTTGGAAGCATGGAAGAGATTAAAATGCGTAATATAAAATAAAGGATTTAAAAAAATTGGTTAAATGTGTTGCTTCTTGCCGAATCAGCCTTGGTCATTCAAGTTGGGCTATAAGATTTAAGACGTCAAGTATATTGAACAACTTCCCTTTATTGTTCGAATTTATTATATCGCACAATAATCGTTTCTTAACGATTCATATAACAATGCACCGACGTTATGGTGGCGTTTTTAGACATTATACATAAGGCAATCTTAAGAATAAGAAACTCTGGGAACAATACGAAGTTCCATTTTTGATGCGCATGGCTTCTTCAACAACAATAACTAGTCTTGCATTGTTGGATTTCAAAAAAAAAAAAAGCAAAATTCAATAAGGGTGCGTTCGTTATATTTCACAATTACTTTACTTATACCCTCAGATGCAATAAATTATTTTTAAAAGCATATTTCTCTCATCCGGCGATTTAAATAATATGGTTAGAATGCATATAGAGGGGATTTCGGGTGAGCCATAAGAAAGAAGAATTTACAAAAAGTGCCAAAGTCTCCGGGGAGATTCGAACTCCTGATCTTTATTAGGCAGGCGCTTTGACCTACTTAAGACGTGTTCGTGTAGGAAAAATTACGTACGTACGTACAATTTCACGATAATAATAGAATGTGTTTATAATAGTTTGTTTTATATAATTGGTTGGTATAGCAAGCAGTTGTTTTGTTTTTTTTCTATCTTTTGGCATATTTTATATTGTGTTTTTTGTTGTTAATTTTTGGTCGATCTAAACTGCAAGTGTGAATCGTGCTGTATATACAGGGCTAGAGATGCCGGTATTTGAAAGGTAGTACCGAAAAATATCACGTGTTCATGTTGTGTGTTGGTCTTGGCTCTTGGGTTCGGTCCCCACGTCCCTCTCGCTGATTCCACGCTGTCCCCCCCGTCACCATCAGTGTAAATCGCATACGCACATTCTGTGTTGGAATTGCGAACTGTTGCGAACACACGTCATCGTCGTGACATTTCCGTCTCAGTGCGCATGACATTAAAGTTTTTTTCTGTGTTGTGTTCGTTCTCTTCGCCGGTCGGTGTGTGCATTTCGTACAGTGTGTGTATTCGCGTAACTTGCCGCGTTTACAAAAAAAAAAAACGTGCGTTATTCTCACCCCTCCATATCGCACTAACCTACCCCCGGCTCGTTTCTCGTTCCGCAACTAATAGATTAATTTATTATCACAATGTCAACAACGAAAATACCCCCAATCACAATGAGCAAACTTTACATCGGCAATTTACCGGGTGATACGAATGAAACTAGCCTACGCCAATTATTCTTAGAGCAGAATTTATCATGCACAAACATTTTGGTGAAACGTGGCGGATATGCCTTCGTTGATTGTCCCGACCAGTCATCGGCGGACAAGGCAATTGATAAGCTAAATGGTGAGTTGTTAATGATGCACCCAAGTTTTTTTTTGGCAATTAAACATGATAATGTCAGGTCAGTTGCGCGATTTTCAAAGATAATCATCAAATAATTCTATAATTATATAGAATCTATATTCTTCAAAAGGATAGATAACATAGTTCTATATGAGATCCAAAATCAATATCTATAAGAGTGCGGTTTGGAATGTGAGCATACATTCATTCATTCGAGTTGTAAATCGTATGCCAAGGCAGTGGAGCAAGCCGAAGCCGGTTTTTGGCGGGAGGCCCGTTTCTTTTCCAGCTTTACGACCGTTCATCTCACTGCATCACGCGCTGTACCAAAACTAAATCTTTATGCAGTCGCGTCTCTTACGAATCATTGGCGTACATACTCTTAACAATCTTCATAAAAAAAACTGTACTCTCCTCAATCGCTTTTTAGACACTAGTTCAAATGATTGGGCATGTTTTCTTGTTTCCAAAAAAATACTACGACAATGAACCTATATATTTTTTAATGAATGTAAATGGTTTTAATACTCGATGATCATTTCCAAATGATATAATCATTTGCGATGTACAGAGTCACCATTCAGTTATTTAGTCGATCAACTTCTTAGGAAGGGTCATAGATAAATAGATGAGTAGAACATATAGTGGCTGTCCTTTATATAAGCTCCATCTTCGTGATATATCTGATATTCTATTAACCATTGCGCATCCTTGTTAAAATTCGAAACATTTAACGTCCGTTTTATTTTTGCAGGATTTAGTTTTAACGGATCATCGCTGGTTGTAGAGCCCTCCGTAGCATCGGGAAAGAAAAGGTGCGTGTCCCTTAATACTTCCTTTCTCCACAGATAACAGTTATACTAATTCTTCTTATGGTCTTCTTCGAGATGTATAATTGGCGTATATTGACGTACGTAATTGCCATTATTATTATATTTGTAATTAAGGCACAACGGCAAAAACACAGCAGCTACAGAATTTCGCATTACCGAAATTATATAACAAGGCAAAACCGCTGGCAGTCGAGCAAACATATTTTTGAAGATGAATTAGTGAATGTATTGTTCTGTTTCGCAAGCAACCGTTACATGCAATCTTAAATTATATATAATTTTGTTTTCAACCCTACTTTTCATCGTCAGCAGCTTAAAGAAAATTAGTTTACTTAATATTTTGCTTTCACAAGCTTGAGATGATTAGTTTATAACCGAATGTATTTATGATTGTAGGTTAATAACGATGTATACATTTTATATCGAATGTATGGTATATGATTTTAGGTTAAGTATGCATGATGTTTATATGTATATAAACACATTACACATCATGTCTGATATTGATAACATAACTGTAATGGCATATTTGCATTACATATATGTACAAAGTACAAACACACATGCTCACTTCATTACCGTATTATACACATTATCACACCTTTTCATCGCGCAGGTTCTTGAGGTAGAGACGGCTGCGGCTCTCCTCAATCAAATATATATATATCCTACCAACAAGTATTATGCTTCAAAATAATTTTGCAAATCTTGATAAGTTCTAAATTAGTTCGCTACCAGACTAGAGTAATTATTAGGTTTTGTTTGATTGCACGACTTAAAAAATCATGGGGATTTTCTTGAGGTGTTTAAGTCGAAAATTCTTGCGACCTCGTAAGAGTTTCGGGGAATTTCTTCCATAAGCGTTTTGCAAATAGTAAATTCTCGAAGGTATTGTCATCTATAAAAAGAAGACTAAATCCACTGCGGACTAAAGAATCGATTATATTTTTAGTTGAGGAGGTCTGGGCAACTATATAGCATTCCGAGATAATATATCATCTTATTAATTCTCCATACAATTGAGATTTATATCGTAAGTTGATAATCGCAGAGTATATATAGTTCTGCAAGACGGTTTTACGTACTGTTGGTATATAGAGGTCTGCTAAGGTATCGTTGGTTGGGGAAGGGAAAGGGTTTGCTGCTCGTAAGCACGTGCTTTATATACAAGACCCCTTTTATATCTTGCATACAGCGAAATCATGATATATTATATATTAAAAACTACACTATAAGTTGGTATGTACTCCAAATATTACCATGGGTTTTATATAGTAAATAGTTGATGGTATATACACAGCTGTCTGATGTGCCTCCATTTTAAATTAATGTCCGTTTTTTCTCTCTCGAAATAATTGATTTTGATTTGCAAATTACGTTCGAAATCTTATATGCAATATTGAAAGTTTCATTCGGACTTGGATAGCGAAACTAAACGATACAGGAATTCTGCTAAAATGAAGTTAAAAAAAGTATATATAAAACAATTTTCGTTTGGTCAATTTGCTCAAGGAACTATGCATGTGGTAACTGTTGCGAAAACCACACAGTGGCATAATTGTCTCAATTATGGCATGATCATGTTGATGATTTTCCGCCTATAATGTATGGCCAATTTATATAAACCTACCAATGATGGGACATGATGCTTGAATTTTTCATTTTTATTTTTTGTAAAGTTTCGCATGATGTTTTACATTCATCTTTACTCTTTGTTATCCGAGTGGCATATTATATATATTTTTTAAATCATGAGAATAAAATAGATGGACATGAGTAAGGTTCAAGTTTCATGTTGGTACTTTTTTTTTATTTCAATAGGAACTTGAATAGAAAAATCCTGATGTAATGGAATACTCTTACAACGATAGTTGGGTATGTTATTATTAGATCATAATTTAATATTAGAGCAATACTGGAAGTATAGCGGCGTATTCGTATATTATAGATCTGTTTGAGTTCATAATTTATCCATAGAGAAGAATGAACATATGGCCTCCTAGGCCAAAGGACCGGATATATCGTAGACGAAAACGGTTTGCTATATTAATGCGATCAGGAATGAAATATTACTATATATCTTGTACAGTTGCTTTTTTGAATTATCCCATGTGTCATGGATATGGGGAGCAATTTTCTCCTCACAATGGGACAATTTCATAGGTACGAATTTTGATTGTAGCTCGCTCAGCTTACAAAAAAAAGATGTTGTACGATTTTCCCATGGTCTGCTTTACAATAATTCCCAATATATTTGCATTTATTATTTTTATTTTAAGGACGCATAATGAATTATATATTTTTATTCGCATCTTTTAGAGTGGGCCATAATTTTTGTTAATTTGTTTCAGGGGCTCCTTGACAGGATTATCAGACACGCCTCCTACAGTCCAAGTTGGTAATGGATGGATGTAAGTTTTTCTTCTGCAATAATATTAAAATTACTTAATTTTGCAATCTTCTGCTTTTTATGGAGAATGATCACCAATTTATTCAACATTGGAACAAATTAGAGCCAAAATAAAAAGACAATTTTAAATATATAAATGATAACATCTTGGGCGTATTCTAATGATTATTAAATATGATTGATTTGTTTCATAATACACTAATTTAATTTTTTTAATTATATATACAATGAACTATCAGTTCATGAATATATTGTTTTATATAAACGTGTATTATTCTTAGATTATTTGAAGCACCATATAAATATAAAATACAATTAAAACTTCCGAAAAATATTATATAGTCTTGTCAAGATTAATATCTCCACGAAATTAGTTTTAATTGGTATCCAAATTACCATTTTAAATTTTACACGCAAATTAAAATATTTCATTTCATAGCGTGTTTATATATACGCCATAAATTTCATATCTTTTATTGTGAGTTGCAATATGTTGTTGCGTGATATATTGCAGCTTTTGCAATGCATTTCATCTACCTGAAGAAATTGTATTGAACAAAATAGATTACCTGGATTTCTTGGGATATATATATATATAGGTGCGTGTAATTTTTGCATACAAGTGTTGGTATTCGATTTTGTAGCTATTGGTAGTTTACCTGAAGTCGAATCTTTTAAACGATCGCGACACAATACGAGGCATTACTTGGAATTTTTTTTTATTCTATATATACCTCGTACATTATATTTTATGTATATACCGGTGAAGAGATGGAGTATTGTTGTACACTTCCTCGGAAGTCTTCTGCTGTAACGCATGTGTATATACATATATACATGTGATATGTTTCGATTTAGGTGAGAGGGCCATGACGAAATAAGTGGCTATTGTGCTCTTCTTGTACTCCTATACTCTTATATTATACTATATGAAACACATCAACTAACTTAGGTCAGGTAGATTCGGTTACGGTTAGAATTCGATGTGATGTGTGCATCGTTAGGAAGAAATATGTTCCTGATGGTATGTTGTGTACCTCAATCATACTGGGTGTCCCACACTTATTATCACTTTCTATTTTTTTCCGTCCATGTATCCAAAACTTACAGAGATAAAGAAAATTATTATTCGTACGTATTTATCTGAGTCATTTTCAATTTCACTTTTTCCAAGCCGTTTTTGAAGGACCATTAATGAATTTTTAATATGAAATAATTTGTGGCATTCGGTATATTTAGAAGTATTCAGACTCGCATAAGTATATCTAACGAAGGAATGAAATTTGTAAGGACCAGTGACGCTGGTGCGGTTATATAAATAGTTAACGATTTTTACAGCAAGAATTATCGAGCAAAAATGTTTTAAATTAGAGCGAGCATCTATACTATTATTCGGATAACGTATCTTCATCCTGCCGTAAGGTTGCACAACCATTCATTAGTTCAATAGCTCTTTTACAACAATATGTGTCCTAATTTAGCAGATGCGGCAATAGTTCGGCACAAAACTCAATCGTATCAGTATATATTTTATGATACCATCTCAAATTACCTGAACAAAGTAAACTGCATCAACGGCTGTTTTTTTTCTATCGACTGTTGCTTATTTTAAAATATTCGTTGATTTTCTATATATATATATTAGTTTCCGGGAAAAGCTTAACCCTTTATGCCAAAAACATTCTCACGCGGCGATATATTTCCTACAGTCTGCTTCGTAAAAATTATTGTAGAGTATTTAGAGTCGAATTGGTGGTTTTGCCGAATCTTTCTATCCATATTTAAAGCATGATCATGTTTGCAGGCGGAATGGAGCAGCCGCCTCCCCATAGTAGCCGCCCCCCCAGATATTGGCCGATCATTTCGACTCTCATTCACATGATAGAACATGGTGTTTCTCTACTGTTAAACTGCACCCAGAATCCCTATACGTCCGTTATTACCTATATGTTGATGATGTACCATATTTCTTACCAAACCGAATTTATGATCCATTGTACTACTTACCAGATACCTGTATTATTATTATTATGTATTCGCATTTTAATATGAAATAAACTTATATTTATATTTTAAACAGTTCAAATTTAGAAATAGTAGCTCCATGTCCTTCCTTCCCTGTAGAGAAGCGCTGGTACGCACCATTTTCTATTATGTGCATTGAACTTTTTTTTTGTGATTATTTATTTTTAAAGTATGATTAGATATAATTTTTATTTGTAAGAGTTTGATTTATCTTTAAATTACAAAATCCACTGCTATCCAAAAACAGATACTCTTATTATTTTATGGTCTTTGCCGAGTCTATAATATGAAGCCAACGGTTTTATTTTTATATTTATATTTATATTTACCTGGCGTACGTAGCCGGTATTCGGAAGGTATAGTCGAAGATATCTAGTCACCGCTGGCTGTACCTGTCCTAATCACAAGACGAGAGGAAGTAATAGCAGAGGTAATAGGGATTAGGCAATAGACGGTGAATAGGCCGTCGCTGGGTGGTGGTGTATAGTGGCGGCGGATGTGCGCGCCTAAAGAGCCCCCTAGCGGCGCGGAAGGCGTGGGCAGCCGGCGGGCGCTTGCGCCCCAGCAGCGTCAGCAACGCGGTCGCCGGATCGGGCACGCTCGTCTTTGGTCGCGTTGCCGGTCTCTCTTGCCGTTGCTCCTAACGCGGTGCAGGCGACTCCAGTGTCGACGGAACCGCGCAGTGGTAACCGGTGGATGTCGTGGCAGACGTAGCAGTTTCGGCAGTTTCGCCTTTCGGCCCGAACGAAGCGCACAAGGGAAGGCAGAAGTGACGGATAGATTAGGCACTATTATTGCGATTTCACTGAAGAATTATCGATACGGATCGGGAACGGTGATGTTTATGTATGTGTATCGGATTATGTCGACACCGGGACTAGGGGCTTCGGTAGCCTGCTGTTAAGCCCTACTGATAATCTTCACGTCTTGCTATAGCATACCGCGTACGTCATCATCGCAACAGTCATTGATCTCTATATATACTACTGTATTATACCGAATCATCGCGGAACTGCATGGAGCTGCGGTGTGCTTCCTTCTTCGCCCGTACATCTTAGATATTGCCTTGTCAGTTTACCTATCTAATCTAAATAAATCCAGGTGTTTGATATCAGAACTGCGCCCAATCTGTCGTGTACATAAGAGCAACCAACTGTTGTTAACATCACTTATCAGTTCTTTGCTTCCATCAATTAATGAATGGATGATACTGTTCACAATTGGATTACTCATCAGGGGGAATACACCAAAAGTGGATAGCATAGAATAGTGCTCATCTATGTGGTGTGTGCGGTCCAAATCCACTGCTAACGACGCTGCCACAACATCGTCATAATTCTATTATCATCTGTCCTTCATGTCATCATTGTATAGTACCGCGTAGGACATCTCCGCACCAGTTCTCGCCATGGAAAAGTTCCAGGATATTGAGCAAGAGGAGGATCAAGTCTTCGAGAGCGAAGACCTGCCGGAAACGAGGTGAGTGACAAACGACAATCTTGACATTGACGCTGCCGGCGCAAGCACACCGTATATTGATCTCACATCTTATATTCTCGTTGCTGTGCGGCTGCTGTTGCTTAGTTCCCTTGCTCAGATTATCCATCCTACCGAATTAAAGCAGTTCACATTGTTGATTAATATTTGTTCAAATCATTGAAGAAGATTGACAGTGTTTTAGCTATATATTTATAACGCTGATGATTTGAATTACATCGTCGAATTGGTAGAGGCATAGAATTAAAAATTGTGCATCCAGTTACGGAAACCTTAAACGGATGCATCATTTTAAAAAACTTTCATACAAGATGTCGAGATTAAGAAGACACGGTCCACGAAATATATATGTGTACAGGACAATACAAACAATGTGAGACACACGTGTATAAACGAATGAACGCTATGATGCCTTTTTTAATAAAGTGCAACACGCTCTTGTGGCCCCATACATGAACTTGCTGCCGGCAGCTTCATTAGGTTTACAAATGAGGTAGTAGCTGTATGTAATAACTAAGAAGTACGCTCGGAAATATTTGCCATACATATATCTATATATGTTTGTATACAACATCAAATGTATAATAAGGATGATCTTGGTCTGATGGGAGACGTTTGCACTTTGCATTTCGTTTAAAATATCAAAGAGGAGTGATGATATGCGTACCGCCGTTATGACGAAGTAAAGATGACGGATAATTTTGCAATTTTCATGTTCCACATTTGGCCAGTGCAGCGTGCTTAATGCTGGAAACTCGACTGGAAAGAAACGTGATCTTTAATGTAAGAGAGTTGCTTTCTGTTCTGGTACTCGTGAGAAAGAACGTTCGGAATTCGTTGTTTGTATATATCAAGAATAAGCGGTTGTTGTCGTTTCGTTGCATGTTTTTTTTTTGTGAAAATGCTATTCTTTGCACGATGTCTTTTAAAACCCGATATTACGCCAAGTATAAACATTACACATATTCCTTCAAATGTCTTCATACGTTCTAATGAAATAATACTCTAAGACTATATTTAGGTATAGCATTTGTATATAAGATGTCTGGGTTTTTCCTTGATTGTGTTTTGACCTACCGCTTTTCGTTTGCTATTTATGGGGTTACGTATTTTAGCACGCGTGCCTTGGTTATACTAGCCCATTTACCGGACAAGTACCTATGCCTCTTTAGCAAATATATTGGTAGTAGCAGCAGTGTAGCACACTCCCGTACTCTTCGCTTTTTGCACTCTTCTTTTTTCACATCTTGTATACTTGCTGCCTAAATCGCAAGAGAGAGTATGGTATATACTGCACTTGACGAGAAGGACAAAGAGCGTATTCTTGCCAATTGCATGCTTTCGATGCGGAACATACAAAAAGGGCCGAGACTCCAGTTCTAGGCCCTTACATGGTACTAATCTCATATATAGATAGCGGTCTCATCCTATGTTCTTTGATGATGATGATGGTGCGTGGCTTACATTTCAACAGCGTTTGAATATAGGGTTCCAATTTCTTATGCTGTTTTGTACCAACAGTACTCAGGAACAAATCAACAATCCTTAAATATTTCCATCTGTCTTCAAAAATCTTAGGATTTTCGATGAAATCTTTTTGTATAATGCAAATATTATGAAGTAATTAACAGTGTAAATGCACCAACGGCAAGAAATGCATATAATATTTAATGTTACATCGGAAATATGAATCTTCCGCCAGAGGCTAGAGGTGTAACGCAACAGCAAAAAGAGCATGATGATAATGCGAATAAGAAAACGAAGAAGAGAAGCAGGTGGAAGTGTGGGTCATCATTATCTGGCCAGGAAGCGCTCGTTGATGACCACCGTAGCAGCCTGATGATGTTGATGTTCTTTGCTATAGTATTGAGCACGTGCACACCTATACTCATTCCATATTCTTCGTTAGCACTAAAAAATTGCCAAAATATACGTGTAATGTATATCATACCATGCGATCCTTCGAATTTTAATTCTATTAAAGGATAATGTTGAAAATACTTGTTCTTTCCAGCACAGTCGTACTTCAGAAATTTATCTTTGATGAACGTAGCTCATGGTGAATTGAGAAATTGTATTTACGAATCGCTCAATCAATATATTGCAATATATTACTTTTAGCCATTGTTAAAGTCTGTGTAAACAATGTTTTTGTTCTTTTTTTTATAAACGAACTTCTGTTCAGTCATGTTCTCATTAAAAATCCCTCTAAATTATCTTGCAAAAAGGCCCCCAAAGTGGTGCCTCCACCGTGATATGTTCCGTAGTGGCATGTATTGGCTTACAAAAATATGTGATGGCTTTGGACACACTGCTGTACTATGAGTTCGTATACCTATGATGGTAGTTTGTGCATTTTTGGGGGTTGTTCCTTTTGCACCTGGCCCTCATGCTGTGCCTGCAGTATACAGGATCACAGCGCGAATCATCAAATTCCAAATGCATCGTGAGGGTTACTATTGGCAATTAGAAACCCTCAAAATATGATAGCTCTATACAACTAGATTGATTCTGCGTTATTCTTCGATCCAAACTATTTTAAACGATCAAAATCAGACAATAAATAAATTGTAAGATTATTTCGAATTTTTGCGATTATTTCTTAGGGAATATCCGGTATTGTATTAAAATGTGTATCGTAATTTCGGTGTTCTTCTAACGCATTTAATGCTTTGGTGGAAACAGGGGGGGGCTTGTTACTGGTTCTCTTGCTTTTGGGGTAGCGGTGAGGCGGAAGAGAGGCGGCGAGGGTAAGAGTTAATGTGGAGGAGGGTTGTTCGTTGTCTTTAGCCGAATGCTGGATCGACCTTGACCAGCTCTGTTGGCTGTTGCTTCATTTTTATGCTAAGGAGACGTATATTCATTTTACGTTGAGGTATTGTTTTTCCATAATACTGTGACGCAGAATCTTCAATTAAACACAAGAAACGGAGGCGGCTTTTTATTTTTCATATATTTTAGAAATCATTGCGCTTTTATTTCTAATATATATCAGACCTTCTTGGTAAAATCGATTACGTAGATGAGGCTTTCTGGAAAATCCCAGATTTTACACGCTTTTAATACATAATTTAACGGTATAACATGCCACGGAACTACGACAGGAATTATTTTGCGATTTGTATTTGTTTCCTTTCGTGATTGAATGGAATCGTATAGTGATCGTTCTAGGTGCAATTGACGTACCCTGCGTGGGAAACTGACTAATAAATAGCGGAAACGTAAACGCGAAATGACGAACACAAACCGATTCTTCGATGTTGTTGATCATCGCGTAGTATACTGCGTTTCGCGTGTATACGCGTGCATCTCAATGCAAAAGGCAGCAACGTACGAGGAAAGAATCAATATTACGGGGGCGCGGTGGCTGCAGCGTTCTGTTAGGGGGTGCGGTGTGCATGGACCAGGGGGATCGGGACTCCATGTATCTGCCATGGCATATACTGCGAAACAGTTTCCAGTATTTACTTCTGATCTGCGTATATAAGCGTCACCAGCAATATGTATTTGCCAAAACAGTTGTAAAATCGTGAAACTTCAACATTTACTTGGAACGATTTCGCATATGCACGTGTATGTTACATTTTGCACGGAAAATGTCTCGTGAAATTTTGGGCTAGTTAAACATTCGGAGTTCCTATAAAATCGAATAGCAGAGGCTAATTATACATCAAATTGGGATACTTTTCTCTACTGTAGGGATTAGGGTAACTTTTACTTCACAGCGTGTACTATATATATTGACTAATATAGGCAACTTTTCTGTCAATTTTTTCCTCTAAATCCGGAATTCTCATTCGCAATTATTCCATTAATGCATGGACTTAACTTAATCCAATTTCCTTTCATCATTTTGTGCAAAGTTTATTATATTATGGTGGTAAATAACGTGTTCGACCATTCTCGTTTCAAAATTTTAGCATGTACCTGAAGAATTCCGCCAAATGCATTTCGCTTGGATTCTAATTGAAATTACTTCCAGAACTTATCACACGTTGTTTACATACGTATAAAAGGCACATGTAGATCTTGCACAGCGCGAGGCACGAGTATATTACAAAATCTCCGTAGAGTAACAAGTGTTAGCACCAACACTATGGAGACGTACATGTGTGACTTATCACCACCATTACATCAGCCGCAACCACCAAACGTGTACTTGGTGGCTGTTGGTTTATATCTCTAAAAAAAAAGTCGTTGGAGCTAGTCGCGACCTCTATGAATACAATTCGGAAGCAGAGAGACAATCAAAGAGATTAGTACTAAACTCATTGCATGGTGTCGCAGCCGCGGGAAAATCAGCGTAGATCGTGCGCTACAATATATACATACATCCGCCGATCTGCGCGCGCTATTCTGATTCAGTAGTATTTTTGACAGTTGACAATAAGACCGGCTTAGTGATTGCTGCTAGTTGGACTTCCTGCTTAATAGCGGCATCTCTTTCTAATTAATGCGGACGCGCATTATTCTATTCTTTCTCTCACCCGTTTAATTAGTCGCCAATGCACAAATTACATTATTTTAGCTGATAATAATGTGCATGTAACTTGCGCTCGTTTTGCGGGTATTATAGCGGGTTCAATACATCGTAATCTGCTCTGTTTACATCTTGAATGTGGAATAAAAAAGTGAGTTGTAATATTGGTCACGGCTCGGATTATCAGTAAATTTGTTATCTCTATGTAAAATGCGGTTATCATGTCAACTTGACGGGAACTATTCAGTGTAATTGAAAGTGCGCCATGGCGATTTCAGCTAGATTCTAATTTTCGGAACCATAAAACAGCAATAGTGTTTTGATTATATTTGAATAGTCTCTATTAGATACTAGACGATTATTATTCGGAACACGTTAATCTTAACGCAAGAGCATTCAAGAAGCATTCATTTTTATCGGTAATACGATTGCCGTATAGCGTTGACAAAAACCAATATACTGGGGAGCTGGTTATACTCTAAATATCTATCAGTATAGGTACCACAATGTTTACAAATAATACTCGGTAAGTTCCCATTTTTTAAGTAATTCGAGTCATAAATTACTCTTACAACAATATTTCAAGGCGAGGTTACTCGGCACACTGCAAGTTATTTCAAGGTGTTTTGTGTTAATGACCTATTCCTATTATAAAATAAAATCATATTAAAGAATCGTTTCTATCCCAGCGCTAATATTATACTGCCAACTCAGCTATTTCGTAAAAATAATATAATTGGAAATCATTGTGAGTGCATAGTGTTTACGCGGTATGCTTCGAGCACTGCAACAGTGACAAACAAACCTTGATAGATAGCATAGATTTATTTTGAATGGTTTCGAGGGTTATTCGAGGCCTTATCAAACATCTAACAATATTTGATTTGATATAACACCTATATTTACATTGAAGCTTTATTTTCAGCATTAGATATCATATTTGTAACTGAATGCCAAATAATAAGTCACTAAGTTCAGTAGCTTCGTGCGCATACAAACGAACCCCTTTTGGGTCGTAATAGGTGCTTTTAATCTTTTGGGCAACGACTGTTATAATAATACTATGATAATACCACGGTATCACCAGCGAAGGCCTAATGCTGGTTCTACCCGGCAAGCGGGGCAGCCATATTTACCTCGTGGATCGCCCGATGCTTCGATTATTGTTCCAGTAGCGTCGTAGGACGTGGAATAATATGTGGATATTTCTGCGTTTTCTACGTGTATCCGTATTCATGGCGTAATTATAGCTCCGTGATAGTTCCATGAGCGGCGCTTTGAGAGCAGTGGCATCGCAGCAACGGCGGCGGCGGCAAGTGGTAAAACCGACGGATAGACGACCGCAGAGAGGTCGTTGAACCGCCACTCGCTCTTCTAAACCTCTACAGATAGATAAATGAATAGATAGACAAATTTTCGGAAATCATAGACCTGCTCTAGCGACTTAACTTAACTTTACCACAAAAAATCCATAATTGGATTAATTTTATGTATTTAGAAAATGCTATTTTGTTTATTTATTGTACTTGCTGTTGATTAGAAGAACCTCACTCATTTCACTGGCACTGGTAACCTAAAAACTTCCTCGCAACATGCTCGTAGTTCACTTTTTAAACTGCTGCGCACTCTGTTTAATCTTCTGCGCACTTTCATTAATCTTATGCGCAACCTATCTATTGACCGGTACTTTTTAAAAAGTACTATACATCACATTCTTTCGACTTTGTACCATGTTCATCATTATCGCCAACAGTCCAAAAATATTCATTCCATCGGTTACAATAAAATATCGATCTCTAAGATCTAGAATAAGCATGTAGTATATGTCTAGGCATTCAGTCTTAAAATCTATACATTGCGTTTCATCCTTTAAAAAAAAATGCCGCATAATTATACCAAACTAGAGTTATTTTGGTGGCCGTACGTCTTCCACTTCTCATCGGAAATAGAATAGTTCGGTCATGTTTTGCCTCACTAACACGTCGTTTTCGTAGTATAATATATAATATGATTATATTTTGAAAACGAAGTAATACACACACACGCACATTTATATATATAATGCGCTTCTTAAAATATATATCCGCATATGGCATGTACTTATGCTTGTCTGGTTTGCTGTCTAGTGATATTATTGTATATCTTATATGAAACTTTTTGGGACTTTAGAATGAATATATGATTTTGGAAATGTTATTGTCCTAGTTACTATTTTCGTACAGTATTTATGTTTCATTCAAATTTCACATTGCTCTTTAGTTTTTTTTTTTGGTATAAGGAAGTTATAAGTGATTTCGGACTTTATCCAGGACTCTTAGCTTCAGAATAGCGGACTCAAGATCGAAGTTCGTTCTCAGTCGCGGCCTTACTCGATACTTGCTCTAACTTTTGCACATACACTACACGAGATTATTTCTTTTATAGTATTGATTCAGTTTTCTTCATATACGTTGTCGTAAGAAGCGAATATTTGCATATTTATTCAAAGCAGCGATCTAACCCTCTGCAATATGTGCTAACATCAGCATATAGTATAGTATATGATATTTGGCATATAGCAATCTCGGTTAATTGAGCTGTTACTGATGCATATAATATGCGAAGGAACGAAAGCCTTGTCGTTGATCCAAGGAAGAAGATATAGAATTCGCATCTGCCAATTTGCTGCTACGTCTGTACAGCAGTTGGCAGTTTGGGCTGTGGGTCCTCGCACGCGACAAGAGCGTCTCGTGTTGAGGCCGTCGCGATTACGACGTAACCAACATCAGGTCGGTCCATTTGGCCGGCCTGGAGTACCCTACCGGCCGGCACAAATCAAAATGTTTGCATTACTATAACGCTTTTCGGATGCTGTATAGAAAAGACATGCGTATGTTGTATATAATGTATGAATAATCCTCTTCAATGTCTCTTCTCTTATGTACGATTTGTAATTAGCATAAATGATTTTGCTGATGGAGTGGCGAGTCGTACTCCAATCGTACTTCAGATAGTTGGGGCAGTACGGTTGGAACGTGCGATACGAACTGCTCATAAAAAAATTAAAGAAGTACTAGGTCCGTCTTATTGCGATAATTTCAACTGTACCAATATAGTCATTGATGTATTCAAAATTCATCTTTTTTGAGTATTTGCTAGGATTTTAATTCTTTTGTTGAAGGGATGATATTTATGTGATATTTTATGTTGTGTGCAGTTCGAGCACTAAGATAATCGTGTCAAACCTGGCGCCCCAGATTCGATTTGAAGATATCGAGCACCTGTTGACGCCGCACGGCCATGTCGTGGCTTGCGACAAACTAACATCCAAAGACCCAGCCACGCAGACCGTTCAAATCACCTACGAGCTTGCAGAACAGGCTCAAGTGTACGTAACTATTGCTTTTTTATAGTATAATTTTTAGGTATGTAATAATTCAGCTATATATGACTGCAGGGCTGTAACACAATTGAACGGGATCGATTTAGAGGGTAGGACACTTCGTGTCGAACTAGCTCTGGAGAAGAAGGGGCGAAGGGGGCCACGAGGGCCCTCAGGCCCCTTCGGCCTTACAGGCCAAGGTGGCCGACAAACAGACTTCCCTTTGCGCATATTAGTGCAGAGCGACATGGTAGGCGCTATTATCGGCCGACAGGGTTCTACTATCAGGCAGATCACGCAGCAAACACGCGCCCGCGTCGATGTCCATCGCAAGGACAATGTCGGCAGCTTGGAGAAGGCCATCACCATCTACGGAAACCCGGAGAACTGCACGAATGCCTGCAAACGCATCCTGGACGTCATGCAACAGGAAGCGAATAATACGAACAAGGGCGAAATAGCGCTCAAAATCCTCGCGCACAACAACTTAATCGGCCGAATCATCGGCAAAGGCGGCAACACAATCAAGCGCATCATGCAGGAGACGGAGACAAAAATTACTGTCTCCAGCATCAATGACATCAACTCATTCAATCTCGAGCGTATTATTACGGTGAAAGGTGCTATCGAACAGATGTCACGAGCAGAGGCGCAGATTAGTGCCAAACTCCGGCAAAGCTACGAAAACGATCTTCAGGTGAGTATTACTATAGAAGAAATTATTTCTAGCAAGATACTAACAATTGGTTTATGTTTTGATATATTAGGCGATGGCACCGCAGACAATGATGTTTCCCGGCTTGCACCCCATGGCGATGATGGCTACTGCCGGTATCGGTTATGGCGGTGGCGGCCGTGGATTATATGCCGGTGGTGGAGGCACTAGTGGTGGCGGTGGAGGCGGTGTGGGAACAAGCGGTGGCGGTGATCCACGTGCCCCACCCTCAGCTGTCGCTTCCGTAGCTGCGGCCGTTGCTCTAGACAGTCAAGAAACCACGTATCTATATATCCCAAACAATGCTGTCGGAGCTATTATTGGCACAAAAGGTTCGCACATCCGCAACATCATCCGATTCTCTGGTGCCACAGTTAAGATTGCTCCGCTCGAAGAAGGTGCAAGTGCTGCGGGAAGCAAGGGGGCTGGCGCTGGTGGAGCCCAACAGGAGGCCCAGGCTCAGGCTCAGGCGGAGCGGCGAGTGACGATTGTCGGATCACCGGAAGCGCAATGGAAGGTAATCTTATAGGCCTCCCTCTCTTGAAAGTGATGAAGCATATATACTATTATTTTTTTATAGATAAATCGCTGCTTTTCTGTTGGAGTTAGTATATTCTTTTCGTTTGCAGGGACAATATCTTATATTCGAGAAGATGCGCGAAGAAGGCTTCGTGGCCGGTTCAGATGATGTGCGTTTAACAGTAGAGATTCTGGTGCCCAGCTCACAGGTGGGTCGCATAATCGGTAAAGGTGGTCAGAACGTGCGAGAGTTGCAACGCGTCACTGGTTCTGTTATTAAGTTGCCCGAACAGGGTGCCACTGGCCCATCTGAAGATGAGACTACAGTCCATATAATAGGACCATTCTTCTCTGTACAAGTGAGTGAATATATAATCGGCATTTCGTACAAATTTAACTAATACATGTGTGTGTGTGTTTGTATTGTATGTATATCATCAGTCTGCGCAAAGACGAATCCGCGCTATGGTCCTTCAATCGGTAGCGCCAGCACCGGGCGGTCGAGGTGGTCCTAGGGGCGGCGGTGGACGATTACCAAAAGACGCTCAAGGGGGCTCCGCCACTCCGCAACAACAGCAGCTAGCAAGTAGCGATGGTGTTGGCGGTGACTCACTGCCGCCAACCAACAGTTCGGCGTCCAACCAGTCACAAGTGTCGCCGCCGCAGTAACCGTCAAGTGACGACAGTGTTGTGCGTTGTTGACTGTACTGTACCTTACAGCAGTGTTACAGTGTGCGAGTGCGCGCTGCGTGTGTTTGACTAACTCTACTCTTAATATATGTTCTTCGTTACGTTACGATACAATAAATCACAGAAGAAGTTTACTGTTACTCTACTACGGTGTCTAGTTGTTGATTGCACGAGTGGAATGTTGCGTAAGAGCGTGTATGCGCGTGCGCGTGTGTGTTAGCCCGTGTGTGGAAAGTGTTTTGTATGTGTGCAGAGTTAGAGAGGACTGGAGAGAACGTCGCTACTAAAACGTCGCCCAATCACCGCCCGCCGCCAACGACTCACGTAACCTCGTTATAACATTAACACAAAACTACCTCAACAAATCAAAATACTACATAATGAATGTTATTATGATTATTATCTATCCATAGCAGATTTATATCTACACATATTATATGCTATATTATATAGAACGTATTTAATATTACTGCGATTAGAGAACAAGTCTGCTGTCAACCAATCCGAATGCATCATATAGCCTAAAATGCAACCAACAGTTTCTTTACACGCCTTTAATCAAACAATACTAATATATAACTATTAATCAATATACCTCAGCAACCTCAACATAGGATTAGAGAAGGATAGCAACGGTGTCGTCTCGTATTTGCTCGTGCATGTCCGTTTTGATATGCACCGTTGGTAGGTACCACTATTGGCGACACCGCAAACGAATCTATACACAATAGTAGGTTATAATCGTTTTATAATTTTGTACGAAATGGCTCTTACATTTTGAGGAAGAATCATGAACCAATGCAACACTACAAAACAACAACCAAGCACAAAAGGAAGTTTTAGTTCCACGTGCTTACTAAATCAGCAACATAGACAACAAGAGATTATGAAGCTGATGACAGTGGACGACTTAAGCAGCTCCATGTCTTAATACTATAACTACGACATTTGCCCGGCCAATCACACAACAATTCAATTCAAACAACCATCGACTAATACATACACTTCGCCTATGGAAAATCGATTCGTCTGCGATCGACAACAACTCAAATATATATAAATGATATGTCTCGAAGATGAGGGGCAAATGTTCCGGTGCGCAAATATCGGCATCGGCACTTGCCCCTCCATTTGCCCATCTACCTCAATTGCCCGCTGTAACCCGGAAGTAGATCAGTTATCGTACACGGAATGTGATGTGGGGTTCCGGTGGGCTATGGTATATTGATCACTGTGTAACAAGCACTGTAATAATTATAAATGAAACATACGAATATTTTATACGAGATAGAAAGATAGGAAGGGATCGCATGCGCCCCGCGCATGCTAACTGTTACGTGTGGCATTAGATGTCGTCTGACAACTAGCGAGAGTACAAATTATATACTATACGCGAGGAAGTATGGATGACTATATATATTATATAATTATATATTTATATTTACATTGTATATGAATATATATTTATTATTCTATTGTATAGTAAATTTATTATACGCGATAAAAGCCGATTATAGGACGGCTATTGTCGGCGATCGTTGGCGACCTATCGGATTTGCTACGACCAATTATTCATATTTGATCACAACATAAATAACGAGTAAACAATTTTTTACACGATCATCAGTTGAAACAAATCATTACTATTCTAAATCCAACACGTTTATTTATTGGCCGATAGATATAATTGCCTTGCACCGGTTATAATTTCTATTTTAAAGTGATCAAGTATTTTGGTTGAATCAATTAGTCCCCTGATGAGTGTCGCCGAAATCGCCATGTAAAAAAGAAATTATTTTTGATAAAAATTGTTTGTTAGGGAGGATATTTTTGTTTTGTTAGATTTTTAAAGCGTTATATTTAAAATTTTAATAATATATATGTTGATAAAAAAGAGTAACTCGAATAAAAATGAGCCTCTAGAAAGGAGCGCTATTTGTTTTATAAAATCCAAAAAAATAAATCTAGGAACTTTTTATTGCGGCAAAATCGTGTGAAGAAATGGATAGGGATACCAAAATGAATTATTCCGGATGAAGATGTATATTTATAATATTTGCTGTATAGAGATGAGATTTTTTTTAAATTATTTGTACAGAGATTTAATTGTGCCAAAGTGCTAAACAACGTAAGATAGATATTTATAGAAGAACGTACTGCATTTTAAGGAAAATTGTGATGAATATAATTTTTATATAAAAAAAAAACGTCTAATAATAACGCGCGTCACAGCACCTATTGTTACCACAGTATTCCTATTAATACAACTTAACATTATGTTTCTGGTACATAATGCACATACGTAGATGCCACATTTATAATTTCTACAACGTTATTCATCACGTTTTTAAAGCACGTTACCATATATAACAAGAAATCTATATACATTTCTTATAAGATCTATAATATGCAGATATGGGACTGAAGACTAATCGGTATGGAATAATTTCACAATAAAACTTCCATCTGTATACGATTATAAATTACATACTTGAAGACATGCACAATCAAAGACAACAATTATGATTCAGTGCAGAACTTTTACAAATTCCGATATTGGCTCATAATTATCGTCTTTTATTGTGCGGGTACAAAACAAAGCAAAGTTAAACCGAAGCGGTATCAGCAATCGAAAAATTGATATAATTGGATACCTTAGAAACAGGGGAATTTGTAGAAAAAATTTTGATGATAATATACAGTCTGATTAGTGGGTTTGGGATCTTCTAGTGCGACTTGAAGTGACTTTTTGCTCATGAGGAGTAATCTTCAGTGTTACAGGATATAGTATTATGTCATTTCTTATTAGTATCTATACAGTAATCTGAGTAGAATTAATGTCCATTGATAATAAAATTATAATACGGGTATATTTTCTGTAATTCTATTTCAATGGACAATTCATACTATTCAAATTATCAATAATTGTTCCTTCCATGCACTGAGATTACTACTCTTCTTGCATCTCGTTGCACATATCCATTTTATTACACAAACAAAATCAATGTTTGAAAAAAAGACAAATTCCATACGAGAAAAGAGATTACTTTTTACAACTTCATTGCTTATTTCTTTATTTGGGTTACCAAAAACAACTTTTACACCCCCCCCCCCCCCTATACAAAACAAGAAGAAGTAGCCGAGTTACGGAACAAAAACAAAAAACAAAAGCATTTACACTACCATTCAAAACTCATGTCTTATTAATAATTCTATCCCAAATAATTCGCAATATTTGGAATGGACTCTTCTTGCATTCTATCAATCATCAGTTATGCAACAACAATACACGATTATTGTTTATAACACTTTGATCAAACACAAAACATACTTAATTAAAGCAGCATGTAATCACATTTACATGCCATACAATTAATATACAACCTTCATGTTGAATTTGCACACCTTACACACATATTCAATTCGTTGTAATATGTCTATCGCCTTGTTACAATCTTTAATTTTTAACTATTTGATTTAGCAAGACCCTGGTTAAATTATACTTTCATATAACAACTTCAATCTGAGCGCCCTTATCGCGTGGCCCAAACAATATGGCCACCGACTTGAAGCTTGCTACATATAAACGCATTGTATTCTACATTTAAATATTTGGTGCTATATTTACATACATTACATTAGTGCCTGACAATTTTCTACCACAGTCAGGTCTTACCTACGTTCTGTGTATATCTATCTGACCGAAACCCCCCAATCGATACTAAGATAGTTGCAGCATATCTTTAGTAGTTAGTTCTTTATGTCAACTTCAACGAGGATTCAGTACCGTTCCAGGAAACTTCGAATTTACGTATATACGTACAACATGAATTGAAGTAGTAGAATCGGAACTTATGGTTTAATAAGGCCATTATGTTGATACATTCATTTCTACTATATTACTGAGCCTTGTTTGAAATGAAAGTTCTAAGTGTCCCGTCTGTCCCCCCACGCTGACCTGACCCAGCCCACCAATTCAATCCCCGTCCAGTATTTTCTGGACCAACATTCTGGGCTCTCACGAACCACAGAACGTAGATCATAGCTTCATTAATAATTTCATATACCCGTATTGTTTTAATTTTCATTTTATTTCTTATATAGCTTTATATTAATTTGTTGATAATATATTGATAATTTTGGTTTTATACATTTGCTAGAGAAGTACTAATATTAGGGAAGCGATATCCTTAAACTGAATGAGTTACGTGTTTCAAACTGTGTAATTACAATTTTAGATATTGTTTATTGATGCATATATTATATAGATCTTAGTACCACTTTTACTATTTTTCACCTTATATAGTCGCGACTTGAGTTTATTTATTTCTAATTATATCCATCAATAATTACGAACTACAGAAATTCAACAGGAAAACTGCTATCGTGTCCCGCGCTGGATTATACAATTCATTCGATAAATTGCGCACGAATAATCGTATATAGTTTTTTTTTGAAAATAATTAGAAATAAATGCATTTAATTTTTGATCGGTGAACAATTTATTTGATACGTTAATAATTTTATATCATATATCCATTTTATAGTATAAATATTTGATTGAGAGTCTGGTTCAAAATGTCAATACAGTTATTGTTATGTATTTCATTAGAATATGCGATCATAGAGACAGATTATGTACTGAAGAAGCGATAAAGATGAGCCGAAACAAAACTGCACTGACTACCAACCAGCCACACAAGAAAATAACATTAGGTTTAGTAGTAATAGAGCTTGGGTTCGGATCACTGAACCAAACATGTAATAACTAGGGAAAGACAAGAAAACAGTACAGCATTTTCACGTTACATAATTCCTATTCTGATATTGTACGAGTACAATCAAAGCAATGTATAATGTGTTGCATATAGCGCAAGCGTACGAGTGCGCATGTGTAAGCGCATGCTATTTGTTTAATTGATGCACCTGCCAACTCGTTATTGTTTCTGATTGTACGCTGAAATATTTTATTAGCTGGCATTCCTGAATTTTCTATAGTACAGGAAATAAAAAGCCCAAATTCAATAATCATCAGAAAAGTCATTCTAAATATTTTGAAGTACATGTAAACAAACGAATCTAGTACTGCCAAAATACACTTACTGTAAATGTTAAAGTAATCGTTTAGTAGCTATCTCAATCGATTTATAAACTCATGGCCTCTTATTACTTGTACAAAATCAATTCACATTTGGTAAAATATAGAAAAAGGAATCAGAAAAAAATGTAATTATAAATTGTCCGTAATGCTAATTTTCTTGCTATGTAATAAATTAAGACAATTAGTGTTTAAGTACGTTATCCGACCTAAGAAGAAACTACCTCAGTAACATATATTTCTATAAAAGTAACGTTGTTCTGTTTTTATTATTATTATTATGGTATTTCACATTACGATAATTGTATAAGTTTCCTAGAGAATACTATTTGCTGAGACCGTTGAATTATATATTTAATTATTATGTGTTCGACACATCCGAATTTAAATGCCGGCATATAGTTTTAACCTGATAGCGATTATAATCATTCTTCTAACTGTCTAATAATGAAACGACGTATAATTGGCAACTTGTAGGTAAACTAAGCTAAAAACACATTTCTCTGATGCTTTCGGTTGAAACATATGTTATGATACATGTTAATACAGGTGAAAATATGCACTTTATAAGAGAACTGTAATAATTAATAGAAAAATGAAAAAATCTTGATATCAGTGTGCCATTCTGTTAAGTGTTGAATGTAACTAAAACATAAAAATAAAAATATTATCAAATGATAGCGAGTAGTTGTCCAATCATCGATAAAAACAAATTAAAGGATAAATCTGTTTGCAAATCTAATAGCTAATCTATAACCCTACCGTATGAGCACTAAATATGAATAAAATTTACATAATATATTTATAGGCATTAACGAAAACGAACGGAAAAACATGGATGACTCAAGCAACCCTATATACACGACACGTCTCGTCATACACGCGCAAACGTCAACGAATGTTGCGACTATGGCGAATCGTATCGTGTGCGGGATGCTTTAGAATATATTCGTAACAAAATGAACTTGTATCTCTCAGGTATTTGTAACTCAGGATTATGGAAAGAAAACACCGTATTGAATTATTAAAATTGTAGTTCAAATATATATGTAAAGAAGATGTGACCATAATATGATGCCCTACAAGATTATAAAGTTACGCAATTACATTTATTAATATATATTTTATTGTCATTACATATATGCAGTTATGTATTGCCTACAGTACTTCGTAGATGCAAGCTTTATTTACAATTTATTGTCTCTGAATATAAAAAAATGTATTATTACTATTTTGTTTATTCACACTGTTTTTTTTTTATGTTTTTTATATATATAAATAGCTAAGGCCTACATTTTATGCGGCCGCTAATCATCAAGAATTATAAGATTATCGATTTTCACATTTAAATAATTCAAGTTTCTATAACTGCCACTCTTTAAAAGATGCGCCTTACATGTTAGAACTTGAACGTGATAGTTTCTTTTATTTGATTGGCTACTGCATAATTTGTAACGGTCAACAATGCAAAATTGGTTCGGCTGTCTGTATTTGAACGTAATGGAACATAAGATGCAAAATTATAAATTTCTGAGAGTAATATCATTTTGCTCACCCATATTTCCTTTTGTTAAATAGTGACATATTGTTGTGTTGTAGTTTGTGTTTTATATTTTTCATTTAGCTAGCGCACTAACCCCAGTTTAAAATTTGTATTGGTACACTTGAGAAAGTATATTCACTGGAAATCCTATTTCTTTCGTATTTTTGTCCAATATATATTTTTTTCAACTGAATAAATAGTGTTCCCTTAATTATTGTTGTTTTATTTTCCTACATACCTTCCTAAAGAGTTTTTTCTAATTTGCGTTTCTAATAGACCTATTAACGAACCCAAATGAGATCGTTTATAGCCAATTTGAGTTCGTTTATAGCATAGGGCAATTTACTGTTTCAAAGTTGATAGCACTGCTTGCTAGTTATCAAACGTCAAACTACAATAGAAAGCAACAAATTGTTTGATTTTAATTTTGTCCTTGAAATGTACAATTGTACGTCAAACTATAAAAGAAAGCAACAAATAGGTTAATTTTAATTTATTTGACCATATATTTCAAATGTTACAAATGTGCCAATAGTTACTATCAACAGTCAAAAAATTCCCTAAATTTTTAAATTTCGATTTTTTATTTAAAAAGGGCATAATAGACGCAAATTAGAAAAAATAGTATAAAAATAATAACTAATTTCATAAGTCATTTATAACACTCGTTCTTTAGAAAACTCGGTGCAATGCACCTCGTTTTCTAAACTTGAACTCGTGCAATAAAACCTGCCTTATGAAACTCGTTCTTTAATATACTATTTTCTAATAGAGCTATTAACGAACCCAAATGAGTTCGTTTATTGCGAATTTGAGTTCGTTTATAGCATAGGGCAATTTACTGTTTCAAAGTTGATAGCACTGCTTGCTAGTTATCAAACGTCAAACTACAGTAGAAAGCAACAAATAGTTTGATTTTAATTTTGTCCTTGAAATGTACAATTGTACGTCAAACTACAAAAGAAAGCAACAAATAGGTTAATTTTAATTTATTTGACCATATATTTCAAATGTTACAAATGTGCCAATAGTTACTATCAACAGTCAAAAAATTCCCTAAATTTTTAAATTTCGATTTTTTATTTAAAAAGGGCATAATAGACGCAAATTAGAAAAAAAATAGTATAAAAAACTCATTTCATAAGTCATTTATAACACTCGTTCTTTAGAAAACTCGGTGCAATGCACCTCGTTTTCTAAACTTGAACTCGTGCAATAAAACCTGCCTTATGAAACTCGTTCTTTAATATACTATTTTCTAATAGAGCTATTAACGAACCCAAATGAGTTCGTTTATTGCGAATTTGAGTTCGTTTATAGCATAGGGCAATTTACTGTTTCAAAGTTGATAGCACTGCTTGCTAGTTATCAAACGTCAAACTACAGTAGAAAGCAACAAATAGTTTGATTTTAATTTTGTCCTTGAAATGTACAATTGTACGTCAAACTACAAAAGAAAGCAACAAATAGGTTAATTTAAATTTATTTGACAATTTATTTCAAATGTTCCAAATGTGCCAATAGTTACTATCAACAGTCAAAAAATTCCCTAAATTTTTAAATTTCGATTTTTTATTTAAAAAGGGCATAATAGACGCAAATTAGAAAAAAATAGTATAAAAAACTCATTTCATAAGTCATTTATAACACTCGTTCTTTAGAAAACTCGGTGCAATGCACCTCGTTTTCTAAACTTGAACTCGTGCAATAAAACCTGCCTTATGAAACTCGTTCTTTAATATACTATTTTCTAATAGAGCTATTAACGAACCCAAATGAGTTCGTTTATTGCGAATTTGAGTTCGTTTATAGCATAGGGCAATTTACTGTTTCAAAGTTGATAGCACTGCTTGCTAGTTATCAAACGTCAAACTACAATAGAAAGCAACAAATAGTTTGATTTTAATTTTGTCCTTGAAATGGAAAAAATTAAAAAAAAAAAAAAAAAAAAAAAAGGGAAAAAATGCAGGAGCGATTATACAGGTTAGTTTGTAAAATATATAAGAAGGGAGAAGTACCACAGGATTTTCAGCGTAGTAGAATAGTAACAATGCCGAAGAAAATAGGAGCTAATTTGTGTGAGAACTATAGGACCATTAGCCTACTATCACATGCATCGAAGATATTGTTAAAGATTATTTATAGGAGATTAGAAAATAAAGTAGAGGAAAGGCTAGGAGAAGATCAGTTTGGTTTTAGGAAAAACAGAGGGACGAGAGAGGCGATTCTAGCACTAAGAACGGTAGTAGAAAAAAGAAAGAGGGTAGGAAAGGTAACTTGCATAGCTTTTGTAGACTTAGAAAAGGCATTTGACAATGTAGATTGGGACATAATGTTTAGAATTTTAAAAGAAACGGGTATAGATTATAAGGATAGGAAAATAATTTTTAATTTATATAAACACCAAACTGCCTTAGTTAGAATTGAGGGGGAAGAAGAGGTAGCAAAAATAGGGAAGGGAGTTCGGCAGGGATGTACACTCTCACCGTTATTATTTAATCTATATATAGAAGATGCAATAAACAAAGTAAAAGAAGAGTATAGTGTAGGTGTGAATGTACAGGGAGAGAAAATATATATGCTGAGATTCGCCGACGATATAGCTATATTGGAAGAAAGCGAAAAGAATTTAGAAAGGGTATTGAATGGTATGCAGGCAGTATTGACTAGGGATTTTAACATGAAAATAAATATAGGTAAAACTAAAGTGATGAGGTGTGACAAAAAGGAATGCAGTAGAAAAATGAGGATCACAATAGGAGATAATAGAATCGAAGAAGTGTCAGATTTTTGTTATTTAGGCAGTAGAATCACAAAAGATAATCGAAGCAAGGTAGATATAAAGTGTAGGATAGCACAGGGTAGGAAGGCATTCGTAGAAAAAGAACAGATTTTAAGATCAAATATTGACTTGGGTATTAGAAAAAGATTACTGAAGGTATATGTTTGGAGTGTAGCACTGTACGGGTGTGAGGCGTGGACTATAGGAAAGGAAGAGAAGCGTAGATTAGAAGCACTTGAAATGTGGTGTTATAGGAGGATGATGAGGATTGGTTGGGAAGATAAAGTAACAAATGAAGCTGTACTAGAGTTAGTAGGGGAGAAGAGAAGTATTTGGAGAGTGTTACAGCGTAGGAGAGACAGATTAGTAGGGCATATTCTTAGGCATGGGGGGATTATGCAATTGATCATAGAAGGTAGAGTGGAGGGAAAGAGAGGGGTAGGTAGGCCTAGATTGGAGTATGTGAGTCAGATAGTTGAAGACGTTGAGATGAATAGCTATAGGAAGGTGAAGGGATTAGCTCAGGATAGATCGGCATGGCGTGCTGTTTCCAACCAATCTTTAGGATTGCGGACTCTTTAACTAACCTTGAAATGTACAATTGTACGTCAAACTACAAAAGAAAGCAACAAATAGGTTAATTTAAATTTATTTGACAATTTATTTCAAATGTTCCAAATGTGCCAATAGTTACCATCAACAGTCAAAAAATTCCCTAAATTTTTAAATTTCGATTTTTTATTTAAAAAGGGCATAATAGACGCAAATTAGAAAAAATAGTATAAAAAACTCATTTCATAAGTCATTTATAACACTCGTTCTTTAGAAAACTCGGTGCAATGCACCTCGTTTTCTAAACTTGACCTCGTGCAATAAAACCTGCCTTATGAAACTTGTTCTTTAATATACTATTTTCTAATAGAGCTATTAACGAACCCAAATGAGTTCGTTTATTGCGAATTTGAGTTCGTTTATAGCATAGGGCAATTTACTGTTTCAAAGTTGATAGCACTGCTTGCTAGTTATCAAACGTCAAACTACAATAGAAAGCAACAAATAGTTTGATTTTAATTTTGTCCTTGAAATGTACAATTGTACGTCAAACTACAAAAGAAAGCAACAAATAGGTTAATTTAAATTTATTTGACAATTTATTTCAAATGTTCCAAATGTGCCAATAGTTACTATCAACAGTCAAAAAATTCCCTAAATTTTTAAATTTCGATTTTTTATTTAAAAAGGGCATAATAGACGCAAATTAGAAAAAAATAGTATAAAAATAATAACTAATTTCATAAGTCATTTATAACACTCGTTCTTTAGAAAACTCGGTGCAATGCATCTCGTTTTCTAAACTTGAACTCGTACAATAAAACCTGCCTTATGAAACTCGTTCTTTAATATACTATTTTAGGTAAGCAAAATCAGTAAAACACATCAATAGCTATCATTATTGGTAGCTTTTACAGATAACAATGATTAGAATAATACAGATTAATTTGTCATCTCTTGACATCATTTTAAATTATACTTAATCATTAATTCGAAATGCAGAAGAATTATTTTTTAAATAAGCATATAACACAGTATGATTGGAATCCCGAAAATTACAATCCGATTGGTCGTGTAAATGATGAACAATCACCTGAACTTTCTAAAATACAACAGAAATACCCGTCCACGCAAAACCATCCATGTCCGGGGAATATCAAAATATGTGTGTGGAGTTTTTTTAGTTCCGAAGATGAAGTCAACAATTTTATGAGCATTAGTAATAGCTACGAAGTGCAAAAGTTTCTGGGTATGTTTCTTTCATCGTAAAAATTACTTTTGCATAATTCCAGAAAGCAATATTCTTTGTAGAAGGTAAGTTAGGTGAATATCCAAAAGGGGCAACCAGATTAATGTTGATCGAATTGCTTTATTCTATACGAAAGTTCGTAAATAAGATGCAATTCAACGCGGAACAAATAGCTACCCTGTACGCGATATTTCTATTTACTCACGAATTTTTTACCTCGTCAATATATATTTCGGCCGAAACTGTATACGAGTACTTCAAAGATTTCGTTATGATTCACAGCATTAATGTTTGTATTATACATAACTTTTACACACTACCCTAAAAAAAATTAAACATTTTAGTTCTTCCCAGAATGCCAAGAAATTTTCCACAATGACGAAGTTGTCACAAGAATACTTGAATATTTCGCCAAATTGTATTTGCGCCATTTGCCTTTAATTCGCTTGTTATCCAAGCCAAACTTCAGCTATAATATATCTTACGACATACCGCGCGAAATACCTTTAGGCAAACCAAAAAAGGGTAAAAAGCACAAGGGAAAAAAGCAAAAGGGTAAAAAAGACAAGAAACAAAAAAAATCCAAAAAGTGATTCAGACTGGTAAAGGAATCACAATCAAATTGGGTATATTTATTACTTCCATAATATATGTACTAATATTTGGCCTATAAAACTGATACGTTGTAAAATACTGTAAAAGGGGCTTTTTTTAAATATTTTTATTTTCATCAATTGATTTTGTTTTGTATAATTTCCGCTTCCAATAGGAATTACTGCGCTGAAGTTCGGCAGTCATGTTCTCTACCTTGTGTAACCATACTTCCGGTGTAGATATTTGCTTAGCAAGTTTAATATCGAAATCGTTTTCCTACAAAAATACACATTGCAATCAGTTTAACATATTAAAACAATCATTTTTTCATTAGGTTAAAGTCACGGTACAGTGGATGTTTATAGATTTAAGTAATCAGTGTTATGCAATTAAGTTGGGTTAGATTATAGGTAAACAATTATTAAAATGGCGGCGTTAACAAAGTTGGACATCTTGATCAGTGACTTTAAAGTGTAGTATGCATCGTTTTCATACACTTCCGGAGGAATAGTTAACACTACTGTCGTCTGCACTGCTTCCGCTAGCTACACTTGTCACACTAGCAGGACTTTGGGTACCGCCCCGGGAATTTAAGTTGCAATTACAGGGATATATCAAGTTGGACGATCTCGATCGGACCGGAGAGCCGCCACGCATCCTACAGGGTACTGCGTACACCGCACCCACTGACATTTCATTCACGGTTTGTTGTAAGTCTCTGTAAATAAACTCATGAGGATTCAAAACACCGCCCCGCATTTCAGAAACTATTCTGAACATACGGGAATACGAATTTGAATACCTATTCTCCCGTTCTAGTCTTCGGACTTTATCTTTAACCTGCTCACTGATTGTGTGTTGATGATGCAACCACTGGCGTACATTTGTTACCACTGTACGACTCTCTTCGCACACTTCATCCCGATTTGATCGGATTTGCTCTAATTGCTCTTGAGTCTGTAGTAGTTCAGAATCGCGTGTGCAGATGCACTGTTGCAACTGCTCATTCTGAATAGATAAGAACTCTTTGTCACCATGCAATTGTTCCAGTTGCCTTAGACAATTGTCCAGCTGTCCCATTAGTTTTTCACTGTCCCCATTAGTACTACGCTTGGTACGCTGTAGATTGTTGATGTGGGCGCGGAACTTTCCGTTCTGTGAATAGTTTACTCGATAGTTTGTTGTACCGCCTGAATTTGTAAATAGCGATACCTCCGCTTTGATTTTTCCTTGCCTCTGCAGCAGTAAATTAACTTCGGTTTTCAAGGATGCCATTTCTGCCTGCCTATCAGCGCAGATTAAGGTAACTTTCTCTAATTCCGAACGCAGCCTTCGCACTTCCGCGTCCAATTCTGCTGCTCTTTGCTCAAGCTGCGTCACCTCGCTCACCAAGCGGATCTCTTCACTGCGCGACTTTGTTGCTTTTTCTGCCAATTCTGATTCACGAGTGGATGATGCGCTGATTAGCTGGCGTTCACGCTCCGATAGATCATTTAGTTTACCCTCAATATGTTTGATATGTTCGAGGTGCTTGCGATTGTCTATATCTAACATTGTGTCACGCTCCTGAAGGAATTGAGGTGTAATCGCTGATCTGTACAAAATCCGGTTTTACCTTAATTTCTCGTATCTGTTGCTTCAAATTAAGTATTTCGTCCTTTTGTCGAATACGCTCATCTTTCAAATCACGCCGCAACACTTCGATGGTGCCATTTTGCAAAGTGCAGCGATTTTTAAAAGTTTGCAGTTCTTCCAGTTTCTGCGAGTAAATGGACGCTTCCAAGTTGATCTTACCTTTCAATTGTCTCAATTCTCCCAGACAAACATCCACCTATGACAATCTCAATTAATACAACACCTTTTCTACAAGAAGTTAAACAGACTTCTTCTCTGCACACATCGGTCTCTTCATTTTGAATCACCGAAACGATATCACTCTTCGCGATACTTCGTTGCATCGAGTTGATGTTGTGCTCCAATTCAGCTTGCTTCTGAGCGGCTTGGTCAAGTTGTCGTTTGAAATCCACGGCTGTTGTGTGCCACCGATCGATTTCAACGTTCTTATCGCAAATAATAGACTGTAATTCACTGATTCGCTCCTGGTTGATATTGCCTGATTTCGATTCAGATGAAAGTCTCGATTTTAAGATGGTTATTTCGGCTATTAATAACGCATTCGTTTTTAACGCGTCTTGTAACCGAATGTCTATATTGATCATGTCTACCTCTTCAACGGGCGCGTCAGTTTGCTAAATTCGAAAAAAAAGTACTATTATGCGGTTTTCGAAATTCGAAGAATAGGCTTACTAATAACTCCTGCAGTCTAATAAGTTCTTGTGAGCAGATTCGTAGCTCGGCTTTTTGGCATTCTATCACTTTATACATTTGATTATGGTCTTCTTTCAATTCTTTTATGGTTCCTTTTAAAGCACTAATATTCATCTATAAAGTGTTCGGGATTCATTTAATACAAGCTTATAGTAAAATTTCTCGAATAAAACAATTAATCCACTTACTTGTGCATCTTGTGATAATTGCCGATATTTTTGCAAATTAGCACTGAATGAACATTTGTCCTGAAAATGATTAAAATACTCCACGGCGAGTGCCAAATTCTCATCCCTTAGAAGAACGACGATATTTGAAAGGCTTAAATACTATAATTTACAATTGCAGAAAATAAGCTACTAAACAGAATAAGTAAAGAAAATGGAGTAATCAAAAGAATTATTTACCTCTTTCGAACATTGCTTACAATACTTATCAATATCATGAAATTGCATCGTCTGTTTAGAAATAATACTATGAAGAATATCTATCTAAAAATCGAATTGTATGTAGGTCTCCTTATCTTTTATTTAATACTCGGGACGAAATATAATAAGTCAATCATGCTTGCTTACAAAAAGCCAAACCTCAAGTACACTACAATATAAATTACTTATAAATATCAAGAATAGAATAAATAAAATATCTTCAAGCATGTGTAAATAATAAATAAATACACTAATGCTAATATGATCTGGTTTCGTTAGTTAGTATTAATAAAAAGAACACTGGACTTGCACATTCGCTTGCTATTAGTACTTTGAATCATAAAGTTGTGTTAGTTTGGACTTCATCAGGACTTTTACCTGAATGGTGAGGACTCAAACCAGTAGGTGTATTCTCATGCCGCACCTACACAGCCGTAGTAAAAAAATATTTATGGTATACAAATAAAATCTCGATGGGGTGAATTACAAAATTGTATTCTCGATCATATATCATGCACACTATCACTAATGCTCATCTGCCTATTAGAATTAGCTGATATTGCGTTGTGCGCTTGTGCAGGAGCATGCGCAGACGAAGGGGAAGCAAAACCAAACGACAGCCAACGAGTGGCCCAACTTTCATGACTTACTTCTGGTGCACCAATGCTACGCTGCACCTGTAACTCTTCCAGTTGTGTTTTTACTTTCATTAGCGCTTCTTGTAAATTACCAATAGTAACCTTCTGTTGTACGACCTAATCAACCGTTATTCTAACAATTATTACTTGACAAAGCGATTTGTTAAATTTTTACCTGTGCTTTATGTTTGTCCTCGGACTCTTGAAGAATCTTCACCGAATTTAAATAGAAATTAACCTTAAAGTGCGAATGATAGGAAGAGCAGTGAAAGAATACTATTAATAAAAGTTGCACGTAGCACTTGAAATGAAGCTATGAAACGATAAGAAATGAAGAAATCATTAAAGACTTACACATTCTGTTAAATTCTTCGATTGGTATTGCAGACTTTGCAATGTATCTTCTTGTTCTTGAATTGTCCGAATTAAATTATTTATCTCGACATTTCTTCTATTTCTTTCTTCATCTATATCTAAGTCTTTGTTTTTCATGCTCTAGTACCATCACCGAAATGAAGAATATTCATATGAATTTATATTTATGATATGTCATATTAACAAACTTACTTCGGCCAATTGGTTTTCCAAATCTTGTATCCGTTTATTACAAGATTTATTTGTGGCATTACGCTGAAACATGAAGGTAAATAAAGTATTTTTGGGGTACCTCGAGTAATATGGCATACCATCATCATTTGACTAACGGATTCAGACAAATTATTTATAACATCTTCCAATTCGAATGCGGAACTTTTTTTACTGGTTGATTTTGAGCACGTAATAGGCTTTGACCCGATGAAGATGTTATGAATTTCCTGTTGGTCTAATTGGGCTTCGCATGGGGTAACTGCAGGAATTACATCTACTTGCCAGTCTTGCAATTGACGAGCAAAATTCTCGCTATCCCCATCCAACTAATAGCAAAATATTTACCATATTTCATTTATTTACTACGCTTTTATTTTAGAACTACTCACGTAATTCTCTGTTTTATTTTCTAATTGTTCCAATTCCATTTGCGCCTGATTAATTGCAGCTCTAAGGTCTTTATTTTCGTTTTCTAAAACTGCAACCTATAACCACAAATTTCGAAAAGTAATCTTCAAAAATATAAAACTCTTCAGGATTTTTAAAAGTGTCCTTACCCTCATACGTGCTGGGCAATCGCCTGTACATGAATCCTGCAAAAAAATAGAAAATCTGTGATATTTTCTAAATATTTATAACTTAAATAAGCCCAATGATTTCGATACACTTGCACTTAAACTACGAAATTGAATGATGTGTTTTTACTCAACGCAACGTAAATTCTTGAGGAAAATTAAAAAGAACTTTTTACCACGAATGCAATATCATGTACCATCTAAGATATTCGATGAAAATATAGAAGGTTAAAATTATTTCACCAACGCCTTAATTATAAAAAATATATTTATTACCATTTTTCTTTTTAAATGCACAATATATATTTAATATATAACTAAAGTAAAACTACTTGTAGAATCTAAACTTGTTGCTCAATAACAAGAATGGAAATTCGCTGCTTCTGTATAAAAGTTGTAAAGTTTTTTATGTCATCTTGTATAATCTTCAAGAGCGTCAACAGATGCTGTTGTATAATCTTGGCGGGTTTGCATTCTACATTACAAGCATTTAATATCTGCACAAACAAATTTAGTTACAAATTGAAATATCATATCGGAGATTATTTATATACTTTTTTATCCAATCTTTTTTGGAAGGCATTCAGTGCATCGTAAACGAAAATCAAATTCTTTATCAGGATCGATATCAAATCATTCAAGTCCAAAATATATCGATCCTTCTCTTGGTTTACTGCCAGCAAATAGTGAATATGTTTTTGCAAATTTTCAATCTTCTGCCTATCATCATCCAAAATGTTCTTTTCGATTGTAACTAATTCTTTAGCGGTCTGAGAGCACCTATTCTGTTTATTCCTGCAGGCATACATATTTTTATCACTACGTTTCAACGATAAGAGTTTGGACTTATCAATTTCTACAAGCGTTATTTCAGTATTCACGCTACGATCGATAAGAGTCTTCATCGGATGTTTTAACAGTTGATTGTTCATGTCTTCCATAATGTGTTGACGATTCTCGTCCCATTTTAACATGCAAAGCTAGAAGAATAAGCAATTTTCCAAACTTGCGGAACTTTTACTTTTACTTTCACAAACATTGAAGAAGTTTTAAACTCACCAATTCCTTAATCCCTAGTAGCATTCGATTGTTCTCAGTTCTTAAGGTAGCAATTACAACACTTGTTTCCTGAAAATTGAATCCTTTTCATTTTATTTATCATTATTATAAGACGGCACGAAACTATTTTTTAAAAACCTTAACACAATCTCACGATTCTAAAATCAAAGCGTCACAAATAATAAAACTTTATTAAAATCATTACAAAGATTACAATACATTTTGAAGAACAAACTATTTTACAACAACATTCATTTTCTACAATCTCCAACTGGTGGTTGCTTGTCCATTTCAACCACTTTGTACCGTCTGCGTTTCATAATCTTATTCGCTTCACTCAGAATCTTCCCTTCGCTAATTGTCAAATCCAAATAATCCACAACAGCCCTAGCGGTATTTACCGTTTCTTTTACCGACGTAAAAATTGTACGTTTCGGTTTTTCGTCGTAATAACTGGACGGTAAAAACGACGAAGACGTTAAATAAAGACTGGGTGCGTGTTTTGGAGAGTGTTCGTGGACAACGGTAAAGTTATCGTTATTGTCGCGCTTTTGTAATTGCGGTTTATCATTTTCCGCTTCTGTTAAACGTTTCTCGCTTAGCATATTTGGGTAATATTTGCGCAGCCTCGAATATTTCCGATATTCACATTTCAGCGGGGCTGCGGTGCATTGCAGACCAGTACATGTGGCCATGGGAATGTAAGTAAGCGGTACGGAGCTGGAGAGAATCCTTTTCTTGGATTTATACAACTGAATCTAATCAAGGAATAATGTATTTAAGAAACTTCGAAAAGTATCATGTGATTATCCGTGGAAGTAATGAAGCAAAAGTAATGACCAAGGCTAAACATGTGCAGGACATGGCGATTTTAGAGGAACCAGGAGGATATGTTAAATTTGTCGCCTAAGTAGATTCAATTGCGCAAGGATACGGAGCTTATATCAAATGAGGCAAATC
Organism: Leptodirus hochenwartii; assembly: GCA_947310635.1. Classification (NCBI taxonomy): domain Eukaryota; kingdom Metazoa; phylum Arthropoda; class Insecta; order Coleoptera; family Leiodidae; genus Leptodirus; species Leptodirus hochenwartii. The sequence continues at coordinate 5,141,821 of OX371185.1, read as the reverse complement.
AGGACATCTGACTTAACTAAGGTAAACATTAGTATCAGTGTCCTTCCGCAGCAAATAATTCAAATATAAACTAACAAATACTTATCAAAATATAACGAAATAATAAAATGAAACTGATTTAACGGAAATTAAGAGAGATGCTAAAGTTTGGAAAATGCACTGTGACAAATATCACGATTTGAAGTCTATTTATGCATCAAATTTGACTTAACCATGCGTAACCAAGGAAATACATCCATATAAATAAAGCGAAGTGCTATTATACATATACTTGATTCATAAATCAGATAGACGAAGAAGTGTCAAAAATAGTTATTAAATTATTTGCTCACGAACCTCTTGTTTGAGATGTTTCAAGTCCTTCCTTAGCTCTTTGATGATGTCGTCTTTGAAGTGTGTCTGCTGGTCGGCTCGTTTGCACTGTTCCTCCAATAGCTGGATGTCGCGACGTAATGTAACAATGGCGTCGTGCTTGTCAGCCACCTCAGCGGTGAGGGCGTCACGCACATCCTGCATCGTCTGCGCAAGCGCGAACGCACACAACGACCGATATAATAAAATCGCGCATGATCAATACACTTGCGCACTACACAATTGTCTTATAGTATGCGCAATAGTGCCAAAAAGATGCCAAACAGTGCGAAATGCCGTTTAATTCAAAAACATACATATAGTAGAAGATAATGGCAATTTTTACCTGTTTTAGAATACTGTAATTTTCTTGCATTAGCCTGAACTGGTCACTTTCCTCGAATCTGTTATTTGCACTTAAAGCCAACTTCATTTGTAGCTGCTCAATTTTCCTACAAAGTTAACGCATTTAGTTGGCAGCAATCAATATAAGAAAGTATTATTACAAACCTATCTTTGGCCACGGCTGCTTCTTCTACCTAAAAATTAATAACAAAAACAATTAGTCCGGCAAAATGAATAATTTATTGATACAAAAATTTTGGACAGGGACAGAGATTGGGCGACAATAAATGAATTAATGTTGTTGGGAGTACGAGAATTTGGTGGGGAGGGGACGGGATTTCACAACTGGGAAGGCGAATGGTGCAGTGTGATGGATCTGCAAAGGCCATTTTTTGTCAAAATTGCTTGTACAGGAAGCACACGTGCAAGATTTAATCGGACTATTATAACCACAACTAGCCTCCAGTATTTCTAAAGACACGCGCAGCTTGTGATTACCACCATCATCTCCATTAACAGATACCTGCTGCATTTCTGCTTGATTATGAGATTTAAGGTCCCCTACGATCAATCCATTTGAATTTAAATCCGATTCAAGGGCTTCGGCCAATTCTTGAGCGCTCACATTGTGGAAACATAGGCCTTCCGTCAGTGCGCATGTGTTGGTTAGATTTCGTGACCGGCGCAGTAGCTTGAGCAAATTACACACATCCGATTCGAACTGTTCTACAACAGTTGATGTCTGGTTAAGTTCGTTGTCTGCAATGACCCGCCCCCTCCAGCTATTCATCACCTATTAATATATAATGAACATATCGTCCATTTTTTATAGTCTACATCAAATTCTCTTCTTCATCACCCATTTTTAATTTACAAAAATATATACAAGCTCGTACCTCTTGTAAAACAGATAGTTTAAAACTCAATAATTTCGACTCACTTCACATGCACACACTGCACTGTCTTTCAACTTCCCCTCGAGCATTTTAACACGTTCTGTAGCTTCAGACTCGAGCTCAATTACGGCCTTTATAAGCATGTCATTCTGCTCAGTGAGGTCTCGTATCCAATCCTCTTGTAGTTTCATTTTTGCCTTTGAATGTAAAGATTATAATTAGATTTACCGACAATTATGCACTCAATAGTATAGTATGTCTAAGATCATGCAGATGTGCCACATCGCAAGATCTTTACTTACAAGATGCAGTTGCACGTCATATTTCTTTAGAAGCTAAATATAGACACGGCATCTATTTATAAAATAGTTTTGTTTTTAAACATCATCTTCTTGTAGGTGCAATCATATTCAAAAGTAATGCGCCACTAAAAGGCGTTTGGTGCAATATATAACGATGGTGTATGGTGTATAGTCTACTGACGCATTAATATTGCATATAATTGTATAATATAAATAAACTGAAATATAAGCTAAACGAAAAGACATTGAACTTTTGTACATAAAGAAGTTACATTACTTGAACGCATTCTGGATTATTCCGCTCGCAAATTTCCATTAGTTTTCTTTCGTAATGTTGACGAAACTCTTTGGCAATGGGCTGCATATCGCCGCTCTTATTAGCCACACAATAATTATCTAAACAAACAGTCTCTACGGTATTTTCACTTATAAGGTCTTGATTGTCATTTTGATCAACCCCACGCGAATTAAGCGATTGAACTAGCGTGGAATTGTGGAGCATGGCGGTTAAAAATGATTTTTCACGCGGTTAGAATTAAAGACCCCGAACCCTGTCTGTTTGATAAAAATGTTGTTAATAAAGCTTGTAATGTGACAGACGGACTAAAGTGACAAATATTATTTGTTAACAGTCAATTTTGAAACGTATTTATCAAACAAGTAATGCATTTTATGCGCTCGAGAACGCAAGTTTTGCAACGCGCCTTACTGTTAGTAAGTGCGTTGTTCCACTTTTTGAATTGTGTTTGGTTGTTCTTGCGCTCCCGATTAATTTCGATTTGACCATTGATGTAAAGTGAGTTTCTTCTCAAGGTAGAGGCTACCAGCTATAAGTTCAAACTAAGTAAATTAAGTCTAATAGTAGTTTGACTAAAAAAAAAAAATAGAAGAACTTAACATCTGGCACAGTTATATTATAAAAAAATCAAACCGGACCTTTTGATTAGCCTTAATTTTACATTATTATTAAATATAGCGGAAAATTAGTAAATGTTATTGCGTCGCTTAATATTAAATAAAACAATAAAGTATTGCAGTTTGATCACGTAATTTTTTATTTGTCTTATTAATAAGCGTAATTAATTCCACCAATCACATTAAAAAGAAAAGCATGCATCATTATAATTAAACGGAGTGTGCGTATATTTTTTTAATTACTCCAATATATATTTACATTTTATTGCAAAAACGACAACATATTAATAATCATCAATATTTGTTAACACAATGCATCAATTAAAGCGTAGATCATTGTAATATTATCAATTAGTAGTTTAAGATAAAAAATGCTATAAAATGTATATTACTACATTCCACCATTAAAGTAACGGTTCAAATTAAGTAAGGCCAATTAATACTATTGAAAAAAGCATTTGTAAATACACTTTTAGTTTGCACCAAGTTATTATTTGCAACACTATACGCAGACTAAAGCAACTTTAAAATTCCACGAGTCTACATCCTCAAAGAGAAACTAAAATTGTACTATTATCACGTAATTATATACTACATTACTTAATGTAGGCAACTTAAAAAACTCGCCGCCATTATGACTTTATATTTTATTAAGGAAACGAAGAATAAGTCATGTTTAAATGTCAGACGTGAATGTGCTTCTTCTAAAATATGTATTACAACTTCAGATGTTGTGTATGTTGTTCATATTCATTCAAATCGACAAATATGTTATAAATTAAATTGGTCTACGAGTCCGTTTAAATACCGCGCGTTAAATACGCTTAAATGTACGGCTTCTCGTTTTTAGATCCTTTGTAAATGTAGGCGCAACCAACTATATCACCCCCTCTAAACTTTGATGGATACAGTGTGCAAGTGATGTTTTCTACAAAAATCAGCGAAATTGGTCCAATTGCCGCTTTTTGAAGGTTTGCAAATAAAGCGTCTTATTACATATTAATATTGAGCGATATATTCGTGTAGATGCGCTAAATGCGTTTGATATTTACTGTTTATTGTCGATATTGGGTGGACATTTTGACAAAGCTGTCAGTTCATAATTCTGTAAAACGATAAACTCATGCCGAACATTTGATATACCATTTCTTTGCTAATGCATATACGATAAGATTATCTATTGCAAGTTTACGTAGTTTGGTGATTTGCAATTTGGACGTATGGTAATATCAGTCTAGTGCGCCCACATTACGTATCGGAATTCCTCCTGTATTACAAGGTAGGTTAGGATAAAACAGCAAATTGTCCATAATTTCCATGTCGTAGCAATAATAGTAGCTACCTCGCATCAGAGGAAATATTGGTGTATGTGTTAGTAGCTTGTATTCGTTGCGTTAGTCTAAGGTAGAGCCTGGTGCATTGAAAACATGTCTTTGTGTGCGGTGATCAGCTGATCAGTGCTAACACTTTGTACTCAGCGCTGTTACGTCGATATCGTGTGCCACTGTTGCAGTAGAACAGCAGCCCGTATCAGCAATGGCCACACGAAGTTCCAGTTCGACAGCGGCACAGCGTCCCAACGGTGCCCAGCAGGGTAAGATTTGCCAGTTTAAGTTGGTACTGCTCGGGGAATCGGCCGTGGGTAAATCCAGTCTAGTGTTGCGGTTCGTAAAGGGTCAGTTCCACGAGTACCAAGAGAGCACGATCGGGGCGGCTTTCCTCACCCAGACCGTCTGCCTCGAGGACACGACCGTCAAGTTCGAGATCTGGGATACGGCGGGACAAGAGCGCTATCACAGTTTGGCGCCTATGTATTACAGGGGGGCGCAGGCGGCGATCGTTATGTACGATATCACGAACGCTGATACGTTCGCACGTGCAAAGACGTGGGTGCGCGAATTGCAGCGGCAGGCAGCTCCTAGTATCGTCATTGCGCTTGCCGGCAACAAGCAGGACTTGGCCAGCAAGCGCATGGTGGAGACGGACGATGCGCAGACGTATGCGCAGGAGAACGGTCTGTTGTTCATGGAGACGTCGGCTAAGACAGCCACCAATGTGAACGATCTATTCCTGGCGATAGGTAAGTGATTCATTTTATGTGCGCACGCGTGTGTTCGTTATACTGCGCGTGTATGTGCAGCTAAGGATCTGCCCAAGACGGAGGCGGGCGGTGGTGGAGCGGGCGGTCCTGGTGGTGCGGGTGGACGTACATTGCGCCCGAACGACGATGCGCCGTCGCGCGCCGCTGGTAACTGCTGCAAGTGATCCAACACATCCCGCGGCGCAATCACCTTGCCTCCCTCCCCCATTTCACCCTCCATCCGTGATAACGTCACCGCCACCACGGTTTCTGGTAACGCTAATTACATTCACACTCGACACTATTCCCTTCTTAGTCCCCTTAGAATGATAGAGAAAGAGAGAACGCGCGTGAGTTTGCTGTCGTATTTTTACGTACTCTGTATGCACGTATTATTACGTATTAATAACAATTTAATTTCGCTGTTTTCACGATATCAACGAGATTGATAGGAATAGCCCAGCTATATTTTTATATATTTGTTTTGAAGATGAAGAAGAATAAGTCTAATACGTTCTGCTGTGCATAAGAATGAAGTGTGTTTGTTATTGGTTCCCATTTCCCCACTGAACTAACTCCCATAGTAGCACTACCACAACTGGCCCTCGACGTGACAGGTGATGCCACCGGTCATATGCAGGGATACGCGCACGCGCACAGTTCGTGGTTGGTCATCAATACACTCACAGAATACGTCTATAGAATAAAGGGTACTCTCACCTCTTATTCCTTTACCTTATATTATTGATATGAATAATAGTTCTATATTATGATTTTGTAAAATGCTATTTTCTATAAAGATTTCTAATTTTACGTTGTTTTGTTATTAGTGAATATAATTATTATTATAATATGTACACTATTATATTATATCATACTATAAAATATAAAATACATATATTATAACTTTTTGTTTGTCCAAGTGTGCATTAATTCTAAAAATATTTTAGTTAGATTCTTCATTAATATATTTTTTTCGGTTACACCCGGAATTATTAATATTATTATGTGATGGTAACTCATTAATTGAAGTAGTTTGTTCAAATTCGAACTAAAGCAAAAAACCAATTATTAGCTAAAAATATGTACATAATATTATATAATCATAGAAAAATGATAAATAATAATTTTAAAGTTTTAATATATTTTAAATATACATACCTCTATATTAAACATTTTTAGTCTACAACTATGTATATGTCCGCCATAAGTTTGTGGAAAATAGAACAATAATATACAAATACTCACTTTGCAATTCATTTTTGCTCAAGAATTTTTTCTGCCAACTCATCTTCATTCGCAAAAGTACTAAACCTACAAGCCACCTAAAAATAGAATTTTAAGGGTTTTACACGTTATGATGTAGTGTATGATCTACACCGGCAGAATATTATTTCGCACTTTACGTACCTTTCATAAGATTACTTTTTTTTTCTGAGCGACTCCTATTTTACACCTATTGTTTAAAATAAAATCAAAATGCATCGAAATTAAAATACATGTTTATTCGATTTAAACATCAATACAACTGAAACGGTTCAATCGAATACATAATCATAGGACTATCAGCCACGGTACGTTCTTTACACCTCTTCAAAAGCTGTTGTAGGGACGGATTTAATTCCCTCAGTGTGTTCAAATACAACATCTGCGTATTTAATACGTTACAGCAGTACTCCAGCACAGCTTCTACGGCTGGATCACCAACTGCCAGCGAAAGTTGCTGGTAGTTCGCATCCATCAAACACGTTGCCCAGACAATGCACTTTTCCTTATCAGAAGTAGACAAGGGATGTTCCAGCTCATCGGACAAGCAGATACAAAGCTGTTTAATTAACTGCACGGATGATGTGAAAGACAAGTGTTTTCGTAGTGACTTAACCAGATGTTGATCATTCACTGCCGCTTTAGTTATAATCTTTAAAATCTCTTCTGCGTCTGGTAACGCCTGTTGTATTAAATGAACAACAATCGATTCGTCAAAATCAACAATACGATTAGTCGGATCTAAGTGAGTAATAACTTGAGCGAGATCAACGTCGTTTATATTTTCATCTCCACCGAGTAAATGAGCTAATTCATGTTGCGCCAACAGCACCGGCACTACAACTAGATTCTGTCCCACGTGGACTAATATATGTTCACCGCCGCAGTACCATAGCCCTCCTCCTTGACTATCGCCCCGTACCTTTAGCGCAAGCGTAGGGCCAATACGGCGCGTGCGCACACCGAATAGAGCGAGCAACGCCCCTTCTCCGGCAGATGATTCGCCGAATACAGCGACATGTTGCTGTTTATCACCGAGCGCAACCATGGCGACGCCACGCGTCCAGGTTCGTAAACCCTCGCCGTGCACATCAACAGCATCTGTATCCACAGAGCGTAGCTGCACCCGAAACAATCGCCCGTCGCTCCACAACAACAACAGACACGCCTCCCCCTCAACATCGCTGATAACACTCCCCACGGGCCGTATATTCGGCGCAGTCGTATTGCGATTCAGCTCGAACGTACTACTTTCCCCATCCTGCTCATTGTTCATATCGAAACTAGCCCAAGCGAACTTGAACGAACTGTCATCGCTCATTGTCGTGCCGATATATATTTTGTTGTCGATAGTGCAGTGCGTTATTTCTTGCACCACGCCGGTCGAGTCTTTTTGCGAAGAATGTAATGAATCTTTGCGATTAGACATGGCGAGTTGAAGGGGTAATATAGTACCGTTATTAAATACCACAAAGCAATGACCATTAGCGGAGGATATTAAAGTTTTTATGTTCAGATTGAACTGAAATTCAAAAAATTCTGTCGATTATGAATACTTTTCTAACGACGTTACTGCTATAATACCTTATGTTTCTTTAACTTATCTAAATACTCTTCATCTCCATCCCAACATCTTACGTAGCGTTCTCCGAAGACAGCAAAGTACTTCTGCAGGCTTTCACACCAAACAACAGGCGAACTAAAACTATCCTTCGTTCTCCAGCTGTGAATTTGTCTCTGGTCGTGGATCTAAAACAATTAAAGGCATACCTATTGTGCCAATATATTTCAAAAACGAATTAAATACGCACTCTATATTTGATAGCCAAATTCCTTCGATATGTAACTATTACTTGACCATCTTCTTTATCCGAGCTAACTCCTTGTAGGCCTTTGATGTCCGTAAGAGGGCATAGATTGTAATAACTGCCAAATTTCGCCATTTGCACTTGTAAGTATTTTTAACTAATGTTTAATCACTTATTATAAAAAAATAAAAGTGAGAACATTAATAATGAAATGATGCGAACATTCAGCCATGTGCCCGCATTTAAAATATAATCAATGACAATACGTAATGACAGTATTATCAATATATTTTTCTAGGTATTAGCACGGATGATAGCTTTACAATATAAAATTTCTTGCAATGTTTTAGATTTTACTATTATTTATGGCTATATCTTTTTATTTTCTTCTAAATCACTTTCTGAAACAATTTAGGGTTATGTCACATTTATTTGTATTTACTCATTTGACCGTTGCGCAACCAATGTCTAAATACGAAAGCTCAATTCCTTTCCATATTTAGAGCATTTTCCTTATAGAAAATAATGCGTAAAGAGTAACGGGAATGACAGAATCTAGATTTATTAATAGATGCATTGTACGAAGATTGAATTGTATTGTATTTATCCCAATAATGTAAATATTCGCCATATTCCATTATATATTAAAAAAAAAATGGAAAACGATCTAAGCGCGCACGTGTTGATTCACTGAACTGCGTTTTCTTAATATTTAAATTATAAAAATATGATGAATTTATCTGTAGGTATTCTCTATTGATGGACCATAAAGATGAGTGAACCCTATAAAAAAAAACTCCTAAGTATTATCATTGCTTATAAAGGCTAGGAGAAGATCAGTTTGGTTTTAGGAAAAACAGAGGGACGAGGGAGGCGATTCTAGCACTAAGAACGGTAGTAGAAAAAAGAAATAGGGTAGGAAAGGTAACTTGCATAGCTTTTGTAGACTTAGAAAAGGCATTTGACAATGTAGATTGGGACATAATGTTTAGAATTTTAAAAGAAACGGGTATAGATTATAAGGATAGGAGAATAATTTTTAATTTATATAAACACCAAACTGCCTTAGTTAGAATTGAGGGGGAAGAAGAGGTAGCAAAAATAGGGAAGGGAGTTCGGCAGGGATGTACACTCTCACCGTTATTATTTAATCTATATATAGAAGATGCAATAAACAAAGTAAAAGAAGAGTATAGTGTAGGTGTGAATGTACAGGGAGAGAAAATATATATGCTGAGATTCGCCGACGATATAGCTATATTGGAAGAAAGCGAAAAGAAATTAGAAAGGGTATTGAATGGTATGCAGGCAGTATTGACTAGGGATTTTAACATGAAAATAAATATAGGTAAAACTAAAGTGATGAGGTGTGACAAAAAGGAATGCAGTAGAAAAATGAGGATCACAATAGGAGATAATAGAATCGAAGAAGTGTCAGATTTTTGTTATTTAGGCAGTAGAATCACAAAAGATAATCGAAGCAAGGTAGATATAAAGTGTAGGATAGCACAGGGTAGGAAGGCATTCGTAGAAAAAGAACAGATTTTAAGATCAAATATTGACTTGGGTATTAGAAAAAGATTACTGAAGGTATATGTTTGGAGTGTAGCACTGTACGGGTGTGAGGCGTGGACTATAGGAAAGGAAGAGAAGCGTAGATTAGAAGCACTTGAAATGTGGTGTTATAGGAGGATGATGAGGATTGGTTGGGAAGATAAAGTAACAAATGAAGCTGTACTAGAGTTAGTAGGGGAGAAGAGAAGTATTTGGAGAGTGTTACAACGTAGGAGAGACAGATTAGTAGGGCATATTCTTAGGCATGGGGGGATTATGCAATTGATCATAGAAGGTAGAGTGGAGGGAAAGAGAGGGGTAGGTAGGCCTAGATTGGAGTATGTGAGTCAGATAGTTGAAGACGTTGAGATGAATAGCTATAGGGAGATGAAGGGATTAGCTCAGGATAGATCGGCATGGCGTGCTGTTTCCAACCAATCTTTAGGATTGCGGACTCTCTAACTAACTTATAAAATATAGAAACGATCGTCAGTATAAATATAGTAATATTTTTCTATATATACATAGCTTAGAAACGTCGTAATTTCGTAATTACAATAAGCTTTTAAAAACAATAACTAACAATCATTCCTTTAACATTTAGCAATCACCCAACGGATACAATCATCAAATTGTCAACAATAAAAATGGTTCTATTACAAGAAAGTCTGTAGAAAACCTATAAGACCTTAAAATGTACCGTCAATGATATATTATATACAGTTTTTCGACTGAATCGCATTAAAAGTTCGTGAATAATGTTAATAATACTGCACAATCGAAAGACAAACTGTTGACTACAAGGTCTATCATTGGAGAAACAGTATCATTTAACAATAATTCATTACTCATTTAAATTCAGGGCATAAAATTATTCTATAATTTAATCAACCAAAGGATCAGCAATAATCAACTCATCTCCTTCAGATGTGCTGATTGTAATCATCATTTTCTCTTCGTTGCTCGAACTGTCGGAGGACATGGATTGTGTTGACGTAGCCGCTTCCTAAAACAACAAGGAATGATGTTGAATTCAAACAGAAACGTTTATTTAAACTGAAGAAGAATTTACGTGCTGTGAAATGAGATGTATGATAAGCCTAAAGTTGGGAAGAGTTTATTTAAACTCTACAAAGTGTTGAAGTAGTTGACGATATGGCAAAAAATGTTGATGTTTTTGTGTGCAGCATCATGTTAATGCCATTACAAATTTTATGCTTCAAAGTGCATTATTATAAATTGTATACTACAAATCATGAAAATTTGTCATTCTGGAATGTATGTTTGAATTTAAAAAAATGTGGTACATAAGGCAATTTGTACTATAAAAGGCAATGTTGGTTACATGCAACAATATTTTCGGGACACGAGCAGATTGGCACAAAGATATGTGATTAATAAAAATTTCTGGAAAAAAGACGGATAGGCTATGTTTTTTTTTTTTGATAAATACAATGTAAATATAAATCGGTCAGGAAATGCAGAGTCATTCAAGAATCATTATATAATCTCTACAGCACCAACGAAAAGCGATTGATTAGACTTTATCAATCGATTCCCGCACACGATCCGAAAGAACTAGGAAGAACACAACATTAAATTGCTACAGAATATTCCAGAATGCTCGAATAATGAATGTACCTCGGCATAATTAATCTGTCTGATGGCATATTTAACATTAGCTTTGTTATCGGACGCGATCCACATCTGCGGCTTGTCGGCGCTGCCGCAATCGACAAGCACCTCCACCTCCTTCTTCTCACCACCCTTGTCGTCCGAATCTAACACCGTTTCCACTTCATCGGCCTCATCATCGTCCTCGTTTGGATCGGGCTCTTCCCATTTGATCAGACTTGCATCTCCATTGGTGACTTCGTTCTCCAGCACGCTACCGCCGTTGTCTTCATCGACCATCATGGCGCCATCACCATCGTCATCCAGGTCGTCGTCGTCTGGATCGTCCGGGTCGTCGGTGTTGTTGTTGTTGTTCACAAGGATCGCGGTGGTAGAGTTGCCGTTGTTGTTATTGTTGTTGACCAGTGTGACCTGGTGATGATGGCGTTGTGAGCTTGTTGAGACACGTTGTGGGTGTGGTGTGTCGGGTGTGGCCTGTGTTGTGGTGGGGGTGTGTTAGTGTGATTGTTATGCAGAAGAGTATGATGCAAAAACGTGTTTAATGTTAGAATAAATAGCGATAATGTGATGTGCTTGAATTAAAATATTTGTGTTTATGTTTTTTTATTTGTGTTTGTGGAAACTACCTCAACAGGATATAATCCCAATTACAGAGTGTAGTTATACAGGATATTAGGAACATGTGGGAAGCCTGTTACTATAGCGGTTCGCTATTCCGCTAAAGCTTAGTTAATTGTATCCAAACTAAGTATGGTACCGAGTATAGAGGATGTGTAGGTTAATATATACACAGCGTATAGCACAAGATTATATTTTTAACAAACCGTAATTCTCTGTTTCTGATGGGTTTTGATATGTTTGGACAGATGATCGCTGCGCATGAATTTCTTATTGCATTCGCCGCACTGAAACCTCTTTTCACCCGTATGAGTGCGTCTGTGTCGTTGCAACTCATCAGAACGGGTAAATCGCTTACCACAAAACAACCAGCTGCACACAAATGGTCGTTCGCCGGTATGCCAGCGCAGATGAGCACGTAAATGCGAAGTCTTACCATACACCTGTGAACGCCTCTCATTTTACGCCCATACAAATCACCTCCCCAACAAAATATCTTACCTTATTGCACCCAGGTATGTGGCATATATGTTGCCGTTTTCTATCTGCGTGCCTTTCGCCTTCAGTACAATTAGGACAAGTACACGCTACTCTCCTCACCCTCGTCTTTTGCGCTCCGTCTTCTCCGCCCGCAGCATTGCCAACACCATTTAAACTAGTCGTTGCTGCAACTTGTTGTTGAGTGACAACAACTTGCTGTTGCTGCTGCTGCTGTTGTTGTACATTGCTTACCTGGACCACTTGGACTTGTTGCTCGGGGTTAAGCCCCGAAGCAGTTGTCGTGTGGATTGTTTGCGGATGATGGGCGGTGATGATATTCGGCGCAGCAGTCAAAACCTGCCACTTCATGCCATCCGGTTGGTCGATAGTTGGAGTGTTTGTGGTGATTGTGGTCATGGGTGTGGCCGTTTGATGTTGGTGTGGAGCGGTCGTTATAACTTGCACTTGGCCAATACCTTAGCGCAAAAGTTTCAATCAATCGTTGAACAAGTTCGCTTCAAATAACATCTTCACACACCTGGTATATTCGTGAACGTTGGCAAACCTGCACCCAACCCTCCCACTTGACTCAACCCAGCTGCGGCTGCAGCTGGCAGTTGTATAATAGTACCCCCACCACCAGTTATGCTAGCAACCCTTGCCATCTGCTGTTGTAGCTGTTGCAGACTGTGCAGATTCGCTGAGGCAGGTATTACAGTAAACTGCTGGCCATTCAGGCCGGTTAATGTAAGCGGCTGATGTTGGTTGAGGGTTGTACCGATGCTTGCATCGGTTGGAGTACCCGTCGAGTTGCTAGATATTGCGTTGTTGTTGGCGGTAGCTTGTTGTTGTGATTGCTGAGAAATAGTTATGTGTTGGGGTTGCGGCTGTGGAATGGACGTTGCAATCTGGACCTATAATATAATATCCATTAAATACAGTGATTAACAATTCAATCTGCCTGCTGTACCTGTTGCAGCTGGCCATTGGGCGTGATGATATTAGCCATTTGCGGCATCAGCTGCTGCGTCTGTATAATATTAGGCATAGCGGCTGTTGCCGCAAATTGTACGGGCAAATGGATCGTTTGGTAGATGGTCTGACCGTTCCCCGTGGAGATTGGCACCTGTACGGGTATTGTCTGTTGCATAGGAAACTGCACAACCTGCGGCAGTGGAGCTGGCTGTGACACCTGTGGCGCAGTCGGCCGGATATGTACAGTCTGTCCATTGGGAAGTTGAACTGTTTGGATATTCTGCAGGTTTTGTATTGTGGCAGGAAGTACGCCGGATGGTGCGCGAATTATCTGCGCGGTGGCTGGGTTGAACACTTGCTGCTGTTGAGCTGAGATAAAGAAGTAAAACGCAACGAATTTAGTGCATATTGCATTAAATAATAAACAAATATTTACCAGTTATAGGTATGAATAAAGCTTCTTGACCGTCAACGGTGACCGTTTGCATCGGTTGCATGAGATTGTAGGCGATATTCTGACCGCCCGCAGTTGTTATGATTTGCGCAGGCGCTTGGTGTGCCTGCGCTTGTTGCTGCTGATGTTGCACGTGTTGGTGTTGCGCTGCTATTAACTGTTGCGGCGTCAAACCAACTGGTACAGATACCTAAGCGATCAAAAATAAATGCAAACAATATTAAATTAATTAATTTAATAATAACAAAAAATAACAATAATTTTGAACGCACATCTGTTGAGATTACTATTTATTTTTCGCGCGAATCTTACCACTTGTGGCCCAGTGATGGCAGTAGTCATCATCGTAGCTGGTTTGACATTAATATTAACAGGCAGTTGCGTCGGTGTGCTCGTCATAATACACGAGACAGACGGCTGGTACTGTAGCTGCTGAATCTGTACTTGTTGCGGCTGTTGCGCATGCGCCTGTTGCTGCTGCATATGCTGCTGCGGTATATGCTGCAACGGGGGCATGGGCGGCGTAGCCGTGGCTGCATCGTTACTAGATGTTGGCGTTGTAGATGAGCTGGGCGAATTGTTATTGGCTGCAGCGGCGGCCGCCGCTGCCGCTTGGGTAGTGGGTCCAATCTTGCAGCAAGTGGCCGCTAACAGGGCCAAAGGCGACGGACTCGATTTCAATTCCTAATAGAATTTGATTATTTTCGAATTTCTAATTTTTTTTTTATAGTTTATTAATATTTTCTTAAATTTCTTATAGTCATATATATATGGACTGTTGTTAAGCAAGCACGCCTGGTATCAAGCAATCAGTCCTTGCTTTAAGTAATTTAATAACAATTTTTGTATTACTAGATAAATCATTTAATCACTTAACTAAGTTCTTGTCAAAATCAAAATATAGATTGAATGATATGCATTTTAATTTTTTTTGTAAATTGTTTGAACGTTTTTGCACTTTGTCACTGATTCGGGTAGTTCATTGTAGTTTTGTACTGCCTTGAAATTTGAATTTACCGCGCTGATTTGAGAATATGCGCATCTTACAATAACTAAGAATTTATGAATTATTGTATATTTCTTGTAGATATTTGATAAAATCCTTTTAGTAAAATTACAATACTGTATTTCCTGTGTAATTACAATACATCTTATATTAGTATTTAAAGGGAAGTTCAGTCATAACGTAGCATTGTATATTTAAAATGTAACAGATTTTGTGGGTTATCTTTTAACGGTTACATTATCATTTCGAAATGGCAAAAAAGCAACGATAAACGATTAAATGCGAGTAATTTTATTGCTTTAGATAATCTCCCATTAGAGCCTCGGTATGTGTCGGTTGACTTCTCATAATAATCATTACTCCCATAAGGATTTTGATTATATTGAATAATATAGTGCTGTTAGTATATTTCTGTACAAATTATAGCGTGTGTCTATGCACCAGTGGCGGCTCTTGCTATTTTAATCGAGGGGGGGCGCATTTCTTAAAAAATAACATAATAGTAAGAATTCTTACCTAAAATGGACGCAAAATGATTAAATTCAATCATTTCTTGAAAGTGGTATTCAGCTATTCTTTCTTTCATTGATATAAACACTTCCTGCACAAGTTTGTTTTAAATTTAAATCAGGCAATGGCCTACTTAATTCTTTAATTTTTACTTTGATATCAAGAGAAAGTGTACAAGACTCTATTTTCAATAAAGAACCAACACTATTCATTTTTATTAAATTATTTCTATTAAATATATTCTTGGAGAAACACGTGGCAAAATCGTACATACGTAACTACACAGAATAATGCAACTGTCTTATCTGGCTATTCTATATCCATTTTCCTGTATACTAGACTAGGCTTCTCTGTTGGGACGCTAAAGAATTGCGGCCTCGAAGGAAACCGCCACTGCTATGCACGGTCTATCGGTCATGTAATTTTAGGAGGTGGACCAAGGCGGCACATTAGAACAGTAAGCTGTATCGTCGGTGAGTGAGATAAGTGCAGAATAAAAATGATCCCGATTTCGATCCCCCCAAGCCAAGAGGCAAGAAATGCCCTTAGAGGAATGGTTCCGACCCTCTGCTGGAGCCAAGCTCGACCTCCTATCATCTGCACACGCGACGAGCGCGACCGCGACTCGCTATATCGCCACAAAGATACACCCACAGCACATAAACACAGTGAACGCAGAAGCCGCTCATCTACCCGCCCGCCCTACATGTCTTCCGCACGCTCCGTACAATTGATAACATAGCTCACCTGTCTCCTATCGGTGTCTGGAGCTTCTGTCTTCACCACTATCACCTCAGACGTCATTCTGGTTGCACCGCGTTATCCACGATGTTGCGAACATCGTTTCACCGAACACACTGTACACTGTAAACTACCACGGCAGCTGCAGAATCGATAGACACTCACTTTTCGATTCAAACAAAGAAAACGTTTCCTACAAAACAACAACGAATCGAAACGCGGCAAGGTGTTTGAAAGCACGTGGACATCATCACAGGGTACCTTCAATCAACCCGGGTGATATTATAAGATTGTTTAAAGATATTGGGCGTGATAATATGGTGCAGAACTCCCAACGTGTAGCCCCTCTGGTCTAGGAGCGCGCACACACAGGGACACAGGCCGGGCAAACGACGCACGAAACCACGCCATTCGTTTGTTGGCGGGGCTTATAGTAGTGGGGCTGCCGATGTGGCAGCGCACCGTCTAAACGAACCGTAAACACATCCCGTCCATCTGTTGAAAATACGACGATGAGTCTATACTCACTTTGAGTACCCTCTGTTAGTCGCTTTATGGTATGCCTTACTCTATGTGTGTCTATACTATATGTCCAGTGGCGTATCTGCAATTATTTCATCGCTCTAACAAGCCCAAGTAACGTACTTTGCATTTTCTTTTGGGTTGAATGATCGAAATGATCGTCTAATAGCGCGCAATTCAATCTGCAAATACATAGCAATGTTTAATCTGTGCGCAGATTGGCTTGCACGTACACATTTTTGCTATAAATAACATTGATTTTAATGATTTTTACAGCAAGACATAATAATAATAATAACTCAATTGTATAGCACTTCCCGGTGAGTGACAGGGGTATCTTTATTTGTTCTATTGCTGTGCTACTGATAGTGGGGGCATAGACTTCGAAATGCGCATCTAGCTAATAAACGCTTTGGGTGATGTTTTATACAATAATAACTAAAGGATTTTATAGTTCGTGGAGAGAATTTTCAAATTTTATAACGAAGATATAAGCGTAACGTAGGATTTCGTAAAAACCACTACGTCTATGCGAAATTCCTCCTCATAGCTTGGGTCGCAATGTATGCCGCGTAATACAAAGGCCAGCGTCCTACGCCACGGCACCGACGCTATAGTTCAAACGGTTCCACATTTCAATGCTATAGTAATAGCAAAATTGAAATGCCCGCGATATGCTGTTACATTCTACTTATATTCCCATAACATCATGTGAGGGCCAAGGCAAGGCATAAGGGGCGTCAGTCGTCGCATCTGTACCGTCCCTCCCTCTAGTCCCCCTGTTATATTCACATGCACATTAGTCCGCTTTGAACACGACTAAAGCAAAATAATGTAAAACATCACATAAAGTTAATGCACACTCCAGCTTCAGTCTCGACAATGACCTACATCGGATAAAAAATTATATACGCAGGTAGCGATATGCTAACATGCTTTTATATAGTATTCCGCTAACGAGTGTAAAAAAACTCTCAACTCTTATTTGGATTATATATAATGATAAAAACAAAACTATTTGTCCGCTTTTGCTGCTTCATCCTGTATACACTAGTAAAAATGATACCCAGTGTTTCCGAGTTAGTTAGTTAAAGAGTCCGCAATCCTAAAGATTGGTTGGAAACAGCACGCCATGCCGATCTATCCTGAGCTAATCCCTTCATCTCCCTATAGCTATTCATCTCAACGTCTTCAACTATCTGACTCACATACTCCAATCTAGGCCTACCTACCCCTCTCTTTCCCTCCACCTACCTTCTATGATCAATTGCATAATCCCCCCATGCCTAAGGATATGCCCTACTAATCTGTCTCTCCTACGCTGTAACACTCTCCAGATACTTCTCTTCTCCCCTACTAACTCTAGTACAGCTTCATTTGTTACTTTATCTTCCCAACCAATCCTCATCATCCTCCTATAACACCACATTTCAAGTGCTTCTAATCTACGCTTCTCTTCCTTTCCTATAGTCCACGCCTCACACCCGTACAGTGCTACACTCCAAACATATACCTTCAGTAATCTTTTTCTAATACCCAAGTCAATATTTGATCTTAAAATCTGTTCTGTTTCTACGAATGCCTTCCTACCCTGTGCTATCCTACACTTTATATCTACCTTGCTTCGATTATCTTTTGTGATTCTACTGCCTAAATAACAAAAATCTGACACTTCTTCGATTCTATTATCTCCTATTGAGATCCTCATTTTTCTACTGCATTCCTTTTTGTCACACCTCATCACTTTAGTTTTACCTATATTTATTTTCATGTTAAAATCCCTAGTCAATACTGCCTGCATACCATTCAATACCCTTTTATTCCGAGTATTCATCTCAAATTTCATGATTATGCTGACTGCGGGACTTTGAGGGTCACTGACAAAGTCAGTGCGTGCAAATATTAACTAGACCAGAATGGTCCTTCAACACGAATCGTCACACATTTTGTTGTTCCCTGCAATATGAGGGCCAACAAAATAGAAATACAGATTGCATCGCAGGGTTGATCGGGGGGTGGGACCTTGAAGTGGTACACTGCGTCCCGGAAGGGTGACAGTTAGTATACCATCTACGGTGCTATACAGACGAAAGCGAAGGGTTTGCGGGTGCGGTGTTTTGCCACCGGCACGCCTACCGCCTCCTGCAAAAACAGGACAGTATGCCATCTACAACCACCCTCTGCGGCACAACATTCATGCTATTCCAGATAGGATGGGGAGGATAAGAGCGTTCGCTTCCTTAGTTTCCCGCGAAAATGTGCCGACTATTAACAATGATGTTTTTTTTTACAGTTGCTTTAAATTCGAGGCAATAAAGAAAACAAAATGAAATATATTTTTACAATTCATTTCATAGTTGTTTCTAAAATTGAGCAAAAGTACAACAGAGTTAAATTAATTAAATTACGATTATTAATTATATTAAACTATCAAAGGAACTAAAAGGACACTATAAAAGAAAGTCAACTGAATATTATAATTGACTAGATTTTACAAACTACATTTTGTAGGAAATCAACATACAAACGTTGAGCAACAATAATCTTGTAAAATATACGCTAATTAACAACGATAAAATTCTAAGTTGTATTGGTAACTAAACGATGAGAAAGATTCCATCTCAAAAATATGTTACTATCAATACTAGCTTGGACATTTGCACACATTATTCAAAAATATAATCCACACATTCACAATATAAGTAATGGATCATATATTCAGTCACAACTCAATTTTATATTGCTAATTGTATAAAATATATTTTTCAAATTCCATCGTCATTGTACGTTTTCTATCATTATAGAATCTTCCGTCATGTGGTCTTTAATTCAAACGTTCCGAGGATACAAAAAAATTATGTTTACCCTTGTAATTTTAACATTACATTAAGTTTATATTAAAACTAAAAATAATTTATTTTTAAGTTTGGCATCGTTAAAAATATGGCATCGAGATATCTTTTTTTAAAATTAATAAATGCCATAAATTTGAAATATCTTTGCTGTATTATAATTTTCGGTGATGCTTACTAATAAAAAGCGCAAACATTAAAACAAAGAAGTTTACCAATTTAGAAGAACTAATAATCGATGAATATAAGTGACTGCAAATAAATGTAAATAAAAATGGTATTTGTAACATACGAGTATCATCGATTAAATTCAAATTAATAGCAACCGTAAATTAAAATTGTACCAAAATCAAGTCCACCTTCATAAACTGCCTCAGCATGAATCATATTAGTCTTTAATAAAACACAAAACATTCATTATAATACATAAATATCATATCGTATACCCTTGATAAATTCGTTTTAGTCTTCTTTAGAAGAGTATCCTCCGCCATAAGACCCATCCCCACAATTATTATCAAGTACATCATCGTTATTTTTGTGGGCTTTTATGGGACTGCTATCTCTACTTACATCGATCATTGTCATATTTTTATCCCATAAAATACAAGATACAGTAAAGAATACTGTTAGTGCCAGCTGAATCAACAGCCAAAGTATTATATTCATGGCCTAGAAAGAATTTGTGTATAATATTTTGGTTGATGAATATTTGTCGAATTTATAGACACGTTTTTTTGAGTTTACCTGTGTTCTTTCGAACAGCTCATGGCCATGTTTAATGCACAAGAGTGCTTCAGCAATCATAATACACCCGTACACCCAACATTGCGTTCCCACCCTTTTGCAGGTCGTATCTGTGATATAACTGTAGTACTGTCGAATGGAAGGTGCCACAATTATACCTAAAAAAACACGGATTTACATGCACCGTTCTTGCTAATAAGACATCAACTAACCAACGAGTATTAGTCGTCCAGTGACGAAGGGATGCGAAGCTGGCAGCTCGAAAATATGTTTGAGAAAGAACGTGTTCAATTCTGTAGTTTGCCAAAATATAACCAATTGGCAAAGGGCCAAAATTCGCATGTAAGAACATTTAGGATCCAGCCATCGAACTGAGGTCCAGCTTTCTGGAGTAAATTGAAGAACGGCTCTTTTAATTTTACCGGTAGTGGTGTGTATATCTCGAATGCTCACCTATAGTTACAAAATGAACAAACAAAAGTACCAATAATAATTCAAAATCTACCCATTTGTACTCCCGCATTTCCAATATTTTACAAATTTTCAGGCCACACCATATACCCAACCCGTTGCATAAAATAACATCCAAAAGTAGGGCATCCCACCAACACTCCTTGAAATTCGGTAATAAATGCGCAAAGGCCACCTCGGTGAGTTCCCACATTACACTCACCTAAAAAAATACGTTCTTCGAAGTGACTATATACAATTCTAACCCTCAGATGGGAATGCAGGAAGAAAAAAGAACACACAAAAGAGGCCGAATTTTCAACCAAACAATAAAAAGATACCCCCAAAACGTGTACATACCGTCCATAAGATCCCCATATGTCTTATTAATATCGCTTTAAACATCCACCCGAGATAATGTCCTACAGCAAATACGTCCATGTGGCCCCATACCCGTTCGAAGCTCACATCGCTACAATTCACTGCGTATTCTTTATCCTGTTCAATGTGGAAATTTTCCAAAGTCGGGTCTAGCCAGAGTAAAATTGCGCGAATGGTACTATAATTCTGGAATAACATGAATGTCGCGGCCAGCAGGTACAAGACACTGAACCCGAAAACAATACGCCAAACAGCCGGGTGGGGTCGAATAAAAGGGCCATTCGGGAAAGCGAGAACCGATATGATAAGGAAGAAGATGACGGAACAACAGATGCCCGCCCAGATGTTGTTTTCCACGTTCGTTGTGTTTCTTTGGAATGAAGAAAAGTAAATTGTAATCGTGCAAAATTTGCCTATAAGAGGGATCCCGGCCTGTTGGAAGCGATTTCCGGCTAATTGGCGGTATTTTAACTGAATTAATCTCAATATTATAGCACAGCAAAGTCGATTTCGAATTGATTTTCGATTTTTATATCAACGGAAGTTTATAACTACATAGCAATACAAATATGATTTAATAACTTTAGCAAACACGATTTTATCAGCATCGCAATTTGTAATTGTCGCACAAATTCGTAGATTATAAATTTAATCAAATTTACTACAAATATTATAGCTTCAGTATAATTAATTCCATTACTAAAAAATGATCCCCAATAAATCGCATGTAATAGTCCAATTGGCGGCTAGGCAAGCAAAAATAATTACGCACGCTATACCTTACGAAAGCATTATAAATAAGGACTCCAATTACCAATCCCAGCAATGTTAACGTATGCGATTTATAAAAGAACTCCAACGAAATATCGTCCACCGGCTTTTCATTTATAGTATTGAATCCGCTTTGTCGCAGCTTCAAGGGTGACGTTTTCCTAAAATACGCAAAATATGCCATTGGAAAATAATTACGGATCGATTCGAATCAATTACTTTCTGTTTTCCATTACGTTGATATTGTTTTTAAGTCAGGATATATCGAACATAGTTCCGCAATTTCGACGCGAGAAATACGAGAGCATGTCCACCAACTATCCGCTGACGGTGACAAAGAACAATTTCACAACTCAACACAGCTGACATTGACAAATGTGGTCTAATAAAACGTCAGTGATGTGACATTACCACCTATCTGCTTTAAATCTTTTATAAGATTAGATATAATATAGAATATTACATATATCAGATATAATATATTATAATGTTATAATTTAACGCCGTAGTGATAATTTTTAAGATGAGATATGTTCTACAAATGCGCAATAGACCAAAAGAATCAATTTGACATAATATCTCATTTTCGAATTTTTGTAAGATAGGAGGTATTGTCACATCGCTGACGAAATTGTGAACACGTTTTAAAATAATTTGAACTACGTAAAAATACGTGCAAATTTTACTCAAAATTAAATTTAACATATGTTTTTAGAAATATAATTACGTATTTAATGTAAAGCAATTTAAGAGAAGGCAATTGTATGAAATAATTCAATCTTATAAAGTATTCAACGACCCTGTAAACATGTTGCAACATTGTAAATTATCTGTAAAAAAGTAGTCCAAACATTTATGTACAGTAGTAGAATAATAATCAATCTTGTCAATATTCTATTTTAACTACTTGCGTGCATTTAATATTAATCTTTGACAATAGGCCTAAATTATTAATAAAAGAATAAATCAATAAAAAAAATATGTCGGGAGCAGGGAAGAATACCAGCCGAAGAAATAAGTGGAGTTTAGATTCAACGAGGTACCTACATTAACTTATTGCCTATTCATTTCCTCATTATCAGTAATATTTAAGATGTACAAAAGTGTCGATTGAAGCATTAGCCTCACCGCCTGCGTACACCACGAGCGGGTCCCAAAGTAGCGGAGAAGTATCCAAGAAAACGGACACGAGTCTCCTAATCATAAAAAAATCGTGGGAACTCGCTTTGGCGCCTTTAAAACAAGTACCCATGAATCTATTTATCATGTATATGGCCGGTAACTCGATATCGATATTCCCTATTATGATGGTCGGTATGTTGTTCATGAGACCGATTCAGGCCCTATTCTCGGTGAATAGCACGTTCAAAATGGTGGAGAATTCGAGCGCGGCGGCACAGAAGTTGGTGTACCTTTTAGGTAACTGTATAAATATCGCGCTGGCTTTGTACAAGTGCCAGAGTATGGGGCTCCTGCCAACGCATTCTAGCGATTGGTTGGCGTTCGTGGAGCCCCAGGAAAGGGTCGAATATGTGGGGGGCGGTGTGGCGTTATTATAAGATGTCTGTTCATAAAATGTACCGTTTATTTGTAAAATATAATTTAAATAAAAACTATAGACCCGTACATGACTGTTGCGTTTATTTTTAATCTTTTTTGTGCTTTTCCGCGAATGCTTTTATCTTCTCCATAAGAGCGTTTGGGTCATCTACCTTGGGTATCTGAGAAATGCACAATTTTTAACTATATATGTGCGAAATGATAAAGAATTGTGCTTACATCGTAGTTTTGGGATAAGTAAATTCCGCCGTAGATGCCGATTAAAAAAGTGAACTAAAGCGAAATAAGAGTATATATATCATGTGGTATTTTTCAAATGGAATTTTACTCACAAATCCTCGAACCATGCTAAATATTTTCAATTAAATCCAAAAAATTTTCTACCCTATTTCTTGACAGGACCTATTCGGAATATGTTGCCATTTTCTTATAATTCAGACTTATTAAATGTAATTAGGAGATTTAAAATTAATTACAATATTTCATTATTTATTATTTTAATTTTATATTTCTATATAATACACGGAATACTTTGGAATATAAAAAATAAATAAAAGGGAAGTATAGAAAACACCAATTTATTCTACTACTTAAATGACAACAATGTCCGCACATGACCTTCTACGTTATCAATAACAATCAGCTGTTATTTTGCAACTTTTCACCCACCACTTTTATTTGTGAAAGTTTTTAAATACGTTTGTTAAAATAGTAGGCAAGTAGTTAGCATATATTCGCAAAACATTAGGTCAACAAAATATATAGATATTGCAATCAAACAAACAAATCGGCGTATTGCATAAATTCGACGCTCTTTATTTAAATACTCCCACACTATCCAGCGAATAACCGCCAGTTTTTCTATAGTTTTTTTTTTCTCAGCATTATGGATGATTCAATCACCAATTTCGGTACGTGCCTCGTGTTATCAAATCAATACCCTAATTAAGCATGAACATGTCGATTTAGAACTGACTGAAAGCACCGTGCAACTGCCATCCAATCCGAGTTCGGAAAAAAGCGACACGTTTGAGGACATTTTAGCCGATGTGTCTCACGATAATTCATCGACAGAAGCGGAACTGAACGGTAATGGCAAAAAGCCGCCAGAAGAAGAGGATTTTGATAGCAATCTACCCGAAACGGTGACTTTATTGAAACACGAATCGACTGGTGCTAAAGTGTATTTAGTTGGCACCGCTCATTTTAGCCAAGAATCGAAGGATGATGTGGCAAAAGTAAGTTTATATCTTGGGGTATGATTCTGGCCGAAAATGATCAAATGCGTGTTCCGCGATACAGTTGTGTATATGAAATTGCCTACTCTCAACGGGCAGTAAGGTTACCAGATTTTCGCGCGCATCAATCAGCTGACCTATGGACCCTAGGTCAGGTCTTTAATCCTAATATTAAGATTTACTTTGATATATGCATATATATTTTGTTCTTTAATTAATTAATCAATTATTTAGATAGAATACCTAGATTTTCCTCGTGTAGTTTTAGTTGCCTATATTCAGTTTCTTTTCCCTATCCAGCTATTATCAGCCAGAATTGTACCTAAACTTGTGGTAAATTGTAAGATTTGAGTCTGAAGAGGACATGAAATGCGTACCGAAACGTTGGAGGTGTTTTTTTTTTTAGGTGATTCGGGCAGTTCAACCGGATATAGTTGTTTTGGAATTATGCCAGGCCCGTACTGGCTTATTAGAAATGGACGAGAATACGGTCATGGAAGAGGCTAAAAATATCACCCTGGAAGTGATTATAGATAAAATTAAGAGCAACGGAGTTTACTATGGCGTTACGTATCTCATGTTGTTAAACTTAAGTGCCAGAATTACTAACGAAATTGGAATGGCACCGGGGGGTGAATTTCGTGTAGCATTTCGAGAGGTGAACAAACATTTATAAAGTCACCGGCTTTGTTTAGTATAATCGCTTTTACAGGCTCAACAAATACCAAATTGTGCCGTATTATTGGGCGATAGACCAATTAAAATCACTATCTTAAGAGCCTTAGCCAAGTTATCTTGGTATCAGATTTTAAAATTAGCCTGCCATATGATTTTCTGCAAGGAAGCTATTAGGTAAAACAAACATTTTTTTTTAAATGCAACGGTAAGTCGAAATCATTATTTTATACTTCAGCAAAGAACAAGTGGAAAAATGCAAACAAAAAGATTTATTAGAAGAATTATTAGCCGAAATGTCTTCCGAATATCCTCAATTGGGCGAAGTGTTTGTTAACGAAAGAGATATCTTCCTGACCAACTGTCTGCAAGACGCTGCTATAACCGGCACTCGAGTTAGACAAGGTAATTACTATTTTACAGCTACATTTAAAAATGGAAAATTCTCCCTTGATATATACAAAAATGAAATTTTTTATTATAAAAAAAAATCATCAGTATCCAGATTATTACAATAAAACCGTAATTTAAAAGCCACATGCGCATTTCGAAAACTATTCTTTCACCATCAGACATATCTAAGAATCTGTTAAATAACGAAGCGGAATTAAATATTGCGAAAGCATTAAATGTAATTTCTACCGCCCAAATAGGCGCAGCGATTACGGCTCCAATGTCGCCGCCATTGCGTATAGTATCGGTCGTTGGCATCGGCCATACATTGGGCATAATTCGTCTGTGGCCTGTGCCACAGCATCCGTACGTCCGCGCAATTATAACGATTCCTCCGCCGTCCCTAAGCAGTCGCATAGCTAAAGTCGCTTTTAAAATGGCCCTATTGGCTGGCGGCGGGTATCTTGTCTATCGCTACGTGCCCGTGCCAAGGGCGCTACGCGACGGCGTGCATAAAGCATTCGGGGGCGCTCTGCACGCTGTGCAGGGCCGAATGGAGGCCTTGCGCAGTCACGTGACATACGCTAGTGTTGCTTGATGATGTTTGTTTTATTTTGCGGAGCTTTTTATGCTGCTAGAAAAGAGTTTTAATATAAAATTTGAGAAAATTGATGATTTAGTGTATTGCTTTCATCATCATCACTAACCGTTCATAAATTTTAATTGAAGTCTAGGAACGGATTTAACATAACTTAATTAGCAGTTAATTGTAACATTCCATCTGTTTTATTATTATGTTAAAATACTTTTAGAAAAAAAATCTACATTTTGTTTGAAGTGTTTCAATGAATAATTTAAAAATATATTTTTTAAATATATAATTTCCTTATTTTAAACCAACCCCAGGTAACAAAAACAATCATTAAAACTATTGTTAAGTACTAATAGTGATTAAGGTATCTTATATTAATATCAAGTTTGGAATAAATGTTAATTAATTTGTACAAGGAAATTAGTTTTAAAAATTAAATTAAGACATGACATTGTAAAAATGTACAAAAAATACGAATAATGTACCAAAAGAGTTGTCTAATCTAAAAAATTCTATGTACATAATTCGAAGTGCTTGGGTTCTTTTATAGACAAACTTAGTTCAAATTCATCATCAAAATCATTTTTCATCAATTTGCTTTGAAATATCAGTAATAATATGTCTTAGTATAAAATATCACCCAAATACCGTAACTCAAAGCATTAAGTAGCTAGATGCGCATTTCAAAGGCTATGCCCTCATCTTCAGTAGCACAAGATAAAAACTAAATAAAGTACCTCTCTCACGAATCGTGATATTATTATACTCTACATCTAGCTACTGAATGCTTTGAGTTACGGTATTTGGGTGATATTCTATACTATTATTTAACACCGTAGTGATAATTTTTAAAATAATATGTCTAATTACAAAAGGCCGTGGATGGAGATAAAATTGATTACAATCGCCTGAAGTTTATCTGTTAAAAGAACCTCTAATAGTGGTTTATTTTTTTGCATTTCCGGCACATCGGAAGCCTAAATTCCCTGCGGAACTATCGTGAGTATTGTGAGATCTTGCCGCGCAACGATAACGCCAACAATAACTCTTATGACACAGATAAGAACCGCCCTTTTTCACCCTCAGTTCCTACAAAATAAACCAAATCTGTATGTACAAACTTTACACTGCATTCTCATCAAAACTATAGTGTACCATCAATATATATTTTTCTAATTAAATAATTTCATTAAAACGGCAACTGTTTTTGTTTACTTGGCGATTTATTAGGGAATTGTTATTATATCAAATGTTTAACTATAAATTATGTATTTCATTTATAGTTTATTCGTTGATAGTTTAATTAAGCGCATACGTGGTTCTTCCAGATATAATATATTTAGCAAAAAAATGTTATTAATTAGAGCTTTGTGGTGATTTAAGTTGGTTTAAGGAAATGGTTTTAATTAATTATTTTTAAGATAACTCGATATGTGAATTGTATTTAAAATAAATGGATTTTATTATGTGTGGATTTTTTTATTTCATTAGAAATACCTTATCTGTTTGCCAGATATCTGATGTCCATTCCCAAACATTTCCAGCCATATTGTGTAGCCCAAACTTATTTGGCTGGAAAGAATCTACTGGAGCTGTAGATAAAAACCCATCGTCTTCAGTATTCACTTTGGGGAAATCACCCTGCCAAATATTTGCCCTTAAAGTATATTCTAAATGAATAAAACTAGAGGAATAAAATCTAATTTTCCCAAAAAAAAATTAAGGGATTTGGACTTTATCAGGACTTTTACCTGAATGGTGAGGACTCAAACCAGTAGGTGAATTCTTAAGCCGCACCTACACAGCTTATAGTATTTTTTTTTTGTATTTGTAAAATAATACTCGTACCAATGTTCCCCTTTCGGATTTAAACTATTCCCCCAAGGGTATAAACGATTTTTAAGACCGCCCCGACAAGCCATTTCCCATTCAGCTTCTGTTGGAAGCCTTTTACCTACCGATTTACAATATTCAATCGCGTCATTCCAAGAAACATGAACGACCGGATGATTTCCTCTATCTAAAGCAATTATTGTAAAATCGTCACTATGGCGTTAAATAATTGTATAAAACATTACCCAAAAAACCTTGTATAGCAATATTATCGTGCTACTGAAGATCGGGCATAGCCTCCGAAATGCGCATCTAACTAATAAATGCTTTTTGGGTGATGTTTTATACAATTAAAGCCAAATTTGTTTTAATATAGAATATCACCCAAATACCGTAACAAGCATTAAGTAACTAGATGTACATTTCAAGCGCTATGCGCCCATCTTCAGTAGCACAAGATAAAACTAAATAAAATACCTCTGTCACGGGCGCATAGCGCTTGAAATGTACATCTAGCTATTTAATGCTTGTTACGGTATTTGGGTGATATTCTATATTATAATTTAACACCGTAGTGATAATAAAAAAATAATAAAATTGTTTATTTAAATCGAACAACTCTCGTTTTTTTTTTATATTTAAATTTACCTCGTATGTTCGATTTCGCTCCTTCAGGATGTCTCCAATTAACACCCGTTAATTTAACCCACCACGGAGCTTGGGCAGCCCTAATATATTGGTGCAAATCCCTTTCCTCTAAAGGCAACAGCCTATCAAATACGAAACTATCGCCGAAATTTTCGGCTTCTGTTTTATACCCGGCTTTGTCTGTAAATTTACTAAATGCCTCATTCGAAACTTCGTATTTATCCAAATAAAATGCGGGTAATGTAAGTTCTCTTGCGGGCGCCTCAAAGTCATACTCAAAAACTGGTTGATCTGTGCCCATAATAAATGAACGAGTCGATATAAAAACCATATTGGTTGTATCAAAAAAAAATTCAGTTGATTTTGGGGCTTCGTTGGATTCTCGCTGGTATTTCTTAGTGCGATCATAATTCTTTTCGTTGGTACATTGAAGATTATCCGCATTTCTATTTAAATTACAACCACAGTTCGCGTAACAAATTCGTTGAAAACTAAGTACAAATATTATGTGGAAATAAGTAATTCGGAAATACATCTTATTATCTAGTTTTAAACTTAACTCGTATACTACATTTCGTGCACTTAGTTTTTGAGGTTACTATGTAATAGTCTAGCTAACTAGTTAGTTTTATTACGATGTATACTAAATCTACTTAGTTAGTGTTTATTCGAATTGAATAATAAGAAGAGTACCATTCTAAAAATCATCACTACGGTGTTCAATATTAATACAGAATATCTAATTTTCTAGGAAATCCAAAACATTTGATTGATTTCAATGAAAAATCGGGTATTTACGAAATATCTTGTTCTAGTTGTCTTAAAGTATATATAGGACAAACACGTAGATCCATTGAAACTAGATTTAAGAAGCATTTAGCTCATTTCAGATTAAATAGAAAAGATAAAAGTGCTGTAGCCTAGCATATTTTTGACTAACTCAGGTCATCCTATTCAAATTAGTTCACTTAAATGACTTAAAAGTGTTTTGAATTATTCCGATGCTTAAATGCTTATGAAAGTATATACATGCATAAATCTAAATCAAATTTAATGAACTTAGATTCAGGCCCAATTTTATCTTGTCTGTTTAATTTATTTAATAAGAATTATTTTTATTTTTTATTTTGGTTGTTTATTTATTTTTGGTTATTTTAGATTTCACAGGTATTTCAGAGGTATTTTATTTCGTTTTATCTTGTGCTACTGAAGATGGGGGCATAGCCCTTGAAATGTACATCTAGTTACTTAATGCTTGTTACGGTATTTGGGTGATATTCTATATTTAAAAGAGTACTATTTAAAAAGGTGGAATTACAAATCTAGAATGCATTAAAATAAGAGTATATGCAACTACAGGATGTTCAACGTGGTATAATAGGGATAATGTCGAAGAAAGTAGGAGCTAATTCATGTGAGAACTAATACCACATTCGTCACACAAATACTTATCACGGAAATCCATCCACGCAGTAAACGCTGAAACATTTTCTTTGATAAAAATAGGCATAATGTTTTATATATATTTTTTATAAAACTTACATACAGTCCTAAAAAAATGTCTTAAACGCAAAGACTTATAATAAGACTACGTCTAAATATAAAATACTAAAAATCACACATATACGCGAAATTATGAAAAAATAATGCAATCAAATAAAAAGTTGATTTATGAATGATTCAACGAATCTAATAGTTTCAATAATTTCAATGACCGATAATAAAATTCAAAATGCATCGCGAGGTGAGTTTATTTGATCGCACGTTACTATTGCTTGTTTTTATTGTTTACTCTTTTTAGCTGGTTTTTTATCAACGGAAGGTGCGTCATCATTGCGTGGTCCAGCAACAGCTGTTGCACTAGGACTCGAAACAGCCAGGCCTCCTGCGCCTGCAAGAGCAGTACCTCGCGGTCCAGCAGCTGCAACTCCACCAGGTCCAGCTAGGGCAATGGCACCGGGCTCGGCTTGGGATATACTGGGTTCAACAACTTTGTTGTTGTCATGCGCCGCCTCCACATCTGATTATATATAATTAGTTTCCCAAAAAAAAACAGTTCGATGAAGATTTGTAAATCTCAATTTACCTTCCGATTCATTATCCTCCTCTTTATCAGTACTATCGTGGCTCTGATGGACCTTAGCATCAATCACAACTGAATCTCTGTCGTCATCATCGTCTACTATCTTCGTAGCGGATGTAGGAACCACATGTGGGCCGACTCGATGAGTACCATACCGGAAGTAGTCAAATCTGTCTGCAACGCCGATGTTAGGCCGATGGTCTTCCACAATATCATCGTCGTTTTCATAATTGGAATATGTTTTGCTCAGATGTTTCTGTTGTTCGTAATCTCGCGATTGAGGATTGCTTTTTTCTTGATCAGGAAATGTAGAGGCGGGGGTGGCTACAGCAGGAACTGGGGCAAGATGTTGAGGCAATGTTCCGCCACGAAGGGGACCATTTCTTATCCTAAATTGTTTTGTTTTTTAAATATTTCGCTAAATATGGTATTTTATATTTCAACGATGATGCAAGTGGAAGTACCTATTTAAAATGCCGTAAGGTACGACATTTTTGAAGAAAATATTCTGTGGTTTGTAGCCAGACCCTGGGTATTCATCAAGGACTGGCCCATTCTTATAGAGAAAATTGCGATAACTATCTAAATCACTTGGTTTCGAAAAAGTGCCAAATCCAGGGGGAAAGTGTGGTCCTCCAGATGGTTGTTGGAATTGCTGATATTGCTGCTTGTAAAATTCAGCGGGGCCAATTCCCTAAAATGTATTTCATTTATGAATTCTAGTTCTCAATGCTATTTCCAGTTGACCAACTAGCTGTAAATTTAATAGCAAAGCCTCGTTTCGATCATAAAAGATTGTTTAGAACCAGAAGTTTGCATAAGCAATACTTGAATTAAAGAATTAAATACTCTTAATTAAAGAGTAGTTTTTACCTGATATTGTCCATTGCCGAAGTAAGGTACTTGCGGGTAATTAGAAAATAATGGTTGACCGTTTAGAATAAAAAATCGCTGTCCGGGATTGAGTTTCGGCCTTTGACGTGTTGGTTTCTTCGGTGAAGGTGTCGGTTGTGGTTCTGCAGGTTCATCTGCTTTGTCTGATGGTTTATTATTAGGAAGAGGAGGTTCGTCAAAGGTTTCAATCTTTTGTGGTTTAGTTCCTACACCAGTATTAATTGTTTAGACAAATTATAAGTATACTATTAGATAGATTTAAAGAATTAATAAGATTATGTGGAAGTACGCTAGAATATAATAGATTTCAAGATTCTAAATCTATAATCAGTTTTATTCTAAGATTAACGGTTAAAAAGATATCGTCAAAAGGCTGAAAAATGAAAAATGAGAAGGGTACCCCCATTGAATTTTTTTTGATGAAATTTTCACATTTTCGAAAGTGAGTTTATGATATTTTCCAAAAAGGATTTGATCCTAGAATTTATAATGATTTTGATGGGAAGTGATTAGTTCAAAACATACAAATTTTTGCAAACTAAGAAATTATAGTTAGAAATATTTTTATATATAGACATGCCATGTTAAGATTTTCAGTTTTAAATTCGCATGATATATTTTCGCTTTGAACGATTATATAAGTCACAATAGGAAATATTGCGGAAATTCAATTGAATACGTTTGCTAACGTAATAAAAACATATTGCGCCACTATTATATCAATTGCAAAGTATCTTCAACGAGACAGTTATTTAAAGAAATTGTTGTATTGTTCTTTCAACGCAACGAAGAGTTTAGAATTATTTTAAAAACGTGTTTTCGAATTTATACAAAAATGAATTAAATCTTACAAATGATAGCCGGTGCATTAATGCACTTAATGACTTAATAATCAAAAACTAAAGCTAAGTAAAGATATTATTAAAATCGTTAGAGCCGTACTATTAAATTTGTTCAATAAAAAAATGTGGCGGTAAACTCTATACTCTCACACGAATTATATAATAAAAAACGACATTATTATTAGCTAATATGTCAATGAAAACGGTTCCGGTAGGGTGGTTTGAGGATGTAACAGTACTAATTCAATTGCAACTGTACTGTATAATTTATTTAATGACCAACGGGGACAAGAACTGATATTATATATTTACATAATGACTGCAAAAGCGAATTACGCAAGAGAAATTCATAATACGATTCTGTACTAATTTCAAACTACACTACATACATTTAAAAAAAAACCACACTACTACATTAGGCAACGAAATTATTCTTTATATTAAAACCTACTCAGAATTCTTTTACAGACTGGGTAGGTGCAATAATAATCAAATATATTTTTTGCAAAATCTACCTTGGGGATGCGGCGGGATCGTCGCACCCGGTCCTGTAGGAATCTCCTCGGCATCCTTCTCAATCGGCGGTGGTGGTCTACTACCAGGTACTCCACCAGGGGGCTGGTACCCGCCTGGTATATGGGCAGGCTTCGGGTACCCGGCCACAAACACCGGCGGCTGCCCAGGATTAAATCCATTCGGGGGCGGCGGCGCGTCTCTGTAAATTACACCCGGATCTAAACCAGCAACACCTGGCGGTAATCCAGCTGCACCCGGAGACTGTGGAATAAGAAAATTAGTACCGGGTGGTAAACCGCCCGGGTTCACAAGGAATGGCTGACCACCAGCGCCGGAATATATAAGAACCGGCTGTTGGCCAGAAGGATTCCTAAAAAAAAATACCAACAGTTTAAGAGATATAATTTACAATCTCGATTTGGAAATTGAACACCTCGCGTTGGGAAAATACCCTCCTTGCTGCGGATAGCCCACACCACCGCCCACGCCCGGGTACTGCAGCTGCGGACTATTTACGGCTACCCCGATATCGTATTGTACATCCGCGTAGGGCGACTCTTCGGATCCAGGGCCACCGACACCAGAGGGAGCACTGTACAATGGTGGAAGGGAGTATTGCCGCGCATGGATATAATGAGGTTTACCATTGCCACGTTGGCTTTGACTGTGGACGCTGTACCACGTGCTGGTACTCAGCAGTAGAAGTAGTGGGAGTGTGGTTAAAGAGGGCATTGTCAATCTGCGCAGATTTTTTATTTAGAAGCTATTTTTTTGTTAAAATGATGTTGAATGTGAGCAAGTGTCCAGGAAAAATATGACCAAAAAAAGAAACGCAGTTACGAGATTTTTTTTTTAAGTGATTATCACGATTATGATCATCAGTTTCTATCAGTATCTATTCCGAACCTTTCTTAACGTGTGTTAAAAATGCAGTATTCTTTAAAAAAAATTCTTGACCTAAAATAAACCATGTTTCAGTGCGAATCAATTGTTAATTCCAATCATCCTGGATGAATTAACATTATTTACAAAAAGCTTTTGACCAGCAATTTCAATTAGTTAAAGAGTCCGCAATCCTAAAGATTGGTTGGAAACAGCACGCCATGCCGATCTATCCTGAGCTAATCCCTTCATCTCCCTATAGCTATTCATCTCAACGTCTTCAACTATCTGACTCACATACTCCAATCTAGGCCTACCTACCCCTCTCTTTCCCTCCACTCTACCTTCTATGATCAATTGCATAATCCCCCCATGCCTAAGAATATGCCCTACTAATTTGTCTCTCCTACGCTGTAACACTCTCCAGATACTTCTCTTCTCCCCTACTAACTCTAGTACAGCTTTATTTGTTACTTTATCTTCCCAACCAATCCTCATCATCCTCCTATAACACCACATTTCGAATGCTTCTAATCTACGCTTCTCTTCCTTTCCTATAGTCCACGCCTCACACCCGTACAGTGCTACACTCCAAACATATACCTTCAGTAATCTTTTTCTAATACCCAAGTCAATATTTGATCTTAAAATCTGTTCTTTTTCTACGAATGCTTTCCTACCCTGTGCTATCCTACACTTTATATCTACCTTGCTTCGATTATCTTTTGTGATTCTACTGCCTAAATAACAAAAATCTGACACTTCTTCGATTCTATTATCTCCTATTGTGATCCTCATTTTTCTACTGCATTCCTTTTTGTCACACCTCATCACTTTCGTTTTACCTATATTTATTTTCATGTTAAAATCCCTAGTCAATACTGCCTGCATACCATTCAATACCCTTTCTAAATTCTTTTCGCTTTCTTCCAATATAGCTATATCGTCGGCGAATCTCAGCATATATATTTTCTCTCCCTGTACATTCACACCTACACTATACTCTTCTTTTACCTTGTTTATTGCATCTTCTATATATAGATTAAATAATAACGGTGAGAGTGTACATCCCTGCCGAACTCCCTTCCCTATTTTTGCTACCTCTTCTTCCCCCTCAATTCTAACTAAGGCAGTTTGGTGTTTATATAAATTAAAAATTATTCTCCTATCCTTATAATCTATACCCGTTTCTTTTAAAATTCTAAACATTATGTCCCAATCTACATTATCAAATGCCTTTTCTAAATCTACAAAAGCTATGCAAGTTACCTTTCCTACCCTCTTTCTTTTTTCTACTACCGTTCTTAGTGCTAGAATCGCCTCCCTCGTCCCTCTGTTTTTCCTAAAACCAAACTGATCTTCTCCTAGCCTTTCCTCTACTTTATTTTCTAATCTCCTATAAATAATCTTTAACAATATCTTCGATGCATGTGATAGTAGGCTAATGGTCCTATAGTTCTCACACAAATTAGCTCCTATTTTCTGCGGCATTGTTACTATTCTACTACGCTGAAATTTATTTATTTTTCAATTATTCGAATTTATTTATTTAGTCACATATTTAAATCAATTTATTCATTTTGTTTATTAAATTTATAAAATACGTTTACCTCCTCTAAGTTCTTATACAATATAAATAAATGAATGAGCAAACTTTCTTTTTTTAGAATTCGCTAAAGTCTAAATATCATATATTATACCGTGACTCATTTTATTGTTAATAATTTTCGATTGAACAATGGTATGAATACAATAATAACTGAAGATATACCAAATATAAATACGTATTTTTATTGTGACAAAATGTTAGTTTAGTTCCAACAAGACTGTGTAAAATATTCGTTTACTTCTTTCATTATTTTCCTAATATCAACTGTGAAATTGCTTGCTTTGCATGTTACAATTTAATTTATTTTACAGCTGTTTGTAAATAGAACCACGATTTGTATGCGATTTGTAACTGTAAGGACAACACGTATGGTAAATGAAAAAAAGCCGTGAAAAAATCATACAGGTTGTAACAAAAACAGCTTCGCAAAAATAAAAATAACGTTCAGAAAATTAAAAACGGAAATAAAATGAAACATATTTCATTTTTGCTTGTTTCGAACTTTTATCGTAATCAAACTAAGTTTATATTCATTTATTTTTTCAGAATATCATTGATATTACAAACAAGTTCGTACTTGAGTCATTATAAAAGACCTTGCCAATATAATTACGCACTGCTCCAAGAATATTAATGACTAAAGTTTGATTTAAGTTTCGTATTGTTCAAAAAAATGTTTGATCTGTTTGATCGTGGTAGAATTAAATATATCTCTAACTCAATTTTTTTTTAAATTACTAAATTATAGCGAAAAGATAGGATGTTGAAAATGTTTAACGAACTTAAAAGAATCATAAATAAACAAGGGGACACCAGCAGAATGCAATTTTGTTGAGAAAATATTTCTGCTTCTGGTATGCGAATAATTCAACAAAATCATGTACTTGATGTTAACAAAACAGTTATAAAAAATATTTTACAGTTTCGTTTAAAATCTCGTTTTAAAATAATTCATTATGTATATATATTTCGTTTGGAAAGAAGTTTGGATATTTCAATGTACAAATAAATCGTACATCATTGAAGATTATATTTTATGTGGAATTAATTCAGCTGTTAATTTATTCTATTTAATTAAATAATAAGAAGTTCTTAAATTAACTATCCCATTATTTTTAATTTTTCCATCAGTGTGTTAAAAGAGCCGTTAGTTGAAAAATTCGAATGATTGAAAAAGTACTGTTAAGTGTTAAAATTATCGGTTTTTATTGAAGATATAATTATCGCATATTGAATTAAACAATTAATTGAAATAACAGCGTTGAAAATGATCAAAAAATCACTCACCAGATATACAAAAAAAAAATAGATCACCAATATAACTCAGCGGATGCTCGCCTTCGTGTTCGGTTCGTTCTTCTTCAGTTTGCGTGGCTATTCTTCGTGAGTCCACCGCGGCTTGTCACCTGTCGCCGCAAGCTCTATATGCGAACCCGCGGAATAACATGCTCTGTAATATACCTGTCCATGCAGATACAAGAACCATCCTCGTCGTTAACGAAACGTTGGTGTCGTGTGGAGATGGCAATGGATTGTTCAATTATCGAACCATCCAAGAAGCGATTGAAACAGTTTCTATAAAAATTGTAAATGTGAAGAGGTGGTTCGTTCGAAGAGGAGTGCCGGTTAAAAAAATGGTTTGATTAAGTGCCGGATGATGGATTTTTTGGTGGTTTGGTGAATTGAGCTGGTTTAAAAGCACGCGCAACTCTATTGGATTGTTGAGCAATGAAGGTGCGGGTCTTCTTCAGCTAGCGGAACAACGACCTCCGCAGTACGACGCTGAATCCACGGAGGCGTCGAATTGATTAAATTATTAATAACAAATATCCAGTTATACATGATTCAAAAATCATCAAAGTAAATTTAGTTAAAATCATGAAACGAAAACATTTTAGTTCTAAAATAATAAATGGTTTCATTATAAAATATACAATTTTTAACATTTTGTAAATACCACCATGTAAATGTCTTCATACGTAACATCTAGAAGACATTTTTTAATAATTCGATAGTGAAATAGTCTATAAAGAAAAATACTAAATATTCAGCGTATTGTTTATTTTATTCATCAATAAACTTGATATATCAGATTTGGATATTAAAAAAAAAGTGAAAACTGTACTAAATATAAAAGACAAACAATCGCTTGCCTTCTTAAGATCTTCTAAAACAATAATTACACTACACAGTCCAGCTGGTGTTAATTTACATATAGAATTGTAAATTTTGATTATTTAAAAACTAAATAACTGTCGAAATGGCTAATTGGAATTGTTATTTATTTTTTTTATGCAAAAAATTAGCGTAGAATGAATTTATTAAGTAATACTATTATTATTTGATAAGTTCGTAATATTGAAGTGTATAGAGGCAATTTAAACGCGTATAAAAGGTACAATGTAACGTGCAAATCAATATTAACGAAATATAATAATTGTCAATTATATATTATTTACACTAAAGCAGTGTTGGATTAAGGGAAAAGCTTGCAAGAACAAAATCAGATTTTTTATAAATTTTAGTACTTAATTGAAGTACCTTACTTTAATTACGGCCCTGTATTGGAAGACATTCGTTGCGGAGAATTGGTTTTTTGAAAGGAAGAGGAATTTTAGAAAAGACCCTGATATATTAAAATGTCTTGCTATTAAAGTTGTAAATAATTAGACGAAATAATTCAAACAAAACTTTCAAAGGATTTCCTGAAAATGTTACTGGCAAAAAAATTTATTTTTTAGAATTAACAAAAAGCAGGAAGATAAATATTGAATTTTGTTCATTTAAACCTTTTTATAAATTAATACTACAACAAAAAATGTCTTGCTCATATTATTTTGATCAATAATATTCTTCGTCTGCGATTTGAATGGCCAGAAGAATTTTTGGAGGTGCAGTTAATCGTGAATTCTTTGAATCGTCAGTTCAAACTCAATAAAAAAATTTCAATTGTTATTTCTTCGCATTTCTTCATTTATACAATATAAAATAACGCACTGAAAGTACACTTCTTTCTATGTTTGGAATTAAACGTCAAAGTAAAATGTATCAAAAAAATATTACGACGACCTACAAAAGAAGATCTCTGCACTGATATATTTCGGGTTTGGTCGGTCGATGGTTTTCTTTTGTGGCGAAATGTTTTGTCAGAATATAATCGTTTTTTTTTTTTGCAGGCATTATATGCTAATTAGATCCATGGAAATTTAGATCGTGATTTCTCATTTAATATGCAACGTGCGCGCTTTGTTCTTTTTGCAACATCCAAAAGTGTTTAATTTCTAACGACCTAACGACCAGTTTGTTTGTGAAAACGATTTTACACTATTTGCATATCGCTTTTCGCCGTTTTCTATCAGCATTACTATTTTGCACTCATGTTTCGTTTTGTGCAAATAATGCGAAAATCGAGAGGAATCGATACGTGCATTGTTACTTCTTCGCTCATCGGTAACTTTCTTCACGTACATTGTAATTTGTACATGCCTCAAGGCAAAATCAAAGATGCGTTTAACTACTCTTCTAGAATGCAATGAAGCCGTATTTATAGTACCACCTTGAACTTGACCAATAACTTTTGTTATATATGACACAAATAAATATTATTTATGTAAATGTCATCGTTGTACGTGCTTGGGTACTCTGATAGACGAGTACTACTCGCGTAAAAAAATATTTAATACAATTCCAGTTTGTCGCTCATTTAAAATGCGAAAATAAATGAACAAGTCTTATGATTATCATGTGTACAAACTAGTTCTTGCACCTATTGATCGTAATTCTGTAGGATCAACTACATATGACTTCCCATCAGATATTATCATTCTTGTGAAATTGATGTGGCTATAAATATCGCCATCGAACTGTTAAAAAATCATATCTAAAAATTCCGACTGAATTGCTCGATTTATATGCTCGTATGATATATCTAGGCTTATGATTTAAGACCAATCTTCGGTTGTTATGATATTACATTATTTGTGTATGAACAATAGCTGTACTATTTATGTCTAACTGTAAATTATATGTAAATTTTGCTTTGGTTACAGCTTGCCTTTATCGTATTATTTTGATGTTTCAGTAGAGTAGCGTAACAACGAGGCTGAGGACTTGTTAAACTTTTTTATTTGATTTTCCTAGTGTATATTTGTTTATTTATATGCAAAATGTGTTAATTTACAATTTAGTACGCTATTTTGACCTTTAAAACGTCAATCTGACGTGACAGTTAGCGTATGGAGAATTTATGATGGCCGCCGTATTAATTTTGACATTGTTGCTATGGATACCAATAGAAATGTTTCATACGGAGGCCATTGCTTTTTGACATATTTTGACACGAGCTTGTTTACGTATAAATGTCAGACATGTAAATATATACAGCTGATGTAAATATTACTATTACAAACGTGTGTTTTTGCTTTTATCGAATGATTTCAGGATAAATTCTATCGAAATTAGATAACAGAGCGCTACTCAAAGAAGAACTCTACAGAATATTGTTGCATTTCAGGGTTTCATTTGATATTAAAAACATAAAAATAGACCACAAGAAAAATCTTTCGCGCACAGAAATGTTTTAATCAATCTTATAGCAGTGTAAAATAATAACGAATAGGACTACTAGGATTTTAAATTTGGATAAAAACTTCTAGCAGCATTTGACTAATTTGACGATATTTAAAAAAAATTAAAACCGATGAGGAAAAACGTGAGAGGATATAGAAAACAATGTTTCGCAACTTTATTTTATAGTCGTTTCCTTTTAAATAGTCCATTATATAGTTCATAAATAAATAAAATCTCTTCTGGCTACAAATATTAATTAGTATTGTTGCTTAAAAGGTCGAGATGTTTCTTCTTTGCATTAGCGTATGTTCATTTTGCAATCAGCACGATATAATTTCTGCAAGAAATACTTTAGAAGATTCATGTCACCTCGAAAATTGTTGTAATAAATGATGTTAAAAAATCTACATGTTAAAATTGTTATTAAAGATTGTTACGTTTCAATATATTTTGTGCAATTAAAGACAATTTAAAATAAGCCCGAATTAAATGTTGTTGTTGCTGCTGAGAGTGATTGTACTTTTGCATACGAAGAACTAAAATAATAATTAACCGTATATGAGCAATGCGATATTATAATCAGTTCGTTTTCGTTCGAAATATACCCTAAACTAAAGCCCTTAGATTTGATGGTATTTGCTGATGATCCTATTCAAATATTCGCTGGTATGGATCTGTTTCTTGCCCTCTTCCTTGCCACCGGAGCCTTTCCTTGATGGCACAATGTAGCCCTCGGCATAGATAGGAACAAGGGCCTGGTCAGGTGATACGCCAGCGATTGCGGTGCCAACCGGTCGAGCGATTGCAAGACCTCCAGGACCGACAACTGCTGTGGCGATTGGTTTGCTGGCGGCTACTCCACCAATACCTCAAGAGATTGTGAAAAAAAAAATAAAAAATTGTTTATGTTTGTTTATTTATTTATTATTTACCTGCTACTGCTAAACCAACTGGTTTTGCTTCAGCAACGGATGCGTCTTCAGGCGGCAGATTAACAGCCACACTATCTTCATCTTCTTCGTCTTCTTTTTCCTCTTCCTTTCGTTTTTCTTCTTCTTTTTTCTTTTCTTCCTGCTTTCGTTTTTCTTCTTCTTCCTTTTTCTTTTTCTCTTCTTCCTTTTTCTTTTTCTCTTCTTCCTTCTTATTACGATCCTCCTCCTTCTTTCTATCTTCATCCTTC
Organism: Leptodirus hochenwartii; assembly: GCA_947310635.1. Taxonomy (NCBI): domain Eukaryota; kingdom Metazoa; phylum Arthropoda; class Insecta; order Coleoptera; family Leiodidae; genus Leptodirus; species Leptodirus hochenwartii. The sequence goes on along the minus strand of OX371185.1, from coordinate 5,100,648 downwards.
CGCTTCGATTCCTGCTTCTTTTTTTCCTCGTCGTCTTTTTTCTTTTTCTCAGCTTCCTTTCGTTTTTCCTCTTCTTTACGTTTATCCTCATCTTTTTTATTTTTCGGCGATGAAGTGGTGCCTTTCTTTCTAGCGAACCACGAGTCCAAACCAGCTCTTTCGCTGAGGTAATCATGGTCCTCTTCCTCTTCATCAGGCTCATAGATTCTAGCTAAATTATGAGCGGATAAATTTAAAGCTTCCATATTGGCCCTATACGCTTCTCGATCACTCGAACTAAAACCGTGCTTTTTTGCTAATTCTTGCAAACGAATGATATTCAAAGCCGTACGATGAATATTTTTGATGTTATAGCCATATTCTGATTCGTGTTTTGTAGGAAGAGGGGGATACTCTAATTCTGTGATGCTTGAAGTTGAATCGTCCGTTGTAATTTCACTTACGGGAGTGTTGATTATACTAGAAGCAATATGACCATCGGCTGTTTCGGTAATTTGAAGGGTTTGACCTTTTGCTCCGCCGTAGAATGGGAGAAGAGTGACCTTTACTGGTATCTTCGCTCTGGAATTAAAAATTCCATTAACTAACTTCTAAACTATTTTGCTTCTTCTAAGTTTCTTCTACTAAACTTCTAACAATGACTTACCATAAAATAACAGTCTAGGAATGGACTTACAATTATTTTACGCTGTTTTTGGGGAGGAAAAATAACCGTTCCTCAAAAAATTGTTAATTAGAAATGTATTTTACAAAAAGTTTAATTATTATCACAGCATAATAAGGACTATGTTACAAATCATCACAAAAGATGATCAGAAATTGGCGATTTAATCAGATTGGATTAAACCAAATGATTATTCTTCATTTAGATCATCCCTTCGAAAAGATAGATCAATTCAAAAATCCTCTTCGTCGAGGTAACTAATTTCCAAATCGCTTTGAGCATGTGCAATCCCACCAGGTCCAGCAACAGCTACAGCTTCCGGTTCATAATGAATATCCATATTCATCCCTTTTTTAATTAACGCTCTTGATAGTGAATTAGCAATTGCTCTGCCATTCACACCAGCAATTGCTCTTGCAACTGGTTGAAACACAATTGTTGTTAAATTCCCCGTGGACACGTTTCCGTTGTTCCGGAATTTTAGCAGTTTGTCCGACATGTACGTGTTTTTGTTTACCAAATTCTGGAAGATGTCATTTTTTTGAGTTTGAAGATCAAAATCTTTAAAATCGTCTGTATTTCTCGATACTTCAGAATTGTTTTCTTTAAATTGATTTATACTGTGGATATTATTCGTATTGGATTGTTCCTTTGCTGGAGGAACTTGAAGAAGATTGGTTGGTTGATTAATTGCATTTGTGACCGTTGATGGTCGTTGATGATTTTCTTCCACGTATTTTATATAATTTCGTTCTAAATAATTCTCGACTTTGGGGCCATTTAGAACGGTACTAATGACAATATAACTGGGCATCGATAGATGAGGCCATGGCTGCAACTGAAGACTGTTAACACCAATGATGGACTGCAGTATTTGCGAATATTGTGGAAATCTATGAACGTAAGTGGGGTATGTTACAAAAAAGGGTGGATTTGGAGCAACTGTGAATTGATGACTGTTAAAGGCGTAATGTCGATAGGGTGGTGGATTGAAGAACGCTACAGGGGGTTGGTAGAAGTAATGGCGGTAGTAACGAAGCGGGACAGTAGGCGATAGCGTCAGCCATCTTGCAACCGGCGGTGTAAATGGAGGAAGAGCGGATGCTTGCGGATACGGAACGAATCTAGAAAGAGCAAGATTCGTGTATTAGATAGAAGTAACAAAATAATAAAGGAATGTAGTAAATTCATGAAACATGACCTCCTCAAAAATGATGACAAAAACATTTTGAGGTAGTCTTGTTAAATGTTGTTCTATTCCCACTATTATTTAATAAAAAGTAAAAGATTTTAAATTAGTAAGAAATTTTCAACTGAAAAGATTTAAACTTAGCAAGCATTTATTTAGAAAATTAGAAATGCCATTACTTATTTTGTAGATTGCTTTTACATGTCATAAGAAAAGTGCCAAAATTTCTTAATAAGTGAAAAATTTGTTGTATCAATTTTGTTATAGCATTTAACTTCTACATCATAATGTTAAATTTATTAATTTTCTCTTGGATCACCTTGTATATATAATCATGCATAGAATAAAAAATTAATATACATTATTCTGATTTCAATTTCATGTATTATTTTTAAATTAATTGCTAAAAAATACGAATCAAGAATTATAGATATTGCAAGGCTTTAATTTAAAAAACTATTATAAATTTCTTTAGATAGTACGAATATATTTTATAATAAAATCAAATAATCGTTTATCTAAAATTAAAAAATTAATACTTTTTGTTATAATAAATAAAATATACTTAATAATTAATTTGTACAGTTGATATTACAAATGCTATTCTTTGTTGAGTGTTATTACTAATTAAAAACAAATTAAATATTTTAAAAATTATCACTGCGGTGTTAAATTTTACTAATGCCCTTCGAGCTGTATAAAAATTAATCTATTCTATTCAAATTTTTATCGTTCATCAAAATAATAAAACAAACTTTTGTACAAGGATATCAAAGAACATTAAAATAAAATAACATTTTACGGCAGAATCAAACTAAATTTCTATAAAACCGTTCCAAGTTTCAATCGAACAGGAATTATATTAAAACTAATCATTGGAACTAATTGTTTTTAACAGTTCCCAAATAGTATCTCAGAGATTCATCCCTTATTATAATAAATAACCGGTCCCACCGCAACTACTTTTCCCACCCTAGGATTCGTTCCATTAAATCTACTTCTGACTAATTCCGAAAGATTAATCGTTGGTTCCACGGCAACAACTTTCGTACCCGAACCGACAATTGCCAAACTATCTGGGTGTGTATACACAAACCCATTAGGGCCCACAATGGCGGTTCCTCCACTACCAGCCGTTGCTATACCACCAGGGCCTGCAATTGCGACGCCACCTTTCTTCACCTTCAACTTGTGTATAAACACACCACTGCCCGTATTATCTCTGCTAATAAGCTTCTTATTTTGATTTTGATCCGGTCGAAAAATGCCTTTGCTGTCTAAATCTTCGAATTCGGACGATGATTCTTCTTCTATCGGATCAGGATGCGACGGTCGGATTACTTGGTGGCCATTATGTTGCCCTAAAAACGGTACTCTATTGCCTAACCATTGAGGTGTGTTAAATGTTTTGAGATCCGAGTATGCATTTTTCACTTCCCTTTCGCTACGTTCGCTGGTAGTTGCAGGAAGGCGAACGCCGAAGCTGATGTCTCCGACCGATGGTATGCTTAAGTCGTCGATGATTAAATTTCCTTTTGAAGTGTTGTTTTTTGTGGTATCGCTTTCGTTGGAATTGTATATAGTCATTTCAGTGCCTTTTTCGGTTGATATAAGTTGGTATGCTAATGATTTATTAGGGATTCTTCTAGCATTCGCTCTTGTTAATAGCTTAGGCAACCGCGGAGGTGCTTTGGTGGTAATATAATAATTTCTTGGAGGTTTTACAACCATTTTAGCTGTGGTTGTAGTTGGTGGACTTCTAGTTGTCGAAGAAATCTCCAAATACTGCGGTTCAGGACGTTTCTCATTATTTTTAGTACAATGATCCGATTCGGGGCCATATTCAACCATACTTGTCAATGTGTTGAAGACCATCCAATCGAAAGGATTTTTGTATAAAATCGGGAGATATTCGGATATTGGAAAAGGCGACTGAGGCCCTTGTTGTCTTGCATGGTAAGCCTGAGGGTAATCTAGTGGAGAAATTGGATTTAAATAATCCAAGAAATAATTTCGCTCGTTGCTGTAATTTGGAATTATAGCCGGCGCATAAGTTGAATACATCTGTGGATAGTTTATTGATTGATGCGGTTGATAAACAGAACTTCCTTGTGGGTAGTGTTGGACAATACTTTTTATATTATCAACAGTTTGGTTTTCCAAATAATCACCTTCGTAGGCATCATCGTCATCATCATTATCGTCTTCTGCCTCTGCAAAATCCGAGCTCCCAGTTGGATCGTAAACAGGATAAACATTTTGAGCTGGGAAGTAATTTTCGTAATATGGAATCGATTGGTAAGTTGGCACCAAAATAGACTGTTGATGAACAACTCTCCTTTTTATGTACTGACCGGTAACCTCATCGTCTGATGGATATAATCGATGATTCTGATAAATTGCAGAATTCGGCTGAACATATTCCGGTACAATATTGCTGTGTCTATAATTACGTTCGTTATTTTCATTCCGAACTATCATGTTATTTCCGCTCGAGTGAATGGGATAGTTCATTAGATAATTCAAAATTGGATTAGCGAAAGATTGACGCAATGGATGCCGCAATTGTCGACCCACGTTTCTAATTGGATTACGACTTACACCTTCAGTTTGTTTTGAATAAAAGCTTGGTATATGAAGATAATCATTCTTAGCGGCAATACCACGATTTAGATAGCCGTGTTTGATGTTCACCTCTTTGATTTTTTCCAAAATGTCTTGCGTGTTTATTGTGAGTTGATGGTCGCTTTCGTTTCGCTGAATGCGCACCCTAAAAAAGAGCTGGTGTTAAAGTTGTTGCAGCAAGAGCGTTTACATAAAAAAAGTTAATAGAATAGAGTTAGTAACTTACCCTAAAAAGAAGGAGGAGAAGAAGTTCGTCTAAACTAAGTCCTCAGCCACTTAAGCACAAACACAAGAATAGGCTAAGCGGAAAAAACACACAAATGTTTGTCGATAATTTTTGGAATTTTATGTACAAAATGCTTTTTTTTAATTTCTACACCAAACCAATAATTAGAAAAAATACATGTATGGAATGGTCGGAATAAAATTAGTTTCAAAATAATAAAATCTGTGGTCTAAAAACGTAAAACTTCATCAAAGCACTTGTGAAAATAATCCTGTTAATCTCACCGTGAAATGAAATAATAAAAACAACTAATAACGCTCGTCAAACTGCAGAAGAATCAAAATATCTCAGACGATTCTTCAGATTTGTTAATCTAATGTCTCGCTTAATTAATGATTATTGATGGACTAGTCAAATTTTGTCTAATTGGAAGTGTTTGATAGAGTGGTTTTAGTCACAATTTATTAGTAATAATACAAACATAACGTGAAAAATAGTTTGTTATATTAATTAATATATTTGTACTTACTGTGGTGTTATAATTGGAGGATTATTTCGTTCGTCTTGCCCATCGTACTGTGGCATGCAATTTGCCCAACTGGAGACTAACGATATCTGGAAATTAGACAATTATTTTGAAAAAATCAATCCATATGATTAAAAAATGAAAATAGTCGTAGATTGTGGAAGGATCGTAATTTGATTGTTAGAATTATGGTATTTTTGGAGCTTTTTAACACCTGCAAGAGTGGCAAGATCTTCAGATGCTTCTTTTATACGAACAACTCAAAATGATTTTGCTATAAAATTTAAATTACTATAAACATAACCATTAATTGCTAATGTTAAAACAATGGTTTAATATTGGATATTAACAAGCATAAGTAAACTATGAATTTTATGATGCTATTAGATCGTAAAATAAGAAATAAATATTGCATCGTTATTATATACAGCTGAAAGAGGTTCCAAAACTGAGACACTGTGGATATTTGACGAAGACATTAAAGAAATTTTACTTATACATCAATGATCATATTTTATACACCAAACTCGAGAAAAAAGTGATTTTCAAATTATATTGCTGCTTGCAAAACAGTAAACAACCATTATATTTAGTAAATCCATTAAAACTGAAACGCTCTTGGATATCTTTAAAATAATTGTGAGACGCTCTTCATCCAGCGCTGTAATGCAGAAACTTGACTTTACTTATCTATTATTTGCTCTTTCGATAATTGCTCTTGCTCTAGTCTTCAAACGAGCTGTAATATTATAATTTATGTATATTGCTTCATTTTACATACCAATAAAATTGAATCCAGAGCTTTGCAAAAACAAGTACTAACAGCTTTAACAGTAGCGTAACAACAATACCAAAGGCTTGATTCATTTATTGCCTTTGATCTAATGACATCAAACGAACACTCCATGAATTTTTTTCAAGAAAATCCTGTCAAAATTCGTTTCATTTATTCGTAAGATGTGTTTAAAGTCAAAATAGCAAGCTCGAATGTAAATACCTTCAAGCTTGTTGTTGTGACTGTTTAAACGTCAGTCTGACGTTTCTAAAGTGAAATTCATGATGGCCGCCGTATTAATTGTGACAATGTTTCCATAGCAACCGATATTATTGACCAATTATTATTGCCATTGATAAATTTTGACAGGAGTTTGTTTACATATAAATGTCAGATGGATGAGTAAAATAAACAGAATTATAAATATTGCGATAAATAAGCGATTTCTTTGCTGCTGTGGATTTATTCGAAGATAATTTGTCAAAATTTGAGAAAATTATATAGATTGTAGCTTAAAGAGGAAAATTGTTGAATATTATTGCCTTTCGGGACATTGTTGGGTAATAGACCATAAAAGACCGCGAAAAGAATGGTTGAATATAAAGTCATTAACTTCATGGTAGTTACGCCATTGAATTTCGAGTTTACTTAACTTTGCATTTGTCATTTATTTGCGCCCGTCGAGCACTTTACGACCAACAACAAAACATTCTACAATATCTGCGAATAAAAACTAGCCACTTTCAGTTCAAATTGTTGAGAAAATAATTAAATAAACCCACACTTCATTGTTCGAATTTATTCGAAAAAAACAACGATCCTTGAAAAAAATTGAGGGTATTTAATGAAATGCTTTAATTGAGAAGGCAGCCGAAGGCAGAATATTTAAAGCGTTTATTTTGGTGGTGCATAAACGGTATATGTCATCTACCAATAAAAGTAACTTTAGTTTAGTAATACCAATGACCTCTAAACCGCGAAGAGGTGCATTAAAAAAAACCGCGTGGTAAATTGGTATTTATTGGTTCGGTAAATATACTGGCTGTAAAACAATGCACAATACGTTAGTTAACATTCAATTCATCCGCCGCTTAAGAACTTTAAATACTCCGCTGAAGAAATAAACAGATATGGATACGTGGACTGTATAAATAACACAGAAACAAAGTACCAATGTTTGCGTTCGCAATGTGCATTCGATTTTTCTTTCTTGCCGCGCTAATTAAATAGTAATAAATATTCGCAATAAGAAAACTTAATTTAAGAGGGTATTTATTTTTTATGCGTATACATAACTGAAATTAAATCAAAGTTTTTTAAATTAATCAATAACAAATTTACAATTTAAAAAGACTTCGTCAAATATTTAATGTAATATTTTCACTGTTAACTTTAAAAGTGTTCTGCAATTTCCCAGTCGAGAAGTTTTTTTTATAAATAAAGTGCAGTGAGTTGAAAATAGTCCAACTTAGATATTACGCGTTTGGCAAAAAATTTTTGAGTCTCAAAGTGGTACAAAATTTGATAAAAAAGAAGCTGAACTTTGCAGATTAAAAAAAAAGTAACTAACGCACCAAATACCGTCAGAATTTGTTATTATCTAATCTAAACCGTTCTTAATGAACGTTAAAAATATTACGTCCGCACGAACTTTTATTAAAAAAAAATTCTTATCTCGATATATTTGTTTTTTTCTTCTTCACCGTGTTTATTATCGGGAATAAAATTCGCAATAAATCATCGGATTTATTGGCAGCAAAATTTATATCACGTTTTATAATTAATGTAAAAAAATTAAATTGACAATAAATGTTGAAAAAATTTCATTTTATATGAAGACCGTTTTGAATCATCGCGTACATTTTTCTATAGTCTTTATTACTAGTTAGTCTCACCAACAAGATTCTAATTATCATCTCATCTATTTACTATAATTATTCTCTTATAATAACAACATTGAGTTAATGTATTATGCAGCGTAGATTTAAAGAAAACTAGTTTCGCCAGCTAAGAACGTTCTTATTATAATTATACAAAGCACACAACTTGTACATACAACGATATTACACTTCGTGCCATTTAATTCCTTGCACTTCTTGGCACCGAAATTACCTTTCCCTCAGCACTTAAATATCAACCATTCAAGAAAAAAAATCAACTAATTTCTAAACAGCAAACTACCAAATAAAATCTTCTAATCAAATCACATAAATATAACAGAAACTAATTAAAAATTTCTGTATTTCTTTGAATGAGTTGATGCCACGCAATTCGACTTTGGTTTAATTACTCTTCCACATAAAGCAAGTTCTTTATACCAATTTATATGTTGCGAAGAAGGCAGGAGTAGAAATAAAGCGCGCTAAGAAGATTCAGTCGGAATTATCGGACGAAAAATTAATTAAAAATTGTATTATTACAGATCGAATGCTGTGTAATTATGTCCAAGATGAAAAGGTATATGATACGAAGGAATGCACTTTATAAACAGAGTTGCAAACTCAAACGCAAGAACAAATGCGGGAATAATTATATACCTAATTTAGTCTAGAAATTAATTGCTTCTTAAATTGGAAATATTACTGTTTTAACATTTATAAACTGCAAATGAAGTTTGACCTTTTGTTTATTTTCATCAAGTTTGCTTAGAATTACTTTGCAGATTAAATTAAAAATTAAAATCTTGTGTAAAATAGACATAATAGTATAAAATACCACCCAATTTATTTATTTATTTTTTAAATAAAATAAGACATGTTAGGGAATTGAAATAAAGCTTTTATTTCTTGCAGATGTATTTATTATAAATCCTCATATGAGCTCGTATTTTTATTGTACCAAGATGGTTTTTATAATCCCTATAAATGCGAGCGAATGAGAAATTTAGATAGCAATTATAAGATGAATTATTACGTTATTATTAAATTTTTTTTTTATGAATAAGTTATGAATATACCAAAAAAAGAAGTTAAAAATCAAATTCGGACATGACTAGTTTTGTTAATTAAATAAAATTTTATAAAATAAAACAAAATGCAATTAAATCAATATAAAAAGAAATGTTTGATAATTTTTTATACATGTATTGTTAATTTAATTGAAAAAAAGAATTATAAAAAGCGTGTGTTATGAATTTTTGAATTTATTTTGGATGCTGCCAATTAATTATTTAATTTAATGATTTATTGCGAAATTTATAAAATAAAATTTTAGCAGTTTATTTAATATACCTATTTTATACCCATTTATTTTATTATTTATATACCTTTATTCTTAAAAAAAAAAATAATAATGCTAATATTTATTACAATTGATCAAAAAATATATTAATATTTTGAAAAGGTGAAAATAATAGCAAAAGAAAACGTTAATTTGCATGCAATCTATTTCATTATTAACAGCGGCGAATAACGAACCGTCTTTGCTTTATTGTTACGTAAATTGCGTAGCTGAAGACGAAGAAGAGATAAAATAAAATAATGCTGCTCATGAAGTGGATAATATCTGAAGAGGCGTAGGATTGTGGAATGTTAAGCCGCTAAATTGATCGAGTTAATAAAAAAAAACAGCACGAAGCATAGAAGAAACTACTATTACATTTTACTGGGTTATTTGCATAAAATTCCATGCGAAAATAAACAATTAGTATTCTATTTTCATGTCTATATTTTAATCCTTCTATTAGTACAAATATTTATACAATTATACAATTTAATGAGCGAATAGTTTCGATTTGGAGTATCTAGATTTTTTTCTCGGTTAATCTGGTATTATTTGAAGTCGGGCGAGTTCTATTTCCTCGAAAAGAAATGTAAAAACTAGGTAAATTGTTATTTTTAAAGGCGTTTCTTATGCAAACGATGCTTTAACAGCACACTTAACTGTAATATACTGTTAGTTATGTTAATTCATATTTATTACGTCTACAATAGGTAAATTATGTCATGGAAATAAACGATCGAGACAATTCAGATGTTTATGATTTTTTTTACCATATTTTTTATACGAATTTTAATTCAAACATGAAACAAGCTTGTTTAAACAAACGTTTATTGTTGAGAAGAAGAATTTGTTTTAATTGCACAAAGCATCGATTCTAAAATAATAATTTAAAGTTACTAAACATTTAAAAATCAGCATTCGACTTGTAAAAAGGAACAAATGAAATTATTACGAAATTTTTGTAGTTACGAAGCAATTTTTTTTTTATGAGATAGCTTTAAAAATATTATTTATTTCAGCTGCCTTAAGTTAGTAGAAAATATAAAAAGCGATAGTTTTGTAAAAAATAAACATAATGAAATCATTTTTTAATAGGAATTGTTTGAAAATAGAAAATTTTCAACAAATGCTAGATATTATTTTATAGTTTGCATCTTTTTTGTTGGGTGTTTAAATAGTGGACACTCTGTATATAACGCAATTTTTTTTTGGTATTTGGATTTTGGTAAAAGTTAATTTACGTTGAGTATAATTTTTCTACGAATTTCATAAAATTTGAACAAAATCGCTGAAACTGTAGATTCGAGGGAGATTTTAGTAGACAATTAAATTGTAAACACTCTGTGTAATATAAGACACAATTTTTGGAAAATTAAAAATTGTAATACGTAAAATTAGAACAAATAAAAATTCATTTACTTTGAGTACATTTAAAAATATATTTTTTCTATTGATTTAAATGGGGGACTACAATAGTCGATTAAGAAACGAACCACATGAAATAAATTACAAAAATAGTACAAAAAATTATTTGTTTGAATTTTTCATGGAAAAACTAAATTTATTTAATAATTTTAATTAGGCGTAAATAAATTGTTTTTCCACGTTCTCGAATTTTTTTAAACAACATGAATATAAAATTAAATACATTTTTTTTGTAAAATGTACTAAAATATCTAAAAAAAAATGATTAATTTATGCAATAATTAATTAAAAATAAATTCATTTTCGAATATTTCCTCACAATTATTCCATTATTATTTGTTAAACGTTAAAATGTAATGAATGTTAAAAATGTGATAAAAAAAAAGAATGTTAAAAAATGTTAAAACATAAAAGTACAATTTAAAAATTGGCAATTAATTTTAAAAAATCCCTCCGAAATGTAATAATCAAAAATCCAATAAAAAACATCAGATAAAAAAACGCACGTACCGCTAATAGCAAAATCCCTTCAACTCTTCGCATCGTGAAGCGGCTTTTATCTTTTTATATATTATCACAGTTCGTGATCGAGTAATTACTATAAATCTTGCGTGGCGACACTTTGGCCTCTATATTACTCCAACCATTACTACTTGCACACCACAAAACAAATCGCTCGTGCTCCAAATCGAATACTTTTTTGACCAACGCCAACTAATTAAAATCGGAAACTTAACTGATTTTTAAAATAAAGAATTGTCACGAGGAGACCTACACGGGACTCTCCAAGGACTGAAACTGCTCCCGCTTAACATTCACAACGTCGTTTTATGACACAACTGAAGACTGACGTCATATGCACAGAGAGAACTGAACAGTGGCTATTAGCTTCTTCGTCTTTGCACCACAAAGTTTTTTTTGTAAATCTAATGGGCTACTGTTTGCGTTGTCAATAATAGCAGCGATTACAGCACAAGAACTGCACTGAACTCTGTAAGACTTGTAGTCTAATTATTGCTGATCGGAGAAGACGCCTCGTCGTCTTATGGACGTCTTGTATGTCTTGAGTGATGTTTTATATTGCCAGTGCGGAACTGTTGAATGTACCATCTAGTAAAAGCTCGAAAATCTATTGCACTTTAGCCCATATCAGCTCTGCTTAAGATACATACGGTACATTTACGATTGGAAGTGTCTTGGGTACTCAAAAAGTACCCACGAAAAATTGTAATCTACCTTTAAATATTCTAAACTATTATCTATAAAATAAATTAATTATTTGCGTATTTATAAATTAAGAAGCGTAATTTTAAAAAATATTTGTGCGTAAAAAATTTTGATTTTTGATTTGTCGGGATGAGTTTATAGTAACTAAATTTTTTTTGCAGTTTTAATTTATTTGTAAACCAATGGTTAAGCTGATTTTAATTTTTTTCGATTTTAGATTATTAATTTTATTATGAACACGCTTTTCATTTCAGCTTCTTCTTCGTTGGTAAGTTGGATTTGAAGAAGTAACGTTATATTTGTACTTGGCTAAATAAAATTCTTGTTTATTATATCCATTTAAACTCACAATGAATGATTTTTATTTGACGTTTTTTGAATTATTTTAAAGGTTTATTGTAAAAAAAAATTATTAAGCCTAATTTTATAAAATGAACTAAAAATTAAATTTTAAGAGCAAAGGCACTTATAATTTTACGTGTAAAAAAAATTATTTTACATTTTCTTTCATCAAATTAAAATGTATCTATTTAATTACTTGAAGAAATAGTTAATTGTAAATAATTTGTATATAAAATGTATTGAGAAAAAAAAAAGTATTTGAAATTAAACAAATTAAAAATTAATTTACGTTGAGTAAATTTTTTTTAGGAATTTAAAAATTTAGACAAAAGCCCTGAAATTATCTTGGTGGAGATTCGAAAGATTTTAGTAGGTAATTAAATAGTGGAACAATTTTTGGAAAATTAAAAATTATAATACGTAAAACCAGAGGAAATAAAAATTCATTTACTTCGAGTACATTTTTTAAAAGTATTTTTCTATTGATTTAAATGCGAGACATTTAGAATTAATTTAATTATTATGAAAAATTGCAAATATATATCATCGTCATCGGGTAAATAAATAAATTATAGGTAGTATTGTAAAGTACAAAAAATAACTTGTTTTTTGCAACAACCAATATAGAAAATTGGTTCGAATTTTTGGGATTAAATAAATTTAAAATTTTCAGGGGAACGAATAAATTTATTTAATTATTTTAATTAAGCATACATTTATTTTTCCGAAGATTAACTTTTCCTTTTTTAAACAAATGGATGTGGCCTCACAAATAAATGTTTTAATTTTGATTATTAAATAAATTTTTCTTTCTTTGTTATATTTGCTAACAATTCATTCATTGCAGATAATTACTTGAAATTATCACAAAAACACAAAAAAAACAAACAGCGGCAAAAGAAGCTTTTTATTTTATTTGTTAAATCACCGCATTTCAATAAAAAAAATCCCAAACTTCAATAATTTCTTGTAATTTGTAATTTTTTGTTTTCAGTTATTTAAGCATTAATTTAATTTCACTTCATTTCCATTTTTTATTTTCTATAGACGCTAAGGCGATTTAAATTGATCAAAAATTAGTACACGAATCCAATTTTCTTGTACTTTCTTCAAGACCATCTTCAAGAAACTATATACTTATAAACAAGCGACAAGATGGGTTATAAAATTATAAATAATCGAATAGATGGGGAATAATTGCAGGCCTAACATAATCGATAATCGTGCACTGGTTTGGTATTTCATACTCTGAAGTATTCAAAAAAAAAAGCTGTTCTTCGGCTATGGACTTTAAAGTAAAGTTCACAAAATATTTTTCAAACGAGTTTTCTCTATTTTTTATTGCTTAAGTTAAAAAAAAATGTAAATTCTTAATAAGATATCTGCACAGGTAATTCTTTTGATTTTTTGCAGAAATTGTTAAATATTGCAGATGGTCAAATATCCTTATACAATTTTTTTTTTAAATTACCGTTTACTTACAAAAAATAAGTATTTACTGAAGATAATCTACCAACTAATATAAAAATAAATTCAATGGCCTGCAAAATTTGAGTAAAATTCTTCAATTACGTCAATAATATAGCTTTGTACTGTTATGATGATATTTAACAATGATTTATCGTGCAGAATCTATAGATAATGTATAATGAGCCTGTGTTAGTCTTCACAGCCATCACCTGCATGCCATAACTGATTTGGATATGCATGACGGGTTGCAATGAAAATAAAAATCGTCTTGGTCACAAAAACATTGTGGATGAAGAGTTCCTCCATGTCGATAATTAGGAGCTATATAATGTCGGTAAGTAGTTAAATTGAAAATACGAGCACGCATGATACATACGCAATTCAGGGACATAACTAAAAGTTGGTAATTATTTTAAAAAAATGTCACGAAAAACAATTTTTTAGTTCATTCGAAAATGTATGCTTCATTGCAAACACTTTTTTCTACGTTTGAAAAAAAATTATAAACGAAGATTTGTAATTTTTAGTTGTATAACTATTTATTTCTTAGACGCAAATACGTCTGGACAATATGGAAGAAGAAAAAATTGAAGAATGCACGCAAGAATAATATAAAATAAAAACTCTTTCGTTATGTTATGCGTTCTTTTTTATCTTATCTGCTAATTTGAAGCAAATTGAAAAACTTTAAAATATATTAAATAACAAATATTCTGTATATTATATTCTTAATATGTTAGGTATGTTTTGGTTAAATTATGGATTGTTTTAATCAACAGAAAGCGACAACTAAATGCCTCAAGATATTTGCAATTCTCTCAACATTGTATATATAATTTCTTAAGCAGAAAGGAACTTTGTGCAGTTTGTAATTACAGGAAAACTACCAGAATCTGACAGTACGTAAAAATACATAAGAATTTGTATTATTAAATCTGTAATATTAAAAGTATGAATGAATGAAGCTTTTAGTACAAAAATTTGATGCTCTAGAAATATTCAAATAACTATTTTAATAATTTAGTTTTACAATTATATACAGTTGTAAAATATTTTTTTTTAATTCAACACGTAATATATTTAATTATAAAATGGAAACTAACTTTACTAGTCTGTCTACTGCTTAAATATATATATTTTTTAATTATATCAAATTTATTTCGGCACATTTTAATTTTTACTGCTAACATAATTTTTAATATTTCGTAACGTTCGTGATATTTTTATGTTTTTAAAATAAAATTTCTTATTATAGGATAAACAAATTGATTTTTTATTATACAATGTGTTAAGTATTCAACTCTAAAAAACCTCAAAATATTACGCAATTCCTTCAATTCTTTCTCTGGTAAAAATATTCAAATAAATAATTTATGATTTTTGTTTTACACTTACATATATTTTCAATTTTTTTTTTCAAGTGAATTACGTAAAATATTTAATTTAAAAAAATATAATTATCTGCATAAATCTATCTACTATTTAAATAATATTTTTATAAAATTATATCAAGCTTAGTTCATGACAAATTAATTTTTATTGCAAAATATATTTTTATATTTCGTAAGGTTCGTGATATTTTAATGTTTTTAAAATAAAATTTGTTATTATAGGGTAAACAAATTGATTTTTTATTATACAAGGTGTTAAGTATTCAACTATAAAAAACCTCCAAATATTACGCAATTCCTTCAACTTTTTCTCTGGTAAAAATATTACAATAAATAATTTATGATTTTTGTTTGACACCTACATATATTTGCATTTTTTTTTTCAAGCGAATTACGTAAAATATTTAATTTAAAAAATTAGAACTATCTGCATAAATCTATCTACTATTTAAATAATATTTTTATAAAAATTTATCGAGCTTAGTTCGTGACAAATTAATTTTTATTGCAAAACATTTTTTTACCATTCTCTGAGGTTCGTTTCTTACTCTCCTACAGCAGTTTTGAGGTTCGTTTCTTACTCTCCTACAATTTTTATATATTTTTTTAAATAAATCTTATTAGATACGTTAATAATAAAACTACAACTTTTATTATACGGGGTGTTATATGTTCAACTAAAAATTCGATTGAATTAAACAAAATTTGATAAAAAATTGAAGCACTTAAACATAAAATTAAACTTGCCTTCAAAATAACAATAACATTTCTTTCGAAATGTTAAATTATACAATATTTAACACCCCGTACATACAACACACTGCATTTTCAATATACCGGACTGTACGTTACATTGAACATACAATCATTATCATGCAATGTAATTGATAAACGTCGAATTGAAGCTGTTGCTCGTCAACTTCTTTCTTTTGCAGAATCAACTGGTAAATTTGCGGTTTGTGTGCACAGTCATTATACATTTATTCGCGAAGATCCATTCAGGTATATGGGTGTTTATGAATTGTATATGATTGTGGACTACTCTTCGCAGAATAACAATGAAACTAGTACAAGAAATCAATCTTGAAATCTTCACGAAACATAAAACACTCGTTACAATTGTAGTCAATATTTTATTCATTGAAAAAATTGGTTCAAAATAAATCGCTGCTTATTCCTCAAGAAAGCATGCAATTTGTTTTAATTTAATATTTGTAAAAATCAATTTCTGTACTGAAAAAAAAATCCAAAAATTCGTCGATTCAATTCAAATTTAACCCACTTTCTTTTACAAAGAATTAAAATTCTTTTACAATTTTTTATCATGCAGACGCGGTTTTAATTTTAATATATCTGCGGGCAAAATTATTCATATGCAAAACATTTTTTTCTTCTTCATTGGTTTAACAGTCTGGGTTTTGGTCGTTTATGTAGCGATGACTTCTTGCTTGTCATGTTCGAGTATTTGTTTAATGATGGTTCGATTCTTTCGTTAGTAACAATACAAATCTTATATATATATAAAAGATCCATCGATGATTCTTTTTATTATTCTTTCAAGTGTTAAAATGAAACTGCAATCTGAATAAAGATTGAAGAAGAAATGATTCTTTAACAAATGTGGGGATTATTTATTTTTTACCTCAACATAGTTTTATTTTGAACATTATAATTGTATTTTTTATATTTAGTTAATTTGAAATTGTAACGTGATGGATAAAAATTTTCAATCATTATTGTGTTTTTGACTTTTAGAGTATCTCAAATTAGATAAATACACAAAAATTCGTAAAAATTTTATTGTTACTTATTTCTTCAATTACCCAAGAATAAATTCAAGTGCAATGATATTTTTGGACGCTATAAATTTGTAGGCCTTTTTATCGATTCCTCTTTGCATGTATATGATGAAATTTCTTTCTATGTTGACTATTTTTAATAGTCGAGAAGAAATTATTTTTAAATAATTCGCTACGAATTGTTCTGTGAAGCTTCTGCAATTAAATATTGTAAATTCACGCGAAATTTGTACGTTATTTAAGATGTTTTTTTTAATAATTGCAAAATAAAACATATAATTTTACATCCCTCATAAAATTGTTATAAACTATTACTATAAATAGTAATAGTTTATAACTATTACTATTTATAGTAATAGTTATAAAGGGAGAAGTACCACAGGATTTTCAGCGTAGTAGAATAGTAACAATGCCGAAGAAAATAGGAGCTAATTTGTGTGAGAACTATAGGACCATTAGCCTACTATCACATGCATCGAAGATATTGTTAAAGATTATTTATAGGAGATTAGAAAATAAAGTAGAGGAAAGGCTAGGAGAAGATCAGTTTGGTTTTAGGAAAAACAGAGGGACGAGAGAGGCGATTCTAGCACTAAGAACGGTAGTAGAAAAAAGAAAGAGGGTAGGAAAGGTAACTTGCATAGCTTTTGTAGATTTAGAAAAGGCATTTGATAATGTAGATTGGGACATAATGTTTAGAATTTTAAAAGAAACGGGCATAGATTATAAGGATAGGAGAATAATTTTTAATTTATATAAACACCAAACTGCCTTAGTTAGAATTGAGGGGGAAGAAGAGGTAGCAAAAATAGGGAAGGGAGTTCGGCAGGGATGTACACTCTCACCGTTATTATTTAATCTATATATAGAAGATGCAATAAACAAAGTAAAAGAAGAGTATAGTGTAGGTGTGAATGTACAGGGAGAGAAAATATATATGCTGAGATTCGCCGACGATATAGCTATATTGGAAGAAAGCGAAAAGAATTTAGAAAGGGTATTGAATGGTATGCAGGCAGTATTGACTAGGGATTTTAACATGAAAATAAATATAGGTAAAACTAAAGTGATGAGGTGTGACAAAAAGGAATGCAGTAGAAAAATGAGGATCACAATAGGAGATAATAGAATCGAAGAAGTGTCAGATTTTTGTTATTTAGGCAGTAGAATCACAAAAGATAATCGAAGCAAGGTAGATATAAAGTGTAGGATAGCACAGGGTAGGAAGGCATTCGTAGAAAAAGAACAGATTTTAAGATCAAATATTGACTTGGGTATTAGAAAAAGATTACTGAAGGTATATGTTTGGAGTGTAGCACTGTACGGGTGTGAGGCGTGGACTATAGGAAAGGAAGAGAAGCGTAGATTAGAAGCACTTGAAATGTGGTGTTATAGGAGGATGATGAGGATTGGTTGGGAAGATAAAGTAACAAATGAAGCTGTACTAGAGTTAGTAGGGGAGAAGAGAAGTATCTGGAGAGTGTTACAGCGTAGGAGAGACAGATTAGTAGGGCATATTCTTAGGCATGGGGGGATTATGCAATTGATCATAGAAGGTAGTGTGGAGGGAAAGAGAGGGGTAGGTAGGCCTAGATTGGAGTATGTGAGTCAGATAGTTGAAGACGTTGAGATGAATAGCTATAGGGAGATGAAGGGATTAGCTCAGGATAGATCGGCATGGCGTGCTGTTTCCAACCAATCTTTAGGATTGCGGACTCTTTAACTAACTATAAATCGTCTTAAAAATCAATTTTAGTGAGTCGGAAAATGTTGAAAAAATCGTCGAAAAATGCGAATTATTCTTCTTTTACGGGTCCACCTCAACAGACCATCAATGTATGAATAGTTTACGTGGAGGAAGATGAGGATGAAGATGTATTTTATACAAGAGGAAGTTATGATCAATTCTTCTGTTAAGGTAATTAAAAAGAATCGTGTAGCTCTTCGTTTTTACAGCCATAATAAATTGAACAATATATTTTTTATTGGTAGGAATATTATTAATATTTGCTTTTAATTTCTTGGACGGTTGTGAAATTTTTTATTATTTTGAAAAAAATTCAAAGAATTTTTACTAAGAAAATTCGTTTTTAATGAATTTTACTAATTTACCAAACAAGTCTTTGATTTTTAAAACAGTTTCTTCAACTGAAGTAAATAAAAGTAATTTGTTTTTAAACCATGTAATGGAATATCATATATAATTATTTTAAGTATAACTTTGTTAAAATCGAGTGAAGAATTGATTTTTTTTTCAAGTTATTTGCAGAATTAAATAAGCGTTTTGAAAAATCAAAGAAATTTTCTAAAATTTCCGATAATTCATTTAAAAAATACTAGAATCTATATTTCAAAAAGGACAGCAATTACGAATTATTGATCCTTCTTAAGAAATACAGAAATCTGTAATTTCTGTTATTTGAAAAATAACACCACCAACTCATGAGAGTTGGATTTGATTTATTCCGAAGATAGAATCTTATGATTAATCGCAATTAATAACATAATTGCGCATAAATACTTTGCATAGTATCAAGTTCATTTGCCATTAATTTACCACCCATGGGCAACCACAACTAAGTCCTCCATCGAGGAATTCCTATCATAAGTCATGCAACAAGAACTCTTGCGCAAAAATAACATCAATACAGCGATCCACAAACAAATACTTCGTTAATCTCATAATATTTTTCAAATATTTTTAACATTCCTTCAAGAAGCCCAAAATATCAATTAATTTGTACGCTAACAATTTAACACTCGTAATAAAACTTTTTATTACAAAATTAAACAATTTGTCATCATTTTGATTGCGTTAAAAAGCCGCGCACAATTTACTTCTTTGTGCGTACATTGTTATTAAAATTTACGATACCACCTTCGGTTTTTCTTATCTCGTTTTACTTGATCTTGTATCGTGATCTCTTGCGTTCGGTTGTGCATCTCGATGGCATTGACCACCAGCGACATCATCAACAACCCGTCCAATTTTCTACATTTGGATTGCGTTTCTGGTAAGGAGGTCAAAGATTTCACAACGTCCGTTTAAACACAGACCAAACTAAAAGAAAAACGCATTTAAATTGACTTGTTCAAGTTTCCAATATCGCGGTTCTTTGGCAATGTAAAAATGAGTTAATTAAAAAAAAAGGGGGATTTTTTAAATTGCGATTTGGATTCAGTCTAGATTAATCCGAGGTTGTGAAATGTTGGTCAACTAAGTTTGTCGCAGAAAAATGCAGTCTGGAAAAATTGCTTTGGCTAGGGTCTTTTTAAAGACACAATCTTGTCATGTGCAGTTCAGTGGCGTGGATAAAATGGAAGCTTTAATTGATAAAAACTTGATTGGGATTAGCTATTAAATTTCCTCGAAGAACAAACTGAAGATACGGTAGTGTATTTCTAACGAATCTGCACAAACGATTGGTTTATTGCTGATTTTGAACGGATTGTTTCCAATCGTTTTAAATGATTTTTTAAACGATCAATTTGATAGTAAATCATCGATACGATTAGCAAAATTGCAAATTATTAATGTTAAATGATAATGTTCAAGTGGGCAAATTTTAACGGTTGCGCCTCTGCTTACAATGGCACAAAGAGCAAACGCAAGAAGAGTAGAAAAATAGATTTTTAAAAACAACTTGTTTTCATGGTATATATAAAACTCCCCCGGTACTTGCCACGATCAAATAGTAGTTTATAATCTTCTTTAGAGAGAGTTAAAGACTTAACAGCACCGCGTAATCATGCAAAGTGTAAGTCCTCTTCTTGTACTTTTGAAACACGCATTTTCCTATTTTTTTTAACACCTGACGATTAATGGCTACGTAGCTAATAAGCAAAGACACTCGTTTCCTTGTTGATGTAAATAAGATTCTTTTCATTACCACTTCAGTGATAAAAACTATTTGCGATTCTTTTCCAGATCGTGGCTTTTTGCTGTTTCATCGCGCTGGCCCAAGCGGCTAGTTTGCTTCCGCTCGAGTCTTCCGTGGTGAACGTGAAGAGCGAGAGGAATGGGCAAGATTACAGTTATTCGATCCAGGAGAATCGACGCGGCATCCCGCTGGAGCAGATTCCTTTGCAGCCCTTGACCTTACAGCCGATTCAAACGATCTTACCGATCGCTACTGCCGATATTAAGACATCGCTTGAACAGCAGCAAGTGCAATTGCAGCAACCTCTTCAGCACGGTGGTCAAGGGTTGCGAGAGACTTTGGAAAATCTGCAGGTAACCGACGTACTAAACTAAAGAATTATTAATCAGTAATTTGAAAAAGATTATAACGAAATACATTATTAATTGTTTTTCTTCAGGAGATCAAGTCTAGGCAACCAGAAAAACGCGTACAGATTCAACAGCGCGGTACCGTTCTTCAAGATCAGTACCTGCCCATTCAATATACAGCCATTCCTGCGACATATTACCCTGTTGCGTACCAGCAGTACCAATATTACTACCCTTATAACATCCCCTTGCAGCAATATTTGTACAAAATCTAAACAAGAACACAAACTGTAACTGATTCGATAATATACTTAGTTCTAATGCTAAAATTGGTTTAGGAAAAAAATAAATGCACTCTGAGGAAAATGTATTCTTTTCCTTGATGTTACTAAATTTACCAAACAAATTTCGGTGGATCAGAAATATATATAATAAGAAATCAGCATGGATATTGTAGGGATTAGTGAAGTTAGGAGGAAAGATCAAGTAGATACGTGGTCAGGAGAATATAGATTAATAACCACAGCATCAGATAATGGGCATACCGGTGTAGGTTTTATAATGAATAGAAAGTTGGGATGTAGAATAAAGAGTTATTGCCAAGTTAGTGATAGAATTATAACTATTAGATTAGACACGAAGCCAACGGACACAGTTATAGTGCAAGTATATATGCCAACTTCAAGTCACGATGATGAGGAGGTAGAATCCATTTATGAGGAGATTGAATCTAGGTTAGCAAACGTTAAAGGACAGGATAATCTAATTGTAATCGGAGATTGGAATGCCGTAGTAGGTAAGGGAAAGGAAGTTTCAATAGTAGGAGAATATGGAATAGGAACACGTAATGATAGAGGGGATAGATTGGTAGAGTTTTGTATTAGGAATAAGCTAGTGGTAGCAAACACGCTTTTTCAGAATCACAAGCGCAGGATATATACGTGGAAAATGCCAAGAGATATAGGGAGTTATCAGATAGATTACATACTGGTTAAAGAGAGGTTTAGGAACCAGATTAAGAATTGTAAGAGTTACCCTGGAGCAGATATTGATAGTGACCATAATTTAGTAGTCCTGGACTCAGAGGTCAAATTCAAGAAATTACAGAAGTCTAAACAGGTCAGAGTAGATATCGATAGGTTAAAATTAGCTGATGTATGTGAAAAGTACAAGCAGAAAGTAGAAATCATGGCTAATGGAACATCTAGGAACGACATAGATTGCGAATGGAGGGAAATCAGAAATGGGTTAACTACAGCAGCAAATGAAGTATTAGGCACAAAGAAAAGGGCAGGTAGGAGGGAATGGATCACGGAAGAAATAGTTGAAATGATAGAAGCAAGAAGGAAAATTAAAATAGGAAACACAGAAGCAGGACAGAAAAAATATAAGGAACTAAGGAACTTAATTAATAGGAAATGCAAGCTAGCGAAAGAAGAGTGGATAAAAGGAAACTGTGAGGATATTGAGGAGGATATGAGAAGAGGTAAAGTAGATTTGGGCTACAGGAAAATTAAGTCACATTTTTCTAAAGTAAAACCAAAGGGTAACATTATATGTGATAAGCAGGGTAAGGAACTCACAGAAAATAAGGAAAAAGCTAGAAGATGGAAGGAGTATCTTGAAGATTTATATAAAGGTAGGCAGGACATGGAGGAGCTAGAAAGTGTGGAACAGATAGATGAGGATGACTTAGGTCCTAGCATACTTAGGTCAGAGTTTCATAGAGCATTAAATGATTTACGGAATAACAAAGCAGCGGGGATTGATATGATACCAGCCGAATTAATAAAACACGCAGGGGAAAAAATGCAGGAGCGATTATACAGGTTAGTTTGTAAAATATATGAGAAGGGAGAAGTACCACAGGATTTTCAGCGTAGTAGAATAGTAACAATGCCGAAGAAAATAGGAGCTAATTTGTGTGAGAACTATAGGACCATTAGCCTACTATCACATGCATCGAAGATATTGTTAAAGATTATTTATAGGAGATTAGAAAATAAAGTAGAGGAAAGGCTAGGAGAAGATCAGTTTGGTTTTAGGAAAAACAGAGGGACGAGAGAGGCGATTCTAGCACTAAGAACGGTAGTAGAAAAAAGAAAGAGGGTAGGAAAGGTAACTTGCATAGCTTTTGTAGACTTAGAAAAGGCATTTGATAATGTAGATTGGGACATAATGTTTAGAATTTTAAAAGAAGCGGGTATAGATTATAAGGATAGGAGAATAATTTTTAATTTATATAAACACCAAACTGCCTTAGTTAGAATTGAGGGGGAAGAAGAGGTAGCAAAAATAGGGAAGGGAGTTCGGCAGGGATGTACACTCTCACCGTTATTATTTAATCTATATATAGAAGATGCAATAAACAAAGTAAAAGAAGAGTATAGTGTAGGTGTGAATGTACAGGGAGAGAAAATATATATGCTGAGATTCGCCGACGATATAGCTATATTGGAAGAAAGCGAAAAGAAATTAGAAAGGGTATTGAATGGTATGCAGGCAGTATTGACTAGGGATTTTAACATGAAAATAAATATAGGTAAAACTAAAGTGATGAGGTGTGACAAGAAGGAATGCAGTAGAAAAATGAGGATCACAATAGGAGATAATAGAATCGAAGAAGTGTCAGATTTTTGTTATTTAGGCAGTAGAATCACAAAAGATAATCGAAGCAAGGTAGATATAAAGTGTAGGATAGCACAGGGTAGGAAAGCATTCGTAGAAAAAGAACAGATTTTAAGATCAAATATTGACTTGGGTATTAGAAAAAGATTACTGAAGGTATATGTTTGGAGTGTAGCACTGTACGGGTGTGAGGCGTGGACTATAGGAAAGGAAGAGAAATGTAGATTAGAAGCACTTGAAATGTGGTGTTATAGGAGGATGATGAGGATTGGTTGGGAAGATAAAGTAACAAATGAAGCTGTACTAGAGTTAGTAGGGGAGAAGAGAAGTATCTGGAGAGTGTTACAGCGTAGGAGAGACAGATTAGTAGGGCATATTCTTAGGCATGGGGGGATTATGCAATTGATCATAGAAGGTAGAGTGGAGGGAAAGAGAGGGGTAGGTAGGCCTAGATTGGAGTATGTGAGTCAGATAGTTGAAGACGTTGAGATGAATAGCTATAGGGAGATGAAGGGATTAGCTCAGGATAGATCGGCATGGCGTGCTGTTTCCAACCAATCTTTAGGATTGCGGACTCTCTAACTAACTAAGAAATCAGTATATTTCGGAAACGGAATTAAAATTTTTTTTTTCCACAAATTCAAAAGATTTTTTTTTTTTGCTAAAAACTTAACCGTTAATTTTTAATAAAGACTTAATAATAAATAGAAACGTTACTATATACAATTAAAATAATAATAAAAACTTAATGTTATAATTCAATCACAACTAACAAAGCAAATAATTCAAACTGTAATTTTTTGGTTGTTTCATAATTAATAATTTAATTTAAAATAATTATTAAACTGCCATGAAAGGGGTTGATAATAATAATGGCAAAAATACTTTCAAAATACAAAAACAGCATACAAGATCTCGATGCAAACTTGCAAAAAGAACAGACCAATTTTTGAACGCACCCAATCTGCATCAAAAGCGACAAATCCACGAAAAAAACCTAGTTAAAATATATCATCAAATTCATCGACTGTTGTTGATTCTAACGTGGTAGTTCTACGCTTAGGACTAACAGTTTTATTGGCAACAGTAGAATTCGATTTTCCTTCAGTTGTACTTGCGGCTGAAGTCGTTACAGCAGATGGTGTTGTAGCTTTAATCTGAACTGGTAGTTGATCACTCGCTTCAACCTTCTGCTCTCTAAGCGCAGACATTTCCGCCCTTAATTGAGCACTGGGCGATGGTACCTTGAAATAGAATTTGAGCTCTCCTAATTGAGGAAAAATCCAATGATTTAACGCCCGATTCGTACCTTGCTTTCGTAGGGGTACAGGTCGATAGTTTGGACATGTGCACGTACACTGACCCCGGGGGGCACACTGAAGGTACTATCACCTAGATTTGTGACAACGGTGTGTTGTTTGTCACCGGAACCTAGCGGACAAGGAACATTCGTTTGAATGACAAAATGAAGAGTTAGTTACAATTTTATACTGGAATTCTGAAAAAGGTGCATTAAAATTTAAGAAAGACAAAGGTACCATACCAAAATTCGAATTTTTACGTAACCTATTGCTTTTAAAGCAATTTGCTTGTGTAAATCATCAAATTGAAATTGAGAAATCTTGAGTACAGATAGACTGCATCTTAAATTTAAAAAAATAGGTATGTACAATTTTTTTAAAGCAGAATAATGTACAAATATGTTCACCGTGAAGTAACTACAACAATTCCTTCAGTTCGGTAAAGATATAGAAAGAAAGCGGAAGCTCACCAAAGTACCAAGGTCTATGCACACCTATCTGTATAGTAGGCGGTTTTGTAGTTGGTGAAAACACATCTCCATCCGCACCAAAATCATCGCCACCACCACCTAAATCATCATCAATATCGCCCCCAAACGAGCCGGGTCTACTTCCTCCACTAGGTCTAAATGTAGTACCACCAGGTCTATAGGTAGTACTATCAACTCCCGGCCTAGAAGTAGGCCGCTGAATTGGCCTCGAGCTGCTGCTAGGACCATCATCATCACCAAATATATTAACATCATCATCATCCTCATTTATGCTGCTTGTACCACCGAAAGGATCACCTGACGAACCAGATATCGATGAAGAACCGCCATCAGATGAAGAACTGGGTCGAGATGTTGTTCCTCCTGAACTAGGACGTCCGCCACTTGGCCTGGATGAACCATCTCCGAAGATATCTTTATCTAAATCATCGTCATCAAAAAAGCCTGGTTTATTTCCACCAGTTGAACTAGATCCACCACTGGAGGATGATGATGATGATGATGGTGGCTTAGGAGGTAATGGTTGACCGCTAGCTGCGGATTCAAAAACATCGCCGCCCCCAATGGCATTCGGATCATTACTCGCCTTGTCCAAATAATCATAAAAATCGGGCGGGACAATTCCGGGCCCAGCAAATGGAAAAATGGTAGGTAGATGCGGACCTTTTACATTCTTAAGGACGCGATAGCCAATCTGAGGTCCGGCGATGTAATGAACTGAATGTTGGACGCCTACATCATCGAGGTAAGTATAAGAACCGCGAACATTGCCGAGGGCATCACTAGTTTCGGTGCGCCGTTGATCTGGACCAGCCGAAACAAATCTGCACGTCCAATAAATCAATAAAAAAAAGGGTTTTTTTTGTCATAAAAGAATGTACCTGTAGCTACCATCTAAGCCTCTTTGGATACTAGTGCGTCCTCTTGGTATCGGTTTGCCTCTTCCGTTGTAAAATAAAGGTCCATACGCTCTGGGATTGGAGTCGGGAAAAGGAGTCTTAACATGAAAGCCCGTACTCTTACCAGCAACGAATTCAACGTTATGTCTTTCACCAACATCATCGACGTAACTATATTTACCATTAACATCCCCCTGTCGATTCGCAGCTGCAAAAATTCATTTATTAATTGCCCGTAAAGAAAACTACAGCTGCCGAAAATAACACCTTCTTGTCGACTGTATGTTCTAGTTTTAAAACCGAATTGATAGCTAGGATCTTCATTTGGGTCGAAGAAAGGATCATCCCTGGACCCGATAGCTCTCGGACCATTCTGATTTTGATCATATTTCCGCACAATATTGCTACCACGAGGTCTATACCCTCGTGGTCCAGCTGTATATGTTACACGATCCACACCGCCTGCAGAAATCAAACTATCTCCTTTCTTCTGGCGCAAAAGAATTTGTTTGCTGAATGTTAATTTACCTGTTGAAGGATTCCGCCCACCAAATGCACCGCGAACAATGTTATTTCTATTTGCCTGACTGTGGTGATACGAATTTGGGGCGTTAAAGCCGAATTCGTAAGAACCGTCGTTGTGTTGAAGATGGTAGTCATCATCAATGGATGATACCTTTGTAAGGATTACTAGAAGAGTGAGGATGGACATATGATAACGCCATGTTGCTGGTAATCGACATGGACACTGTTGAAAAACAGGTAAAATGGTTTATCCAAGGGAATTTATTTAACAATCGAAGCTATTTGCTAAGAAACATCCAATTCGTATCTTTTGCTTCCATTGGCTTGAGATAACTATCGATGAATTGCTAAATCTTAGCAGAAACAATTTTGTTTTCAATCACCAACAAAAGCGTCTTTAAGTCTTCTCGCAAAGAAAACGTGTATGATTCAAAAGATATCTTTAACGAGATTTCTCGCGTGGTAATTAGATGCGTGTACAAATATAAGATAAAGGAATTCATGGACGAAACCAACTAATTATTGAGACAGTGAATTTAATGCGCGGAAATTAATGTGCTTTTAACAATGTTTCTGAAACAACAATTTCGTTCTTTAATTGCCAATTTGAATATCTTAAACAGTTTGATAATCAAAATTCAACAAATTTAGGTTTAGTTTTCACAATGTGTCCTTCGTACAGTTTTGAAAATTATAAACAATCGTAAGAAGTTGTTTATAGCATTGCAAAAGCAATTGTTAAGTGTATAATACCTTTAATTAAATAAAAGATCTTTCTCAGAGATATACACAATCTAAATCAATGAGAAAAAATCGAGTCTTGTGTTTTTTTTTAATGCTGTAACAACAATGCTAATAATATGGATATCAATATGCAGATTTTTCATGGAAATGTATGTCAATATTATTATGCGCAAGGACGTTAATTTTTTTTTTTTGCTTTAGTAGATACAATTTTTTATTCAAATATTCTCTCGGAAAAAAAAGAATTTTCTTAGAAGTAAATAAATTAAAAATGAGTTGCCAATTGGATTTTTCCAACAAAACAGTATCGAAAATTTTTTTTTTCAATAATTCGAACAAATAACGATTAAATTTATTTGTAAAAACTTTATTTCAAGTAGTTTTTGTTGCTAACTAATTTAGAAATCCCACAAATAGTATTACGTTGTATTATAAAAAAATAACAATTTTTATTGCGATCGCAATTAAATTGGAAGTATAATTGCGCCATTAGAATCGAAGTAATTGGCTTTTCTACCGAGAATTTTCGAAATAACAATATTTTTATAACAGATTCGCACTTTACGAATTAAAAAAATAATCTATATACCACGGAGTAAAAGAATTAGCGTACAAAAATAATTACGAATAAATTCTGAAACGGAAAAAAAATTCTTATTAAAAATGTACTTTCAGAGTTCGACAATATTTCACTAACTTTATCATCACAGGTCATATTCCACAAGAAGATAGAACAATCCTAAAATCCTAAATCCAAATCGAAAGCACAATACAAACACACACAATCCACGGAGGATTCGCGATGGAACTACTTGCAAAAAAATCCTTCGAAATCTTTTATACCTAGGACATCCCGGGTATCAATCTCTGTGCAAGACAATAAAGTGTGGTGGCTTTATTTAAAAAAGCAACATATTGTTCTTATACGTTAACACTCTCGATAGATACAGGATGATTCGTGCATGATCGTCAATCATCGTAAATTTAATGGGCTCTTCTAAATTAACAATTGCCGATGCAAATATTCTTTTACTAAATTCTTAGCAAAAGAAGTTAAAAATAAATACGCAAATCCAGTAGTTTAAATAATAATATTAGGTATTTTTTAAGTCGATATTAATTCAGGATCATCAACCATAAAAATATGTGCAATAACTTATAAATAAAAGTATTATTTTTGTTTCAACATGAGTTTTTAGATTCGATATGGCAACAGTGGATGAAAGTTTTGTTATGACACATGCGCACCTATATCAGACATTTAAATACTATAATAAAAGTATTATTTTTGTTTCAACATGAGTTTTTAGATTCGATATGGCAACAGTGGATGAAAGTTTTGTTATGACACATGCGCACCTATATCAGACATTTAAATACTATAATAAAAGTATTATTTTTGTTTCAACATGAGTTTTTAGATTCGATATGGCAACAGTGGATGAAAGTTTTGTTATGACACATGCGCACCTATATCAGACATTTAAATACTATAATAAAAGTATTATTTTTGTTTCAACATGAGTTTTTAGATTCGATATGGCAACAGTGGATGAAAGTTTTGTTATGACACATGCGCACCTATATCAGACATTTAAATACTATAATAAAAGTATTATTTTTGTTTCAACATGAGTTTTTAGATTCGATATGGCAACAGTGGATGAAAGTTTTGTTATGACACATGCGCACCTATATCAGACATTTAAATACTATAATAAAAGTATTATTTTTGTTTCAACATGAGTTTTTAGATTCGATATGGCAACAGTGGATGAAAGTTTTGTTATGACATATGCGCACCTATATCAGACATTTAAATACTATAATAAAAGTATTATTTTTGTTTCAACATGAGTTTTTAGATTCGATATGGCAACAGTGGATGAAAGTTTTGTTATGACACATGCGCACCTATATCAGACATTTAAATACTATAATAAAAGTATTATTTTTGTTTCAACATGAGTTTTTAGATTCGATATGGCAACAGTGGATGAAAGTTTTGTTATGACACATGCGCACCTATATCAGACATTTAAATACTATAATAAAAGTATTATTTTTGTTTCAACATGAGTTTTTAGATTCGATATGGCAACAGTGGATGAAAGTTTTGTTATGACACATGCGCACCTATATCAGACATTTAAATACTATAATAAAAGTATTATTTTTGTTTCAACATGAGTTTTTAGATTCGATATGGCAACAGTGGATGAATGTTTTGTTATGACACATGCGCACCTATATCAGACATTTAAATACTATAATAAAAGTATTATTTTTGTTTCAACATGAGTTTTTAGATTCGATATGGCAACAGTGGATGAAAGTTTTGTTATGACACATGCGCACCTATATCAGACATTTAAATACTATAATAAAAGTATTATTTTTGTTTCAACATGAGTTTTTAGATTCGATATGGCAACAGTGGATGAAAGTTTTGTTATGACACATGCGCACCTATATCAGACATTTAAATACTATAATAAAAGTATTATTTTTGTTTCAACATGAGTTTTTAGATTCGATATGGCAACAGTGGATGAAAGTTTTGTTGTGACACATGCGCACCTATATCAGACATTTAAATACTATAATAAAAGTATTATTTTTGTTTCAACATGAGTTTTTAGATTCGATATGGCAACAGTGGATGAAAGTTTTGTTATGACACATGCGCACATATATCAGACATTTAAATACTATTTACGGCATCGGACGGAAATATACATTTGAACCAGATGTTCTGCAAATTGTCTACCTTAAGAATTATTTTATTTTTTTCAATAAACGGTAGATATTTTGTTCAGATGAAATATACAGCATTATATTCTCATTTTTATTTATTTTGCCCTTAGAAAAGATTCTATTTTTTAGTTTATTGTTGATAAAAAACGGTAGCGGAAGAGTTTTTCTTTATCTCTTGCAGCTGAACATATTGTTCGATAATTGTTAAATTAAAACTGCAAAATCTGCATTTTTAATTGATGAATTTATATCTTTATAAAGCGAAATAAACCCTACGAGCTTCGTTTATAAATCAGCCTGTATATAGCATTGATGAAGATCTAGACGACCCATTAAAAAATGATGTGAATTATCGCTATTTTTACTGTACTAACGAACATACATACAGTTCTTCTACTGTACAGGGTATTACCTAATTGTTAAGCAAGCGATCAATAAATTAATGTCCCTTTTCATTGGCAACTTTACATTTTTATTCCAACTTTCAATTTCCAAAACAATATCAATTTTAATGTAATAAACCAAACAATCGTTCGTAGATTATTTGCTCGTAAAATAGACACTTCTTCAGCAGACACAGAGGATGCGATGGCGAATCATCCGGGCGTGAAGATGCCCAGAGAGATGCCCTTGTGCATGCAACAAGAAAACGCCTCATAACAAAATTACATTAGCGATTACAAAATTTGGAGAAAAAAAACCTTAAGCATTCGAGAACGTTTTAAAAGAGCGGATTGTTTTGTTGAAGTCGATTGATTTTTGTCTGTTCTTTTTGAATGTGTATTTGATTTGTATCTTTTTATCAAACGGATATTTTTTTATAAGCCAGCAGATCAGTTAAAAGTTAAGACATATGAAGAGGTTAAAAACATCCGATTTTAGAAATTAAATAAACTTAATTTTTTAGAAAATATTTTTTAAGTTTAATTCTCACTAAAATAAAAATATTTAAACTACGCTTTTATAATCGCCATTAATTTTTTTAAATTACATAATAGCCAATATATTTTAATAAAATCGAAATAGCAATTTTATGATCCATATTTTAGTTTTCGTTGCATTGAATTAAAAAAAAAATGCAACGCAAATACGTAGATTTTTTTAATCCAGCACGAGATGTTAAATAAACAATTTATATTAAATCAGAAGTCCAAATATTAGAAGAGAAAAAAATGGTAATGTTGTGTTTTTATTCTGCATAAGAACTGCTTGTTCTTGATTATGCAAAAAAACACAATTAACTTATGAATGAATTGTAATTAAGGTCCTGGGTATTCCGACACCTTTAAATACGAATGTCGTTTCCGGCAATTAGCTCTTTGATTGAATGAAAGAACAGATTGGTACATAAAAGCGGTCTTGTTTGAATTCATAATAAAATTCGGTTAAATTCAATAGTAGGAGAATATGGAATAGGAACACGTAATGATAGAGGGGATAGATTGGTAGAGTTTTGTATTAGGAATAAGCTAGTGGTAGCAAACACGCTTTTTCAGAATCACAAACGCAGGATATATACGTGGAAAATGCCAGGAGATATAGGGAGGTATCAGATAGATTACATACTGGTTAAAGAGAGGTTTAGGAACCAGATTAAGAATTGTAAGAGTTACCCTGGAGCAGATATTGATAGTGAACATAATTTAGTAGTCCTGGACTCAGAGGTCAAATTCAAGAAATTACAGAAGTCTAAACAGGTCAGAGTAGATGTCGATAGGTTAAAATTAGCTGATGTATGTGAAAAGTACAAGCAGAAAGTAGAAATCATGGCTAATGGAACATCAAGGAGCGACATAGATTGCGAATGGAGGGAAATCAGAAATGGGTTAACTACAGCAGCAAATGAAGTATTAGGCACAAAGAAAAGGGCAGGTAGGAGGGAATGGATCACGGAAGATATAGTTAAAATGATAGAAGCAAGAAGGAAAATTAAAATTGGAAACACAGAAGCAGGACAGAAAAAATATAAGGAACTAAGGAACTTAATTAATAGGAAATGCAAGCTAGCGAAAGAAGAGTGGATAAAAGGAAATTGTGAGGATATTGAGGAGGATATGAGAAGACGTAAAGTAGATTTGGGCTACAGGAAAATTAAGTCACATTTTTCTAAAGTAAAACCAAAGGGTAACATTATATGTGATAAGCAGGGTAAGGAACTCACAGAAAATAAGGAAAAAGCTAGAAGATGGAAGGAGTATCTTGAAGATTTATATAAAGGTAGGCAGGACATGGAGGAGCTAGAAAATGTGGAACAGATAGATGAGGATGACTTAGGTCCTAGCATACTTAGGTCAGAGTTTCATAGAGCATTAAATGATTTACGGAATAACAAAGCAGCGGGGATTGATATGATACCAGCCGAATTAATAAAACACGCAGGGGAAAAAATGCAGGAGCGATTATACAGGTTAGTTTGTAAAATATATGAGAAGGGAGAAGTACCACAGGATTTTCAGCGTAGTAGAATAGTAACAATGCCGAAGAAAATAGGAGCTAATTTGTGTGAGAACTATAGGACCATTAGCCTACTATCACATGCATCGAAGATATTGTTAAAGATTATTTATAGGAGATTAGAAAATAAAGTAAAGGAAAGGCTAGGAGAAGATCAGTTTGGTTTTAGGAAAAACAGAGGGACGAGAGAGGCGATTCTAGCACTAAGAACGGTAATAGAAAAAAGAAAGAGGGTAGGAAAGGTAACTTGCATAGCTTTTGTAGACTTAGAAAAGGCATTTGACAATGTAGATTGGGACATAATGTTTAGAATTTTAAAAGAAACGGGTATAGATTATAAGGATAGGAGAATAATTTTTAATTTATATGAACACCAAACTGCCTTAGTTAGAATTGAGGGGGAAGAAGAGGTAGCAAAAATAGGGAAGGGAGTTCGGCAGGGATGTACACTTTCACCGTTATTATTTAATCTATATATAGAAGATGCAATAAACAAAGTAAAAGAAGAGTATAGTGTAGGTGTGAATGTACAGGGAGAGAAAATATATATGCTGAGATTCGCCGACGATATAGCTATATTGGAAGAAAGCGAAAAGAATTTAGAAAGGGTATTGAATGGTATGCAGGCAGTATTGACTAGGGATTTTAACATGAAAATAAATATAGGTAAAACTAAAGTGATGAGGTGTGACAAAAAGGAATGCAGTAGAAAAATGAGGATCACAATAGGAGATAATAGAATCGAAGAAGTGTCAGATTTTTGTTATTTAGGCAGTAGAATCACAAAAGATAATCGAAGCAAGGTAGATATAAAGTGTAGGATAGCACAGGGTAGGAAGGCATTCGTAGAAAAAGAACAGATTTTAAGATCAAATATTGACTTGGGTATTAGAAAAAGATTACTGAAGGTATATGTTTGGAGTGTAGCACTGTACGGGTGTGAGGCGTGGACTATAGGAAAGGAAGAGAAGCGTAGATTAGAAGCACTTGAAATGTGGTGTTATAGGAGGATGATGAGGATTGGTTGGGAAGATAAAGTAACAAATGAAGCTGTACTAGAGTTAGTAGGGGAGAAGAGAAGTATTTGGAGAGTGTTACAGCGTAGGAGAGACAGATTAGTAGGGCATATTCTTAGGCATGGGGGGATTATGCAATTGATCATAGAAGGTAGAGTGGAGGGAAAGAGAGGGGTAGGTAGGCCTAGATTGGAGTATGTGAGTCAGATAGTTGAAGACGTTGAGATGAATAGCTATAGGGAGATGAAGGGATTAGCTCAGGATAGATCGGCATGGCGTGCTGTTTCCAACCAATCTTTAGGATTGAGGACTCTTTAACTAACTAAATTCAAACGCAATTGGAACTTTTAAGCGAGCGATTTAAAAATGTATAATAAAATTGGATGCGTGTTTTTATTGTAGACAAAAAAAAAACTGTTGAAAGATTTTGATAGCAAGTTAAGTACGAATTCGTGATTCACCGTCGCAATCCTCGATGTCGCTATTTGAAAGAACAATATTGTGTTAAGAACAATACGATCTGACAAGCGAATTATGTAAATAATCACACAAAACAAAAAGATTAGTATAAATTAAATAAAAAATTGTATTAAAAAGATTTTAACTGATTTAAAGGATGGTTCTTTGCCTTGTGTTGTTTTAAACCAAATTGCTGAAGAAAATTGCAATTGAAGTGGTTTTATTCGCAGGGAGGATTAAATTAATTTACCCAACCAGAATATTAAGAATTAATATTCTACAAAAAAAAATTTTGAACATGCAAAATATTTTCATAAGTATTTTAAAACCACAAATTAACGATTTATGTAATTAATAGTTACGCACAAGACAATAGATAATTAATTACTACGAAATATTTTAATAACCACGAAGATAATTTGGTTAAAACAACTTTTTGCTGCCAATAATAAAATTTGCGTTTGTTTAAATTAAATTTAGCATTGACATTTTTTTCAAATTGCAAAATAGTAATTATTCAAATAATTACTTTTTAATAACTATATTAGATAATAAACAAAAAAATATAATCCAAAAATGATGTAAACAGCAGATAAACTTTTGCACAACATTACGACACATGAACCTCGATTTAATAGCTCAAAAATTGTAGATAAAGCGATCGTAAAAAATCGCAACCTCGCCAAATAATATCAACTGATGAAAATCGCAAATTATAATAATGTTTATTCGCCAACAATAAACATCGATTTTGTAACAAACTGAATTTCGGAAAAGTACTCATTATTTCAAGATTAAACTTCTTTTAATAAATGAGACAGGTGTTTTTTGACCGGGCGAATTTTGAAATTAATTGTTCAATAAATATATTTTGCAATTGAAGTAGGCAACTTTTTAATATTCACTACAAACTGGGAAACAAACATTTTGATGCAAAGTACAAGAATTAAAAAGTAAGTACTGTGAAAATTGATTTTAACTTTTTTGTTAATTGTTATAGCCTTTAAAATAAATAAAAATTTATTTTCTGAAACAAAGAAAAATTGTACATACAAAATAATTAGAAATTATAATACAAATACCATTATTTTGCAATAAATTAAATTTAAACCGGAATACTCGTTACATATACTTTTCTATGTTTCCAAAATATTCTTGCGGTAGATAATTGTAAAAATAAATTATATAAAAATAAATTATATTTGGTGTTTTTTTAAAGAAATGGTCCTTTTTTTAAGGACTCTGGCCGCAATATTCACCAATTTTATCAGAAACACAATCGAAAACATCGTATGCAATATCACAAGTCTTACCAACTTCTGAAAATTATATAAAAAAATTAGAACGACATAAAAGAAAAAAAATCCTGTTAAACCTTCAATAGATTGGGGTGTTATCAAATGCGTTTTCTTCGCCAAATTAACGCAAGTGTAAACCGATTGATAAGTTGCTACCAAATATTCTTTGTCTGTTACATTTTCCGAATATAATCGCACCAAGCCTTCCATCGTTGGAAAACCCACCGAGTTCAACTAAAAAAAAATATATTGACAATATAATATTTCTAAATTTATTTGCAAATTGCGCGCGACAATTTAATTTTCTAATATAAAACTTACGACATTCATTCGTCGATAAACGCATTGCAATAAGCACTGAAAATAAACAAATAAAAATTTATTATATACTTTTATTTTGTTACAGATTTTTTTTGTAATAATGAAACAAAAGCCCCATCTGTAATTCTGTAAAATATTGTACATTGTTCAAATACAAATTTGCACGCTTAAAAAAATTATTAAATAAAATCTGTTTAATTTGAGTTGGAAAAGGGCAATTGTGGGTTTGGACTTTATCAGGACTTTTACCTGAATGGTGAGGACTCAAACCAGTAGGTGAATTCTTAAGCCGCACCTACACAGCTTTATTTCATAATAAAATCTATATGAAAAGAATCGTCTTTCTTGATGAAAGTAATGATTTTTTTTCAATGGGTAGTTGAAAATTTAAAAATATAAGAAATATACCGTTCTAAAGCCTCATCCTTTAGGAACATTCTCTAAAAATATTGTACAAAAATTATCAAAATTGGAGAAATGCTAAACGCTCTGCCGAACCCCTACCGTTTCGATTGCAAAGGTTTATTAGCGTTAGCCCAACTATTAAACCAAAGAAAATTAAAATACGCAATTTTCATTGATTATAGACAAGATGTCTAGCTATAGAACTGTAAAACTTTTATTTTTATTTTTTTACTAGCTTCCTCGATAAAATAACGTCTAAAAAATCGTCTTTTTTTTATGAAAGTTATGATTTTTTTTCGACATGTAATTGAAAATTTAAAAATATAAGAAATATACCGCTCTAAAGTCACGTCCTTTAGGAATATTGTCTAAATATATTGTACGAAAATAATCAAAATTGGTGAAATGCTAGACACGTTGCCGAACCCCTGCTTTTTGTATGATGAGACGCTAGCCTTAAGAATTTTTCGGGCTTGAAAAAATATATTTTTTCTTTAAAGTTTTTGAGTATAAAAGCGTCATTTTATATAAACATTATAACAATATAAATAATTGCGTCTTTTTTTTTATTAAAAAGGCAAATTACTTTTAAAAAAACAAAGAAGTAAATTAAACAAAACAGTCACTGCTAATCGCAAGCTTTTAAAAATTTCTAATAAAAAATATATCATCCTGTATATATTTTTAAATATTTTTTTAATGATTTTATTTATTCTGCGATTTCACAACGTAAAATGTTTTTATTTTAATCTGTTATTAGAAAATATGATGTATAAATTTTTTTTTTGTGTAAAAACATTCAAAACTAAAAAACATGATAAATTTTAAGCAAAGAAATTTTTTTACACAGAAATCGTAAGGACGTAATATTTTTAACACACATTAAGAAAGGTTTAGATTAG
Source organism: Leptodirus hochenwartii (assembly GCA_947310635.1). Classification (NCBI taxonomy): domain Eukaryota; kingdom Metazoa; phylum Arthropoda; class Insecta; order Coleoptera; family Leiodidae; genus Leptodirus; species Leptodirus hochenwartii. Next base: position 5,063,336 of record OX371185.1, on the reverse strand, counting down.
ATAATGGTAAATTTTGACAGTATTAGCCTCATTGGTTAATTATTTTATTAATTCTCAAAATTGAGCTTATATTTTGTCAATTTTTTTTCAATATTGAATTAATCCACTATTAACACACCATCAGAAAAATCTTCTAAAAATCATTTAACAATTTTCTGTTAACGTGAATTAAATGATAAACAATTAAGAAAGTAAAGAGAGCATCGAAATTGATTCAATTGGCTAAATTCCATCGTTAAATAACTCTTCAGATCTTTTACAATTAACAATTATTTTTATAATTATCTAGATTAATTATTGAGGAAATAAAATATTTAAAAATTACTGGCTATTAATTTTATGTTGATAGATTTTTGTAATAATATTTTTTTTTGTAATAAAGTTTCTCTTATTAACATCGATATTCGCTCAAATGCCTTATATATTATTTTTACGTTAAAAATTTACAATTTTCTATAATTTGTGCAGAAATTCTTCTACGAGAGACTTCATCGAAATGTTCATTGAACCTACCACTTTCATCGATGAATAATTTAAATGATTGCGAAAAGTGTTAATTAATTTGATTGAATGTACAAATGTTAATGGGGATTGCTTTAACTTCCACTGAGATGTCGACATTTGCTGAAGAGACCAGCGCGAGTAAATCAACCGGTCGGCGAATTAAGACTTCTTGGTGGTTTATTTTTCGACTCAATTATTATGTAACTTCGTGGCATAATCGAGAAAAATTCTAATCGCGTTATATAAAAATAAACAATTAATTAATCCACGCGATTTTAGATAAATAAGACATCAGAATTGCTATATTTAATTAAATATTGCGCAAATAACTTGTAAAACTATCCTAAATTTACAAGAGTAGCGTAGAAACGTTGAAAATTGCACTTTACAAATTTCGGTGAATTTAAAAAAAATTAACACCTTACCGTATGAAGAGGTCTGATTATGTAATCTTAATCGAATTGCGTATTATTTAATAATTTACCGGTCGCAAGGAAAGAGAATATTATAAATACAAAAGATGAACTGGTTTTAAATAGAAAGTATGTCGAATTTAAACAACCAGCTTTCTTAAATTAATCCAATATTACGGTGATGATAAATAATAACATAACGATGACATTTTCATGAAGAGTTAAACGCAAGTTGATGAGTATGCATGCACCGACAATATAATTATATTTACAAAGTTCAAACAGAATTAAATTAATATAACAATGTGATTTTTTTACTCGCATTAACGTGAATAGTTCACGTAAATGATGGATAAGTTCAAAAAATGGGTAGGTCAAATTTTTTCGAAGGAAAATTAGTTCAGTTTATACGTACACCGGCAATTCGTTTTTCATCATTGGAAAATGCTTGGCGCTTTTCTCTGTTGTGCACATTTTGGGAAATCTGAGATCTGCCTTCATTAAGTGTATCTAGGGCTTCTAAAATATCAAAAAATATATTTTATTTGTTAAAATATATATAAATTGATGGTGTCAAAGTCATATTGACAATTAGAATTGATATGACGCAACTTTGATGAAAGTGTCAGACCTGACAGATTGCCGAATTAATTTGAATAATAATTCGTTTAAATAAAATAAAATTTATATTCGGTGAAAGTAGATTAATAACGAGGGTACAAAAACAATTTTTTTTTTATTCGCAATTATGATTAATTGTATTAAAAATATTCCGACAATACAATTTTTTATTTTTTTCAAAGGAATGCTTATTTGACCATCACATATTTTCTAAACATCAACAAAAAAGGCTAAATAAATAATTCTTTACGTAATAAACCATATGGGCAGTCTGCGTAACATTTCCATTGTATTTATTACAGTGTATAAAAATAAAATCACAATCACAGTGAATGTAAATTAATTGGAGCAAACTTTTTATTCATTCGTTTAACCTTACGATAATTATAATTAGCAAATAATCAATTATGAGTCATTGAGTAAAGACACTTTCAATTTCATTGAAATTAACATTTGTCTTGTAATTGTTAATTAATTATTGAGCGTATAATTAAATATTAAAAATAAATACGTAAATCTTCTCTATAATTGCTTCATGCGAATTTGTTCAATTATCTTCATTGATCAAATTACGGCGTATTTAACATATTTAAATTTAATAGTCCTAGCGTTACTCAAGACCCGATTGCTTATAGATTTAGTCAAGGAAACTTACGTACGTTTTTTTTTAATGAAATATGTGCTAATGATCTATTTTGTAAGTAAAAATAAATATGTCGACGTGTTGACCATCAAAATATGTTTAAAAATAAAGTATACCTGCTAGAATAGCGACTTTAATTTCTTCTTGACAATCGTTTATCACTATTTCAATATTTTTCGGCGCAACAGTTGGAACTTTACAGCGAAGAGCACGATTTGAATTTTCCTAAAAAAAAAAACGATTAAACAGTTGGTATGTTCAAAATGAAGTGTTTCAAAATTAACATTATGTTTCGTAATTGCATAATTTAAAAAAAATAATTAATTATATCACTATCTAGCTTAAAAATCAATATTGTATACCTCAAAATGGGCGATAACCAAAACTGCAGATAACAGCAGATAAACCAAACTTAAAAATTGATTCATTTTCGCATGTGCTCTTCTGATATCACCAAAAAAATAAAAACTGGAACACCGTTGGAATAAAAGCGATAAAAGATTAATACAAAACTAGAATTTTAGCTAATGCTTTGTGTTGTTAATCGGAGACCAACAAATCACAGATTGTAAATAAACTTGCGGTGATTCCGAGTGAAATACGAAGGGATTGCATAATTTCGCAGAGCGGCGGTTTGGTGGTGGTTGCTAGCGCGTTCTTAAGCTCTTGATTTGTTGAAGAATTTAACAACACGCGGGATCTTATCTTTGAGTTTGACGATCATTTTGGAGGCAGGTGAATCATTTTTTATATTTTTTTATTTAAGCCAAAAATATAGCTCCTAAAAATCGAATTTAAAGCCATTTTTTGTTGAAACAAATTGGTCGAATTTAAATAAACATCGAGCAAATAATAATCTGGAATTTTTTCCTGTTGTAAAACCATTAGATTCGAATTTAAATTAATTTTATCGGCCATAATCATTGTTTTGTATCCATAATTAAAATCATCACAAAATCATTCATTTTAGAAGTATTTACAGACTTTAGTTATTTGTAGGAAAAAATATTGATGAATGCATTTTTTAATTGAATTAATATAAAAAAAAAATTAAACACAGTGTCCTAATTGCCACTATAACAGAAAAAAACATCGGCAAGTATAATTAATAAATCAAATAATTAAGTCTTGCTGCGCGATTACATTAAAAAATTCGTTCGATTAATAAATTAAAAACAAATTAATAGGTGTGATAAATTCACTATCTTTAAGATATAACGTTAAGATAACAACTATTTTGATGGAAAACTCATGACCCATTCGCTTATTTTAGCACACCGCAAATTGAATTGTGTTTCTTCAATTTCTAACTAAAACTCGCCACAAAATAAACTATTTACAGCGAGGTTTCAACACAATTTAATTCGATGAAAAATGATGGCGTAAAATTGATAAATTTCTTTTTTTTTAATGGCGATCGCAACTTCCAAACTACTATATGAAACATTGCCCATAAATGCGGCACACAGACATTTTCAATAACGCAACTTTCACTGGATTAAATAATAATGCATACTTATTTAAATTGACCCATTTGATACATGACTGCACCGCTCTGAAAATTATTCATAAGGACAGAAGTCATTTATCGACTTAACGAACGTATTAAAATACAAAATTGCGCAACTATCATCGATTGTTAAATTAATTAAACTAATTTTACTTGTGAAATAAAACACATAGAATGGTCACGCTGCTTCCGTTTTTTTTTTTTTTATGAAAATTGCCGCGCTTTTTTTGACAGGAAACGCTGAATACCGAGCAGAGATATTTCGGTTGCCTAACGTAATATCTCAAATCATTCGTGATATTTCTGATTGTAAATGCTATTTTGATATTAAATACATCGGCGTATATAAAGAATAAAAAAAAAAACATTTGTACAATTGGAACGTTTCAAATATGAGTTGATAATATTCTAAACGAACAGTGCTAAAAGAATTGGTAAGATTTGGCGTTAAGCCATTCACGAAAAATGTTTCATTTCCAACATGCCTTTGCTGGACATAAAACGAAAAATCGACTCGTTCGAGGATTATTTAATAATTCAATCGTCACCTTTAAAATAATTAAATACGGTAACGTGACTGCCAAGTCATCGTATTACATTTCAATCCATTTGTTAGATACATATAATATTCCAACCACTTATTATCGATGTTTATTTTAAACAATTGTAAAGGATTGCAGTATAATTATTTAAAAAATAAATCCGTATACTGATATATAAACTGTGTTGGTTTCAGTTAACAATGGAATTTCTGCCGCAGTACATAAAGACCTCAAGACTGATGCATTTATGTTTCGCTGTAACATTCTTCACGTCTGCCCTGCTGATTAATCTGCTCCAATGCGTCCTTTATCTGACGGTGCATAAAATTAACAAACGTATTTATAGGAAGATCAACTATTACCTGTGCTGCATGATCTATTCGCGTAAGTATCGACCGATATTTGGGCGTGCCACGCGTCAAAAACGATTTTTTTTAAAGAGCTGGTGTTCCTGGGCGATTGGTGGTCGAGTAGTAAAATAATATTGTACATCGATAAAGATGATTTCGACAAATATTGGGGCAAAGAACACGCTTATTGCGTCATGAATCATACGTACGAAATTGATTGGTTGATCGGATGGATGATTTGCGATAGGATATTTATGTTGGGGGTAAAATTTCGAATTTTCAATAAAAAATTTCAATTTTCAATAGAATTTTCGAATAATGGGTACGAGCGGTTTTAAATATTTCTTGCAGAATTGCAAGGCGTACGCAAAAAAAGTGACTCAGTATATACCGATGTTGGGATGGTGCTGGAAATTTTCCGAATTCGTATTTTTGGAACGTTCCTTTGAAAAGGACAAGGAAAATATTATTAGGCAAGTTGGGGAGCTATCGGATCATCCCGACCCTATGTGGGTAAGTAAATTATTGTGTAATAAAAAACGCCGAAATGCAATCGTGTTTTTTTTTACAATTTAAAGTTTTTCAGTCAATTTATAGTATATTAAAGAACGAGTTTCATAAAGCAGGTTTTATTGCACGAGTTCAAGTTTAGAAAACGAGGTGCATTGCACCGAGTTTTCTAAAGAACGAGTGTTATAAATGACTTATGAAATGAGTTTTTTATACTTTTTTTTCTAATTTGCGTCTATTATGCCCTTTTTAAATAAAAAAATCGAAATTTAAAAATTTAGGGAATTTTTTTGACTGTTGATAGTAACTATTGGCACATTTGGAACATTTGAAATAAATTAGTTAGCTAAAGATTCCGCAATCCTAAAGATTGGTTGGAAACAGCACGCCATGCCGATCTATCCTGAGCTAATCCCTTCATCTCCCTATAGCTATTCATCTCAACGTCTTCAACTATCTGACTCACATACTCCAATCTAGGCCTACCTACCCCTCTCTTTCCCTCCACTCTACCTTCTATGATCAATTGCATAATCCCCCCATGCCTAAGAATATGCCCTACTAATCTGTCTCTCCTACGCTGTAACACTCTCCAGATATTTCTCTTGTCCCCTACTAACTCTAGTACAGCTTCATTTGTTACTTTATCTTCCCAACCAATCCTCATCATCCTCCTATAACACCACATTTCAAGTGCTTCTAATCTACGCTTCTCTTCCTTTCCTATAGTCCACGCCTCACACCCGTACAGTGCTACACTCCAAACATATACCTTCAGTAATCGTTTTCTAATACTCAAGTCAATATTTGATCTTAAATTCTGTTCTTTTTCTACGAATGCCTTCCTACCATGTGCTATCCTACACTTTATATCTACCTTGCTTCGATTATCTTTTGTGATTCTACTGCCTAAATAACCGAAATCTGACACTTCTTCGATTCTATTATCTCCTACTGTGATCCTCATTTTTCTACTGCATTCCTTTTTGTCACACCTCATCACTTTAGTTTTACCTATATTTATTTTCATGTTAAAATCCCTAGTCAATACTGCCTGCATACCATTCAATACCCTTTCTAAATTCTTTTCGCTTTCTTCCAATATAGCTATATCGTCGGCGAATCTCAGCATATATATTTTCTCTCCCTGTACATTCACACCTACACTATACTCTTCTTTTACTTTGTTTATTGCATCTTCTATATATAGATTAAATAATAACGGTGAGAGTGTACATCCTTGCCGAACTCCCTTCCCTATTTTTGCTACCTCTTCTTCCCCCTCAATTCTAACTAAGGCAGTTTGGTGTTTATATAAATTAAAAATTATTCTCCTATCCTTATAATCTATACCCGTTTCTTTTAAAATTCTAAACATTATGTCCCAATCTACATTATCAAATGCCTTTTCTAAATCTACAAAAGTTATGCAAGTTACCTTTCCTACCTTCTTTCTTTTTTCTACTACCGTTCTTAGTGCTAGAATCGCCTCTCTCGTCCCTCTGTTTTTCCTAAAACCAAACTGATCTTTTGAAATAAATTGTCAAATAAATTAAAATTAACCTATTTGTTGCTTTCTTTTGTAGTTTGACGTTTGACAACTGGCAAGCAGAGCTACCAACTTTGAAACAGTAAATTGCCCTATGCTATAAGCGAACTCAAATTGGCTATAAACGAACTCATTTGGGTTCGTTAATAGCTCTATTAGAAACGCAAATTAGAAAAAATATTTTAAATAACACGTAGATCGTCACTGTAATGAACTAAATAATAAATCGTCAAATAAGTCTAAAATTTCAATATAAAAAAGCAGTACTGGAACAGAAATTTAAAATCCATCTACTATTATTCCCCGAAAGAACTCTGCGTATTTTCGCATCCTCAAAATCCCACTTAATATTCATATATTTCAATAAAATGATCTAAAAAAGCAGTACCGTAACAGAAATTTAAATTCCAGCTGTTATTATTCCCCGAGGGGACTCGATATACTCAACAAAAGCACCAGACCTCCGAAGAATTCGCCCAGCAAAAAAAATTGCCGCCTTTAAAATACCACCTTCAACCGAGAACACGCGGATTTACCACCAGCATATTACCGATGAAGGGTAAAGTACCGGCTGTGTACGATATTCTACTTGCTTTCGATGAGAAGGATAAGGTACGTTTAATTTATGTGCAGGTCCTTAAGATTCCAGCAGTGCAATATAAATGACACCAAAAATCGTATTTTAATGAGGACCTCTTTTGCAGTTTAGGCTTACGTTTTATATTTTATAGGAGGTTTAAAAGAAAAATTGACAATTTGACCATTGAAAATTAACATTATTATTTTAGGAACAATAGTAGGTACATCCGAACTAACCGACAGAATAAATGATTCAACAAAAGAATGAATTAAGTATTTTTAATTATCAGCTCTTTGTTTATATTATCATACAATCGTCTGGCATTGTTATTTACGAATTAATCATCAAAAATTTGTTGTTTATAACTTTTTACAAGCACTAATAAGTTCATATTTCATTACGCCGATGTGCGATCATAGTGCAATATACTTATACACTAAAATAATAAAAATAAAAATCACGGAACGAATTGCGATAACTGAGTTAAAATATTATGAGTAATTAATTAGATATCCGTTGAATTAATCAAACATAGTTATCATCTAAATATTTACGGGCCAATGGTCGATTCATAAATTACTTTCTAACAGTTTCGACAACTTGCAAAAATCGATAACTAAATTTAATTGAAACGGAACAATTCATCTTTCATCAGTAAAATAATACGCATCGATTAATTTAATTAATTAAAAAATGCGCGTCATAAATATTTTACAAAACAAAACGAGAAACATTTTTATCGCAAATTTCGCGCCGTTTCCGAAATAGGTACCTCCCACAATAACCTCTTTTTTGCTGGGTAAACCGGTGACGGCGCACATGTACATGAACCGAATCCCGCTCGAGGATGTGCCTGAGTCCGTAGAGGACCAGGCAGAGTTCTTGCGCGATATGTTCCAGCGCAAGGACCGCCTTAAGCGCAGCTTCTGCGAGTCGGGCGGCGATTTTTTCGCGACGTCGGGCGTTAAGCGCGTGGAGGGATTTAGTCGAGGCCGCAGAGCGCATGCGCTCATCAACATGTGCACGTGGATAATCGTCGTGTGTTGCCCTTTGATATATGGCTTGGTGCGGCTGTTTTGTAGTGGGGAGATACTGTATGGGATTCTTGGAACGGGGATTATTACGATATGTAAGTAACTTTACTTACTTGTTAACTTAAAACAAACAATGGTCACTTGACCATTGTATGTTTTAAGTTAACAAAAGTTTAGGTTATTTCTATAATTAGATCAAACAGCATTGAACTTGTGATTTGGGCGTAAAAACTGAAAATAAATATCTTTTTCAGTCTATTTATTGTTAAACCGGACGATTAGTATGTCCGAGATCAGCAAAGGCTCTCGCTACGGATCTGATTCACCGAAGAAATCTGAATGAGTAAACGGTGGACTGTTTAAGTACTACCTAACGCTAGTTTCCATGCTTCTACATATTATGTGCCAATTATAACTTCAGTTTTTAGACAGTTTTAGACACCCGTTTTACATTTTATTGTAGAATAAGCTCCCGCCAATATTATACCGTTTTATTTCATTTTTTTTGCGTTTTACACTAGACAAAATAGACAAACTTACAGGCCTAATTCCGCATCTCACATGCTTTAAACTTCGTAAATATTTTCAAATTTCGAAATAAAAATAAACTTCGAAATTATTAATACACCGAATTCATTGTACGAAATAAATGCAAGCAATGCGGAATTACGCTCCTGATCATTTAATTTGTATTTATAAAAGGAATTATTGAAAGAATTAAAAATAGATATAATAATGTAACAAGTAAAGACTGGATTTTGCTGCTATTTAATACAGAAAAATCATTTCGCGCACACATTTCTGTTTCTCACTTCTATAAAAAAAAGGTAGAACCAATTTTATTTTTTCAAATCAAAATGATAAAAAATGAACAAAACAAATTACTCGTTTTTTTTGCGTAGCTCTTCAAAGTAATCTTCCATATATTTACAAAATATAAACAAATAAAAAAAAAACGTATTACCTGAATTATATATTAAGAATTTCGATTATAACTCCGTTCTTTTTTTAATAAAAAAAATGATTAAATATACTAATTGTCTAGTGTAAGAATGATATATTATATAAAATATATATTGTGTTTTACTATAACAATGTTGATGTTGAGTAGTACCTTTATATTTTTATAAAAAAAAAACACATTTATTATTGTAACAAACAATTGTCCACGATACATGTAAATATTCATATTTAACTATGAATATAAATCAGTTAGACAAAAAAGAATTGAATATTCGTTTAAAATAATGGCTCTTAATAGATCAGTCCATTTTCTGTTGAAACTAAAACAAAAAATGATTTTTCAAAGACTTTGTTATAAATTTAAAGCCGTGCACAAACAAATAAATGTTCGATGGAGCTAAAATAAATTGATTTAGCTTTATAATTATATATTACATATATTGTCTTTTTAAAAGAAAAAAAAGTATAATGTATTCAATACTAGCGATTTAGTTAGGTACACTCATGGACATAAGAAATGGATCGCAATTAATTTTTGGGTCTCAAGTTCTACCTCTGTAAAATAACTATTTTATTTTTTCTTGAATTTTGTTTGATTATACTGTTTAAATAAATATATCAATAGATGCTGTTGTATTTCAATCGTATTTGCGTTTTATTTTCGATGGATTAATATTAAAATTGAAACTCGGGTGAATTAAATAAAAACTCGCGCTTTAAATAATTTCTTAGCACGTTATTTACTTCTAATCATATGCGCGTGAATAATAGCAAGAAAGTTTATTAATGCGAAATTTTATGAAATTCCCTTATGGTAATTGTAAATTGAAATATCAATGTGGTCAAGGTTTGCTGAAGGCTATTTTGAATTCACCTTGCGTGGAATATATAATCAGAATCTAAGAATAACACGAATTATGTTTTGTTTATTTCTTCCGTAATTTGATTTACCTTCACAAATAAGTCTTTGATTTAAATACCTCAAACGAATGGTCGTCCAAGTCTTTTAAAAATTTTACTCTACCAAGTTTATTTTCTTCAAAAACTTAAATTATGCTATTCAAAAAAACATCTTTCAGTAGTTGCAATTCTGCTTTTTTAGGCATTCGAAACTAGATATTTATTATTAAATTGTGTCGCATCAACAATGCATGATATGACACAAAAATTAATTACACCGACACCAATTTCTGTTTGCAAGTCAATGACTTTTTTAAAACAGATCGACTTCTCGTTACAAGCTCAGCTATTGATTCTTCCATCCATTATTGCATGTGTCGTAGTATATCTGCATGCTTCTTAATACAATATGTACTTTTCGAAAAATAATCAATAATTCCCGCTACAAAGCAGTTACTCGTAACTGTTGTGATACAAGCCATAGTCACTGCAATGAAACGCAATCTACGGAAAAATTCAATTTATTACTACATTTAAACAATTTTCACACGATGAAGTAATGGCTAATAAAAGTAAAATATCATTAAATAAGGGAGCGCTACCCTTTTATGAACCACCGCCCAGAAAAACGAGCGCGGATATAATTAATGAAGCTCGATTGGCCATAAGAGGTAAATTACAATGCGCCATAAATTAATTCGACTTTATTAAAAAATGATTTGCTATTTAAGAATCTCAAATGGCAGATAATTCTTATGCTAGTACAAGCATAAAACCGTTACAAACCCAACGGCCATTTACACCAAGAAATAAAGAAAGAAGTCTTTTTGGAAAACGAACTAAAAATGATCGACCACCAAGCTCATTCAGGTAACAAAAATTGATCCAAAAAAAGGTCTAGTTTAAAATTTAACAAAATTTTAGTTTGCGATATCTTCAAAATGATGTTGAACTCTATATACCTCCAATAACCCCCGAAAATGTTGTTATTACGGGTACGTATGGTGGTGTTAAAGTGCGCGATAAAGTTCTATTCCACAAGAAACGATCCAATTCTGTATCGGAAATAAGCGATGGACCCATTTTCAATCTCGGTGTTAAAGAAGTAAGCGTTCAAAAAATTCGCTTGCCTTCCCTAGAGTCCATGAAAAATGTTAAAAAGAAATTATTCAAAAATACGTACTCTTTGGATAATTGTAAGTAACTAATAATTGTACAAGAGATATTGGAATAGTATTTTCTTTAGTGCCTGAAGAAAATGAACAAGCTATTCGAATGTCGGAAAGGAATGCCTTTAGTTCCCCTCAGGAAAGGACAGATTATTCAGATGCAATGCGAACGGAAACTCCTTTTGGTCGATCCTCAAAAAAGCAGACATTATCTCAGTGCTTACTCTTAGGTCCACAAAATTTGAACAAAATTTTCGGCAACAAACAAATCATTGAAAATTCCGATACGCTCTTTGTTAAAAGCGGATATGTTCATAAATCCCGCGGTAAGATTTTAGTAATTAATTGTACGATTAAAAATAAAGGCGTGCAGATTTTACTTATTTGTTGTATCATTCAAGATACTGCTAAAGAAGACAAACATATTGATGCGGAAATTGGAAAAGAGCAAACTGTAGAGAATATTTTGAAATTGTTAGATAAAGACGAGTTGAAAAATAAAAATTCTGATCATATTTCCAATTTGATAAGTGATTTGTACGATTGCATGGAAAAGGAAAATATGCTGTCGATTAAAATTAGTTCGAAATTGAAGATTCAGATATTGAAATGTTTATATAAGTTCGTTGATAGTGATAATATGAAATTATTGCTAAATACAGCTCGAGTAATTTTGGCGGTAAATAACATTTTTAATAATATTTTCACATGTCAATTGAAAGAAAACAATTTACTTTCAGCTAAAAGTGACTGGCAGCAATCTCAGTGGAGTCTGCAAATTGATATTTAAAGTTGCGAAAAATGATAAGAACGACGAATTATTTTTTACCAAAAATACATTAGGTAACTTATATTATTACTCAATTTAATCTACAGAAAATGATTATTAATTTGCCATTTGATACTTTTTAGAATTATTTGTCGATTCTTTGGGCCGATCCAGCCCGATAGACGATGCTGAAGCATGCGTTTATGGTTACGGGGCTATAAAATTCCTTACGATGAACGTTAAATTGCTACAAAAAATTCTTGACTTGGGAATTTTACATTTGATGGTTCTGCACATCAAAATCATCAATAATGCCGTAAGAAACTTACATTATTTCATAAATAAAAAAATCTATTTGTGTAAAAATAACGCACCTCGGACGCGAGAAGATTGCATTGTTATATTAATAAAAAAAATTCCACAGCAAATAAAAATATTCTAATGTCCAAACAATTCTACGTTAGCAAACTTTTTTAAGTATTAAAATTGTTGGTAGAAAATGGAAATGTGTGCCGTTCCCGAGCAAACAAATAACGTATTATTTCAATTAACGGGCGCCTTAAGAAATTTGGCCTCAGATGAAGATATGTACGAAAATTTTGTGGTAAGTCAAGCAATATCCCAACTTTGTCATACGATGGATCTTTTTTCGTCAGACATAGATATAATCAGCAACATATCAAGAACTTTAAGGTAAGAAACATTTCAGAAGACAATACAAGAAATTACTTTGGCAATGTCTTCTTTTGCAGTACAATTTCAACTAATGAAGGATGCTCTGATGCTATTTCTGAATATAAAACGATTTATAAAGTAATTATACGATTATTTGAGAAATATCCGGGAAATGAAGAGATTATTGTACGTCTCGCATATACTTTGGGAAATATTATGGCCAATTTGGACAATGCGCGCATCAAAGTAAATTAGAAACCCAAATTACGTAGAATTATAGGCAGAGACCCTAAAGAAATTTTAGTATACTATCAAAGTCGTTTTCATTTTTAGTTTTACAATGCGAAAAGTTCTATTACAAGTCTCGTAAATTTATGGAAATTATATCTTGAAAGAACATTAACAAATTACTCTTTAAAAAGTGATTCAGTTGAATGTAGCACAAGTTCTGAAGATGTACTTGTAAAGGTAATACAATTTTGTTTATAGAATTCCGGTAAATTCAAACGAAATATTCATTTTTAGATCATAAGAATTATAGCGAATATGGCAATAAATCCAGACATTGGCAAGAAAATGAATCATCACTACGGTATAAAACTAATCGACGAATTTTTAAAAGTTCTGATTAGTAATCCGTTCAAGAAGAACGACGAATTAATGCTATCGATATTGAGCACGCTCAATAATTTATCATTTTATTATACAGCGGAATTTGATGAAGATATTTTTCATGTGAAGCAAATAGATATTATGGAAGGTAGAATGCGTAATTCAAATTAAGTAAATAGGGATTAAAAAAATAATTTATATAGGAATTGCTGAATATACAAGTTGCGAAAATCAAGAGAGTGTAATTGAGAGCATGAGAATTATGGGAAATTTATCCAGATCCAAATTAACAAGAGATTATATAGTGGACAGTCGTATTTTTAATTCTCTGATTGAAACGCTTAAAAAAGGTTTTAAAAACATTAAAAATTAATAAGCAATTAAAAATTGCTTCGGATTGCGGATTTTTTTGGCGATAATAAAATTATTAAACATCGGAATTTTTTTTAGATGATATAAACTTGCTTCGAACTGCAATTGGTGTATTTGTTAATCTGATGGCGGATAAAGAGAACAGACTTTTGTTGCAAAATAATAAAGGCATATCAATATTGATTAATGTTATGAATAATTATGGCCAATACGATTGGTCCTTATCAATGCTTATTTGCCAAGTTATATGGAATTTCTGCATCGATTCTGTCAACTTATACGAGATAATATGCAACTCGGAAATGCAACAATTAATGACAACACTCATCGATTACTTAGGTAAAGTCGTCATCATCAATATTTAGTTTTCTTAATTTTTAGGTATTGAATGTCAATATATACAGAGCTAACTCTTTACACACACCCCTCCTTTCCTTCTGCAATACCTTCTATAATTAATTGCAGTTTCTCGCCTTTTTAAAATTAATTTCAAGACAATGAGGATCATTATTGCGATGGGGGAAAAAATGTTTACTTTCAGATGCTTAACGTTTCGATCATTTTATCATTATTTTTAGATGAAGAAAAGCTGTTTGGAATAACGGATACTATAGAAAACGTTGAAATTTATATCACTCAAGAATATATCGTTTGGGAGGAATTTGCGAACGTAGCGACAAATCTTTTGGAGAAAATTGAACAGTTTTTAGATAATATTGATACGATTAATCAAAAGAATTTTAGAAGCGGAAATACTAAAGATTCCGGAACTAATATCAACTTTACTGCGTGGTAAAATACCATTCATAAACTAACTTTAATCTGTTAATATTAATATTTGTTTAATTATTTAATATATATTATTTTTATAGTACTGATAGTAGGTCGATATATCGGAACTTTAATTAAAAGCTTAGAATAGCTACAAACTGTATTAAATCAAAGAAAAGATAGAAAATAGTATCATATTTAAAATCGTTACCAATAAAGCTTAATCCACAGGAATTTTTGCCATTATATTTCGAATCCTCTCCAGCAAGATAACATTCGAACATAAACAATTCTCCGGGCTATATGGTGCCTCGATGAATACATAATCCTGACATTTTAACGTTCCCCCATTATCCTCAATATCCAAGCCATTCTGATTCAGCCATTTTTTCAGTTTCTCTTTTCTTGCCAACAATTCTTCGTGGCTATATAAAATTGTTTCTTTCCGTATGGGATTTAAAAAGTCGCTCAAATCCTGTTCTTCGAACGATATAGCGTCGGTGTTTATATTATTCACGGCATGTCCCGGTATGATTATGAGACTTTTATCTTCTTTTACGAGTACTATTGCGTTTGATTGGGGGTCTACTACATATAATCTACCAGTAAATACTTTCTTGCTTATTGTTTCTACGGCTATTGAACAGCCAACAGTACGTTTCCACAAACTAAATGCTATATCGTTGTTCTCCATACTTTGATTTTGTTGAATAGAATTACAAAACCCCCAAGTTTGTCGGTTTATATGCAAATCTGGGAAAATATTCACGTCTTATTGGAATCATATTGGAATCTACAAAATATAGCATTTGTAATTGTAATATTATGGGATTCCTATATACTTACTCAAAACTTTTTAAATTGCATTCTGAGTAAACGATTACACACAAAGAAAATAAAACGTTATTCTGACATATGTTGTCAACATGTCATACAAGACAAAATTAATTATAGGTTTAAAATTTCGAATTAAAAGCAACGTCATCCGTACAATAAAGCTTTAAAAAAATACATTTTATTTGCACAATCATATTGGAATCTAGAAAATATAGGATGTATAATTTTAATATTATTGTTTTTTGCAATAGAATTCTATTTACTTACGCAATTTTATTAAAACTGCATTCCGATTAAAAGATTACACACAACGAAAATAAATTCGTTATTCCGACAGACACGTCTTGTCATACAAAACAAAATAATGATAGGTTACGTTGCGAATTAAAAGCAACTTCATCCATATAATAAAACTCCACGAAAATACATCTTGATTTTAATTCAAAATGTTAAAATCAGCAATAACACAAATAAATAGGCTGATATTAAAGCCAAATAACGTAGCACCTGTTCTTTCCGCTAATTGTAGCGAATGGGTCGTTAAGGACAAGATGACACATACGGGACAGGTCTGTATTTTTTACGCGGGCCTTACATCATCAGTTTTATCAATAATATTGCGCATTCTCATTGCAGCAATGGGAAGCGGACGATTACCGTTTAGCCCGATTTATCGATAGACCGAAACACGTGAATATACAATTTGCTATTGATTTAATTGGGCAGGAGCCTCCGACTGGGGTCGCCACAAGAGTTGTGGCTTGTGACGGCGGAGGCGGACCTTTAGGTCACCCAAAAGTCTACATCAATTTAGTACGAATAGAATTTATATTGTTTGCAAGTAAAATAATTAATTTGCTTTTTTGTAGGACAAACCGGGGAATCATGCATGCGGATATTGCGGCCTTCGATTCTATTTGCAACACCAACATTAATTTAAAATACAATTATTTCATTGTAGACAACGTGTAAATTATTAGTTTTAATTTTAAATTATATTTCAAGATTGGTGTATAAAAACGTGACTTTTAGATTAAATAAAATCATTTAATTGGTGCACCGGATATTGTTTTACTTGTCACCAGACCACCGGACTTTGTCATTAAATTATTACCCTGCCATTGTGCAATATAATTACCACTCGTTTTTAAATCAACTTGCAATTTCTCCCAAATTTTCTTTTTTGGGTTTAAAACCGGATCTGCACTTCCATCCTCGAAGTTCTCCACGTAGATTTTATCACCGGGAATGGAACCTTCTGGCGGATTTAAAGGCTCCACCTGTTTTGGATCATCACTAAACGAAAAAATAGTTTAGGCAAAAGCATACTTTTCTTTACTTGTCTAACTGCTATACAAAAACAAACTCACGTTGAAGCGCACAAGATCATTCCGTGCGACGCAACCCCGCGCATCTTAGCAGCCTTGAGGTTGCATAGTACCACTACATTGCGATTGCGCATTTCCTCAATCGGCACGTAGTTTACCAAACCACTTACGATGGTACGTGTCGCACCTTCCCCAACATCTATTTGTTCCACATAAAGGGAATCGGCATCTGGGTGCTTCGCCACGTCCACAATTCGACCTACGCGTATCTCTAATTGAGCGGGAGTTAGTTCAGAAGGTTGTGTTGCGGCTCCACCTTGAGGAGTTTCTATAACAAAATGTTTGCACAGAAAATTGTAACAAATATCGACGAAGTGCCAAAACTAACTTTGTTTCCCAGGTTTAGGGTAAGCCTTTTCCGCTAATGCCTTTAACTTAGGATCTTCAAATGTTTTCCTAATAGGTGCCAAAAGTCGATTGATATACCTTTCTACAGATACTTTTAGATCGCCAGGATGTATCTCCTCTTTAGCGAAGGCCGTTTCCAAACTCTCAAATGTCTTATACTTAATATCACCACCAAATTCCTCGTTACGTTGGATAATGAAATTCTCATCAGTGCCGAAGAGTGGAATTATAACATGTTTGGTGAAAGACAAGACGCCGTTGTTTTCGATATTGCCGGGTTCGCAAAAGGCTTTCTTTAGCTTCTTTTTAACATCCGCTGGGGAGTCGAGAAGATCGATTTTGCTCTCGTCTTCGGATGAAGACATTTTGCCGCCCGTAAGACCAGGTACTGTACCAATTCATACGATTTACGATAGCAATAATACAGATACGGGACTACGTACCCATTGGATTCATCAAATGTGCTCTTTTTTGGTACCCGAGTTGTGGCAAGTACTTTTCTGCAAAAGTGAAAATTTTTCGTTGATCTACACCTCCAAATTGCGCATCAACTTTTAAATGTTCCTCATCCAGCGCCTGTAAACCTAACAGAAATACCACCCACATGAAGAAGAAATAAATTCAAAGCATAATTTTACACTTTCCTAACCTGGGTATAGCAAGCCACTCAACAAAGGATGATCAACTTGTTTAACAACTTCTGCGCCAGCTTTTTTAGCATCATGTTCAGTAATAACCGACGTCATACGGTAAACATCCAATGTATACTCTTTCGACAGCTGATAGTCAGTACCTTTAACGAACTTGAGCTTTTCCAAAGACACACCGATTGATTGCAACATTGCTTTTATAGAGTGCTCATAGTACTTCACGCGAAGCTCAAGCAGCTCCCAGGGAGCCTTCATATTATCTAAATAAGCGTGTAAATCGGCGAAGAGGATGATGACTTCCACGCCCGCGCGTAGGAAGTCTGCAATTTTAGACATGGGCACGAAATAAGCGACATGAGGTTTGCCGGTCGTTGCAGTGCCCCAGTAGACTTTTAAATCGCGCTCTTTGAGGATAGCTTTGATTTTATCTTCGCCGAGAACCTCTTGGAGGTTTCGTGCGATGATCGAGTACTTTTCGTCGGGGGATAAATCTTGTACCATTCTTGCTGTAATTCGATATAAGAGTACATTAAAGGTTAAGCATAGTGCATCTCACCTGGTATATAATATAAATGCAATACAGCAAATTACAATTTAGCAAGTCTTTTATAAAGTGAAAAATTCACGTTTAAAATGAGGTTATACACTAGGCAAAAGGAACATATGGTGAAATGTCACGATCATATGGAATCAAATGTCAAAATCATATGGTGAAATGTCACATATCATATGAAATCAAATGTCAAAATCTCAATCATATAAACATTGAATATATTCACCAAAATTTAAGTGCAACTTTAATAAAAACGCAATGTCTAAAATATTCCCAACAAGTTGGAACATCGATGACTATTACGAAGACACTGAACCGGATGAGCACTGGGAATTGCGCAAAGAATTCATTAGAGTACACAAACACAAATTCCCCGAAGATTGTTTAATTGCCCTAGCGAGAACGTTTACGAACATCGAATTCCTCGGATGCATGTAACATTTTCCTAATTTTAGATTTTCCTGTTTATAGATTTACATTATTTTGCAATATTTCAATGTAGCTATCCAGCACCAGTGATGATTAAAATTGCCGCATTATCTCAAGACGTCGCGAAGAATTACAGAGAGAAAAAGAAGACGAAACTTCAACGGACGTTTGTAACTGCTTCAAACGCTGCAGAGAATCGATTCTCTGGTCAGTTCGTACTCATTTCTCGTAATTATTTACAAATAACTTTATTCATTTCGTATTTGCAGGCAGAAAATCGGATCCGACCCCATTGCGACACATTAAATAAATTACTTGTATAAATCATTTGTAATAATTAAAAAAAAAAACATTTTATACATACAAATAAACCAATTTTAAACGAATCTTCTTTACATTCCTTATTTATCACTGTCGCTCTTATGCAGACCTTCTATCGACACACTCAGCTGTTCCAGCCTTTGTATCAGCTGGCTCATATTCTCCCCTCCACTACCACCCTGCTGTTGCGCTTGCGTAGTACCCGCTCCCCCACTACCAGTCGTAGCTGTGGCACTAATATCCCCCGCAGCGCCGCCTAAATCGAAATGTAATCTCGCTAATCGTTCCTGCTGTTCCCTGATACTGGTCATCTGTTCCATCGTGCAGCCGCTAGCGAACGCTCGTAATTTACCCGAGTGAAAGTCGTCCAGGAGCCCTAGGAGGGCCCGTTCCATGTGCCGCACGTCCGGTACTTCAGAGAGAAACGAATGATGGTGAGGCGTCGTAGGTTGGAGACGAGGTGCTGGTTTACTACGTGCAGGTGTTGACATGGTGGGTTGGATTGGTACTATATAGTAAGGGGTGGGGGGATGGCGTGTGCGCACAACGAAAAATAAAGAAATAATCACAAAGCAAGCTGCAAAATAATGTACTAAGCACCAGATCTTCTACAGTAAATACAGGACAAGACAGAATCTGTATCATGCAATAGAGAGCAATAATTTGATTATACCTTTGTGGATATTTCTGGGACGAACCGTGGAACCCTTAGCAGGGTCCCTATTGTTCTTTTGCTTTTCATTAATGTATATTAAGCTGGCACTGGTCGTTTTCTTTGCATTTTTATGATGGCCATGCGAAATTGAACTACGACTGGTCGTGTTGCCAGAAGATGATATCTATCGGAAATAGGAAATATCGTATTTTACAGGCGTTTTTTGGTTGTACAAAATGAAACTACCTTATTGCTTCTAATAGGAGAGATAACTTTAATTTCCGTTAAGGTATTATCGGTGTTATCGTCCTGAATTATACTATCGTCGTTGTCGCCATCGCTAGACACTAATTGTTGTAACTCGGACTCCCCTTTTGGTTCCATCGTTAAATTGTAAATATAACAGAGTAATTACAAATGAATGTAAACAGCACGGAGTGATTAATTATAGAATACCGAATAAATTCCTATCTAAATAATTGTTCTTAGAATACTATTTTGCATGTTTATGATTATGTTTTAGCTTATTTAATAAGCAAATCAAACCAATATTATATATATACAATTCATTGTAAACAGTGATGACATAAACTAGAAATTGTAAACAAGGATCTGTCAAGCTGTCATATGTGATTTGTTTACATTTTAGTAACCTTAAAATGGCTTCTGCACAAAGGGCGTTTACGCAAAAATTATCAAAGTAAATAAATAAATCGCAACAATAATATCGAATCACATTTGCGAATAATGTTTTTCTCTAATTTTTTTAGAACTCACGCGGCGGATGTACGCAGAAATGTCGCCTGTGTGGCTTTAAAACCGAATATATCTCCGGTATATCACAGCAATGTAAATATTTGAAAATTTCAACTACGGTGTTAAATAATCGTATATATTATCGCACAAATACCGCAACTCGAAAATTATTTTTTTTAGGAAATCCCAACGATTTTATTGATATCATTAAGAAAATCTGGTATTTATGAAGTATCTTGTTCTAGCTGTCTTAAAGTATATATAGGACAAACACGTAGAGTTATTGAAACTAGATTTAAAGAGCATTTAGAATTAGAATGGATAAAAGTGCTGTAGCCGAGCATATACATGTTGATTCAGGTCATCCTATTGAAATTAGTTCACTTAAATTGCTTAAATGTGTTTCGAATTATTTAATTGCTTATCAAAGTATAGATATACATAAATCTAAATCAAATTTAATGAGTTTAGATTCAGGCCCAATTTCATGTTGTCTATTTAATGAAGACTATTTTTATTTTTCTTTATTTTTGTTAGCAAACCAATATTTATTGTTACTAGTTAGTTTCGTTTATTAATTTATATTGTTTTAAAAGATTTATAGGTCATTATGCCATTTTTTTAAATACTTCGGTGATATTCACTTATTTAATAGTATATCAATCACGATTCGTGACAGAGGTATTTTATTTAGTTTTCTTATCTTGTGCTAGTGAAGATGGAGGCATAGCATTCGAAATGCGCATCTGGCTATTAAATGCTTTGAGTTGTGGTATTTGGATGATTTTGTATACAAATTGAAATATGATTGTTTCGATACTTTCGAAGCATCTCAATTTATTTTATTATTTCATAACTTAAGGCACTCGGTAACGAAGTAGCTGATCCCTACGAATATGAGGATTTCCTTGCCCAATATCAGCTGCTAATCGACCGAGACCCGTTAAAATCGATACTAGATGTTCCATTGGGAGATGTATCTGTTACTATAATTGAAAGACCTATTAGGACAATCAAACCTATAGTGCCTGAAGAGGCCCTGTAAGAACATTAAAATAGCTTGAAAATATCAGAAAAGTCTCGCCCTTGATTTATTTTCTAATTCATATCTAACTGATTGTGGTTTTTTTTTTACAGCAAACAGTTGCCTCCGCATGTTCAAACATGCATACGAGGATATACGAGAGATTGGAACGTTGTCTGCCATCAACAAAGGGAATTAAGCAGTAGCGTCGGCAATAGAAGTAATCGCGTTAAATTGCCACACGCTAATTCGAGGCAAGAATTTGAGGTGGATTTCCAACCAGCGCCTTCTGATACCACAAGCGAAATTGGTAAGCGATTTAAGAGTTTATACAACCAGATTGCACACATATAGAAGGGAGGCCAAGAATTCGCTTATTGAAATATGCCAACCATGGAATACAACTTACATTCATACACAAAATAAGCTTTTAATAAATGTTCTGTATACAATTTACATTTTTACTTTTAAATGACTTTATTTATAATTATGCAGAGATGCACTATTTATTTTATATCTCCTTATCGCACTTTGAATAAAGTACACTTATATTACCAATACATTATATATTATATTAGGTCTATATGGATACTTAGATATACGTCATAAAGATTGTATTAGTAAACCAGCACCATCTATTATGAATTCCTTACACTACGCTATGCTGAAAGTGGCACAAATCAAGTAATTTCATATGTTTTTATGCTGAATTACATGCTGGATTGCAAGGATTTACAAACGATAGCTCAACTATTAAACGAAAGCAAATTAAATTACACAATTTGTACAGACTGTAGACAAGATGTCCAGCTATGCAACGGTCAAACTTTTTTCTATTTTTTTCACTAGCTTAGTGTGACATAGGGATTAGATATAGATTGGAGTAGCTACTTGTGCCAACACTTGGCCGCATGTGCGCTATAGCCTTGTGCACATATAAAGCACATTAATGAGTACGCGATAGTGTCAAGAATGCAGCATTGCCTAAGAAAACAATTGTATCCTTACAATTATTTATGACAAAAACACTTTATCACTTTTATTCGTATATTCAATCATTACTGACTGTAGAGAAGTTCATCGCAAAATGATGATAATAATAATAATAATAATAAGCAAGTTTATTAGCACTAAAATCACCATAAAAATAAAAAATAAAAAATTTAATATAATGAACGACGTGAGGCGAAGTTCAGCACTAGAAAGGCATGACAATAATAAGAAATAAAAAATAAGCTAAATAATATCGTGGCTGCTCTTCCACTTCACCCAATAATTAATAATTAATTGTATTTATTTTAGGAAACTATATATTAAAGTATAAAGTAAGTGTGCAAAAAGGAATAGTAATTAAAATATACTTTGAGACACAGATATACAAGTATTTGAAAATCGTAGATAATAGATAACAGATTACATTACATGTTTAATTGAAAATGATTTACAGTAGCAAAAACATACTATACACACCCAAACTAAGTATTTGAACTGAAAATTATTACAGTATCAAAGACACACATCCATTGCATAATTACTATTTAATTACACAAACTGCACATTATATTCAGTGAGCTGCCTGCCCATGAAATATTTTTTTAAGTAACATTTCATACTATTAGTACTAGGACATCTCTTTAGTACACTAGGTATCTGGTTCCATAATTTTGAGATTCTGTAGGAGAATGATTTTTCGAAAGCAGAAGTTCGATGTTGGGGGGGCGTTATAAAATCCTTTCGTCGGATATTTAAATTATGGACATCGGTACGAAATGTGATTTTATTATAAAGATATGGAGGACTATTTCTAAGAATTATATTAACGTAAAGCGTTATTTCATGGTGAAGTCTTCTGTTGTGCATGGTTAGCCAGCTGAGATCAGGCAACTTGTGACTAACATGAGAGCGCTTGGGAATCCCAAAAATTAAGCGATTCCAATTATTCTGCATCTTTTGTATTCTTGAGGATAAAGTTTTTGTGATGCATGGACCATAAACAGAGTCACAATAGTTAAACGGATATAGTACTAAAGCATCTGATAATATAGCTTTAGTCTTATGATTTAAGTAAGATCTATGACTATATAAAAGTTTCAAGTTACAATAAACTTTGCGGGTACACTGATTTATATGCTTTTCGAAACTTAATGCAGAATCCAAATATAAAGCAAGGTTTCTGACGCAATCACTAAATTTTAGGGAAACATTATTAAGTTTTATGTCAAGATCGTTCTTAATACTTTCAAGATTCTTGCTGCCACCAAACAATATAACACAAGATTTATTGGCATTAATACTTAAACTGTGATCTTCAGCATAAATTATATAAATCAGCGTTAATTTTGTTAGTGGCAAGATTAACGTCTTGTCGAGAAAATGATAGGTAGAGCTGAGTGTCATCGGCATAAATGTGAGAGTTACAATAATTTAATGAGTTACAAAAGTTATGAGAATATATGGAAAACAAAATAGGACCAAGAATCGAACCCTGAGGTACACCACAGGTTATATTAAGCTCACATGACAATTTATTGTTCATAATAACTGATAGGTTTTATTTACTAGGGTCTATCGAATTGAATATTTTTTTAGACATTTCGTCGTCAATTGCTAGTAGTTCTCGGCACAGTGTCGCGTCTCTAACATCGGTTGTTTCTTCGACTACATCATGCGGGGACACTTTAACACCGCGCAATTCGTGGGCATCTCTCGACTTGCGTCATTCTGCTGGCGATCCTCTTATACCAGAGATATTCGATCACGCCGCTCCAGAAGCGCTGGACCAATTAAATGAATCTCGAAGACAGGTAGATATCTGCGCGTACCTCAAAATTTTGTTAAATTTCGTCACATGTTTTTAGGTGGAAAGGCACGAAGCCCTATTATCGTTATGTCCAAATTCTCGCGAGAATCTCGATTTTGGGGCAGATTTGCCTGTGGAGAAAAGAATGGTCGCTTCTACGCCGATAGATCATTTGGGGCACCGAATTTTGGTTAAATGTCTTCAACTAACGTAAGAAAGGACGTTGAATAAGGTTCCTATCCTCTCCTCTCCTTCATCCAAAAATTATTTGTAAATTTAAGTATTTAACATATGCGCTTCATTTTTTTTTTTACTTCTCAGTTTGGATGTAGAAGTTGAGCCATTATTCGCGTCATTAGCTTTGTACGATGCTAAGGAACGTAAAAAAGTGTCGGAAACATTTCATTTCGATATGAATCCTGAATCTTTGAAACGAATGTTGGGAGGACACATTCCGTACAGCGATAATAGCACGATGGGACGCTCTTGTATCTTCAATATAACACAACCGACGTCAGATTTGTTTTTAGTCATCCGATTGGAAAAGGTACTACAGGGTGATATTAATGATTGTCTGGAGCCCTATATGAAAGAGGACAAAGTAGGTAACAAATAATATAAGAAATATTATAGTGACGCAAATAAGTAATAATATGAAATAGAAGTTGAGTTTTGTGGTACTGAAGGCAATCACTTATGTTTATAAATGTGTATCTAGAATATATAATTTTAGAATAAAAGTGACAAAGTGAAAGCGAACGCTGTTACCGTCTGCGAACGTCTTGGAAAATATCGCCAAGCATTTGCTTGGACTGCTATATATTTAATGAATGTTATCGATGGAGGAAATTCATTAGAACGGGACAGTAACAAAGAATCCGTTAGTTCGAATACAAACACCAACAGTTTAGGTATAAAATCAAATCAATTTCCCGCGCTTTTTTTTATATATATGCGAATTTATCACAGACCGAAAAGCTTCTTCGGGAGGCCTGGAACAACTCCGCCGTAAAGCGACAGATATGAGCAATCTTACTCGACGCGGTTCTTTAGAACGTCGCAGCGATAAACGCCGTTCATGGTCCCCCGATCACCTCGCCACTAGTTTCGATTCCTTTCGCAAAATCACCCTTAGTGTGACGAATCTATTCCGTCAAGAGCCGGATAAACTACGCGACGAGGATTTATACAAGTGCCTAGCGGACTTAAAGCGTCCCAATCTCATCATGAAGAAACTTAAATGTATTCCCTGTACGCTGAAGTTAGAAATATCTCCTTGCGGGACGGAAGTGAAGAACTGTTTGACCACGGAGTTGGCGAAGGTGTTTCCTTATCCAGATGAAAAGGGGCGGCCTACGAAAGAGTTATTGGAGTTTCCCGTCAGGGAATTGCCACTGCCGCATTATACGTACAGGAATTTACTGTTTGTTAGCCCGAAAGAGTTGAACTTTTCGAATAGGACTGGATCAGCGAGGAATCTGGCTGTTAAAGTTCAACTGATGTTTGGGGAAAAGGAAAATGATTGTTTGGAGAATATTTATGGTATTTTATACGCGAGAAATAATCTAAAATAAAAATTGGTTGCTTTTATTGGAATTTTGTCGTTTTTTTTTAGGTAAAAGTAGTTGCCCCGAGCTGTATAAAGAGGCTTATGGTGCTGTTACATATCATAGCAAAACTCCTGTGTTCTACGATGAAATTAAAATAAAACTGCCAGCCGCTCTAGCGGACAATCATCATGTACTTTTTACTTTCTATCATATATCGTGTCAACGAAAACCGGACGTCCCTGGACCTGTAGATACTCCCGTTGGATATACAGTAAGAAATTCTTAAAATATCCACATTAAAAATCGATTCAATTGGCACTTATTTTACCTTCAAAATTAATCCAAATGAATAAATATTTATATGAATAGTAGATTTTAAATAATCTAAAAATTCCTCGATAAAATAAATATAAATTCTCTATTTCAGTGGCTCCCCCTTATACGAGAAGGTCGCCTGGTATCTGGTGAGTTTTGTCTTCCAGTGATGGTGGAATGCCCCCCAGAGAATTACAGTTATATTCCACCCGACGTATGTTTGCCTGGAACTCGCTGGTTGGATGGCCATAGGGGCGTTTTCTCAGTTAGCATTGACGCTGCTTCTTCCATACATACGCACGATCCGCCTCTAGAAAGATTTCTAGCTGCGTATGATTACGTTATAGCTGGGGTAGTTCCTGCTAGAATGGGCGAGACTGGATTGGAACTGGAACTAAGGCAAGTCCGTAGATTAAATAATTATTCATTCAAAAAATATTGTTTAACGGGATTCAAAGCCAGAAAACTAAAGCGATTCGTCTTTAATTATTAATTATTGATTTAGGGCCGCAATGCTCGGTTTGCAAGGTGCTAAACCAGAAACTCTTGTTCGGTTTCTTCCGTTAATCTTCGACAGTATCATACAATTGTTGGTACAACCACCAAAAATTGGAGGAAGTGTCTTAAATATTGGCCATACTATATTCGAAGCCATGTGTTTGCTTTTGGAAAATATTTCTGTAGACAATTAAAAAATTTATTTCAGAAATTTATTCTTTTCATTTAATTAATGTGTTTTAGAATCAGCAAGATCTGCAGTCTGACCAACATGGTCGGAATAGTTTATTAACGACTTATATTCAGTATCAATCTAATTTGCCTCATCCTCTTTCTGGTACTCAACAAGAATCTCCACTTTGGGATGGTACCACAATATTAGGTGGTTTAGTACGCAGCTCCTCTAATCCAGATCTGGAAATATCTACTTATCAACAACCAAAAGGTGCGCATATATATATATTCGTAGAAAAGAAGCGTATTTCGACGATTAAACCTCTATCTTCAGTGGCACAACAATTATACAAACTATACACCAATAAATTTATATACAATTCAATAATTTGATAATTTATTTGATTCGTTAGGCATAGATCGCGCTGCCAGCATGCGCGTGCCAACGGCACCCGATCAATTAACGCCCCACCATCATCAGCATTCATCTCGTATTGTACACAGAGAGCTGGCGTTACAATGGGTTGTTTCAAACGGAAGAGCTCGCGATCTAGCTATGAATAATGCTTGGTTCCTCTTCGAACTTATTGTTAAAAGTATGGTGGAACATTTACATCAAAGTGAAACGTTGAATTCCAACACTAATGGAGCACGGTAAAAAACAGCTTCGTGTAACAAACGTTTGCATTTTTAAACTTTTTATTTAATGAGTGTTTATTTAAAATGAATTCGAATCTTTAGGCGGTTACGATTTAGCGACCAATTCTTAGACGATATTGTGACAATAGTGCAAAATGTAACTCAAGAAATAATCAGTTGCGCCACAGGCGATATACGGCGGGCGCACAAACTAAACGCTGCCATGGCCTTCTTTTTCTTCGACTTATTTACAATTGCTGATCGCGGTTATGTCATGCAATTGATCAAATGCTATAATAAACAATTTCAGGTATCTTTAAAGTCCCACTTATACAATTCCACCCATTTGACTATTTATCGTTCTTCCTCAGGCCACTATCTCCTCCATATCTGACACCAACCACGCCCCCCTCTTAGTTGAACTCAAACTCGACGCGCTGCGCATTCTCGCTTCGCACGAGCACTACATTCCACTTAATTTGCCATTTGGTACTCCGTTTATGTCGAGCGCAGGCGCTAGCGTATCGCCCAGTCCCAGCGTCGCTAGCAGCGCTAGTCAAAACTCGTTTCTATCAGGTGGTGGGGGTGGCAATGGATCAGCCAGCCAAGAGCGGGCGTCCGCATATGCTGAACTAAGCTCAGAATATCGATCGCATCATTATTTAGCTGGTTTGGTATTAACGGACATGGCTACGGTTTTATTGGACATGCCGTAAGTTTTTTATTTATTGTTATCGACGAAATTATTTAAGACGCGATTTGCAGACACGCATCTTTACACACGAAAGCAGTCAATACTGCTTTATCGCTCCTCAATTGGCACGATAGTGACCCGCGTTATTGTAGCACCGAAGCGCGCAAGCGCGTAGCTGCCTTGTATTTACCTTTACTCGCTATTGCCATGGATACTTTACCTTTGTTGCACTACTTCGGCGAAAGAGATAGATTTAGCTCTACTGCTGGTGGTGCAGGCGACATTGGCGTGGAAAAGATCAATATTAACCAGACAGTTGCCTTGGCTATTGCTGGAGGTTTGTCTGGTGGAGGAGTCGGCGGTGGCAGTGGAGGTGTCAATGTATGCGAAGGATTTCAAACAGTTAGAACTGCGTGCATTTTTTAAATAATTTAATTTACAGTTTTTTTTTCATAAAATATTTCCAGAATCGTAAGCCTACAATCAGCGCTGAAGTCACCCGTAATCTACTCCTCTGCTGCCTTTGGGTTGTAAAAAACGTCGATCAAGACTCTCTATTACAATGGCTAGGCGAATTATCCGCCACGCGCATGGCTACTTTACTTCATCTACTGGACGCGTGCGCAGCGTGTTTTGAATACAAACCACCACCAGCGCTATTATCAACGGCCTTAATGAGACGCAACGCTGCAGCAGTGCCACCCAGTGGCTATGCACATGCGCATTGCACATCGCAGGATGTCAAGAGCAAACTGGAAGATATGATTTTAGGGCAGGGATCGGCTAGAGAGATGATGCAACGAAGAAAAGGTTTATTTAATTTAATCTCGGAAGTCGATTAGTTAATTTAATTATATTATAGGCACCGAGAAGCTGCGCTGGCGTAAAGATCAAATGGCGTACCGCTCATCAACAAACGATAGTACTCTCACGTCGTCTTTTTCGTCGTATCATCCGGATCATGTGTCTTCTTCTGGTATGAGCGCCAGTGTAATAGAATCGCAGCATTTGGATGGTCATCTTGCCACAGAAACGTCGTTTATTGTTCTGGACACGCTGGAACGGTGCGTGTTTACGATTGCGCAGTGGGATACGCACCAACAGCAGTTGGTTGGTTTGGCATTGACAGTGTTGCTACATGCGCTGGGCAAGAATCAGAGCACTACAGTGTTGCCGCATATGTTCGCCTCGCAACGTAGTTTGGTGTATAAAGTAAGATGAAGAACGTAGAAAATTAGTCGTGGTGGAAAATAATGTTCTTTGTTAGTTTCACAGTGCTCTTTTTGACGACGAAACCGACCATTGCGCCGATCTGTGCTTGTTGCTGTTAAAGCACTGCGGAAGTCTAATTGCGTCTGTTAGATCTCAAGCAGCTGCTTCGATGTACTTGCTTATGCGACAAACTTTTCAAATTGGAAATGTAAGTCAATCATAATCATTATAAAAATGTACTGCCGTGGTGATTAATTTCGCCCTAAAGTTCTTGTACTACTTTTTATCTAATTTGGTTTCGTGCAGAATTTTGCGCGCGTCAAAATGCAAGTGACAATGTCCTTAAGCAGTCTAGTAGGAACATCTGCTTCATTCAGCGACGATTCCCTCCGCCGTTCATTGAAAACCCTACTCGAATACGGCGAGCAAGACGCCGAATTACAAGACACCAGCTTCCCTGAGCAAGTACGCGACTTGGTGTTTAATCTGCACATGATCTTAAGCGATACGGTCAAAATGAAAGAGTTCCAAGAGGACCCAGAGATGTTACTCGACCTTATGTATCGTATTGCGAAGGGTTACCAGAATTCGCCCGATCTAAGGCTGACTTGGCTGGCTAATATGGCTCAAAAACACATGGAAAGAGGTAAAAGATGATAAATTAGTTCTTTTAATAGACTTTCATAAATACCTAAGAGGCATTTTTATATTCCAGAAACAATCGCCTAATAAAATAAAGTGACCGATAACTGCTTTAAAAAAATTGCAAATATTAGAAACATTGTATTTGATCCTACAGGTAATCATTGCGAGGCGGGAATGTGTTTGGTTCATTCCGCCGCCCTCGTAGCGGAATATTTGACAATGCTGGAGCCCCTTCCGCATTTACCCGCGGGTGCCACAGCTCTGGAGCGTGTTACGCCCAACGTATTAGAAGAAAGCGCAGTATCCGATGATGTCCTGAGTCCAGATCGAGAAGGCGCGGCGGCTGGTTGTTTGGGCTTCACAGAAGGTGGTTTACTGGGTCTTTTAGAGCACGCTGCAAATAGCCTTTACGCTGCAGCGATGTACGAACCAATGAACGATATATACAGGGTGTTGATCCCCATAGCAGAGTGGAATAGAGACTATAAGAAATTGGCTAATATACACGGGTGCGAAAATTTGTTTGCTAAAGTTTGAAGACGGTTTGTAATATATAATTGTGTTAAATAGAAAATTACACGATGCCTATACAAGAATCGAACAGCTTCATGGTAAGCGTATGTTTGGTACGTACTTTAGAGTGGGATTTTACGGGTCGAAATTTGGAGATTTAGACAACGAAGAATTTGTTTATAAAGAACCAACATTAACGAAATTACCTGAAATATTCAGTCGATTAGAGGTAACGCAAATAATTTTGAAAAAAAAAATCGCAATTCAAGTCGGTTCAGTTTAGCACTTAAAAATGTACATATATTTATTTTAATAGAACTTTTATGCGGAACGTTTTGGATCTGACAACATAGTCATCATCAAGGACTCAAATTACGTCGATATTTCTTCTCTAGACCCAGATAAAGCTTATATTCAAATAACTTACGTTGAACCGTATTTTGAGCGATATGAGTTGCGATATAGACAAACTCATTTCGATCAAAATTATAACATAAGTAAGTTCTTCTATATCAATTAATAAATCGCCAATTTGTTTTTAAAAAATGTCGAATTTTAGAACGATTTGTTTACGCAACACCATTTACATCTTCCGGTAGAGCTCACGGTGAATTACACGAACAATATAAACGAAAGACTATTCTAACTACCGCTGTGCATTTTCCTTACGTTAAAACTCGTATTCAAGTTGGTAATCGGACTCAAATTACTCTAACACCAATTGAGGTAAAAAGAAAATTCAAACTATTAAAGCTCTGATTTCCGAACGGTGCCGTTTGGTACTGTTGATTTTTTTTTTAATTGCTATCTTATCTATTATAAACGACGATTTATTGCGAAAAATAACACATTGATCTGGCGATTTTTGTAGGTTGCTATAGAAGATATTCAAAAGAAAACTACAGAACTTTCAATTGCTACTCAACAAGAACCGCCAGATCCAAAAATTCTACAAATGGTACTCCAGGGTTGTATTGGCACTACAGTAAATCAAGGCCCCTTGGAAATGGCCACAACATTCCTACCAAGCGATGGAAAAGCATTAACGAAATTCCAAAATAAATTGCGGCTTTGCTTTAAAGATTTTTCCAAAAAGTAAAATGCTTAAAAACCATATTTTTAATTGATATTTTCAATTTTCTACGTTTTCTAAATTAGATGCCATGATGCTTTGAAGAAGAACAAAAATCTGATCGGTTCCGATCAAAAGGACTACCAAAGAGAGTTGGAAAGGAATTATAAAAGATTCACTGAACGACTACAGCCCTTAATTACACCGAATAATATAACAATCGTTAGTTCAAGGTATGTTTAAAATAACATTAATATCTAGCCGTTTCATTGCATTGTTTCGCTTTCAAGCCCGAATATTCATCGAAATAAAGATTCCGCTTTGAAATGGTGAACATTTACTCACAACAATTTAACTTTAAGCATTAAAGTATTGTATTTTTAATATCGAATGTTTATTTATTTGTTCATTTGTTGAAGCGTATTAAGAGCACATTTTTATATTTCAATCTATCTTAATAATTATTTCAAAAAAAAAATCTCCGCAATAGTTTACATTAACATTATGAGAAAGTTTATATATAAAAAATAACTATTTTAATTTTTTAAATTCCATTCTTTTTATACATTTTTGCCTAAGGTAAAACGTACTAATTATAAGAACAATTATTATATTATACCGCTAATAATAAAACATTCTACAGAATCTTCGAATGTTTATTTTGTTTCTACAAGAACCTAATAATTATTGTAATACGTTAAAGTAAACAAAGAATAAACAACGTTTAATTTTCTTGTTCATATATCGTCATTTCTTCTTTTAATTTATTATTACATTCTCGATCAATTACATTCTGTTCCTCCAATAATTTAATTCTTTCATTTTGTGATGGTAACTCTTTCTCCAACTCTTTAAATACTACTTTCAACACTTCTAAATCCATACTACGATACAGTTTAGGTTCTACCTTGTTCAATTTAATCAATTTGTCATTCGCTTCGGCAATTTTCTTCTCCATAGTTTGTTTTTCTTCGCACAAATCATTCAAGATCTCTTCCAACTTGAACGGTTGCAACGTATCTTTCATCAAGACGTATTTATTACTTAATTCTTCCAGATATTGTATTTGCTCTTCACTAAAATTAATATCGATATTTTTATTTGGTTTAACAGAAACGATTCTTTAATGATCAAAAATGTACGCATAAAATATCTAGAAGATAATTACTACAATTTCATTTCTTCAGCTTCTAATTCCTTTAATAGTTTATTCTTAGCTTCGATTTCTGAATGTTCAGAAGAGTATTTAGTCCAACCATGCACAAGGATGCAATTTTCAGAAACAGAATTTTTTATAAGATCATTATTAGTTCCAGCTTCTCTACAAGCTTCTTTAATAGATTTAAGTTTATTCTCCTCGTCCTCCTTAAGTTCATTGAACATACATAATCTCTGTGTGATTAAATTGCTAATACTTTTCTAAAAAGTACAGGTTTATGTAATATTTGTTCTTACGAAATTTATTTTTTTACGTACATCTTTCATATACGATACTACCAAATCATCATAATCAATTTCTGTTGGAGGATCGTCTTGAAGATTATCCGCTTCTACAAGAGATTGACTCATGATTTCTATTTTTATTGTAGTTTTTATTAGAAATAATGTTTTATTATAAAAAATCAAAAATTACAAGCAGAACTCAACTGTCAGTTTTAAAAAACAAACATATAACCTTAAATATAAATGGTTATTTGGAGAGGTTATGCGTATGCACGCATAACCTCTTTAAATGAGAATATTCCACATTGAAACCCGAAAATATTATATTATTTGTCATGGAAAATTTAGATAACTTTTCATATAATAAATACGGGCATTTTCCAAATCCTATGTACTTTCAAAGTCAGCGTAAAGAGTCTTATACTTATCACATATTTTTTTATAAAAGTTCAAAAGTTAAAAGCAGGACTCAACTGTCACTTTTAAAACCGATCATATAACCTTCAATATAACCATGCACATAACCTCTCTATAAACGTGAACATCCACATAAATACGTTTATTTGTAAAATATTTATATTATTCGTAATGGGAAATTCGGAAGACTTTTCATATAATAAATACGGGCATTTTCCAAATGCTGTGTGCTTTCAAAGTAAGCTTAAGCACCCTTATACTATTGTAAATAAATAATATATTTCTATCTTAACAGATTATCAAAGAGGTATTGCTAAAGAAGCATTGGATGCGGAAAAAGAAGAAGAAGCGCTTTATCATTTGGTGGAATCTCATGCACCTTATCAACGCCTTGCAATAAATTCATTAAAAAAAGAGGACAGCGAAAAGTTACATCAAATGGAATTTAATTGTACCGATTCAAAGATACCGGATAATATGAAATTGCTCAAACAAAAAGTTAAAGAATTACCGAAAGGTATGTAGATTGAATTCCTGCTTTATTTAAGGATAAAAGCAGTATTTTTGTAGAATGGACAATCGTACAATTAACCCCCTTACTGAACATTGCGGAATGTTACAATCTACAAAATACTCCTTACACAAATCCTTTG
Source organism: Leptodirus hochenwartii (assembly GCA_947310635.1). Classification (NCBI taxonomy): domain Eukaryota; kingdom Metazoa; phylum Arthropoda; class Insecta; order Coleoptera; family Leiodidae; genus Leptodirus; species Leptodirus hochenwartii. Next base: position 5,029,263 of record OX371185.1, on the reverse strand, counting down.
TTCTTAAGTGTTATCAATGGGGGGGGAGGTCTCGACAAACCGTTTGTTATAACATTAAAGGCACCTAAAGATAGTAATGGTAAACACATTAATATACGCGAGAGATTCCAAGAAATAATGACCGATTTTAAAACATTATACAATACCAAATGGACCGACCTTTCCAAGAACTATCAAAGAAGCTATGCTGAAAAGAGAGTATATTTAGATTGTCAAATGAAGCTGTGCACTAATCAATTATCTAACGATTGGCTCATGGAATGGAAATGTTTTTTGATGAGCTCCTTCGAAAATGAAGAACATAACGAATTATTATCGTTAAAACTTGCAGAGTTCTTACGAGAACATGATTTGTATATTATACGTTTTTGAATCATTCAGGCATCTCCTTGAATTAAATTTTTACATTTGCAGACAAGATTTATCGGAAAGAACTAAAATTATTTTAAAGTACCTATTTCGAGGGGCTTCCTTTTTATCTTCAGTCGAATTAATAAGAGCCTTAAGAGCTACCGTATCGCATAAATTAAATTCTTCATTTTCTAAAGAATTTTTAAAGCGCTCCTTACAACTGAACTTTCACAATCTTCCTAGAAATCCGCTAATACTAATATTAGACGAAGTAAGTATAAAAAATTACGCCTTTTTAGCTACTCAAAATCTAAACACATCCCTAAACCTCTAGAAACTCGAAATATACCCCTGGGAGATGATTCCGATCTTACAGAACACCCCGGTAACGCGAATGCCCTCGTTTCATTTCACGCATTCGTTGTATAATCATCATAAAGCGCGTATTCAAGACGGCTATTTGACCGGTCTTAATTACGATAATAGCGCGTATTTAATCAATCCAGGGGTGGATTTGCCCGCGATGCAGGAACGAATGAGTAGCTTCATGTCTTACTGGATGCCCCAGTGGGAGGGTATCGTGGGCAGACCGCCCACTGAGGAAGAATTCGAGGATTTATTGCAGAAAGGGGATATATTCGTGTAAGTAATTCGAAATTTTACGTGAAGATCAGGTAGAAATGAAGATAGTTTAGATAATTATAGAGTCTTGTTAAATAGATTAAATTATGTGATAGTCATACAGAAATCTATTTATTTATTATAGCACTTTACCAAAGACTGAATATTTTATTAAAAAAAAACATCAGTTATCTCGGTAGTGCATATTAATATTACTTTTATATGAACATTTTCCAATATTCTATATAAAGTTAGTTAGTTAAAGAGTCCGCAATCCTAAAGATTGGTTGGAAACAGCACGCCATGCCGATCTATCCTGAGCTAATCCCTTCATCTCCCTATAGCTATTCATCTCAACGTCTTCAACTATCTGACTCACATACTCCAATCTAGGCCTACCTACCCCTCTCTTTCCCTCCACTCTACCTTCTATGATCAATTGCATAATCCCCCCATGTCTAAGGATATGCCCTACTAATCTGTCTCTCCTACGCTGTAACACTCTCCAGATACTTCTCTTCTCCCCTACTAACTCTAGTACAGCTTCATTTGTTACTTTATCTTCCCAACCAATCCTCATCATCCTCCTATAACACCACATTTCAAGTGCTTCTAATCTACGCTTCTCTTCCTTTCCTATAGTCCACGCCTCACACCCGTACAGTGCTACACTCCAAACATATACCTTCAGTAATCTTTTTCTAATACCCAAGTCAATATTTGATCTTAAAATCTGTTCTTTTTCTACGAATGCCTTCCTACCCTGTGCTATCCTACACTTTATATCTACCTTGCTTCGATTATCGTTTGTGATTGTACTGCCTAAATAACAAAAATCTGACACTTCTTCGATTCTATTATCTCCTATTGAGATCCTCATTTTTCTACTGCATTCCTTTTTGTCACACCTCATCACTTTAGTTTTACCTATATTTATTTTCATGTTAAAATCCCTAGTCAATACTGCCTGCATACCATTCAATACCCTTTCTAAATTCTTTTCGCTTTCTTCCAATATAGCTATATCGTCGGCGAATCTCAGCATATATATTTTCTCTCCCTGTACATTCACACCTACACTATACTCTTCTTTTACTTTGTTTATTGCATCTTCTATATATAGATTAAATAATAACGGTGAGAGTGTACATCCCTGCCGAACTCCCTTCCTTATTTTTGCTACCTCTTCTTCCCCCTCAATTCTAACTAAGGCAGTTTGGTGTTTATATAAATTAAAAATTATTCTCCTATCCTTATAATCCATACCCGTTTCTTTTAAAATTCTAAACATTATGTCCCAATCTACATTATCAAATGCCTTTTCTAAGTCTACAAAAGCTATGCAAGTTACCTTTCCTACCCTCTTTCTTTTTTCTACTACCGTTCTTAGTGCTAGAATCGCCTCTCTCGTCCCTCTGTTTTTCCTAAAACCAAACTGATCTTCTCCTAGCCTTTCCTCTACTTTATTTTCTAATCTCCTATAAATAATCTTTAACAATATCTTCGATGCATGTGATAGTAGGCTAATGGTCCTATAGTTCTCACACAAATTAGCTCCTATTTTCTTCGGCATTGTTACTATTCTACTACGCTGAAAATCCTGTGGTACTTCTCCCTTCTCATATATTTTACATATATAAAGTAATATCCCTATATTTTATAATATATCTTCCTTTATTCGAAGATATAACGGTCATGGAGACGGGTGTCAATTCCTAAATGGAGATAGAATTAAATATCTACATATCAAAGCTGTTGTATTTCTCTTTGGTTGCGCTAGCGTTAGTTATCGATCTAGCGGACCTCTTTGTGCTTTATATACCACTCTGCAACATTACCTAAGCGCTTGCTGGCAAGTATTTATTTTATTCAATAGTATTGACAGGTCAATAATTAACCGTTGACCTGTTACAATTGCCTTAATAAATATTTTAGCCCGTGTTTATTGGGCATGCTGTACGAAGTTGGCGATAAAGATACCGATTTGATGGCCACTTCCTTATTATCTACGTGGATTCCTTCTGAAGCGCCTAGAAAGTGGAATGATATTGATAAAAGAAAGTGGATGCATTCCGAGATTAGTAAATCTAAATTATCTGCTAAAATAATACACTATTTATTGAACTTATTTGGTGTTGTAGAAGATATAGATTCTTTGCCGTCAATAAATGAGGAACAAAGTAGCTGTATTGATGAATCAAACTTGTTGCTGGCTTTAGCAAAAGTTAAGACAAACAACAAACTGAGTTGTATAACTAGATCTGCATTTGTTGCACGTGGCCTTCCAATAAGATAATTTGTTTCAATTGTGTTATGTATTTTTTTTTAAGAAAACAAAAATATATTAAACGTTTTTTGCTTTACGACTAATGAAGAAAAATAACCTTGTCCTAATTTTTTTTTTGTTACTAAGGTAAGTAACAACTAAAAAAGTGTAAAAATCTTTTAAATTTTATTTGAAATAAATTATAACATTTAAGTAATTGAAACGTTGAAACTTTAAAATTATAATTACAATCTTGAGACAATTCGAATATCAATTAAATAATAATCAAACATCTTACAACACGATTTCTTAGAAAGAAAAACTTAGCGCTCATGTATTTTAAAAATAAATATTCACATCGAGACATGGTACAAACAAACTGACGAAACGTATTAGACTTTCTCGCGTTTCTTGTAGTTACGTTTACTCGCACACCGACTTATTATATCAATTACGTGCGACTTGTGATCGAAGATCTTCATGATCTGCGCCTTTGCTTCAACCATTCCGTCATTGATTATCTTTATTCGCTGCAAATTACCCTACGAAACACCACAATCATGTATTAAAACCTCATTTCATTCATTTTATTTATTACCTTAATCAACTCGTTTATTCGATTAACATCTTTATCGTGACTGTTCCATTCCCTCGATTCTGTGTATTTTAATAACTCTGTTAATTGATTGTACACCGCCTGTTCTTGATCCGCCTGCAATAAATCCAAAAAGTACCAAATTTACACAGGTGCAAAAATTATTTAAATTAACTTCCAAATACGAATTGCTTACCAGATCTTCCATCTGTGTGGATAAATGATGTATCTTCCATCCGTTCACTTTATCCAGCACCCGATATTGATTTGACAAGTCCATTATAGACGGTCTTCTCTCGTCCTTCGGCTTGACATCGGAATACCTCAAATAATGATTATTCGTCGTCTTCCAAGTTTGTCGGTAGCTATTCAACAAGCTCGCTTGAGGTTTTCTATTCACTCGTTCCGTCACCATCTTCCCGCCGCTTCTTTGCTGTTGTTGTTGGTTTAACGGTTGAGTTTGAGATGTCGTATCGTGCTCCAGTTTGATTTGGTTTAATTGAAACGGTTGTTGCGATTGGGAGTTTAAGAATGTTGCGTTGGACGCGCGAGTTGGGTCACTCTCAGACATCGGGATGTGATGGTCCATTTGCATTTGATGCGGGGCATGCTCTTTCTTCACGTCCCGGTGGTCGTTAAGGAATTGCATGTCGTCGTGCCGATTGTCGTCGAAATCATTACCCGTACTAAAAGAATATCACTAGCTAGACCGAAGTTTAAGGAACAGTATTGAAAACTGTCCAAATTCAAGATTTCCCCAATTAAAATCACCATTTATCAGTTTTTTTATAAGGGGAAACAATGTAGTCAATAATCTTACAGATTTTGTTTTCGCGGCTTTTTCCGTGGACTCATTTCAGGCGGAGGTCGATTTTCCTCTTCACCCTTTATTATATTTATTGGCATTGAAACCATATCTTCGTGTGCATCCCCTAAACCGGGGCTGGAAGATGCTGATATTGTGGTGCTACCACCTTCTGTTAAAAATATAGAGACAACTAAAAAAATCGAACAAAAAAGAAACAAAAGATTTTGATTAAATTTTAAGTTACCAACAAACCATTATTCGTTCAAAAAAAAAATCAATCACGTATATCGTAGACCAGAATTTTTTCTAATTTCTGGTCTACGATACGATGTCCTAAAGATACACTATAAATCATCTAATACCAGAACTATTGCCGTTATTTCTCGAGTCCGGTCGAATATGCGGCGAGCGCGGCAATTCTAACGGCATCTGCAGCTGTTGGTGCTGTTGCTGGAGTAAATGTTGCACCTGCTGCTGTTGAATACTGTTCAACGTTGTTGTGAGATTCTTCGCCGCCTTCAGCGGTGAGCCATCATTGTCGCGCTTCCGTAATATACTCGGCCGCGGTGACGACGTCAATTTAGCCGGCTGTTGTTGAGATATTGTCGCTGATGCTGCAAATCGAGAAAGTCGACTCAAAACAACCGTTATAAAAGCAACAATGAGCTGAAAAGAACTCCCAGACGAACGCCATAGTGGCAAAAATAAATGTATACAAAATCGCCGCACATTGTTGAAAATCTAATCGTATAATTGCAAAGACAATGTGCATACCGTTAATTTGATTGTGGGTGTAAATAGTGGGCCTAAGAGTCGGTATCGAGACCTGCGACATGGAGAATGCACTGTTAGGCTGTAGTTGCGGTAATACAAGTCCACCGACTGAGCTGTCGCTAACGGACGCCGAATTGCCCGTGAAAACGTCAGAGATTAACAGACCTTGAGGGATACACAAGAAAATCTCATTTTTAGTCTACTGATCTACTTACGTAGTGATCGTGATTGTTCAGCGGTGACTGAAGACAACATGGTGGAATAGAAGCAACTCACAGCGCAACGAAATAAGCTCAGAAACGTATTGTACAAGCGGATTTAATTGATGATAATGAAGTTGTGATTCGATGAACGAACGAATAGGGCAATGTAGACTGATATGATGGTAATTATTCGTGACAATTATAAAAACAATTGATACAAAGCCTGCTTAGTGATGTTGGAGTGCGATGAAAAAAAAAAAAATATATATATACACTTGTAAATGAATAAGGAAATTAAACGATATTTTTACGATTTTCAAGTTGAAGGTCTACTTAAAGAGCGGCGGTGTGTTAATGTACCTGGAGATGCACGTTTAGGTGCAGATGGCACGGTTGTATGAATGTAGACGTTGGTCTGGGCGAGGCCCGGTTCACCCTGTTGTGGGTACACCTTCCCAATTGGGATGGCCTGTGTCGTTACCACAGATGTCTGTCTCTGCGTAACTATGGCAGCTGGTTTCATATTCACTGCACAAACATTCATCATTTTTTAAATATATAAATATAAATAAAAATACTATAAGAGAATAAAATATATACCAATGGTTCTAGCTCCGGTAGTTGTTATATTTTGAATAGCTTTGATTGTAGACGCCGTTGAATGTATTGCACCTGCAATAAACACAAATAAAGTAAAAATTTAATCGTGATACATCAATTGGGATTTTTTAACACTGAATACAACACTCTATTTTTAAGTATTTAATACCCGATTCTTTAAAAACGATAGCACTTTTGCAGATGCACGAACCTGATTGATGAACGATACCCTTCACTGGCCCTCCGCCAGGGCCACTAAGGACATGATGGGGTGACGTATTTGCCACAGCCACCAAGGGGAGAGAATGCAAATTGAGCGTGTGCGATCGAACACCCTGTCCGGCACCTTAAATAAAAATTAACCACGTTAAAAAATAATGAAGTATTTTTCGAGTTTTTCATTGTTAATGCTAAAGCAGTACCTCCAGCGCCAATTAATTGCGTTTGTTGCTGTTGTCCGTGAGCGTTATTTGCCAGAGACAACGTGGCTGCGCTGCCAGGCGCTACGGTTACAGATAATCGCCCTCCTGGACCAGCCATAGACACAGGAGGGGCGGGTGTAAGAGTCGCACCCCCACCGAGCGACGTAGGCAATGCTGTTACGTTCGCTAAGGTGGAGGAATTCGATGCTGGCGTATAAGAGGATAAGCCTCGGTTAACTATTGTAGGTGAGCCTGTGTAAAATATAATTTATTTATTTGGTAAGCAAATTAACTATTCCTAAATTGGATGATTATTTAAAAGGGTTAGTTCTTTACCTAGAGTGGCTAGTGGTTGATTTTGCTGCTGCTGGTGTGAGATAGTGCTGACGGCAGATATGCGAACGCCGGTGGAGGTCACTACAGTGGTGCCTGGAGGAGCAGTGAGTACGCGAGCGCCTGCCTGCGCCGTTTGAGCGCATGAAGGCATCGATAATCTAGTTGCAGTCACCTAAAGTTAAATAATAACGTACAGAATTTATAAAAATGCTGCTGCTAGTAAAGGTACCACAGATCTCGGTGTGGATGTTTGGCGGAACGCTGTATTGGTCGTGCCAATAGCTAAGCGTGGTGCATTGGTGAAGGAGTGCTGCGTTTGTTGCTGATTAACGCAACCAGAGCCGCTGTACACTAATGTCTGAGTACGATTAGGAAGCACCTGTGCTATACTTGCGCCGCCAGCGATGTTTGTCGTGCCAACCTGCCCTGACACAGTGCCAGACTTAAACTGGTGCAACTGCCAACAATCAAATAAGACGTTTTAAAACTTTTTACAAATTTATTACTTCCGACTAAATGTATTTTTAGAGATAAGCAATCACAATAGGCAAATGATAGGTAACGGGGCAATATAATAAATTTACCGGACTGTTTAGAGGCAGATGCGACGAGGGTTGGAATATTGTCGGCCGAATCGTCGCTAACGTTGTATTAACAGCTTGCAATTGCCCGCCAACAGATGTTTGCTGCTGTTGGCCTGGCTGAGTTCGCGTCACCACTAGACCGGCTGGCACAACAGCCGCAGCACCTTTTGGCGTTACAATAGCGGGCGTTATAGTCGCACTACCGATACTAGTGCCACCCAACGATACAGATACGCTAGTGGACGTGGAACGGATTGGCGTAAGAAGCTGGAAAAGCACAAATCAGTAGGCAACAATTAGCAGATTTTACCTAATTATCATGATATAAAAAGAATATTTTCTTCCATCTTAATCTTACATTACCTGTTGTTGCTGAGGAACGGTACTTTTGCTCGCGTGTTGATAGTGCTGCTGTTGTTGTATATTTCCATTTCCAGCCGCAACTACAGCAGAATTTGGCAGAGCATTGACAGTTGTCAACCAAGCACTTGTTACTGCAGATGGTACAGCTGCGGGGTTCTGCGCGGGACTAGGTGTGCGCGTTGGACGTACGGAAAACTGCTGCACACCGACGTTAGGGACTGTTGCCGCCACCAAGTTAGAAGATTGTTGAGACACAACATTGAGGCCAGTAGCAGATACGACAGTCCCATCTCGAACCTACCAAATTCCAATCGGAATATTCCATGGAACGTTGTATATTAAATACAATATTAAAAATATACAAAACTACAATGAACTACCCGAATCAGTGACAGTTCATATTTTAGAATATTTAAATTTACAGGCAGTATTTATGTTCGAAATTACTAAAATTATCACAACTTATTGAATTTTGTATAAGTCTTCCGTAAATCATGCTTTTTAACATCGCCCAAATACCTCAAATCATTTAATTACCAATTGCACCTTTCGAAGGCTATGCTATGAAATATTAGCAAATTGTTAAGTGTTGTATTATAACTTTGTAGTTCATGTATACGCATATAGAAAGTATAACTTCTTTACACATCTTATAGAAAAGCTCCACAGTTTCACTTGTTGATTGAGCGCCTTTCATCTTACCCCATATGATAATAAAATTACCTCCAGCATATATTCTGCGACATTCGAAATTGAGTTACGAAGCAATTTCCTCTTTTTTAAGCAGTTTTCTCATTCAAATCTATTCTTCCGCACGATGCAGACAGGTTACTCTCTAATTTAAAAAAATAAAAATTTTAATCATAAGGGGCTTCACCACCAGCATACTTTTGCCGATAGAAGCTAGTTTATCATAATCTTTAATATTTTTTTTTTGTTTCTATTTATTATATATAAATGTTTGTAAGAATAATAAATAAATAATGTAGACAAAATAATATAAACGACCACAATATCGTGAAATAAACACAAGAAATATTTTCTTCAGGAAAATATACTGAATGAAATTTTATACCTTCGAGCCTAGAAACAACTGAAGTTGCTAGTTTCATTAATTCATCGCAGTATGAAATGGGAAAATAAATTAACATACTGCAATGTAGAGGACATAATATGAAATGTGATACTTATTTCTCATTATTATGCAGTGATGTGTGTATACGTATGGATGTGAAGAAAATTGGTTAATAAAGATACGTATTTTATATATCATTGATTTAAAAAAGTATTTTTCTTCTCTATTGTTCTTACAGCAACTTTATAATAAAATAAAACTCGTAATTAATTTGAAAGCAGCATTTCTCATTAAGTTTCATCTATGTCCGTACCTCAAGTTTTCTGCTTACTTCATTTTTATATAAATTATTTGTCTGAAAGGTAATCCTTGAAATTTTTATGGACTCAAAAGCTACCAAAAAACCAAAAATTTGCAACTACTGTTTATGTGATTGGGATCAGATTGCAAACAGCTCGAAGCCAGTGAAGCATATCTGAGTTCTTGGGGGAGATATGGGAAGGGTGGGAGCCTGTTACTATAGCGGTTCGCTATTACGCTAAAGCATAGTTAATTGTATCCCAACTAAGAATGGTATCGAGTATAGAGGTAAGGTGGCGCTGAGCTACGGTCACCCATCCAAGCACTGACCTAGCGAGACGTTGCTTAACTCTTGTTATCGACGCTCAATGCATTACCCGCATAGGCAACTCGGCGTTCAACTATGTAAATAAATTTCGCAAAAGTTAAATTTTATGAACAATAAAAAAAATTCTAGAAAATAGAAAATGTTTTGTTATACCTTCATTTTTGTAAGTGCAAAAACTTTCAAACAAATTAAAAATGTACATCATACAATCTATATTTTGATTTTGACAACAACTTCTTTGTTAAGTATATATCTAGTAATACAAAATTTGACTATAAGAAATGTTAATAAACTATAAAAAGACTCTTAGAGTAACAATAAATATACGTACAATAAGTGGGGCTCTTATATTAGCCCCGACATTACTATTCCTGGGGGCGGATAGATTGGCGACGACGGCGGGGCCTCGGGGCACATGATAAGTAGCATTCATTTGGGGGGAGGTTTGCGCTGACACCACTGGCAGGCTCGCTGCTAGGGTGATTTGCGCGGGTCGTTGAATCGTGATGTTGGCTGGCAACGCTGTGCCGCCCGCCTTTCCCGTATTAATAATTCCAGTGATCTGGTGACCTGCTCATAAACATACACGAAAAATAAGACTGACGTCGCCAATACACCGATTGTTGATTATTATTATAATAAATCCATTTATTGGCATATGAAAAAAATTTGAAAGTACAGCCAAAAGGAATGCCATCAAATAATAAACTTTATAAGATATACGGCACATCCTGTAATACTGTTTGATATCGCGAATTATACCTGCCGCTTTCAGCACTTGACTGGGCATTATAATGGTCGACCCAGTGACCGTTCCTCCTTGTCCCGGGGCCGTCGTCAGTACACGCATACCGCGAATCGTTTGCTGGCCAGCCATAATCAGGGGGGTCTTAACGTCCACAGTTTTCACAGACGCGAGTTTCGCCAGGTCCAGCGGATGCGTCTTACCCGGATCGAGTTTGTCTTCACTAGTGCCACTCATTTGAATCGATTTAACACTTTTCCGCCAATTTTTACATCTCAAAATGTGCGATCGTTCGCTGGTAATATGCACAAAGCGCGATTTTTCAACTGGATCGTGTTCATAGGACTCCCATTTTATGGGGAATAGTTCACTGTACGTTCCGCATGTTACGGACGACTTTTTTTATATACTCGATACGGTAGAGACATGTAGAAAACAATAGAATACTGTCCCCAAATACGCTTTAGCTTCACACAAAAACATCCGAACAACAACTAAACGTCCGTGCAAACGATAACCAAACATGTCGATCAGTTGCCAAGTGAATTTGATGTAGATTCGAAACTACGCTCGGTTGTGGTGGGGACGAAGAGGGGATGTGAATCCATCATCTGTCAGATGATATCTACAAATTTGGAGGTTATTCCGGCTGATTTGTTGGCATTTGTATTGCATTTTGTTTATTTACTATTAGCAATAATGATTAAATAATCGAATATCCTTACGTTGTAATTGTCCTTCGGCGTCATGACGGAGGAACGGCTGGTAACGGAAGTGCCTAGCAGCTTGAAACAATTGGCGCGATTAGTTGTGAGAGGATTCTATCCCATCGAGGATGTCTTGATCGTCGATATGCTCGTCCGCAATCCTTGCATGAAAGAGGATGACATGTGCGAACTGTTGAAATTCGAGCGGAAAATGTTGCGCGCCCGAATATCCACTTTGCGCGGCGATAAATTCCTGCAAGTGCGCTTACGTATGGAGACCGGCCTAGACGGCAAAGCGCAAAAAGTCAACTATTATTTTATAAATTACAAAACTTTCGTAAATGTAGTCAAATATAAATTGGATCTGATGCGGAAGCGGTTAGAGACTGAGGAACGGGATGCTACAAGCAGAGCTAGCTTTAAATGTCTGAATTGTTTGAAGACTTTTACTGACCTGGAAGCGGACCAATTAATCGACTATATGACGAGCGAGTTCCGATGTACCTATTGCCGTGAGATTGTCGAAGAGGATCAAAGCGCCATGCCTAAAAAAGACTCCAGATTATTATTAGCCAAGTTCAACGAACAGTTAGAACAATTGTACATACTTTTAAGGGAGGTGGAGGGCATTAAACTAGCTCCGGAGGTCCTGGAACCGGAACCAGTGGATATTAATACGATACGAGGCCTGGATCGGAGGAGCGTCTTAGGAGGAGTTGGCCTGGGCGGTGATGCTTGGTCCGGAGAAGCCACCCGCGGCCAGGGCTTCATGGTAGAAGAGACTAGAGTGGGCATTACCATAGATGACACATCAGCCTCGCTAGCGACCAACAACCAACGCAAGGAGGCACCAATATGGATGAAAGAATCCACCATTAACTCCTCCCTGGACTCTGCCACGCGTCAAACAACAACGGAAAGTATCCTAGAGGCAGCTGCCGCTGAAAGTGTTGCTTCCAACAATTCTACAGGCAAATCAGACGATATTATGAGCGTATTATTAGCGCACGAGAAGAAAGCCTCTTCTGCAAATGTCACTGCCAATTCATTATTGAAAGGACATCAAGATTCCGATTCGAGCGGCGAAGATGAAATGGCTGAGGTCAAGGAGATTGGTGCGCCAGAAGTGGCGACAATGGACACCGACGACGAGGATGAGGAGGAGGATTCAAATGTTCCCACAGTCACTGTCGGAATTAAAACTTATAATATCACGGAAATTGATGATTCTGTTATATCTGAGATGACCCAGACTGAGAAAGAGACGTATGTTCAAGTGTTCCAAGACTATTATTCGCACATGAGTTACTAAAGTTGTGTATATCCACTTTTAAAATGTTATATTAATACAATGGATTTTTAGCATTTTTGAAATTTTTTATTTGTATTATGTAATTTCCGAAAGTTTGATATTATTTAGCCTGGATAGTCCAAACCGTAAATAATCAAAGCGAATTGTTTTAGTCCAAATTATTGAAACTATTTCTTTAATTTTAGGAATGATGAAAATATTTTGTAGAATATTTTAAAAAATCGCAATGATTGTTTAATTAATATAGACTGTAATTAGATGTAGTATTCTTCGATTGTTGGTTTTAACATACAAAATAAATTTTTGCATCACATGGTTTATTTTCATCCAAAATTAATTTAATAACGACATTTAGAATTAACTTTGTCGCAACAATATTCTATTCGAAAAATGCCATTATCGTACATGACTATATAAAAAAAAAAAAGCTAAAGAAAGTAGCGTTTGGTACACAATGTTCCTTTTCCAATTACAAAGAAAAACTGCACAACGACTTCGCCATTATTCACTTACGACAGCATTCATTAATTTTTTTTTTAGAGAAACTGCTCAATCGATTGTACCATTTGACAAATTAGCGTAGAAAGTATAATTAAATAATTTCCTACGTGGTTTCTTCATAATGGAACAAATCTATTTATTAATGAAGGCCGAATTAGAATCCAAATTTAAATCCGACACGCTAAACATTGTACTTCTCATTCACTTCCACTTCGTGATGTAAAAACCAGTTTTTTACTTTACCCAGACGACTATTATTAAACAAAACAAATGTTCACTTTGCAATAAAAAATTTACAACATATCGTATATAAACACAATAATGCGTCCACATTCACGAACGGGCACCGTAACAATTATCACCATCACAGCGCCCCTCGGTAATCCAAAGCGAATGCTAATAGCGTCCACCCCGTGGCCCGCCCCTAATCATGGGCGGTGGTGGAGGCATAATCATGCCACCTCTGATCATACCACGTGGCGGGCCAAATCGCGGCGGTCCGCCTCTGCCTCTGCCGTGCATGGGAGGCCGGAAGTTCATTGTGTTACAGTCACCTGAACCGTCCGATAGACCTAGGGACGGGCGGAATTGACCGCGCGATAGCATCATGCCCCCTTAAAAAGGTGAAGCGTAATGTAAATGAATTATGTAATGTAAATAATAAATATAAGCAACACCAAAGTGGTCAGGTGTAACAAGAAGGAATGCAAGTGAAAGTTAAGGATAATAATACGAGATGATAGAATAGAAGAAGTGTCGGACTTTTCGTATTTGGGAAGTAGGATCACAAAGGATAACCGAAGTAAGGTAGATTTAAAATGTAGGATAGTATAGGGTAGGAAGGCATTTGTAGAAAAGGAGCAGATTTTAAGATCAAATATTGACTTGGTATTCGAAAGTGATTACTGAAGGCATATGTGTGGAGTGTAGCATTGTACGGGTATGAGGCGTGGACTATAGGAAAAGAAAAGAAACGTAGAATAGAAGCAATCGAAATGTGGTGCTACAGGAGGATGATAAAGGGAAGATAAAGTAACAAATGAAGCCATACTAGAGTTAGTAGGGAAAAGAGAAGTGTTTGGAGAGTATTACAGCGCAGGAGAGATAGATTAGTAAATCACATTATTAGATATGGGGGCTTTAGGCAATTAGTTATAGAAGGTAAAGTAGAGGGAAAGAAAGCGGTAGGTAGGCCTAGATTGGAGTATGTAGCTCAAATAGTGGAGGATGTTAGGATGAATATCTATAGGGAGATGAAGGAATTTGCTCAGGATAGATCGACAGATGGCATGCTGTTTCCAACCAATCCTTAGGATTGAAAAACTATTCAACTAAACTAATGTAATGTAAAACGATATAAAAAGAAGAGCTGAAGATATCCATCTAAAATCGATACATACGAATGGAAGAAAATACAATATCACACATAGAGCAGTCGCACACTTCAATAACGTACCACAAAATATCAGAAATACAACACCGGCAGCATTCAAAAAAGAAATCTAAAGAACCACATAATAAGTAATACACCAAGAGAAGAAGAATAAGCAAAAATATATATCTTTCTTTACGCAATATTAGAGTGTAAGATATAATGCACCTTGATTAAGAATCATAAACTTACTTAAATGTTTTTGTTATTACAAATTTAAAACAAACCTGCCCTCTCATACCAGCGAGAAGCTGCCTGAGAGGGTCTATTATAAGGTAGATTAGAATATTTGTTATTTTATAATACTGTTTTTTTTATAAATAAATAAAAACTAAAAAAAAAAGGATTTTTTTTTAAGAGAATGTAAAAAAATGGATAGAAGGAATGTAGTATAAAAAAACTTGGGTGAAAATAATTTGGGGTATCGAGTACGATGAGTAAAGTAAAGCACGTACCACGTGGTGGGAAATTGCCCCCATTTCTGCCAAAGTGGTTATTGTGGAAGCCTCGCAAGTGTGGCGGCCCACCACCATTATTGAACTTATTAAATTCGAAATAGTTGCCATCGTCCATCATATCATCATCGTCTAAATCGTGCGAAAAATTGTCATTGTAGTTGTTGCTATTATGTCGGCTGTATTCATGCTGCTGTTGCTCCCGATATTTACGGTACTCCTCCTCGTTTTCGAACATGCGTGGGTGACCCTGTGGTTGTATCTTAAGACAAAAATTGTTTTGCATTTACGAAATAATGCGAAACAAAAAAAACTCACTCTAAGATCCAGATCGCTTCTATGCCTCAAATCGATATCCCCCGCGCCGAACATGGGGCTATTATTCCTCCGCATGTCCAGATCATGATGGCCTTGCATCTGTTGCTGCTGCTGTTGCAGTCGCATATCTGCGTCGTTTTTATCTGGGAATCGAACGCTGATATCATCCTTTGGCGGATGCGCGCCCGTTACTTGCGCATGCTCATCGTCACTGTCGTCTATATAGGCGTCGTTGAGGTAATCGTGTTCGCTGTCATTGTCCAACCCCCCTTCATTGTGCGCAATTACATCCTGCAATTCTTCGATCTGACCAGAGTCGATGAATCTCTTCAGCGACTCTGGCCCTTCCGATATTGCAATTTCTAATTTTGAACCAGCTGTAAATGTTAAAATGTAAGTTACTATTCCTAGACACCCTGTACAACCAACTTACGTTCAACTGGTATAACTTTTCCATAAATAATAAGGGCGTTTGGTGTAATCTTCTGCAAAGGCACAACTCCTGGTGTGTTTTCTACAATTTGCGATATTACATCGCTAATTGCCGAATCATCTTCTATTAAAAAAATTTTTTTTTCAACAAAATTTGTTCGTGCCATTATATTGGTAATCAATATGATTACCTCCAGTTTCGTTCCATTGTGCTTGGAAATTTCTAGGAATTGGTTTGCTGTACGGTACCTTCTTCAATAACTTTCGATCATCCGCATTTGAAACGGAATCTAAATCCAGACCAGGAATAGCCATGCTGTTGTCATCGACGATTGGTAAGGAATATTCGACTCTATCTTCTGGGCCCATTCCAGGAATTATTGAAGGTTCATCTACCAAAAAAAACACAATTCCAAATTTTTCTGCATTTTTGAAAATTATAGAAATAATTTGTACCCATATCAACATCGTCTAAACCAGATATACCAGCTGGTAGGGTGTTCAAATTATATTTATCCCTCATTTGATCTCCAGGTCTATTTCTCGTCCAAAATTTACTGGTGTGATCATTTGACCCAGAGCATAAAATATGACCTAAAGGATGCCAAGCTAAAGTCCACACGATGCTATCGTGAGCTTGTTCTATAGCGCCAACTTCCTTATCAGCACTGAAACAACAAAATATCATAATTCCTTCGTATTTTTAAATATAATTTCGGACCCACCCAACGTGCCAGAACATGATCGAGCCATCTGACCCGCCACTGCTAAAAAGACCTTCGTGATTTGGATGCCAAGCTACGCTAGACGCTTCTTTCTTATGACCACGGAACGTTTGCACTTCTTGGTTTAGGTTTCGAAGATCGAAGAGCTTTAATAAATGGTCCCTCGAGGCGGTAATCAGCCAGTTGCCATTGTCGTTCCATTTTAGGTCCATTACAGTCGATTTGTGCGCATGCCTAAAAGATTCACATTATCCCGAAAAAAAGAACATTACAATTGTATAACGCTTACAAAGTGGCTAAAGAATTTCCTGTTTTGGGATCCCACAATTTGATTGGTTGCTGATTATCTTTACTTCCGGATATGATGAGACCTTTTTGGGGATGCCAGTGGACGCATTTAACGTCCGCTCCGTGGCCTATAATAAAATTTTATTTTGATTGCATCGGGGAGTAATTAAATCATATATTTGAAAGTGCCAATTTAATTGGCTCGTGTAAATAATTAAATTGTTAGTTTATGTAAGCGATGTTTCGAAAAATGTCGTACCTCTTAAAATACGCTCTTCCTGATAGCGATAAAAATCCCAAATACGGAGAGTACCATCGTCGGAGCACGTAACAAATTTGCTATCCGTAGGGCTGAAGCTATATCAAATACACACAAAGATACAAAACAGCTTGGCAGATAATAAAAGAATTTACTTATTTGTATATTTAATAGCACAAAATTGATATGGGTACGGTTCAGATATTCTTTATTTGCAAAATATTGCTGCGTAATTACAATAAGTAAAAATTGAGAGGTCTATAATCTGGAAGATGATGTTCAACCATTGATTAATCGCTGGAACGTTT
Organism: Leptodirus hochenwartii; assembly: GCA_947310635.1. NCBI lineage: Eukaryota > Metazoa > Arthropoda > Insecta > Coleoptera > Leiodidae > Leptodirus > Leptodirus hochenwartii. The sequence continues at coordinate 5,012,155 of OX371185.1, read as the reverse complement.
GCCCATTGTGACCGATTCAGAAAAAGTTAGAAGAAAAAGACTATTTTATTGTTTACTTGGTGTTTATTAGGCTTAACATGTTGATTATGAGAAGTAGAAATAAAAATGCCAATTTTCATCCTTTATTAGAATTTTTTAATATTAGTTTCCGAGACAAATGCAGGATTTAAAATAACAACACTCATCCAAATGACCTACAAGAACAGATTGCTGTCGCAGTCCATTCTAGAAAGACAATTGGACGAGATTCCGTTACGATTTACTTTCAAATGAATTTATTCAAAAAAGATTACATATCACATACAAAAGTCTCAACGTATATCACAGGCGCCTGTTAATCATTTTTAAAGTACGCATTTAATTCATTATGTTGAACACTAACCGAAGATTCGCTTTATTTATTATTTTCATAATCTCTTTATTTAAATTTAACATATATTCAGTAGATCTATCGAGTAAATGAGGAGGTAGGTAGGTGTCATTTATTGTTTTTAGACATCTTCATGTATAATTATAAGTAATACGATTTAATTAAAGCTAGGCAACGATACCGATTTAAGCTGTGTCTTTGGTGGAGAGATACGAAGACAATTAGGATGGACAATTGATGGAGTAGTAGGTAGTAGAGTACGAGTAGATACCTTATTCCCCGAAGGGCTTCTTTGTGTGCTTGGAACATCTTCACATTGTTCATGTTGGACTGCCAATATTTCACGTACCCCGCGTGGTCACCCGTTACCATCCAGTTGTCGTTGTGCGACCACACCATCGTCCGAACGGGACTGTCGTGAGCCTACGTCAAACATATCAACACATTTTCATCGATCAACGATTCCGTTAAAAGAATAAATCGATTTAATTAGAGTCGGTACTTACTTGAAGGATCGTCTCGAAATTAAACGTCAGCCCGTTCCATAGGGTGAATTCGCCGGAGCTGGCTCCGGTAACCAAACGCCTACCTTCCGGTGTCCAGGCCATGCAAAAGATCGGGCAGCGCATCTTATTAGTGGCGGTTTTAACGAAGCGCGTCGTCACGCAATTTATAGGATTATCGGGGTAGCTGGGCGGTGGGGCGAGATCCGGATAATACATAACATCCGGCTGGAGGGCGCGTCGATCGCGGTAATCCCTCTGCCAGGTACGCGTCTGCGCATTGCATTAAATATATAAAAAAAACGCAAGCGCGTTTGTGTTTTATACAGATTTACCTCCAATTCCTTAATTATGGCTGAATTATAATCTACAGTTTTGCGCATCACAGATTTTCGCAACCGTTTGCCATCAAAGTCCTCCAGGGTCATATTCCCCAGGGGCCCGGGCAGCGATCGGTTCATATTGAGAAAGGGGCGGAATGGCGGCCTCTGATTGAACCCACCGCGTTGATTGTAGTTGCCATAATGTTGCGGGGGTGGCGGCCCCGGTGGTGGTGGCGGCATAGAGAGATTCGGTGGCGGTCCACTCATATTAGGCGGTGGCATGTGCATTGCCATCGGAGGCTGGGCAAACTCCATAGTACCGTTTTAAGTACTTTCTACACTTTACACGATGCTAATATTTGGTGGCACGTAACAACAGCGAGGCTTACTCTAAAATGCATAATGCATTCATAATGCTCTATATACGATTTTCAACTATAGCCACCACGGTGCGTTATGTATATGCTTCGAGGTTTGGGATCATGATGGTGGCCCAGCAGATATCGCAGGGCGATCTTAATATTGGGATAAAAGCGATAGATTCGGTTTTATTAGACTAATGGGTGTTTTCACGATTGGATATGGTATATTTACAATAATTATAAACACAATTGAACAACGAAACACAGCTGCAAACTGCAACGAGACACGAAAGTTGGCTGCCAAACACTGACAAACTGTCAAGCGCCAAATGTAAGATCATTGGAAGGGGAAGTATCAGTTTGATATTTCGATTTATTTTAAAAAAATTAAAAAAATTAAACTTATGCTTAAACAAGCAGAAGCAATATAAATGCGAAGAAGTATTTATTTATATCATAAAATATAAATAAATCCTCCTCCAATAAAATTCGAAATAGATATTTATGTTGCGTATGTCGCAGCGGATGATTTTGACAGCGTATCCATCTTTCCAGAGCATCCGGCGCAGCGTGAAATTAATCCGGCTCGATTGGCCATAAACATCTGGCTTAACGATGATAATCGATTTTGATTTTGCATAATGATATTGAATAATTTTAAATGTGATTTAGGGTTTGAAGCGTCTTCTGGCTCAATAATTTCATTATTTATGGAGTATTTATCATGTCTTCCGCGAGATATTTTTACTTCTTCGTTAGTTTATTTATCATTGGCAAAGTGCAATCGCATACAAAAATATGGGGACCTGGTTTATATCCGGATAAAATAGTAATGCCCGCTCGATATTTCTTTGTTCGACTGGACGATGAATACGAAGAGTGAGTTTATTTAACAATTTATTGCGATAAATTCGCGTGATTATTTCTTAGAATCGATGCTAAGATCGCGGGAATTACGTTCACAAATCGCCAATGCCGGATCTGGACACAAGTAATGCGAAGTGACCAGATTTTCATCGTTAGATATAAATTATACGAAACGTGCCGAAACTTGCGAATCTCAATCACAAGAAAGGATTATACGAAATTAGAGGATATAATCATTAATAAAGTTATATATGCTGAGGACTGTTATTGTCCTGTTGAAAATGCGCACATCTGGTTCAAAAATGTACAGTGCGATCAAAATATTCCGCAACAAATCCAAACGGATCTGGGCGGATTTATTAATATAAATTTGGAAGAGATGCGCGATAATATTATTAAAAAATACGACAGCCCGAGCTCGGTCAGTTTGTGCCATTACGTTATTAAAACTAACAGCGTTTATAGAAAATGTTACGGCAAATATGTGGGATTTAAAATGTTCATGGATAGTATTTTATTATCGTTGTGCAGAAAAATGATTTTGCCCGATGTGGAGATGTTTGTGAATTTGGGGGATTGGCCGTTATCCAGAAATTCAGAATGGCCAATATTTTCTTGGTGCGGAAGTACCGAGACTTTCGACATTGTTATGCCCACGTATGATTTGACTGAATCTACGTTAGAAAATATGGGAAGGTGTACTTTTACAATCGTCTATCCACCGGGGCTTTTATAAATAATTGTTATATTGCAGGGTGACTTTGGATATGTTGTCCATTCAAGGTAATACAAAAATTCCGTGGGCAAACAGAACGGAGAAATGCTTTTGGAGGGGCCGCGATTCAAATCGCGTTAGACTCAAATTAATCGATATATCGCGAGAATTTCCCGATTTATTTAACGTGTCTATAACGAACTTTTTCTTTTTCCGAGACGAACAAGATAAATACGGCCCCAAAACACCGCATATATCGTTTTACGATTTTTTCCAGGTCTTGTTACTATTTTTACATTTTTTATTACTGTTATTACTGTTTAATTTTATTTTTTTTAGTATAAATATCAAGTAAGTATAGACGGCACAGTGTCAGCCTACCGATTTCCGTATTTATTAGCTGGCGGCTCTTTGGTATTCAGACAGAGTTCGAAATACTACGAGCATTTTTATAACGAACTCGAACCCGGAGTTCATTACATTCCGATCAAAGATGATATATCTGACTTGACGGATCATTTGAATTGGGCAACAGAAAACGATTTGGAAGCTCAAAAAGTCGCTCAAAACGCTAAAGAATTTGCCAATGAGAAATTGCTGCCGAAAAATATTTTCTGCTACTACGTGCTGTTATTGAACGAATATAAGAAAAAATTAAGCAGCGAGGTGCGAATTTTAGAAGGAATGGACAAAGTGGAGCAACCTGAACAATCCGAGAATTGCAATTGCCAAACGTTAAATTCAAAAGATGAATTGTAAGGTTGTAATTAACAGCAAAAATATTGTGATATTTAGTTCATTCGTGAAATCTTGTATAACATAAATACGATCAAATTATTATATACAAAATAAAATCGCTCGAATAAAACACGTTGCATTATTTCTAAGTCCTATTAATATCATTATCTAGTTATTTGCGTTTTCAGTACCGACTAAAATTATTTCTAAATCGTGCAAAAGTTCTTTTTTAACGGAATCGGGTACCATGCTGCGAGCTTTAGGTGTAATTTTGGCAATTAGTTCGTCAATTGTGGGAACTTTATCGTCGTGGTGCTCCAAAATGATCTTACGGCACGCCAGACGGACTTGGTCTCTCCATCCGCAATCGACCAGGCGAGATTGGACTAATTCCGTGAGCCTACAGAAGGGAAAAACAGTAAATGCTGCCAAGAGCCCCGAAGGAATAACCGTGATTTACGCACTTCTCTAGGGCATCGGCTTGTTCTAAATGAAGCGCGATTTTATCTTGGGTCATATTGGTGATGTATTAACTTTTTATATTATCACAAGATGCTTGCACGTGCGTGATTTTAAAATAATGTCCTCACAACTTTACGATTTCCGCAATTGGATTCTAATAAGAATTTCATAAACGAAACAAAGTTATTATGACATTGAAAGAGATAGTGATCAGGTGGTAAATTCAAGGTTACCATTTCACAGATATAAAGGATGGATTGCGATGATGGATATATATTGAATTTTCGGTGTTCGTATCATTGATTAATTATTCCTTAAAATTGACCAAATTTATATCACAAAATGCTTCTTGAAATAAAACATTGGTCACAATATAATCTGCTGAAGAGGCGCATATATTCTTATATAAAATTAATTTGAAATAATATTAGCCTATCCTAGAAACCATAGATTTTCGTTGTTAAAGTAGAGTGTTGTAACTTAGAAGCAAAAATATAAATTAACAGCAAAATTATTTATTTCAAAATTATACCAAGTAACTTCGTAGCAGACAATAATTAATATATATATATATAAATATTAAGTAATAAATACAAATGAGTAAATTACTTTTGAAAAATCGAAAATTTCCACTTGCTAGATTACTCAATAAATTCGAAGAAGTATAAAATATACAAATAAAACAATTATATTTGGATTCAATTACTTAAAATAATAAATAACTTGTTAGATAATTTAGAGCCTTCAATATTAATATGAAACGTGTATTTTTATACAACCACGTTTAATTTTAAATAGTACCTCCCGGCGATTTAAAATACTTTTGGTAAGCTTCTTTTTTCGCTGGAAGCATCGACCGAAACAAACGTTCATTCAAGACTTGTAAAGTCTTACCCAACAATAACTTTTTTACGTCACTTCCACAAAATAACAACATTATGATCTCGCTCCAACTGATCTTCCAGCTGTTGCGCACTGACACCAGTTGCGCAGCATATTTCATCTATGCTGGCAGCCCCATTCAAAGACCTCTGCAACTCTAAAGAATCACAACTGTTACTGGACGCAGGTGGCTGTAATAGAACAGGGTATTTGTGTACACGTCGTATAAGGCCTTCCATAACGCCGAATTGAACGAGTTTTCGTTCATTGATTGAGAGAGCTGCGGGACTGAAACGTTGACACAGATCACGTACAGTGGTGCCACGTGTCATCGCGGAGAACATGCGAAATATATCGCGTAAATTGGGGGGTTTGTTGCGATGGTGCGGCCGGGCACCTTGGCGGGCTACGAAAGCGATACAACGGTTCTGGAATTATATAAAATCTATTCATTGTTTAGAGAATAATTTTTAATCTATATAAACATCAATATGCCTTAGGTAGAACTGAGGGCGCAAGAATAGGAAAGGGAGTCAGGCAGGGATGTACACTGTTATCGTTGTTATTTAAACTACATATAGAAGATGCGATAAACAACGTTAAAGAAATGTATAGTGTAGGTGTGACAATTCTTTACGGAAAAGAAATATATACGATGATATAGCTATCTTAGGAAGAAAGGGAGCAGAATTTAGAATGGCTATAGGAGAAAGATGCAGGAATTAGCTCAAGCGTAAATTAATATATTTCACAGATAGAGCGTGTTTACTTTATTAAAAGTACCTGTAGTTCTTCATCATGTGCCAGCATGCTCAATTTCGGGGTTGTATAATATACATTCCCATATTGAAACAAGGGCACCAGTTGTACAATACCATAATACAACAAGTTTTGCACACAAGCCTTGACCAAATTATTCTCCACGTCCGCTAACGAAGCGATTCGAGCGACATGATTGAAACCGTCAATGTGGGGCGCGACTTGATGGGTGGTGAGATCCCACGGTTGGTGCATGGGCAACGGGCGCACAAATACGGGCACCTGATGGTCCGCCACGTGGGCGGGATCGCGTCGAACGCGCACTACCTTTAAATGCGTGGCTGTTGGGCCTTCCGTTAAAGCGCACTCACCTACCAATGATTATTTGTTCTAAGTTATTTGCAAGTAGTACACTATGCAGAGGAATTTATAAGAGAAATCTCTGGGCTCTAGTGTAATAAAGCTGCCCGTGAATCTGTTTTCATTATTAAAACTGAAAAATTGCAAAATATACGATGCAATTTATAAGTTCATAACGAATAGTGCAATTGAGCTATAATTATATATTAATTCATTTATTAATCTGATTTTAAAAATTATCACTACGGTGTTAAATTATAATATAGAATATCACCCAAATACCGTAACAAGCATTAAGTAGGTAGATGTACATTTCAAGCTAATTAATTAATTAATTTTACATTACTGAAGATGGGCGCATAGCGCTTGAAATGTACATCTAGCTACTTTAATGCTTGTTACGGTATTTGGGTGATATTATATATTATATTAATCTGATGGAAAGAATGTTATTTGACTGATTTAGCTAGCTATCCCATGTGTTTTCCTTAAGTGGTTATATTCAAATCAGTGGTCTACCTCGGGTGCATTTAAATTGTTATGACCGACACCTTGACTTTAAGATGTGTGATCTTTGTCTATCCTTTCAAGTTTCGTGTAGGTTTTGGAATATATGTTTATATATGATTGTATAAGGTATTTAAGAATCAAAATAAGTGAAAATTGTTAGGTCTGATTATAATACAGTTAGAAAAGGTAAAAATAGATAAACGTAAAGAAGAATAGACAAGTAAAACACGAACCAATAAGAAATTGGATAAAACAGCTTAAGTCCATAAATCATGGGAACAAAAAGTTATTTTCCTTCAAACTCACTTTCTATGAACTACCACAAGGTAACACTTGATTCAATCAATTGTTTAATTATTTCTTTTATCGGAACGAAGATTCAATCGGCGCCGGGCTTACCGTATCTATTTAAATTTTCTAATACTTGTTGTAATATCGGGGTCAGTCTTGTCGTGGAATCGCTACTGAGAAAGCTGGATTCCATCTCCATCGCTGTTAAATATTCCGCGAATTTCGTTACGACGGATTCGTAGTGAACGGTTCTAGCGTCACTATCGCAGACGATACATAAATTGAAATGGAACGCGTTTCGTTGGTACTTTTTGTCGTCTATTCGTACCGGATAGCCGAGTATCTTATACTGCGCCAACGTACTGAAACAATGGAGGAATAAAAACTAGAACGATCCGACGATGTTAAATGGGTTTTTTTTACACCGTAATGGTACTTCTTTGTAATTCGGCTTTTGTTATTATATAGACACTAATCCTATCGAATAATTCTTTGGATATAAATTTTTCAGGTACCTACAAAATTACGAGTACAACATATTGCCGAAAAAGAAAATAACCGTTTTCGCACTTGGCAAACAATTAGCGGCCCTTGTGTCGGGTGGAATTCACAATAGAAAATGCACCGTATTTTCGATTCATTCCGGAGATGAAATCCATCCTCGTCTGTACATTCGTCCATATTTCAACTAAAGTTAAAAACTATTATTTATTCATTTTGCACTTCATCGTTTTATTCATCAGCTGCGCTTTGTTTATCTTTCACCATAACATCTGACATGTAAATATAACCTATTCACACTTGACAGATTATAACCTATGACAAGTATCCATTGTGATTGCTATAACCTAAATGAATCACATTTCACAATAAAAACATTGATTGAAAAATAGTTTTTTTTATTAATAATAAATATTTATTAAAATGGGAAAGAAGAACAAATCCAGTTCCTCATTGGGACGGTCATTAATAAAAGATCGCTTCAGTAATTCCCACGGAAAGAAATTTGTTACTGGAGATAAATCTATGGCAAATACCCATCTACACGTATTATAATTTCCTCTTAAATGAATTATTTATTAAATTATAGTTGCACACAACAGAGGTGCAAGATGGGTACGATTGGGGCCGCCTAAATCTTCAGTCAGTTACCGAAGAGTCGTCATTCCAAGAGTTTTTGTCAACGGCAGAATTAGCTGGTACCGAATTCCAAGCCGAAAAATTGAACATAAAATTTGTTAATCCCCGCAATAATATCGGATTACTTTCGAAAGGAGAGTTACTAAAAGCTAAGCAATTGCACGAAGAGAAGAAGGAACTTATTAAAATACCTAGAAGGTAAATTGTAAAAAAAATATTTAATATATAAAGAAAACAATGGATTTGTTTTGATATAATTGTATAGACCTGCTTGGGATATAACGACTACTCCCGATCAACTTCAACAGTTAGAGCGCGACTCATTCTTGGAATGGCGCCGATCTTTGGCTATTCTTCAGGAAGATGATAATGTGCTATTAACACCTTATGAAAAGAACTTGGAGTTTTGGCGACAATTATGGCGCGTGATTGAGCGAAGCGACGTTATCGTTCAAATTGTCGATGCCAGAAATCCGTTGCTATTCCGCTGCGAAGACTTGGAAAAATACGTTAAGGAAGTGTCCGATGATAAAGTGAACGTTATTCTGATTAATAAAGCGGACTTTTTGACTTCTGAACAACGCCAATTTTGGGCTAGTTATTTCGAAGATTTATCAATGCTGGTTATCTTCTTTTCTGCTATTCAAGTTGAAGAAGATATTGATGAACTCACGTCTGACGATAATGAAGATATAATTGAAACTACCGAAGATATAGCTCAAAGCATAGAGCATCTTAAAAAGGCTATTGATTGCACAGAAAATAAACTAAAGGAAGTTACAAAAGATTTGAAGCATATGCTTGAGTGTAGTGCAAGTATAAATTCGTCAAAATTGTTGTCCAGGCACGAATTGATTGATTTTTTCAGACATATTCGTTGCGGCCCAAAAGTATCGAAAGATATTACAACTATTGGTTTGGCAAGTCAATATATATATTTTTTAAACGAGCTTTATTACAATTCCATGGACGTATAGGTGGGATATCCCAACGTCGGTAAGTCCTCAACAATCAATAATCTGCTCACACACAAAAAAGTGTCTGTATCTGCGACGCCCGGCAAAACCAAACATTTCCAGACCTTATATCTCGCCTCCGATCTGTTACTTTGCGATTGCCCGGGCTTAGTGATGCCCAGCTTTGTGTACACTAAAGCGGAGATGATCTGCAACGGTATTTTACCAGTTGATCAGATGAGAGATCACGTGCCACCCGTGAATTTGGTGTGCCATTTAATACCGAGGTGAGAAATCACTGGATATACTTATGGTCAATAAAAATGTAGTAGGTACACTTACGGACAAAAAAAAAGCTGTAAATTTATTACGAACAGTAGTATTAGTTGGTTGATGAAGGACATAATATTAAAAAAAAAAATGCGATAGAGATATTTTTACAAAATTAATTTTGACCAATTTAGGCATGTTTTGGAAGATAAATATGGCATTATGTTGCCAAAACCGATGGATGGTGAGATTACAGATCGTCCACCAACAGCTGAGGAATTATTAAATTCTTACGGATGTAATGATTTAATTTGAAATTATTTAATTGATTTTGTTGTGATGAAATTGTGACCATTATTTTTTAGATAATCGAGGTTTTATGACGGCAAACGGCCAGCCCGATAATCCACGATCCGCTAGGTATATTTTGAAGGATTTTATTAATGGAAAATTATTACACGCGCATGCGCCACCTGGTATAAATCAGCAGGATTATCATGCCTGGGCGGAACGTCAAAGGTCGATAGAAGCTACTGATAGGGTGCTGCCACCTAGAGAAGTGCGCGTTATAAAAGTACGTAAAAATAATACAAAAATCGAAACAATTTTATGCATTTTTTACTTTTATCTTAGCCGAATCGATTAACGTCCGACGATTTGGATAAAATGTTTTTTAAAAATACAGGATTTGGCGCTCATTCGAAAGGAAAATCTATGGGAATCCCAACCAGTGGCGTATCAGCTATGTATAGATATTAAATTTTCGAAAACATTAAATAGATTTAAATTAATATTTCTCGTTGCAGTGATGGACAAGCATTTGATCCAGCAAATCCGAAACCATGGAAAAAAATTCATAAACACGAAAATAAAAATAAAAAGGAAAAACTTCGGAGAGTGTACTCTCATTTGGATCAACATTGACTTAAAAAATCCAATGTATACTGAATAATTGTTAAACATCGATTCTGACAATGGAATGTATCGGAACTAATAAAATTAATTTTTTATTGATATACAATTAATATTTTTTTGTTCAATCATATAACATATAAGGTAATAAAACAGATGATGCATTTAAATATGCATTTTAAGGACCTAAAATAAAAACCTCAATTAAACACGATACTGTGTAATATAGACCTCCGACATTTCTCTTCGAATTCGTGTAAAATTTCGTCCATTTCGTTATCTAAATCATCGCAGGTAGAAAGCTGAAATGGAATTGATTCAGTCGATTTTAGCCAGTTTTCAATTGCAGGTCTTACCATCATGCATAAGTCACTGATTAAAAAGGCGCCTATTGTAGCTTCTTCCAAATTATCTTGTATATCTATATTAATTACGTGGACTATAGAATTATCGACAGGTTTCCTATTCTCCATACATTCCAAAATTTGATCGTAAACGCGCTCTTCGCAAGCTATTAATATGTCGAATTTATCGAAACATTCCTGAAATCTCTCTGGATTGGGTTTAATTCTCTTGTTCCTATCTAACGTATGCAGCAAACCGTTTTGCGTATAACTAAATTAAACAATTAAAGAAATCGACACGTAACATAGCGATTTAATTAAAATACGGCGTGCTGTTGGCGCGGATTTTAAAGGATACAGCGATTTATCTTTAGTTAGTAAATCCTGGTAAATCTCTTCGTACGTTATACCGAATTCATAAACGTTAGGTTTGTCCGCGGCTGAGCCGGGCAATTTAACCTTATCGCCTGTCCCGAATGATTTGACGAGGAAACCTTTTTTCGATAAGAAAGCGTGAGCTTCCATACTACGGTTCATATTACTCGAACAAATTACGGCTATACGCAAATCACTAATAGGATCATCTTTAGGGGCCATAATATTTATTATGACCAGAGGTAGGTGATAAGGTAATGAAATGAATTTGTCCCAAAATTTATTGCTAATATAGATTTTGTAATTTAAGAATGTTAATTTGCGGATTAAGGGCACCGATGAAGAATTATATTTGGCGCTATCAATTCAGTTTCTTTTGTGGAAATATGTATTTAAAATAAAGTAATATGATAACCACATCAAAGGTCATATGTTTCGAAAAAGATAAGGTGACTAATCGATCGCCATCTGACTTTCGATATTTGTCACTTGGGGTTGTTTTTTCGCAATACAATTAAAAATTTAAAATAATTATTTCAATTTAATTTTTATAGCTTTAAATATCCAGTATTTTAAGAGAAATAAAAAATTCATCGAAATAGATGAATAGACAAGTTTTAAATTTTGATTTCAATTGGCCTCGACAGCGATAAAGCTGTCTCAATTTTTATTTTAACAAACAAATCTTACTATATATGTGAGCATTTGCAATAAACATTCAGAAATCGTGTTTATTCACATAAATATTATTAAATTATCTTTATTATAATATATAAATAAGTGCGGTGGATATAAATTTATTAAAGGAACTAATAAATTCTATCTAGTACAATTGCAATCGAATTTTCGATATTTGTCTTTTCGCAGTACAATTATAAATTTTAATGTACTTTTTTTTATAATTAATTTTTTATATACTTTAAATAAGTATTTTAAGAGAAATTTTAAAAAATATCTAAAAATATTGATAGACAAGATTTAAAATTCCAATTTCGATTGGTCTTGACAGCGATTGTCAAATATTTTTTTTTTTAGCAAACAAACTTGTATGTGGGAATTTGCAATGAAGTTATTGCAATCGTGTTTATTCATATAAATATTATTATTTAATCTTTATTACAATATATAAACAAGTGGCGTGAATATAAATTTATCGAAGGAACAAGTAAATTCCACCTAGCAGATAGGTGGATTTGAAATTATATGTAACAGACATCATTGCACGGTAAGTTCTCAATCCCATTTCATAATTTTACGTTGCAGGTAGAATTGCATTCGTGCCCCTGACATATGATCGTATCTGATGCACATTGATTATATTCGATACAATTCTGTTAATATTCCCAATCCCTAACAGTAGATCGGATACAAGACTAGGTTCGGCGTATACGAAATACATTCGTACGCAGGTATCTAATGCGGCAGGTAGCCACAAACCCGAAAACGAATTGATACGTGTCCTCAGAGTGCCTCTCTTCGTATTCTCCGGCTCTAGTTGCAGCTGCCGTATTTTGGCGTAATATATAGTACCGAAATAGGCGACAACGAACAGCACGAACGTTTCTATTTTCACCGCCACAGGCGGCTGTTGTTCCCGATTATTGCTCATCGAATTCGGGGATGGCAATTGCCTATTTCGCCTGTTTTTATTGTTAAAATAATCGACTATTTCGTACATGATCGGTGGATAGGTGAAATTCGCTGTTGCCGAATGATTGGCACTCGCTTTCGAAACGATTTCGTAGATTTGACCGATGATATTGTTCAGGTCTTTCGATTCGGGTGTTGAGATGTTAACGTGTGTTCTTATTGCGTCCATCATGTCGTCATGCGTTGGTTCATTCGAATTAGATGGTGAAATTGGCTTTGAGCTTGATTGGTGGGACATTAAAGCGTAAAGAACTAATACGCAAATTATAGGAAATAACCATTTCGAGCTAATCATGACAAATATTTGCAGAGGATTTATATTTGCTTCTGCTTGCTGATTGGCGGTTGGTGGAGTCGCGGTTTCGATTTCTTCGTCCGCTTGTTTTGTTGATTTAACAGTCGTTATGTTGCCTGGCTCTTGTGCAGGTTTTTCTAATATTTTCTTGCAATGTGAACATTGTATCGTTCCAACAATTAAAGATACAATACAATAAGCGAAGGAATAAAACAAAATACCTTCTTTGTAAAAAGTATCGTTAGCTTCTTGAAAAATGGTTTTATTTGTATTATCTTCGAACAAGAATTGTTTGGATATTCGATAAGGCCCTTGCTTCACCAATAACTTATTATTATAATAAACCGATCTAGTTTCATTACTCGCATTACGTTTATTGAGCATATCCTTAATTAGGGCCTGATAATTTTTTAAGAAGTTGTCCACTGCTGTTTCAGGATGCGCTTCGATACTGACACTTTCCTGGTCTTCTAAGACAACTTCCGCTTCTCCAATTGGATAAAATCGTTCGTCATTGAATATATCTTTCATTTCGAAATCGACTGTTTCGTTAATAACTGTAGGATTCGCCTCCAAGTCGAAATATTCTTGTTCATTGTTAGTACCATTTTGAACAAGTGCATCTACGCTATTTAATTGTCACAAATTAACGTGACAACTTATAAAAAGCGCTCCCAAGACTAACGTAGCCAACGATTCTGATAAAAATAAAAACATATATTGGCTTTTATCTCGTTTACTGATGAAGTAGTAGAAGATAAATCCGGTCGTCGCTAATCCAATAATTATTAAGACTATTCCAATTAATAGATGCACAATATTCATTGTTAAAATAATATACCTATCAACTGTGCGTATTAAGAGACATTTTCACGGCTACTGTTCTTCATTCTATTAGTTTAAATTTAAAGAATAAAATATACAAGTCATTTGCGAATACCCCTATGATTCAATAAATGTTAATTGCAGCAATAACTGTATAATTTTTGCATGTGGGTGCCTTATTATTCCTAATTGTATCGTAATTACGGTATTATTTCATATCAGATTTAAATGGATGAAAATGTGGTACATTTTACAATTATTTGAAACTTTTATAAATCATTTTAGAATGAAAAATACAGAAAAATTATATTTAATCATTCGAGAGAGAAATGAAATGCACATTTACGAAAATATATATTTAAATTAAATTAATAATAATTAGAATTTAATTTCTTTTACCATTTGATATGTTTCGGGTGATTTTTTATACTACGTGTAACTATTAAGGGTTCTAATATAGAATATCACCCAAATACCGTAAATAGATTAAGTAGCTAGATGTACATTTCAAGCGCTATGCGCCCATCTTCATATATATATATTAAATGAACCCTTAAATAAATATATATATATTTAAGGGTTCCTTTAAATAAACCATTTTGCAATGTTCCTTTTAATCTGTTAACTCGTTTATCTAACAAAATGTTAAATATGCAGCAAAACTAAGAATCTTTTATTTCATTTAGAGATGCCAGTGAGAAGGTCAGCGGATCCTCGTAACATCCAGTTGGTCTGGGATGCTATTCGGACATTAAATGTCCAACGCATCCCCCCCGACATCAACAAGCTGATTAAATTCATGGAACGCGTTGTGCATTTTTCTGCAGCTCAGTCAGAATTGTACATAAAGCAAGTGGAAGAGGATAATTTAATAGCGTACGTGTAAATAATGAAAGAATACGATCATAATGTTACGGTTTCGTTTATCATATCTGCTTAACTTTACCCAGAATAAACGCCAATTAATATTTACGAGTTTTATGAAGGGCATAGTTTATCTGAAGTATTTTGGGTGCGAAAATAAAATCTGATATTCGCATTAAATTAATTAGTATTTCCTAATGGTGTTAAAATTCGAAACAACGAAGAAAGAAAATGAATACTAACAATGAGAAGATGAATTTTAATTTATTGTAATTTTAGTACAATTCCAAAACCAGGCACGCAAGAGATAATATACAGAATTCCTATAGAAAAAGAGGTGGTAAGTACTAAAATTTATGTTTAAATATATAAAATGATCCTATTGAAATATTGAAAAAAAGATACCCAAATATATTCAAATCATTCGCAGTAATAGTTTATTTAGTTGTTAGGTTGTTTAAAAATGTCTAAAGACCTATTAAACTTTTGGAGGTATCAAATGTTAGGCGATATTCTTAGAATTGTAGAAAGAAATGAAGGGGTAGTAGGTAGACCAACTCTTAGAAGTCACTGTACTTTCTCTTGTATCTTATCTATTTAGCCGCCCGATGACGGTAACGACTGGTACTGCATAGAATGTCACCAAGCTGGCGAGGTACTTCCATGCCGGGCTTGTTACCGCGTATTTCACAAAGAATGTTCTATACAAGCCCGACATCGGAATTTAGTAAAAACCCAACAGACTAAAAAGAACGCAAACACCTCCAGTGAATCTGAAGGTCCACAAACCTCCTCCATCTCAAACGCGCTAACTAATAATAACGAATCGAACGGTACTAGCACCGATGATAAAAATCAAAGTACAAATGGCACCTTGGTAGATAAAGAGGACAGTAAGGAGCAAAACATCGCTGGAACTGATAACGTTTCAATGGACGTTGGAATGGAAAAAGCTAATGCTTCGACAGAATTGATTATGGATGTAATTCAGATCCAGGATGAAGAAGAAGGGCTAGTGATGGGACAGAAGGGGGATGATACGGTGGAAAAGATAGGGTATGATGTCGCTTTGTGCTTTATGTGCAATTTTGCCGCGCAATCGTCCGATTGTGATTTGAGTGTGGAGGAAATAAATCATTTGCTGGGATTTATATTGCACAGAATCAAATCGTGGGTAAGAAATTGCGTTTTGGTGAACAGCCTTTACATTAAAACATTTTAATTTCTTGGTAAGGACGATTAGTTTACCGTATCATATATAATTGTTTTTATTTCGATTATAAATTAAAAATCAATCAAAAAAATATCTTCGTTCTACATACTGTAACGAATAAATCAAAAGCTCTATAGTTCTTTTATTATTAATGAATAGCACATGAAATTTCACGGTGAAGTAAGTATGAAAGTGGTACTTTTAGGTGCCAGATAGATTAACAAACAAAATGAGCGCACAAATGAAACCAGATTGGTGTACAGAGTCGGAATTAAGCTGGAGATCTGGGCAACTATTTTATCAGCACATGGACATGTCTGTAATCGAGTTGAAATTGCGTACCAAACAATATATGCGCATGTGCGAATTCCAAGCGGATGTGGTCACTATTCAACATAATATTGCTATATTTCACGGCGGTTAGATATTACTAACCCCGCTTGAAAACTTGCGATTAATTTATTTGAATTGCATTTTTTTTTAGCGGATTCGCAAGAGTTCGGAGCAGCTGAGTTAATGATGCGTGACTCAGTTCACGATATCAGCGAGATACAGAATTGTGTCGATTGTTATAAGCACAGCAATGAAAAAGTTAACAATAAATGGATTTGTTTCCCTTGTAGAAAACCACATCGACTAGTCTGGGCGAAACAGAAGGGCTATCCCTATTGGCCAGCAAAAGTACTGCGTGTATTTAATTTTTTTTTGAGTCTATAAGTATATTTATGAATAAAATTGTAGGTTTTAAAAGAATCAGAATCGACATGCGATGTCAGATTCTTCGGAGGAAAATATGAACGCTCTATTTTATTAAAAACGTTCATCAAACCGATTGAAACCAGTTTAACTGCATTACAGGTACTTTTATTTAATCCAACAAAAACGTCATTACCCTTTACAATATTTCCAAATAATGTTTTTATTTATCGAACTTTCCAGATAAAGAAGTCCATTCCTTTCAATAAAGCGGTCGAAGAGTTAAAGCTTCACCGACTTTTACTCGACAATCCTGCCGATGTAGACAATATCATGCTGTTAAACAGTAAACCGATAAAACCGGTCAAACCAACGGGGCGAAAGTTAAGCGCAGGCAGTTCGAATTCCATATCCAAACGCAAGTCGACAGACAGCCAATCTACTCCGAGCACGCGGGGGGGCAGACGTAAAAAATCTAGTCCCGTGGAAAATCGGAGAAAAGCATCCGCATCAGACTTCGATATGAACGACGGTTACGTTCCCAATAATAACGACTTTGACGAGACTTTTAATAACAGAATAACAATGGACGAACATATCCGTAAGTATTTAATGGAAACCAACCAACCAACCATTATTCACAAAGCCATTAAATTAATTCTACGGAATATCACAAAAAAAAAAAAAAACGTAAAAATTTTGCTCGGTTAAAGATGGATATGGCTTTGAGTTGAGCGGATATTCTTTATAAAAGATTTTTAGTCGGATTTAAATATTTTCCAATTATTTCTACTTTTAGCGCAACCAACATCATCTAGGAAAAGAAAATCGTCGGAATTGATGTCACCGCCGGACACGCCCGAAAAGTTACCGAATGACGTCATTGACATCTCCGATGGTGATGAATTTCACCCGGAATTAAATATGAACGGTTTAACGCACAGGTAAATATTTTATTCGAAATAACACCCGTTCGCGAGCATTTCAAAAGCTAAGCTTCCAACACCAGTAGCATTGTTTGGAAGATGCTTTTTCTTGTTCATTTTTAAATGGAATTTAGGTATGACGGTAGCGAGCAAGTGAGCAGTTCTACCGAAGCGGAATATTTAAGGGCTAACGACGATAGTTTCGAGCCGATAAGGGACAATGTAGATGTCGCGATGCAGCCGCTGGATCAGCAATATTGCGATGCTGTCGAAAAGGTAAACAACGATCATAAATGCGCGAATAACCATATTAGCGAAAATAAATACTACATCGAAATTATTTTATAGAGATTTTACTTTTTATAGATGAGACGTAAGATGGAACAGTGTAAAGATAGAAATATAATGATAAAAATCGCTATGGATTCGATGCAACAACACGTGGATTCTATCACGAGTCAACATAATGATCATTTAAAATCTTTATTTGAGACTCACAACCAACAAATATCCGACACCAAGAAAAAACAATGGGTACGTGACTTATATAATAGTATTTACTGCCTAGTTAAACTGTGTGGAATTTTATTGTGGGGTAAGAAAGGGTTTTACAATTGCCATCCTAAACATATCATGTATAAAATCACGTCAAATTTCGTGGGATTTTAATCCAGCGCTCTAACGACTGCGCCATGTCGGAGCGGATAGTAGAATGACGATTTTAATTTATAATTGTCGTTATTTCAGTGTTATCACTGCGAACAGGATGCTATATACCATTGTTGCTGGAACACGGCTTATTGTTCACCGACGTGCCAACAGCAACACTGGCAATCCGAACACAAGAAGGTATGCCGTCGCAAGAGAGACAACTCTAAATAAACGTTCATTTAACTTCTTACCATGTCGCTTCAAATATATATATTTGCAGACTTTTATACAGCATAAAATCGTCTTAATTAATTATAGGTATATATTAATATTTAGTTCCTATGTGTTCGTTATTGAATTAATTAATTTGCTTGTACACGCCAAATATAGAATATTTTAATCATATTGTAGTCATACCTATAGTAATGCGTTTATATTCCTTAGTTGTTAAGTTGTTTGTATTAGTTTACGTGGTATTTGTATCTTAATAACGAAACGAACTGTTCATATCAGTTGGATACCCTAGAGATTTTTTTTCCTCGAGTGTTTTACATTAAAATGACTTTTGGTAATAGATTTTCTTTTGTACTGTGATTTATATTTAGAGTTAAGGAATCAAGTTGCGATTTAATTGGACGATTTTATTGGACGATTTTATTTAATTTTTATTCAATTCGATTTCTTAAGTAAACTATTAGACGATTTCACAGTTATATATATATATATATATATATATATATATAAATAGGTAAAATATAATAAAATATGAACGTCTAAAAGCATGGTGAACCTTATCTTAAATATGTAACATTGTTATGGCAGATATAAACATATATTTCTTTTTGTTCTTATACAACATATACACACTGTAAAGCATTGTTATAGTGTAATAAATAGTTTAATTAAGCCTGAAATATTTATTTTTTTCGTAAAAAAAAAATACATCATTTTCTTCCTAGACTGAATCAATCGTCATTTACTTCAACAAATTCCACGCTTTTGAAAGCGTTAGAAATGTCGTTATGTTTTTCTAAAAATTGCAACTCTAATGCTGTCAATTGCTCTCCTAATTGTCTTAAAGCCACTAAAATTTCAGCCTATAAAAAAAAAAAACGATGGAATCGCTACAAAAATCAAAATTTCTAATATAAATTACCTTCTGTCTGTCTAGTTGTTCTTTACTCATCTTATTTTGTTTATATTCAGTTTCTATTGCCCCTAAACGTTCCCTTAACTGTTTCGGTTCTTTCTTACCAAATAACCGGATTACTTCGGGGGTTTTAAATGCCCGAGATATCGCCGCCTGTGTCGCCTTCAAAATTACATAAATCATTAGCGATTTCGTGGGAAATATACATCGTAATTACGCACTAGCCGATCAGCGCCTAAACTATTCACGAGAGATATATCACCGATGGTCAGTTTATGCAAGCTATCATTGGCTTCTTTCAATTGCGCTAGCGTATCATCTTTAGATTCGTTATATTCTTTTTCATCCACATCATCTCTGCAGTATAGAAGTATATATAATAATCTTATCTAATGATAAGAAAACGGCTGCGAGTGCGCTAAATACCGGTAATTCTCAAGGTCCTGCAGCTGTTCCACCAATCTGTCCAATTGATTCTTCAAGTTTTGCACGAGTTTATCCGTTTCTATTTTCCCATGAGAAGTCATATTTTAACGTAAGTAACAATCAATTGATGTTTAATTGAAAATGCGACAATGGTAACATCTAAGGTATTTGTCGTGCGTAAATATTTGGTTATGTTATAAGACATGCCATTAGGATCGGATAAAATCGTTATCGCCTATTTCATAATCAAATGGGGAGGGGTGGGTAATAGAAAAGAACGGCTATATAAAATATGTCCGATATTTGTTCGCAATTTAAGTACGGAAATATGATTGGAGGAGAAGCGCGATGTGTATACGGTTAGTTCAGTAATTAACCGTTAGTTGTGCGATAGTAGCAACGTGAAAGCCGCGTGTCAGTTTTATCAAAATAAGAAGTTTAATTGAATTTATTATTAATTGACAATACTTGTGAAATACCGCGAGTTCTACGTACACCGGGGATTTAAATCGCCCCTCGATGGTGTTCCACGTGCGTATACTTGGACTAGAAACACGAAACATGTTTTTGGGTTAAAGTACCGCCATCTTGAAACGTATATTAACCTTTGGTTAGAAAGAGTTCAAAGTGGTTATCGGGAATTAAAAATCGCCAATCATCGCGTTTTTGGTAAATGCAAAGTAACTGCCGATATCGTCAATTCTGCGGGGAGAAACGCGATAATGTTGTGATGTGTATATCGTGAGCATATGCATATTCGTGGACCGGATTATCGGCGGCTGCTGTAAGGGGACCACTAGTCCCAAGGCTGAGATGAGTGGCAATCAAAAGCAGGCGCCTACTGTGATGCCACAGTCACAGTCCCATGCGCGCTACAGTCCGCAAGGCCCGTATCCTTTCCATAATCTATCTACGATTTATCTGATTGTTTTTGCGTTAAACACCCGATATTGACAGTCCGATTCATAAGTGTTATCGACTTCTTTCAGAGTCCCCCCCTCTCCCCCCCCAAAAAAACAAGTTCATTACGTATTGCTCACATACAATATATCAGTGCCGCATTTAGCGATTGATACACTTAAAATGCCATCAAATTTCAACATTGATTAATTTGTTATCGCGACGATAATTTGGACTGTGTCTTTTAAGTAGTATGTATCGTTAATTTTTTTTTGTTTTGTTGTAAGTCTGTCGGGACTAATATTCACAAGTCTCGTTTAAATCGGAACATTCACAGAGAGATACGAAAGGTATAGCAAATGTATTTCTTTTTTAATTTATCGCTAATGTATAGTATTTTTTTCGGAATGTCGCAGCAAAAGGATATACTAACTGTCGTTAATACAATAAGCACGGTGGCAGAATATAGCAATTTTTAATTTTCTATAGTACTCAACTAGTAGTTGTTCGTCATTACATAAGTAATCTCGTGTGCCATATGCCACGCATATATATTTTTCAGGTAAGAATAGATAAGTTATACCATTCATTATACATTGTACAGGTAGTTGTTTACCACTATTTGTCCACAATAGCATTTGAAATCGGTATATTATAATAATGCATTATTCCAACAGTTCCCCCGTAAAATGAAGGACGGAAAAAATGTCTGCAGTGACACGTATTTTCGTTTTAAATAACGTGTACCGACCATTCCAACATGTTGCGAAATTTAATTACAAGGAGATTGTATTAAACATTTGTTGTGGGGCGCATGCGGTAACAATGTCATACCTTCCGATCCTAGCGGTTCTCTTTACACGTTCTGTTGCCATTTTTCTTTGTGAGTAACTTTCTAATCACCAACAGTTGTAAATGCATCCGGTTTTTGCTTGAGAAAATTATCGTACGTATATTCCAAATAATAGAATATTTTTTTTCGCAGGTAATTTGTTTGTAGAACAGTTCGCTAACGTTTAGTGGAATATTTATCGATACCGCCGTACCATTTCTAATAATTTAAATAACAATCACGTATTAATTAGCGTCGCAATTTTTGGAATCGTTAAAAAATACACGAACAACTCGAATTCTATAGATATTTTTGTATTAAAAGAATATTTTCTGCGAATGGCAACAGCACACATTGTGCTCCCAACGAGCAAAATTTTACAGTCGATACGCGCTCTAATGGCGTTGCCCTCGTTGTTTCTGATTTTTAATTCCACAATATAACATAATTATCGCAGACCCAATTACGAAAAGTAATAATTACTGTGTGCCCTATGTTAATTTTGGTGTAGAAACAATTCATTTCTGTGCGTTACGAACGATATTGCATCGCAAGCGAAGACAACCAATTTGTCGTAAAACGCCCTTATCGATTTTGTTTGTTTTGTAGGGTGAAGTGACCCGTGTCCGTATGTTTCCCTATTATTCCTACGGATATGCAAAGATCATAAATATTTCGCGCTGAAACAATCGCAGTTGCTCATCTGTTACAGTAAAATACACCCATATGACTCATTAGTAGGGAGTCGTCGACAATTCCCATTCATTTGGTTACCGCTAATTACCCAGCAGCATCGCGAAACTTGCACATATTTACCAAAATTATCATGGCAGTGACGATCATATTTTACTTTAAAGCGGAACGCGATTGTCCCAGAACCGTGTCTGGACTACCAGCGAACATAATTAAACTGCACAAACATTTTTGATAACCAAGTCCCAAGTTTTAAACAGTACTAAAGCGAGATTAATTATCAATTAAGATGGTATCGCGGTATGTTAACGGGTCGGTTAATATAAAGCAGGAGGGTATTTGTTTATTACCGCCGCCGACACATTATCGAATGATGCCCCCGCAACGTAAGTGCACCTTAATTAAAGCTGTTAGTATTTGTTCCTAGTAACAAAGAGTCCAGACTTTTCCCCACTTTTGGTTGTGTCTCGCATCGTAACGATGTGCCGTGGTAAACAATCTCAAAATAGTAAACAAGGTTCTTTGTACGCGACGACTTAAATACTCGATTGTATAAATGCTGACGAAGCTCCTTGATTTTAATTGTTCGTATGTAACAAACAAACACGTTATTATGGTGATGAATTTGACGAACGTTATTATTTTGGAATATCTCTGTTGTAATATACATCTAATTTATCAATAATACATCATTAGTGTGTGTAAATATTATCATTTTTGCTTTACGAATCTTTTAAATATTCTATATTCGAATCCATCAATCGTTGACGCATCTGTTGTGGTGAACTTGTACGTGTTTATCTATTTCATAGCGGATTTGTAAGTCTTTTATCTCCTATTTCATACTAGGACATAGCATTGTAGGTGTAACAAATCAATATTGCAAGCCTAAGGGTAGCAGGATTTCGACCAAGTTATCTAGGTCACAAAATTAGGTCATAGCACGCGAAATCGGTTTGATATTCGACTGTTAATTGCCAATTTACTATATCGTTAAATGACCGCATAGTAAATAAGCACTAGATGCGCATTTCGAAGGCTAAGCCTCCCGCTTCAGTAGCGCAACCAATCAAATAAAACATATACGCTCCTGTCACACACGAATTCAATTGCACGAGAATCTCGGCGAGTGACATAAGTGTCCGATTATTTGCGTGATTATGCTACTGAAGGTGGAGACTTCGAAGTGCGCATCTAGCTTATAAATGCTTTAAAATAATCTTGATTTGTATATATATGAAAATTTATTTTCAACGAAACTTTGAATAGCTTTTTTGGAAATTCGAATGTCGTAATCTTATCAGCAGATAAAGTAGTGCGGTGCCAGTTTTAAAGTAGCCGAGTAGGTTTTACTTTTAACAACATATACTGATGCTGAATAGTTTATACATTCCAGTCCCATCTTTTGCATTAATTAAGTGGATTTTTTTTTACATCGAATTGGTTTGGTAACTGTTCTAGTGTTAAAATAATGAATAAATTTCAGGCTATATTAAATTTGTACAATTAATTGTGATGTAATGTGGAGTATTTTGAGACGGCACTTTTCCTTGACTAGCTCGTAAATAGATATTTGCCACGACCACCGACACCTGGAAGTAAGTTACATTCTCCATTCTCTGCAGTACTGCAATTTAATGCAATTTAATATACTATTTATAACTTATATAAGAATCAAGCTACGATCACTTCAATGTGGATTTTATACGTGATCCGTTAGCTATGTTACTCGGTGTAAATGAAGCTGTTGGTTCATATTTATCAGCGCTGCGCTTGTCTTTGTGTTTTAGGAACTGACGGATTTCATGTAGCGCCTCAGCCGTACGTGCAGCAGCAGCCACCGAATCAAACGGGCAATCAGGGCCCCGGCCCGAACCTGAGAGGTATGGCGCCCACGGTACCACCCACACAATCCTCTACGCCACCTAACACCGATATGAATAAGGTGCAACAGATGCAACAAGCTCCTGTCAATATCGTACGTATCTCTCCGGAAATTTCTCGGTATTTTTAATAGGCCTCTCATACTCGTGCGCATGTGATCTACAGTGCAGATCAAATTCCAATTAATAAAAATTAATTCTGCATTTTTTTATTAGTAATTTTTAAAACCGCTTTGTTGTAAAACTGCTCATGTAGGTGGTAATATTTATATATAAATATATCGGCGATACGCAATATATAATATGTATAGCTTTGCTCTCTGAGCTTATCGACGATTCTATTGGAATAGATAAGTATAATGTCATGCTTATTGCGTGAAAAATAAAATATATAAATGTTTAATTATAAAATAGTTCTGATCGACTAAATAAACTAATATTAATATGACAATAAATAATTTTCGTATTCCTTATTCATAAAATAATAAAAATACACAATTTTATTTGGCGGTACAGCTCCATTCTAAAAAATATTGGTACGTGTTTATGGTAAGTACTATATGTGTGTTTTCCTGCCTCTACATTCTAGAGTTACGTGCGGCAAGCGCCAACTGCGTACTTCCGGACGTCGCAGCCGAACCAATCGACGCGGATGCCCCAATCTCATAGACAGGTTCGTTGCTTGTATTCGCACTCATCCCACATCTCTTACTCACGCGTATAGCCTGGGCAACCAGTTAATCGGTATTTCTTTTTTTCTCTTTTCACTCCCCGTATTTAGCCGAGTACTGTGTTCCCGGGCACACAACAGTTATTCACACCACAGCCCGCCCAATCACCCTTCATGCAAATTCCTATGCAGTCGATGATTCTTAATTCAACGATTTATCCAGGCCAAATCAATCCGAATGGCAATCAACAGCCACGCTACATCGCGCCCAATAATATGCCATACTTTTATGCACCCAATGTGCATTATGCGCCGCAACAACCACATCGTGAGTACGCCCCCCCCCCCCTCAATCATCAGACATTTACAGGCATCGGATTGTTAATTGATATATGATCCACAGACTAAACATTTTGAGACGGAGTTTTTTAAATTTATATTTGTGATATAGTGTACTATACTCCGCCGTTTGCGCAATTGCGGACCACGCACCCAACACAGGTCACGCCCCCTCAACACGTGACCGGAATGGGACAACAGGCGCAGCCACAGCAAATACAAGCGGCCACCTATACACAAGCTGCTGTACAGATGCCACCGGTGGCGCAGGAGCCCCGGAAATCAAAGGCGCGCATTCACGCAATACCGATTGTTGACCCAAGCACAGGTAAATTACCTGACCTTCGAAATCCATATCGTGCTATGGCACTGGATCATCCCGATTCTCGATTCGAATCGCCGATTGTGGAGGAGAAGAAATTATTTTGAATATATTGATTGTGTCATAGGGAAGCAAATTGAGGATATGAACAACTCGGATCAGAACGAGTCGTCATCGCATCCAGCATCTGGGGAATCGTCGGCGCGGCAAACTCCGCAACCGGGAACGATCCAGCGCGACATCAAGCAAGAGGTACAAGCGGAATTTGCCAAACAGGTCAGTTTGAGGTTGCAGGATTCCATTTCCATCAGGATTATTTTGATTTTTGTTACCCAGGTTGCACAGACAATGCACGAGGATGATAATCGCGTGGTAGTTGATGATCAATCGCCGCACCACCACCCGCCTCCACAGCAACAACCGTCTCAGAAACAACAACAAATCCACCACGCACCAGTCCACCATCACCAACAACAGCAGCCGCCCGCTGCGTACCACATAGACCACCAACAAGCTGTCACACATCATAGCACACCCTACCAGCTGCAACAGCAACAGATACCTCAAGTAATGGCGCCGCAACCGGCGCAGGTGCCACACTATCTGCACCACTCCGCAGCACAGGCACATGGCGCTATAATAGCGCCACAGATTCAACAATCGGTCGAGCAGCCAATTTACGCGTATACAGCACAGGAGTTCATGCCCAGGCAGCAGCAACAAGATATTGTCACTCGGCAACAACAAGCTCTGAGTTCGTCTAAGTATCAGGTAAGGGACAAATTCACTTTAGTAAAGGTCGATAATAACTAGTATTGTTGGGGGTGTGTCGCGTGTTAGCAGGTGGGTGGTGATAAAGAGAGCTACGAGTCCGTGACAGAGACCCCGGTCGTCTCGGCTAAACAGGGCGAAGAAGTAACGGTGATCACCACCAGCAGCTCCGCAAAGTTCAACCAACGCTCCATGGACATGGCCAAGATCATAGTGAAAAAACACCGCGAGGAACTCGCACCGCCGCCCTTCGAAGAGCACCACCAACAGCAACCAGAACGGGCTGTTACGGTTGCAGTGCAACCATCAGTTGACCCAACGAGAGAAGACTCACCCTCTAATATGAGTGCTGTAAGAGATAACGCGAACAGTGAAACAAGTGTTAGTGCGCCGGAACAACAACAACAACAACGTGATGCTAAAATCACCGTTGGTAGTAGTAACTCAAGTGGTAAACCACCCCCTCCAGCTGCTGTCAAAGACCAGCTACCTATAGTGGCTGCTGTTGCTGACCTGTCGTTGAGTCAACAACAGCAGCAGCAATACCGCGAGACTACCTCGACCGCTAATAATAGTAATAGTAGTTCTAGTACGACCATTAATAATAACAAAGTTAGCAACAAGAAAGACGATAAACCAGTTACTGAAGTGCCTGCATCATCCCCCACGGAACAGGAGTATCCTGTTGTCCAAGCTCAAGATAATGGTAAGTGAAAAATTGACAATTTCATGGAATGTGTATATGATGTAAGGTTCTTATTATTTATTTTTTTTATATATGGACCGGAGTAGAAGTGCAGAAAGCTTAAATAGTTTCATTAGTTTGAAAGTACTAAAAAATACTCTTAAACAAATTCTAAAATATAAAATTTGATATAGTAGACACAAAATTATCGTTGAAAGTTCATATATGTTGAAAATTTCAACATTAACATTTCGCCCGACTTGACTTTTCCAAATTCAGAATCTGAATTTAAATCTTTTTATTATTATTATTATTAAGATTGCGTTAGATGCAATTAATTTCCGTTGATAATAATGACAATCTGCAGTTAAAAATATCTTGATCGCTTTCGTTCTATGCGTTTCTTGTATTTAGCTTGACCACTGTCCGCTGTTGGTCACACCAGTTGGTCTGGTGAATGTATTTTTAAATTTCCCACGCGTTGATCGTACATTTTCGTTGACTAGGACGGTACTGGCCGACTTATAGGCAAAATGGCAGTTGTTCTTTCATTCGCGTCGACCACATGGGTCGCACGCAACGTGGTTTCGTAGGAATATTTCTTTTAAATTTATACTATTAAATATATTCGATACTAATCCATAAAAGAAATATTTGTTTTTGTACCGTAATTTTATGTTGAATATATTTCAAGTGATTTAGTGAATATCTTTACTGCGTTTCTGTGTTATATGACCTTGTCTCCATACGTATTCCGTTAATTGAAATATTCGAATATTAATTTTTATTATTGCAATTTTTAAGTTTGTTTAAGTATAATTTCGTTTAATATTAATTTTTGTGTTGAAAGTGATAGATAATTGCGCGTTTTTTTTTTTTGTAAAATACAATTCTCCTTAAAAGGAGTGTACGCGCAATCTTTAGTATCCTGATCATTTCTAAGAATAGTTCGAGATTGGTGCTTCGGATATGTACAAAAACTATAAGGGTAACGATTAAATAATTAACAAAATTCCGTTGGCAACTGTGCCGATTTTAATTTATTTCTTATGTAATTTATGCGATCGGCGGCATACTTTAGAAAGTTGTGGTTCTGGTTCACCTTGTTGGTAAATCCGCCATAACTTTTTCATTATTCATGCTTGTATATATATACGAAATTTTTGCTATTCGTGCATTTGTGCCCAATTTAAGAGAATCTAGCCTAAATTACCGATACAAATTGCAACTGAATTATAATTGTTGCTCGCTACTTCTATACGTGTAAGATGAGTAAATTTCTTAAGAAAACTTTAAGCGCAACTTCAATAAACTGAAAAAACGTCTAAATTTGTCTCGTGTTTAAATTGTAATAGACAAATAATTTTGTAATTGTAAACAATTAGCAATATACGAGCTGATGCGTTTATGAAATTGTCTGCTACTACGTTCTATGCTATTTGAAATTCTTGTCCGATTGCCAAGATGCTAATAATATCACGAATAAAGTAAATGAATTCTCCTATTTGGTACTGGTTTTGTATATACAGTAGAATTGTATTGTGTCAACTTTTGTCGAATCGATATTTAAAAAAAAATAAAATCGACATTTTTTTACTGCATGTTATATATGAGACGATAAAGGTACATCTTCCAACATTTTTTTCAAATCGTAAATTACATACTTATTATCGTTTTGCGGTCACTTTATTATCTTGTGGGGTTATCATATTTGCCCAAATCAAATCAAATAGAATATCCTAAAATGAAGATAATTTTCAATTTTGTTACTTACCGATGCGCACATAACTAGCTGGTTATTATTAGACTTTAATATAATAAAGTACGAAAGTAGCAAGTCTCTAATATTGCAACAATAAGATTTCAATCGTAAAATAAATTGGAAGAAATTAATTTAAAAATCATTTGCAGCCAAATCTAAACAGGGTTCCCAAAGAACAAAGGATGTACCGAAGCAGCAGCAGCAGCAGCAGCAGCAAACGCCTACACCGCAACAAGTCGTTCCATCAAAGCCAGCTGCGGCAGTTGTAAAAGTGACGGTACCCGTCCCTCAAACGCAACCTTCCAAACCAAATAGTAAAACACAGAAACATAAAGACCTTAACATTAAGGGTGCCACGAAAGAAGGCACCGACATGGACGTATTTAGCGATATCAATACCATACCAACAATCGACGAAAAGATTTCTAGTACAACAATCAATACCAAACCGGATACAAAAAAAGACGTCGCAGAAATTCCAGCCGCAGTAACTAGTGAACCAATACGGGTCATTCCTAATGTAAACGCCAATACGGTGCCTATAGCTAACGTAGAGTCGTTGAGTCAACAGAAGAAACCCGAAGTCATACCGACAATCAAGAGTTTACCGAAGAGCAGCTACGACGTGTGCGCCATTGTTAAGGAGATGCCCAAGCCGTTCGTGGCGCCGCCACCCGCCCCAGTAATCGAGTCCAAGGACCAAACGGACCGATGCGAGGTGCTCGCGGACAATCAGGTGCAGTCGAAGAATGACGCGAATAAAGCGCCCAGCGATGCCAATAATACCGAGAATAAGGTTACTTACGAGGACGGCCAGTGGGCGCCGAATAATATTACTGGCAGGAAACAGTACGGCAGAGATTTTCTCATAGCACTTTCCGCGCGCCCAAAGTGTAAAGAAGTTCCTGATATTGATACAGTTGTATGCAGGGAGATCTTGAAGGATCAAGAAAAAACTGTAAGTGTACATATGTACAATTGGTATTAAATAAATCACACAGGCGATGAAATATTACGTGTAAAATGAATAAAAGTTCACGGTTGATATACAAGGTGAAAAAATGCAGTATCGTTTTTTTTTTTAATATTTAAGAACTAGGATCATTAAAGTAAGCTAGATTTAAAATGTAGGATAGCAAAGGGTTCGTTACAAAATAGCATGATGTAGGTTTTTGGAAGGCATGTTTCCATATTATAAAAATTTAATTAAAACATACGATAGACTCAATCAAAAGTGCTGGACGTTAAGATGATTGAAATTGGGAATTAAACAAGTTAGCTTAGGACAGCTTAATATGGCGCGCTATTTTCACCAAACTTAAAGGATTATTGACCAACGAACTACATTATTTCAGCATATTGGTGACAATTTGAATCGATCTTATGGCAGCAGTCGATCCGGTAGTGACTACAATAATTGGACCGGTGGTAAATCGGCTTCCCAAAAAGGCGTAAGTTTACCAACCGTATTTGTTGTATTTTGTATTATTTATTGTATTTATCACTAAAAAATACTGTAGAAATAAATCAGATTCCTTATCGATATTTCATTATTTATGAATCACAAACAAACTCGAATATCACCACCCTATTTCCTTCTATCCGTCCCAAAAAAATCCCCTGTTTCGACGAACATTGTGCGTTTGGCACGTTGCAGATTTACTCTGGCTCGAACAAGTTGCGGCACGGCAGTCAACATAAGCCTTCTGGGGGCGGTGGTGGAGGAGGTAAAGGTAGCAAGATCAGCGGTCCGATGGTTTCCATCTCAGTTAAGGGTGATGTGAAGTTGCACGAGTGTGAAAACGCGTGGAAACCCTTGCGAAATAAGTCTGCGGACGTAGAAACGTCGGAAGAAGTTGCTAAGACTGAAGTAAGTAAATTTCGTCTGGTAACTTCCTTTTTTTCGTTACAATGGAGATTATGATGAATATATTGAAAGTAGTGGCCTGATCTAGTTGAGGACGTAATCATACTGATTATATCCATATCTACGCAATATTTGAATGTAAATGGATTTTTATCTCAGTACTAATATTAAACTTCGTTTAGGAATTATATAGGAGAGTGCGAGGTATTCTAAACAAGCTCACCCCGCAAAAGTTCGACACACTCTTGACGCAAGTACAGAAACTGACAATCGACACGGAGACGCGCCTCAGTGGTGTTATTAATTTGGTCTTTGAGAAGGCTGTAGACGAGCCGAACTTCTCAGTGGCGTACGCCAATTTGTGTTCCCTTTTATCCACGCTGCAAGTACCTATCGCTTCGGACTCGAAAGTATCTAGTAACAAAGACAAGCACGTCAACTTCCGGAAATTGCTACTGACGCGATGTCAGACGGAGTTTGAGAGTAACTCCAAGAATGAAAGAGCGCGGAATAATAAGTTGCAGGACGTGGAAGAATGTGCGGACCCTGTAAGTGTTAATAACATCCGGTGGGAATGGGCGGGACGATAATGATATTTCGTTTCAGGAAAAGAAGAAAGAGTTGCTAGTTCAGTTAGAAGAGGAAAGCAGAAAGATTCGAATGAAATCTGTCGGTAACATACGATTCATCGGTAAAGTACAATAATAAAAAAGTGGCATTTGTAATCCGATAATAATTTCATTTTATTTCAGGTGAATTGTTCAAGCAAAATATGCTAACGCCGAATATAATGAACAATTGCTTGAATAACTTGCTCCAGGATCCAGACGAGGATAGCTTAGAATGTCTGTGCAAATTACTCAGCACGATCGGCAAAGAATTGGAGAAATACAAGGAGAAGACGAACATTAACGGAACCTTCGGCACCATGAAGGATATTGTAAATAAGAAATATTCCCTCAATATTAGCAGCCGAGTTAGGCAAGTACTATATATAGTGCTAAATCTATAAAATTATTTGCACAAAATAACTAAACGTATTAAATAATTGTATTCTATTGATATTCTGTAATTATCTATATACTATATGATGGTAAAACTGAAAGTAGTGGACTGATCTCGTTGAAGACATTTTCTATCTGATTATTTATACAAAAATTTCTACATCGGTCTGGAATGAGAACAAATAAATTAGTTGTTTCGTAATAAATTCGTAGGTTTATGCTACAAGATGTAATAGAACTTCGCGCTAGCAATTGGGTACCGAGAAGGCAAGACTTTAATCCGAAAACGATGGATCAAATTCAGAAGGAAGCGGACAATGAACAAATGGACATTCAAGTAAGTTTTATCTATCTAATAATATTTTAAATAAAAGTATATATTGGTTGACGTTTGAATGGAAAGACAATTTGTCGCAATTCGGGCGATGTTTTAAACTACAATGTGCCGTGTAGGTAATGAATTCTATGCCACCCCCGATTCGTAACTCTGGCCCACCGCAAGACCGTAACAATAGACGGGGCGGCGGTGGAGGCGGCGGCGGCGCTAGTAGAAGCATTAACGACGACGGTTGGTCGCCAGTCACGAACCGCAGTAACCGTCCGCCCGTTTTTAGCGTCCAATCAGACAAACTCAAAATTAAACAGGTACGACACAACGCCGCAAACTATGCGTTTTTTATACCACACTTGAAAACTCTCGTCTCACGTAGATATTTAAAAAAGGTGACAATGATAAGACGTTGGGATTTTTGCAAACTATTCGGATCAGACTTCAAAAAAAGTATATGTATATATATATACTATCGTTTTGAAGTTTGGTGTAGGAAACGCATTCAAAATAAGTCTACCGCAAAATCCAACGTTAATTAACAATAATTTTCTTATTTGCAACGATTGCGCTTGATTTATCATAGACATTATACAACATATAGTGAGTATTACAATTCGTTTGTTGGTACTATAACGTGTGTTGGCAATGTGGCGCGTAACATGCGGGTGCGTTTTATTGTACCGTTTACAGCCGCAGGTAGGTGACGAGCGATTGGGGTCGATGCAGCAGTTTGACACGTGGGGACGCGGCTCGAACATCAAAACGGCGAACGCGAACAATCCGCCGATGGGCGGCGCGACCAACACTAGGAACATGTACGCTGCCCTGCAAAACGTTGAGTCTGCACCGGACAACTACAGGCACAATCGCGATCCGTACGCGTCCAAAGGACAGAGTCTGGAGAAGTACGGCAAGCAATACGACGGTACGTTCAAAATTTAAAAGAAATTTTAGTTTTTGTAATATTTGCCCATATTTCTCCAATGTTCGCTTATGTTATAAAACCTTAATTGACAAGAG
Source organism: Leptodirus hochenwartii (assembly GCA_947310635.1). Classification (NCBI taxonomy): domain Eukaryota; kingdom Metazoa; phylum Arthropoda; class Insecta; order Coleoptera; family Leiodidae; genus Leptodirus; species Leptodirus hochenwartii. The sequence continues at coordinate 4,979,241 of OX371185.1, read as the reverse complement.
CCTTGATAATAATTGTCACCAAATACACTCGAAACTAGTCGGCTTAAGAAGAGTTATCGTATTCCCCCATACACACTATAATACAGTGAAAAAAATAAGCAATATTATTAATTATATAAAGCTTGTACACCAATACAATATGAATTAAAAGAAAGAAGCTGGATGTCGATATTATGCATGTAATGGGGCAATTATTTTATTACATTTTAGTGCACTACCAAGGCAGCTAATATCTTTTAAATAAGATAATTACGTGTTCGGTAAAGTGCTATAGAAAATATCCGTAGAACGTTTCGCTAGCACCATTCCTATTTATTGAATGGGGTTTGATAGTAACTTTCTAACAGAAAACCATTTTAAACAGTTAATTTCATTTATCATATTGCACATGTTGTATAATAAACAGCACAGGTAGTTTCCTTCGATGATTGTAATTATTGTTCTTGCGCTAATTAAATTTAACATATCACTATCGCAGGACCGAGTTCCAGATCAGGTTCACAGCACCGTTCGCAAACACAATCCTCCCATCACGATCACGCGATGGATTCGCAACGGTCACACGGTGGTCACAGTATGTCTCTGCACATGCCATCTACAGCGTCGGCGGGTCAACAACCCTCCCTCCGACCAACACCACCCATGTCCCAACACCACCATGCGCAGCAACAACAACCCGCTTTAGTTCAACCGGCAACCGTTCAACCGCAAGCGTCCGTCGTTGCTCCCGTAGCGGCAACGGCAGCAGTTCTGCAGCCCATTAGCAACGTTAAGTATCCCACCGATGAGGATGCCATCGCTAAATTGGAGCGCCACTTGCATAACATCGTGGACGAGTACAATGGGGATCTGTGCACCATCGAGGATGTGGCTAAAGAGTTGGAAGAGTCGATGCCTTGCGATCATTATAACCGATTTATTTCGCTCAGGTACAAATATACACTTGTGTGTTTATTAATGTTTCATTAATTCGTCGTTTGTGCCATTTTCAGTTTAATGCACTTCTTGGAAAAGCCGCAAATGTTTAGACAGAAAACGGGTAATCTTTTAGCAAACTTAGTTGCGGCAAAGAAGCTGTCGCTAGATCAGTACTGCATTGGATTGGAGGAGATGCTCAACAATAGTCCAGAACTGGAGATCGATATACCTAAACTGTGGGACTACGTGGCAGACTTGGTCGGTACGTCTTCGTACTTTTATTTTTCGTAATTGCAATTTATCGCATTTTATCTATCCTTTTTTGTTATTTATTATACAGTTCCCGCAATATGTCTGGCAGCTCTGCCCTTCAATAGACTGCTAAGTATCAGTAAAGAACCCATATCGAATGACATAGCTCATAAGATGCTAACAGCCTTGTGCGTGCAGATAATTAGAATTAAAGGTCCCGATTTCCTGCAAAATGCCTGGATATCCTCCGGTGTTTCGTTGTCGAACTTTATACCAGATGCCGAAGTAGACGCATTCGTTAAATCAAATGTGAGTCATTTACTAGGAGGAATCTTAGCGAAATGAGTGTTTAACTAACTATTGATTCCAGAACCTTCAAATCCTAGTCGGCGGTAGTCAGTTACCTAAGATGAACGATTCGTTATCCTTCGACAGTATTCGTATAATGTTCTTGGATTTCTTCGAAAAGAATACGTCTTTCGATGAGATTTGCAACTGGATAATTGTATGCCGAATTCCATGAAATGAAAGCGACATTTTAACCACATTTTTTACATTGTTTTCTAGGCAAATATTGGTGATAGAGTTGGGGAAAAGTACTTTATCCGACCTCTCGTTACCGCTATCTTAGAGCATTCAATAGTAACGGAAGAAGCCAGGAAAACGAAGAAGTTCCGAAGCGATGTGTTTGATAAGCATACCAACTTAATACAGAGGTTTATCTCAAGCGATTTGGATGCTCAAGTACAATGCCTTTACGCCACTCAAACACTGATCAACAACTGGGAACATCCGCAGGGTACGTTTGATAGTAATTGGTATTTAGTTGCATTTGATTTGACAATCGATTCGTTTAGGGCTTTTGTTATCGATTTTCGATAAATATGATGAGAGCAGTTTGATAGCACCCGAGGCCGTTTTCTGTTGGGAGAAGTGCGAAAATCCCGCCGAGAACGTTGGCAAGGGTACGTCAGTTTAAACCAAATTATATTACATTTCCGATTGTATGTACAATATTTCGTGCTTTGATTTCAGGTATGTGCTTGAAGCAGCTGTCCGCGTTTATCAATAACTTGAAGGAGGGTGAGGAATCGTCAGAGGAGGCCTAGCGCCGGCAACGTTGGACCATCGAGGTACAAGTTGTGACCGGTTCAGTGTCAGTGTTGCCACTACCGTAGGTAGATAGTAAGAGCCCGTGCTCTTTAACCAACCCTGTATATTATCATCCTCCCCAAAACTATATCAACAAAGACGTTTAAGTGAAATTATAACACGAACAGACTCTATACGAACTGCTAGCTACAATTTATACGTTAGTCTTTAATATGCTACAATATAATAATGTAATGTTAAGAAGAACAATACAATAAACGTTGCACGGGCCACAAAATAAAAAATAAAACGCGTAACTAAAGGACTAAAGTGCGATATATATATATTTATATATATATATATAAACTTGAAAAGTTTCCAAGTGCCCTGTGACAAATTAAATTGGATATAGAGACCCAAAAAATTGTAAATTATTTATTAGTGATTATGGTGGACTTTTCTAATTTTCATATATAAAAAAAATTAATAGTTACTCTCATTTTTATTTTTATTATAATAATATGTTTGCTGCTGGTTTAGCGTTCTTGTCTGTTGCTGTGCGATGTAAGCATCGCCGTAAATGGCCCACGGCTCGCTATTTTATTATATCCTCTTATTATTTATATATACACATATATATTTTATATTATTTAATCTTTTTTATTGTTTATAGTGACGTTTTTAATAAATTCCACGGTCGACACAGCGCCATCTTATGCGAACTGTAGCCCATTTGGCGATGATGAACGTACACATTAAATCGGAAGATATATAAAATGTAATTTTGATTTGTACTCAATCAACAGCGCATGCGCAAACAGACAGATGGTACTCTTAAATCTACAACATGTGGGTTGTATTTGTTATGTAATTATTTTGTTATTGGCTGAACATAATTTCTAACAGTTAAGTTACTATTAATTCTACTATTAAAAATAGGTATAATAGTTTTTTTTTCTCTGTGTATATTCCGAATATACAGCCGCGCGTATCAGTTCTTTGTACGCATAGATCGTTCCATTTAATTCCGCAACTGAAATTGTTTATATATAAATATGATACGATACCAATAATTCGAAACTGTAGCGTCTATTTTACTAGTCACAACTGACAGAACAGAGATGTACTAACATCTACATCTACAAGCGCAGGATGAATATTGTATATAAGATTTATTGAAAATAAAACTCGTAGAGGCTACGCGCGTTAGAATTGTTTTCATTTTATTCGGAACACGTCGGGCGCGTAGGTTCTGCGACTTTGTACAGTATTTTCTGACTGACAATGTGTAAATAGACAAACTTTACAAGAGATGATTATAATGAACCGATCTTCAATTTAATACTGTAGCGCTGCTCGTTTCGATACAATTTCTGCGAAAAACTACGTTGATCTGGCAAGTCCAAACCTACATATGAATTCTATATTTATATATTGTTTTAGTTGTAATATATTTGTATGTATGTAATTACTAATTATACTCAATTGTTTCAAATTCGCATGCTAAATTGTATCTAATCGGGTCCGGCAACAATAATACTATTCGTTTTCTAATACATGGTGCTCTTTCGGAAATGAAGTATATAAAATAAACTTGAAGAAAATGTATGAAAACAAAACTGTCTCATTCGCTGATTGTTCTATTTTCATTTTGTTGTGAACATCAATGGTCTGTCCAAACGCAGATTATTTATAAATGCAATAGAAAACACCAACAAAACTACGCCTACATAATATATACAGTACTGTGTATCTCAATCTCGGCGATTACACGCAGTCGCTCATTTTGCCAAACTACTGTTGTTATTATAATGTTTATAACAATATGCTAAATCCAGGTAATAAAGAATTAAATGCAAATTACAAACATCAATACCATTCTCTATATTTCCAAACCATACAAAAAAAATAAAAAACAAACACCTTTTAGGCTTATTGACTGCATTTACTTTCGTCTCCCTTAACATGCCAACATTTTTTAATCCCAGCAGTGAAATGAATTGTTGAGGGAGCGAGTAAAATTTAGGTCTTGTTAGAATTAAACCTTGTCTCACAGAAATAAATCCAACATCATTAAAAATGTGTTTTTTTTTCATTCCCTATACATTGAAAAACCTCCGATTTTACATACAGTGGCACGTTTAGATTATAAAGAAATTTAGTGAGATGACGATCTAAGGAAGTGATTAGATAGAGGTCCACCATTAGGATATCCTGCAATTTCTTGCGGGATTATAGCGCTCTCTTCAATACTTGTGCATGGTCTGCACATGCAATCCAAAGGAGCTTTTGTAGTCACCTAAATAAGAAATCCTACTTCCCAGTAAATAGAAATGTTTATGGGGATGTAGTAGATAATACAACATAAGCGAGAACTATTATACGAGTAGAATTTTGTACAAATCTTGATTATAAAAATTATCACTATGGTGTTAAATTATAATATAGAATATCACCCAAATACCGTAACAAGCATTAAGTAGCTAGATGTACATTTCAAGCGCTATGCGCCCATCTTCAGTAGCATAAGGTAAAACTAAATAAAATACCTAAAAATTATTATCAAAAGATCAGTATATAGATTGTATGCTTCGAATTCTAAAGAACTTTCATTTTAGGTATTTTATTTTGTTTTACTTGTGCTACTGAAGATGGGCGCATAGCGCTTGAAATGTACATCTAGCTATTAATGCTTGTTACGGTATTTGAGTGATATTCTATATTAAATCTTGATTAGTTCATTTTAAATCGCTTTTTTTCTGATATTGTTAATAAAAAAGAAAATATTTCCTTTTTATTGGAAATTCAAATATTGGTGTCTTTTGCGAATGTTCTTTTTTTTGCATACGCTATTTCCATCAGCTTTACAAAGATTCCCTTAATCCGATCCTTGTATTAGAAACAAGCGCCAACTATTGACATATTTAAATTTAACGAAATGATAATATATTAATTAATTTTAGCGTTTTTATTCTAAAAATGGGGAAATTTTTTATTCGATAATCTCGATATATACCTTCTAATTAATGTTAATGCTAAAAACTAGCTGATTTTGCGATTACTATTATATATTTCCACTATTTTTCGGATTGTCTGCACAGACGTATTAACAATGCGTGTTATACCATCAATCAAAATCGATGAACATTTGTTAAGGCATATTCTGGCCTTGTAATTTAGTGAACGTTAGTCAATTCAATTTTAATAGAATTCCTAACTGCATATTAATTTCCTTACAGACAATAATAGCAATAAACGTTGTTCGAATTAGTGAAATTATTAGCGTATCGCTTAGCATCAAAATACGTAAGTAAACATCGACTCTGATCGTGTTGTACTGTACTAAATACTTGCTTTTCTAAATTTCTTTTCTCCCTGTTTCGCTTTCGGACAGAAAAGCGAAACGGACGCTTCCCGTTCACCAGATTCCTGACAGCACATACAAGACCGTTCCATTTGCCAGATTTTGCTACCGGAAACCTACGAAAAAAAATAAACCCGCTGGTTTTTAGACCGCGTCCGGCACATACCACGTTCAATCCCCGACATCCCGGAGCTATCGGTAAGGCACTATCGTTATTTCATACTTGCAAGTACGATGAGCACCGGCCAATGCACGCGAAACTAGGAATCGGTTTTGGGACACAGCCCGGGTACTGCAGGACGTGTATTACGGGCGTTACTTGGCATTCGTCCGCCGATTTGGCGCCTTCCGCCATGTGGTGCCATTGCGGCCCATTGTTCGAATTGAGATAGATATTGCCTAGTATTGATAGTACTAATACTGATAGTCGTAGTTCTCGAACAACTAAAGCAGATAGAACAGTTTAGTTTGGGCAAATCCATAATGTAATTATTTACATACATTTTAAATAATACGACCACATTACACCGTCCTTTATTGCGCGAAGATGTAATTTAACAATCGAAGGGAAATTGTTAACGCGCACCGTTTATAAAACGTTGGGAAACGTAGTTTTGATGTCGACGTTTTTTTTTTTTTTATCCGTTTTACAAGTTTGTTATTGCCATTAGAGTGTTGGAGCCCCCCGGGGCGTTACACCATCGAAAGTGCTTTAGCATTTAAGTATGCTGTTCCCTCTGCGGGGGTATCTTATTTAAATCGAAATGGGACATTTCATATTGTATATCATAAATTCAAATAAAAAACTATTTACTAAAGTAATAAAAAAATTATATGCTAATTTATTATTTAAAAAGTAGCTTATATTATGCAACTTCGTAAGGGAGAAGAAATGAATATAATATCTCTTAATGTAATAATTCTAGAACTTATTTCGTTTTCGAAACTATTGAATTTTTAGAATTTGCAAGCTTTATTCTTGTATTGTCGATTCCGTTAAGATTGCAAAATATTGTACTCCATACTTCCATTAAAAATTCAATAATAACACAATTTTACTCGATATTTGTTCAATATTTTACATGAAAATTATTGAATCGATTCTACCTATGCCATATTTGAATAAATATATTGCGATATTATACTTTAAGGATCTGCGGTGTGTGTACTTTAAATGGAAGCAACGTCCCGCAAGAAGTCCACTGGCGGCAAACTTCAACAGAAACGCATAATCACACCAGCGAAGAAACTTCGCGCTAGCTTAGACTCGAGCTCTGTACAAGAGCTACGGTCGAAATACGATGTTCTAAAGGAGGAGATAGCAGCCCTAAACACCGAGATCGATACCCTAACAGCGGCCGGGGCCGTTGATAATCTCACTGCCGAGATGAAGGCATTGCACGACTACAACGAGATCAAAGACTTGACGCAATCTGTGCTTGGACATCTGGCGAATATCGAACAGACCACCGCGGCCGCTTTGCACGCGAAATATAATTTGCCCTTGGATTAAACAGGATGTGAATTTGTTTTTAAGAATAGGTGAGTGTATAAAAAATGCGATTGTTAAATAAATATGTTCTTTATTGATATTCTACAACATTTAGATTATAAATTAGGGAGATGGAATAAATAGAGAAATAATTAAATATTTCTTCATAGGAAACATGTTGAATCTGCAAATTTATGATAAAAATCATTTGAATTTTGAAGCTTCCGCATTTGTTCTATGGAAAAAATATTTAGTTTTTATTAATGTAGAATATAGTTTAAGAGTTACAAGTAAAACGACATCGAATATTGCTATAAACTGTTGTCTATTATCGACTAAAATCGCCGCATTTATAGCATTTACACTCTGCGGGTTCCCTCAGCTTGACATCCATCGCTTCCATGCCGCCACTAGATAGTCTCATACCGTCCGGGTCGTAGCAATGTGTTAAAGTAACTATTCGTTCCCTAAGAAAACTCTCCCGACAGCAATAACATTCCTTACAACAACAAAAAAACGCAATATTTGATCTGTGTAAATTATATATATTTTTTGTAATAAAATATTGTAATTACTTTTAAAAAACCAGTTGGTGTTATGACTGACGGTTGCACTTGACTATTACAAGTACCTTCGCATCTATTAACAGCTATCTCACCATTGCACGTCCGCTGCAGACGTCCCAATTCGTCATATTCCTCTAGGAAAAGAATACAAATTAATTGCGGTTTTTTTAATGCGTTTAAGTTCTATTACCTTTGATAAGATGGATTTCTGAACGCAACGTTTCACAATTTTCTTCGCCATTAATTTCGGTTAGGCAAGATATTTGGCCCGCGCACAAAATTGTCACCAATAAGAACGTGCAAATAAAATTGCCAAGACCCATTTTGTAACTGAACTATAAATGTGCACAAATCGCGGCGTTTTATAAGCTTTGGCTGGCGGAAAATACTTATGAGAAGTCATGCGCAAATATGACCTTTTGTAAAAATGATACAAAATCAATAGTAATGCGGCTCTTAAATTGCGAAAAATTTATAATTAATAATATTAATTTAAGAATAATCTTTACTTATGTTACAGGTGCATGATCGTTATATCAATCTCTTCCATTAATATCACAATTGACCTGACCTGACCTGACCTGACCTTATATACACACACGATTTCATATTTGAACAAAAAAAACAACCTAAATATCTTTCAAAAATCTTATTTTTTTCTCTCCATTCTGACCGGTTAGTGAACAGTTAAAAAAGTATTTCTTTTACAGTTATAATACAGTTTAGTTATGTCTGAATCCATGGAAGAAGTTAAAAAAGGCGACACTTCGAACGAGAACATATGTCGCGATTATATCCGAGGCATGTGCGATCGACGATTTTGTCGATTTAAGCACGAAAATGACGGAAGGAGTTTAAGTTTTTGCCATGATTTTCAAAATACTGGTTGCCCGAGGCCGACCTGCAAGTGCGTAGTACTAAAATATTGACTAATTTAACAAGCCAACAAAGTATTACCTTGTATTTTTTTTTTAGATTTATTCATTGTTCGGCAGAAGAAGTTGAAGAATACAAAAGAACAGGTGATATGTCCAATCAAATATTAGTCGAAGCTTCGCGTAAAAATCAATTGCCAGGAATTCAACCGATTTGTAATTTGTTTAAGAAAGGAGTGTGCAGGTAAATTCTTAATTGAATACGAAACTCGTATACTTATGAAAATTTTTTTTAGACGGCAAAATTGTAAATTCCGCCACGTGACTAAACAGGAAGAAGACGCAGAAATATTGGAACTTATCAAATCAAACGCAAATAAAAAGCGACCACATTCCGAGCCACCCCTATTATCCGAGTCTCATTTAAGTTTCGCCGTGGAACCGATTAATTGTATAAATTATTTTTGCTTTTTTTTTGTCGTGCCCTGCAGAGATAATTTTGTGTGTGTTTTTAGTCGTGGAAAGTGTAGCTAGATATATTGTAGATGACGATGGGTTTTTAGCGCACAAAAGGCGGTTCATCACGTCCAATGGAATTGATTTTAATGCTGAGCCTTTGCCGACTAGAAATACATTTGCCGGATATTGTGCGGGAAATCCCCCGACTATGATACGATTAGACGCTAGGTACAGAAAAATTCCAATAATCTATACGGTTCGTGTTTTTAAAATATATTTTTTCAGAACTATCATGCTGGAAGAAGAAAATAGCATGCTGCTGAAAGAGATAGTTCAACTAAAGAAGCAGGTGTGATTTTTAAAAAATTCTCTTAGCTGATTATTAAATTATTATGATTTTCTTTTATAGGTATCTGATTTAACTGCAACAAACGAATTTTTGCTGGACCAAAATGCCACTTTGCGTGTTTCCTGCAAACGGACTTTAGCTGTTACATTGCCAACCGCTACGATAACAAATACAATGACGCATAATACACCTGTGCAACAGCAACAGGTAAAATTCTCAACAAAAAAATCTCAATTTAAAATCATTATAAACTTAATTAATGCCAGATATATCGAAAAACATGTGCGAACGAGTTTTGCTCAGTTGAAAAAAAAAATATATATGACAAGATAAAACAATATTTGGTGATTTATTTTTAGAATCTATTAAGACAATTTAAATATACAAATAAATAGGTGTAATAATCATTGGTCGTGATATAAGTCCTTGCAACTTATGAGAAAGAGTAGTAAGTTAACGATTTATAATTTTCTTCTTTAATTGGTTAGTTTTTGCAAATGTACAACAAAAAAGATAAATTCATTTGCGTACGCTATGTGTGACTGAAGTATATTATTTTTCCAGATGTTGAGTACTAGAGATGAGGGTTTAGCTTTCGAAATGCGCATTTAGTTTATAAATATTGTGAGTTAAAGTTTGAGTGTTATTCTGCATTTAATAAATGGATTAATTAGCAGCGAGTGAATTGACGGTTTATAAAATTCATGTATGTAGGTTTTGAGAACAGTAGCGAGTGTCGCTGCTGTTCCTGTATCATTAGCCACAGTTACAACGTGTAATCCCGTGTCCGTGAGTCCCGTTTCAATTACTGGCTGTCCATCAGTTAGTATCACTCCAACAACGCAGATATTAGCTCCGAGTCAACAAATATTAGGTGAACTTATAACGTTCTTTTCTCCTTAAACGGGTATTTTAAATTGTATATATATGTATTTTTCAGTCACCACAAACCAACCTGCGCAACTCACTTTGGCAACAAACAACTCGCAAGCACAGCTGGCAATAGCCCAACAGAATCTTGCTAATAATTTGGCGGCGGCTGCTCAACAAGCGGTTGCGGTGTCAGCAGTAACTGCCAGCCATCCGCCGCAGCCGCCTGGGCCACCGCAGCAACAACAGCCGCACCCACCTGGCCAATTGCCGCAACATCAAGCGCAAACCCAACAAGCGCAACCCACTACACAGTTAACGCTCACTCTGCCCGCCACCGCGGCAGCAGCTGTAATACAACAGGCGGCTGCGGTCGCAGGTACGCAGGGTGTGCAACTTGCGGCTGCGCAGAGCCATCTTACTAGTCAGGCGCAGCAGCTGGGCCAACAGTTGACCACGCAGGCACAACAGTTGGGACAACAGCTCACTACTCAGGTTTGTTTTCAATAGTTTGGACAGTACCTATATTTGCGTTTGCTCTAAAAACTAGCTATTTGCGAAACAATATTTATACAAATGAAAGTTTTATTTCAGGCCCAACAGTTGGCCTTAGCCAACAGCTCACAGGCGCAACAGCAACTAGCGCTCGCGAACACAATAGCGGCCAATGCGGCAGCTGCAGCTTCCAACACGCAGGCCCAACAATTAGCTCTGGCTAATACGCCGCCAACACAACAGCAACTGACTGTTGCTAGTATGAATCAACAGTTGGCGCTAGCGACGACTAACTGTGGCCAGCTTCTAGCAGCTGCAGCTGCAGCTGCTAATACTGGGCCGACCCTCGACTTGCATCATCATCATCATCACCACAGGGCGGCCCAGGTGAATATCAATACGTCGCAAACGATTGCGATGTCGCAGGCTGCACCCCAGCCGTTAGTTACTTATCCACTGTTGACTCAAACTATCACTCATCCGATGTCTCATTAGTGGTTGGATTTGATTTGTTTGAATGAATCGGTATTGACGTTATAATTAGAAAGGGTTTTTGTGAAAATTAAATTGCGGTTAAAATAGAATGGAAATTCGACTTAAAAAAATAATTGACAAAGAAAAATCAACAATAAGTGTAAATCAACACCCGTGTTCATTTAAGGTTCTAGTTTTTAGAAATATAGTTTGTAGGGAACAAAAATTGATTTAGTCGCGAAAGTGTGTAATCATAAAAGAAACACACGTCACAGTTTTAAATAATAAAATTGTGCCAAAGCTGAACGTTTGTTAATGTACGTCGTTTTTCGAAACGTTGTATCAGTAGTTTAGATTATTAATTATCCCACCTCATATAAAAAGCTGCGTATTTTATAAATATTGTTAAATCATAATATATATTACTTTCCTTCATACGATTTACTTGAAGTTAGAGTAAATTTGTGCTAAAGACATTAAAAATTGTATATTTTCGGTACAACATCTTCTTGTTTTTATTTTATTTTACGTTTGTAATAAAATAATAAAAATATAATACGCGTGAGTAGATAGTATTTTTCAAATAGTCTTAAATTGTGAAGATATTTAGACTGATTGTAATGTTTATTATATTTTCTTTACTAAAAATTGCAAAGTTTTTTCAAAATTACTTTCAACACGGACATCTAGTTGAATATAATGTTTATAACAAATATATTTTGTGATAAATTATGGCAAAGATTATAGTTAATGTAATAATATTTTTTAATATTTAATATTGTATATGTTTGAAATGTGCTGATTTTAATCAATAATTAATATTCTAGTTTGGTGGTTTGTGTTTAAATATGTTCAGGAATAATAATTAAATTGGACGTTTAGTTTAAAATAATTAGCTAACTTAAAAAAAGATTTATCTTGGACCACATTTATTACAATTAATTTATAGAATATAGTAAACAATAAGTTTCGTAGCAGATTTTGTTCATTTACGTTGCTTTCATTTATATTTCAGTTTAAGTTTAGCTTAGTGTAAAATGTTGTATATAGCATTTAGTTGATAGATAAGAATTTCTTCATGTAGAGTCCTTTTCTTTACTTAATAAAGCGAAATGAAGAGATAATTATTAATTTTCTTAAGATAGCTCGATATTTTCTGTTCTTAACAATATTCATCACTAAAGTTAATATGGAATATATTGTAATATTGTAATAGAAAATAAATAAAATATTTAAGAAAAAAATTCATTTTATTATCTAAAATTTGCGTTTAATTGGTCAAATTAAACTCTTGAGCGACTATTGACGGTCAGTCGCGATAGTCGCACAAATTTTACCACCATTTATTGAAATCCTGTTTAAAATTTTTACAAGAATTCACCTATCACTCTTCACTAGTTCAAGTTTCCCGCGAAAATAAACCAACCATTTCCTGGCGTCATGACATGCACAAAATCGACGCGATCTTTTATTGGTTAAAAGAAAAACAACCGTTGTAGAATAAAAATTCGCTTGTTACATTTCGCAGGCGAATTTTGGCAAAACACAATTACTTCACTTCATTACAAAATCTTGTAATTCTCCTTTGAAAGTAAAGTAAATTGTATAAATAATGGCTTTAACAGTTACATCTGCCGGTAAGTCAACAATATTTAATCCTTTGCAAATTTTTTTTCGCAATTCGCAATTATTTTCAGCCGGGATTATTTCATTGCTGGAAGAACCTAAGGAAGAATTGAAGAGTTTCGCTTTAAAGAAACTGGACACAATTGTAGATCAATTTTGGCCCGAGATATCCGAAGCTATTGAGAAACTGTACGAATTTAAAAAACTTCACACATATGTATAAAAATCAATCTACAATTTCAATATTTTCAGCGAGATTTTGTACGAGGATAAGGTTTTCGTTGATAATGAGCTCGCTGCTCTTATTGCCAGCAAAGTATATTTTCATTTGGGTTCTTATGAAGACTCTTTGATATACGCTTTGGGCGCTGGGCCATTGTTTGATGTTTCCGAGAAATCGGAGTATGTTGAAACTACTCTCGGTATGTTTTTCAAAATAACAATTAAAATATTCAATTTGTGGTATAAATTATCATTAACTCTTGTTCGGTTACCATCAAATCTTGATTTCGTTACTTTTCGCATTATTATAGCAACATGTATCGACAGCTATATTCATCAACGCGCAGTTTGCCCAGATTCTCATGAGATAAATACAGGGCAAGATAATCAGATGGCCACTTCCGCTTCGGCTGTTCTTTGTATCGGAATAGATGCGCGTTTAATTGCAATTATAGATCGTATGTTCGAGCGGTGTCTTGCCGATCGACAGTACAAGCACGCCCTCGGCATCGCCCTCGAGGCGAAGCGAATGGACATCGTGCAAAGGGCAATTCTTGAGGCGGATAATGTTACTGATATGCTACAACATGCCTTTAAAGTAAATTGTTGTAATAGATTAAATCGAACGGTATAAAGATGAAGTATCTAAATTTTAGGTAGCCATGAATTTGATTTTGAATCTTGGCTTTCGTAATGAAATTCTTCGAAAACTTGTGAATTTGTACAAGTTAATGGACGAACCGGATTATCTGAATATGTGCCAATGTTTGATTTTTTTGAATGATCACGCTGCTGTTGCACAGTTACTTATTAAAGTAGCGAATGTTGAAAAAGTATGTATAGTTTAGATTTCTTGGATTTCCAATTTTCGACTAAAGAAATTTAACAATGTAAAGAATTTCAATTAGCGTTTCGACGAGCAGTTGTTAAACTAGTTGCCGGATTTAAGATTCATCTTAAAGGCTCAAGACGATTTCATTTTATTTTCAACAACGAATGTAGCAATGTTTCGTGCTCCGTAGGGAAACCCGTTACTTGTTTATCAAATCGCGTTCGATTTGTACGAGTCGGCGACGCAACAGTTCTTGAACAAAGTGTCTCTCACATTATCCACTCTGGAAAATAATTTGATCGAGGCTGGCGAATGCAGCACGTCGGTGGAAGATAATAATCGCCGAAATATTATGGTGAGTGTCGGTAATACGATTTGTCGAGGCAATCCGTTCATGCAAGAAATATCGCTCTAAATTTAGATCGTTTGTGCCACGAATACAATCGTTTTGTTTCATACGAGAAAATTTGATTATAATATAACTGTATATTTATGAAGTATCAATAAAAAAAAAAAGGGTATATCTAAACTTTAGAATTGCTAAAAATACGGTGTATTAGCTACGGATAAATTTTGATGATTTGTTACAATGATTTGTTTCAGTTGAATACCAAGGATTTAGATAATCTTAAAAGCATTTTGATTGGCGAATTAACAACGAAACTACATCTGCAGTTTTTGATTCGTTCTAATCACGCGGATCGCATGATCTTGAAGAGTACCAAAGATGTCGTTCGGTACAGCATCTGCCACACCGCCACTGTTATAGCTAACGGTTTTATGCATTCGGGTACCACCACTGATACATTCTTAAGGTATGTTCTCAATTTTACATACGAACAGTTACTAAAAATCACCATTTATTTCTTAAATAATTCATTGAATCAAATTATTTTCCTTCGAACCCATTTTAGTTTTTACATTGTTGATTTCGATTTATATTTATTTTCGACGTCCGCAGACACGTGGAAGTTGTATTTTCTTCGGGGCGGAGACGATGTAAAGTTTAAAACAGATTTTTGTCGTGTATATGTATCTAAAGCAGCATCGTGGGAAATTTCATTAAAAAGTTTCGCGAAATTGTTGTCTTTACCACAGCGATTTAAGCCTAATCAATACAGTTGTGTCCAAAACGTACTTCTAAAAAAAAAATTATTCGTTTTGGTAAAAATAAAAATCACGATCAGTAAATATGTTAAAGGGACGATGATAAATTTATGACCATATTATATATATATTTTTTTTAATTGCAACTTTCGACAGCGGCATTTTCACTTCATAAAACCAATAATTCTTCGCACTTTTTCTGACTGAGGTTTTCCAACTTCCTTTTAAGTTGGAAAACGAACGTTTCCCGCAAGCGAACGAAAAATGTAAGCGGCGGAGCAGATGCGATTCGCAGCTTATTTAAAGTTATCGGAAAGTTTCGCCAAACCGGAAAAACTTTCCGCTAATACCTATCCTTTGGCGACGCATAGTGCCGTCTTGCCTCCTGCCCATACTTTCCTTTCTGAAGCTGTCTATTGCGCGATTTCTTGCTATACTTTTACACATTGGTATTATATACACGGTGTTTCAACGTATCAAAAACATACATGTCGCTGTTACTAAACTATTTTAGGTCAGAACTGTGCAACAATAACAATAGTAGAAGCTATCTATGACCGTAGACGAACTTTTCGTATAGTAATTGGAGTTGAGGGTACAATTAGCGACAACTGAAATGATACTCAGATAGTTTCTTCAAACCCCAAGTGCATATAGTCAAAACGCCATAGCGGTGTGGGTTTATGATGGAAGAACCGCATTAATTACCACCACCATACAATCTCGTTACATCGTAGAAATTGTACAAATAGTTTACTATACGTACGAATTTCAATTCAAATCATCGCCGCGGAAGTAAACTATGTTATTATATGAAGATTAACATAGATTTTAATATGCAAAACGATAAAAATATGCAAAATATGCACAATCCTTTAAAAAGGAATATTTGCCTCATCTTTTTCATTTGGAGCATCGCAAATTAAATATATATATATTAGTTAGTTAAATAGTCCTCATTTCTAAGAATTGGTTAGAAACGATTAGTGATATATATATAATAACACAAGAAATATTTGATATTTTAGAGAGAATTTGGAATGGTTATCTCGAGCTACAAATTGGGCTAAAATGGCTGCAACAGCCTCTTTGGGTGTAATTCATCGCGGTCATGAGGAAGATGCTGTTCATCTTATGGAGAACTATTTGCCTCGGGATGGGTCGGGTGGTGCATCATCGGGTAGTATGGGATATGCAGAGTCGGGTAGTTTATACGCCTTGGGCCTGATACACGCGAACCATGGTGATAATATTATAGAATATTTGGTTGAGCAGTTGAAGAACGCTCCCAACGAGGTAAGGAAATATTTAAAAGCCGGTACCGAATTAAAAAGATTTTTAAATGATCAGAAATATCTAATTTGTGTGAGAACTATAGGACCATTAGTCTACTATCACATGCATCGAAGATATTGCTAAAGATTATTTATAGGAGATTAGAAAATAAACTAGAGGAAAGGCTAGGAGAAGATCAGTTTGGTTTTAGGAAAAACAGAGGGACGAGGGAGGCGATTTTAGCACTAAGAACAGTAGTAGAAAAAAGAATGAGGGTAGGAAAGGTAACTTGCATAACTTTTGTAGATTTAGAAAAGGCATTTGATAATGTAGATTGGGACATAATGTTTAGAATTTTAAAAGAAACGGGTATAGATTATAAGGATAGGAGAATAATTTTTAATTTATATAAACACCAAACTGCCTTAGTTAGAATTGAGGGGGAAGAAGAGGTAGCAAAAATAGGGAAGGGAGTTCGGCAGGGATGTACACTTTCACCGTTATTATTTAATCTATATATAGAAGATGCAATAAACAAAGTAAAAGAAGAGTATAGTGTAGGTGTGAATGTACAGGGAGAGAAAATATATATGTTGAGATTCGCCGACGATATAGCTATATTGGAAGAAAGCGAAAAGAATTTAGAAAGGGTATTGAATGGTATGCAGGCAGTATTGACTAGGGATTTTAACATGAAAATAAATATAGGTAAAACTAAAGTGATGAGGTGTGACAAAAAGGAATGCAGTAGAAAAATGAGGATCACAATAGGAGATAATAGAATCGAAGAAGTGTCAGATTTTTGTTATTTAGGCAGTAGAATCACAAAAGATAATCGAAGCAAGGTAGATATAAAGTGTAGGATAGCACAGGGTAGGAAGGCATTCGTAGAAAAAGAACAGATTTTAAGATCAAATATTGACTTGGGTATTAGAAAAAGATTACTGAAGGTATATGTTTGGAGTGTAGCACTGTACGGGTGTGAGGCGTGGACTATAGGAAAGGAAGAGAAGCGTAGATTACAAGCATTCGAAATGTGGTGTTATAGGAGGATGATGAGGATTGGTTGGGAAGATAAAGTAACAAATGAAGATGTACTAGAGTTAGTAGGGGAGAAGAGAAGTATTTGGAGAGTGTTACAGCGTAGGAGAGACAGATTAGTAGGGCATATCCTTAGGCATGGGGGGATTATGCAATTGATCATAGAAGGTAGGGTGGAGGGAAAGAGGGGGGGGGGTAGGTAGGCCTAAATTGGAGTATGTGAGTCAGATAGTTGAAGACGTTGAGATGAATAGCTATAGGGAGATGAAGGGATTAGCTCAGGATAGATCGGCATGGCGTGCTGTTTCCAACCAATCTTTAGGATTGCGGACTCTTTAACTAAACAGAAATATCAAATGTGGGAAATTTCCAGAAAAGCTAATTATAATTTTATATTTATATGGTAAAAGGATTACAGGAAATCGAATAAGGAAGGATGTCGGGATTCCAAATTAGTAAGCAGTCCCGATTGTATAGGTCTATTAGTTTGGTAGAAGTCGTGAAACACCGAAAATTGAAAAATAAGAAGGGTAGCTAGCACCTTTGATTGTTTTTCGTAAAAATTTCACATTGTCAAAAGGGCGTTTTTTGTTTGGGAGATATTGTAAAATAGCAGAAATTTGGAAAAGCGTTGCGATTCTACAATTTATTTCAGATTGTGAAGCACGGTGGCTGTATTGGTCTTGGTTTGGCCGCGATGGGCACCCAACGTGAAGATCTCTACGATCAGGTCAAGTTCTTGTTGTATCAGGACGACGCTATTGTTGGTGAAATGGCTGGTATCGCCATGGGACTCGTTATGCTCGGATCCAATGATGAACGTGTATTAGAAGATATGATTGGCGTAAGTACATTTTATAGTAATTCTTTTTTGCAAATGTTGCGCTTGAAACGAATACGGAGTATATTATTACGATTTATTTCGAAGCATTTTAATATAAAATATAATATTTAAATAAGCTGTTCTACATCGAAAGTAGGAAGTGAAGTTTGAGTACGGGTTAAAAAATCCATGATTTATATTAGGAAGATTAGGAAGAGTATATGTTGAAATAGAATGAACGAGTGAGAAAAAAATGATAGGATTTCAATAAGTGTGTTGCGTGATTTACCCGGGAGTATTCAAAGTATTTTATACATGTATTGTATAAATATTTTTGTCTTGACAACTTTTTCAGAAGTTCAATATCAGCACAACCTATTTTGCATCTTTCAGTTAAAATTGATATTTGTTAAACCGAAAATACGAATAGTACGCAACTGCCAATGTCTGTTGGATCCAGATAAAAATTGAAACGTATATAGAATATATGGTAGCGAGAAAAGGAATTTGATTCTGACTTCCAGATGGTCTCCTCCCTGCCACATTGAAATTTTGCGTTTGCTATACAATTTTAATACCAAAAGTTCAATACCGAACTACCGAAACTACATCGCATGCGTCTGTACATTTTCGTGCGGAAATACCGTTCTATTTCTTCATTCTTTCGATATTCCTCAAGAGCAGTTTACGTGAACTATATCTGTACTGTCCTTCAAATTGTTTATGTGACAATTGAAGCGACGTTGCTTTTCTTAAAATATTGCTTGTGTAATAAATGAATATGCCAAGTTAGGAAATATTATGTATAACGGTTGGGTTGGTTCCGGTATATTTCCTTACTAGCTATTGAAAAAGTTTTGGCAATTAGCATAGTATAATAAATAGTGTTACTTGCAATTTAAAAAAATCTGGTGAGAAGAGCATGGTAGGGGGCCCCACGCCCGCCCCTTACAATGGCGGCGACCATCTCATATTGATACTACGCCTCTTCCACATGCTCTCCAGATCAAACATGGAAATAATCTAATAGTCTAATATAAGAGATTGGTATAAATGAATTAAGGAATTAATTTTGAGAAAATTGATGTTTAGTTGTAAATATTAGAAATCTTAATCTGTTACGATTTTCTACAAAATGAATTTTCTGAAATCTCCAAAACACATAAACGATATTTCGAATTAGTTAAGCCGAAACAGATAAGCTTCGCAGACTTCTTAATTTTAAACATTTGGAGTTTTTATTTGGAATTTCTACCTCTTCAAAATTCGTAACCAGCAGTATCGGGGTCCGCGGGGTTAACATATCCGATAGCTACACTTATCCAAGCATAACTACCCCTGCGGCAGTACTCATCAAAATGGATCGCCTGAAAAAAAATACTAAAGATTAAAGAATTTTATTCATGGCTGATTATTGAAAATAGGTTGTGGAAAAAAATTGGTACGTCGATTATATATTGAGATTATTCTTACCTTAAACACTTTTTAAAGATTGTAAAAACACATCAAACTTTCTCATTTCACATGTGGCGATATCCGAAAGGCCTGGATTTGTATTTGCAAAGGCCTACGGCCTCGGTATCATCATGGAAATCGTTGAGACTTTCCAATGGAACTTAAAATGCGTTGCTTATTCCATATTCGAATCTATAAAACACGAGTCAAAATGAATTTTGTAAGCGAAGAGGAAGAATTGAAGTTTGGATTTAAACTATTTTACATATGAAAGAGTTTTATTGAATGATAAACAAATCATTGCTAATTTGATTGGAATGAATCTAACGAGTGCAAACATATTTCAGTGCGAAAGATTATAAAATTTACCTGTTCAAAATTCGTATCCTGCAGTCTCGGGGTCCGCGGGGTCAACACACCCGATAGCTACACTTATCCAAGCATAACTACCCCTGCGGCAGTACTCATCAAAATGGATCGCCTGAAAAAAAAATACTAAAGCAAACCCAAATTAATAAAAATTTAAAAAAACAATAATTTCATCACACAAACAAATAAACTAAACAACAATTCTCGTACCGTTTTTGTTGGCTCCAAATGTCTATTTAGACTCCCAGAGCGTTGTGGTAGAAAAGCACTGGCGTCTCATCCGGCTGCGCAGACTCCACTAACACGACACCCGCACCGTACTGTATCTGGGACTGATACAGCACGGCCATGTACAAGAGATAAGAGATAACAGAAGAGACGTGGCCCTACCTACGTGTCTGAAGGACTCAATTTGATCTACCCCTAACGAGGAGTCTGTGCACCAGGACGAAAGCAGAGCTGTGAAGAAAAACCTAACTTAAAATTAACTAGTTTCCATCGTAGCGCCAGTGCTTGTAGATTTATTCTTGTGTTGATCCTTTGAGCCGGCCTATACAATCATGATTCCACTACCTATGGTTCGAATTTTATAATATATTCTACCTACGCGTCTGATGGACTTGAGCAGAGTTAATCTATTGAGGAATCATGATTCTGCGTTTTAAATTTGTTGATAAGCTCCATTGCTTATCATCGAAATGTTTCGACGTTCAATGAAGAACATCGGAATACATAACACCAATACATATATATATATATATCAAATAGATATTTGGATATATATTTTGGACATACCAAAATATATATAACAAATAAATAAATATACAAGAATAAAAACTAAAATTGCATGCAGAAATTATATTTGACTCACCGCGCCCCAGCTTAACATGGGGCGTAAAATCTTCTACAAACCATCAAACTTTTCTTGTGGTTCTCCCTGTAGATGATGATTGGCTTCTCGAGTAGCAGTCATTCATCTTCATTCACTGACAATCAGCTTCACACTGAAACAGAGATTAAAGAATTTTATTCATGACTGATTATTGAAAATAGGTTGTGAAAAAAAATTGGTACGTCAATTATATATTGAGATTATTCTTACCTTAAACACTTTTTAAAGATTGTAAAAACACATCAAACTTTCTCATTTCACATGTGGCGATATCCGAAAGGCCTGGATTTGTATTTGCGAAGGCCTACGGCCTCGGTATTATCATGGAAATCGTAGAAACTTTCCAATGGAACTTAAATGCGTTGCTTATTCCAT
Organism: Leptodirus hochenwartii; assembly: GCA_947310635.1. NCBI lineage: Eukaryota > Metazoa > Arthropoda > Insecta > Coleoptera > Leiodidae > Leptodirus > Leptodirus hochenwartii. Next base: position 4,958,018 of record OX371185.1, on the reverse strand, counting down.
ATTCGAATCTATAAAACACGAGTCAAAATGAATTTTGTAAGCGAAGAGGAAGAATTGAAGTTTGGATCAAAACTATTTTACATATGAAAGAGTTTTCTTGAATGATAAACAAATCATTGCTAATTTTTTTGGAATGAAGCTAACGAGTGCAAACATATTTCAGTGCGAAAGATTATAAAATTTACCTGTTCAAAATTCGTATCCTGCAGTCTCGGGGTCCGCGGGGTCAACACACCCGATAGCTACGCTTATCCAATCATAACTACCCCTGCGGCAGTACTCATCAAAATGGATCGCCTGAAAAAAAATACTAAAGATTAAAGAATTTTATTCATGGCTGATTATTGAAAATAGGTTGTGGAAAGAAATTGGTACGTCGATTATATATTGAGATTATTCTTACCTTAAACACTTTTTAAAGGTTGTAAAAACACATCAAACTTTCTCATTTCACATGTGGCGATATCCGAAAGGCCTGAATTTGTATTTGCGAAGGCCTACGGCCTCGGTATCATCATGGAAATCGTTGAGACTTTCCAATGGAACTTAAAATGCGTTGCTTATTCCATATTCGAATCTATAAAACACGAGTCAAAATGAATTTTGTAAGCGAAGAGGAAGAATTGAAGTTTGGATTTAAACTATTTTACATATGAAAGAGTTTTATTGAATGATAAACAAATCATTGCTAATTTGATTGGAATGAATCTAACGAGTGCAAACATATTTCAGTGCGAAAGATTATAAAATTTACCTGTTCAAAATTCGTATCCTGCAGTCTCGGGGTCCGCGGGGTCAACACACCCGATAGCTACACTTATCCAAGCATAACTACCCCTGCGGCAGTACTCATCAAAATGGATCGCCTGAAAAAAAAATACTAAAGCAAACCCAAATTAATTAAATTTTTAAAAAACAATAATTTCATTACACAAACAAATAAACTAAACAACAATTCTCGTACCGTATTTGTTGGCTCCAAATGTCTATTTAGACTCCAAGAGCGTTGTGGTAGAAAAGCACTGGCGTCTCATCCGGCTGCGCAGACTCCACTAACACGACACCCGCACCGTACTGTATCTGGGACTGATACAGCACGGCCATGTACAAGAGATAAGAGATAACAGAAGAGACGTGGCCCTACCTACGTGTCTGAAGGACTCAATTTGATCTACCCCTAACGAGGAGTCTGTGCACCAGGACGAAAGCAGAGCTGTGAAGAAAAACCTAATTTAAAATTAACTAGTTTCCATCGTAGCGCCAGTGCTTGTAGATTTCTTCTTGTGTTGATCCTTTGAGCCGGCCTATACAATCATGATTCCACTACCTATGGTTCGAATTTTATAATATATTCTACCTACGCGTCTGATGGACTTGAACAGAGTTAATCTATTGAGGAATCATGATTCTGCGTTTTAAATTTGTTGATAAGCTCCATTGCTTATCATCGAAATGTTTCGACGTTCAATGAAGAACATCGGAATACATAACACCAATACATATATATATATATATATCAAATAGATATTTGGATATATATTTTGGACATACCAAAATATATATAACAAATAAATAAATATACAAGAATAAAAACTAAAATTGCATGCAGAAATTATATTTGACTCACCGCGCCCCAGCTTAACATGGGGCGTAAAATCTTCTACAAACCATCAAACTTTTCTTGTGGTTCTCCCTGTAGATGATGATTGGCTTCTCGAGTAGCAGTCATTCATCTTCATTCACTGACAATCAGCTTCACACTGAAACAGAGATTAAAGAATTTTATTCATGACTGATTATTGAAAATAGGTTGTGAAAAAAAATTGGTACGTCGATTATATATTGAGATTATTCTTACCTTAAACACTTTTTAAAGATTGTAAAAACACATCAAACTTTCTCATTTCACATGTGGCGATATCCGAAAGGCCTGAATTTGTATTTGCGAATTCCTACGGCCTCGGTATCATCATGGAAATCGTTGAGACTTTCCAATGGAACTTAAAATGCGTTGCTTATTCCATATTCGAATCTATAAAACACGAGTCAAAATGAATTTTGTAAGCGAAGAGGAAGAATTGAAGTTTGGATTTAAACTATTTTACATATGAAAGAGTTTTATTGAATGATAAACAAATCATTGCTAATTTGATTGGAATGAATCTAACGAGTGCAAACATATTTCAGTGAGAAAGATTATAAAATTTACCTGTTCAAAATTCGTATCCTGCAGTCTCGGGGTCCGCGGGGTCAACACACCCGATAGCTACACTTATCCAAGCATAACTACCCCTGCGGCAGTACTCATCAAAATGGATCGCCTGAAAAAAAAATACTAAAGCAAACCCAAATTAATAAAATTTTTAAAAAACAATAATTTCATTACACAAACAAATAAACTAAACAACAATTCTCGTACCGTTTTTGTTGGCTCCAAATGTCTATTTAGACTCCCAGAGCGTTGTGGTAGAAAAGCACTGGCGTCTCATCCGGCTGCGCAGACTCCACTAACACGACACCCGCACCGTACTGTATCTGGGACTGATACAGCACGGCCATGTACAAGAGATAATAGATAACAGAAGAGACGTGGCCCTACCTACGTGTCTGAAGGACTCAATTTGATCTACCCCTAACGAGGAGTCTGTGCACCAGGACGAAAGCAGAGCTGTGAAGAAAAACCTAACTTAAAATTAACTAGTTTCCATCGTAGCGCCAGTGCTTGTAGATTTCTTCTTGTGTTGATCCTTTGAGCCGGCCTATACAATCATGATTCCACTACCTATGGTTCGAATTTTATAATATATTCTACCTACGCGTCTGATGGACTTGAGCAGAGTTAATCTATTGAGGAATCATGATTCTGCGTTTTAAATTTGTTGATAAGCTCCATTGCTTATCATCGAAATGTTTCGACGTTCAATGAAGAACATCGGAATACATAACACCAATACATATATATATATATATATCAAATAGATATTTGGATATATATTTTGGACATACCAAAATATATATAACAAATAAATAAATATACAAGTATAAAAACTAAAATTGCATGCAGAAATTATATTTGACTCACCGCGCCCCAGCTTAACATGGGGCGTAAAATCTTCTACAACCCATCAAACTTTTCTTGTGGTTCTCCCTGTAGATGATGATTGGCTTCTCGAGTAGCAGTCATTCATCTTCATTCACTGACAATCAGCTTCACACTGAAACAGAGATTAAAGAATTTTATCCATGACTGATTATTGAAAATAGGTTGTGAAAAAAAATTGGTACGTCGATTATATATTGAGATTATTCTTACCTTAAACACTTTTTAAAGATTGTAAAAACACATCAAACTTTCTCATTTCACATGTGGCGATATCCGAAAGGCCTGGATTTGTATTTGCGAAGGCCTACGGCCTCGGTATTATCATGGAAATCGTAGAAACTTTCCAATGGAACTTAAAATGCGTTGCTTATTCCATATTCGAATCTATAAAACACGAGTCAAAATGAATTTTGTAAGCGAAGAGGAAGAATTGAAGTTTGGATCAAAACTATTTTACATATGAAAGAGTTTTCTTGAATGATAAACAAATCATTGCTAATTTTTTTGGAATGAAGCTAACGAGTGCAAACATATTTCAGTGCGAAAGATTATAAAATTTACCTGTTCAAAATTCGTATCCTGCAGTCTCGGGGTCCGCGGGGTCAACACACCCGATAGCTACGCTTATCCAATCATAACTACCCCTGCGGCAGTACTCATCAAAATGGATCGCCTGAAAAAAAATACTAAAGATTAAAGAATTTTATTCATGGCTGATTATTGAAAATAGGTTGTGGAAAGAAATTGGTACGTCGATTATATATTGAGATTATTCCTACCTTAAACACTTTTTAAAGGTTGTAAAAACACATCAAACTTTCTCATTTCACATGTGGCGATATCCGAAAGGCCTGAATTTGTATTTGCGAAGGCCTACGGCCTCGGTATCATCATGGAAATCGTTGAGACATTCCCATGGAACTTAAAATGCGTTGCTTATTCCATATTCGAATCTATAAAACACGAGTCAAAATGAATTTTGTAAGCGAAGAGGAAGAATTGAAGTTTGGATTTAAACTATTTTACATATGAAAGAGTTTTATTGAATGATAAACAAATCATTGCTAATTTGATTGGAATGAATCTAACGAGTGCACACATATTTCAGTGCGAAAGATTATAAAATGTACCTGTTCAAAATTCGTATCCTGCAGTCTCGGGGTCCGCGGGGTCAACACACCCGATAGCTACACTTATCCAAGCATAACTACCCCTGCGGCAGTACTCATCAAAATGGATCGCCTGAAAAAAAAATACTAAAGCAAACCCAAATTAATTAAATTTAAAAAAAACAATAATTTCATTACACAAACAAATAAACTAAACAACAATTCTCGTACCGTATTTGTTGGCTCCAAATGTCTATTTAGACTCCAAGAGCGTTGTGGTAGAAAAGCACTGGCGTCTCATCCGGCTGCGCAGACTCCACTAACACGACACCCGCACCGTACTGTATCTGGGACTGATACAGCACGGCCATGTACAAGAGATAAGAGATAACAGAAGAGACGTGGCCCTACCTACGTGTCTGAAGGACTCAATTTGATCTACCCCTAACGAGGAGTCTGTGCACCAGGACGAAAGCAGAGCTGTGAAGAAAAACCTAACTTAAAATTAACTAGTTTCCATCGTAGCGCCAGTGCTTGTAGATTTCTTCTTGTGTTGATCCTTTGAGCCGGCCTATACAATCATATTCCACTACCTATGGTTCGAATTTTATAATATATTCTACCTACGCGTCTGATGGACTTGAACAGAGTTAATCTATTGAGGAATCATGATTCTGCGTTTTAAATTTGTTGATAAGCTCCATTGCTTATCATCGAAATGTTTCGACGTTCAATGAAGAACATCGGAATACATAACACCAATACATATATATATATATATATATATATCAAATAGATATTTGGATATATATTTTGGACATACCAAAATATATATAACAAATAAATAAATATACAAGAATAAAAACTAAAATTGCATGCAGAAATTATATTTGACTCACCGCGCCCCAGCTTAACATGGGGCGTAAAATCTTCTACAAACCATCAAACTTTTCTTGTGGTTCTCCCTGTAGATGATGATTGGCTTCTCGAGTAGCAGTCATTCATCTTCATTCACTGACAATCAGCTTCACACTGAAACAGAGATTAAAGAATTTTATTCATGACTGATTATTGAAAATAGGTTGTGAAAAAAAATTGGTACGTCGATTATATATTGAGATTATTCTTACCTTAAACACTTTTTAAAGATTGTAAAAACACATCAAACTTTCTCATTTCACATGTGGCGATATCCGAAAGGCCTGAATTTGTATTTGCGAATTCCTACGGCCTCGGTATCATCATGGAAATCGTTGAGACTTTCCAATGGAACTTAAAATGCGTTGCTTATTCCATATTCGAATCTATAAAACACGAGTCAAAATGAATTTTGTAAGCGAAGAGGAAGAATTGAAGTTTGGATTTAAACTATTTTACATATGAAAGAGTTTTATTGAATGATAAACAAATCATTGCTAATTTGATTGGAATGAATCTAACGAGTGCAAACATATTTCAGTGAGAAAGATTATAAAATTTACCTGTTCAAAATTCGTATCCTGCAGTCTCGGGGTCCGCGGGGTCAACACACCCGATAGCTACACTTATCCAAGCATAACTACCCCTGCGGCAGTACTCATCAAAATGGATTGCCTGAAAAAAAAATACTAAAGCAAACCCAAATTAATAAAATTTTTAAAAAACAATAATTTCATTACACAAACAAATAAACTAAACAACAATTCTCGTACCGTTTTTGTTGGCTCCAAATGTCTATTTAGACTCCCAGAGCGTTGTGGTAGAAAAGCACTGGCGTCTCATCCGGCTGCGCAGACTCCACTAACACGACACCCGCACCGTACTGTATCTGGGACTGATACAGCACGGCCATGTACAAGAGATAATAGATAACAGAAGAGACGTGGCCCTACCTACGTGTCTGAAGGACTCAATTTGATCTACCCCTAACGAGGAGTCTGTGCACCAGGACGAAAGCAGAGCTGTGAAGAAAAACCTAACTTAAAATTAACTAGTTTCCATCGTAGCGCCAGTGCTTGTAGATTTCTTCTTGTGTTGATCCTTTGAGCCGGCCTATACAATCATGATTCCACTACCTATGGTTCGAATTTTATAATATATTCTACCTACGCGTCTGATGGACTTGAGCAGAGTTAATCTATTGAGGAATCATGATTCTGCGTTTTAAATTTGTTGATAAGCTCCATTGCTTATCATCGAAATGTTTCGACGTTCAATGAAGAACATCGGAATACATAACACCAATACATATATATATATATATCAAATAGATATTTGGATATATATTTTGGACATACCAAAATATATATAACAAATAAATAAATATACAAGAATAAAAACTAAAATTGCATGCAGAAATTATATTTGACTCACCGCGCCCCAGCTTAACATGGGGCGTAAAATCTTCTACAAACCATCAAACTTTTCTTGTGGTTCTCCCTGTAGATGATGATTGGCTTCTCGAGTAGCAGTCATTCATCTTCATTCACTGACAATCAGCTTCACACTGAAACAGAGATTAAAGAATTTTATTCATGACTGATTATTGAAAATAGGTTGTGAAAAAAAATTGGTACGTCGATTATATATTGAGATTATTCTTACCTTAAACACTTTTTAAAGATTGTAAAAACACATCAAACTTTCTCATTTCACATGTGGCGATATCCGAAAGGCCTGAATTTGTATTTGCGAATTCCTACGGCCTCGGTATCATCATGGAAATCGTTGAGACTTTCCAATGGAACTTAAAATGCGTTGCTTATTCCATATTCGAATCTATAAAACACGAGTCAAAATGAATTTTGTAAGCGAAGAGGAAGAATTGAAGTTTGGATTTAAACTATTTTACATATGAAAGAGTTTTATTGAATGATAAACAAATCATTGCTAATTTGATTGGAATGAATCTAACGAGTGCAAACATATTTCAGTGAGAAAGATTATAAAATTTACCTGTTCAAAATTCGTATCCTGCAGTCTCGGGGTCCGCGGGGTCAACACACCCGATAGCTACACTTATCCAAGCATAACTACCCCTGCGGCAGTACTCATCAAAATGGATTGCCTGAAAAAAAAATACTAAAGCAAACCCAAATTAATAAAATTTTTAAAAAACAATAATTTCATTACACAAACAAATAAACTAAACAACAATTCTCGTACCGTTTTTGTTGGCTCCAAATGTCTATTTAGACTCCCAGAGCGTTGTGGTAGAAAAGCACTGGCGTCTCATCCGGCTGCGCAGACTCCACTAACACGACACCCGCACCGTACTGTATCTGGGACTGATACAGCACGGCCATGTACAAGAGATAATAGATAACAGAAGAGACGTGGCCCTACCTACGTGTCTGAAGGACTCAATTTGATCTACCCCTAACGAGGAGTCTGTGCACCAGGACGAAAGCAGAGCTGTGAAGAAAAACCTAACTTAAAATTAACTAGTTTCCATCGTAGCGCCAGTGCTTGTAGATTTCTTCTTGTGTTGATCCTTTGAGCCGGCCTATACAATCATGATTCCACTACCTATGGTTCGAATTTTATAATATATTCTACCTACGCGTCTGATGGACTTGAGCAGAGTTAATCTATTGAGGAATCATGATTCTGCGTTTTAAATTTGTTGATAAGCTCCATTGCTTATCATCGAAATGTTTCGACGTTCAATGAAGAACATCGGAATACATAACACCAATACATATATATATATATATCAAATAGATATTTGGATATATATTTTGGACATACCAAAATATATATAACAAATAAATAAATATACAAGAATAAAAACTAAAATTGCATGCAGAAATTATATTTGACTCACCGCGCCCCAGCTTAACATGGGGCGTAAAATCTTCTACAAACCATCAAACTTTTCTTGTGGTTCTCCCTGTAGATGATGATTGGCTTCTCGAGTAGCAGTCATTCATCTTCATTCACTGACAATCAGCTTCACACTGAAACAGAGATTAAAGAATTTTATTCATGACTGATTATTGAAAATAGGTTGTGAAAAAAAATTGGTACGTCGATTATATATTGAGATTATTCTTACCTTAAACACTTTTTAAAGATTGTAAAAACACATCAAACTTTCTCATTTCACATGTGGCGATATCCGAAAGGCCTGAATTTGTATTTGCGAATTCCTACGGCCTCGGTATCATCATGGAAATCGTTGAGACTTTCCAATGGAACTTAAAATGCGTTGCTTATTCCATATTCGAATCTATAAAACACGAGTCAAAATGAATTTTGTAAGCGAAGAGGAAGAATTGAAGTTTGGATTTAAACTATTTTACATATGAAAGAGTTTTATTGAATGATAAACAAATCATTGCTAATTTGATTGGAATGAATCTAACGAGTGCAAACATATTTCAGTGAGAAAGATTATAAAATTTACCTGTTCAAAATTCGTATCCTGCAGTCTCGGGGTCCGCGGGGTCAACACACCCGATAGCTACACTTATCCAAGCATAACTACCCCTGCGGCAGTACTCATCAAAATGGATCGCCTGAAAAAAAAATACTAAAGCAAACCCAAATTAATAAAATTTTTAAAAAACAATAATTTCATTACACAAACAAATAAACTAAACAACAATTCTCGTACCGTTTTTGTTGGCTCCAAATGTCTATTTAGACTCCCAGAGCGTTGTGGTAGAAAAGCACTGGCGTCTCATCCGGCTGCGCAGACTCCACTAACACGACACCCGCACCGTACTGTATCTGGGACTGATACAGCACGGCCATGTACAAGAGATAATAGATAACAGAAGAGACGTGGCCCTACCTACGTGTCTGAAGGACTCAATTTGATCTACCCCTAACGAGGAGTCTGTGCACCAGGACGAAAGCAGAGCTGTGAAGAAAAACCTAACTTAAAATTAACTAGTTTCCATCGTAGCGCCAGTGCTTGTAGATTTCTTCTTGTGTTGATCCTTTGAGCCGGCCTATACAATCATGATTCCACTACCTATGGTTCGAATTTTATAATATATTCTACCTACGCGTCTGATGGACTTGAGCAGAGTTAATCTATTGAGGAATCATGATTCTGCGTTTTAAATTTGTTGATAAGCTCCATTGCTTATCATCGAAATGTTTCGACGTTCAATGAAGAACATCGGAATACATAACACCAATACATATATATATATATATCAAATAGATATTTGGATATATATTTTGGACATACCAAAATATATATAACAAATAAATAAATATACAAGTATAAAAACTAAAATTGCATGCAGAAATTATATTTGACTCACCGCGCCCCAGCTTAACATGGGGCGTAAAATCTTCTACAACCCATCAAACTTTTCTTGTGGTTCTCCCTGTAGATGATGATTGGCTTCTCGAGTAGCAGTCATTCATCTTCATTCACTGACAATCAGCTTCACACTGAAACAGAGATTAAAGAATTTTATCCATGACTGATTATTGAAAATAGGTTGTGAAAAAAAATTGGTACGTCGATTATATATTGAGATTATTCTTACCTTAAACACTTTTTAAAGATTGTAAAAACACATCAAACTTTCTCATTTCACATGTGGCGATATCCGAAAGGCCTGGATTTGTATTTGCGAAGGCCTACGGCCTCGGTATTATCATGGAAATCGTAGAAACTTTCCAATGGAACTTAAAATGCGTTGCTTATTCCATATTCGAATCTATAAAACACGAGTCAAAATGAATTTTGTAAGCGAAGAGGAAGAATTGAAGTTTGGATCAAAACTATTTTACATATGAAAGAGTTTTCTTGAATGATAAACAAATCATTGCTAATTTTTTTGGAATGAAGCTAACGAGTGCAAACATATTTCAGTGCGAAAGATTATAAAATTTACCTGTTCAAAATTCGTATCCTGCAGTCTCGGGGTCCGCGGGGTCAACACACCCGATAGCTACGCTTATCCAATCATAACTACCCCTGCGGCAGTACTCATCAAAATGGATCGCCTGAAAAAAAATACTAAAGATTAAAGAATTTTATTCATGGCTGATTATTGAAAATAGGTTGTGGAAAGAAATTGGTACGTCGATTATATATTGAGATTATTCCTACCTTAAACACTTTTTAAAGGTTGTAAAAACACATCAAACTTTCTCATTTCACATGTGGCGATATCCGAAAGGCCTGAATTTGTATTTGCGAAGGCCTACGGCCTCGGTATCATCATGGAAATCGTTGAGACATTCCCATGGAACTTAAAATGCGTTGCTTATTCCATATTCGAATCTATAAAACACGAGTCAAAATGAATTTTGTAAGCGAAGAGGAAGAATTGAAGTTTGGATTTAAACTATTTTACATATGAAAGAGTTTTATTGAATGATAAACAAATCATTGCTAATTTGATTGGAATGAATCTAACGAGTGCACACATATTTCAGTGCGAAAGATTATAAAATTTACCTGTTCAAAATTCGTATCCTGCAGTCTCGGGGTCCGCGGGGTCAACACACCCGATAGCTACACTTATCCAAGCATAACTACCCCTGCGGCAGTACTCATCAAAATGGATCGCCTGAAAAAAAAATACTAAAGCAAACCCAAATTAATTAAATTTTTAAAAAACAATAATTTCATTACACAAACAAATAAACTAAACAACAATTCTCGTACCGTATTTGTTGGCTCCAAATGTCTATTTAGACTCCAAGAGCGTTGTGGTAGAAAAGCACTGGCGTCTCATCCGGCTGCGCAGACTCCACTAACACGACACCCGCACCGTACTGTATCTGGGACTGATACAGCACGGCCATGTACAAGAGATAAGAGATAACAGAAGAGACGTGGCCCTACCTACGTGTCTGAAGGACTCAATTTGATCTACCCCTAACGAGGAGTCTGTGCACCAGGACGAAAGCAGAGCTGTGAAGAAAAACCTAACTTAAAATTAACTAGTTTCCATCGTAGCGCCAGTGCTTGTAGATTTCTTCTTGTGTTGATCCTTTGAGCCGGCCTATACAATCATGATTCCACTACCTATGGTTCGAATTTTATAATATATTCTACCTACGCGTCTGATGGACTTGAACAGAGTTAATCTATTGAGGAATCATGATTCTGCGTTTTAAATTTGTTGATAAGCTCCATTGCTTATCATCGAAATGTTTCGACGTTCAATGAAGAACATCGGAATACATAACACCAATACATATATATATATATATATATATCAAATAGATATTTGGATATATATTTTGGACATACCAAAATATATATAACAAATAAATAAATATACAAGAATAAAAACTAAAATTGCATGCAGAAATTATATTTGACTCACCGCGCCCCAGCTTAACATGGGGCGTAAAATCTTCTACAAACCATCAAACTTTTCTTGTGGTTCTCCCTGTAGATGATGATTGGCTTCTCGAGTAGCAGTCATTCATCTTCATTCACTGACAATCAGCTTCACACTGAAACAGAGATTAAAGAATTTTATTCATGACTGATTATTGAAAATAGGTTGTGAAAAAAAATTGGTACGTCGATTATATATTGAGATTATTCTTACCTTAAACACTTTTTAAAGATTGTAAAAACACATCAAACTTTCTCATTTCAAATGTGGCGATATCCGAAAGGCCTGGATTTGTATTTGCGAAGGCCTACGGCCTCGGTATTATCATGGAAATCGTAGAAACTTTCCAATGGAACTTAAAATGCGTTGCTTATTCCATATTCGAATCTATAAAACACGAGTCAAAATGAATTTTGTAAGCGAAGAGGAAGAATTGAAGTTTGGATTTAAACTATTTTACATATGAAAGAGTTTTATTGAATGATAAACAAATCATTGCTAATTTGATTGGAATGAATCTAACGAGTGCACACATATTTCAGTGCGAAAGATTATAAAATTTACCTGTTCAAAATTCGTATCCTGCAGTCTCGGGGTCCGCGGGGTCAACACACCCGATAGCTACACTTATCCAAGCATAACTACCCCTGCGGCAGTACTCATCAAAATGGATCGCCTGAAAAAAAAATACTAAAGCAAACCCAAATTAATTAAATTTTTAAAAAACAATAATTTCATTACACAAACAAATAAACTAAACAACAATTCTCGTACCGTTTTTGTTGGCTCCAAATGTCTATTTAGACTCCCAGAGCGTTGTGGTAGAAAAGCACTGGCGTCTCATCCGGCTGCGCAGACTCCACTAACACGACACCCGCACCGTACTGTATCTGGGACTGATACAGCACGGCCTTGTACAAGAGATAAGAGATAACAGAAGAGACGTGGCCCTACCTACGTGTCTGAAGGACTCAATTTGATCTACCCCTAACGAGGAGTCTGTGCACCAGGACGAAAGCAGAGCTGTGAAGAAAAACCTAACTTAAAATTAACTAGTTTCCATCGTAGCGCCAGTGCTTGTAGATTTCTTCTTGTGTTGATCCTTTGAGCCGGCCTATACAATCATGATTCCACTACCTATGGTTCGAATTTTATAATATATTCTACCTACGCGTCTGATGGACTTGAACAGAGTTAATCTATTGAGGAATCATGATTCTGCGTTTTAAATTTGTTGATAAGCTCCATTGCTTATCATCGAAATGTTTCGACGTTCAATGAAGAACATCGGAATACATAACACCAATACATATATATATATATATATATCAAATAGATATTTGGATATATATTTTGGACATACCAAAATATATATAACAAATAAATAAATATACAAGAATAAAAACTAAAATTGCATGCAGAAATTATATTTGACTCACCGCGCCCCAGCTTAACATGGGGCGTAAAATCTTCTACAAACCATCAAACTTTTCTTGTGGTTCTCCCTGTAGATGATGATTGGCTTCTCGAGTAGCAGTCATTCATCTTCATTCACTGACAATCAGCTTCACACTGAAACAGAGATTAAAGAATTTTATTCATGACTGATTATTGAAAATAGGTTGTGAAAAAAAATTGGTACGTCGATTATATATTGAGATTATTCTTACCTTAAACACTTTTTAAAGATTGTAAAAACACATCAAACTTTCTCATTTCACATGTGGCGATATCCGAAAGGCCTGAATTTGTATTTGCGAATTCCTACGGCCTCGGTATCATCATGGAAATCGTTGAGACTTTCCAATGGAACTTAAAATGCGTTGCTTATTCCATATTCGAATCTATAAAACACGAGTCAAAATGAATTTTGTAAGCGAAGAGGAAGAATTGAAGTTTGGATTTAAACTATTTTACATATGAAAGAGTTTTATTGAATGATAAACAAATCATTGCTAATTTGATTGGAATGAATCTAACGAGTGCACACATATTTCAGTGCGAAAGATTATAAAATTTACCTGTTCAAAATTCGTATCCTGCAGTCTCGGGGTCCGCGGGGTCAACACACCCGATAGCTACACTTATCCAAGCATAACTACCCCTGCGGCAGTACTCATCAAAATGGATCGCCTGAAAAAAAAATACTAAAGCAAACCCAAATTAATTAAATTTTTAAAAAACAATAATTTCATTACACAAACAAATAAACTAAACAACAATTCTCGTACCGTTTTTGTTGGCTCCAAATGTCTATTTAGACTCCCAGAGCGTTGTGGTAGAAAAGCACTGGCGTCTCATCCGGCTGCGCAGACTCCACTAACACGACACCCGCACCGTACTGTATCTGGGACTGATACAGCACGGCCTTGTACAAGAGATAAGAGATAACAGAAGAGACGTGGCCCTACCTACGTGTCTGAAGGACTCAATTTGATCTACCCCTAACGAGGAGTCTGTGCACCAGGACGAAAGCAGAGCTGTGAAGAAAAACCTAACTTAAAATTAACTAGTTTCCATCGTAGCGCCAGTGCTTGTAGATTTCTTCTTGTGTTGATCCTTTGAGCCGGCCTATACAATCATGATTCCACTACCTATGGTTCGAATTTTATAATATATTCTACCTACGCGTCTGATGGACTTGAACAGAGTTAATCTATTGAGGAATCATGATTCTGCGTTTTAAATTTGTTGATAAGCTCCATTGCTTATCATCGAAATGTTTCGACGTTCAATGAAGAACATCGGAATACATAACACCAATACATATATATATATATATATATCAAATAGATATTTGGATATATATTTTGGACATACCAAAATATATATAACAAATAAATAAATATACAAGAATAAAAACTAAAATTGCATGCAGAAATTATATTTGACTCACCGCGCCCCAGCTTAACATGGGGCGTAAAATCTTCTACAAACCATCAAACTTTTCTTGTGGTTCTCCCTGTAGATGATGATTGGCTTCTCGAGTAGCAGTCATTCATCTTCATTCACTGACAATCAGCTTCACACTGAAACAGAGATTAAAGAATTTTATTCATGGCTGATTATTGAAAATAGGTTGTGAAAAAAAATTGGTACGTCGATTATATATTGAGATTATTCTTACCTTAAACACTTTTTAAAGATTGTAAAAACACATCAAACTTTCTCATTTCAAATGTGGCGATATCCGAAAGGCCTGGATTTGTATTTGCGAAGGCCTACGGCCTCGGTATTATCATGGAAATCGTAGAAACTTTCCAATGGAACTTAAAATGCGTTGCTTATTCCATATTCGAATCTATAAAACACGAGTCAAAATGAATTTTGTAAGCGAAGAGGAAGAATTGAAGTTTGGATTTAAACTATTTTACATATGAAAGAGTTTTATTGAATGATAAACAAATCATTGCTAATTTGATTGGAATGAATCTAACGAGTGCACACATATTTCAGTGCGAAAGATTATAAAATTTACCTGTTCAAAATTCGTATCCTGCAGTCTCGGGGTCCGCGGGGTCAACACACCCGATAGCTACACTTATCCAAGCATAACTACCCCTGCGGCAGTACTCATCAAAATGGATCGCCTGAAAAAAAAATACTAAAGCAAACCCAAATTAATTAAATTTTTAAAAAACAATAATTTCATTACACAAACAAATAAACTAAACAACAATTCTCGTACCGTTTTTGTTGGCTCCAAATGTCTATTTAGACTCCCAGAGCGTTGTGGTAGAAAAGCACTGGCGTCTCATCCGGCTGCGCAGACTCCACTAACACGACACCCGCACCGTACTGTATCTGGGACTGATACAGCACGGCCTTGTACAAGAGATAAGAGATAACAGAAGAGACGTGGCCCTACCTACGTGTCTGAAGGACTCAATTTGATCTACCCCTAACGAGGAGTCTGTGCACCAGGACGAAAGCAGAGCTGTGAAGAAAAACCTAACTTAAAATTAACTAGTTTCCATCGTAGCGCCAGTGCTTGTAGATTTCTTCTTGTGTTGATCCTTTGAGCCGGCCTATACAATCATGATTCCACTACCTATGGTTCGAATTTTATAATATATTCTACCTACGCGTCTGATGGACTTGAACAGAGTTAATCTATTGAGGAATCATGATTCTGCGTTTTAAATTTGTTGATAAGCTCCATTGCTTATCATCGAAATGTTTCGACGTTCAATGAAGAACATCGGAATACATAACACCAATACATATATATATATATATATATCAAATAGATATTTGGATATATATTTTGGACATACCAAAATATATATAACAAATAAATAAATATACAAGAATAAAAACTAAAATTGCATGCAGAAATTATATTTGACTCACCGCGCCCCAGCTTAACATGGGGCGTAAAATCTTCTACAAACCATCAAACTTTTCTTGTGGTTCTCCCTGTAGATGATGATTGGCTTCTCGAGTAGCAGTCATTCATCTTCATTCACTGACAATCAGCTTCACACTGAAACAGAGATTAAAGAATTTTATTCATGACTGATTATTGAAAATAGGTTGTGAAAAAAAATTGGTACGTCGATTATATATTGAGATTATTCTTACCTTAAACACTTTTTAAAGATTGTAAAAACACATCAAACTTTCTCATTTCACATGTGGCGATATCCGAAAGGCCTGAATTTGTATTTGCGAATTCCTACGGCCTCGGTATCATCATGGAAATCGTTGAGACTTTCCAATGGAACTTAAAATGCGTTGCTTATTCCATATTCGAATCTATAAAACACGAGTCAAAATGAATTTTGTAAGCGAAGAGGAAGAATTGAAGTTTGGATTTAAACTATTTTACATATGAAAGAGTTTTATTGAATGATAAACAAATCATTGCTAATTTGATTGGAATGAATCTAACGAGTGCACACATATTTCAGTGCGAAAGATTATAAAATTTACCTGTTCAAAATTCGTATCCTGCAGTCTCGGGGTCCGCGGGGTCAACACACCCGATAGCTACACTTATCCAAGCATAACTACCCCTGCGGCAGTACTCATCAAAATGGATCGCCTGAAAAAAAAATACTAAAGCAAACCCAAATTAATTAAATTTTTAAAAAACAATAATTTCATTACACAAACAAATAAACTAAACAACAATTCTCGTACCGTTTTTGTTGGCTCCAAATGTCTATTTAGACTCCCAGAGCGTTGTGGTAGAAAAGCACTGGCGTCTCATCCGGCTGCGCAGACTCCACTAACACGACACCCGCACCGTACTGTATCTGGGACTGATACAGCACGGCCTTGTACAAGAGATAAGAGATAACAGAAGAGACGTGGCCCTACCTACGTGTCTGAAGGACTCAATTTGATCTACCCCTAACGAGGAGTCTGTGCACCAGGACGAAAGCAGAGCTGTGAAGAAAAACCTAACTTAAAATTAACTAGTTTCCATCGTAGCGCCAGTGCTTGTAGATTTCTTCTTGTGTTGATCCTTTGAGCCGGCCTATACAATCATGATTCCACTACCTATGGTTCGAATTTTATAATATATTCTACCTACGCGTCTGATGGACTTGAACAGAGTTAATCTATTGAGGAATCATGATTCTGCGTTTTAAATTTGTTGATAAGCTCCATTGCTTATCATCGAAATGTTTCGACGTTCAATGAAGAACATCGGAATACATAACACCAATACATATATATATATATATATATCAAATAGATATTTGGATATATATTTTGGACATACCAAAATATATATAACAAATAAATAAATATACAAGAATAAAAACTAAAATTGCATGCAGAAATTATATTTGACTCACCGCGCCCCAGCTTAACATGGGGCGTAAAATCTTCTACAAACCATCAAACTTTTCTTGTGGTTCTCCCTGTAGATGATGATTGGCTTCTCGAGTAGCAGTCATTCATCTTCATTCACTGACAATCAGCTTCACACTGAAACAGAGATTAAAGAATTTTATTCATGACTGATTATTGAAAATAGGTTGTGAAAAAAAATTGGTACGTCGATTATATATTGAGATTATTCTTACCTTAAACACTTTTTAAAGATTGTAAAAACACATCAAACTTTCTCATTTCACATGTGGCGATATCCGAAAGGCCTGAATTTGTATTTGCGAATTCCTACGGCCTCGGTATCATCATGGAAATCGTTGAGACTTTCCAATGGAACTTAAAATGCGTTGCTTATTCCATATTCGAATCTATAAAACACGAGTCAAAATGAATTTTGTAAGCGAAGAGGAAGAATTGAAGTTTGGATTTAAACTATTTTACATATGAAAGAGTTTTATTGAATGATAAACAAATCATTGCTAATTTGATTGGAATGAATCTAACGAGTGCACACATATTTCAGTGCGAAAGATTATAAAATTTACCTGTTCAAAATTCGTATCCTGCAGTCTCGGGGTCCGCGGGGTCAACACACCCGATAGCTACACTTATCCAAGCATAACTACCCCTGCGGCAGTACTCATCAAAATGGATCGCCTGAAAAAAAAATACTAAAGCAAACCCAAATTAATTAAATTTTTAAAAAACAATAATTTCATTACACAAACAAATAAACTAAACAACAATTCTCGTACCGTTTTTGTTGGCTCCAAATGTCTATTTAGACTCCCAGAGCGTTGTGGTAGAAAAGCACTGGCGTCTCATCCGGCTGCGCAGACTCCACTAACACGACACCCGCACCGTACTGTATCTGGGACTGATACAGCACGGCCTTGTACAAGAGATAAGAGATAACAGAAGAGACGTGGCCCTACCTACGTGTCTGAAGGACTCAATTTGATCTACCCCTAACGAGGAGTCTGTGCACCAGGACGAAAGCAGAGCTGTGAAGAAAAACCTAACTTAAAATTAACTAGTTTCCATCGTAGCGCCAGTGCTTGTAGATTTCTTCTTGTGTTGATCCTTTGAGCCGGCCTATACAATCATGATTCCACTACCTATGGTTCGAATTTTATAATATATTCTACCTACGCGTCTGATGGACTTGAACAGAGTTAATCTATTGAGGAATCATGATTCTGCGTTTTAAATTTGTTGATAAGCTCCATTGCTTATCATCGAAATGTTTCGACGTTCAATGAAGAACATCGGAATACATAACACCAATACATATATATATATATATATATCAAATAGATATTTGGATATATATTTTGGACATACCAAAATATATATAACAAATAAATAAATATACAAGAATAAAAACTAAAATTGCATGCAGAAATTATATTTGACTCACCGCGCCCCAGCTTAACATGGGGCGTAAAATCTTCTACAAACCATCAAACTTTTCTTGTGGTTCTCCCTGTAGATGATGATTGGCTTCTCGAGTAGCAGTCATTCATCTTCATTCACTGACAATCAGCTTCACACTGAAACAGAGATTAAAGAATTTTATTCATGGCTGATTATTGAAAATAGGTTGTGAAAAAAAATTGGTACGTCGATTATATATTGAGATTATTCTTACCTTAAACACTTTTTAAAGATTGTAAAAACACATCAAACTTTCTCATTTCAAATGTGGCGATATCCGAAAGGCCTGGATTTGTATTTGCGAAGGCCTACGGCCTCGGTATTATCATGGAAATCGTAGAAACTTTCCAATGGAACTTAAAATGCGTTGCTTATTCCATATTCGAATCTATAAAACACGAGTCAAAATGAATTTTGTAAGCGAAGAGGAAGAATTGAAGTTTGGATTTAAACTATTTTACATATGAAAGAGTTTTATTGAATGATAAACAAATCATTGCTAATTTGATTGGAATGAATCTAACGAGTGCAAACATATTTCAGTGAGAAAGATTATAAAATTTACCTGTTCAAAATTCGTATCCTGCAGTCTCGGGGTCCGCGGGGTCAACACACCCAATAGCTACACTTATCCAAGCATAACTACCCCTGCGGCAGTACTCATCAAAATGGATCGCCTGAAAAAAAAATACTAAAGCAAACCCAAATTAATAAAAATTTTAAAAAACAATAATTTCATTACACAAACAAATAAACTAAACAACAATTCTCGTACCGTTTTTGTTGGCTCCAAATGTCTATTTAGACTCCCAGAGCGTTGTGGTAGAAAAGCACTGGCGTCTCATCCGGCTGCGCAGACTCCACTAACACGACACCCGCACCGTACTGTATCTGGGACTGATACAGCACGGCCATGTACAAGAGATAATAGATAACAGAAGAGACGTGGCCCTACCTACGTGTCTGAAGGACTCAATTTGATCTACCCCTAACGAGGAGTCTGTGCACCAGGACGAAAGCAGAGCTGTGAAGAAAAACCTAACTTAAAATTAACTAGTTTCCATCGTAGCGCCAGTGCTTGTAGATTTCTTCTTGTGTTGATCCTTTGAGCCGGCCTATACAATCATGATTCCACTACCTATGGTTCAAATTTTATAATATATTCTACCTACGCGTCTGATGGACTTGAGCAGAGTTAATCTATTGAGGAATCATGATTCTGCGTTTTAAATTTGTTGATAAGCTCCATTGCTTATCATCGAAATGTTTCGACGTTCAATGAAGAACATCGGAATACATAACACCAATATATATATATATATATATCAAATAGATATTTGGATATATATTTTGGACATACCAAAATATATATAACAAATAAATAAATATACAAGAATAAAAAGCAAAATTGCATGCAGAAATTATATTTGACTCACCGCGCCCCAGCTTAACATGGGGCGTAAAATCTTCTACAAACCATCAAACTTTTCTTTTGGTTCTCCCTGTAGATGATGATTGATCTCTTCTCGAGTAGATGATGATTGACTTCTCGAGTAGCAGTCATTCATCTTCATTCACTGACAATCAGCTTCACACTGAAACAGAAATTAAATTTTGATGTTCATTACGTTTCTTCAACTTTTGATGAGCTTTTTATCGTTTTAACTTTCTGCGATTTAATCACCAGCGCATTAACCACCATTGGATTAAAATTCCATAATCGATCGTAAAATATAAGATTTTCATAAGGCACTAATTATGCTAACTTGGATTCATTTTGAATTGATAAATAAATTTGAATTCACTTAAACCATCAATGCAAAATATCAACCGTTGTTTATAATTTGGAAACTTTAATTTAACATAATCATATCTTTCCTTAGACTCGCTTTTCCAACTCAAAGTCACATAAAAAATAATTTAATTGAGTTGCATTACATAGAACTATCCAAATGTTCTTCAAAAAGAATTATAAATTCATGAAACTCTTAAGAAATTCTCATATAGTGTACCAATTTTCTCGACTTCGGTTCATTGGGCAACAGTAAATTCCTTCAAATGTTTTGTGAAATGAGTTAGTATATAAAGAAATTCAATTCTATCAAAATGTATTTCGAAAATCATCAAAACTTTGTAAATTTTCAATAAAGGCACTCACTTGGATTCATTTAGCATTTATAATTTTTTTTGAAACCACGTAAATCATTAATGAACAATATTAATTTGTATAAAGAATTCAAAAAACCGTCGATCAATGTAATAGTAGTAATAATTCCAACGGCACATACACTCAACGCTTCAAATTCGAAAAATTTGCAAATGGATTCCATTCGAAATTGAAAATGCAATGGTAAAGTACAAATGCGATAAGACAAATGGCTGGCTATCTAACAGGAGCGACCATCTTGTAAAATTTTCCTGTTCATGTCGAACGGCAGTCGCAACTACCATGCGCAACAAACTATGCTTACCATTGGTGGAAGTGGAAATAACGTTATCACTTCATTTTTAGCAGGATCGGAATGCACTCGACCCTCTAAGCACTTAACGGCTTCTCCCGGCTAAACCACTTGTTCCCCGGGGATGGGATAAACGCCATTAACTGCCCACCTCTTTTCTCCACAACGTGGCACAATTCCCGGCTTAATCGGTTAAGTATTTTCTGATTCAGCCGGAAATATATGGGAGCGAAATTATAACGCACTTTTACTCGCTGAGGTTTCACTTGTTCTGGGAAGAAGCTATGGTACTATGCATTGTAGTTGCTGCGCTACCCCAGCGCCCATGGCTTAGTGGTGTACTGAATCGTACAAAAGCCGAATTTACATGAGCTGAAATTATTTGGTTGATATAAAGCTTATACTGAATGGATTTTTTAGAGGAATTATAAAATAGGCGGGTTATTGTACACAATTAATTTGTGGTAATTAGACGAGTAATATAATACAGAAAACAAAAAAATTTTTTTTTAGGGCTTTAGGCACTGTTCTTTTTAAATATTATCCTTTAAATTTTAAATGTAAATAATCTCGAAAAATAGCATAAAATTAAAATTAATAATGCGAAGATATAGCTAAGTCCTTGTGCAGCTTAATAGACTAATCTTTGGCAGGAAAAATCGTTTGTTTCTATTTATAAACAAATTTTAAATAAAAAATTCACGTGTACATATATTTGTTAATTAAACGAAGCCACTAATATCTATAAATTACACTTAATCTTCGGCCGAGCTCACTTTTCACAAACTATTATTTTTTAAAACGTTCAGTTAATTCTTACTGAATTTTGAAAATTATAAAAATTCGTCTTTACAATTTCCCGTATTAAAAGTATTAAAAAAAAACACAAATATTTATTTGCCTTAATTGATTTTTTATAAAACAAAATTTATTTCGTTCATAAAGTTATCGAACGACTTTAAGCAGATTGTTCCATGTAAACGCAACTTTAGCGCGCCAGAGATAACATTTGACAAAACTCGCTGCACGATATCTACTCGTCTTTGTCGATCATGTGTCTTATATATTAGTCTAATTTGTTTATAGGTAATGTAGTGCAGAAATATATATATATCACACTCTAACAAATGTGTTTCGGTATCTTAAATAAAGATAGCCGCAAAAAAATGTTCGACTCCATATTGGCTTTTTATTGAAAGCTGTACCGGTATTGCCTCGCAAGTTCGAAATATTATTTTAATTATTCTTCAGCGAAATTTATAAAACTGACGCTCAATGCTGATAGAAATTGAAATAATTGATTACTGCGGGAAATTCTATGGTAATATTAATGTAGGTGAATATATTTTATTAGTACAGTGAATTGTTCCGAGGCTATATTAAGCTGGTAAAGTAGTTTCCTTATTATCATAATGAATTAAGTTGAATTTCCGATAATTAATGGCTGCGATATAATTTACATTTGATCGATTCTTTCGTAAAAAACGAATCGCAATAATATCTGTTTTAATTAATAACGAAGATGACTCGAAGATTACCTTTTCGCTATTTTGTAAATAAGGGTAAGTCGTCAAATTGAATTCTTTATTTGTTTTAATCTCCAATCTGACTGAAGCCATCTTTTATTCGTACGCATTTTTATATAAATTTTTATTTTATTTTAATAATGCATTTTTTTCTTTTACATCGATGATTTAGCTAAGGATGATGTAGTAAAGTGCATCGGAGTTAAAAGTGCATTATAAATTTTACCAAATCGTTGCCGAACAATATTACCTACGTATTTTCTAATAAATTTTACGTAAATTTATCTAAAATACAAAAAAATTAAGCTATTCAAGATGTACAGTATGCAATTCTACACAAACAATGCAAATTTATAATGCGAAATATTTTTTTTGATAGCCCTGCTGAGATTACGCAAGAATAAACTTTTATATTCAATAAAAAAAATTACGCCAGGAGATACAGGAAGATATTAGGAAGATGTAGGAAGATATCATATATACATATCGATGGGTCAGTTCAAGAGGGTAATAATTCAAAAATTCATGATTTTGTGTTAATAATGCCAATACATAGCTTCAGAGGTACTTTACCAGTTCGATAAAGTACCAATTCAAATATTATTTTCAATCTGCCGCCTATGTAATTATTCCCATCTTAACCCAATCTAATTTTCTGACATTTTTCATTTCTACAACGAAACTTTTTGAGTTAGTTCCAGATTCGGTAGACCATGGGATACTAGTAAAGAAACTTGATAGTAAAGGAACTGCAGCCAACATCTTTAAAACATCTACAAAACAGAAAGTCACAAGTGTATGTAAATGAAGCCATTAGTGAACCACTATTAATAACAAAATATTTAATAAATAGACTGCCAACTTTACCTGAAAAACTTATTAAACGTCTATACCATGCGTACATATATCAGAACTTAATATATTGGATATCAGTCACTTCACAATGTGCAAAAACTGTTTTTAAACAATTAAGTGTATAGTTCAAAATAAGGCACTTAAAGTAATGTTCAGGATCCCTCATATGACACCCTCAGTGATATTATACAAAAACCTAGAACTATCGAATATTAACCAAATAAGTTTAATAAAAAACTGCAAACTAGTATACAAAATAATAAATAAGAAAATAAAAACGAACCTACAGTTGCGGTTCAATGCAGACATACATAGTTTAGGAACCAGAAATAGAGGACACATTTACTTAGAAATTTATTTAGAAGATGAAGATGTTCTTATGGTGGTTGGGTATCCTTGGGGGTCCTTGGGCGACGACCATGAATAACGCAACTCCAAAAGCTGTAAAAAATTATATTCATTTAGTTAATAATTGCTTTTTAACTAATATATTTTACTAAAATAATATATTTGAAATGACAAGAATTTTATTGATTTGATTTCTTGGCGCGTTTAATTATAACTCAATATTTCAACGCTTAAGTATTAAAAAAATCAGTTGAATAGGTTTCTTAAAATTAATACAGAAAAAAGTGCTGACAATTTGAATATATAATAAAATTGCAATTTAGTAAAATTATTATTAGATAATAGTATAGAATATCTTAGTTTTTATCTTGTGCTACTGAGGATGGGGGCAGAGCCTTCGAAATGCGCATCTAGCTACTTAATGCTTTAAGTTACAGTATTTGGGTGATATTCTATACTATTATTTAACACCGTGGTGATAATAAAAAAATATATATATATTTTTAGATACATCAAATTTAGTATTTGAATAATTAAGTTTTTGATTGTTACCCTTCATTTTGTTGACGATTATTTCGTTAAATGAATTGCGACAAGAGCACCAGTGAATTGATATCAGCACTTCTTTCCGATCAGTATACAACTTCAACGTGCAGATAAAACTATTCGATCTATCATAATAAATCATATTCAAAATGAAAATTATTCGGTTTAATTACTTCTTTATGTACGTCTAAATCGTAGATGATAAAAAATGAATAGCATTTCAATACCTTAAAATTGATAGATTCATATATTCAAATCTTATAAGCCAATATTATAGATTTTGTTAATGAATAATATCTGAAATAAGGCATTTTGATAGACTTTTTAAATAAATTAATACGGCATGGATTTATATGATTATAAATCAAATCTATTTCGGTGGATATAGTAAAGTAATTTGCTTAAGGCGAATATGTCAGTTTGGTTTGATTGCATTAATGAAAATTTAAATAATTGCGTTAATTTATCACAATCGAATTTATTTCGATGTTCACCGAATTTTGATTAATTTAAATAAATTTAATCTTTCCAAAGTAAAGTACACACTTCGTTATTTCTAAAGAAAACATTTTAATGTAGACTGAAAATTAATCCGCACTATTGAACTATTTCCACATTAATAAATTTTATCAACGAAAGAGTTATAAAAATATGCTTACATTAAAAAATCTAACATTACATGCACCGAATAATTCTGATATATTCTAATATAAAAACCTCAACTTTTATCTTCGCAAGTGATCAACGATAATCGATAGTATCTTACAAACAATTTCTCTTCTTATACTGTATAGTGTCTTATTTCTTTTTCTAGTATGCTCATGAAAGCCAACACGAGAAAATCCTCCGTGGTTTGGCGATCGGTACCAGCTTGGTTTTGTACGGAAGGCGCGAAGAGGCTAACTCCATTATCCAGCGGCTCCTCAATGGAAAAGACGCGATTTTACGTCGGATGGCCATGCATACGTTGGCCATGGCCTACGCTGGAACTGGCAGCAATTGGGCGATTCGGAAGATTCTGCATACAGCTGTGAGTAATTAAAACATGCCTGTATTAATCATATATTTTTCAAATTAATTGTTAAAAAATCGAAAGGCGCAAAGTTCTTTTAATTAAAGTTAGAAACTTTTTGTTAAAATTGAATAGTTCGCAAGTTTTTTTTTGGCAATATAATTGATCGAGTTGCATTCAATTACTCTTAAGCTTTAAAATTACTCTGACAAGTTATTACTTTTGAGACCAATCTGATGGTTTCGTGCGGAACTTTACCGTTCTCGCTTACTTCGAGGACATTGTCTGTATACTAATTGCGGCATGTCGACGGAAACTCCAGATTTAAATGGATTCCCCCCCCCCCCCCCCCCCCCCTCCGAGTTTTTCGACAGTCTGAGTAGATTTTTTTCGCTGTTAATATATATACGATTCTTTGATGAAGAAATTCACGAAAAAAAAATGTTTCGGTCAATATGCAACATTGGTTTATCAAATTTATCAGTGCTAATGAATGTGTCTGCGGAGATTGAAAAAAATATAAATCCCTTCAAGACGGGGATGGAGGGCAAATGGGCAGTTCGCCATCAGCAATCGGTCGGGCAATACATTTCAATCCAACAACAGTTCTGTCTGTATATTCCTCGCTACTGTTAGCTCCAGCTTCTCTGCTTATTTTGTAATTGATTGCTTTTGCCTGCCTGTGCTCGGATATATACAAGTAACTCAATACAATGTGCATTGCGGCATATTGGCATTATTTTACAACACACGTGTTAGGACATGTAAGTGCGCCGAAGACAATCTATTAACCCAACGAACAATAAATACCGAACGTAGCTGAAAAGTAGCTAATCTTCCTTTGTGGAAATCGCACGTTCGAATGCTCTTAAATGCTATTGGACGTGTCTTCTTACGGTTTAGAATAATTTGTACATTGCCAATACGCTGTCGTGTTTCGTGTAGTATAAGACGCCGTTCCACCATTCCTTTCTATTGTTTCCCCAACCCATAAGAAACCCGAAACACGGTATAGGACACGGAACACGTTATTGGGATATATTGTCGGTCGACGTAATGGTAGTGACACAACTTGAACCATCCGCAGCAGGATCTTCAACGATCGTTCAATCTGAAATTTTTATATGAGATTTCGGCTCATTTGAAGTACGGTTAAATAAAACATCAGCCGTAATGTTTAAAAATTCGTACGACATCAGTTAACGATGAGTAAAGGGCGACTTCTTTGAGTTGTGACGCTGTTCCTGCGGTTGTCCGTTGTCATATATAACTCAGGTTTCCCTCTCGTTCGTCGGTATGAAGCGGAATTAATCAGTGTATTGAACTAATAGCCTAATTACGAACAGAAGCAATATTTCAGTTTGTTTCAGCTGTTACGGCTGGTAAGCTAATGAGCAAAGGTTCAAAATTTAATAACGAACGAGGAATATGTTTAAATAATTATCGCGACAGTCCATTGATATTCGGAGTGATTGGAATATGTCTATCTGACCAAAAAAAATATCGATTGATTGGAATAAATAAATAATTTCATTTGGCAAATAATCTTCTAGATTATTTGTATCTTGAGTTTTTGATACAGTATTTTTTTTTACATTTAACACGCAGTTGTTTGATTCGTAATCGTTTTACTTGAAAATTACTGTTTTATTTTAATCGAGCCGAAACATTTGTATATTCAACAACGAGTTTCGTGACATCTACTGACAAAGCCAATCGTATCAAAGTTAAAGCCAATCTGTAAATAATACTCACTCTCAATTCAATATCGCTGCTTTAGTCCTTCGAGCTGGATAAAGCTACTGATGCTCTTTCCCATGCGATACTCTTTTGGGCTCAACTCATCAGGAACGGTATAGGATTACTCTTTCCGGCTCTGTTGGGGCTTCGCTGGTTTATCGGTTGATACGTTCACAGTTGGTGTATTGGGCGAATATATCGAGTTTGTCCTGTATATGTTTCCCGTATTCTTCAGGCACCTATAAAAGTAATTTTAGTTTGGTCACATGCAATTGATTGTACAATACAGGGCCATAATATACGAGGCATATGTATACTCCTGCAGGTTGAATTATAGTGTGAAAGTCCGGGGTGGGAAATGATTTATGGTGTACGTTCGCATACATCAAAGAATTTGTGCGGGATTTACGGCTGGCTGCAAGACTCGAATAAATCTAAAAGTGACCTGTTTAACCGAGTCGTATCTTGATCGCAAACTGTTAGACGTACGACGTGTAATTTGCCCCCCCCTATAAATATTAATCACACGACGAAAAATTGTTTACTCATTTTATATGTTTATGTTGCACATTTTTCGTTTGCATGCCGCATGGAGTTAATAGTTCACGAATTTATAAAATTACTTTTTATAAATTTATAAAATTTATAAAAAGCTAGAAGATGGAAGGAGTATCTTGAAGATTTATATAAAGGTAGGCAGGACATGGAGGAGCTAGAAAATGTGGAACAGATAGATGAGGATGACTTAGGTCCTAGCATACTTAGGTCAGAGTTTCATAGAGCATTAAATGATTTACGGAATAACAAAGCAGCGGGGATTGATATGATACCAGCCGAATTAATAAAACACGCAGGGGAAAAAATGCAGGAGCGATTATACAGGTTAGTTTGTAAAATATATGAGAAGGGAGAAGTACCACAGGATTTTCAGCGTAGTAGAATAGTAACAATGCCGAAGAAAATAGGAGCTAATTTGTGTGAGAACTATAGGACCATTAGTCTACTATCACATGCATCGAAGATATTGCTAAAGATTATTTATAGGAGATTAGAAAATAAAGTAGAGGAAAGGCTAGGAGAAGATCAGTTTGGTTTTAGGAAAAACAGAGGGACGAGGGAGGCGATTTTAGCACTAAGAACAGTAGTAGAAAAAAGAATGAGGGTAGGAAAGGTAACTTGCATAGCTTTTGTAGATTTAGAAAAGGCCTTTGATAATGTAGATTGGGACATAATGTTTAGAATTTTAAAAGAAACGGGTATAGATTATAAGGATAGGAGAATAATTTTTAATTTATATAAACACCAAACTGCCTTGGTTAGAATTGAGGGGGAAGAAGAGGTAGCAAAAATAGGGAAAAGAGTTCGGCAGGGATGTACACTTTCACCGTTATTATTTAATCTATATATAGAAGATGCAATAAACAAAGTAAAAGAAGAGTATAGTGTAGGTGTGAATGTACAGGGAGAGAAAAAATATATGTTGAGATTCGCCGACGATATAGCTATATTGGAAGAAAGCGAAAAGAATTTAGAAAGGGTATTGAATGGTATGCAGGCAGTATTGACTAGGGATTTTAACATGAAAATAAATATAGGTAAAACTAAAGTGATGAGGTGTGACAAAAAGGAATGCAGTAGAAAAATGAGGATCACAATAGGAGATAATAGAATCGAAGAAATGTCAGATTTTTGTTATTTAGGCAGTAGAATCACAAAAGATAATCGAAGCAAGGTAGATATAAAGTGTAGGATAGCACAGGGTAGGAAGGCATTCGTAGAAAAGGAACAGATTTTAAGATCAAATATTGACTTGGGTATTAGAAAAAGATTACTGAAGGTATATGTTTGGAGTGTAGCACTGTACGGGTGTGAGGCGTGGACTATAGGAAAGGAAGAGAAGCGTAGATTACAAGCATTCGAAATGTGGTGTTATAGGAGGATGATGAGGATTGGTTGGGAAGATAAAGTAACAAATGAAGCTGTACTAGAGTTAGTAGGGGAGAAGAGAAGTATTTGGAGAGTGTTACAGCGTAGGAGAGACAGATTAGTAGGGCATATCCTTAGGCATGGGGGATTATGCAATTGATCATAGAAGGTAGAGTGGAGGGAAAGAGAGGGGTAGGTAGGCCTAAATTGGAGTATGTGAGTCAGATAGTTGAAGACGTTGAGATGAATAGCTATAGGGAGATGAAGGGATTAGCTCAGGATAGATCGGCATGGCGTGCTGTTTCTAACCAATCTTTAGGATTGCGGACTCTTTAACTAACTTTGAAAATTAGCAGTTGTTATATTACTTACGAGATTATATTTTAAATTTGATTATAAATTCAATTTACGAAACGATGAAATGTTATTCATTTTTAATGTTATATAAAAAAGTATTTTGTTATTGTTTAAAAAAAATTATCTTGTATCTCTCGAAATCAGAAAATATAATTTCGCCGCAAACAATAATAACTATATCTTTGAAATTTTTTTGGCAAAAATTAAATGATATAGGGGTATTTTTCGTTGTGCAAATGAACCGTTAAAATTGCGCATCTAGCTTATGAATTCTTCGAGTTAAAGTTTTCAGGGCACTGTTTTTGTGGTATAAATGATGGATTAACAGATTCTAGAAATGTTTGCATGTATAATAGTTATTTGCCTTACGATAATCCATGTATAATGAAGCCATACTTTAATATCAAACAATAATTACAATATTCTCCCGTTAATAATATAAATTGTACATATATTGTGTAATTAAGCCATCAGCTTGTGTTCAATAAACCAGACCGTATGACCGAAACGATCGCAAAATGTATGTGGAATAAATTTGATTCTAATCGCGGTAATTTTTGCATGCCACCGGAATTTCTTGGCAGCTAAAGTTTTGCTATTTATTTACGATTATGGTCTTGAAAAGTGCATTTCCACGTTCAATTGAAAATCTGTAGTGTAACTATTTTTCACACTTTTTCAAACTGCCACAAACATCGAGTTTTATATGAGCCGGTTTGTATTCGCATATATTTTTTTATCAAATTGCTCGATTTCAATCAGAATGAAATTTAATCGGCAGTATATTTGACTTACAAACAAAAATTGTATGCATTTTATTTCCTGGTTGAAATATTTATCGTTCCAAATTAAGTGGATCTTTTTTTTTGTATGGTTTCATCGCGGGAAAAGTTTACGACTGTTTAAATGCTATTTAGGTTCGTTTTTTTTTATAATCATCTCGCTGTAGCATCGGAATAAAAATATGTAGAATTTGCAGAATTTTATAAAACGTATTGTTTGCGTTCGCATAAAGCATGTGGGGTGCATTTATAGTATAAAAATCGCATTAGGGAGGCATTTACCCTAGTGACCTAAAAATCTGAAACACCACCGAACGGACAAACGATTGCAATTTCCACCCCCACGAGTCGAAATTTAATAAATAACTATTGCCATATTTTCTGATATATTTATTTTTGCGTGCTGCGGTACATTTTCCGGCTTGCAGAACAAGCACAAATTACCCAACATGGACCGATGTACAGTTCATTCATGAAGAGTGGTCAGTACGCACCTGATTTATGTAACCTAACGTCCTTATGGAAGTTCTTGTGTAAGACGGTTTTGAACGATTTTTAGTGAATAATCGTTTTGTCGCCCGAAATATATACTTAAACATTAAAAGATGGTGGTGCAATTTGTTATAACTACCGATTTCTGCCGTGCAGCCAACAACACGATTTTTCTATATATGCAATATGCACTTTAGTTGTGCTAGAATTTGTCAACGATTTGTTTGAATTTTTTTTTACAAATGCTACATATTATGTTCTTGCGTACGATTAAAAAAGCGTGTGCAGCAAAAGAGCAATATATAATTATTCGAGTGAAGCATTTGCGGCTCTTGAAGCGCGAACAAAAAAAGGAAGGTAAATGTAGGATAGCTTTTGAATGAAATCTGGTGCTTCAGAAAGTTTTTGAGAATTTTGACATCCGATTAATATAGTCGTTCCATATGACGATATACGTACCAGTTTTAGGTCGGATTTGAGGTGGATATATCTCGCACATGTTCCTATCGATTAGTGGTTTGTTTCGGGGCCGGGTCGGGCATGCTCCACTTTCCTTCCATGTGTGACAAACTGACTTACCTACCTACACGTGCTGGGTGCATTGCAAATCACAAATTGATTTATTTCGGTGTGTTTTATTGCTCAATGATGTTTTTATGCATTCGTGGACCGAATGAATGACATCGCGTGGTCGTGTGATGTCTACATTCGATAGGAGTCGACCTACTTGAACTATCCTGTACATTTGATCCTTCCATGCTAACAATATTGTCCTGTTGTAAAGAATTTTTGTTACAAACAACATTATGATATAAAGTATATTTAACTTTTTAAGCGAAATTCCTTTCTACATTAATAAAAATCTATCGTTATTTAATATACAATTCCCCCATATAATTTCTCTCTTTTGATTGCAGGTAACCGATGTGAATGATGATGTAAGAAGAGCTGCCGTTACCTCCCTGGGATTCCTCTTATTCAGGTGAAATACAATATATTATTCGTTTGTTTTCGATTCAAATGAATTTTGATTTGAAAATTGAATTTATTGTGCTGTTCCTTTATTTATCTATCCATGGCATGCAAAAATGAGGTCTGGCATCATAGTGCAAAAAAGGCCTTTTGCTAATCAAGAAAAATTTTAAAGTTAAAATCAATAAAGACTGTATAGGTTTAAAGGAAGAACTTAAATCGCTACCAAGACTTTTTTAGTGCCACCGTGCACTTGAAAATGCACGTATTAATAAAGGAAGATCATAAAGATGCGGAAATTGCACAAGAACTAATAACTACTGCAGAATAATAATAATTTGAAAAATATACTTTTGGAAATTTAGAATTTTATTGGGATTTGCTGAGATCATATAGGTATAATGCGAGTGCTTATAAACATAGATTTCACATGAAAAATCTGATGTTTTATCGCATTGATTAATGTGCCATAAATTAAACATGAATTTGATTACTTAAACAAGTCAAATTTTTCTAATTACGACGAGATGGATAATATATATTTCTACGATTGAAAATATACGTTAGAATGTACATATATTTATTATATTTGATCGTGAAAGTCATGCTGAAAATCAAATTTCAGATCTTTTTGGTAATTATATCGTTAAATTATAATTAGCTGTCGATGTTATAAAAAAAAAAAAAAACCAAAACTGTGACTGAAGGCATTTATTTATTAGCTAGATGCGTATTTCAAAAACTAAGCTTCTTCTATATATTCAGTATCATAAACAAACGAAATAATTCGTCTATGGTACTCACGTCTATGGTCTATGGTACTCTCGTTACGTCCATGGTATTTGCCAAAATTCTCCAAAAGAGAAAAAGAAATTCTCCAAAAAGATTGTGTAAAAGTCGCATTTATAAATTTGTAGAGTCTTTCGGTCATCGAGGTGGTCGAGACTTTGGCCAGTGAAGTGTTTAAGGCAATCTTCTTTTTAGATATTTTTTCGCTAAAATCAAAATCATAAATATTTATTTCAAAAAAGTGTCTATAATTTTTTCTAAACCTATTTGGCATTACATAATATTTATAAATCGCATTTAAAATTCACTATTTACGTGCGTTATCTAGTATTTGTAGAAATCGATATTTGCATCGATACTTCAAAATTCCAAAATAATTGTAATACCCTGTATATAGAAGTTTTGTGTATTGTATAGGCCCGAAGGAGTACAACAATGAAATGAATATGAAATTCGCAAGTATATATATATAGCGTTGTTGAGAGTTGAATAAATTCATTATCCTCTTACATCACATTGTGTTTTCGTTTGATCTTTGGTACTGTTTTGACAGTTTTGCTGGTAAATACATACAAAACAGCACGAAACATTCATTCGAAACGCTTCCGCATATTTAAACTAAACCCCGCTGGGCAAGCAAAACAGTTTCATCAAATACAAAAGAATCTCCACCAAAAAGACTGCACATTTATTTTCTAATCTCAACGTAGAGGCTATTTTTTTTAAAGGTGGCAGGCCAGACCCTTCTACTTAGCATTACAAATTAAGACTAGTTTATGCATAAGACCAATGATAACAAAAAAAAATTGAAAATATATTGGCCGCTTCAACACCCCGAAACCTTATGCTCGCCACTGCATTTTTGTCATTTGAGGGTGTGGTCAAAATTACTGCGATGTTGTCACATCGACAGCCAACAAATACAGAGAGTATTATATTAGCATAATTGATCAAAACAAATAATAAATTACTAAATAGTGGAATTTAATCGAAGCCGAACATTAAATATTCTCAATCTGAATTTTGCAATGCAGTTTACAATTTGAGCACTTTATACTGGAGTTTTTTATTCATAAATGGCAACAATGGTACTGGAAGCTCAACCCATATGCGCAGTAGAGGACGAATTAGGTCCGCCAAGATATAAAAAATGACTTATAACGCACGGTATGTTGAATTATTGACAGTTAAACGTGTTTCGAAAATGCCACTTCCGCTATCTGTCGGTAGCGGATTATTCTACATCGAAATAGGATTTACCGTTCATCTTCTTCCGTGCTTAAGAGCATCCAGCACGATCCTATAGAATTCATCCGGTGAAAGTTTCATGGCTAGTTAAATGCAGTTTGGGGGGGGGGGGCAGATTAGGTTATATTTATGTAAAGTTTTAATCTTCGTTGTTATAACCTCCAGAGGAACATATTATATCCAATACAACGTACTGGAAAATGGAAATTAATGAGCTCAAATTATGTTGTTATGTTTAAACTCGTTCACGTCGTATACGATTTTGTTTCAAACTCGATTTAAATTAAATTACAGCGCAACTTCGTAAATGATTCAATTATATATATATATATATATATATATAAAATTCTTGTTCGGTATTCCGTTTTTTTATTTTCCCATTACTATTCATATCATCCTGCCTTACGTATTCTAACCTTTCCTTACTGCACTGCCTTCTATAGCATCCATTCCGAAACATTTTTTAAATGCTTTTCTTTTACACGCGAAATTTTAGCACATTTTCACCGCGTTCACGTTTCAACAATTCTACTATCCTAAATTTTCCTTCCTTCCTCACAGCCATACAATACGACATTGCACTCATATGCCTATTACAATAAAATTTGATACACGAGATGTTGTGTACTTTTCTAGCAAATATTTTGCAAGATATTGACTATGTATCATGTTCTACTCGTATTCGCTATTCTTTTCATTATAAATATGAACGAAAAGCGTTTGATGGAATAAATCTCTACAGTGATGTCGAATATTCGTATATGAATATATTTTCTTTAGGTATTTGAAAAATGGTTTTATCATTAAAAAAGATTCAATGTGTAGCGTGGGGCATTTTCAAACAAAAACAAAGTTTTGTATTTATTTTCACTTATTACTAGTCTAGTAGCGTAGAGAATATAAAGTTTATTCTGTTACGACAACATTAGATAGAAGTAAAACTCCCAATAGACTATATTACACTGAGTGCTATATTTCGAATTTTGCATGAACATAAGCAACTTATAACGAATTCCAACATAACATGTATATCGTTTGGTATTCATAAATCAGCAAGGGATGGCAATTTTCAGCGACATATATCGCAGAATAATTTATTAGTTTTACTCCTAGTTTTTTCTCATCAAATTAAAACTACAGGCGAATTATTCTCGTCACGTTTTCACTTTTCTAAAACAATATTCCCGAAATTATTATTAACGTAGAGCTTCAGCGTAACAAAATTGTATATATCTGAAGCACTTGCGCCGCGCATCGATTTACATAAAGTGTATTAGCATTTTAATGAAATTTCCGAAATAAAAAAAAGTTCGCCTCCATATTGAGTATCGGTTTCATTATGGTTTGGGCTTCAGTCGATGCATCACATTAGCGACTTAATAAAGCTCTGACGTCTATCCGCACGCGTTCCCATCGAACACTCCAGCAAGCGTATTGCCATCGCACATTGAAATCAAAGAATGGACAATTTATCTGATAATATGCCCACGCTAACTATTGCATTCTTTACGTACGAAAAACATCTCTCTTTTCGTTGTAAAATCGTCACTACGCCGTTAAATAATTGTATAATTGAACATGGGGGCGTAGCCTCCGAAATGCGCATCTCTTTTCGTGGAACACAGAAACTTAGGATAATAGAATTATCGGGAGTTTTGCTGAAAATTCTTGAAAGATAATCACGGTCTATTTGTCTATGTTATATCAATAGTTTATTGTACATTTCACAAATAAAAATGTACTCAATTATCAATAAAATGCCAAACTAACGAAATTATCTGCAACATGCGTAAAAAAAAAATCGCGCTAGTTATTAGATTGCTTTACGTTCTACATTTTTGTAAATATCAAACTTCAAAGAAACGTTAATTGTCGAAAGAGAAATGAAAAAAAAAAATTAATTAAACAAAAATAAAATCGATTTGAAATAAAATAAAATCGGTGTATGTGAAAAGTACAAGCAGAAAGTAGAAATCATGGCTAATGGAACATCTATGAGCGACATAGATTGCGAATGGAGGGAAATCAGAAATGGGTTAACTACAGCAGCAAATGAAGTATTAGGCACAAAGAAAAGGGCAGGTAGGAGGGAATGGATCACGGAAGAAATAGTTGAAATGATAGAAGCAAGAAGGAAAATTAAAATAGGAAACACAGAAGCAGGACAGAAAAAATATAAGGAACTAAGGAACTTAATTAATAGGAAATGCAAGCTAGCGAAAGAAGAGTGGATAAAAGGAAACTGTGAGGATATTGAGGAGGATATGAGAAGAGGTAAAGTAGATTTGGGCTACAGGAAAATTAAGTCACATTTTTCTAAAGTAAAACCAAAGGGTAACATTATATGTGATAAGCAGGGTAAGGAACTCACAGAAAATAAGGAAAAAGCTAGAAGATGGAAGGAGTATCTTGAAGATTTATATAAAGGTAGGCAGGACATGGAGGAGCTAGAAAGTGTGGAACAGATAGATGAGGATGACTTAGGTCCTAGCATACTTAGGTCAGAGTTTCATAGAGCATTAAATGATTTACGGAATAACAAAGCAGCGGGGATTGATATGATACCAGCCGAATTAATAAAACACGCAGGGGAAAAATGCAGGAGCGATTATACAGGTTAGTTTGTAAAATATATGAGAAGGGAGAAGTACCACAGGATTTTCAGCGTAGTAGAATAGTAACAATGCCGAAGAAAATAGGAGCTAATTTGTGTGAGAACTATAGGACCATTAGCCTACTATCACATGCATCGAAGATATTGTTAAAGATTATTTATAGGAGATTAGAAAATAAAGTAGAGGAAAGGCTAGGAGAAGATCAGTTTGGTTTTAGGAAAAACAGAGGGACGAGAGAGGCGATTCTAGCACTAAGAACGGTAGTAGAAAAAAGAAAGAGGGTAGGAAAGGTAACTTGCATAGCTTTTGTAGACTTAGAAAAGGCATTTGATAATGTAGATTGGGACATAATGTTTAGAATTTTAAAAGAAACGGGTATAGATTATAAGGATAGGAGAATAATTTTTAATTTATATAAACACCAAACTGCCTTAGTTAGAATTGAGGGGGAAGAAGAGATAGCAAAAATAGGGAAGGGAGTTCGGCAGGGATGTACACTCTCACCGTTATTATTTAATCTATATATAGAAGATGCAATAAACAAAGTAAAAGAAGAGTATAGTGTAGGTGTGAATGTACAGGGAGAGAAAATATATATGCTGAGATTCGCCGACGATATAGCTATATTGGAAGAAAGCGAAAAGAATTTAGAAAGGGTATTGAATGGTATGCAGGCAGTATTGACTAGGGATTTTAACATGAAAATAAATATAGGTAAAACTAAAGTGATGAGGTGTGACAAAAAGGAATGCAGTAGAAAAATGAGGATCTCAATAGGAGATAATAGAATCGAAGAAGTGTCAGATTTTTGTTATTTAGGCAGTAGAATCACAAAAGATAATCGAAGCAAGGTAGATATAAAGTGTAGGATAGCACAGGGTAGGAAGGCATTCGTAGAAAAAGAACAGATTTTAAGATCAAATATTGACTTGGGTATTAGAAAAAGATTACTGAAGGTATATGTTTGGAGTGTAGCACTGTACGGGTGTGAGGCGTGGACTATAGGAAAGGAAGAGAAGCGTAGATTAGAAGCACTTGAAATGTGGTGTTATAGGAGGATGATGAGGATTGGTTGGGAAGATAAAGTAAGAAATGAAGCTGTACTAGAGTTAGTAGGGGAGAAGAGAAGTATCTGGAGAGTGTTACAGCGTAGGAGAGACAAATTAGTAGGGCATATTCTTAGGCATGGGGGGATTATGCAATTGATCATAGAAGGTAGAGTGGAGGGAAAGAGGGGCTAGGTAGGCCTAGATTGGAGTATGTGAGTCAGATAGTTGAAGACGTTGAGATGAATAGCTATAGGGAGGTGAAGGGATTAGCTCAGGATAGATCGGCATGGCGTGCTGTTTCCAACCAATCTTTAGGATTGCGGACTCTTTAACTAACTAAAATCGATTCGACATGTTATTGCATACAGATGAAATATTGCAATACAAAAATATGAAGAAATAAAAGTAGGAACTGTTTTAGGTCATATTTTTCGGAATATACTTACTTCAAATTGACTCGGCCATAATTTGACTGGTTCAATCCATTATATTATTACTCTTGCACACCGTTGCGTTTCCGCGTGTACGATATAAAGGAAATATATTGAAACAACAGAAACGTTAGCAGCTTGCAGCGTCCCGACGCACCGTCCGGGACGTCGATATATTGAAATGCAATTCCGTTTGGATGGATTAGTCATTCGGTGGCAATTGTACCTAGTGATACATTAGATACAGAATAACGTAAAAAGACAGTGTACAGAATTAAATGAACCTTACAAGAAATGGGGTGATTTTTCACAAATCGTTTTTATCTATGAAAAGTTGTTCCAAATTGACGTGAATTTTCCGTTATTCTTCATAATCATAAACAAGCGATTTTCTAAATGGGCACAAAAAGTTTTTTTTTGGTATTTGTTTGCTGTACATGAAAATGAAATAGATTTACGGTTGACCCTGTAGTATATAGAAAAAAATGTTTGCCTGTTCATGTACATTTTAGGGATTAACCGTGCTTGGTATAGATATAGCGACAGTCTTCCGGGAACAACGCAACAACGACGTCGACGTCGTTTTGAAATATTGTCGTAGAATACGGTCTTATAAAATGTTTCGTCTTCTATTTCCCGACCAAAATCGCAAACTCTTGAACAGTCCCACAATGCCCGAAAATACAACGAAATCATTTTACTTCAGAAATCGATAATACTTGGTTCAATATATCGAATCGGATTACATACCCTTTTTTGAACGAATAAATTCTTTGTTAAACAATTTTTCTTAAATAAAAATGATCATACAATACTTAAAATTCTTGTAAGGTTCAATTAATTCTATCTTTTTGAGTTATTTTGAACTCGGCTTAAATATGAAATATTTTTCATGTCTTAATCGAGTGAAACGAACATGGTTCTACATGCCGAATTTCTTATTCATTCGGAAGTCGTGTCTATCTCTATCAATATAAATAATTACGTATAAATTCGAAACCATGTATACGTAAATAAAATATTGCATTTACGGTTCGGTAAATGCAATATTGCTAGGACTATGCATGCATTCTTTGTCTCGTTGTGAAGGTTTGTTAAGGATCTGCAGAGGTCCTTAACACTTTGTAAAAGGGCACTAAGCTATAATGCATCACCGCGCTTTCCCCATTGAACCGAATTTAGCTAAAGACATCGGTGGTGCACAAACTCTTGAAGAGAAACATTACGAATTAGATGTAAAAAATATTGTAACAAAATTTGAAAAATACATTTACATACAATTGGAAATTGAAAACTGGGAAATTGTTGGATTTTTCTGGTTAACAAATGTCAAAATTTACTCTTATACTAAATCTGTTCGACCAAGAAACTGATTTCAGTAACGAAAATGAAACGGTTTTAAATATTGTATCATTCATGCGAAATTTGTCATGTGTTGTTTTAATTTTAATACATACGTAAATATTTATTCCCTTTTTCGAAGTTATTATTATTTATATATCGCGAAACGTACCATCTAATTCGAAATATTTATTCGAGCGTTTGTTATCTACAAGATAACATCTGGTCCTACGGAAAATCGTAACTGGTTATTGGTATTGCGGGGCTTTCTTTATCGCGGTATGTCTGCACGTTAGATCGTTCAATGTCATGGTATGTTTAGCTGAATTTGCAAATCAAATTGAAGCCGAGTTAAATATAATATATTCTAAGTCTGTTGATCGTTCAACGTACATGTCAATGATATTTTTTTTACGAAAATTATAATTATCCTTTAATTGAAATTATTTTAAAGCAATTGAATTTATTGAAGATTATTTAAAAAAAATGTAAAATTGTGTTGGGTGTTCTTAAAAATAAAGCTCGATTTATAGGTAAGATTAATTTAGCATTATTACAAATAATTTTTTTTATGGTATATCTGTTATTAAATTATTAATACCGTTTAATTATTTTTAATTCTCAAATACATCATCAATTAATTATCACAAAAATGCCCTTTCAAATGTTTAAAAATCACTGGTAGCTTACCAACCAATCATCTTTTGGTCCTCTCGCATCCCCATCGTTTGCACCCTCAGTAGGCTTCCTCTTCATCCCGACGATGTCGTTCCACTGATACGTATCCCACAGGAATAGCTGCTTCGAACGCATGCCGATATCTGACAGTCTCAAATATTCATCCGATTACATTCCGTACCCTCATTATGTATCCATTGATAATGGATACCCTCTTCCCTCTACCCGAACAACGGGAACGGCTTTTCTTGATTTTTTGGTATTTTTTTTGGAAAAAATTGTGTTTTTTATTTAATTTTTTTCATTAAGAATCATTGGATATTCCTATAAAATTTCTAGGACAATTAATTAATTGTTAATTACGATAATTGACCAATTTTATTAAAATATTGCAGACACGAAGTTTTTGCTTGCTAGAACAAGTGATTCTTAAGATAAGATCCTTACAAAGTCGCAGCTAAAAATAAACATTCTTTATCTATAGTTCAGAGCAGACTATTTTAGGCGATTTAGATTTTGTTACTTCGGTATAGTATTACAACACGTGTACAGATATTTCGTCTTCAACACTTCAAGCGCATGCGAACTTATCGTGATGATAAATATAACAGCGAACGATTGAATACACAAATCAGCTGTTACACTGTTTTTAAGTATCGACATACTGATTAATTAAAAAATGACTTTGTTGCAGAATTAAGCAATCATTTTTTTATTTCGCCAATAGTGTTTTGTAAATAATGCGGTTTCTTTTAGCCAGTTTCAATTTGATTTATTAAATCGGTGCAAATTAACACAAGCTACTTTTCGTTGATTATTTATTTGAATCTGTACAAATGTATATTATTAATTGAGGAAACTCGTAGAATTGGTACCACATATTAGTTAGACACTGTTCAATTCACTGTCGCATACAGGATACGATAATACATGGAATGTCCTCCTGCAGGAACGGGATAAACCGCGAACGGTTTCGGATTATCGAATTGGCCGAGTTTACTTTCGTTGTGTTATTGTGGCGAATTTGCGGTATACGTAAACCATTTGTTGGCGGAACATAAAATAGACTAGTTTCGGCTGTTAGCCATCATCAGTTACCAAATAATCAGCGATCAAATACGATGTTGTCGGCCATTTTTAAAACAGAGCACGTTACATTAGAGGAAATGGACCACTATAAATTAATAAATTCGTTATTATGTTGTCAATGTCGTAATAATGTTCAACGCTTATTAGTTTAAACTAAATACTATATTTCCTTTATTATATACTGATGATGGCTATCACAAGCGCAGGATATATACGTGGAAAATGCCAGGAGATATAGGGAGGTATCAGATAGATTACATACTGGTTAAAGAGAGGTTTAGGAACCAGATTAAGAATTGTAAGAGTTACCCTGGAGCAGATATTGATAGTGACCATAATTTAGTAGTCCTGGACTCAGAGGTCAAATTCAAGAAATTACAGAAGTCTAAACAGGTCAGAGTAGATGTCGATAGGTTAAAATTAGCTGATGTATGTGAAAAGTACAAGCAGAAAGTAGAAATCATGGCTAATGGAACATCTAGGAACGACATAGATTGCGAATGGAGGGAAATCAGAAATGGGTTAACTACAGCAGCAAATGAAGTATTAGGCACAAAGAAAAGGGCAGGTAGGAGGGAATGGATCACGGAAGAAATAGTTAAAATGATAGAAGCAAGAAGGAAAATTAAAATTGGAAACACAGAAGCAGGACAGAAAAAATATAAGGAACTAAGGAACTTAATTAATAGGAAATGCAAGCTAGCGAAAGAAGAGTGGATAAAAGGAAATTGTGAGGATATTGAGGAGGATATGAGAAGAGGTAAAGTAGATTTGGGCTACAGGAAAATTAAGTCACATTTTTCTAAAGTAAAACCAAAGGGTAACATTATATGTGATAAGCAAGGTAAGGAACTCACAGAAAATAAGGAAAAAGCTAGAAGATGGAAGGAGTATCTTGAAGATTTATATAAAGGTAGGCAGGACATGGAGGAGCTAGAAAATGTGGAACAGATAGATGAGGATGACTTAGGTCCTAGCATACTTAGGTCAGAGTTTCATAGAGCATTAAATGATTTACGGAATAACAAAGCAGCGGGGATTGATATGATACCAGCCGAATTAATAAAACACGCAGGGGAAAAAATGCAGGAGCGATTATACAGGTTAGTTTGTAAAATATATGAGAAGGGAGAAGTACCACAGGATTTTCAGCGTAGTAGAATAGTAACAATGCCGAAGAAAATAGGAGCTAATTTGTGTGAGAACTATAGGACCATTAGCCTACTATCACATGCATCGAAGATATTGTTAAAGATTATTTATAGGAGATTAGAAAATAAAGTAGAGGAAAGGCTAGGAGAAGATCAGTTTGGTTTTAGGAAAAACAGAGGGACGAGAGAGGCGATTCTAGCACTAA
This sequence comes from Leptodirus hochenwartii, assembly GCA_947310635.1. NCBI lineage: Eukaryota > Metazoa > Arthropoda > Insecta > Coleoptera > Leiodidae > Leptodirus > Leptodirus hochenwartii. Next base: position 4,915,606 of record OX371185.1, on the reverse strand, counting down.
GAACGGTAGTAGAAAAAAGAAAGAGGGTAGGAAAGGTAACTTGCATAGCTTTTGTAGACTTAGAAAAGGCATTTGACAATGTAGATTGGGACATAATGTTTAGAATTTTAAAAGAAACGGGTATAGATTATAAGGATAGGAGAATAATTTTTAATTTATATAAACACCAAACTGCCTTAGTTAGAATTGAGGGGGAAGAAGAGGTAGCAAAAATAGGGAAGGGAGTTCGGCAGGGATGTACACTTTCACCGTTATTATTTAATCTATATATAGAAGATGCAATAAACAAAGTAAAAGAAGAGTATAGTGTAGGTGTGAATGTACAGGGAGAGAAAATATATATGCTGAGATTCGCCGACGATATAGCTATATTGGAAGAAAGCGAAAAGAATTTAGAAAGGGTATTGAATGGTATGCAGGCAGTATTGACTAGGGATTTTAACATGAAAATAAATATAGGTAAAACTAAAGTGATGAGGTGTGACAAAAAGGAATGCAGTAGAAAAATGAGGATCACAATAGGAGATAATAGAATCGAAGAAGTGTCAGATTTTTGTTATTTAGGCAGTAGAATCACAAAAGATAATCGAAGCAAGGTAGATATAAAGTGTAGGATAGCACAGGGTAGGAAGGCATTCGTAGAAAAAGAACAGATTTTAAGATCAAATATTGACTTGGGTATTAGAAAAAGATTACTGAAGGTATATGTTTGGAGTGTAGCACTGTACGGGTGTGAGGCGTGGACTATAGGAAAGGAAGAGAAGCGTAGATTAGAAGCACTTGAAATGTGGTGTTATAGGAGGATGATGAGGATTGGTTGGGAAGATAAAGTAACAAATGAAGCTGTACTAGAGTTAGTAGGGGAGAAGAGAAGTATTTGGAGAGTGTTACAGCGTAGGAGAGACAGATTAGTAGGGCATATTCTTAGGCATGGGGGGATTATGCAATTGATCATAGAAGGTAGAGTGGAGGGAAAGAGAGGGGTAGGTAGGCCTAGATTGGAGTATGTGAGTCAGATAGTTGAAGACGTTGAGATGAATAGCTATAGGGAGATGAAGGGATTAGCTCAGGATAGATCGGCATGGCGTGCTGTTTCCAACCAATCTTTAGGATTGCGGACTCTTTAACTTGATGGCTATCAGTCGAAACTAGCCTATTTTATGAATAAAGGAATTATACGTGCAGAAGTGCAAAAATACCCTTTTTCCTCCGAACGTTAATTATGTCCTTTTATATATTATACCCATTGACAAAAAATATAAATAATGCATTTTTCACACCAATTAATCAATTTGATTGTCCACTTTTGAAGTAGTTTGCTTATTTATTATTACTCAAAAGTGTAAAGGAGGAAAATATTAAATTATATTCCCTTACTATATATTTCGAAATACATCGATACAATTTTTTTTTGGTATAGAAAAGATAAACAAAAAATGTGAATAATGCACTTTTTTCACCAATCAATCAATATGATTGTCTTTGACCGTCTGCTTTTGAAGTAATTGACTCAAGAGGGCACTATATAGAAGACGCACTCGACCAATTTGTGTATTTGAACCGATCTCCGAACTATTACCGGTTCCCAATCGTCCTCTTCCATGTTCCTTTGATCCCCTCCGGTGGTATTTCGATAAGCACTGCAACATTCCATTTTGGCAGATGGATTCGTTCGTTCTTTTGCTAATGCAGTAACCCATGCCTTGGGGTTTTAAAGGGTATTATAGAAACTGCCGAATCATTTCTGGTTATTTTTTGAGAAAAGTTTGTTTTGTTTGAACTATTGTAGACATAACAATTTATATAATTTTTTAAATATAACTTTTTGATGAATTTTTAACGTTTAATGTTTTAAATATTCACAATTCAATGGATAGTTGTTAGTTTTCTTGCATCTTCGAACATGTTTCTGTATAATTTAGTCGAAATTCCTTTGAAAATGAATTAATTTCCCAGTACGATCTATTTATTTACATATTACAATTGTTTTGACTTGCGAAACGTCAATCTGACGTTTCTGCTAGCGCATCGAGAATTCATGATGGCCGCCGTGCTAATTTTGACATTGTTGCTAAGGAAACCTTTTTACAGGAGCTTTGTTTACATATAAATGTCAGATTAGTACAGAAATAAATATTACGATAAAAATTCGTTATATCGTTAAAAGAATGTTACGGAGCCCGTAAAGAGCTCAACATTTATTTTCTTTGAGTATTTAATTCGTTAAATATCTGTTATTTAGTTAATAACACTTCAGTGTCCTTATTTTACTGGAATTACAAATGTCTGAAAAGTGTTAATTGAAGGTAAGGTCGATTATTTGTGTAATTTTTTTGAAGTTGGCTCGATATCAATTTAAAAAATGTCAATCACAAGAAATGTTCCTAGTCTTTTTCAATTCCAAGCTTAAATTACGTGTTGAAATGTATATCTTCAATTCTTACAGATTCATGAGGGATAGCTCCTTCTTCAGCTTCTCTAGTTCTTGTAGAATGTAGTATATAGTATCCACGATATTAGTGCAAGCTTCGATTTAAAGTCTTCATCAATAGCACCAAATTTTATATAGCTTTTATATCGCGAATTATTATTGGAATTGCAAGATATGCTCTTGTATGCGATGTCTTAATTGTTCGAAGAAGAATTTCTATTGTTTGTGCGAATTTTCAATGCGATTTTCTGTTCATTTGAAGTGATATAAGCATATACGAGTGTATTGAATGTTTGCGTGATCAAAAAGATCTCGAAAATGATTAATCCTTAAATAATGATTGCAGGATTTTGCTGCGTTTATAGCGCAACTATAATTTGAATTTTTTGACTTGAAATTTTTAATTTTTTTCCGACAAATGTAAAATGTATAATAGCGCACAATTTAAACCAAAAAAATATATATGAAATAGTTTCCGTTGAATGGATATAATGGATTCCATCGTTTCAATTCGGTTATCCATATATCTTTCCTAGCAGTTTCCCAACTTATTCTTCACGGTTGAAATATATTATACCATTCGCTTGATATCCTTAACTTACGTAGCGGAAAATCTAATTCGCATGCAATCGCACGTGATAACGTCTGCAGAGTTCTGGACACTTGTCTTCTTTTCCGCCATTGCGGTCATAAACACCATTCCCGAACGTAAATCGGTTTATACCGGGCGATTAAATCGATTTCGTCGATCACGTTCGTCGAGTGCAGAAAATAGCAATTTATAGTTCGGTTTAATTCAACAAATCATTATTAGAAGTAACGCAATGTTGAGAAGTTTAATCATAAAGGCCGGAAAAACCAAGTCATTTAATTAGAAAAATTCGTTTAGTACGTGAGTTGTTATACAAAAGTTTATACTTCCACGAAGGGCGCTATAATAATATATCAAAACTTCTTGTGAGCTCTTCTCGCTACTTTCACATCGCACGGGAAAACTGACAGGCCATTTTATTCGGACGATTTACGGCTTTAAGCTTCTAGTCCGGCATTTCGTAAATAGCAATTTACATTGACGCTGACTCATATTTAGCGATTAATGATCAATTGATCGCTTATTGGGGGACGTAATTTCGTACTTAGGGCGTTTTAATTATCTCATGCCTGGTGGGTAATATTGATTCATTATCGGCGAACGTGCGCAAATGAAAATTTGATCATGTTTAATTTCTGAATTTGGACAGGTTATATGATATTATTGATCGCAGATTTATTTAGTAAACTAATTATTTGTAATTGTAAAATTATACGCATTTTTAACTAGAGAGAATTGAAATATATTTAATTTTTAAAGGGACGTAAAGGAAGAATAGCAAAAAGAGTTAGGCAAGAGTCTACACTTTTACCGTTGTTATTTAGTTTTACGATGAGTGACTGTTGAAAAGGATAAAAACTTCATTTAACATTTCACTCTGTATATTAATGCATTCCCATTTTGTACCGCTTGTTGTGCATATGTCACCCCTTCATGTACTGCAAGAGATCCGCTTTGAAATGTGCCTAGAGGGTTGATACGGTGGTGGTTTAACATGACGTATGCAGTTGCAGCATTATACAATTTCAGGGTTACAGTTGCTGAAGCAGCAACTGAAACGAGCAGTTTTAGCAAATCTCAGCTGCGGTGACAACTTCTTGCGATAAATGACAAGATGATGCTCTACGCTGTGGTAGATGATTGCACGTTCAAGTGCAAAGGGAATAATTTGCATAAATAAACTTTTTAAGTATATCCGATATTTTCTGATTTATTTCTTGAAAAAGAAAACACATAATTTGTAATGTAAGCAAGTGATTTAGATTTTTTGATGGGACAATTTTTTAAAAAATAATTTTAACAAAATTTATGTTCTACTTTGAATTTATGCATATAAATTGTCCTGCTCCTTTACTATATTATTTTAATCTCGTCTGCTATATAAGCATTAATTATGCTCCATTAATTAATGGCAAATAAAATTATGAGCAATATGAATCTTCCTGGTTCTTTTGGAGGGGTGTATTTAGAGGTTTGTATGACTATAAACATTGCCCTGAACTTCTACTTCATACTACCAGCTATTATACAGGATATTCGAGCAGAAACGTCGTTTTTTTTTAAATTTTAGATTTACGCACAATAATTATAAAAAAGTTTTGTAGGCGACTCCCTAATAAGTTTTTTAAACCAATTAATATATATGCCGAAAATGTAATTTACACTAACCTGTATATCTTCTTAAAATCACCCGGTATATGGTGTAGAAGATATGGACCACGATGACAGTAATGACTTACGTGATAAGCCTCGACGTAGAATGAACGTTTTCGACCCAATTAAGCGATAAGAGTATCGGACTCGTCTACCTCGTTAATCTAGCTGGTCACTCCTCAACCCTTGGTCGTTTGCCACCCCCGCACTGTCCACCACTTAGCTATATCTTTGGCTCGCCAGTTTCGTTTCGTTTCATTTCATTTTCGCCCGCCCCCTCGAAGGTGCACTGATACAATTTCATTGATTGTATTTTTTGATTCGCCAGAGCACGTTCAAGACTTGAAAAATGAAATAGTCTTTCAATACTCCAGTATACCATCGATAGTGTTTTCCGCAAAAAAAAATTCCTGCAGATATTAGACGACTGAATATCAATCTCGAATTGTTATTGAACGAGGATAGTATTTTATCTACATAAAAAAATCTATTGGTAATAAAGCGATATCCAGTTGTGGATTTATCTAATCGTTCTCGGACGGAGTAAATATTTCTTCAGTTCGTGTAGCGTTCATAATATCTGCCGTTTGCTCGCTGATTATTTTTAATGGTGTAATTAGGTGTAAAAGTTCTCGGTGTATAACGAAAATGGATGTGCGATGGAGTATGTTGTTTAACTTCTTCGAAAGTTTTGTATGTCCTCAGTTCACCGCTGAAACGGTAGAATTAATTACTTGAAAAAACTATTTTTGCACGTTTGCGTTTGTTCAATTGTACGATGGAATATTTATCAGTGCGTGTCTATATTTGATTTTTTATTTTTTGGAAAAGTATCGCGTAGAGTGGCTTTTAGAAAGTTGTTTAGGCTAGCACTTTAACACTTATACTTTGACTATACAGAGAGTGCCATAAATATCGTTTATTATGAAGTTAGATGCGCAATAATATAAATTTTAGCTATACATTTTAATTAGGCCACTCTGTATATTAACCTCATTGATAAATATATCTTTTACATGTTATGCAATATTTCACGATATTGAAATTAATATATAAAACTTCATGCGAAAGCTATAAGAGTCTAGACTGCTGGACCGACGAAGAAGTGTATAAAAACAATACCAATTTAATTTTTTTTTTATATACTGATTATTCTTCATTATTCTTGTGATTGTAATATAAATTTTGTATACAAGAAGACCAATTTATCTTGATCCTTAATTTTTGTATTTCATAGAATTGTTATTCTTCTTTAAAAGTACCATAAAAAAATATTGTAGATAACTGAAAAGATATCTAATAAAATAATTAAAGCTTACCATAAAAAAAAATGTATAAAATCTTGTACGGATTAACTTTTATATATCGACGCGATTGAGATTTGTTTAATTAATTTTTTAATAGTATTTTTCTTTATTTTCAGGTGAGTAACTACATTGTGGCTTTTAACATCCATAGCGAAATTTTAAGGAAGGTAAACTTGTTACTTAAAATGAATTTTAAACGATTGAAATAAGCGAAACAAATTTTCATTTGAAAATTGATATTAATTAAGATATTTTTGTTTGATATTAAAAAGGCTGCATTTTCCATTGAGAAATTTTATATATATTTAAAATTTAAAAAATTACATCAAGGATATATTTTTAACACATATTAAGAGAGGTTCAAAATAAGTATTTTTCAACTTTCTGTGATTGACTTTTCTGACAGTAATACTATTTTTTAAAATACCCTGCACCAGTTCGATAAGTGTATAACTACAATTTGATGGGAATGTACGTTTCCATTTCCCCCCGAACGAAGATCTATAACCTCTGCTGTCTCTGTAACTCACTAAAGACACCCTCTGGCATCGACTTTGATTTTATGAGGTTAGAGCAGTGGCGGCTCGTGCCATTTCAATCTGGGGGGGGGGGGGGGGGCATGGAAATTGGAAATTGTTTAGAAAATGTTGGCATTGATTTCGTGTTAAATAACTCAGCGGCTTGTATCAGAATCTGTCCTTCATCTGTGTTATAATTTTTTTTGTAAATGTCTCTTTTAAAACGCCGCGTAAATGTCCGGTTTTGAGCACTCCTTGCACAAGTTTGCGATAAATTTAAATCAGGCAATGGCCTACCTAATTCTTTAATTTTTACTTTGTCCACAACAGAAAGTCTACAAAACTCTATTTTCAATAAAGAACTAACACTATTTATTTTTATTAAATTTTTCTATTAAATAAATTCTTGGAGAAATACGTGGCAAAATCGTACATACACAGAACAAATGCTACTGTCCTATCTGACTATTCTATATCGAATAATATACATATATATATACTCTCTGTATATATATATATACTACTCTCTGTTCTCTCTGAACTTTTCTACGACGTTAAAGAAGCGCCACATCCAATAGATGATATACTACATCGGTCGCCTGCACTCTATGATACACTCATCTCATTGCATATGTACTGTATATATGTATTTAATTTGTACTGGCATTGGATAGCCGCTGGGAATCTGTGACACATATTAGACGATGAAGCAAGGAGCGAACCGAAAAAACGGAAGATATACGGCATACGGTCGCTCTCACCGATTGCTTGCAATAGAGTGAGATGAGTGCATATGCATTTAACCTGTACTGTGTGGCTGGGTGGCGCTGAACACGCAGCGGCACCAAATTAGCGATATATATATACCACGCGAACGATAGATACAGATAGATACAGCATCGGTCGCTGCTCTGACTTGCAACGGATACCACAACGAACGTTGTGTTGATTCTTATCGCGGCGCAAGCTTTATCTTTTAGGAAAAATAATGCCTAGATTAAATATCGCAATACAATTATATATCTACGTAATATGATGCGCTCAATGTTCAGGAGGGGCGCGCGGCTCTGTGGCCTGCATAAGGAACCGTCACTGGGTTAGAGAGGATATACCTGCAAACATTGAAATTACCCTCTTATAAACAACAACGTGTGTGTATCTATTCTATCTGCTAGAAGCTAGAACACCAAGTTAGAGCATATTAACCTACATATACGATCTACAGGGATGCCCAAACATAAACATCCTCCCTTTTTATATACATTCATTTAAATATTGACAAATTGATCGTTTGGAGCGACCAAATTATATATTATATAGGTAGGCCATTGGGTGGATGTGGACACAACTAGTATTTATTATATTTTTATTTGAAAAGATATGGCCATGTATAAAGACAATTATTATTTATTTGATGGTACGTCGGCTGAATTGGATTTTTGTTTTGTGCATGGACATTGTTTGGTGGACAGAATCACATGTAATTTGTCCTCCATATTCATTGATCGCGCTCATTGATCGCGGGTAATGGTCTGTACATTCTCACTTGTCATGCCATTTGTCAATTGTGACTGTATATATGTAGTTACTGCGTTTTATAGCCCGCCATTGCACCGTATCACCGGTACTATGTGGTTTAGTTACATTCCAGGTCACATACACAATGTGTTAAAAATTCATCTGAAAACGATTTTTGTTAAAAAGTCGAATAATAGTAGATAAATGAATGGGATATATTTGTATGTACGTGATATTAAGAAATTCGTTATAGAAGGTACAGCGGATGGAAATACAGACACGTGGCGTTAATATGATTTAGACTGTTGAGTAACAAAAGATTTTATCTGAAGAAAATTGCCAACCTCCAAAGATGTGGAAGAATTTGATCGAAATAGAAACTTCTCTTTATTTATCTTTAATCCCGAACGAATGTTTTTAAATTATAGTGCTTCTTCTTGCACTTCCAGTATCTGCAACTATACGATTCCCATTTGCGCGATATATACCGAGTGAATTATTTAATTAGGCACGTTCTTGTTGTTCTATCGTGCAGCGCACATCCAATTCTGATGGATCGCTTTATCTTGTTGTAGGGTATAGCTCATATTGTGTTTGTCGATGCTCTGTGTATGGCTTTGCTATGAATGCAAAATGACTCACAAATTAACTTTTTATTTGGTTTTTTTCTTGTTTAAATGATAAAATAAAATGTTGTGAATGGTTTCCGTCAAATTATTAAAAGAAAAATGTTGTTACATTTTTCAAGTGTAAAAAATGTATTCGTGCAGACTAGTTGCGGTATTTTGCATATATTATTGTTCCTGGACATCCTGGCAGTTTGGACGTCAACTGATTAGGGGTTGACATTTTTTTTTATGGTTACGACATAATTATACGGGGTTGGCTTTTCGCCACGTTGCCTTCTATCGATTTTCAGTCTGTTCGTTTTCCGCAATAATGCAATTAATTACCTCTTGTTATTATGTATCGTGCCGATTTTCTGATATTATTACAAACTAGTTTAGCTGTAGATATTATATTGTTACGTATTGTATCGAGTTCATTTTTAGTTGTTTTTTTATTATCTTTTGTGCCGCCACTCTATTGAAGTATTTTCAATTAACCGTTCTTTGTGCGCTCAAGTTATTTTCTACAAGCGGTGTGATTTCTGAAACTTTATCGCCGATCACTTGACAAGAAACGAAACTTTTATAATGGACTGCTTATTCTGGGAATATCGCCATATACTAATTATTCTGCATTTTTAAAATTAGTAGTTACTTTGTTCAAAAAATCATTAGAGTCGACTATTTCTTTTTTCTGAATTAATAAAAGTTTATTCTTCCATGCTTAGTTTCATGATTTTTTCAAATATTCTTTTGCGCTCTTATATTTCCAAAAAAGAATAATATGTCATTTTTGGTGGTACAGAGAATTTGAATGTCAATGATTCAGGCGTACTGTCTACACGTGAAGATACACGCGGTGTGAGAGATCAACGGAATGAATCTGATACAGCTGAGCCATCGACAAATAGAAATGCACCCACTAGTGCATCATACACAAAATTTAATCCAAACTCCTCTTTATAGACTGTACGATATTACAGTTAATAATGCTTTCTTTGATGATCAGAATGTCAATCAAAATCAATCAAAATCAAAATCAAAATCAAAACGTTAACAAATGGTAAATAAGCAATGCATAAAATCAACTTTTCCTAGGAGCTAAGAAGTTTCACTTCTACCGCGCGAGAGTCTCACACAATTTTAAATTAGTAGTTACTCTGTTCAAAAAATCATTAGAGTCGACTATTTCTTTTTTCTGAATTAATAAAAGTTCATTCTTCCATGCTTAGTTTCATGATTTTTTTAAATATTCTTTTGCGCTCTTATATTTCCAAAAAAGAATAATATGTCATTTTTGGATGAATCATTTTTGGTGGTATAGAGAATTTGAATGTCAATGATTCAGGCGTACCGTCTACACGTGAAGATACACGCGGTGTGAGAGATCAATGAAATGAATCTGATACAGCTGAGCCATCGACAAATAGAAATGCACCCACTAGTGCATCATACACAAAATTTAATCCAAACTCCTCTTTATAGACTGTACGATATTACAGTTAATAATGCTTTCTTTGATGATCAGAATGTCAATCAAAATCAATCAAAATCAAAATCAAAACGTTAACAAGTGGAAAAAAAGCAATGCATAAAATCAACTTTTCCTAGGAGCTAAGAAGTTTCACTTCTACCGCGCGAGAGTCTCACACAATTTTAAATTAGTAGTTACTCTGTTCAAAAAATCATTAGAGTCGACTATTTCTTTTTTCTGAATTAATAAAAGTTCATTCTTCCATGCTTAGTTTCATGATTTTTTTTTAATATTCTTTTGCGCTCTTATATTTCCAAAAAAGAATAATATATCATTTTTACACACATTCTCTTATTAGAGACATTTATAGTGATTGGAGGACATATTATTAGGTTATCTCAGAAGCATCTGGGGTATGTCCTCGAATGTAATTTCTTATGGACTTCCGGTCAATCTTTTTGCTCTGATTGGCTGATGCGGTATGATAAGTGGTGGACATTTTTTAGGGCATTGTTACAAATTGTGATTTTTGCCAATTCTATGTTGAATCCTTTCTTTCGTGCGAGCTCGCTTTAAGCCCTATAGAAATGTTGAAATACTTGACATATAAGAAATGGGGTTTTTACTTTAGATTCTACATATGTTAGTGGAACAAAAACGCAATAAAATTTTATTGCGAAAATTTATATGCGAAATACACACTTTTAGACGCCATTAATATGTTCTATTGTGAAACGTAATATTTTCAGTTTCATTAAATTGAAAAATTCATTTTTTTTTAATGGCTTAGAAGGAATGGTGGAAATTTCTTTAAATTGTGCTTTTGATTTTTTGGTTAAATTTTTTTTAATAAAAATTACACAATTTCAATTCGGGTATATTTATTAGTGTATAATTAGTTAGGAATATTTTCCGAGTGAAAAATGACATTCTGCAGTATAGACGTAATTCATTTTCGTATTGATTTTCGACGATATTTATTAGTTTTTTTTTCGGTGAAAATGTTGGAAAAATAGTGAAAAAGATTGATTTCCTACCCGATTGGTCTATATACGTCTTGTTGGTTTTCCACGTACTGTCTGCCCGAACGAAATGCTATTTCTTTGCAAATGAAACCATTTTCCAATTTCTTCGATAGTAGATCTTCCTGCGGCTATCTCTCCGCTAGACAAAAACTTTGAAAGAACCACGCAGATTCTGCAAATATTTATATTGGAATCTATTAAAGAAAAACAAAGATGTAGATTGCCTTTTATGAATAAGCCAATAAATATCGATTTAATTCATCATTTAAGGTTTTAAGAAGAAGACGTTTTTAAGATTTTTATATTTCATAAAGACGTGCGTGTGAAATAATATTGAATGTTTTATGTTTTAATATAGATAAAATTGATTTCCTCCTTCGATTTTGACAAATTTACTTTCATTATGGATTATTTATAGCTTTCATTCATAATCTTTATATAGATATATTCTTGTTCCAATATGTTCAAAATATGTGGCAAAAAATCGTTGGCTATTACGTAAAGTAGTTTGAGGAATATATTTGCATATAACGTGTGGGCCATATATTTTTAGTCCACAATTCTTCGATATTCTATAATGTCGTATATTCGAATATGGTTTTATTTTGAACGATAGTCTACCATTGTCATCGTTGAATAAAATTAAACAAAACAAATTTGTGGATTGGATAAAACAATAATAGGTTTTAAAAATTATCACTACGGTGTTAAATAATAATATAGAATATCACCCAACTTAAAGCATTAGATCTAGATGTACATTTCGAAGGCTATGCCCCCATCTTCAGTAGCACAAGATAAAAAATATATATAAAAAATGTAATACTTCTTAAATAATAATACGTCAATATAAATAATAATAATAATAATCTGTAATACGTCTTGCTAATTTTCTAGGAAATCCCAAACATTTGATTGATTTCAATAAAAAATCTGGTATTTATGAAATATCTTGTTCTAGTTGTTATAAAGTATATATAGAAGACAAACACGTAGACCAATTGGAACTAGATTTAAAGGAGCATTTAGCTCATTTCAGATGAAATAGAAAAGGTAAAAGTGCTGTAGCCGAGCATACTTTTGAATCGGTATATTTTGAAGCATATATTACATCTAGCTACTTAATGCTTTAAGTTACGGTATTTGGGTGATATTCTATACGAAACGTGTCATGTTGAAGATATTTGTATATAATAATGCACTTCTGGAATTAGTTCTGGTTTTTGGGAGCACTCGTTAAAGTAAATGTTGCAGCAATTTAAATAGGCGAGAGATGTGCATGTAGCGTCCATAAACTCGTCACATAGTCGACTGCTCGAAATAAACATAAAACTGAAAATCTTCAGTTGTATGCAACAACTGCATCTAGCTGTCCATAATATTTGCTATTGTTTGAAAAGTGGGTTCGTGCAGTATATACAAAATGTCGGCTTTTCGGGTTTCCAATCCGGCACACGTTTTACATATCTGCCGTTGTAAACATTTCGGTGTCTGCATTTAGTGTAATTGAGGTTGATTTATTTTCTTGTATAATTCCCCTTGTATAAGCAAAAGACTATTTATTGAGTATGTAGGAGAAATATTAGCATTCGTTTCCGAAAAATCGCGAATATTATATCATGTACTCAAAAATATCAATCTACCAGTTGATGGAATGGAAACGGTTTCTTTTTTTAATCGTTGCTCTTCATCGCGCACTCGTCGCCGTCAAATAGCATAATATAAAAAAGCTATATCGCGAAAGTTTGATCAACTTTTGGCATATTATAAATTTCTGTACTTTCTCGGAGAATTTGAATTACTCTATGCTGTTATGCACGCGGCCCTGGGCAGCTGATTTAGGGCTCGTGGAAAATTTTCTTGAAGGACTTGGTTTGAAGCAATTGGTTTAATCACACCAAGATTTTCATCTTAGCGATTGCATTTATTTTTGGTATCACTATTTGAAATGTGGTGTTATAGGAGGATGATGAGGATTGGTTGGGAAGATAAAGTAACAAATGAAGCTGTACTAGAGTTAGTAGGGGAGAAGAGAAGTATCTGGAGAGTGTTACAGCGTAGGAGAGACAGATTAGTAGGGCATATTCTTAGGCATGGGGGGATTATGCAATTGATCATAGAAGGTAGAGTGGAGGGAAAGAGAGGGGTAGGTAGGCCTAGATTGGAGTATGTGAGTCAGATAGTTGAAGACGTTGAGATGAATAGCTATAGGGAGATGAAGGGATTAGCTCAGGATAGATCGGCATGGCGTGCTGTTTCCAACCAATCTTTAGGATTGCGGACTCTTTAACTAACTATCACTCAGCAATTTTTTTTCATTTATTTATCCGATATTCTAAGAATAAAAACGATTTAACATCAATTATTAATTTGGTTGTAATCTGGCTAATTATATGGTACTGTTCAATATTTTTTTTAAATTAATTCGCATTATTTTCTCTTTTACATTCAAAGCATTTAATAAATATGCTCGAAGAACAAAATATTTTCGTTGCTAAAGATTAAACCGTTACACGGTGTAATTACTTTTTAAAATTTGGTATGCAGACTTCTGCATATAGACGTGTTTTTTTGCCATCGCAATTTAGCTTCTGCGAAGAAGACCGGTGTAATACGCTTTTGATTATAAATGAGGTAAATTGAAAATGTAAAGGCGAGATAAAGTCGAGCATTCTGCATTTCCTTTTCGCTTTCTGTGAAAACAGCATTTATTATGCGAAGTGCTCTATAATAATGAACAGCCATTTTTCGTTCGCTAGGTTAACTAAACATTCATACCGTATTACTTCTTGTAGTATTTAAAAACATTTTACATACATAAACAAATTACAGAAAGATGATGCATAATATCGTTGGAATTAGCGCATTAATTTTCTCTTGCGGGCAGCATATCATTCGACTAATTAAGATTCCTCTTGTATCCGAAAAGATATCGCCAATAACATCTTGCTTATATCATTTTCTAAACGCGTGATGCCGCTTTATATTAAAAGGTTTTACATGGCGACTGCAGTGCATAAACCGTTCCATTCCCCCATTGCCCCCCAAACCCTAAGCCTATATCTTGTAAGGACGAGGAGGTGAATAGAAAAATGAGGTAATTCGTATTCTTCGCGCCTCCGATGATACTTTGCGCCCGAATTACGATTCAACGCTTCTTTTTCACATTTTCTTATCGTGTTCCTATTTGCGATAAAGAGCCGTATACAAAATATCATAGCTAAAGATTTTCATGAACTGCCACGAAGAGCAAGGACGATCTTATAAAACTTATTATTTGATATCATTCCTTTTGGCTTTCCTAATCTAGCATATGCCAATAAATGGATTTATTATTATTATTATTATTAATTCATTTCACACAATTTCCATTGTGTGAAAAGTGAAATGGAGAAAAAGATAAGTACAGACAGAGTGCGAGCCTTTAGAGAACGGAAGAAAGCGAATAAACCGCCAAGAAAAGTGCCAACAAGTACCTTGTGCCAAGAAGTAGAGAGTATCGAGCCAGGCAAAGGGCGTTAAAGAAACATGGTGGACAACATAACCTTCCAACGACTTCAAATACACTGGATGAATCGATACCGTCGTTAAGTGAGGACACAGTGAGTGATATAGAGAATTTGAACACTGATACAGGCGTGCCGTCTACACGTGAAGATACACGCGGTGTGAGAGATCAACGAAATTAATCTGATACAGCTGAGCGAGCCATCGACAAATAGAAATGCACCCACTAGTGCATCATACACAAAATTTACATTCTTTCTACCTGCTCATCGCGAATTGTTAGCTAAAAGATTAAGCTGTATTTGTGTAAAATACGCAAGCGTCTACTGGTTGCCTTATGCTACGTATACACACAGTACAGGCGGCGCATGTGCGTAGCGTGCGTTTCACTTTTCGTGACGTTCAGGCCAATTTGCCCAACCGCGCTTATAGAAGTTTCACTTCAAAAACATATATCGGGTTAAATGTTAACTGGACATCTCTATACAGACAAATGTCGCAAAGTTTCGTTTTTACAATATTATTTTTATTTTACTCGGGACCTTACCTATTCAGAATATATTGTATCGGATAGGAAGTCGGTAGTAGCAACTGTTATGATATTAAAGTGGCGCTTTTCATTCGCTCGTCTGAAAAGTCTGTTATCCTGCCATAACATCGTACACGGGCGAATTGAAAATTTCACCCTCGCTCGTGCGTAGCTATTTTCCATTTTCCGCTGTTGTTGATATTTCGCATGCCGGTAGAGGTACAAAGAAATAAATAGAATTCAGCAAGAAAATATATATATAACAGATATGTCTTTATTTGACTACCAACCCTAATTGCTAGCACCTTATTTACACTGATCTTACTATATTTTACATAAACATTATTCTAATGGAGAGTGGTAAAGACTGTTTTTGAACAAAGTACAAAGTGATTATGCCTATAAAAAAATTGTAAATTTTTTTTAATATAAATAGCATTTTTTAAATAAACATTCTCTTAAATACACTCTAATATATAACAATAGCTATATCGGGGTATTCATTAATTCACAACCCTCGCATATTTCTGAAGAGATTTCTACAAAAAACGTGTTTTTTAAAATATTTTTTTCGTTACAATTGTAAAATAATAATTACATGAGTGTTGCGATTTAATAAACACCCTGTACACACTATTTCCGCTACAAATCTATGTCATTATTTACAATAATTGAAGCATCTTTTCCCCATGATTTATTATATATATATAATTTACAATTATTAAAATTAATTTTTACATACTAATTCTACGTATATTTAAAATGAATCTATTAATCTATATCACAAGGCTTCAGTGCAAGTTTATATGAATGGGCAATTAATTATTCTTAAAAACGTAATTAATTATTCTTAACATTACACTAGAGAAGATTCTTAAATTTACCTACATTAAATAAATTGAATCAATGTCGTTATGAGTTTTAGCTTTAAATATTTAAAAAGTTTGCACATAATATCCTTTAATAATTATTAAAAAAATCTGCAGGGATCATTATTTAGTAAAAAACACTTTCTGTTTAATTTACCAAACTTTATTTCATCTAAAAATAGTCAGAATCTGCAATGCTGTTACTTAATTTAGACGCTGCATAATAAAATGTACGACAGTCACGTAATCCTAAACATACAGGATGAAGCGACAGCTAATTCACCCCGCAATTGTAGAATCGAATGCAGCGTAAAATAAATGATGTGATCGTGTGATTGTGATTTATTTTGTTGTGACATGCCCACCCTGTAGTAACAAATAAATTGAGTTGAGAGTATAATTCACATTTACTAGGAAAGTTCGGGTGCATTTCGAGTGATTAATGACTTCTTAGCAACAGCCCCCCAATCTCGGACCATTCTTTTGTTCGCCGTGTTTATTTTCCGCTCGAAAACAACTCCTTGTCGCGATAGTGCAATAAATTTTTGTCACATCGTTGAATTACATATAGCAGTACGAGTAATTTATTAATCTAAAGAGCGATACATAAGATTTACCCTGTAGAAACATGATTAATAAGGCGATATGTAAATTGATCGAGGTATTATCTAAAAATATCGACATGACTTCTTCCGTTTAAATGCAGATATTACATTAGCGCTTTGTGGGTCGAACTGAATTCTAAATAGTTAAACGAAAACCTACACCACCGATATTATCGCCTAACATTGAAACATTGAAAGCCCTCTAGAGTGTGGAGTTCTAAAATTACATTTTAATTAGAATTTTCTGAATTAAAGGAACTAGTGGTATTGTACGTTGAGCGTTATATTTTTAAAAGTTGCACCTAGAAATAATTCATCGGAAAGGAAAATATAAGTCACGATAACATAGCTATTCAAAAATAGGACGAGTTACAAATTCGTAAAAAGTAATTGTGCATTTTTTTATTTTAATGTTACATCTACTTCCATTTGCCTGCTTATTAATTTGTTAACAATTGTAATTTATTTTATAAAAATCGTACTCACTCACTATAATAGTTTTCGTGCTTTGATAGCAACCAACTGAAATATCTCACACGTTAAAGTTTATCCGTTCCTTGTTGCTCAGTAGAATGGTTCTTCTTGTTCTTTTTCTTAACCTGTAGTTGTCACCGATGCGGCCTCCATGCTTGATTCCTATATCGGCACAATAAAACTTTCTTGAACGCCTGCCTGAACACCTTGTTGAAGATGGTGTAGAAGATGGGATTTACCAATGAACTGGCGTAGCCTAACCAAGTCACAAATTGAAACACCCAACTGTCTATGCTCTGTTCACAGTCACCACATACCACTGGTAACAAGTTCAAGACAAAGAACGGCGCCCACAAAATTACAAACGTAAAAAACACAACACCCAACACTTTGGTGGCTTTCTGTTCGAGTCGGATTATGCGCCCATGGCGCGACGAGTTTCTGGATATAACGCTCGAGTTTCTACTGTGATGATTTCTGATTGTTGTGCCTCTTGTGCTGGCTGAGCTGTTGTAGTTGTATCTCTGCAAAAGACATGGCGATGAAGGATTCTTCTTATCTTGCAGTCCGAGTTGAGTGGCGTGTCCATTTTGGCGTACAGTAGCTGATCGTCTTAATAACAACGGTGTTCGTTGTGTGGAATTGGCTAAAATGCTAGTCTTCGTACTGCCGAAACTGGATCCTCTTCTATGGCCTCGTCTCGAGCCAGCCTCCCACGTGACAACAATATTCGTTGGCGAGGCATCGCCGTTTATATTCCCCGCACATTTCCTCGCCAACATCGCCCTCCTATTATTACTATCTTGAGCCATCGATATAATCTTCACTTCCGATGGAGGCGGCGGACTCTTATCCGTCTGCCTATCGCCAAAGTACGGACATGTGCACGGTGGTGGTAACGGCAAACTGCAAGTATCTTGCGACTTCGACGCGTATTTACCATCACCATCATCGTTATTTTGTTGATCCATACTGTAGATGTCGTTGAAGCTGAGCGAGCCACGTTTTGGCCATTTTTGATTTGGCGATGTGCTCGAGGAATCGTCTTGACTGCATTCGTGATAGGTGGAAGCTCTTCGGCGTTTCGCGATCGTACTCGGGCTGTAGAATCCTTTGTGGTCCATTGCCGGGCAGAAATCTGAATTCGTGCTGTGAGTGTGTGATTCACACGTAGGTCTGAAATGAAAAAGAATTAATGAAATGTTAGATAGATGCGGAAGCAAAAGGACGATTGGTTCAAATAAAAGTTGGTTGGCTGTAATTTTTATTAATTTTGTTTTGTGTATTAAAACAGATTTATATCGTCATATTTGGGAAGGGATTTGCATTTTTCGTTTTGATTAGTGTTTTTATGTTTATTTCAATATGTACAATTAGGACCATTAGAAATTACCCATATAGAAGATTCATTCATATTTAGAACATAATGTAGCGCTATATAAGATAGTGTGGTATAGCAACGTCGCTCATTTTGATTATTCTATTGCCTGTGATTAATCCGTCCGTTTAACATAATTGTTTATCTATCGTACGCTCCAAGTGTATTACGAATCCAGTCCCTAATGCTACTAATTGTACATACACTACGTCCGAAACTGTATAACTAAAGTATAACGGGAGTAATTGAAACCAGGACAAGAGCGGGACGTGCCCGGATGAAATTTACGGCCGATCTACCGTTATAATGAATATGGGACGCTTAGCGTTTTTGCAACGTTTCCAGAAAACGATTTTCTGCCCTATCCAAAGGAACGTAGTAACTTTCCTGTTGCCAAATATAAAAACGGACACACTACAAGATATTTTTGTCCCTCACACAGTTTTCGATATGCAATCGTGACGATGACAATGATCGCGTCAACTGTTAGATCCGCTAGATCATTACGACGAACTTTGATGGGCGACATATAATGAGGCTATAGCCGAAGGATGTTAAAAGCGGGCTCGAGAGCGTACAATGCGCCCTTATTTTCATACACCTACTCCATATCGATCCACATTTTAATCATATTGAAATTAGTCGGGTGTAGCGAATTCGCCTACTTGCTTCCCGGAAGCTTTTACCAACATTAGCAAGGTATACACTTGACTCCATTCCTCGATCGTTATAGCAACAGTTTTAATTATGTTGATCGTAATAACCGCAAACGTAATATCTGCTGCTTCAAGGAAATTGCGTTTTCATAATTCACTGTACGAAATCATTTTCTGAAATGACGAGTTTTGGCATAAATACGTCACGCAACAATTAATTTTGGAAGTTAAGATACAAAACTACCACTATTCGTTATTAGATGATCTTAATTAATTTCTAATCTATTTCACGAGTTCGCATACGACATCATCTCCTTAATTACACAACGAACTTAAACTGAAACAATCATGTCTGCTGGAGGCCTGAAACATTTGTTTGGCTTGTCAATCTCGACATTGGTAATGTTAAGATGTAGGGTGATATATATCATTTTAGATAGAATGCCAATGGTAATTACTGTCTTCCTTTAACTAATCTGACATACGCTACGTGGTGTAGAACACACTAGATATATCTCACAGTTTGTTAACAGGAACGTACCTAGGTGTATCAAAACATAATTAATTGTCGCGTCCGATGAAAAAATCGACCTCATATTCAGGGGCGGTTTCTTATGCAGGCCGCAGGCCGCGCGCTCCTCCTGAACATTGAGCTCATCACCGTGGATATATAATTGTATTGCGATATTTTAACTCGCCATTATTTTTCCTAAAAGATAAAGCTTGCGCCGCGAACATACCTAACACTCAACACGATATGGCAGCTAGAAAGTACGAGTCAAATCTCATCCTATCTGTTGGAAGCGCTAGAGTGAGAGCGACCGTATGCAGTATGTCTTCTGTTTCTTCGGTTCGCTTGTCGTATATATCGACTAATGTAACACACATTCCAGCGCCTTGCTTCAAAGCTTGCTTGCTTCACGCTGCTTCAAAGCTAAGAATATATAGTTGTTTTAAAATATTGGATGCCACGATACTTTAGCGACGAACAGCCATAGAACCACAGTTCAGAGAACAGAGTAGTCTAGTATATATGTATATAAATTGATATACAATAGCCAGATAAGACAGTAGCATTTGTTCTGTGTATGTACGATATGTACGTATATATGATTTTGCCACGTGTTTCTCCAGCAATATATTTAATAGAAATAATTTAATAAAAATGAATAGTGTTAGTTCTTTATTGAAAATAGAGTCCTCAAAACCGGACATTTACGCGGCGTTTTTCAAGAGACATTTACAAAAAAAATTATAACACAGATGAAGGACAGATTCTCATATCGTGGCCATCTACAAGCCGCTGAGTTATTTAACACGAAATCGATGCCAACATTTTCTAAACAATTTCCAGTGGACCTTTTGGAAACCGTGTGTCATACATATTAATTTTTGAATAAAACCAGATTAAAAACAGAATTAGAAGTCATTTACTCGCGTCCGGATTTTTATCAAATAATTGGAGCTTCAAATTTTCTTTCGTTATTTCTACAAAATAATCTCCGTGAAACTTTCCCGGAAACTATAAAAATATTTAGAATTATTTTAACAACCCCGATGACCACTGCTGAATCAGAGCGTTGTTTTTCAACACTTAAAAGAATCAAGACTTTTTTGCGAAATGCTATGGGTAATGATCGTTTAAACGCGTTGGCGATGATGTGTATTAATAAAAATGTGTTGCGAGATATTTACAATTTTAAAGAAAAAGTTTTGGAAAAGTTTATATCAATGAAAGATAGAAGAGTGGAATTCACTTTCAAGAAATGATTGAATTTAATCATTTTGCATCCATTTTAGGTAAGATTTCTCACTATTATGTTATTTTTTAAGAAATGCACCCCCCAGATTGAAATGGCACGAGCCATTACCTCCGAATGATGAATTAATCTGATTTTTTTCATTTCAATGTTGCAATTTCGTTATAAAACAAACATAACGTTACATTCTCATCTGCGTGAATGTAATTTGGGTCGACAATTGGAAATGTGCCAGATATGTTCTAAGTGCACTCTCTTAGTAGATTTCATACGAAATATAACATGGCGTCTGTTGATGGTCTTCCGACCGATTGCGCCAGGTTCCGCAACATTATTGCTGTTATTGTTAGCGCCGCAGCGGTACACCCTGAATGCGACATTGTAAACAATACACCCTGTCACCAACCCCATTTGTCCATTGTTGTCATTGTCTCCTGCGCTTAGTTTCTCGCGTTGCCCTATATTCATTTGTACATCTATCTTGTATTATGGAACGTAAATCTAATTAGATGATAAAATTAGACTCTTAATATTAAGGGTCAAGCTGTTTCGAAACAATCACTTCGGAGGCCAATTTAAAAATAAGTTTTATTTCCTTCTTCTCAAAAATCGCAGATACTCTTCAGGAATTAAAAAAAAAAAATTAATGATCCGATTGTTCATTTGACCTTATTTAGTTTGACTAATGGATCTTCAAACGGACTCGCCCCATCCAATTTATTTCTTCTGCCTTGTTGTTTGTTTACATTTCAGTTCGTATGACTGATTATCTCGTTGCCTGTATAAATTAATGACAAATCATCCCGCAGAAGCGATATGTCTCCAAACGTGTTTGACATTCATCCCCAGCGGTTGTCCTCCTGCGCAAAACTTTTCTTTTGTTATCGCTGTGTTGTATTCGCCGAGGAATTGATTTGCGCTCGTGACATATATTTTCGGTTGGGTTAAATCAGCGCGCGTGTGCTTTTTACCAAGTCTTTTGTTCCGGTGCGATTTAGTTTGTCGTGCTATAAACATGACTTATTGATACGCGAATAAGTCATTTGAACGATAAATGCGCGAGCGGATCGTTAGCGGTAACGGAACAAATATAAACCACTAACTTTTGATTAAATACAGAAAGTTTTGTACATAAGAGAAATGTCGTTTTTGAGATGATATATTCATTTTTTAGATGACGAACTTTTTTGGACTTAATTTTCGTTTATACTACACACTTTATTAAACGTCTAAAAAGCACTATTCTAATTTAATGTTTCCAAAAAAAAATGGCATTAAATTTCTGTTGTCTTTTTGAAGCTTTAAGCTAGCTATAGGTACAAAGCTGCTATTAAATTCACGTAATAGGTCTTTTAAAGTTTCGGGTAGGTGTATTATTATTTTATCAACGCTTGAACGGGTAATGTCCTATCGCACTTAGGCGTCCATTAGTTTTAGTTGGACCCTTGATTTCCAGTAATCGAGTTCGTATGTTGCGTTTGAGAAATTGACTATTCTATTATATTCTGCACTAAATATCCATTATGACTACTCAGCTAACACCGTACCAGGTGTTTCTAAAAACACCTGCACGATGAAATTATCAACAACCGATCAAAGTTTATTAATGCCATTACCAACTTCTATATGCATGTAAGAAATTAACACAAAAATATCGCCATGGGTTTGTAAAATACTATTTATCTTTTGATTGTAAAATCGTCACTAACGGCGTTAAATAATTGTATAAAACATCATCCCAAAACCGCAACACGAAGCTAGATGCGCATTTCTTTATTTGTTTTATTATTGCGCTACTGAAGATGGGGGCATAGTCTCCGAAAAGCGCATCTAGCAGGATAAATGCTTTATGTTACGGTATTTGGGTCATATTCTATACTATTATTTAACACCACAAAATTACAACTACAAAATTTGAAAATTCTAACCTCTGCTTGTGTGAAGACGTGGATCGTCCAGAATTGCCACTATTCGCTAATGTATTCGACGTGGTCACGTGGCTACAATTCGCTGTGGCAACTGCCGAGGCGGCGGCGGCCGCAGCGGCCGCCTCCAGGCCCCTGGACAGTTTGAGCATTTCGGCACCGAAGGCCCCCAGAGCGGCCATGGTGCAGGGGGCGGGTGGGTCCGTTTCTTGGATCCACAGTTCGTGGGTGTCGAGCGTAGTTAGTTCGGTGTCGGTGCTGCCGGCACTGTGGTGCCCGTGTTGTGGTGTCGCCGGCCTGTGTTTGTGGTTGGCCATGGTACTATTGTTGTTGCGGCCGCGGCGGTTCTTCTTTAACAAACGCCGCCAGGTGTAACGGCGATCTAGAAGAGAAATTTCTGTTCTTATCTTATTGTTATTTGGCGTAGCGAGGGATGTGGATAAATCATAATCGTTTTGCTATTAAGGGATGTTGTATTCCTATTTTTAGTGGGTTTGTAGATTTTTTGCATATGAAACGTTTGTTGACCTGTTCTGTACTATTATAATCTTCAGGGTGATACATATTTGATGATGACAAGTCATCATCATGACCCTCAAGGGAAACTTATGATTTTTTTGCAGTTTTTAAAGGAAAGCAAACTAACACGTGAATAAAAGTGCTAAAATTTCTTTTCTAATTTTTGACATATTATCGCAGTTGTTAAATTAAACGATTTTTTTTTGTGTTGGACATCGACCACTTAGTATTGCGATAATTTCCTTCAAAGTGGTAAAATCTATTTTATATTTTCACATTTCATTCCTTTATTAACGTCTTACGCCTTTTCTTATGACGGTTCATTAAAATAATATTTAACTACACGCCGCGCTCAAAACTGTTACAACAGGCACATTCTTTTCACATTGAATATCCTTTCGGCCATAAATTTCCCTCGCGTGCTTTCGTAGCATTTATTAAATATCTGCTCTCTTGAATTTATTATAGCTGATTTTTTATATCATTTCTCCATCTTGTTAAAGTTATTTTTTCTTTATATAAAGACAGTAGTTATGTTTGGCTGGAAGAAGAGAATATAAACTGACCTGTTGTAACTTAAAAAAAAAACATTCGCACGTCTCAAAATGATTTATTTATACCTCCGTGCCAGAATTTTGGTTTTTGCCACCTGGTTTTTCTCAGTTTATATAATAGACGAAAAAGTACTGTTTATATCAAACATTGTTGACTTGTCACAACAAACAAAAAATATCTTGTACAAACAAACATCGCTTCTGCAAAAACGTTTTTAATATTTATAAGTCGATCTATATATCGGTTGTAATCTCCATTTTTATTCAGAAAATCTGCTTCAATAGTCCCAGCAAATATATATTCAATGAACCAAATATTGAAATACGTCTATCAACGAATCTGATGGCTTAGCTATATAAAGACATGTGTATATATAGCGTATCCCAAAAGGATATATAAAATTTTCCGCCTTTTGAATGCTGCGAACTTTTATATTCTGCAAAATTTAAGGTTTCACAATTTTCTCTGCAAATACTTATGTTTTTATTCTTTTTATTTGTCCATACCATCAATATGCAAATTTCTCTTGCATTTATTCCATTCTAAAAATAGTCGAAAGTGCTATATTTGCGTGGGCGTTTAAATATTGAATATAGATAAACGTCATTCATATATTCTTCCACCAACGTAGTTTAAAAATGTTTTGGCGAAGTATTATTTAAAATGCATCTCATTAAGTGTGCGCTTAATGAGTTGACTGATGTTTCAGCAAGAGAAATTGTCATCCTTATTCATGTAAATGTTTCATCAGAAGGCAGTATCTTACAAAACAGTACGAACTTTGATTTAGGACTGGCGAATTATTTTCTAATTTCAAGATAGTTAAATTTCCAACTTGTACTTCGTTGATAAATCCTTACTACCATCAAGAAAATGTGTGACAAAAAGGAATGCAGTAGAAAAATGAGGATCACAATAGGAGATAATAGAATCGAAGAAGTGTCAGATTTTTGTTATTTAGGCAGTAGAATCACAAAAGATAATCGAAGCAAGGTAGATATAAAGTGTAGGATAGCACAGGGTAGGAAGGCATTCGTAGAAAAAGAACAGATTTTAAGATCAAATATTGACTTGGGTATTAGAAAAAGATTACTGAAGGTATATGTTTGGAGTGTAGCACTGTACGGGTGTGAGGCGTGGACTATAGGAAAGGAAGAGAAGCGTAGATTACAAGCATTCGAAATGTGGTGTTATAGGAGGATGATGAGGATTGGTTGGGAAGATAAAGTAACAAATGAAGCTGTACTAGAGTTAGTAGGGGAGAAGAGAAGTATTTGGAGAGTGTTACAGCGTAGGAGAGACAGATTAGTAGGGCATATCCTTAGGCATGGGGGGATTATGCAATTGATCATAGAAGGTAGAGTGGAGGGAAAGAGAGGGGTAGGTAGGCCTAAATTGGAGTATGTGAGTCAGATAGTTGAAGACGTTGAGATGAATAACTATAGGGAGATGAAGGGATTAGCTCAGGATAGATCGGCATGGCGTGCTGTTTCCAACCAATCTTTAGGATTGCGGACTCTTTAACTAACCATCAAGAGTGAAATTTGGATTATTTACTAAATATTTGATTTAATTTCACGCAATACAGCAGTGTACTTTTAAGATTAGAAATTTATTTAATTAGTAGAAAAGCGAAACACAGTCAAGAATGCTTTTTGAAGTGAATTTTAAATGTAGCAAAGATTATTATTTCTCGTTTGCTTATGTCGTGTAGAAAGGTCGAAAATGCTTTCCTGAAGCTATTGTATTCGCTGTCAAAGTTTGGTTTAAACGGAAAGTGGTCCTCTCTTTGACAAAACCAAGTTATTTTACAGTTTACCTAAGTTTTAGGCATAGTGCTGCAGATTTTATACATTTAGAGGATTCATAATATTATCTAAGAAATTTATGCGATTAGAAATTCCCTCTTAATTTGTTTGCACTTTTTATTGAACTTTAAATACTGCTATAAAAGCAAACTAAATCGTTTCTCTAAAAATGCAGAAATTTATAAATTATTCTATTGGTCTTCGCCAGGTATATACTCTTCATATGTTTAGAATAAGAATGAAGTGCGCGTCTTCACTCGCCTCTGAAACCCGACTTAATCGACGCAACTTTTTCCAGCTTACCTTACAGGAAATTTTTCAAATTCTTGTGTATTTAGTTA
Organism: Leptodirus hochenwartii; assembly: GCA_947310635.1. Lineage (NCBI taxonomy): Eukaryota > Metazoa > Arthropoda > Insecta > Coleoptera > Leiodidae > Leptodirus > Leptodirus hochenwartii. The sequence goes on along the minus strand of OX371185.1, from coordinate 4,889,554 downwards.
TGTTTGTGCAATAGTTTTGTACTTATACAAATAAATCGCTTCAATTGCTTCTTCAGTTACAATAAACAAGCATAATTTCAATTCGCATATGCACATCCTCTTTGCGCATCAAACTGGAACATGCGACAAGGAACTTGTTCGTTTGTACGAGCAATTTACCATTTACCAGTGTGTTCTTGCTTCATTGTAATATTCACCACAGGTATCAAATCTAATTGAATTTGTACACGAAGACACAATACTCTCGCGTTGTGCACCAAAATATTTCCAATTTTTATTTCAATTCGGATTGTTTTTATAATGCGCTGTTTTTTGTTGTCGTCTTCCACCTTTCAGATCGAGGAAAATCTTCTTAGGGTTAATCCGGATTATTCTGTAGAACCTTTCTCGTGGTTTTGTGAAACCCTTCGACTTTATACAGTTTAGTGGTTAAATATTTACCGAAGTTGGAGTTGGGTCCACCCATCCAAACGTTCGACCAGTCTGGACAGCCGAGGTTCTGTCGCTGGTCAGCGAGAAGACGGACGGTGAGCGCGTACGTCAACAGCATCACGATCAGTGGTATGTAAAAGCAAATGATGGACCCGATGAACTTGTATAGCGGATCGGGGATTTGGCACTCGCCCTTCTTTATCACCGAGTCGTGATTCTGCAAACCGATTGAACAGAACATTTTTGTATTGCGATTAACTGCGAAATAATATGGATGAAAACTTATCAGGTTTTATTCGAGAGATTGATTAAAATCATAAGTTTGGATTTTTAGTATTGTACGGATGTAAGGTGTGCGCAATACAAAACGAAGATTTGAAATGTGGTGCCGCAGTAGCATGATAAAGTCGCGATGTTGGGTTTAGAAGAAGCGGAAGAAGTATTCGATTTTACTACTGATAAATAAATGGTAGAACAATTTGTGAACGTTTCCTCTATATTCAGAATTGTTTGCGTAATTTCCGCAGCTTATGACGTGGACAGATAAACAATAGGCTAGCATATTAATTTGCCCTGAATTATAGAATGATTTAGAAACGTATTGAATTATAATTGAATGTTTGTAAATTAAATAACGTGAATATAATTACATATCAATTGGTAATATGGAAATACTACCTACATTTACAAAGTAATAATCTATATATTTAAATTTAAGTTTATTTCGACAGGCTGGACCGATTTCAATGGTTTTTTTATGTTAAATTAAAGCGATTATGGTCTATATTTGCTTGTTTTGTTCAAAATTTATATATTAGGTAAATTGGTCAGAAATTGAAAAATAATGACTAATTTTTCTACATATTCTTATAGACTCAAATTCTCCAACTTATGATAAAAGCAGTCAATGTGAACTATACATAGTTTATTTCTTATATTTTGATTTTTTTAAATATTTTATGTAATATTTTTAAATTACAAAATAAATATGCAATAGTCATATAGATTAAATGTAAAAAAATTCTTCTAATATCTAAATTTTTGCAATTTTACACGATGTCTTCAATTAATATATAATACGTTTTAAATTAGAGTTTTATAAAAAAAAAACGATTCTAAAATAGCTAAGGAATAATATTGGGTAGTAATAAACAATATTTCAAATTTGATAATCAAAACAAACTAGCTGACAATGTTTACATAAAATTCTGTTAATATAAACATGTTTAGGAATTTAGCGATAACGAATACTCGAGAGAGTTGCTGCAGGTGTTCTTGAAGTTGGACAAGGTACCCTTGAAAGTGCTCATATAAAATAGCATGTGCAGATAAGAGATTGCGTTTACGTAACCATGTCTGCTAAATCTGAACTGGCGCTCTGTGCATTTGTGGTCGCGAAATTGTTCTAAACTCGATCAGAGCGAATGTTGGAATAGTGTGTAATTTGTGTGCACGTCCATCGTCGTTGTCGCGTACATCTAACACTAGAGTTTGCAGACGCCGATCGATACCTACTCGGTCAGTGTTAACTATTACTTCTTCAAATGAACTCGCGCTGTTCAATTTCAAAAGTTACAGATTTTAAAAGTCAGCATTTATAAAACAGTTGTGTGTTTTCTTTAAGTTTTTAAACTATACATTTGTGTCTGATTTGCCATATTTTGGTAAGAGGTTTTAGTTTAATTTAGGTCATAGTTAATATATATTTTGTATTATTAGAAATTATCTTATACAATATTATTATTACCTATTCAGTTAAATAATTATGCTACAAAACAAATTACTGAAGATATGTTCCACGAAAATTCTTTAATAATACTGTATATTCTGCTAAATGCAGCAATTTAAAATGCAAATGCGGTATAATATAACTACATTTTCTTCTTTTTATATTTCACGTAAGTATATCTAGAGTATAGCGATGGCAAACTGTAGGTCACTTTCAGGACCTAGTTCGTAGTTCATTTCAATGTACCGTTCACGAACTATAGGTCGTGAACTACTACATCTTTTAAAAATGACCTAGTTCACGACCTATATGACCAAATACATGCACATATTGAAAATAATCTCTTTTTTCTCAATATAAAAATATAAAATGGTAAAAAATAAATAAATTGAAATATTACAATACTTATTTTGAATTAAGAATGAGGAAGAAAAGACAACAATGTTTATAATTTATACAAAACATATATATAAGGGAATATAATCTTCTCTAGGTACTAACAATTATTTATATGAAGTTGTAAAATATTTATTGGTAGTTACTGATGAAAATATTTACTACTTTACTAACACTTGAAAATTAAATGTACAAACTATAATAAAATGAACTAGATAGAATCGTTTTGTTTGGCGTTATAATTTATATTTTCTATTCCGAATGTTCTCTGTTCAAACTTCAAAGCTTTGATTTGATATTAAGTGATTGCATTACACTCAGTATGAAATAGAAGAACTATAAGGTTTAGATGTTTATTTTTGCATTATTGCAAAAATTTGCTATAGCATGACATATTTAAGAACATATTTAATCTTGCGAATATATTAATTATATTATTCCAAATGAAATCTGATACCAACATATAAATTGTGACTCAGCTCGGCAATGCTGCTGTCGCAATATTGCATCGAGTTTCCTATTTCGTTCCGTTCACCAACACACTTTATCACTAAATAAATGTTAGTACTATATATGTAATGTATACTATACTGCATTGTTTACGGGTCGTTGTGATTCATGAACGGTTTAGTACACGACGGGTTCAGGACCTAGTACAAGTACATCAATACGTACACCGTATAGTACAACTAGGTCATAGTGACCTATAGGTCGTTGCAAAACATCGTCCGTCATTTGATTGAACCGTTCAGAGTGAACGGTTCGCGAGTGAACTACACATCGCTACTAGAGTAACGTCTGAATATTCTGCACGATGTAGGAGTACCTCCGTATTTTTCTCTCCGGTCGACTAATAAGCTTCAACTTCTTCTAAATTCCAATTTATTCGTAACCAGGGCAAATATACCTCATCGGCATAAAAGCTCGGTTTAAATGACACATCTTGATCTTTATCAAATTGTTAACTATTTTTAGAGACCCTCACCAAATTTCATATAGCATGTTTACGTTAGAATTTACATTTCATATCTATTTATTGTAAAATAAGTTTTTATATTTCAGGTGAGTTCTCTTTGCGGATTACTCTAAACCATCAAAAGCGGCTCAAAACAGGGTGAGTCTTATTTTTATTTCGCGAATCCACCGTTTTTCTTAACATTATTGCCAGAGCATTACAAGAATTTATAAATTGTTGAATCTATTTTTCCGAAATCTTAAAGTGCGCTTTAATATTTATTGCTCTACAGGTACATGTTTTATTAATCTAATTTCCTTTCCCTTTATGATGTATAATAAAGTTTGCGAGTTATTCATTCATGTTTCGATTTGCTCTTAAACGCCAGTCGTAAATTTAGAAGATCCCTAGTGATATATGTCCACGATACACTAATTGGTGATAAAAATGTCGTGAAACAAGAAATGCGAAAAATAAACCTTTGCTGCGATTTAATTAAAAAAGAAAAGTACAGCTCGTTTTTTTTTAATTGGCGGAGAATGACAGAAGTATACGCATAATAAATGAAAACCGGCATAATGGCTTGACCAATACAGTACAGAGCAGTGCTATTCGAAATAGTATGGCATCAGTCATGTAGCATATTGAATATTCCAGTGCAGTACATTTTTTTTTGCAAATTCATGAAAAGTATCACTAATATTATTTTAAAATTATATGAAGTCAAATATGGCGCCCATTTAACACTTAATAAAATTTGAAAATAAATTCGAATTAAAATCACTTAAACTTCAGCTGACATTTTATATATTTATTTCCCACTTATTGAAAATATTGTTCAATGTTCATATTTTTATTAACGATGGAATATTTAGATAATTATGTTTTAATTATGAGCTGGGCATAGAATATTATTTCGATTTTGAACGAAAATATAACTTTTATTTCAATAAATATAATTCTACCAAAACACGCTACGCTTCTGTTTTCACCAAAGAATAAGTAGGTGTGTCTAGTGTAGAAGGTGTGCGTCCTACGAAATGCAATGTTGACAAATCACCACGCACAGTTATAACAATTTTACGCAATTAGAATGAATTCTTTGAAATTAATACAAAACGCAGAAAAGTTATACTAGAATATAAGAAATGTTGATAAATACTTATTATATTTATGTCATAATTAATTTGTGCGATAGCTATAAAATAGTGACAAATTTAAATTCTTAGAACTGGAATATTTTTTGTTGTCTGGCACCACTGGTACTGTATAACCCCGATAAACACAACCCTATGCGCAGACGACTACCAAAATTCTCCGCCAATTAAAAAAAAATGAGCTGTATGTTGTCATGTTTTTGCTGCGAAATTTCGTCGATTTGTTAAAAAAATATTCATTTCACAATGAATTTTGCTATATTATTGAAGATTATAAATTTACCACAGGATTTTCAGCGTAGTAGAATAGTAACAATGCCGAAGAAAATAGGAGCTAATTTGTGTGAGAACTATAGGACCATTAGTCTACTATCACATGCATCGAAGATATTGTTAAAGATTATTTATAGGAGATTAGAAAATAAAGTAGAGGAAAGGCTAGGAGAAGATCAGTTTGGTTTTAGGAAAAACAGAGGGACGAGGGAGGCGATTTTAGCACTAAGAACAGTAGTAGAAAAAAGAATGAGGGTAGAAAAGGTAACTTGCATAGCTTTTGTAGATTTAGAAAAGGCATTTGATAATGTAGATTGGGACATAATGTTTAGAATTTTAAAAGAAACGGGTATAGATTATAAGGATAGGAGAATAATTTTTAATTTATATAAACACCAAACTGCCTTAGTTAGAATTGAGGGGGAAGAAGAGGTGGCAAAAATAGGGAAGGGAGTTCGGCAGGGATGTACACTTTCACCGTTATTATTTAATCTATATATAGAAGATGCAATAAACAAAGTAAAAGAAGAGTATAGTGTAGGTGTGAATGTACAGGGAGAGAAAATATATATGTTGAGATTCGCCGACGATATAGCTATATTGGAAGAAAGCGAAAAGAATTTAGAAAGGGTATTGAATGGTATGCAGGCAGTATTGACTAGGGATTTTAACATGAAAATAAATATAGGTAAAACTAAAGTGATGAGGTGTGACAAAAAGGAATGCAGTAGAAAAATGAGGATCTCAATAGGAGATAATAGAATCGAAGAAGTGTCAGATTTTTGTTATTTAGGCAGTAGAATCACAAAAGATAATCGAAGCAAGGTAGATATAAAGTGTAGGATAGCACAGGGTAGGAAGGCATTCGTAGAAAAGGAACAGATTTTAAGATCAAATATTGACTTGGGTATTAGAAAAAGATTACTGAAGGTATATGTTTGGAGTGTAGCACTGTACGGGTGTGAGGCGTGGACTATAGGAAAGGAAGAGAAGCGTAGATTACAAGCATTCGAAATATGGTGTTATAGGAGGATGATGAGGATTGGTTGGGAAGATAAAGTAACAAATGAAGCTGTACTAGAGTTAGTAGGGGAGAAGAGAAGTATTTGGAGAATGTTACAGCGTAGGAGAGACAGATTAGTAGGTCATATCCTTAGGCATGGGGGGATTATGCAATTGATCATAGAAGGTAGAGTGGAGGGAAAGAGAGGGGTAGGTAGGCCTAAATTGGAGTATGTGAGTCAGATAGTTGAAGACGTTGAGATGAATAGCTATAGGGAGATGAAGGGATTAGCTCAGGATAGATCGGCATGGCGTGCTGTTTCCAACCAATCTTTAGGATTGCGGACTCTTTAACTAAAATAAGTTTACCAGTTACGTTGTAAAAAATTGGCTTGTAGATGATTTTTTAGGTCCATGAGTGTGTTGTTGCAGCAAAAGGTTGGAAATGAAGAAGTATATCGTCTGGTTTATGTCCCGAAATAAATATTGTTGTGTAAATGATTCATATATAGAATATCACCCAAAAATAAATTAAAAAAAAAAAAAGTGGTAATTTTACACGAAACAAAATGACAATAATATTTTGTTGCTTTCGACATTGTAAAATTGAATTTATAGTCTTATACGTGCGATTTTGATAAGTAAGAGTAATTTTAGTATGGATGCAGTTCACTGCATAAAATAGTTATCTTTGTACGCAAAGCTTAAACGTTAATAATGAATGCAAAAACTTACACGAATTGCCCAAAGACACAAAGCACGTAGAGTCGGGCGAATTATTAACTCATTTCACGCGTTTCTTCTAAGCCACAGCAGCAAAAACTGCAGAAATAGGGGAAGAATTTATTGCTGCCAAAGCAGCAGTGACTTTTAGCCTTTCTGTCACTGTTGGTTTGGAATAGTAAAATTTATGCGTACGCAATATATTTGAAATAGAGACTGGACAGTAATTTATGCTATTCGCCAGATAATAAGTCACCTATAATGACTATCGCAATCGTTCGTCCATATTCTAAACGCTATAATTAATTATTGCAGAATTTACTGTGCAGGTATATAAGAAAATCAATGTTCACAATACCGAATGATTTTTTGAACAATCGATTCATTTGTACAGCTTTGAGGTGTGTAGACATGTCATGAAACGAGTTGCAGTTTTAGCAATTTCGTTTTTGATCAATTATTATTGCACAAAATCGATAGTTCAAAGTTCATAAACATAATCCAATATTGAATTCCACTTTGGAGCATCCCAATTGTAAAAGCTTTGGTATATTTGACCCAGACTTTGTATACATGTATATCTGAACAAAAGCCGGCCCTGTTCTGTACATTGTAATGTAATACTATGCACTCACGCGAGTGTACTGAAAAGCTGAACAGTCTATTTATTACTCAGATGACGTAGAATAATCGAGTAATCAGAATTGACGGTAATTCTGTAGGCGGTTTGTCTGGTTATAGTGTATAGTGCGTGTGGGGGAGGTTTTTATGGGGGTGCTTATAGCCTAATAAGTGTGGGTTTGATTTTTATAGCGTGGTTCGGATATAAGTGATATTGATTGTGAATCTGTGGGCTTTAATCCGATAGAGCGATCGATAAATAAAGAAGTTATAGAAATAATAAAGAATAAAATATCGCGACACTATGTATATTCAAATATCCCCTAACGAAAAAATTTTTTGCTTCTCAAATTAGATACTATTACGTTTTTACATAAAAAATTTCCCAACCGTTCAGAATATATAAGTAGAAAATTCTGTAGATGTGAAAACACCTGCTATGAATATACGTGTATTTTAATAATCGGTCTGAAAATAGACATTTAAAGAGGACAATGTAAATTGAGAGATTTGAACCAGCCAGTTGGTCGGGAAATTCGTTTTGTAGCTAAGAATTAATGGTAGAAGAAGTATTTTCCATTTACTGTTTTCTCTGACAAAGATACTGTAGATATTTATAAGAGTAGTTTAATTGGAAAATAAAATAAAAGTCGGTGGAAGAGTCATTTTAGAATCTACAGTGAATTCAATTGTAAAGAGTCCTACTTTGGATTTAATTAAACAATTTTTGAAAATTTTACAATCAAAATGAAAAAAAAAACTGTTTTTGTTTTAACCTTCTAATGGGTCTTCATAATAGATTTAATTACACACCTTGTAATGCATAATATATTACTTAAACTTTAACTTACTACTTCACCATATACGCGGAGTACTCTTGAAACTTCTTAACGTCAGTTTAAGTTTTCCGAAACTTTTATGCTGAAGCAAAATTTTCTCCACTTTGTCGCTTTCAATAGTATCACGCCTGAATGGATAACGAATGAGTGAAACCGACATGCTAGATTCGACCCCAGCCACACATATGGATCTCCTCCACTTTACCATTCTTCAAAACCTTTTATATTCTTAAACGGTTTTGACTTTCTTTTTATCCCATTCGAATATTTGCCAACGCATAGTTTGGATATAGCAATTTCGAGAAAAAAAAACGCCTGCGGCGTAACGTGTATTTTAGAAAATCGTTTCTTACCTTCGAGTACATGAGACTTAGTGGTAAGCTCATTGCGATGGACAGTAGCCATACAAAGACTATCTTGAGGGTAACTCGTCGTCTTGACTTGTTTCTACCAAACCTCATCGGGTAGCGAAGAGATAGGTATCGGTCCACGCTGATAGTGCACAGGTGCATGATGCTCGCTGTGCAGAAGAGCACGTCCAGGCAAATCCATGCCAGGCAATAAACGCTGGGCAATGGAAAGTGTCCTGAGTTAAAAAAAGAAGTTGTAAATAAAACAATCGCATTTGTATTATGAATTAAAAGTTTGAGAATTTTTCTTGTGGGCTATTAATGCTTGCTAGGCTTGCTTTTAATGTTCATTTATGATATTTATATGTTGTAGAATAAATATTTTTCCGCGCGGATTTATTTTATACGTATAGTATATTTACCGCTAAATTTCGCATAATATCAAATTTATATATAAATACTAGTGCTCTCAAATTTCCTCTCATGAACCGGTGACCCGGTACAGTCCATTGTCACCGGTGCACTGGTGCACCGCTTACCGGTGCACTGGTCCGTACCATACGTATGGTACGGACCGGTACGTAAAAATATATCGGTGCACCGAATCCGTTGATGCACCGGTATGGTACGAACCGGTGCATTGATACGTATCGTACGAACCGGTGCATCGGTACGCATGGTGCGGACCGATACGTATAGTACGGTCTGTACCATACGTACCGGTACATATGGTACGGACCGGTACGTAAAAATAAATCGGTGCACCGAATCCGTTGATGCACCGGTATGGTACGAACCGGTGCATTGATACGTATCGTACGAACCGGTGCATCGGTACGCATGGTGCGGACCGGTACGTATAGTACAGTCTGTAGCATACGTACGGGTTTAAATACCGTACCGGAATAAATGATATTTATAATTTATAATTGATAACTGATAATTGATAATTGATGATCAATCTGTTTTTGTTTCATAGTATTCAAATTTAGATTTAGACGCTGCTTCATTTCTAGTACTTTCAAAATTTATACTGATATTTCGAATCGGCCCATTTTTTGTAAACCGCTGTACCGGTGCGCAGTGCGCACCGCTGCATTAGCGCGTTACAGTATACACCGGTACGGCAGTACACAGCGGTATGGTGGTATACAGCGGTGTGGCGGTACGCACCGGTGCGGCGGTACACAGCGGTGCGGCGGTACGTGCCGGTATGTACCGGTGTACCACGAAAGTAAAAGTAACCGATCCTCAACAAAAGTTGGACCGGTGAACCGGTACACCGGATTACGTGACAGCACTAATAAACACTATTTTAATAAATACGTGTTAAAATGAACGACAGAATAAACGATTTTAAATACGCTATTTCATACATCATATTTCAGTTTTAAAATATTAATAAAAAAAATGGATATGGTATATTTATAAAGATTGTTTAAAAATCACAATTTCCACACGTGAATTACAAAATTTTATATAAAAAAAATAGATAATTAGCAATGGATATTATTTTGATCTTTACTTCTTCAATCATTGATTATACATTTAACTTTGCGACACATGCATGAACTTTTAATAATGTGGTGGCTTTTTAAGGTCTTGTGTGTAAATTTAGTTGCATTGACATTAACGTGAGCACTCATATGGGAAATAATGACGCGCTTTTTAATTTAATTTACCGTTCTACGTTTTATATAAAAGAGTCTTCGACGACATTCTATAGATTTTCAATCAAAACGTTGAATATTGGAATTTATATACACGCTGCTGATATATTATCCTTTTAGTATATATTATATTAATGTTAAACGTTAAAAATTATTAATGTTGATCTAAATTATTCCAAGAAGATATTATTAGTCGATATCTGTATTTATATTAGTGTATAATAAACTTTTCATATAATGGAAATTTTGTGTGAATGAAATTTTATTTTTATTTTGTTCAATATTGATTGCAAAATTATTATTTTTCGAAATATAGTAGATATGATTTTATATATTTCTCATTAGTATATTACAATTCTTAAAAAATATTTTAATATTTCAAGCAATTAGTTTTTATAACATCAGCAGGATAATAAATTCAAAAATGCTCATTTTGCAAAAAATGCCTTATATATTTTTTTAATCAAAATTCACGTTACAATTTTTACTCCATTTAACTGTAATAAAGTGGTCATTTGTACGTAAAATCTCAGATTTCATGTCGTCCACTTAGTTGGCTGGTCGACGTAATTCTTCTCTAAATGTACTATTTCTTTCTTTCACAATCTGCGTAGTAAAATGCGAGTCCGCAGGCCTAGAGCAAATGTATTTTATTAACCGCTACAAACATATTTTTGTCCATACGTTGGAGTTTTTGTTATCAACTTGCAATATTATTTTCGTAAATACGAATTGTTTATTCATCCGGCGATTTTTTATCTACTTCCATTTTCTCGTAATCCATTTAAGCTTTGCATGGTCTAGGTTTAACAAAAATTGTGCGCGTTAATTGTAAAGGAATATTTAATTGCTTGCAATTTTTTAAATTACAAAATGTAGTGGTAAAGTGAATAGTTTTGTTATATTTGCTTTAATGCGGATGGCTTCTTTAACATCCACTTCTTTTGTCGATTTTCGCTAGGATAAACTCGAAGAAAAGTGGCCTGAAAGGCCGTAATGGTAAGGAAGGAAGCATTGTGCCTCTGCCAAAGCAAACGTATATGCTTTCCTTAGTAAGGGTCGTACAAAAAATCACCAACCAAAATTGAGTAATTATTTCGCAAAAATTTATCTAAGACGATTTAACGTTCTTTAATATTAACTCCTTGACATGTTCGCGAAAAGGACTTTTTAAATTCTAATTGGTGTAAAACTAGTACTTTTAGAACATAAAATATTGTACAAGGTGTACCCAAGAGGAAGCATTCGTAAAAAGATTTCTCGACGGAGTGCTTCCTCCAGAAGGAAGACCCAAAGTAGACCATACGCGTGCCCCCGACCACCTTCTGGGTGTTGGGTTTTACGAAGACGTTGGACGCTCATCCGAGCGCATTATAAGCATCCATGCACGAATAGATTTACGCACAGGATGTACACATACAGCACATTTCCAAGTATTCATCGAAAAAATGACACAGGAAATTTTAATTTGCAATTTTGAAGTGTGGAGGAATAATAAAATAAATTGGTTTTAAGAAGTGCTTATTTTTTAGCGCCAATTTGGTAGTTAACCCAAGAGTACCCTGTATACTAATGTTAGTTTTGTATCGTTTTATGTTGCGTGAAAAGAATTGGAAGTGCTTAAAGAATATCAAGATGATATCGTAATCAAGAATTTTAAATTTCTATCGGCGCGGTTTTTCAATTTGTAAACTTGATTTTATTGCAACAATTTAACGAAAAAAAATCAATCTTTTACTACCACAGTTTACAAAATCGAACATTTCCTAAACAACACAATGGTGTAACAAAAAAAAAAATCTTCTCTCCAAATTTTAAATGCGCACAATTGACAGTAGCAATTTCATCCTATTCACAGGCGATTTGAATGACTAAATAACTATCCATGGTATGATGCTCCTCCATGGCATAAATTCAGGATAATCCGTTGGAATGCAATTACATTGCCGTTGAATGAACCAGCGATGAGTGGAAATTACTCTTCAGCGATAGATCGAACATGAAAAACTATTTCCTGTATATAGCGTCATTTGCGCTGAAATTCCTCTTGATTCACTAATAAGAAATATCTTGGAAATTTATTTATATATGGCGAAATCGAAGATAAAACAAGAACGAAAGAAATTTTATAAAAATTTTTGATCCACATGAAAATGCGAACATTTTTTTATCAATGAACGAATAATTTATTGATTTTTATACTTGATCGATATGTTGGCTAGTTTGGGTACCCGTATAAGGATTTGGACATAAACATGTCAAGAAATGTAGACAATAATAATAATAATAATAAATCAATTTATTGGCACATTACGAAAGTACAGCCAAGAGGAATGCCCTCAAATAATATCTTTATAAGATATAAGGCTCCTCCTTGCTCTTCCTGGCACCCCTCGCACAATGTCCAATTGTTCAATTTCCACGAAGAAGATGTCGAGGAAGTGGTGTGCATTTGATTTTACAACATTCCTATAACAAGACATACCTCCAGAACAAGAGAAACTCGCAATACGAATAATTAGCATGTATTCGGTCCTTTATCGACGAATTCTTGATTCGTACGATAAAATCATTGAAATTATACAAAATGTGTTACAAGAGGAGATATAAATAAATGATTTGGGTGATATTCTGTACTATTATTTAACACCGTAGTGTTGATTTTTAATAATATATTCGTAATTAAAATTCAAAATGTATTGTATTAATCCGATTAAGAATATTTTCGTTTATAATCGAATTATTTCAATTAGGCAAAATGGCCGTTTGTGTTGGTAAATTTTGGGACTGAAGAAGGAAAATATATTATGAAATTGCCTAGTTTGGTCTTTGCGCGGAAGTTTGTTTGCTTGTGTGTTGGCTGGGTCATTTGTAACACAGCCGATGGTGATTTTATTTGTGTCTGGCTGTTTATGTTTGCCTATCTTAAGCACTGTGTGTGCATGAATCTAGGTTGGCATTATATGTCGGATCTGGGTGGGATGGGAATGGCACCATTTGGCAGCTGAAACCTCAAGATAACTCGGGATACGGTGAGGCGTTTATGCCAAAGGGGCCCCACTGTTTGCTAGCGAGCTGCTGTTGTGCCTCAGCGTAACATAAACACACATATTTATCCTAACATTCAATCTTTTGTTCTTTTACTTCTATATTATCTAACATGTAAATCAAAAGGTTATATATTTTACGCGAAGGAATTGTTTTGCATATTTCTACAAAAAGAATTTGACATATGCCATATAAAGTGTCACGTTAGTTGGCGAAATAGGGGTGGATTTTTCGGCGCCGGGAATGTCGAGGGATGTGTACTGTGGGGGTGGGTTCACTCAACTTGCAATAATAAAATCCACATTTATATGTAAAAGGACGATAAAAATCGTCCTCGAGTGATATACAGGATTGTTGGAGATGGTTGAGTTTAGAGGAAGGAAATTGGACGCCATATGCCGATTGTATTGGCATAAAGTTTTTTTGTTTTATTTTATTGTTCAGTGGAAAAATATTGAATTTTCGTTTGAATTAAATAAAAAGCATATTCACTTCTGAATATGAACATATTTACAAACAAAAATAATTTTAGCATTCTGAAAGATTGTAAGTTTTGATTTCGATGGTGAATATGGAATTAAATTATCCACAGTGATAACGTAAGTGGTGCAAATTTCGCTTAAAGAATTCTGATTAGTATAAATTTCAATTAATAATATTAATCAATATTTATATATACCAGTAAACAGTTGCACCGTAATTACTGTAAAGCATCATTAAACTATGTACGCTTAGCGAAACACAAATAATATGCACCAACAACTAATCGGCATCCGACAGTCTATTAAGTTTCCCATAGAGAGAGTCTATATATAGACACCTAAATTACCTACAAGTAACTATTGGGGATGATATCCCCAATCTATAGGTGGGAATTTGCAGACTGCCGGCCTGACAATGCAGGCGAACAAGAAGTTGTTTCCTCTTCATCTTCGAGTATAGTTTTAAGTAAACAAAGATAGTATCTACTTGATCAGATTCGTGCGCTTGATATATAATATTGTCAAGATCGTTGGTGGAAAGTTTTCTTATTTGGCGAAATAGCGGCAAGTTAGAACACGTGCGGGTTTATAGATAAAGTAAACACAAATAAGTGGGTGTTAAGAAGTACACGATAACAAGTTAATTAGCTTAACATTTAGTTATTATTGCATAAAGTAGTGCATGCAAATTATTGTTGAAGATAATTAGGTTATAAATATTTAATTGCCCATATTAAACGCAGTGGCGGCTCGTGCCATTTCGATCAGGGGGGGGGGGGGGCATTTCTTAAAAAATAACATAATATTGAGAAATCTTAGCTAAAATGGATGCAAAATGATTAAATTCAATCATTTCTTGAAAATGAATTCCACTCTTCTATCTTTCATTGATATAAACTTTTCCAAAACTTTTTCGTTAAAATTGTAAATATCTCGCACCATATTTTTATTAATACACATCATCGCTAACGCGTTTAAACGATCATTATCTGTAGCATTTCGCAAAAAAGTCTTGATTCTTTTAAGTGTTGAAAAACAACGCTCTGATTCAGCAGTGGCCATCAAGGTTGTTAAAATAATTTTAAGTATTTTTATTGTTTCCGGGAAAGTTTCACTGAGATTATTTTGTAGCAATAATGAAAGAAAATTTGTGGCTCCAATTATTTGATAAAAATCCGGACACGAGTAAATGACTTCTAATTCTGTTTTTAATCTGGTTTTATTCAAAAATTGATATGTATGACACACGGTTTCCATAAGGTCCACTGGAAATTGTTTAGAAAATATTGACATCGATTTCGTGTTAAATAACTCAGCGGCTTGTAGATGGCCACGATATGAGAATCTGTCCTTCATCTGTGTTATATATATTTTTGTAAATGACTCTTGTAAAACGCCGCGTAGATGTTTGGTTTTGAGCACTCCTTGCACAAGTTTGCGATAAATTTAAATCAGGCAATGGCCTACCTAATTCTTTAATTTTTACTTTGTCCACAAGAGAAAGTCTACAACACTCTATTTGCAATAAAAAAACTAACACAATTCATTTTTATTAAATTATTTCTATTAAATATATTCTTGGAGAAACACGTAGCAAAATCGTACATACGTAACTCACAGAACAATGTAACTATATCTATATCAATTTTACTGTTTACTAGGCTTCTCTGTTAGGACGCTAAAGAATCGTAGCTCAGAATAGCATAAACAACGATATATATTCTCGCTGTACAAGCAGCGTGACGTCACGTTGCTATGACTCATCTAAAGCCGCTGTAATGTTGCACACTAGTCGTAATATAGTACAAGCGGACCGAAGAAATAGAGAAGACATACTGCATACGGTCGCTCTCACCTATTGCTTGCAATAGAGTGAGACGAGTGCATATGCATTTAACCTGTACTGTGTGGCTGGGTGGCGCTGGAATGTGTACTACATGTTAACGATATAGCTATATGCAGTATAGCTATATAGGTATACTGCATACCGTCGCTCTAACTCTAGCGCTTCCAACAAATAGGGCATATGCATTTGACTGGTAGTTGCTAGCTGCCATATCGTGTTGCGTCATGAGTGTTAGGTATGTTCGCGGCGCAAGCTTTATCTTTTATGAAAAATAATGCCGAGATAAAATATTGCAATACAATTATATATCTACGGTGATGCGCCAAATGTTTAGGAGGGGCGCGCGGCCCTGCGGCCTGCATAAGGAACCGCCACTGATTAAATGCAAGCAAAGGAAGTGATTCATTCACGCAGAGAAGGGGGGACGCTAACACGATAAATACTGCGTTGGTACTGAGGGGAACGCTCGTGCATCGCGGCTCTTATATACTACTTGTTGCCGCTCGGGTATGATCGGTACTGATCGGCGTGGATCAGGACCAGTACTAGTAAAACGACTACCGCGATGGTTCATAGCCATCGCTCGCGATACATATTTTATGTTCTGTTTAACAGCGCTCGGGTATAATCGGTGTGGATCGTCGCGAATCAGTCTCTTATACAGAATTATACATAAATACATAATTAATTGTAAATATAGAATATACCGGTTAAGGAAATATTACGAAACAATATTTTTCTTAATACACTTTTTAATAGAAAATGTAGTTTTTCATATTAATAAATGACAGAAAAATCATGTTTGCTAAAAACTACGATTTCCATTACCATATGTCCTTGCTTCAATTATTTCTGGGTATAGAAAAAAATTATATTTGGATTTCGTAAATTGATAGTTTGAATGTCCCGCAGTCATCCCTTTTTTTGCTTTGCACAACAATGTTGGATGTTTTACAAAATAATGAGTCCAATTAAAAGATTGAATTTGCTCGTCCTTTTGCAGTCCAACTTTATGCGATTTATTCAAACAATATAATTGTTTCAACCTAAATAAGGAACGGAAAATAGATAACAAACGTCGTATTATTTTACTTTGTTTCGCGTAGTGAATGAAACAATACAACGTTGGGTTCTTCGATAAAAAAATATATATTTTTTGTATCAAAGAACTTTTTTTGAGTGAATAAGAAAAATATTGAAATTATTTAGAGCAATAAAAATATCCCGAAAGTAAATGTCCGTGAAAATGTGTGTAGCAAATCAAGTAATTGCTAATTACTTTTCGTTTGTTTAAATATATATTATTTACGGCATAATTAATCATATTGCGGCAAACTTTCGTTTGACCTGTTTTTATATAAAATGTAAGTACGAGGGATTTTTTTTATACAAGATGTTCTTTAGATTTTAACATGTGCATTACAAATTAGGCCTATATTTCTTTTAACATAGCATTGTAATTTAGCAAATAGATAATGGAACAACCGAAGGATAATTGCGTAGATTTACGATTTAATTATGTTTTTAGTCTGTTTACGAAAAGCTTAACTACTGTTGTTATTAATATCTGATCGTTCAGTATAATCGGAAGGACGAGAGATGCGAAATAAATTGGGGGTTTATATATAATGTGAATTACGTGTATCGAAGGTCCATATTTAGGTGTAGCTGCTATCTAAATGGCTGAATTTAATTTTACGCCAAAAACTTTTACGCTATAAATCAAAATGCGACGTTGCCATCCATTTGGCCGGGAAAGGGCGGCTTGTTCTAAAATATATATAACAACGATTTGGATGATCCCTCTAATGCGTGACCCAACTACATTAGACCTTATGTTACTGTTATGCCGCTTTATACAGGGTGTATCAAGAAATTTGTGGATTGGATAGAACAATAATAGGTTTTAAAAATTATCACTGCGGTGTTAAATAATAGTATAGAATATCACCTAAATACCGTAACTTAAAGCATTAAGTAGATAGATGCGCATTTCGAAGGCTGTGCCCCCATCTTCAGTAGCTTTAGATTTAAAAAAATATATAAAAAATATAATACTTCTAATAGTCTTGCTAATTTTCTATGAAATCCCAAATATTTGATTGATGTCAATAAAATATCTGGTATTTATAAAATATCTTGTTCTAGTTGTCCTAAAGTATTTAAGTTAAAGAGTCCGCAATCCTAAAGATTGGTTGGAAACAGCACGCCATGCCGATCTATCCTGAGCTAATCCCTTCATCTCCCTATAGCTATTCATCTCAACGTCTTCAACTATCTGACTCACATACTCCAATCTAGGCCTACCTACCCCTCTCTTTCCCTCCACTCTACCTTCTATGATCAATTGCATAATCCCCCCATGCCTAAGAATATGCCCTACTAATCTGTCTCTCCTACGCTGTAACACTCTCCAGATACTTCTCTTCTCCCCTACTAACTCTAGTACAGCTTCATTTGTTACTTTATCTTCCCAACCAATCCTCATCATCCTCCTATAACACCACATTTCAAGTGCTTCTAATCTACGCTTCTCTTCCTTTCCTATAGTCCACGCCTCACACCCGTACAGTGCTACACTCCAAACATATACCTTCAGTAATCTTTTTCTAATACCCAAGTCAATATTTGATCTTAAAATCTGTTCTTTTTCTACGAATGCCTTCCTACCCTGTGCTATCCTACACTTTATATCTACCTTGCTTCGATTATCTTTTGTGATTCTACTGCCTAAATAACAAAAATCTGACACTTCTTCGATTCTATTATCTCCTATTGTGATCCTCATTTTTCTACTGCATTCCTTTTTGTCACACCTCATCACTTTAGTTTTACCTATATTTATTTTCATGTTAAAATCCCTAGTCAATACTGCCTGCATACCATTCAATACCCTTTCTAATTTCTTTTCGCTTTCTTCCAATATAGCTATATCGTCGGCGAATCTCAGCATATATATTTTCTCTCCCTGTACATTCACACCTACACTATACTCTTCTTTTACTTTGTTTATTGCATCTTCTATATATAGATTAAATAATAACGGTGAGAGTGTACATCCCTGCCGAACTCCCTTCCCTATTTTTGCTACCTCTTCTTCCCCCTCAATTCTAACTAAGGCAGTTTGGTGTTTATATAAATTAAAAATTATTCTCCTATCCTTATAATCTATACCCGTTTCTTTTAAAATTCTAAACATTATGTCCCAATCTACATTATCAAATGCCTTTTCTAAATCTACAAAAGCTATGCAAGTTACCTTTCCTACCCTCTTTCTTTTTTCTACTACCGTTCTTAGTGTTAGAATCGCCTCTCTCGTCCCTCTGTTTTTCCTAAAACCAAACTGATCTTCTCCTAGCCTTTCCTCTACTTTATTTTCTAATCTCCTATAAATAATCTTTAACAATATCTTCGATGCATGTGATAGTAGGCTAATGGTCCTATAGTTCTCACACAAATTAGCTCCTATTTTCTTCGGCATTGTTACTATTCTGCTACGCTGAAAATCCTGTGGTACTTCTCCCTTCTCATATATTTTACAAACTAACCTGTATAATCGCTCCTGCATTTTTTCCCCTGCGTGTTTTATTAATTCGGCTGGTATCATATCAATCCCCGCTGCTTTGTTATTCCGTAAATCATTTAATGCTCTATGAAACTCTGACCTAAGTATGCTAGGACCTAAGTCATCCTCATCTATCTGTTTCACACTTTCTAGCTCCTCCATGTCCTGCCTACCTTTATATAAATCTTCAAGATACTCCTTCCATCTTCTAGCTTTTTCCTTATTTTCCGTGAGTTCCTTACCCTGCTTATCACATATTATGTTACCCTTTGGTTTTACTTTAGAAAAATGTGACTTAATTTTCCTGTAGCCCAAATCTACTTTACCTCTTCTCATATCCTCCTCAATATCCTCACAGTTTCCTTTTATCCACTCTTCTTTCGCTAGCTTGCATTTCCTATTAATTAAGTTCCTTAGCTCCTTATATTTTTTCTGTCCTGCTTCTGTGTTTCCTATTTTAATTTTCCTTCTTGCTTCTATCATTTCAACTATTTCTTCCGTGATCCATTCCCTCCTACCTGCCCTTTTCTTTGTGCCTAATACTTCATTTGCTGCTGTAGTTAACCCATTTCTGATTTCCCTCCTAAAGTATATATAGGACAAATACGAAAGACCAATTGAAACTAGATTTATGGGGAGCATTTAGCTCGTTTCAGATTTCTTTCAATTGTTTTTATATTTTACTTGATTAAATCATTATAATCGCTAGTTTTAAATGTAACACAAAATACTTGAACTATTCTTGAAAAAATCGCTTGGAGTTTGACTGAGAAACACCCTGTATATTGCACTTTTGACTGACTTTGGGATATTATCATTTCCATTCGTACATCTACATTACCATAAATAGCTACCACATCGATTGACTTGTTAACTGAAATTCTTGTACAATAATCAATTCCTGTAGTTCCATTGTTTCGTAAAGTTTCGTGCAATAACGTTGTTAAGTTCAATAGTTTATTGGTTAATCTGTTTCTTCTTACGATACCTTTCGATTCTTATATCACTTGATCAAACTTTAACGGTCTGTAGCGCAGTATGATAAAAAAATATTCGCCTCTTCATGTGTTTGTTGTAGCAAAAATGGGATTTTGTTTGTTTCCATCAAACAGTAAATTTTTACTCTTTTCAAACTTATCGTAATCCAAAATTGAACGATGAACATTTTTCATTAAAATAAGATATATTTTTTGATATATACCAATATAGATTTTCATACAATCCTTTATTTCTAAACCAATTTCATTTTATCGAATTTCATCAATTTCATCGAATACAAATGCCGATTCTATTAATTGGAAAATACATTTTCGCTAAAGTATATATTTCGCTTATCAATATTTGTATTTTATGACGTCTAATTTTAATTAGCGGTCGTATATTTACTTTAGTTTTTGGGTAAAGGGGGAGCTTAGCTAACCTAATTAATTACAATCTAAATATCAGTCTCTTTGTATGGGACAATAAAGTTTCTTCGGATTATCCACGTAGTGAAATGTTAAAAGCGCAAATAGTAACTTTAATATGCTTTTAATGAAATAGTACTTGTTGATTAAGAAAGGATGAAGTGGATTTACAAACGTATGTTTACTGTTTGTAGGAATTAATGAAGCTGTGTAAAATGTCTTTTGAATATTTTGAATATGCCAAAGACGTGTTTTGTGAAAATTCATAAAATTAGTATTGCTGAAATGGTTAAAGAAAAATGGACGAGGAAATATTGGAGTTTTTAGTTATCTGTTTCTAAGCGAAGTTTTAAGTTTTGCATTTTTCATATGAAAATTGTGATGAAAAAAGAAGCAGCATCGGCTAGTTTTTGAGGATTCGTCTTGAGGATAATCAATCATTTAATATTCATTATATAGGCTCTATTCAACATTTCCTCGGTGTTATTTTGCACCTTTCGATCAACTGGTGCTCCAGATGGAGATGGACGACACGTGCAGTTAAGGTTCTTTTAAATCATATTAAGACCAGCTTCTTTATAGCTTTATTATTTCGCTTAAAAGTTCTCTGCCGAAAATTATATTTAGATCTTTCGCTTAAAAATCTACATTGAAGTTTGATAACGAAGCCTCACTAAGCGTAGCAAAACCTAATTCAACTATGGAAGAACCTTTAAAGTAAGGTGGTGTTTTTGGAACTCGGTTTTAATAAAATTATGAAAAGAATTTCATTTTAGAAATTTGCTAATGCACGAGTGGTTTGAAGGAAATTCGTGGCGCTTCAAAAGAACAAAATATTTGCTTTGTTGTTCATGAGAGCACTCGTTATAGTTACCCTCTTCGCATGTAAAAAACTGTTATATCATATTTCTCGAAATAACACATAAAATTTCTTCATTCATTTTTAACTATAAATAAATCTGATATTCTTTCTTATTAAAATCGTATCAATATCGGTTGAAATTTAAACTTTATCAATCAATTTGTTATCTATATATTTTCAACACCATTTCTTCCCTTGTTGAGTTTAAGCTTCTGTTTGCTTAACGGATTTTTAATCCCCTGCCACAGGGGATGTATTTCTACAGAGTGATGCGGTGATTCTTTTGGACTCGCAATACCATAAATTAAATATTTTTCTTATTGCAACAAAATTCCCTCCAATCTCGTACAATTTCCTCTAATAATTTGAACTTTCAAAATTTAAATTGTTGCTGAAGTTTTGATCATGCGCTTGATTAGTTAGTTACCAACTATAATCCCAATTTGCATTTCAATATGTGTTACACTTAGCCACATCGTGAACTTTAAATTGATAACGTTTGTAGTTTATCGTGGTGGTGGAATAGTTTTCGAACTTTGCTCGAATCAGCTCGCCCGATTTGTTAATGGAAGTTGTGGATTACTCATTTGTTAATTTGCTTTGTTTTTGATCGTAATAATTATACCAAAAATTAATACTATAAGACGTTTACTTCCAATCAAATAAAAAACTTGTAGAGACCTTAGAATATGGTCGTACTTTCGAGTTGGGTCAGTCAACTGACACATTTATCTGCTGAGTCCTTCATCCACTATGAAGTTCTTTTCTCTGTCAGACATATCACATATTTCGCTACAAATTATATTTACTACGTCTAAAATATAGAAATTCTCTAAGGCAATGTGGAGTTTTTTTTTTTTTTTGCTATATACGAAGAAGAACGATAAATAATCAATAATATTGTCGAGTACTCCAATACCTGAATTCCGCTTTTTTCCGCCTTTATGTTGAAAGTATTCTTTTATTAAGCGATATTCGCAAAGAATGTTAAGGAAATATTTGCTGCGTTATATATAAGGTGGCTCATAAAAATTGTTCGATTTAATTACATCGCTTAGTGTTAGAATAATTAAAACAATCATTTGCTTTAAAAAATCACTTTCGTAACTTTGTAAATTTTCTTCCACATTATGTAAAAAAAACTTGCCTTACAATCTATATTGTTTTATCATTTCTCTTTGCTTTTCTTGTATTCCGTATCTATTTTTACGGGGCAAAAAGATTTCGGCTACCTGAATAAACTTTTCATGATCTAACTGATTCTGAATTAATTGAATTGCCTTTTCTTTTGTATTTGTAGAGCGAAGTTATTCCCAAGATTCAAATCAGAGCGAGTTTGCGAAAAATAAATAAAAAATTGTATCTATAGAAGAAAATCCCGCTTTATAATACATGCCAATTTTTTTTTTCGCAGTTTGTCTTCGCCTCAGCGATATTTTATTTTAGACAAATTTATTTAAAAAAAATCCTTCGTAAGTTTATTTTTTCGTTTGCTTTGAGTTAGGCCAACCCTTCTATTTCATCGTTGTGTTATAATATATCAAAATGGATTTATTGTGAGTTCAACTTCCATACGAATTGCGTTTCATTTCGGTGCATGCAAAAATGATTTAGTCATTTTTCATGAAAATTTATTTCATTGTTCTATTACATTTTATAATCCCCTCTGACGCAAATTAATTATACGAAATATATCCGTATATATATACCAGGACCATAATAAAATCATCATCATCATCAACACTCTTTATTACAGCTTAAATATATGCTGTGCCAATCATTAATTTTCTGTGTATGTGTATATCGTTGATTAATATATATTCAATCATTTCCATTGTGATGAGAATTTTCATTTTATGTTGTCTGAAGTTTCGAATAATAGATCGAATTGCAAAATTTATGTCATGTATATAGTTAAAGAGTCCGCAATCCTAAAGATTGGTTGGAAACAGCACGCCATGCCGATCTATCCTGAGCTAATCCCTTCATCTCCCTATAGCTATTCATCTCAACGTCTTCAACTATCTGACTCACATACTCCAATCTAGGCCTACCTACCCCTCTCTTTCCCTCCACTCTACCTTCTATGATCAATTGCATAATCCCCCCATGCCTAAGAATATGCCCTACTAATCTGTCTCTCCTACGCTGTAACACTCTCCAAATACTTCTCTTCTCCCCTACTAACTCTAGTACAGCTTCATTTGTTACTTTATCTTCCCAACCAATCCTCCATCATCCTCCTATAACACCACATTTCGAATGATTGTAATCTACGCTTCTCATCCTTTCCTATAGTCCACGCCTCACACCCGTACAGTGCTACACTCCAAACATATACCTTCAGTAATCTTTTTCTAATACCCAAGTCAATATTTGATCTTAAAATCTGTTCCTTTTCTACGAATGCCTTCCTACCCTGTGCTATCCTACACTTTATATCTACCTTGCTTCGATTATCTTTTGTGATTCTACTGCCTAAATAACAAAAATCTGACACTTCTTCGATTCTATTATCTCCTATTGTGATCCTCATTTTTCTACTGCATTCCTTTTTGTCACACCTCATCACTTTAGTTTTACCTATATTTATTTTCATGTTAAAATCCCTAGTCAATACTGCCTGCATACCATTCAATACCCTTTCTAAATTCTTTTCGCTTTCTTCCAATATAGCTATATCGTCGGCGAATCTCAACATATATATTTTCTCTCCCTGTACATTCACACCTACACTATACTCTTCTTTTACTTTGTTTATTGCATCTTCTATATATAGATTAAATAATAACGGTGAAAGTGTACATCCCTGCCGAACTCCCTTCCCTATTTTTGCTACCTCTTCTTCCCCCTCAATTCTAACTAAGGCAGTTTGGTGTTTATATAAATTAAAAATTATTCTCCTATCCTTATAATCTATACCCGTTTCTTTTAAAATTCTAAACATTATGTCCCAATCTACATTATCAAATGCCTTTTCTAAATCTACAAAAGCTATGCAAGTTATCTTTCCTACCCTCTTTCTTTTTTCTACTACCGTTCTTAGTGCTAGAATCGCCTCCCTCGTCCCTCTGTTTTTCCTAAAACCAAACTGATCTTCTCCTAGCCTTTCCTCTACTTTATTTTCTAATCTCCTATAAATAATCTTTAACAATATCTTCGATGCATGTGATAGTAGACTAATGGTCCTATAGTTCTCACACAAATTAGCTCCTATTTTCTTCGGCATTGTTACTATTCTACTACGCTGAAAATCCTGTGGTACTTCTCCCTTCTCATATATTTTACAAACTAACCTGTATAATCGCTCCTGCATTTTTTTCCCCTGCGTGTTTTATTAATTCGGCTGGTATCATATCAATCCCCGCTGCTTTGTTATTCCGTAAATCATTTAATGCTCTATGAAACTCTGACCTAAGTATGCTAGGACCTAAGTCATCCTCATCTATCTGTTCCACACTTTCTAGCTCCTCCATGTCCTGCCTACCTTTATATAAATCTTCAAGATACTCCTTCCATCTTCTAGCTTTTTCTTTATTTTCTGTGAGTTCCTTACCCTGCTTATCACATATAATGTTACCCTTTGGTTTTACTTTAGAAAAATGTGACTTAATTTTCCTTTAGCCCAAATCTACTTTACCTCTTCTCATATCCTCCTCATTATCCTCACAATTTCCTTTTATCCACTCTTCTTTCGCTAGCTTGCATTTCCTATTAATTAAGTTCCTTATATTTGTTCTGTCCTGCTTCTAAAAATATTAAAAAAATATTATTAATATTATATACTATACTATAGGGTTTTTAAGTAAAAAAAAAACACGCGTGAGACTCTCGCGCTGTAGAAGTGAAACTTCTTAGCTCCTAGGAAAAGTTGATTTTATGCATTGCTTTTTTTCCATTTGTTAACGATTTGATTTTGATTGATTTTGATTGACACGCTGATCATCAAAGAAAGCATTATTAACTGTAATGTCGTACAGTCTATAAAGAGGAGTTTCGATTAAATTGTGTGTATGATGCACTAGTGGGTGCATTTCTACCTGTCGATGGCTCAGCTGTATCAGATTCATTTCGTCGATCTCTGACGCCGCGTGTATCTTCACGTGTAGAATCAGTGGCATTCAAATTCTCTATACCACTCACTGTGTCCTCACTTAACGACGCTATCGATTCATCCAGTGTATTTGAGGTCGTTGGAAGGTTATGTTGCCCACCGTGTTTCTTTAACGCCCTTTGCCTGGCTCGATACTCTCTACTTCTTTCCAAGGTACTTGTTGGCACTTTTCTTGGGGGTTTATTCGCTTTCTTCAGTTCTCTAAAGGCTCGCCCTCTGTCTGTACTTGTCTTTTTCTCCATTTCACTTTTCACACAATGGAAATTGTTAGCTAAAAGATTAAGCATTTTGTATGACGTAGAATTCGAAAGAAATTTCGCAGCGTTTATAAATTATAATAAAATTATAATAATTAAAATAAAATATAATAAAATTCTACCGCGCGAGAGTCGCACGCATGTTTTTTTATTTGGTAATACTTTTGCTGAGCTTCGGGGCCACTGTCTGATTAATTAAATCAACCCCCTTTCAATTATGTAATCAGTTTTATTCATTAGCTGAGAGTGGAATCAAAATCTATCCGTGGCCCAATATTTATTCCATAAATTCTGCAAGCAAAAAATACATACACGCAAACAATTTTTGTTGTTATTGTTGTTTGCGAAAACCATTACCCCATACGCGTTAATATAACATGAATAGAAAAGTTTTTGTGGCAATTTTAATCCGTTGTTCTAAAATTAATCTACATAGTGTAATGTTGTATAGGATTTTGAGTGGGGCCTCTATATGTCTCTATAACCGTTTTAATTAAAAGTTTTAGACGTTTATGTATTTTGGTGTTATATAAAAGTGTATTTGCCATTGCATGTATCGTATGGTTAGAACGACACCCATTGCAAATGTACCATATCGTAAATTTTACTTTAACTGTCAGCAATAGGTGTTTTTATCGTCTTTACTAGTTTTTCCAAATTAAATTCTCCCGTGTTAATTTACATCCATTTTTTTTCCCAACTTTTATGCCTTTATAAATCGGCCGAAACATTTTCCTTTATCGCACGATTTATTTAGCGATCACAAAGTCAGGGTTTGAATCTTTTTATAGCGCCCTATTGACTGCTATCGATATACACACCTATATTATTTTGTGTTGACTCTTCAGAGGCGTATTGCTTTAATTTTCACGTATCTGGCTGTGTATATGCAAAACACGGTATATATATCTGGCATAAATGCCGAATGGTGGCAAGTCAAGCCAGATCAAAGGATCAACCGCCAGGTCAAAGGATCAACCGCCATAGCCAAAGCCGACATGTAAATGTTCTGTGTGATTGTTGCATTCAATCGTGTGCGAGGAAGAGCGCTGATCTAAACGTCGCTGATGATGAAAGTCAATGCCATAATCGTTCGGTGGTTGATGAGGTGGTTGATATTTTGATAAGACTAATCGCCGGGTCAACCAGATCGTTGGTCGTTTTAGTGCATGTATGAAAATAAGAACGACATTACTACTGATACAGTTTCACGCTACTCCGCTCTTTGTTTGTTTCCTATATTGGCCGTATTTTCCAGCTCATTCTAAAATGCAGCGTATTCCCAGCTAAGCCGCGCTACTGTTTGTTCGAGATAATAGATGTAGTTTGCTATAGTTACAGATTATACGACGGTTTGTAAACTCGATGATCCTCATATATCTTCATAGGTTGGATTGTAGGCGAGCCTATTCTAACTTCAGCTAGAATATTTGCATACCACGAAGCGCAATCGATCGCTCTAGTACGCACATATAGTATGCATTGAAATTGTGGAACAACAATCGAGCAGTTTTTAATACATAATTTTCGAATTGATATTCTGCATCCGCTTTAATATTTATTCCCTTTTTATAGAACTTTCGTTACTCCATTGTTTTAAATTTGAAATGGAACAAAACTGCTTGAACTAGTTTGTAGATTTTTCAACCAGTTCAAGTTCGATTTATATTCCGATACTTAATGAGGACGTAATGAATCATCCAATTTGATTTTATTTCGATTATATTTATTTAGTGACAGCGAGGCGCTTAAAAAGCAGCTTTCCATGGAAGATGGTGACAGAATGATAAATGACATGTTGTTTAAAAACTGGGTTGTGCTTTTAACACGGACGATTATTCTAATAATGTTTACAGTTGCCTGTATGATCCCACTGGTGAGGTTTGTGCAAGTCGACGTTGTTTGTCCTCCACGTCTATATACGCCTAAAGCTAATCCTTCGAGTGGAAGTAGAAATGTAGAGCGAAATGAATATTTAAATAGACGCGCTATAATATGAAGCTGTATAAATTTTCAGCGCTTTTGAAAAGCGACATCTTATTTCAGAGTCTACGGTAAATGGTGGAAAAATTCAAAGGTGCTGGGAAACTCTAAAACTATTCCCACCGATACAATAAATGGAACTAAGAGGAAATTTTAGATTTGCAGATTTGCGTTGTTTTGTGTTAATCTACAAATGTAGCCATAAAACAAATCTTAGAAAAATATATCATCAATTGATGAAACATGTAAGCTTATTGAAATATTATATTATATCGTAGATTCATTGAAATTAGATTTAAGGAGCATTCAGCTCATTTCAGATTAAATAGAAAAGATAAAAGTGCTGTAGCCGAGCATATTTTTGAATCGTATATTTTGAAGCATATATTACATCTAGCTACTAAAATAACCAAAAATAAATAAATAAACAAAATAAAAATAAATTTAAAAATAGTTTTGTAAACAGCTAAATGCTCCTTAAATCTAGTTTCAAAACATCTAGCTAATTAAAGCTTTAAGTTACGGTATTTGGGTGATATTCTATATTAATATTTAAAACCGTAGTGATCATTATTAAAATGTAAGCTTGGACATTTACAAAGAAAAATTAATAAATTGCAATTTGTGCATAATACAGACTAAGTATCCATTAAACTGAATAGCGAGATAAATTTATTTTTTTCGCAATAAAATTGCGTTTTTTAAATTTTTTTGCAGTTATTATAATGAAACAGTATAAGCTACTGTCTTTTTACATATAAGCCTTGCATAATGTATTTGGTCCATATACATATTTCCCTTTATGCATGTAAAGAATGAGCACAAAAAGTGGCAGTTTTATATATTCTGCAACAAAAAGCCTTTTAATATAATTATACAGTCATTTTTTCGCTTTTTAAATTGACCACAAACAATATAGAACTTTGAATATAGAATATAGAAGCCATAGGCTTCCGTGTGGGAATTGTTCATTTAAACAATTTATATCGCCGCGATAAATTTACTTTTTCAAAAATCATTTTGAATGATTTGAGAATATTCTATTTTAAACATTTCGAAATTAATTTTGATTCGATTATTATACGAAATTGAAACTGAAGACAATTAATCCAATTAATATTCCAATTAATAAGCACCACAAATTGACGGCCTACCATATTAATTTGCATCATCGATTCCCGTTTGTATATACCTATGGCACACCACCTCCGTCGTACCTTCATTTAATCAAGCGGCAACGTGAAAAGTCGACTGACAATTTTAAATTTCGACCCTAATAAGTCTCGCCTGTCATCGGCCCGCGGCATTTTTTAAATAAAGCGTTCGAACTAGTGCTGTCAAATTTCCTCGCATGAACCGGTAACCCGGTACAGTCCATTATCACCGGTGTACTGGTGCACCGCTTACAGGTGCACTGGTCCATATCATACGTACCGGTACGTATGGTACGGACCGGTACGTAAAAATAAACCGGTGCACCGAATCCGTTGGTGCACCGGTATGGTATGAACCGGTGCATTAATACGTATGGTACGGATCGGTGCATCGGTACGCATGGTGCGGACCGGTACGTATAGTACGGTCCGTACCATACGTACCGATTTTCCCTAGTATCTGATAGTGGTCTCCTATAAACTTAACGAAAAAGGCGAAAGAGCGCGCGTAAGAGAAATGAAATAGTGGAATAGAACGAATAGAATGAATTCACCCTCCTTACAAAGCTAAAGCAACTGTGGAATATATGTGCTCATTTATTATCAGTTTATTATATTTTTGTAGATAATTGACATAAAAAAGTAAATGATGTTAATAAGTGATATAATAAATGAATAAATGATATTTATAATTTATAATTGATAAATGTCTGTTGATGACTAATCTGTTTTTGTTTCATAGTATTAAAAATTAGATTTAGGCGCTGCTTCATCTCTAGTACTTTCGAAATTTGTACTGATATTTCGAAACGGCCCATTTTTTGTAAACCGCTGTACCGCTGCACACCGCTGCATTAGCGCGTTGTATTACACACCGGTATGGCAGTGCACACCGGTACGGCACTACACAGCGGTGTGGTGGTACACAGCGGTGTGGTGGTACACAGCGGTGTGGTGGTACACAGCGGTGTGGTGGTACACAGCGGTGTGGTGGTACACAGCGGTGTGGTGGTACACACCGGTGCGGCGGTACACAGCGGTGTGGTGGTACACAGCGGTGTGGTGGTACGTACCGGTGCGGCGATACGTACCGGTACGTACCGGTGTACCACGAAGGGAAAAGTAACCGGTCCCCAACAAAAGTTGGACCAGTGCGCCGGTACACCGGATTACGTGACAGCACTAGTTCGAACTGATACAGATGCAATTTCTTTTTGGAAGAACGAACAGACGGCTGTTCGTTCTTTGCATCTTCTTTGCATCATCTTCTAAGCATCTTCTTTGCAACTCCTTTCTTTTTGTTGCTTTTCGCTATGTGTGGTACCTTCGGTGTATCTGAATCCCTGCGTTGAATTTCAATTTGATGGTGACTTAGGGTACATCCATTCCTCGCCTCGTCCGCACAATATTTCCGTTCTGTATCACAAGCTTTCATTTACCAATTAAACGACTTTCACAATTTCGACAATCAATTAATAATAGGCGTCCAAAAGTCACAACCAAGCTACTAAATGTTGTATTCGGTCATCTAATATACGTAGTGGAATTGTTGTGCACTTTGCGTGAGCGGAAGAGAATTAGTAAGCGGAGGAGTCGTGGATTTGTGTGGAGGCTCTGCGAGGTCGTATTCATCTTGGAAATAAATGATAGCCGGGGCGACATATCCGAATTTACATTGTAATTCTGCCCACCGTCTAAGAACAAATAATTCCCATTTCGTCCGTCCGGGCTGGTTCTCTAAGTGCCTGCCAACGAAATTAGGCTAACTAAATTCGCACACGGAATAGCGAAGTGCATTTTTCACTTGCCTAGATGGTGAACACAAATTCGAATGTAAATGAAATTTTGAGCAGCAATGTTGGCATAAGATATTTTACTTTACTTAGTCTTATCCGAATAGAATCCTTTTATGCTAAATTGCTTTTATCTTTCCATAAAGCCACGAAGATTTTTTATCATATACATAGTGATCAACGATTATTTTACAATCGAAATACATTTACAACGAAAAATATTTACAATCTTGTTTTTTAAACATTTTTTTGAAGCAGGTTTAATTTTGTATATAAATCTTGAAAGTATCAATTTTTCTTACTAATTTAGAGGCTTTTAATCCACCACCATCAATTTATGAAATTAAACTCTACTATTGTACAGAAAAAAAAATCATCTATACCAATCGATTAAGACATTTTATATATTACTTCTTCGGCTGTACCAAAATCAAATTTATTGTGAATTTTAGTTACCAAAAAAATTCGAACGGTATATCGCAGACGTCACGTGCAAACATAACACATCAATCAATATTTATGGCGAATAAAACTTCACCTGTATTTACGTTTTTTTTTTTTATGGAATTGTGTTAAATTTGAAGGTATACTAGAAAAGCACGCTGTAAAATTTTTACTTTTTTACGCGCTTTAAGAATGTCGCCTTAATGGTGTGCACTAAAAGCCAATGCAGTCGAATATCACAAAAATCCGATAACAAAAACCTGCGCAGTCCTTAAAGTCCTTAAAGTTTATATCAGTTCTTGTTCAGTTCCAGCTCGTTAACACTACTATTTTTAATTTTAATGGCGAGTGCGGTATATTTATATTCTTAACTTCTTAATATGTGGTAGATATTATTTTTATTAGTTGTTAAAACAATATATACACAAAATATTGTATTATTGATTTTATGAGT
This sequence comes from Leptodirus hochenwartii, assembly GCA_947310635.1. Taxonomy (NCBI): domain Eukaryota; kingdom Metazoa; phylum Arthropoda; class Insecta; order Coleoptera; family Leiodidae; genus Leptodirus; species Leptodirus hochenwartii. Next base: position 4,857,999 of record OX371185.1, on the reverse strand, counting down.
CTTCTTTGATTTACTTTCGCCTATCAAAAATTCATATTCACATAGTCAAGTGACGAAATTGTTTCTACAGCCAAGTTAGTTTAGTTATAGTTAGTTAGACCTTCCCGCTACTTCTATAACTACTTGCATAATAACCCCCATGTCTAAGAATACGACGTACTAGTCTATCAAATACATCTCTTCTCCTCTATTAATTCTAACACGTCTTCATTTGTCACTCCATCCACCTACCCAATCCTACTGTAGCACCACATTTCGAATGCTTCTATTCTACGTTTCTCTTCCGTCCCTATGACCCACGCCTCACAGTCGTTCAATGCTACATATATGCCTTCGGTAATTTTTTTCTAATACCCAAATCAATATTCGATCTTAAAATCTGCTCCTTTGCTATCCTACATTTTGTATCTACCTTACTTCGGTTATCCTTTGTGATACTAGTTCCTAATTAAGAAAAGTCCCACACTTCTTCTATTCTATCATCTCCTATTATTATCATAATTTTTCGCTTGCATCCTTCTTCACACATCTCATCACTTTGGTCTTGCCTATGTTATAATCCCTAGTCATTTCTTCCCGCATGCCATTTAATACAAATTCTGCTGTTTCTCTCCCTCAAATTTCACACCTACTCTTCTGTAAGTTTTATTACTCTCCTTGTTTATTGCATAAATTAAATATCCTTGCCTAACTCCCTTTTTTATTATTGCAACTTCTTTCTCCCCCTAAATTTTAACTGAAGCAATTTGATGTTTATATAGATTTAAAATAATTCTTCCATCCTTATAATCGATTTGTGTTTTTTTAACATTGTAAATCTACCAAAGGTATTTCCCTTTTAAGAAAATTGAATATATTTTTTAAAAAACACATATATTTTAAGATAAATATACGAAAAATATTTTAAAATCTACTTTACAAATTCGTACATATTTTTTACGTGCACGCAACATTTTTATACGCACGCAAAAATCGAGTAACATTGGCAAAAGATATTCCGCAACATAATGCGCGAATAAAGTATTTGTACATCTAAAAATATACATTTACCGTCATATTAAGCGACGTGCCTGCTGGAAAACTCCTTTCAGCTCATATTATACCTTACAAAACGAATCAATGTTAAGTGCCATCAGATCCGAGATGTTGTGTAATGTGCGTTATCTGTTTGCTGTTGAAATCTTCAATCGCATTCACGCGAGATGTGCAAAAGTATTGCTGCGAAATGGTAAGTTCATGTTGAACATAATTATCTTGCTTTTTAGAAAACCGCGACTTTTGAATTTGTGTATAAAGCGAATACTTTGGGCCCTGAAAATATGTTGATATAATCGGTGGGGCATCTGAAAATGTGCGATGGAAGTACATTAATTTAATTGGAAAACTATAAGAAGAGTACGAAATGTTTCGCTTTTTTTTGGCTGCTAAATATTATTAAACAAAAATGGTTTCAAATTGAGTATTAAATTTGAGGGTTTTCTAGTTGATTTTATTTTGGCCATTTCAATAAACGAATATTACGACTCTACGAATGCGCTTCTTCACCTGCAATATTAGACAGCGCTAGATAGTTTCGCGAGTGAGTTGATATATATTCTACTTTATTCTGCTCGAGTTATTTCCTTTGGCGAAATCTCCGCTTTGTATTTTCGCCAAACATATTATGCGAAATTATTTGGTTGCTTATTAATTCACGTAATATTTCGAACATTGTCGAAAAATGTGGTACCTTCTTCACAAACATTTCTCGATATTAAAATTCCTACATTTCCGTAGATTTGTAACTTGTTCGGGGTGCTTTTGTTTACTTATGTTCTTTTTGTTCATCCTTGGTACAAGGTATTCTCGAGGTGTGCGTATATACATGGTATAAACATCGTTTTGGAAAGGGCGAAGGCTAATACGACTTGAAAAATATGACTTTTTGTCGTAAATCAAGAGAAAAATTTCAGTGTGCGAGGCATATAGATTAAATAGTGAAAATATTTTCTATTTACAACTTTTCGATCAAATAATCAATGGACATTATATTTTCCAATTGTAGACCCGGTATATTTTATTTCGCATTAGAGAAGTAAACACAGTCATATGCTTGAAGGACTCTCAGCCATCTCATCTGCAGATAAATAATGTACAAAGCCCGTACTTCGTATATCTAACGTAATGATCTGGCCTTTAACGCAAGTCTTCTGTTGTAACATTTAATGCGCTCCTTCAGATGCATTTCTTAAATGGCTTAACTTAGTCGAAGGCTGGACTACTCAATCTAACGTACATTAGTCATTATTAGATTAAGGATTATAATATTAAATGCTATTTGCTACGTTGAAATTTATTTTAATTGGGTCAACAAAAACGTCTTCATAAGATGGAAATTTTTTTCGTAGTAGTTTTGTAAAATTACGAAAAATTTGACGTATACGTATTTTATTATAAAAAAAATCGACTGGCTTCAAATATATAAATAAATAAAGCGTAGTAACGTTCTTCCTATAATTGGCAATAGATTTTATATATAGATAAAATATGATTCAAATGCAATGTTTATTATATATCGTAACTAAACAACAAATAATCAATTGATCAAAAAAAAACAAGTGTAATAACGTAATTAGTTCGCTATTAAACAAATATTATTATCGTTTTTGTCGCGTCGCAATTTTTTTTTTGAAAATATACTACAATATGTGTAAAATAAAAAACATGCGTGAGACTCTCGCGCGGTAGAAGTGAAACTTCTAAGCTCCTAGGAAAAGTTAATTTTATGCATTGCTTTTTTTCCATTTGTTAACGATTTGATTTTGATTTTGATGGATTTTGATTGACACTCTGATGATCAAAGAAAGCATTATTAACTGTAATGTCGTGCAGTCTATAAAGAGGAGTTTGGATTAAATTTTGTAATATTAACTATATAGCCATATTTTTATAGTTCCTTGGCTCACCAAACCAATTAAATAACTCGATGTGTGTATTTTTATTATCACATCTTCAATGATAATGGCTGGAAATGCAGTATGCAAAAATTGCTCGTGCTTAGGATCAACAGGTTTCACATCGTTCTTAAACCATATTCGATCACATATGGAACACACTGTACCTAGCGGATTATTGAACAATTCTTTATCAAATTCGCGATGAGCAGGTTGAAAGAATGTAAATTTTGTGTATGGTGCACTAGTGGGTGCATTTCTATTTGTCGATGGCTCGCTCAGCTGTATCAGATTCATTTCGTTGATCTCTCACACCGCGTGTATCTTCACGTGCAGACGGCACGCCTGAATCAGTGGCATTCAAATTCTCTATATCACTCACTGCGTCCTTACTTAAGGACGGTATCGATTCATCCAGTGTATTTGAGGTCGGTGGAAGGTTATGTTGTCCACCGTGTTTCTTTAACGCCCTTTGCCTGGCTCGATACTCTCTACTTCTTTCCAAGGTACTTGTTGGCACTTTTCTTGGCGGTTTATTCGCTTTCTTCCGTTCTCTAAAGGCTCGTACTCTGTCTGTACTTGTCTTTTTCTCCATTTCACTTTTCACACAATGGAAATTGTTAGCAAAAAGATTAATTGTTAAAATATACCGTCGTTAAGTGAGGACACAGTGAGTGGTATAGAGAATTTGAATGCCACTGATTCTACACGTGAAGATACCTGTGGCGTGAGAGATCAACGAAATGAATTTGATATAGCTGAGCCATCGACAAATAGAAATGCACCCACTAGTGCATCATACACAAAATTTACAAATACGCAAGCGTCTACTGGTTGCCTTATGCTATGTGTACACGCGGCGCATGCGCGTAGCGTGCGTTTCACATTTCGTGACGTTCAGGCCAATTTGCCCTACCCCGCCTATAGAAGTTTCACTTCAAAAAAGTATTAAAAAATATATATTAAAATATATTTACATTAAAAATTGCTACGCATTTATATTTTATCATATTCGATTTTAGCGAACATTTTTCATCAAGCCAATTAATCGCTTCTTTTTTAAATTGAAAATCTTATTTTAAAGCAACCGTCACGCGGCAAAAGCGAGTAACTCAATTATTGTTAAATTTGAATTTTATTAAAGTTTGACGGGGCCCATGAAAGGGCCTCATTAAAATCGCCCATTCGTTCATTAATAAAAATTCAATAATACAAAATTAAATCACCAATCAAATGTGTTGGATGTATTTTTATGATCCTCGTAAAAGGACTGCGAAAATAGTAATGAAAATAAAACTCATTAACGGACAAAAAATTAATTAAAACTTATTCATGGCATAAAATATTTTTTTGTAGAGAATGAAAAACGAAATAATCGAAAAAAAAACATTGTTTTAATGTCGGAAAATATATAGTAGAATTTTTTTTAAATTACATGAGATTTTACAAAAATATTATAGATGGTTTCGAGGCGTGGACGTTAACGATGAATGTAGGATAGAAAATTTTGACATGTGATGCTATAAAAAGTGATAGGATTTTCTGTGAAGTGAATGAAGGATGTTGAGAGTTAGTTGAAGAAAAAGAAGGATACGGTAGATGTTACAGCGCAAAGAAGAAATAAGACATGGAGGTATTATGCGATTAGGTATATATGGTAAGGCAAAAGAGATTAAATGATTATCAAAAGACAAATTAATAATTTGTTGATTTGACTATTTATATTATTGTGGATTTTCTCGGAAAAATGAATTACTATGTATTGATTGATGAATACTTTTCCTTTTGTTTGCTATTAAGCTTTTCACGCAATAGTTTGTCACTAATTAAATATTAAGCTGGGAAATATTCATATTTATATATAGTTGGGAAAACTAAAATTATAGTTTGTTTCTATCGAGCATGAATCAATATTTTATTATGATAAAATAAGATATATTCCACCAATGCAGTATAATATCACTCTAATCTAAATTAAAATCTAAGTATGTCATTTGATAGTTGTCAAAAAAATATAGATAAGCCTATAATTAACCCACCAATTGGGTCCACATAAATTGTAATAATTAATCAATTTATAATATCCTACAAATACTAAAAAAGAAATCGTTTTAAATAAAACAAGCTTCTCAACTATCCTTATCGTTGCTAATAATAATAATAATAATAATGGGTTTAAATTAATTTTCTAAAGTACTGACGATGGTCTATATATTGACACAACGAAACAGCTGCGCGAATGATGTTTTCATGCAAACATGGAAGACTACAAAGTATATTTGTTTTAAAGTGATTGTGATGGAAAATAAGAGGGTTGGAATCATGGATCAAGTATGTGTATATACAGGGTGTTAAGAAATGTATCTAATAAAAAATCGTGATACTTTAAAAAGATAGTTTAGTCGTTTTGATTCAGAAAAATATAGTGGTCCTTAAACTAATCAGTTATTTGATGGAATTTTTTTTTTTTTAAAGTAATTTTTTATTTCTGGTGGTTTTACATTTTTCAAGCTGTCGGTTCTTCGTGCAAATTCGGAAATCGAATACGATACCCTGATTTGCGTATATGAAACGATCCGATTGTATCGGAACTTTTCCTTTTATCGATATATCGTTTATTATACATCAACAACACCTGTGGCTTTCGATTTTCTTTGATGGGCCTTTTCCTCTGAAATAATATATACCGGGCGATTCTGAAAAGTGCTCAATATTCAACGAGGTACATGTACAAGTGCAGACAGTAAATTGCAATATAAATAAAATTTTATGAATATTCACACATTATGAATATCCCTTTTTAAAATATATAAGAAAATAAAAGTATTAAAATTGTATATGAAAATTTCTGTTACCACGATTTTAATGATTTATATGTTATTAAGTAGTTCTATATCGTAAATCAATAATATAAAATCTTAGCGACTTGACAATCAAGATTTTTTTATTACATCTTTGATTTTATATAAACAGGTTGGTATAAAAAATTAATATAATTTTTATGAGCGCGAAGAATCATACTTTTCGTGTAAAAATGTGTTGGGGTGTTTATTTATGCGACTTACTGATAAAAATTTGATAAATTTCTTCTATCATTAGCACCAGTTTTTATACAAAAATATGATTTATAAACTTGCGTTGGAATTACTGTTTTATTTATTTCGAGCGTTATTATTCTGCGTAATTGTTTCGGTTTTCTTCGTAAATTTTGTACGTAGTATTTAGTGCAAACGAGACAGCTTTGTACAATACGTCTTAAATAATAGGTTACATAATCATATAGCGAGAAAGTTATTTATAACTAACTTTCCTCTACATATTTATTCGATATTCTGCGTATATATACTTGATTCTTGTCGCTGATGCCATTCGACGACTTCGTTCTTCATTATGCATAAGTGCTTTTAGCTTCTCTTCATTTTAATGCATTAAATTTATATATTCTCTATTTTCGTTTTTCAACCATTCGACTATGGATTTTTTTTCACAAACAAACAATATCGTTTTTATTCATTGGTTTTCTCAAATCTGCAATCTACAATTTTTAGACAGCTACATAATTCCATCGGCTCCTCTACATTCATACACAATTTCCCTTCGTATATCTTCATTTTGTTTCTAGTGATTTCAAGGTGGTATTTAAACTTATTTGATATGCTGAATGGAATTCACTTCAGAGTTTAGAGCGAGAATTGGTGACTCTTGGTAGTTTCGAGCATTTCGATGAAAAGAACTCCCTGGAATATGGCATAATCAATCATTATCAAACGAATATTGCGACGGCATCAAATTTAAATTCTCCACTTATTGTGCCCCGGTGTCTCTACATACCGCGTGATCTATTTGAATAGAGGCAAATAATTATACAAGTATTTTTTGACAGCTTGATGAAATTTTGATCAACATGTATATTGCTAGAGTATCCACTAACAATCGCAACATTTAGTTGCCTAATTCTTCAGTCAAGTATTTAATAAATGAACGTTCGACAACCAAAAAAATCCGCAAATTTTTCAGATCATCAATCTTCAGGTTATGGTTATCAATCTTCGCAATATAGCTATATCGTTAATATGTAGTACGAATTCCAGCGCCATCCAGCCACACAGTACAGGTTAAATGTATATGCACTCATCTGACTTTCTTGCAAGCAATAGGTGAGAGCGACCGTATGCAGTATGTCTTCTCTATTTCTTCGGTCCGCTTGTACTGTATAACGACTAGTGTGCAACATTCCAGCGGCTTTGGATGAGTCAAAGCAACGTGACGTCACGCTGCTTGTACAACGAGAATATATATCGTTGTTTTTGCTATTCTGGGCTACGATTCTTTAGCGTCCCAACAGAGAAGCCTAGTAAACAGTAAAATTGATATAGATATAGTTGCATTGTTCTATGAGTTACGTATGTACGATTTTGCCACGTGTTTCTCCAAGAATATATTTAATAGAAATAATTCAATAAAAATGAATAGTGTTAGTTCTTTCTTGAAAATAGAGTTTTGTAGACATTCTCTTGTGGACAAAGTAAAAATTAAAGAATTAGGTAGGCAATTGCCTGATATAAATTTATTGCAAACTTGTGCAAGGAGTGCTCAAAACCGAACATTTACGCGGCGTTTTACAAGAGACATTTACAAAAAAAATTATAACACAGATGAAGGACAGATTCTCATATCGTGGCCATCTACAAGCCGCTGAGTTATTTAACACGAAATCGATACCAACATTTTCTAAACAATTTCCAGTGGACCTTTTGGAAACCGTGTATCATGCATATTAATTTTTGAATAAAACCAGATTAAAAACAGAATTAGAAGTCATTTACTCGCGTCCGGATTTTTATCAAATAATTGGAGCCACAAATTTTCTTTCGTGATTGCTACAAAATAGTCTCAGTGAAACTTTCCCGGAAACTATAAAAATACTTAAAATTATTTTAACAACCCCAATGACCACTGCTGAATCAGAGCGTTGTTTTTCAACACTTAAAAGAATCAAGACTTTTTTGCGAAATGCTATGGGTAATGATCGTTTAAACGCATTGGCGATGATGTGTATTAATAAAAATGTGGTGCGAGATATTTACAATTCTAACGAAAAAGTTTTGGAAAAGTTTATAACAATGAAAGATAGAAGAGTGGAATTCACTTTCAAGAAATGATTGAATTTAATCATTTTGCATCCATTTTAGGTAAGATTTCTCACTATTATGTTATTTTTTAAGAAATGCGCCTCCCCCAGATTGAAATGGCACGAGCCGCCACTGATGTTTGTCTTATCAGGTTTATTCTTCACGTGTATTTGGATTGTGAAGACACACACGTGTCATCTTCGGTTTTCTGTTACGTTAGGGTATTAGACTTTAATGGAGGTATGATATGTACACACGCGCGCAATAGAAATGTACAAAAATACAATTTTTATCAACTTTTTAACTCGAATTGAAATATTGAAATATTGATATGAAATTGAAATATTCCGTTAAGTTACGATTTACCTAAGATTTTGGTAATTTTTGGCATTTATGTAGCACTCTGTATATTCCAAAGGCAAAACAACTACTAAAATGTAAAAATGTAAAAATGTAAAAATATGTAACAATATGGTATTTTTATTATCCGCGATTGTATAATGTTATTGAACAATATATCGTGGGTGAGTGACGTTTCTGCGCGTCCTGATCAATTCTAATTAAATGCTGGTGAGCTTCACCACACTAAATATAATCTCCTAAACATAATTTCATTCATCGCTTGCTTACTCTGTGAAAGCGTAGATTCCAACAGACGAACTTCTATAAGCAAAACTTCTTGTAGGTAAGCACTATGTCTGTCCATTTTTCGTTATTTCATCAGAAGATTGAAGTGATTATCAACATCTCACATGACAGTCGTTCTAGAAGATTTTTTTTATCAGCTACCGTCAGTAAAAATTTGAATAAACGCGGGTTTTTGTCAGTACTCCTTAATAACGACTTAAATTTTTTTTTATTAAAAAAAATTTTTTTTACCACCCCACAAAGTTTTCTTTTGAAGTTTCTTTAAATTTCTCTTTGCCAAATCTACACAGCGCAAAATTGTTATCTTTACGAACACTTTCACATATTCGATCTGCATTAAATATTTATATAAAAAATATTTTAAGAAAAACTGTTAAATAAATAGGATAATAATAAATAGTATGGAATATAACCCAAATAGCGTAACATAAAGCATTACCTAGCTAGATGCGCATTTCAAGGGCCATGCCCCCGTCTTTAGTAGCACAAGATAAAAATTATAATACAAAAAATATAATACTTCTTGCCAATTTTCTAGAAAATCCGAAAGATTTCATTGATTTCAATAAAAAATCGGGTATTTATGAAATATCTTTGTTCTAGTTGTCCTAAAGTTGTCCTAAAACTGTCCTCTAGTTGTCCTATATAGGACAAATACGAAAAACTAGATTTAAGCAGCATTTAGTTAATTTCAGATTAAATAGAACAGATAAAAGTGTTGTAGCCGAGCATATTTCTGAATAACTCAGGTCATCCTATTCAAATTAGTTCACTTAAATAACCTAAAAGTGTTTTGAGTTAAATGTTTATGAAAGTATAGTTTAGTTACAGTCCGCAATCCTAAAGATTGGTTGGAAACAGCACGCCATGCCGATCTATCCTGAGCTAATCCCTTCATCTCCCTATAGCTATTCATCTCAACGTCTTCAACTATCTGACTCACATACTCCAATTTAGGCCTACCTACCCCTCTCTTTCCCTCCACTCTACCTTCTATGATCAATTGCATAATCCCCCCATGCCTAAGGATATGCCCTACTAATCTGTCTCTCCTACGCTGTAACACTCTCCAAATACTTCTCTTCTCCCCTACTAACTCTAGTACAGCTTCATTTGTTACTTTATCTTCCCAACCAATCCTCATCATCCTCCTATAACACCACATTTCGAATGCTTGTAATCTACGCTTCTCTTCCTTTCCTATAGTCCACGCCTCACACCCGTACAGTGCTACACTCCAAACATATACCTTCAGTAATCTTTTTCTAATACCCAAGTCAATATTTGATCTTAAAATCTGTTCTTTTTCTACGAATGCCTTCCTACCCTGTGCTATCCTACACTTTATATCTACCTTGCTTCGATTATCTTTTGTGATTCTACTGCCTAAATAACAAAAATCTGACACTTCTTCGATTCTATTATCTCCTATTGTGATCCTCATTTTTCTACTGCATTCCTTTTTGTCACACCTCATCACTTTAGTTTTACCTATATTTATTTTCATGTTAAAATTCCTAGTCAATACTGCCTGCATACCATTCAATACCCTTTCTAAATTCTTTTCGCTTTCTTCCAATATAGCTATATCGTCGGCGAATCTCAACATATATATTTTCTCTCCCTGTACATTCACACCTACACTATACTCTTCTTTTACTTTGTTTATTGCATCTTCTATATATAGATTAAATAATAACGGTGAAAGTGTACATCCCTGCCGAACTCCCTTCCCTATTTTTGCTACCTCTTCTTCCCCCTCAATTCTAACTAAAGCAGTTTGGTGTTTATATAAATTAAAAATTATTCTCCTATCCTTATAATCTATACCCGTTTCTTTTAAAATTCTAAACATTATGTCCCAATCTACATTATGAAATGCCTTTTCTAAATCTACAAAAGCTATGCAAGTTACCTATGAAAGTATATACATGCATAAATCTAAATCAAATTTAATGAATTTAGATTGAGGCCCAATTTCATCTTGTCTATTTAATTTATTTAATAAGAACTATTTTCCTTTTATAATATTCGCATATCACTTTTCCAATTATAATTTGATCTATCGATTTCAAGATACCATCGGGAATTATTTATAGATATTAATCATTATAAAATTCCCTCATTCGCATAAAATATTCGCATATAGTAATACCAGAGCAACATGCAGACCTTCATTTATAATTCGAAGCATCCCCTTTTTTGGGAAACTATAAATATTACGTACATTCGCATCTTGATCTAAGGGCCGATATTCTTTTTAATAATATACATTTTAACATGTTCAATGTAACTTACCTCTGAACAACGTTAATATCCCAAGCGGCATCACAAGAATGGCCACCATCAAATCGGTGATGGCCAGCGACATGAGAAAATAATTCGTAACATTCTGTAGCCTACGTTCCCACGTGATGGCCAGGCAGACCAAGATATTTCCGGCAGCCGTGCCAATGACCAGGAATAGTGCCAGAAGGGCCCACCAATTCGTCGCATCCTCCAACTCTTCCGGCTGCTCATTTGCGTTGGCAAACCAATCTTCATGCCTGGTTATGCTCGTATTGTTGTTCTTGTTATAGTTGAGTTGAACATCTTCCCACAGATCTAGTCCTTCCGAAATGTTGAAGAATGATGCAGTTATGTTTATTGCATCAGTGTCATTCATGGTTGATGTTTTTTCTTGTTCTTCGAGAAGTCATTAAGTCACTAAACACATGATGAAATTAACTATTTTTTATACAACTATTACTGAACATTTTTTATTTTCAATCTCCCGATTGCAAGAATTTTAGACGTTATACAATAACTTAAAAATACGACTTTAGTTGCCATTATCACGGGAATTTCTTAGTTGGTAAAGAAGTTGGCACTAGGGTTTACGCGCGCGTGTTCTTCGGAATCGACGTCCGAGCGTCGCTGGTCCGGGAGCGATATAGTGGGACGACTAGAGCGAACGGCGTCTGGACGATGTGTGTCACTGGGAAGCGACGCTGAACGTCGCGGCGCTCTGTTGATGGCACTACTGCGTCTGTATTACAACTACGGATAGCGGTTGCGCTTTGAAGGATTAATGTATAGGGATGAAAATTCGGGGAAAGGTAGGATGTAGAAACCCCCTTTTGATTTAAATGTACGGCGAAGATGTAATGTTAAACGGGAATTGTCCAAAATTGTTTGACGTGCAAATGATTTTTATTTTAAGTCGATTGAAATTTTATGTTATAACATAAAATTAAATTTTTTTTTAGTGGCGTTTAAATGTATTTTATACCCTTAAAAGGATAAAAGGATAAAAGGATATTGTGAGGATATTGAGGAGGATATGAGAAGAGGTAAAGTAGATTTGAGCTACAGGAAAATTAAGTCACATTTTTCTAAAGTAAAACCAAAGGGTAACATTATATGTGATAAGCAGGGTAAGGAACTCACAGAAAATAAGGAAAAAGCTAGAAGATGGAAGGAGTATCTTGAAGATTTATATAAAGGTAGGCAGGACATGGAGGAGCTAGAAAGTGTGGAACAGATAGATGAGGATGACTTAGGTCCTAGCATACTTAGGTCAGAGTTTCATAGAGCATTAAATGATTTACGGAATAACAAAGCAGCGGGGATTGATATGATACCAGCCGAATTAATAAAACACGCAGGGGAAAAAATGCAGGAGCGATTATACAGGTTAGTTTGTAAAATATATGAGAAGGGAGAAGTACCACAGGATTTTCAGCGTAGTAGAATAGTAACAATGCCGAAGAAAATAGGAACTAATTTGTGTGAGAACTATAGGACCATTAGTCTACTATCACATGCATCGAAGATATTGCTAAAGATTATTTATAGGAGATTAGAAAATAAAGTAGAGGAAAGGCTAGGAGAAGATCAGTTTGGTTTTAGGAAAAACAGAGGGACGAGGGAGGCGATTCTAGCACTAAGAATAGTAGTAGAAAAAAGAATGAGGGTAGGAAAGGTAACTTGCATAGCTTTTGTAGATTTAGAAAAGGCATTTGATAATGTAGATTGGGACATAATGTTTAGAATTTTAAAAGAAACGGGTATAGATTATAAGGATAGGAGAATAATTTTTAATTTATATAAACACCAAACTGCCTTAGTTAGAATTGAGGGGGAAGAAGAGGTAGCAAAAATAGGGAAGGGAGTTCGGCAGGGATGTACACTTTCACCGTTATTATTTAATCTATATATAGAAGATGCAATAAACAAAGTAAAAGAAGAGTATAGTGTAGGTGTGAATGTACAGGGAGAGAAAATATATATGTTGAGATTCGCCGACGATATAGCTATATTGGAAGAAAGCGAAAAGAATTTAGAAAGGGTATTGAATGTTATGCAGGCAGTATTGACTAGGGATTTTAACATGAAAATAAATATAGGTAAAACTAAAGTGATGAGGTGTGACAAAAAGGAATGCAGTAGAAAAATGAGGATCACAATAGGAGATAATAGAATCGAAGAAGTGTCAGATTTTTGTTATTTAGGCAGTAGAATCACAAAAGATAATCGAAGCAAGGTAGATATAAAGTGTAGGATAGCACAGGGTAGGAAGGCATTCGTAGAAAAGGAACAGATTTTAAGATCAAATATTGACTTGGGTATTAGAAAAAGATTACTGAAGGTATATGTTTGGAGTGTAGCACTGTACGGGTGTGAGGCGTGGACTATAGGAAAGGAAGAGAAGCGTAGATTACAAGCATTCGAAATGTGGTGTTATAGGAGGATGATGAGGATTGGTTGGGAAGATAAAGTAACAAATGAAGCTGTACTAGAGTTAGTAGGGGAGAAGAGAAGTATTTGGAGAGTGTTACAGCGTAGGAGAGACAGATTAGTAGGGCATATCCTTAGGCATGGGGGCATTATGCAATTGATCATAGAAGGTAGAGTGGAGGGAAAGAGAGGGGTAGGTAGGCCTAAATTGGAGTATGTGAGTCAGATAGTTGAAGACGTTGAGATGAATAGCTATAGGGAGATGAAGGGATTAGCTCAGGATAGATCGGCATGGCGTGCTGTTTCCAACCAATCTTTAGGATTGCGGACTCTTTAACTAACCCTTAAAAATACAGTTTTCATTATTGAATTATGAATGGCCGATTATAAATTTATTTTTCTACTATATTCTGCAGTTATTGGAAGCGCCGAATAATCGCTGACCAAAAATAAAATTCATCTCAAATACTCGAGAGACCCATCGAATTTTCCATTGAATATTTTCAGGCGCCTTTCGCATTTTCATGAATTTCTGCTATATTTCAGTGTGATTTTACTGCAAATTGATAAAATTCTAATTCAATTTGCGCATGCTGTGGATTTTTTCGCACTTTTAATCGATCGAAATGTTATTTTATATAAAAATTACATTTAGATGTTATGATATATTTTAACTAATATAAGTCAGACTTGTTCTGCGAATTAAAAAAATTCATAGACAAAAAGTTGATTAATAATTACATCTGCACTGAATAATATTACTTAGCTTCAGAAGCTCCATGTTGTAAAATACCACATTACTTTCTGAATTAAATAAGCATCCGGAAGCAAAGAAGAGGCAATTTTTTAAAAAATACCAGCAAGGGAATTTTTTTTGTAGACTTAGCAAGTTTTATGTAAATGTCTTTCTCTAATCAGTCTATATAATATGCTTGTATATTCAAATGAAAGCTTTTATGCTAATTATTCGCCTTAATTAATTCGGTTGTCATAAAAATAATCTTCCAGCAGCATCAAAATGGCCTTCGTCAATCTAGAGATCCTCATCTATTGTGTGATCAATTGAAAAGAAAACCTTCCAATAGAAAAAGCAAACATGCAATTCTTCAGTTTTCATCGAGCTAAGAACTAAAAATTAAACTTTCCAAAACATGCTATAAACAAAATACGGTCAATGAAATAAAGGCAAATTTTTTTTGGAAAGTGTGACGACTTTTCTTCGAGCAATCTTTACGTGACTCTGGATGGTATAGACATTTTAGTTAACACGGAAGAAGACACTGGGAAAAGGGAGGTAATAATGCCAGTGGAATCCAGAACTGCATTGGATTAAAAGATTGCATTACTCCGAATTGTAATCGAATCAGTTGTCATAATAAAGTTAGAGTAAATTGTTGAAGCGTGAAGTAGGGAATGAAGCTTTGATTTGAAACAAGTGACTGTTTTTGCCAAAATAGCTGCTTTATATTCATCAGATTTAAATGGAAAATTTGTATTTGTATTTCACGGAACTAAATTCTATTCGCGCTTATATAGGATTATATCTTAATAAATAGTACCGACGAGCAAAGCTTTAATTACTTTTATGCAATATGAAATGAATAGTTTATTTCGCGCTGCTCGTGATACTAAATTGAAGCCAAAAATAAATCGCGAAACATAATTGGTGTCAAATCCATTTGCTGGCCATTAATCGTTTTGCATTCATCATCTCCTTGTGCCCTTTGGCTCTAACGACTTTAACTGCTCCTGTTGTATAGCCATTCAAATGACCCATCTATATATCTGCAGTTCTTCTAATCGCTTCTCCATTTCCGCTTAGGTTCTTCTGCTGGCGCTGGTCGAGCTTTCTCCAATATATTGCCATCTGCATCGCTCGAATCTTACATTCATTTCCATTTCGCGACGACTTGTCTTAATATCATCATACTGAACGATTCAGTACAGCGGAAGAACATAAATTTAAGTTCTGCTAAATTTTTTGCTTGCTGATTTCCAGCTTATTATACCAAAACTTGCTTTATAGAAACTAACGTTACTTTGATTTTACTGCTTTCTTATTGAATGTAATTTCAAGGTTCTGCAGGTAAAGTGTTAAATTTTTATAGTGACGCGTAGACACATAATCGGTTATATGATTTTACGTTAGGTTTGAGCACAATCTTTGGATGGCGCTATTGACATTGACGCAAGAGAGCGCGCGGCTATAAATTTCGCATAACTTTCTAAGTGGAACTCGTCAGATTAATATTCGATTTTGTTGAGAAACTCTTCATCTGTCCACCGATGGAGACGATTTTTACGTGATACCTGAATAATATATTTTTTTTTAACATTCGGGGTGTACGTTGCCGAATTTCCAATTTGCAAAAATTGCCCATACATTTTTTTATTTGATTTTGTTTGATTTCTGATCAATGAAATAATCACTAGTAATCAGATTCGTTAAAAAAAGCATCTAAAAAATTGTCTATATAATTTTTGTTGCCCATCTTCACTATCTTTTGCAATACCCATAATGATTGATTCGATATACACAAAACTAAGTGCTATATGTAATAAAGGTGAAGTATTTAATATAAAACGAATACAACTCAAAATCGTTACAATAAAAACATATTTTATGCATTCGAAACGATTCGAAAATCGTAACATGTGGATGCGGTAAAATGGTAAACATGTTATGATATCTCTGTAGCTGGGTAAGCTGTCAAAAGCGATAAAGTCTTAATAAAAGAAGTACATGAATGTATTTCCACTGGTTATTTTGTACGTTTAGGTTTACAGTTTTTTTGTTTAATGATTAGCAAATATTAAAATTATGTTGTATATACATAATATCTATTCAGAAACAATCATTGATACATTTTCTGCAGTGTAAACTCAATATGTGTGTTAATGTTGAAAGTCTTCTTTTAGTTGAATACACAAAGATCTAATATAGAACAGGTAGATTTTCTAATAAAAATACTTCAGCTTATTTAATATCACTTATTTTTATGGATATGCTGAGGCTTGGTTATAATATAAGCGAATAAAACTGCAAATTTAGCACATTTTCATGTACTTTTCATCGAACTGGAGAAAATAACGTATTTAACCCAAAGAAATATCCGCAAAGCCAACAGTATTCATATATAGATAGATTTTTATTATAACTGTAAGTAAACTGAAGATATATAGGTGAAAAGATCAGTTTTTGCAATGTTTGCATTTAAAATTTTTCTTAATATTCCATTTTTATTTTACCATCATATTTTTTAATTATCATTTTTTATTTTGTCTCCTAAACAGTTTGGATTCGTAGCAAATAAAAATACTAGTTAAGTTAAAGAGTCCGCAATCCTAAAGATTGGTTGGAAACAGCACGCCATGCCGATCTATCCTGAGCTAATCCCTTCATCTCCCTATAGCTATTCATCTCAACGTCTTCAACTATCTGACTCACATACTCCAATCTAGGCCTACCTACCCCTCTCTTTCCCTCCACTCTACCTTCTATGATCAATTGCATAATCCCCACATGCCTAAGGATATGCCCTACTAATCTGTCTCTCCTACGCTGTAACACTCTCCAAATACTTCTCTTCTCCCCTACTAACTCTAGTACAGCTTCATTTGTTACTTTATCTTCCCAACCAATCCTCATCATATTCCTATAACACCTCATTTCGAATGCTTGTAATCTACGCTTCTCTTCCTTTCCTATAGTCCACGCCTCACACCCGTACAGTGCTACACTCCAAACATATACCTTCAGTAATCTTTTTCTAATACCCAAGTCAATATTTGATCTTAAAATCTGTTCCTTTTCTACGAATGCCTTCCTACCCTGTGCTATCGTACACTTTATATCTACCTTGCTTCGATTATCTTTTGTGATTCTACTGCCTAAATAACAAAATTCTGACACTTCTTCGATTCTATTAGCTCCTATTGTGATCCTCATTTTTCTACTGCATTCCTTTTTGTCACACCTCATCACTTTAGTTTTACCTATATTTATTTTCATGTTAAAATCCCTAGTCAATACTGCCTGCATACCATTCAATACCCTTTCTAAATTCTTTTCGCTTTCTTCCAATATAGCTATATCGTCGGCGAATCTCAACATATATATTTTCTCTCCCTGTACATTCACACCTACACTATACTCTTCTTTTACTTTGTTTATTGCATCTTCTATAAATAGATTAAATAATAACGGTGAAAGTGTACATCCCTGCCGAACTCCCTTCCCTATTTTTGCTACCTCTTCTTCCCCCTCAATTCTAACTAAGGCAGTTTGGTGTTTATATAAATTAAAAATTATTCTCCTATCCTTATAATCTATACCCGTTTCTTTTAAAATTCTAAACATTATGTCCCAATCTACATTATCAAATGCCTTTTCTAAATCTACAAAAGCTATGCAAGTTACATTTCCTACCCTCATTCTTTTTTCTACTACTGTTCTTAGTGCTAAAATCGCCTCCCTCGTCCCTCTGTTTTTCCTAAAACCAAACTGATCTTCTCCTAGCCTTTCCTCTACTTTATTTTCTAATCTCCTATAAATAATCTTTAGCAATATCTTCGATGCATGTGATAGTAGACTAATGGTCCTATAGTTCTCACACAAATTAGCTCCTATTTTCTTCGGCATTGTTACTATTCTACTACGCTGAAAATCCTGTGGTACTTCTCCCTTCTCATATATTTTACAAACTAACCTGTATAATCGCTCCTGCATTTTTTCCCCTGCGTGTTTTATTAATTCGGCTGGTATCATATCAATCCCCGCTGCTTTGTTTAAATTGTAAAAATACTAATGATGATATATTTGAATTGACTCAAATTTTATACAATGCTATAGATAATAAGAAGAAAGCTTTAACGGTCTTCCTTGATCTAGCCAAAGCTTTTGACTCTGTATCGCGCAGAATTCTACTAAGAAAATTGAAAATGTATGATATTAGAGTCAGTAATTTTAATCTTCTTGAAAGTTATTTAATTGGAAGGGAATAAGTTACAAAAATTGATAAAACAATTAGCGGTAAATTAATTGTGAAATCAAGTGTGCCGCAAGGCTCAGAATTAGGCCCTTTATTGTTCTTGATATATGTTAATTCTGTATGTTGCGTTCGTAAAAGTTGCGTTTGTAAAAGAAAATCAAATGAGGATCGAATTTTATAATTTATTTATAAATTTATAATCCTCAATGATCTCCATTTGATCCCTCGATGATGTCGGATAATCCACGATAATCCTCGATGATAATCGATAATGAACGATGATCCTTGATAACCATTATATAATCCTTGATGATCCTCAATGATCTCTATTTGATCCCTCGATGATCCTCGAGGATTTACGATAATCCTCGATGATTTTCGATAATGCACGATGGTCTACGATAACCCTTATTTGATCCTCGATGATTCTCGATAATGCACGATGGTGTACGATGATCCTCGACGATCAAATACAAATCGATATTCAAAAGTAATTGCGAAAGAACATTGATTTTACAAAAAAAAAAATGTACAAAAGCAAGTTTTAAATTCAACAATTTACCGTGTAAAGATTTTTTTACTACACTATCGTGTATTCCTGAAGGAATTATTATGTAACTACGCATTGTAATTGTTATATCCTCCAATTACGACCGTATTTCAAATTATACTAATAATATTCATCAGACAAAAATAAATGGATGCATTTACTACCTTAATGCAAACACTACAATTAGCCTTAAAATAGCCTTGGGTCATTTATGGACCAGTGGCAAGAATCTGAATTCTAAAGCTGACCGTAAACTTCGCACAAAATCAACGTATAAATTAAGCATCTGTTGATAAACTTAAAAAAAAAAACACAATATAATCCGTTGAATGAATGTTGTAAAATTAAATAGATTCGTGCCACGTGTCAATTCAAATGATGAGCTTATTTTTTCATCTGGTTCTGGCTTTTATATAGGGTAATCGTTATTGACTATCCAACCTCAATGCACATGGAAAATCCGATAGTTTGCACATTGAAATATCCATCAAGCTTTCGATATTGCGACATATAATATACGGTTTGATGACAGAATTAACACTCTGCTGACGTGTACCAACCATCAGTTGGATATAAATCATTCGACGCATAACTTGTCGTATTATTAACAGCCCCATTGAAATGATGTTCAATTAATGAAAGTGCCAATAATTAAATTTATGCTGTTAATATCTGGTGAATATATAATTTCATGCATAACTATTATTCAATCTACAAATCGTTTCATTTCATCCTGATAGCTGAAAATGAATTATTTTCTTTCTACTATACAATTATTTGATATTATAAATGAGCTATCGAAATTTTTTAATTTTGATTTTTCAGAGGACGTAGTAATAAGTTGATTACGTTGATTAAATGCTGTCAATAAATTGGATGACTTCTTTTGAGGGATAAAATATATATATAATATTAACCAGCAGTTATCAATTTAAAAAAATATATATTTATCCATGATTTTGTTCTAAAAATAATCCTCTTCATATTCCACCTTCAAATAACAGTTGTATAAAATTTATTTTTTGCTTTATTTGTTGGAATCCTCTGGTTTGTACTTCAGCATTGTGTAATTTGTACATTTCTGTATTGCTGAACCTTCATTAGACTGTTGATTGCAGTGAAATCTCTCTAATGACATATTAAGCCGCTGTCAGTAAGATGGTAAAAAAGAGGAAAGACGCTCATCGTATATGAAGTACACGTTAAGTGCTTCTATCGCTTGCTGCTTTGCTGATATATTTACAAGATTCAATGCGTTTTTCAGAAAAAGAACTCTTAAGAAACGAATAATCGTCTGCTTCGTTCGTAAAAAAAATCTAATATAATTTTCTTTTCATTTCAGGTATTTGTCAATCATGCAACAGACATTCCTATTGTGGTACGTAAGTTTTTATAGATTTTCCTAAAAATTATAAAGCTGACCATAAACTTTTTTCCCCTCATTATATTATAAGATGTTCCTCAAATCAAATTATATATCTCAATTTTTTACTGAATTTTTTTTGGACGATTTTATTAAAAGGTTTTATTAGAACGGGTCTCGATTCAATCAACCGAAGAGTATACCATATAAAATCGTTCTTCAAACGTTTATAAAGGGAATTTTTGTAGGTAGAATCTTTTTATCCGTATTATCCCCGAAATTGATTGTAAATTTTAAATCGCAGGTGGAAGTATTACATAAAATCTTTCCAATGAAATAAGTACTTTCAAGTACTCCGATCATCTACAGGATGTTTCCGGAAGAAACATATACAGGAATAAATTATTGATCGAATTCATTTTTTATTGTAAATTGGAAATTCGACGAGCAGCATAAAACTTTATATACCATTTTATCTATTTTGTTTGTATGACGATCCAGAATTTGCGGAATGAAAACACTAAAAATGTAAAACATACGCTGTAATTTCCCGTAAATATGTCATCAACTCGCAATTTTTATGATTTCCTCTGGGATCACAGTCTTAACAATTTTATGTACGTCCTTTCCGTTGAAGAGAAATTCATCGAGCTTCTGCGAATTTTCCATTCGCAATGCGATCGAACAAATTATTTTTTATTACAAATTTGGTATGACAAAATTAAACTTACTAAATGGCCTACTCTGGCGAAAATTTTTTGATTTCGTGCGGATTCCAATTACGTAAACAAATTCACGCTTAAATATTTATGTAACGTCAATAACGTTCAGATTTTGCAAACTAACAAAAGCTAGGCACGTACACGACAAGGCTTCCTATAATCTGCAGTCCTTCTACTTTTGTTGTATATCCTGGAAGTCCTGGCGGTGGAATTAAGATATACAGACCGTGCCAAATAAATTGAGCATCATTTAAAATAGCGATGTGTAGTTCACTCGCGAACGGTTCAATCAAATGACGGGCGTACTGTGACGATGTTTTGCAACGACCTATAGGTCACTATGACCTAGTTCGTGAACTATAAACTACATAGTGTACGTATTGATGTACTTGTACTAGGTCCTGAGCCCGTCGTCTACTAAACCATTCATGAATCACAACGACTCGTAAACGATGCAGTATAGTATACATTACATATACAGTACTAACATTTATTTAGTGATAAAGATATAACGATGACCAATATCTGGTTACTTCGAACGATTCTTTTCAAATGAAGCTCGAGTACGATTATTTTCGCACGAGGATTGCTTGGGTCTTTTCTATTGTAATAACCGCATATTTTCGAGTGGTGATTTTTGCATTCATCTCGGGCTGTTTGTATGTTGTATTGGATTTTAGTGCTGTAGTGTTAGATCCTAGATCTATGTCGGTCTAAGAGCCATACGTGCGAGATTCTGACCTAAGATCACATATATACATATATAATGCACGTATAATTGAGAATGATATTACAACTCAGATATATACATAACTAATGCGAATATCATTCAAGTTGTACTGAACATTATAATATTATACGGCCAACGAAAATTCAATGGACTTAGAACTATAAAAAATGGAAATTTTGTAGGGCTCTGTTTGTTATACGAATTGATTTGTTCATAAAACAGATTTGACCTGAACGATAATAATTAAATGCAAAATTTACAATTCGCTTGTAACATATTTCATGAAATTCATTTGAGATGAAAATATGGAACGTATAAATCAAAATGAGGATTAATAATGGCATCAATGCTTCATGTATTTTAATATAATAGTAAAGTGTTATTATTAATACTGCTACTAAATGAAAATATCGCTCATTATTAATATCCATCAATTTTCAATGAAATTATTGAAAAATATTGAATTATATATTAATTTCAGACCAGTTGAGGAGTTGATAGGTTAAAATATCACCCACCCACAAGAATATCGATGGTATGCCGTAATATTTCGATATCAAATTTCGCTAAACATCAAAGGTTGAACTTTGAAACAAGATCACCTGCTCTTATATAATAAATATCGATATATTTTAACAACAATATTTTTTTTCTACGTATTGATATTGCAATTAATTATAATAAACTAAAATTATCAATTATGCATGCCACGTGTCCTTGTTTGCATTTACGCATAACTTTTAGCCCTTGATAATGATCATTTTCTCTGAATCAAATGTTTATGTTTGCTGTCTTTCTATTCTCGTTATTGCCAACAAAATAAGATAATGGTAGAATCATGGATTGTCCAATAGACGCTTGCGTATTTTATTATATATTACACAAACACAGCTTAATCTTTTAGCTAACAATTTGTTTATCAAATTCGTGATGAGCAGGTTGAAAGAATGTAAATTTTGTGTATGATGAACTAGTGGAGAGAAAATATATATGTTGAGATTCGCCGACGATATAGCTATATTAGAAGAAAGCGAAAAGAATTTAGAAAGGGTATTGAATGGTATGCAGGCAGTATTGACTAGGGATTTTAACATGAAAATAAATATAGGTAAAACTAAAGTGATGAGGTGTGACAAAAAGGAATGCAGTAGAAAAATGAAGATCTCAATAGGAGATAATAGAATCGAAGAAGTGTCAGATTTTTGTTATTTAGGCAGTAGAATCACAAAAGATAATCGAAGCAAAGTATATATAAAGTGTAGGATAGCACAGGGTAGGAAGGCATTCGTAGAAAAAGAACAGATTTTAAGATCAAATATTGACTTGGGTATTAGAAAAAGATTACTGAAGGTATATGTTTGGAGTGTAGCACTGTACGGGTGTGAGGCGTGGACTATAGGAAAGGAAGAGAAGCGTAGATTACAAGCATTAGAAATGTGGTGTTATAGGAGGATGATGAGGATTGGTTGGGAAGATAAAGTAACAAATGAAGCTGTACTAGAGTTAGTAGGGGAGAAGAGAAGTATCTGGAGAGTGTTACAGCGTAGGAGAGACAGATTAGTAGGGCATATTCTTAGGCATGGGGGGATTATGCAATTGATCATAGAAGGTAGAGTGGAGGGAAAGAGAGGGGTAGGTAGGCCTAGATTGGAGTATGTGAGTCAGATAGCTGAAGACGTTGAGATGAATAGCTATAGAGAGATGAAGGGATTAGCTCAGGATAGATCGGCATGGCGTGCTGTTTCCAACCAATCTTTAGGATTGCGGACTGTTTAACTAAGAACTAGTGGGTGCATTTCTCTTTGTCGATGGCTCAGCTGTATCAAATTCATTTCGTTGATCTCTCACGCCACGTGTATCTTCACGTGTAGAATCAGTGGCATTCAAATTCTCTATACCACTCACTGTGTCCTCACTTAACGACGGTATATTTTAACAATTAATCTTTTAGCTAACAATTTCCATTGTGTGAAAAGTGAAATGGAGAAAAAGACAAGTACAGACAGAGTACGAGCCTTTAGAGAACGGAAGAAAGCGAATAAACCGCCAATAAAAGTGCCAACAAGTACCTTGGAAAGAAGTAGAGAGTATCGAGCCAGGCAAAGGGCGTTAAAGAAACACGGTGGACAACATAACCTTCCAATGACTTAAAATATACTGGATGAATCGATACCGTCGTTTAGTGAGGATACAGTGAGTGGTATAGAGAATTTGAATGCCCCTGATTCAGGCGTGCCGTCTACACGTGAAGATACACGCGGTGTGAGAGATCAATGAAATGAATCTGATACAGCTGAGCGAGCCATCGACAAATAGAAATGCACCCACTAGTGCATCATACACCAAATTTACATTCTTTCAACCTGCTCATCGCGAATTTGATAAATATTTGTTTAATAATCTGCTAGGTACAATCAAAATCAAATCGTTAACAAATGGAAAAAAAAGCAATGCATAAAATCAACTTTTCGTAGGAGCTAAGAAGTTTCACTTTTACCGCGCGAGAGTCTCACGCATTTATTTTTTTATTACGTAATTAAATGTGGAAAGTGATACATTAATTCTTGTATATATTTTTGATTTGCGAATGAATTTTGTTGTAGCACCAAGATGTTACGTTTTCTCTTTCTCATTAATTTTCTCTTCGGCACATTCGATGCCAGCTGAAGTGCGCTCTTCGTTCGCCGTCGCATTTGTTTCTACAACTAATTACTATTTCGTCCTTAAGGGTTTGTCAAGCGAATCGAATCAATCGATAGAAATTTCTAAACTCAACATTCTTCGCACAAATAAAACGGATCTCCCTTAAAAAATGGAATATCAAACAATAACATATACAATCTTTTAAACACATAATTGATGGCGATATTTTATTATATTACAATTGTTGTAAAACATTTGACAATTTCCTTCTGATGATGACATAAATGTCGAAACCGGTTAAGGATTTAAATTATATAACGTCTTTTTATTTGTTCGTTTAAAAATAAAAAATTCTTACCTACCTATGAGGAATTACAAGTCTTATCTCCATACTTCACACACAAATAAAAAGGTTTTGTTAACCGAATTTTTTTTTCGTCATTCAAATTATGTGCGGATTTTGATGCTCTTGCGCGAGTAATTTGCGAAATAAAATGAAGGGTTTCTTGTTGGTGGAATATTTTACCCTCGCATATCGATTTCAAGATTAAATACTGCAATAATCAGCTGATATAATGCTCAAGAGTATGTGCTTCGTTAATTACTAAATTAATACCGAGATTATATAAATTTATTACATGGTGCAATGGCCTACTAGAAACTTTCTAGTTTCTAGTAGGCCTTCTAGAAACTGGGATAAGCAACTCTATTTAAACTGTCTTGTTATCACCCCTTAATTTAAAAAAAAAGATTCCTCTTGCTCTTTCACGGCGAATTTGAAATATTTGTAATTTTTATATATTCGCCAATTTTATTCGACCCTTCTGATAATATTACTGTGGAAATTATATGGAGACCTCTAGCGTGGAAAACGTGAAAGCGCCAGTCCAGACGCTATCCTGGAAAATGGAAGCTTTCAGTAACTGCTCGAACAGCTCTTAAATCAATGATGTTAAACGCATTTTGATGTCTTTCAGTTTATTCTGTTTCAATTATAAGTAGATTTCTTTCATTATTGACTAAATAAATTTTCTGTTAACTCAAAGTCTATCCACTTTAATATGAAGCAGAAAACTGCAACTGGAAATCGATATTTTGCGAAGAGATAAGGGTTGTTGCAAAAATCAATATTTGCGGAATGTAGGATTGTGCAAAAGGGTAAAAATTTAATTTCTAAATTTGTTTAGAGATGCCACTTATAAATTTCTCATACATTCTTTATTAGGAAAACAGTTTCATGAATTCTTTCAGTAAAAAATATAGAATGATAAAATATGCGTTTCTTTTTTAATTTAATAACTTTATATCTCGACTATATAGAACAAACAATTTTCGTATATTTTCCTTGGTGAGTCATAAATTATAAAAGTGCTTCACTACATAACTCGACATTATCTTAAACAAAACGAGGCACACAATGTTTGTTTTAACAAACTATGTTCAGATTTCCCATAGCGCATTTTCTTTTTATTTTGATATCTTCGCCAGCATTACGAAATACATGAGGACACTACCAAACAGAATGCTCAAAAATTTTTACGCAAAGCGACTCTTCTGCAGAAGAATAATAAATCTTTCTTTCACTTAATTTTGACATCGTAAACTACAATCAGAATTTAAATATAGCACAGAGTGATTTTGTTGTCAATATAGCACATAGTGAATTTGTTGTCAATTTTTTAGCTTCTATTTAAATTGTGAGTACTATATTACGTCCAGGCTGTACGTATGTGACGGCAAAGAGAAAATTGAATTGAACTCTTCCTTGAAATAATGTACAGGATCACATCCTCGTTCTATTGCAGAGTCAGCTCGACATATATAATGCACCTGCAGAGATTCTTTTATTCCGATGTCAAGTGCGGCAGCAATATGGGTACAGAAATAGCATTGTCTTTGATGATGGCGAAAATGAGTACTAGATACAACTTGATATATTT
This sequence comes from Leptodirus hochenwartii, assembly GCA_947310635.1. Classification (NCBI taxonomy): domain Eukaryota; kingdom Metazoa; phylum Arthropoda; class Insecta; order Coleoptera; family Leiodidae; genus Leptodirus; species Leptodirus hochenwartii. Next base: position 4,831,628 of record OX371185.1, on the reverse strand, counting down.
CCACATCGAAAAACAATCAAATATTGATTATATAAATAAGGGACGTGGCACTTAACATTCTGGCAGAAATCATTACGGCTTATCGCACTTTCTATTTGTATATGTCAATTCTTTATGGTGCTCGTTGCGACGTCACAAAGACAACAGACGCCAAGATGCTGGAAACAAGTACATTATTGAAAACCATCAAGCGGAACATATGTCGAAAGCCATATCGACATGTTTCCGTTTGCAAGCGAGATATGGAACAAGAATATCTTTTGAATTCACTTTACAAATACGTCAGTCGTATGAATAAACAGATATATGTTGAATGATAAATGAGCTCGTCTATGGCAGATATAGAAATTTGATTGTAGGTAGGAGGTAAAAAAAAAATGAATCACATTTTTTTGAAGTGAAACTTCTACAGGCGCGATAGGGCAAATTGGCCTGAATGTCACGAAAAGTGAAACGCACGCTACGAGCATGCACCGCATGTACTGTGTGTATACGTAGCATAAGGCAACCAGTAGACGCTTGCGTATTTTATTATATATTACACAAACACAGCTTAATGTTTTAGTTAACAATTTGTTTATCAAATTCGTGATGAACAGGTTGAAAGAATGTAAATTTTGTGTATGATGCACTAGTGGGTGCATTTCTATTTGTCGATGGCTCAGCTGTATCAGATTCATTTCGTTGATCTCTCACGCCGCGTGTATCTTCACGTGTAGATGGCACGCCTGAATCAGTGGCATTCAAATTCTCTATATCACTCACTGCGTCCTTACTTAAGGACGGTATCGATTCATCCAGTGTATTTGAGGTCGTTGGAAGGTTATGTTGTCCACCGTGTTTCTTTAACGCCCTTTGCCTGGCGCGATACTCTCTACCGCTTTCCAAGGTACTTGTTGGCACTTTTCTTGGCGGTTTATTCGATTTCTTCCGTTCTCTAAAGGCTCGTACTCTGTCTGTACTTGTCTTTTTCTCCATTTCATTTTTCACACAATGGCAATTGTGTGAAATGAAATTATAATGAACCGTTTGGTGGTCATAGATAATCGTCGTCATTGCATATATATATATACCATCCTCTAGTTTGGATTAAGTAAGTCGAAACCCCGAAATGAAATAATCTGATAAATTGACGAACTACCTCGTGATTATATTGAAAAACTTTTTGCTCGAGTCATCGCTCTTTGCAGACGCGGATTCGTTTCGTAATTATTACCGGTCAATAAAAGTTTTGAAGTGGCTAAATGTTTGATAGTTTTTTGTTGAAGAGATTTTTCCTGAGAAAATTGGTATATATATTTTAAGTATGAACAAATAAAACAACTGGTTGTGGTTCTTATGTTTATTTTTGACATTATATGCACAGTCACTATAGATTTTTTTAACAATATACATTATTACGTTACACAGTATTAGAAAAATGATTTTTTTATTCAATACACAATAGGAAAGTATATATAGGACTCTATTCTAGGTAATACAGCGTTATCCAAAAAAGCTATTCGCTGCTAGTTTGTATAAAAAAATCCCTTAACGTTTGATTGATTAACTTTGCTAAATAGAAAAAAAAGTAATGTATGGATATGTAAAAAAACTGAGCTGCAAATAGCTTTTTCTTTGAAACCACTGTATATATTGACAAACATTTATAGCGTATCATTTCTTTTACAATTTGACAATAAATAAATTATAGAAAAATAGTTCAACGTGTCAGAGTAGGATTTCTATACGATCAACAAGAAAACACTACAGAAAATTAAATTCTGTACCCAAAAGATTTAAAATGATTTTTCGCTTGTGTATTTCTTTAAAACGCTGACTCGACCGTTTGCTGACTAACGCGTTCATCTTTTTTTTCACCGATAGTGAACCCGGCCAAATCAATGAGAACTTTTTTATCGCCATTAACGGTAAATATGTACCGTTTCAAGTCAACGTTCAATCGTTAATGCACTAACGTTTTTAGATAGTAATTTGGGTGATAAATTCTAAACATTGTGTGTTTACAATTTACATGCTAACATAGAACACTGTTGCTCCGAACTCACAATTTAAATTATAGTGGTACTTTTTGTCGCGAAGAAAATTTCAGGTGCCTCATGACCAGTACTTGAACTTTGAATCATTTTATAAACAAGCGTAAATAATTGCAAACTTCTTATTACATTATGATTTTGGCACACCTTATTAAACAACTTTTTTTTTTTTGTACATTATTCATCCCATATTTCAAAGCGAATCTTTCCCATCCACGCTAGACTCACTATTTTTCTAACTCACCCCCGATCCAATTGCGCTTCTTTGGCTTCGATCGTAATGTTCAGGTATTTCCACTTACTGGTAGCATTTTAGCAATCGTGATCTTCTTCTTCGTCGTACGAATCGAGCCGGTCGCGAAAATTAGACGATGGTGTTTTCGTCATCGACGTCATGTAGCTGGATTCGGTGCTTACCGATGTGAGTAATGGCGTACCTTGCAGACTGATGGCCAGTGGTATCGATGATGGGTTGCATAAGCTCGAGGCGCCCCGATTTTCGTTTACGGAACGATATCGAACTGGTCGTGACAACCTGAAAAAAGAGCGCGCCACATTTAATCGGCTTGTTGATTTTTGATGATATAGTTAACGTATCGGTCAATATTAACAGTATAATGGTGTAAAAGAGATTTAGTGGGTATATTTTAAGCTAGTTGTTGAAGAGTATGTTGATTACGCTGATATATTTGGGTGGACCGTGTTCATTTTCCGGATAATTGATCCAACTGATTGAATGGTATAAGAAGCTCGGTCGAACCGAACGGCAGGTCCCTCTTCATGTTAAACTCTAAATCAAATGATGCTATTGATAGATACAGATGAAGACTATATGAAGGTGTAATACCAGTATCAATTCAATAGCCTCATTAATTGAATAAATTAGTTTTTGCATTGGATAAAAGACGAAATGATTGATTCGTCATCAACTGTTTTCAAGTTAAACGTGCTTTTGTATTGTTTTATATAAAATGGAGAACGGGTTCTTTGTTAGTGATAAGATTGAATTCCGAACACGTAATAGTTACGCTGGGGGCAGACGATTTCTCTGCAACTATTACTAAACCCGAACTATTGCCAAATTTCAAACTATTACTCAATTTCGGCATTAGCGAGGTCTTTTACATTTGATTTAATAATTGTACAGGCCTCACCAAACATTTACACATAATTATACAGATATTTTAACCGTCAAATTTTACTCGGCCGCTTTATTAAATTTTCTAAAAGCGCTTTATAAATCTGTATGCATCATGGAATCATCCCCCAACATTTTTTACTAACATCGTGCTATCTAAAACATATCAAAGCGTTTTAACTTAATAAAAGCGACGTGAACATTTATCAAAAAATACATAATTAGTCCACTTATAATGATTTTGTATCAATTGAATGATTCGTAACTTTATTTAGAATAATATATCAAATTTCGCATTCGTATTTGTTCGTAATGACGTACAATTTTCTCATTACGATAATATATAGGAATAATCATTATAATGCTTTATATTAAAACTTTGATATTAACTTTGAGTTTTGAGCTTGAGCTTTGTTTGCTAACCTTCGGCAGTACTAAAAAAAAAAAAAATGAATGCACGAAGGAACATTTATAGTCTATCGACTCTTTTTGACGTACTTCATTGTATTTTATACGCATAGTACAGGCTTGTGCAAATTTTGTAGTGTAAACCCTTTGGATTTATTGAAGATTCTATCATTAGAAGTGCCCTTGTTGTACCCCAATTTTTTTCATGACCCTGGAGAGTAGTTCACAGAACTCAGTGAAGTATTATAAATTGGCGAATGAAATATAATTAATCCTGTGTACCCTTGATTTCCGCACGAGCGATATTGATGCAAATAGGAGAATGGCACACGCAGCGAGCTTAACACGTTGAACCCACCCCTACCTGAGCAACATGATACCGCAGAAGAGATGATGATGTCTACGTATCCCTAGGGAAAGGTAGTAACGAAACAACGATGATGTAGACCTCTAGCTATATGTACCTCAAGGCGATCGTATAATATCAGTTGTTTCGTAACCTATAGGTTAGTTGTTATGGAGGCTGTATTCTCTAATCTCATTTCACAGATTATTCACGGTTGTGCATCTTCGATGGATACAAGGTGACTTTTTGCACGAACATGCTCGTAAAATTAAAATAATCTCCCCCAAAACCGATATCGATATATTTATCAACACGTTACATTTGTAAATGTAAGTAAAACGGTATTTTTCTAGTATATAATATCACCCAAATACCGTAACTTAAAGCAATAAGTAGCTAGATGTACATTTCGAAGGCTATGACCCCATCTTCAGTACCACAAGATTAAATAGAAAAGATTAAAGTGCCGTAGCTGAGCATATATTTAAATCAGGTCATCCTATTCAAATTAGTTCACTTAAATTACATAAAAGTGTTTTGAGTTAAATGCTTATAAAAGTATATACATACAGAAATCTAAATCAAATTTAAAGAATTTAGATTCAGGCCCAATTTCATCTTGTCTATTTAATTTATTTTCAAATTTATTTTTAGTTGTTTTAGGTTTGACAAACCATTAAGTAATTTAAGTGAACTAATTTGAATAGGATGACCCGAGTTAGTCAAAAATATGCTCAGCTACAGCACTTTTATATTATATATTTAATCTTGTGCTACTGAAGATGGGGGCATAGCCTTCGAAATGTTCACCTAGCTACTTAATGCTTTAATTTACGGTATTTGGGTGATATTCTATACTATTATTTAACACCGTACCGATAATTTTTAAAAAGGTATTTTTCTAAGTTATATAATAATAATAATAAAATCATTTATTTTCCACTGATCAATCAGTTACATACATATTTGATTATATAATTTATAGTAGAGGGAAAAAAGCACATATTCAGTACACCCATAAAACTAACGGGAGTCTGCTCTTCCAATATATATATATTTTTAATATGTGCTTCATTTTATTTCAACGAAGTATCTTATATGTGCATGGTATCTCGGTCGGGTCAGATCGGCACTATCCGGTAACAGCTCGAAATATATAATGCTGTCGCACTGCGCGCTCGTTTATCGTAATGTGATAATCTATATTAATTTTTAGTGCAGTGTATTGTATAGTGCATCGTTAATGTTTTTATATATTATATCAAATTTTTATTGGACGTTAATTGTCCATTACGTTAAAATTTTTATTCCTTCAATCAAAGTATGGTATGCTGACGCATTATTTTTGATAACGATTGTAGACATTTACCCGGAAATAATAAGAATGGAAGATGAATGGACGAGAACCCTAGTACTCAGAGCAATTAAATTCGCGAATTAAAATTTAATTGGTAGATGTAATTAAAATATAATGAGTTTCAGTATACACCAACCGCATGGTCTAGGAGAAGAATAAATTTCTGCTTTATTAAAATGTGCTAAAGAGATAAAAACAATCAATGTTACCGCAGCTCCCCTTCGATAGAAAAAAAAAAATGTAAGTAGTGAGGATCAAAAAGGAAAGAGTAATTAAATACAAAATAATTGATAAGCACACCAATAGCAAGGATATCCAGAAATCTACATATAAAGGAATAATTATGATATTTCGAATTGGTACAATAATTCTTCAAAAAACGGATATCAACTTGCTTACCTATTGCACTTGCACAACAGCAACCTAATGAATGCCGCTCGGAAGGTACGATTGAAGATGGTATAGATGATGGGGTTGATGGTGGAGCTGACGTAGCCTAACCAGAGGAAGACGACGACTATATGCTGGGGCACAGGGCAGTCGGGACATGCGGCGAACACGATGTTGAGCAGGAAGAACGGTGCCCAACAGAACACGAACGTGAAGAACACCAGCCCGAGCACTTTGCTCGCTTTTTGCTCTGTTGCCACCGAATTCAATGTGGGAGTTTTGCGTTTCACACGTCCCGTAAGCAATCTGAAACGAAGGCATTTTTGTTGTTGTTCTAAGATCTTCTAAGGACTGATTAAATTGACAGCGTAAATAAATTTATTAACGCTTATGCCATCGTCTTTAAAATGATTTTATAAAATTGTCTACGTATAATCCTCAAGCGAACTATATAAAATTATTGTATCATTAAAGTTTCGTAACACAATGGATGCTATCGCAATCTTTATAATACAACTTCTCAGCCTTATGAAGACCATTGAATGAAATTTAAAAGTCAATTGAGATCTTATCTTGTCTTCTCATTAACCGAAAACAATATGCACTGGGGTTGAACAAGGGAGAGGAACTTTTATGGCAGCTGAGCGGATGAACCTTACCTTGACTTGTATATAGGCAGGTTAATATAATATGATAATATGGTCGTCTAAATTGGTTCAGCAGGAAGAATAAAATTTTTAGTATATTCATATTCGGTTATTGGTGCTTTATAATACAAAATATTATCTACACAGGTTAGTATAAAAATGTAAAAAAAAAAAATAATAATAGTAAATAATCAGGTCGATGCAAAATAACGAAATTTTATATTATTCCATCCTGGTGTATAATGGCACGATTCTATTTTACGTCTAGATATAATAATCACGCATGGATTTATAATTAATTTATCGCGAAATTCGCATATAATTCACACATTTGGCAGATTGGATTATAAGCCGCATACAAAGTAATGACACTACATATTTGATCATTCGAATACAAACGAGCGCTAATTGGAAATTTAATTACTTACATTTACGCCAAAATCCTATTGACATAGCTCGCTATTACACAAACTAACAAAATTAACACCGAAATAATAATTGCATCCCTTTTAATCGCTTGTTCAATAAAATCAATCCACATTCGCCTCTATATTTTGTATTCGTCCTGGAATTAACTGCAGATCGATCCCAAAGGGATGAAGAGTTGTACATTTTTTTCTATGAAATTCGTTAAAAGGAAATTGGCTGTTGATTATTACGCATTATATTTTTATGGTTTATTGCCACATTTAGTAATATAAGTACACGAAGTGTGCCCCAACAATATCGTGTATGATCGATTAAATCCGCTGTTTATAATCGCATTGGTTCTAAGAATTGTCACAAATTAAATGACATAAAACGGCACGTTTTGGTTCCGCTTAATAAAATAATTAAAGTATGAACTTATTCTTTGGATATCTTTAATAAAAAATTAAGTCTATGTAAACTTTGACAAAAAAAAAATTGAACAAAACTCGAATTAATCGCACCATTTTTTCGGGTGATTGTTAAATTTGGTTTTTGTATGTACATATTACAGAGCCGATTCCTACAATTGGGTGATATATCAACCGAAGAGTTGATTAATGAACTGAAGAGTTTCATATAGGTGCAAAACAATTACTTGGCATCCGTTAGCACGTCGACAATATATTGGTTGAATTAATTCATACAAATTAATCATAGTTTACGAATCTGTACACGTATAATGTACAGTATAAATCTAGACACAATATTATATTCGTGTTTATTTTACGATTTTGTTGTTGCTATAGATTTCAGCCTTTGCCATCTATAATAAAAAAAATGCGTGAGACTCTCGCGCGGTAGAAGTGAAACTTCTTAGCTCCTAGGAAAAGTTGATTTTATGCATTGCTTTTGTTCCATTTGTTAACGATTTGATTTTTATTTTGATTTTGATTGATTTTGATTGACACTCTTATCATCAAAGAAAGCATTATTAACTGTAATGTCGTACAGTCTATAAAGAGGATTTCGGATTAAATTTTGTGTATGATGCACTAGTGGGTGCATTTCTATTTGTCGATGGCTCAGCTGTATCAGATTCATTTTGTCGATGTCTCACACCGCGTGTGTCTTCACGTGTAGAATCAGTGGCATTCGAATTCTCTATACCACTCACCGTGTCCTCACTTAACGACGCTATCGATTCATCCAGTGTATTTGAGGTCGTTGGAAGGTTATGTTGTCCACCGTGTTTCTTTAACGCCCTTTGCCTAGCTCGATACTCTCTACTTCTTTCCACGGTACTTGTTGGCACTTTTCTTGGCGGTTTATTTGCTTTCTTCCGTTCTCTAAAGGCTCGCACTCTGTCTTGTACTTGTCTTTTTCTCTATTTCAATTTTCACACAATGGCAATTGTTAGCTAAAAGATTAAGCTGTGTTTATGTAATATATAATAAAATACGCAAGCGTCTACTGGTTGCCTTATGCTACGTATACATATAGTGCACGCGGCGCATGCGCATAGCGTGCGTATCACTTTTCGTGACGGAAGCGTTTCACTTTTCACTTCAGCAAAGAGCGTAAGGTACAAAAATCTCAGTTTTTGCATTTGCAGATTGCGATTCGCTTTTAGTACGTGATTATTTTGGGTCGCCCCGTAATTAAATATTTCATGAATATATCGTTGATAAAATTATTCACATCCACGCATATTCGCAAATTACATTATGTTTCTAACGAACGGTAAGGAGCAAAATATTAAATTGCTGCGAACGTTGTGATGGTGAAGACTCCGCTTGAGTTCCCCCTTACCGTTTTGCTTGTCGGGATGCTGTAATATTATTACTGGCATATTAAATTTGCTGCATTTTCTATTAAACTGTATCTTGTTATCTCTCCGTGATTAGAAAATGTACCTACGAAATATAGCGCGAACTGCAACATTCGAGAAAGTCCAAAAAATGTTGTAAATACTTCTGCTATTTGTTAGACTCTTCTACAATTGATTCTCGTATCATTTTCACGTTCACTTTTTATTCTAAAAAAATCTTAATGGCATCTCAATATTTCGTATATTTAATTTTAATCTAAAAGCCGCTATTTAGAATTATTCGATTTTTTTTGTGGCGGGGGAAATGATTAAAAGTTTAAAGGATTGGTCATCCTTGGCTTTAACACGACAGCACACGCAAAGAGAGGATGCAAAATTAATGAGATAACTCAAATTAGATTAGTGCCGATATAACCGAATCGTATAACTACGTGGGGATTGTGAAAATAGCTGTTACTTCTTTTTACCGTTAGCTTTTCCAATGAAGAAATCTTCCCGTTTTAATTATTTATCATTACCGCGAACATTTAGAGACTTTTTACCAAGCACCAACATTCCTTTATGTTACCCTAATTAATGACGAATTATATCATTTTAATTTCTCGTAGCAATACGTTTAATTTTTCCAATCAAACGTTTTTTTTTTTTCAATTCTACTACGTTGGAAATAATTCATCAAACTTTTTTCACCTTATTTGTTTGTGTTATAACCTGAACCTTAATGCATTAACTTTACATCAGGTATGGCCAAACATTTTCTCCGACCATTTTCATTTTGATTAAACAACGAAATTCTTGAATGGCATTAATAAAAAAAAAATCGTTCGCATTAAATATTGATTGATCTTTTAATGAATCATTCAGTTTAGAATTATATGTCAGGTGGAATAATTTAACCTTTTTTATTACACTGACAACAAAACTTTTACCGCTGTGGCATATTTTTGGGGGAGAATTAAGTCGTCACGAAGTACAAAACTTGACTAATTATAAAGTTCATTAGTTAAGTTTGTTTCACGAACTTTTATACGTAGATCTATTAATGATTCAAATTTTCATTAAAAAAATAATAACCACGTTTCTCGCATTTCAAATTTACACTAGCTATATTTTATACTAGGTATTTTAAATTCATTGTGCGAAAATAGATATCGGTGGTTTATTTTACATCCCCGAATTTTATATTTCGCGTCATTCGTATGTGCATATATCTGTGTGCGAATTACCATTTGAAATTGCAACATGTTGTAAGAGGTGGTACAGGATTGGATCAGGCAGGGGACGTGGGGAAAAGTCCCTGGAGTTACCATTCGATTCTGATTCCGGGCAATCGAACAGCAGACCCAATCGAACAAAAAAAAAAGGAAACTGCACGATACCTAACATTATACGGAAGGTACTTTCAAAAATCGTTGACGTCAAATTTAATTTGTCTGCATTATTTTACTAAAATAGCTACAATAATTTTTTAAATTTCCAATAGGTAACATATCATAACTCGAATATATAAAAATTTTGCACATTGCGTTGTATAAAGAGTTAGGTCATTTTTGTACTAGTTCAGAAACGATAGTTAATCAAACCACAACTAGCGGCAACACCGACTAGTAGATAAACGCAATATATAGCAAATAAAATATGTTTATTTTCATGGCTAAATAATAATATTAATGTGATAAAAAAATTATCTGGTTACCTTAAAAGTGCCTAAATAAAAATTATACATTTCACTGGGAATAAAATTGGTTTTTACGGTTTACTTTTGCTCTTCGTATAACAATATACTCGAATAAAACGCATGTTCTGAAATTTATGCATTGCAAATATTAAATTTTTTACAAAATAAAAATGGACTCTTTGGTTAAAATGCTTGCAATATTTTGCATGTAATCGATGGGAATTTTTGCGGATATTCAATTTCGTGCACTGGATGAAATGTTGGCATATTTTTCGCGAGATGGGATTTTGTTATTATTAGGGATATAATGTTTTATTTGGGGCTATGGTTTAAAACTAATAAAATATATTACTTGGCGAATTAGACACAAATATTAAAAAAAAATATATATAGACAGATTTAAAATGAGTATCAATTCCATAAATGAAAATGAAATAAGAATTTTATTAACAAATCTGTAATAGCTGTTTGCAAAACATTGTGAAAAAAAAGTATCAATTCTAATCATGCAAAATTAAGATAACGCTATCTAGATGCTCCAAACTTAATTTACATAAACAAAATCGGAATAAAAATTGAAGAAGAAACGCAAAAAAATGATGATTTTGCTTATTCCCATCACCAGACTTACAAATAGATGTTTCCTCTGCAACTCGCTTCTTTGCTATACGTGAATAAACGGAATAAATTATTTAAACTCTTTCTGTGCAGTATTACCTTACGTTATTAACATAATATTCTTCCAAAATTCTACATGAAAGATTTATACTTTATAAATTATACCAACATAAATACCTAGATGAACTAAGTACGTAAGTCAATCAAAATTTCCAAGAGATTTCATGGAAGCATAAAATATGGTAACTTTTATGTGCAACTTAACTTAAATATGAAACTTTTCAATCGTTAGTTAAAGAGTCCGCAATCCTAAAGATTGGTTGGAAACAGCACGCCATGCCGATCTATCCTGAGCTAATCCCTTCATCTCCCTATAGCTATTCATCTCAACGTCTTCAACTATCTGACTCACATACTCCAATCTAGGCCTACCTACCCCTCTCTTTCCCTCCACTCTACCTTCTATGATCAATTGCATAATCCCCCCATGCCTAAGAATATGCCCTACTAATCTGTCTCTCCTACGCTGTAACACTCTCCAGATACTTCTCTTCTCCCCTACTAACTCTAGTACAGCTTCATTTGTTACTTTATCTTCCCAACCAATCCTCATCATCCTCCTATAACACCACATTTCAAGTGCTTCTAATCTACGCTTCTCTTCCTTTCCTATAGTCCACGCCTCACACCCGTACAGTGCTACACTCCAAACATATACCTTCAGTAATCTTTTTCTAATACCCAAGTCAATATTTGATCTTAAAATCTGTTCTTTTTCTACGAATGCCTTCCTACCCTGTGCTATCCTACACTTTATATCTACCTTGTTTCGATTATCTTTTGTGATTCTACTGCCTAAATAACAAAAATCTGACACTTCTTCGATTCTATTATCTCCTATTGTGATCCTCATTTTTCTACTGCATTCCTTTTTGTCACACCTCATCACTTTAGTTTTACCTATATTTATTTTCATGTTAAAATCCCTAGTCAATACTGCCTGCATACCATTCAATACCCTTTCTAATTTCTTTTCGCTTTCTTCCAATATAGCTATATCGTCGGCGAATCTCAGCATATATATTTTCTCTCCCTGTACATTCACACCTACACTATACTCTTCTTTTACTTTGTTTATTGCATCTTCTATATATAGATTAAATAATAACGGTGAGGGTGTACATCCCTGCCGAACTCCCTTCCCTATTTTTGCTACCTCTTCTTCCCCCTCAATTCTAACTAAGGCAGTTTGGTGTTTATATAAATTAAAAATTATTCTCCTATCCTTATAATCTATACCCGTTTCTTTTAAAATTCTAAACATTATGTCCCAATCTACATTATCAATTGCCTTTTCTAAATCTACAAAAGCTATGCAAGTTACCTTTCCTACCCTCTTTCTTTTTTCTACTACCGTTCTTAGTGCTAGAATCGCCTCTCTCGTCCCTCTGTTTTTCCTAAAACCAAACTGATCTTCTCCTAGCCTTTCCTCTACTTTATTTTCTAATCTCCTATAAATAATCTTTAACAATATCTTCGATGCATGTGATAGTAGGCTAATGGTCCTATAGTTCTCACACAAATTAGCTCTTATTTTCTTCGGCATTGTTACTATTCTACTACGCTGAAAATCCTGTGGTACTTCTCCCTTCTCATATATTTTACAAACTAACCTGTATAATCGCTCCTGCACTTTTTCCCCTGCGTGTTTTATTAATTCGGCTGGTATCATATCAATCCCCGCTGCTTTGTTATTCCGTAAATCATTTAATGCTCTATGAAACTCTGACCTAAGTATGCTAGGACCTAAGTCATCCTCATCTATCTGTTCCACACTTTCTAGCTCCTCCATGTCCTGCCTACCTTTATATAAATCTTCAAGATACTCCTTCCATCTTCTAGCTTTTTCCTTATTTTCTGTGAGTTCCTTACCCTGCTTATCACATATAATGTTACCCTTTGGTTTTACTTTAGAAAAATGTGACTTAATTTTCCTGTAGCCCAAATCTACTTTACCTCTTCTCATATCCTCCTCAATATCCTCACAGTTTCCTTTTATCCACTCTTTTATCCACTTCGCTAGCTTGCATTTCCTATTAATTAAGTTCCTTAGTTCCTTATATTTTTTCTGTCCTTCTTCTGTGTTTCCAATTTTAATTTTCCTTCTTGCTTCTATCATTTCAACTATTTCTTCCGTGATCCATTCCCTCCTACCTGCCCTTTTCTTTTTTGTATGTCCGTTAATTAAATAGCTGTCGTTTAGGTACTTATAAAATATTTAGCGTACGCTCAAATAGTTAAACCAACAGAAAACGATTTCATTTCCTGAAATGGTATTAATTTTTAAAAAAGTAACAACTCACCTAACATTTAAATTGGATGGTAAACTATTCAGTTGCAGCTTCAATGATTTTAGTTTGAAATTTCGAGTTTCCTTGGCAATATTTTCTGGTGTTTGGGTACCCTGGTCCCTATGCCCCCCCACTGTCGATACGTTACCATTTCCACCATTGGCGTACGGTAGGGTCGTGTGTGAATTGCTCAATCGCATATTATTTCCGCCCCTGAAAAAATCAAAAATGTATTCCGTAGAAATTGTTGTTGATCCTTCGAAATTTGATTAATTAGAAATCGTGAAATAAAATGAACGCTAGATGGTTTTTAGACGGCGAATCGAGCTGTTGTGGAAAACAGTTTTCTTCGGTTCGGTTGGATACAACGTTTCAAAATACATTTGCAGAAATTCTTGGCGTCATTTATTCATATCGTTCGCAAACTTTAGAATTGGATCTAGGCAAAACGCATAAAAGGAAACGAAAGCAAGGCAATTATAGGAAACGATAAATTGTTACCGAAGTGTAATAACGAGCCAGCTATAAAACATATCACAGTAAATTCGTGTGATATTGTTTAGTGTTGGCTTTATGCTTCTTCAGAACAGCAAAGTGATGTTAAAATCAATTCTTTGTCTATTCGTATATATATTTTTGTTATTTTTAAAACCACGTTAATCGCGTTTCCTATATTCAATACGATTTTGTTGCTCTAGAAAAGTCTCGTTAAATGTGGGATTTAAAAAATGCTTTTATCAGATCAGATCAGCAATTTTTGTTATAATATATATTTTGCGTTATTAGAAGGCGATTTCAATGAGAAAACAAAATATTGTAAAATTTATCGCTACGGTGTTAAATAATTGTAAAGAATATCACCCAAATACCGTAACTTAAAGCGTTCAGTAGCTAGATGCGCATTTCGCAGGCTATGCGCCCATCTTCAGTAGCACAAGATAAAAAACGAAATTAAATACCTTCTAATTTTTTAACGAAATAATTAACGAAACTAACAAGTAACAATAAACATTGGTTTGTCCAACCTAAAATAACTAGAAATAAATTAAATAAAAATAAATTAAAACATAGTTCTTATTAAATAAATTAAATAGACAAGATGAAATTGGGCCTGAATCTAAATTCGTTAAATTTGATTTAGATTTATGCATGTATATACTTTCATAAGCATTTGACTCAAAACACTTTTATGTAATTTAAGTGAATTAATTTGATGATGGAATGACCTGAGTTAGTCAATATGCTCGGCTACAGCACTTTTATTTATTCTATTTAATCTAAATGCTGCTTAGTAAATCTAGTTTCAATTGGTCTACGTGTTTGCCTTCTATATATACTTTAGGACAACTCAAACAAAATATTTCATATTTTGTATTTGGGTGATATTCTATACTGCAATAAATATTATTTTATTAAAAATATTTTTCATCGAAAGCTCGCCATAAATATTGTGAATCATTGATTAAACGATTTTATTTAATATACACGTGTTAATAAATGAAAAACAAATAATAATATCTGCATATTGTTAAAAATATTTAATTTGAATTTAGATCAGTCTAGTCCACTATATATTTTTGTTTTCTTTAACGTTTCCATTGAAATTTTCACTAAAGTTTTTTGTTAGGAATAAATATTTTTTTAATCTACTGCTCGTCTTCGTATAAACACAGACATTTCTTTGTTTTCATCACTTCTAAAAAGAAACTTATTCTTTATATTACCTTCTCTTAAATCTACCCTGAATGTATAATTTTTTTTTTATATTTAAGAATATTTTTACCGCTTTTGTTAATTATCTATTTAAGTAGGTATATTAAAATTTATTTTCCATTGTGCGTGCAGTTTTTTCTGCACACCCTTTTTGCATACGAACTGAAGTTTAATCTACAAATTTACACGATATTTCCTCCCTTCGTTGTGCAGAAATTTCAACTCAGAACAGCAATTAAAACGAATTTCCACATTTCAGCTGTTATATTTTTTAAGGACTTCTTTTGAAATTAGTAAGTCGAAAATTGTGCACTAAAAATATTTGTAAATGATCCGCCGAAAAACATCCTCTTGGACTAAATGAATCTTGAAAAATTAAAATTGCTTAATTTCAAGATAAACAAGATAAACAAGAAAGTCATTGTAATCACACAATAACTCTTACCTTTCGCCATGGCCTCCGGTGGTCCTCCACAGCGTATGGCCACTCGCCATCGTTCCGGCTCTATCGTGCTTCAAAATAAACCTACCCCCTAATCGCCTAAACTGATCCGCTTCCGGGTGTTCCGCTGCAAATCTCGCCTTCTGCCGCAACAATTGTACTGTTAAGACATACGTCACTATCATAATCACCATTGGCATGTAAAACGCCATCAGCGACCCAAATACGAAGAAGACGCGATTGTTGATTTCACACTTCTCGGGGGTCGGCATGATGTTATCCTTGTTTATAATACCTGCGAATTATTTTTGAAATAAAAATAAAAATATTCTTCAATTACGTAGATGTTGAAACAAATTGCAGTCTGTTCGCTATAAATTAATATTAAATTAGGCCGTTTATTGGCTGTTAACGGGCAAAAGGGTAGTTTTTTTTAAATCCCTACCCCGTAGCTATCTTAAGTGGTGCATTTTGAATCGCAAGCAATTGCAATTTACAAAATCTCTCTAAAGCCAAAATAATTACATTAAAATTTGTGGCATATTTTTGACTAACTCAGGTCATCCCATCATCAAATTAGTTAGTTAAAGAGTCCGCAATCCTAAAGATTGGTTGGAAACAGCACGCCATGCCGATCTATCCTGAGCTAATCCCTTCATCTCCCTATAGCTATTCATCTCAACGTCTTCAACTATCTGACTCACATACTCCAATCTAGGCCTACCTACCCCTCTCTTTCCCTCCACTCTACCTTCTATGATCAATTGCATAATCCCCCCATGCCTAAGAATATGCCCTACTAATCTGTCTCTCCTACGCTGTAACACTCTCCAAATACTTCTCTTCTCCCCTACTGACTCTAGTACAGCTTCATTTGTTACTTTATCTTCCCAACCAATCCTCATCATCCTCCTATAACACCACATTTCGAATGCTTGTAATCTACGTTTCTCTTCCTTTCCTATAGTCCACGCCTCACACCCGTACAGTGCTACACTCCAAACATATACCTTCAGTAATCTTTTTCTAATACCCAAGTCAATATTTGATCTTAAAATCTGTTCCTTTTCTACGAATGCCTTCCTACCCTGTGCTATCCTACACTTTATATCTACCTTGCTTCGATTATCTTTTGTGATTCTACTGCCTAAATAACAAAAATCTGACACTTCTTCGATTCTATTATAATTAAATTAGTTCACTTAAATTACATAAAAGTGTTTTGGATTATTCCGAGTTAAATGCTTATGAAAGTATACACCGTTTTATTGAAAGTGGCGGGAAAGTGACAGAAGTTCACGCATGATAAATCAAGACCTGTATAATGGCTGGACCAATACAGTACAGAGCAGTGCTATTCAAAACAGTATGGCGTCAGTCGTACGGCACATTGAATATTCTAGCGCAGTACATTTTTTTGGTCAATATATCGGTCTCTTCGGTCAATATATTGTAAAACGTTTGATAATATATAAAATTCAAATATCCTAAAAAAAATGGTAAAACTGTAATATACAGTATAAAAATAAGTATTTTTGACCTGATTTATAAATTTTGACTTATTTATTTAATAGTATATCAACCACGATTCGTGACAGAGGTATTTTATTTCGTTTTTATCTTGGGCTACTGAAGATGGGGGCATAGCCTTCGAAATGCGTATCTAGCTACTTAACGTTGCGGTATTTTGGTGATATTTTCTATACTGTTTTTTTCGTATATTTCAGTGTTTATTTTCCAACAAATCGAACATCTGCGTTGTGTATTGTTTCGATTAATTTTTATCTACGGCAGTTTTGTTTTTGAAGAAGAAGTGTGTACAATCTTGGCGCCACATGTTCAACTGAACAGTCCCTGCTGTTTTCCAGATTAATTACTTAAGAACCAAACCAATAAAATTCTTTAATTCGACGCCATTTCTTTATCCCCCCGAAATCTTCACGCTAATTAAAGTTTTCTGCGGAAGAGTTATTTGATAGCGTGGCCGTGATTTTCAATCAATTTAAAAATTACAAATTCATTACCGGAATTAAGAAATTAATTGTAATTTTATACGTTACTGAAAATTTATTGAATGTAGTTGTTTTTTTTGTATAAAAAGCATAATTCGAAATTGATTTCTTTTTATTGGTAATTATGTCGAATTATTCTAAAAATATAATTACAATTCCATGCCCGGTTAACAATAAAAAAAAACATTGTTCAGTGTTGCGGATGTGTTACTTTATAGCCAATAAATCAAAACAACATCCAGCAACTGTGCAGAAATCGTGACACGTAAAAGCGCAATAACATTATTGCATGTTACATTTTTTATTTCGCTGAAAATGTAAGATCATAAACGTTCACATAAGTAAAGCTCGTCTATTCTTTCCACGACACAAACAAAAAACACTTCTTGCGCACGATCTAACAAAATCTGTTCGTCTTCTGTTTTCAACACCATATAACGTCCTGTCGAAAAAGGACGAGCTCTAGATCCTTTACAATGTTTCGCGAAACTTGCCTAATAAGGGCTTTTATTTCCCGTAAATCGACAACTATAATTCTTATCCAGAATCCATAAAACTATTTGCTGCATAGGGGCTATAAATTCCCGTCTCTCCCTACCGATTAAACGAAACGCATTGCTCAAGCTATATATCGTTTTGTATCGCGGTACGTACTGTATATTATACCGCGTGTTTGCTGGCAAAATTACAACCTAAATTCAATTGAATCGATAATTGCGAACATGTTTAAACTTATCTAATTTTGTGGGTTGCAATTAAAAACCTTTAAAAAATAAATCGAATAAAAAAAAGCTTTGCTGTTTAACGAAGACTACATTTTCTGCAAAAAAATGGATTGCGGAAATAAAACAACATCCTATTTTTAAATTTACAGTATCTAATTACGTTCAGAATCGTTCAGATATCGTTTCTTTGCAACTTTCTATAATGCAAAATTATGGATTTTTAAATCGCTTCTATATATAAAATAATACAGCCAAGGGTTGTAAATTATTTAGGTCACTAATACGTTTAATTCAGCTTTTAAGGGTCTGTAATATTTTTATCTTTAATGAACATTGAAGAAAATTTATAATTGTTTATTTTATTTGATTTTTAATTACTTAAAAATTGTGTTTCGTTAGTACTTTTATAAAAACAGTATTAAATGTTTTGCTTAAAAAAAAACGGTCTATGTGGGGACCGTTTTTTGGGGTGATAATGCTGGGGATACATTTCTAGAAATTTAATTTTGTCAGATTCAATATGGCTAGTTGAGCTTTCACAATATGACCTAGATATTGTAAAGTACGGTTGGGACTTTCTTCGATTCAATATTCGATTGTTATTAAGGATCCTTGACAAATCATTTCCATAATCCATAAGAAACCTTCTTTGTACAACTCAAATTCAAAAGATGATTTACTAACAGAAACTGAAAGACATAATACACATACGATAGGTTGTGAATGTAATTCAAAATTTGAAAAAATATTTTTATTATTCTATATAAAGACAGAAATCCTTTATAAAAATCGAAATTAATCCTTATAAATGAAAATTATTTAATTATCAAATTCGACGTTACAATTTAAATACAGATCAATAAATTAG
This sequence comes from Leptodirus hochenwartii, assembly GCA_947310635.1. Lineage (NCBI taxonomy): Eukaryota > Metazoa > Arthropoda > Insecta > Coleoptera > Leiodidae > Leptodirus > Leptodirus hochenwartii. Next base: position 4,812,660 of record OX371185.1, on the reverse strand, counting down.
AGGATTTCAAGCTTGGCAATTTGTGTTTTTTTTTATTAAAGCACAATTTTTTTTAAATTAAATTAAATTTTAAGTATTTAGCTCATTTCAGATTAAATATAAAATTATAAAAGTGCTGTAGCCGAGCATATTTCTGACTAACTCAGGTCATCCGATTCAAATCAGTTCACTTAAATTAGTTAAAAGTGTTTTGAATTATCCCGAGTTAAATGCTTATGGAAGTACTAAAACAACACTATTTGTTTGAAATAAAATTAGTAGCTGGTTTTTGAATCAATCAATCACGAATCTATATGCGAAGAGTAATCAAGGAGAGCGTTAGTGTGCCACAAATAAAACACCGTTATGAATATAAAGTTCGCGCCAAGATTAATCGTCCATGATAATGGATGTTGTTACTTTTATATTCCTGTAACGATAAGAGTCGTCAATATGATGCACGCATAGTTACATGGATTTAAAAAATTTTAAACGGATCTACTCCTGCGGCTGAAAATTCGTTCTTCTCTATCATTTTCAACATTGAAAGTAGCCATTTATTTTCTCAAAACGAATCGTAAAGCAATCGTCAGTATTCCATGTTTTGATTTTTTGTGTCTTGCAAGAATGGGAAAAATTTGTATGTACAACTCATATTAATAGTCCTCTGTCAAACTCAAACGATTGCAACCTTCTACTTCGTGCTAGACTGCAATTGTCATTGTTATTCGACAAACACAAATTTTGAAGAACTCTTCAATTTGTTTACTACAGAAATAAAAGTATTCATATAAATAATTTTTTTGTATAATGAACCTCTATGAACATTCAAATATTTTGATCAATTCTTTTCATTCAGCACCTTTGTTGAATAAAATTTGTTATCTAATTAATCTGAAAATCCACCATGTAAAATGTCCTTGGTTCGATTTTCTTTGCTCTTTGTGCAAACATTTCATTTACCATTACCTTATCCTTCATCAAAATTAACCTGCCATTTTATCATTTTTTACCGACTCCTATAAAAGAACTCTTTAGTTATTTGTAAACATTCTCTACCATATCTTTTTCAATTTCGTCACACATATTTTGAACCTATGCACATGGAGGAGCTAGAAAGTGTGGAACAGATAGATGAGGATGACTTAGGTCCTAGCATACTTAGGTCAGAGTTTCATAGAGCATTAAATGATTTACGGAATAACAAAGCAGCGGGGATTGATATGATACCAGCCGAATTAATAAAACACGCAGGGGAAAAAATGCAGGAGCGATTATACAGGTTAGTTTGTAAAATATATGAGAAGGGAGAAGTACCACAGGATTTTCAGCGTAGTAGAATAGTAACAATGCCGAAGAAAATAGGAGCTAATTTGTGTGAGAACTATAGGACCATTAGCCTACTATCACATGCATCGAAGATATTGTTAAAGATTATTTATAGGAGATTAGAAAATAAAGTAGAGGAAAGGCTAGGAGAAGATCAGTTTGGTTTTAGGAAAAACAGAGGGACGACAGAGGCGATTCTAGCACTAAGAACGGTAGTAGAAAAAAGAAAGAGGGTAGGAAAGGTAACTTGCATAGCTTTTGTAGATTTAGAAAAGGCATTTGATAATGTAGATTGGGACATAATGTTTAGAATTTTAAAAGAAACGGGTATAGATTATAAGGATAGGAGAATAATTTTTAATTTATATAAACACCAAACTGCCTTAGTTAGAATTGAGGGGGAAGAAGAGGTAGCAAAAATAGGGAAGGGAGTTCGGCAGGGATGTACACTCTCACCGTTATTATTTAATCTATATATAGAAGATGCAATAAACAAAGTAAAAGAAGAGTGTAGTGTAGGTGTGAATGTACAGGGAGAGAAAATATATATGCTGAGATTCGCCGACGATATAGCTATATTGGAAGAAAGCGAAAAGAATTTAGAAAGGGTATTGAATGGTATGCAGGCAGTATTGACTAGGGATTTTAACATGAAAATAAATATAGGTAAAACTAAAGTGATGAGGTGTGACAAAAAGGAATGCAGTAGCAAAATGAGGATCACAATAGGAGATAATAGAATTGAAGAAGTGTCAGATTTTTGTTATTTAGGCAGTAGAATCACAAAAGATAATCGAAGCAAGGTAGATATAAAGTGTAGGATAGCACAGGGTAGGAAGGCATTCGTAGAAAAAGAACAGATTTTAAGATCAAATATTGACTTGGGTATTAGAAAAAGATTACTGAAGGTATATGTTTGGAGTGTAGCACTGTACGGGTGTGAGGCGTGGACTATAGGAAAGGAAGAGAAGCGTAGATTAGAAGCACTTGAAATGTGGTGTTATAGGAGGATGATGAGGATTGGTTGGGAAGATAAAGTAACAAATGAAGCTGTACTAGAGTTAGTAGGGGAGAAGAGAAGTATCTGGAGAGTGTTACAGCGTAGGAGAGACAGATTAGTAGGGCATATTCTTAGGCATGGGGGGATTATGCAATTGATCATAGAAGGTAGAGTGGAGGGAAAGAGAGGGGTAGGTAATCCTAGATTGGAGTATGTGAGTCAGATAGTTGAAGACGTTGAGATGAATAGCTATAGGGAGATGAAGGGATTAGCTCAGGATAGATCGGCATGGCGTGCTGTTTCCAACCAATCTTCAGGATTGCGGACTCTTTAACTAACTAATGCACAAAACGTACATCTCAAACATTTCTTCGCCAAATTGAAAAATATTATTTTATGACACATACCTAATACTGTAATGGAACTGGACACCAACATGGATAGCAACCAGACCAGAGCAATCCTCTGCACCACGGTACGTGTGGTGAAGCTGTGACGTGTCTTAAGGGGATTCCTAATGCCCAGGTATCGGTCCAGACTGATGAAGCACATGTGCATGATGCTGGCACTGCACGCCAACACATCACACGTCACGTAGACAGTGCACCAAATCTCACCAAAGGGCCAATAACCTGCAAACGGTTAACGGTGAGATGAAATTTTACCATTTAAAAAAAATGGATTAGTATCCAAAGTACCATAGTCAAAAAAAATTTGACGTCAGTTCTTTCACTTTGATTGTGCGTTATGTTCATCGATGTTAGTAAAAAAAAAAATGCGTGAGACTCTCGCGCGGTAGAAGTGAAACTTCTTAGCTCCTAGGACAAGTTGATTTTATGCATTGCTTTTTTTCCATTTATTAACGATTTGATTTTGATTTTGATTGACACTTTGATCGTCAAAGAAAGCATTATTAACTGAAATGTCGTGCAGTCTATAAAGAGGAGTTTGGATTAAATATTGTGTATGTATGATGCACTAGTGGGTGCATTTCTATTTGTCGATGGCTCAGCTGTATCAGATTCATTTCGTCGATCTCTCACGCCACGTGTATCTTCACGTGTAGACTCAGTGGCATTCAAATTCTCTATACCACTCACTGTGTCCTCACTTAACGACGGTATCGATTCATGCAGTGTATTTGAGGTCGTTGGAAGGTTATGTTGTCCACCGTGTTTCTTTAACGCACTTTGCCTAGCTCGATACTCTCTACTTCTTTCCAAGGTACTTGTTGGCACTTTTCTTGGCGGTTTATTTGCTTTCTTCAGTTCTCTAAAGGCTCGCCCTCTGTCTGTACTTGTCTTTTTCTCCATTTCACTTTTCACACAATGAAAATTGTTAGCTAAAAGATTAAGCTGTGTTTGTGTAATATATAATAAAATACGCAAGCGTTTACTGGTTGCCTTATGCTATGTGTACACGCGGCGCATGCGCTTAGCATGTTTCACTTTTCATGACGGAAGCGTTTCACTTTTCGTGACGTTCAGGCCAATTTGGCCTACCGCGCCTATAGAAGTTTCACTTCAAAAATGTTTCAATGTGGATTTAAGTTTATAAAAATAATGTTTGTTCGTTTTGTAAAAATCAAAAACTCGTAGCATCGCGACATTTGGTGATATTTCGATATCATATTCTTGGAAAAACTTTTCTGTGGTTCGCAGCAGCGTGCATAGACACGTAAATTTAAAATTGAAACGTTCGGAGCACCGAATGGTTTAACATCATTTTCCCAAATTGAAAATGCATGCCAAAATCTAATGGCAAAATCCAATACGTGCCAAAATCTGATGGAAGATTAAAAGTTGAATTCTGCCAAAATATTCTTCCGAAATAAAACGCTCCCAACTAAAGTTTAAATAAAATATCCTTACGCATGTTAATTGCGCAATTTTCGCAATCGTCACTATTTTTAGTTAATTACATTTTATTAATTGACCTACATTATTTCACCACAAGTTCCTAAACAAGACATATAATAAAAAAGCAATAATGTTTCGCAAAAGCGTGTTATAATTTTACTCGATGGTTGTAAAAGATGTCTTCATAAAATGTATTTAAAGACTAGAGACGCCATTACATTTGTTAGTGAAGTTTAAAGTAATCATACAACAAAAATAAAAATTTCGATATATATATTTTATATTAAAACTAAACGTGGATAGAAAAATTTATTTTTAAACACCTTAAAAAGAAATCGAAATACAATTCCAATGAAACGAAATTTCAAGAAGTATGCTTTAGCATGCGCCATTTAGAGTTAGTTATGGTGAATATCTTTGTAGATCATTTAGGATGCCTTATAATGACCGTCATTATTCAATATACATCAAATATTAACGCCTTTGCCACAGCGAACTTTATTTCGTAGTCGAGACTCGCTGTCTCCAAAAAGAATAATTTACTACAGCGTGGAAAATGTATGTTCTTTTCTACGTATACTTTATTTATATTTACTCAACACGTCAATGTGAAATACATTGACGTGATGAGTAAGTATAAGAAATCGAAACGAAGACTTTTTATATTCAAACAATAGAAATCGTTGAGCTTGATTATTTGATTTTGTCGATTCGAACTGGGTTAATTATTAATTATTTCTCATCGCGCTAAATTTAATTTTCTATCAATATATTCTATAAATCGTTGAGCTTGATTATTTGATTTTGTCGATTTGAACTAGATTAATTATTAATTATTTCTCATCGCACGAAATTTTATTTTCTATCAATATATATTTTTTTATAAATTTCTTGTATGTGTGTGTAGTTTTTCGATATATCGCCCATTTTTTATTATACTCGTGGGAAGATCAAAGCGTAAAATTTATGCGTGCGAGCTTTTTGATATATACAAAAACAATAAATAAGCAAAATGAATGGTTAAGCATACCACTTTGCTTCTTGCGTCATTTGTTTTAAAAAAACTTGCTTTAAAATGTGTATTAAGGCGTGTAGTAATAATTTATTTTTTCACGAATTGAATTTTTTTTGTACAATTTAACTTTAACCGATATAAACTATTTTATTATTTATTTATTTGTACAATTTCGTAGATATTTCGTAAATATCAATATTTAATGTTACTTTGGTTTATTTCGTACAAAAGAATTGGTAAATTTGCATGACTTCAAACTTGAGCAAAATGCAAGATATAAGTCTATTATTCGAAAAGTTGCGACTATATCTTCAGCTGTTTGCCAAGTTTTGTGGATCCGATCATATGTTGACACGTGATTGATGGATTTTCTCTGCGCGCAGAAGATCCTCTTCCTCTTCGTCTACTGAATGCCCCCAGATGATATTTTTGATAATACAAGGATAATATGCATATTTGTCAGATAAAAGAGATATAAAAAGTATCTATTTCAATCGAATTTAGCTGCTTCATCGACAGTTTCTTCCATTTTTCTTCTTTAGTTAGTATTACGGCCGTTATATGAAGCCAAAAAAATTATAGAAACTTCCTTAAAATAGTAAAATATCACAAAAGTCGTTGCATTTGTTAATCGATTTTTTTTCGATAGAATTCAATTTATATCTGCTTTCTATCGGATTTTTCTCGAGTAGTTTTGTTGGAGCATCCTTATCTTCTTCAGATACACTTCTGAAGAGCAAACCTTCCATTGATTGTAGTGTATTGTTAGGAAATAAGTTGCGTCGAAGACATTTTAGACAATTTCATTTTATTCTCCTCTTGTCATATTAAATAAAAAATATTTTTAATGATTAAAAATCGACTATTTAATTTCAAAATAATATTCATTTGATTCATTGTTTGAAACATTCGGTTTTATTTTAAATTAATGATTGAAAAATAACAGCAAACTTTTGTTCGATTTAATTTGCAATATTGCAATAAAATTCTCTTCTAGTAACAAATTTTGCATTGCGAGGAAAAGAAGATTTTCTATTTGAATTGTTGTTCATATTGTTCATAAATTGAAAAAAAAACATTTTTTATCGTACAATTTCATTTGAGTTTAGTGTACAATGTGTTCTAAATCAAATATAAATGTTTTGTGACGATAATTCTCCAAATGTCGCAGTTTTAGAAATAATATTTGCGTGTTTGTTTCAAATGAAGTTTGAAATATACCCGGTGTATTTTTGCCTGTCCATTTTCAATGTTTAACAAATTTCCGAACTTTTCAAGTTAATTCCTAATAACGGCAATAAATCACGTACTTATTTCTTGATCAGACGTTACGACTTTAATTACTACCAAGAATCTTCTTCGACTCGTTTAATCTTGTTCCATGTTAGTCGAGAATTTGCACGTAAATCAATAAGGATCTACTTAATCCGGATGAGTTTCATTTCCACTATTTCCACATATATTTTCGGCGAAAGGAAAAATAAATCCTGTTCTTCGGGATATAATTTCCTGATGATTTTATTTGCAAATCTCCGCAAATAAAATAGAAATACTCGATTTTAAAAAAATTAGAAAAAAAGCATTCCATCTCGATTTTTTCCCGTTCATATTACCTTCTAAATAAAAATAGGAACTTTTACCAAAGAAAATTAGAAAATAAAACAGCCAAAAAAATACAAAATTCGTGCTGTTTTAAAAAAAAAAAATGCCCTTCGCAGTAGAATTATTATTTTAACTTTAAATTTCAGTTGGCGTAAATATAAAACGTATTCGTTTTTTTCATATATCCATACGCAATGTTGGTTTTTTTTGTAAATGATCGCAAGGACCAGACAGATATAAATCCATTTTCCGGTTTATACAATCCATAAACCCATTTCATAAATATCTTTTCATATCTTCTTGTCATAAAAATCTCGATTTCGTATATAAATGAGGATTAAGAGAGTCTAAATCTGACCTATTTGACGTGATAGCTGTAATGTGGAAAACCCTCCATGGATATATAAATGAAAACACGAAAATACTCCTTGGTGCTTAAGAGATGTGCATCTACTTACTTTCTGCTAACCACACAAAGTGTTTAAAAAAATAAGCCGATTAAAATCAACTTTAGTCGAATTTTTATTTTCTATTTATACCTTTCGCTATGGAAATTGTAATATACTTATATATAAAAATTGTTTAAATCTGTAATTAAGCGGTTGATAAAAATAAGAAAAATTAAACGAAATATATTATTTATATAGGAGTATATTATTAAAGGAATATCTTATTTTCGTTACTTTAGCATTAGTCGGCTACCTTCGTGTACCGATTTCTTTCTCGCCGTTCCTTTTGGGAAAAAAGGATGTGCAATAAAACTTCTTCCGCGATTCACTCCAGAGGGATTTATTTCGGCTCGGAAAAATTACACGTATTTCCATCAATTTCTGCTCTAACCTGCTTATATAGATATTCGAATTATAAACTGATTAATTAATTGATTATTACATTGGGGACGAAATATTTTTTTTTCGAAAGTATTTCGTTTTTTCTATAGGAACTTATATTTTTATAAAATTAAGAGGACGATGACGATGTTAAAAATTGTGCATAATTCTTGTAAAATAGCGCCCGAAAAGAATTTTTTTTAGCAGATTACATTAATAGCAATTTCTTTACATTCTGTTCTATCTACATGCAAGGATCTCGTGGATTTTCTGCAGACCGTTTAGCAAATTTTCTCAGATATAAAACCTTTGCCAAAGTGAACATCAACAAAAATAACAATGGCTATTAACCTGCATAATACAGTGGCGAAAATATCCACTTAGCGTAACAGACAACGTTGCCAGCTTAGAAAAATTACATTAATCACACGTTTACCAAATCTGCATCCAATCCTCGCTAAGTAAAAATTTATACCCTGTTAAAAAAATCAGTAAGCTTTGTTACAAATCGCAAAATAAAATAGTTTTTATTACAAATATTACAATGACTTTAACGAATACAAAAGATGTTTCGCAACATTGGCAATTTCGCGCACAAATGTATGTGTATCCCCTCTTAGTTTCGGGCCATTTACGCCTACACCCTCAAGTGCTTCTTTGCCCGAATACGAATTAATAATTTGATCGTTTGTATATCTTCTTATTGATATATTATGACGAAGAAAAGCAATCATATTCTTCGCATTGACGCAAATCGCTTTCAACGCATTTTACAACTCAGCAAACAAAAAAATATTGATTTTGCGTAAGACCAGTTACAAATATACAGCTCGTTTTTTTTTAATTGGCGGAGAATGACAGAAGTATACGCATCATAAATCAAAACCGGCATAATGGCTTGACCAATTATGCTACGCTTCTGTCTTCTCCAAAGAATAAGTAGGTGTGTCCAGTGCAGAAGGTGTGCGTCCTAAGAAGTGCAATGTTGACAAATCACCACGCACAGTTATAACCATTTTATGCAATTAGAATGTATTCTTTGAAATTAATACGAAATGCAGAAAAGTTATACAAGAATATAAGAAATGTTGACAAATACTTATTATATGTATGTCATAATTAATTTGTACGATAGCTATAAAATAGTGACAAATTTAAATTCCTAGACCTAGAGTATTTTTTGTTGTCTGGCACCACTGGTACTGTATAACCCCGATAAGCACAACCCTATGCGCAGACGACTACCAAAATTCTCCGCCAATTAAAAAAAAAATGAGCTGTACTTAATGATGATAAAAAATATTCCTGTTGGTTAATCGCAAAATGTTTTTGACTTTGTACAAGAAAAATACTTCTTGTAGGAAGATAATATTCAATATAGATATCAGCTGTTCCGTTCTTCCCTGTCTTCCTTGAAGATACAGACAAACAAATTGCTGGGACATTACCATTCCTTTTGCGGGGAGAAGACAAAATTCTTTGTCAGTGAGTGATATCTTAAGTAGACAAATTTAAAGATCGCTATCTATTCAAATTGAATGTCCCCGAGCGTTATATACAAGAGCTGAAGAAAAGTTTCCTTTTCCACTACCACCACCTCACCATCTAAGTCTTTCTTCTACTCATTGCTATTTACCTCTCGACATTCAATTTATACCGCATTATTATTTTCACAATGGGATTAGCATAGACGAACCTTTTATACCAAAAATTGAATTAATAGCATAAGCTACTATAAAATTATGAATAATAATTTTTAGAAAAATTACTCGATATTTAAAGAGAAGTCCTTACTTAACAAACATTTACGCTATTTGATGGATTCTTTCTTTGCTTTCATAATTTTGTTGTTGTTGTGCGCACTGGTCGGATTTCTTCGTGGGTATTAAATTGTTCGATACGTCAATTCTATTTACAATTTTATAATAAAATAATGGATGTTCGTGGTGTGCGGCGAGATGTAAAATGAAGGAAACCAAAGCTTCTTACAGGTCGCAAGGTTTTTGCAACGCATCGATAGCTTTTGATCCTTTCAAGTAGAAAACATATTGATTACTACTTACCAACGCAAGATGCCTTCATTTACATTTACAAAAACTCGTGCGTATTTAAATTTAGATTGATATATAATGAACCATGTTATCACATAATTCAACGTTTGGTCACCCAATGTTTTTTTTTTTAAAGCGTGTAATTATTTTTTGCGCGTGTTCAGTTTTATTTACTTTTTTGGCATATTAATTTTTTTTTTTAAATTGGTGTTCCTTTCTCGAGGGGAATTCATTTTTTTTGAAGAAGTGAAACTTATATAGGCGAGGTAGGGCAAAGTACACGCGCATGCGCCGCGTGTACTGTGTGCATACGTAGCATAAGGCAACCAGTAGACGCTTGCGTATTTTATTATATATTACACAAACACAGCTTAATCATTTAGCTAACAATTTGTTTATCAAATTCGCGACGAGCAGGTTGAAAGAATGTAAATTTTGTGTATGATGCACTAGTGGGTGCATTTCTATTTGTCGATGGCTCAGCTGTATCAGCATTTCAGCATGAATTGCACACTATCATACCTTCAATGATAATGGCTGGAAACGCAGTATGTAAAAGTTGCTCGTGCTTAGGATCAACAGGTTTCACATCGTTCTTAAACCATATTCGATCACATACGGAACACACTGTACATAACGGATTATTGAAAAATTGTTTATCAAATTCGCGATGAGCAAGTTGAAAGAATGTAAATTTAGTGTACGATGCACTAGTGGGTGCATTTCTATTTGTCGATGGCTCGCTCAGCTGAATCAGATTCATTTCGTTGATCTCTCACACCGCGTATATCTTCACGTGCCTGAATCAGAGGCATTCAAATTCTCTATACCACTCACTGTGTCCTCACTTAACGACGGTACCGATTCATCCAGTGTATTTGAGGTCGTTGGAAGGTTATGTTGTCCACCGTGTTTCTTTAACGCCCTTTGCCTGGCTCGATACTCTTTACTTCTTTCCAAGGTACTTGTTGGCACTTTTCTTGGTGGTTTATTCGCTTTCTTCCGTTCTCTAAAGGCTCGCACTCTGTCTGTACTTGTCTTTTTCTCCATTTCACTTTTCACACAATTGAAATTATGTGAAAAAATATATATAAATATTTGAAGAAAAAAAAAAGCAATGCATAAAATCAACTTTTCATAGGAGCTAAGAAGTTTCACTTCTACCGCGTGAAAGTCTCACGCATACTTTTTTTTAATATATTTTTCAGTAATAAATTACGACTTGCCTACTTTCTTATTTGCGAAAGATGCTTTCAATTTCCCTTTTCATTGGTATGAGGAAAATATGTACATTTTATCGTTTGTATTCATACCACGACTTGCCACACGAGTTTACTTTCCACAATTTCCATGTTATAAACGTGTTGAATATTCATTTTTTTTATGGTTCATTCTTGCGCAACAAGAATTCCTTCGCGCGAATTTCATACAACACCACCGCAAATATTTATCTGATCATCGAATTTTAATATTAACGCGCCGATAGATTCATCGGTCGACATTAATCTCGTAATGTCCCATTTAAAATACAAATGTTCCCACCCACTTTCCAACCGACAACATTAACAAATCTAATTTTAATTCTGGAATATCAATCATTACAGCTACAAATCTTATAACAAACGCGCCAAGATTTTCGCATATTAATCTGTGAATTCTCCAAAATCTGATGTGCAACTTATTAATTGCCGTGCAATTTATACAACGGAGGCAAAGAATGGTTTTAAATGTTCCGATAGATAAACCGATTAGTTGCGCTAACATATTTTATTCTCGTCCTAAACTCTACAGTAGAGTGTCTCGATAAGACAGCTAATAGAGCGGAAGTAATGCCAGCGTGGTGAGAATTGAACTGCTTTACGCAAGAAGAAGAGATCTGATACAGGATGGAACAAATGGGGTGTGTTATCGATATTCTTTATCGAGCTCGTCGTATTTGTTCCATCCCGTAGATGCTGACGTTGATACAGTTCGAAGACGCAACTCCCAACAGCTCCTCCTCAACTGCAATGTCAATTTGGCCAGTTGGTACTTGGCAAACATTATTATCTCTTTCTGCCTATGCATATATGAAGAGATTTCACTCTACAGCCTGTCTAACTAAATATCTAAATGTCTGCAAAGCTTACTCAATGTTGCATCGTTTTTAAAAATATATTTTATAATGCGTGTCTTTATTACAATGACTTAAGATATGATAAATGGTATATAAATTAAATTATAGTGGAAAATTGAAATGAAACTCAAAGATGAACGGAATTCGTAAATTAAACTGTGCATCAAAGAGATTTATGAATAAATTTCTTGGAGATCCAGGAGCAGATTCATAAAGCCTTTGTACCGTAAAATATTCCAATTTTCACAGCCAATGAAACGCGAAATACCTTCTTACATTTCTCCAACGTATCGCTCTTAACTTTATATGCAGTTACACTTACAAAGTTTCACAAAATTTGTATTTATTCCGTGTATGTCTTTGCTCTCGAAACAGCGTTTCTTTCTAGTGCTTCGTTAATATATTTTTCGAAAAATTCCTTCTGAAACGATACTAAAGTCATTCAAATAAATTTAGATAAATCTTCTTCAGTTTATTTATCGCCGTTTTTAAGTTCTAAGCGAAGTTATTGTAAGTTTTGGTCTACAACTCTCAAGTTTTACTCACCTAGAAAGCCTGGTATCGCACCCAGCGGCATCACAAACAGGCTGACGAGCAGATCGGCCATCGCCAGTGACAAAAGGAAATAGTTGGTGTAGTTGCGTAGCCGACGGTCGAGCAACACGGCCAGACAAACGAGTATGTTTCCCAGGCCGCCGGCCAGAATGAACACTAACACAAACAGGAAACTCCAGTCGGTACGGTGCACTTGATGGTGCCCAATGGTGGATGAAAAGAAGTTTTCCTCATCGTGGCATCGCCATAATAAATCTGTATCGTCGCCTAAAGAACGGTGCAAGAGAAGAGAAACGACGATTTACTTTGCGATTATATTTTTGGATTTGATTGATCTAATAGATACTTTGTAACATAGATGAGAAGAGCCATAGATCCAAAGATTTTGAAAACGAAATTTTATATGGCTAGCTTTAAAGAATTGCTGGACCTCTGCAAAATTTAAATCATCTAGAAACAGCAAAGTAAATCAACGTCCTTTTTTGCAATGCCAAAAATACCTGCGAACAAATCGCCTACGGCAAAGTTACTCATATTCAACACCTGCAACATATCGCATTGGAACGCACCACTTCCATTCAACAAAACACTTTGCAACAACCGCACAATCATGGCACTGTTATTGGCACCACTATCACTATCGAAACAACTAAACTGACTATCTATCTGTGTACACCAGAATTGTGTTGGAACGTTTTGGACCGGTGACGAGGAGCGATTGGTGAAGTTGTTGCCGAAGGCGTGTGCTCTTTCGGCGATGATGTCGCCAGGACACGACAGCATCAGCGACGTGGTCCAGTTGGTGGTGTGGTGGTAGAGGTCGGTGTCGCTGCTGTGCTGATTGTAGAAAGGAATGCATCGCAAGAAGGTGAGGTTGCTCGAGGGAGATTGTGTTGGTAATATCGACGAGGAGATCGGTATCGATGCCGCTGTGAACATGTTCTTTAGCCCATGGCGAGTAGTTTGAGGCCGTGCTGGATGTAAAGTGGTTGTTGCGAAGACATGACTTCCTATGCAAAAAGAAACGCACTTAGATGGTTAGAAGATGTCGAAATATTGTAAACAAATCTTTTAATACTTCATTTTCCAAGAAGTGGAAGTATCCAAGTATTCAAAATACGTTAAAGACACATATATGGAATTTGAAAGGCATTCATGAAGATGTAATAAAAATCATCCGTAATGCAGACAGCATGTAATATTTGGTGAAAATTGTAAACATTACTTACTTTCATCGCCTCGATATATGATTTGTAACAGAAGCGGTACAACGTGACGTTTTGTCAAGGGAACAAGCTCTGCTACACATGCAATATATTCGCCTCTTCATTTCTATTCCGCCACATCTTAAGATGTCTTATACTCGTGCATGCATGCACACACGGCATACGCCGAAACGACATATATTTGGTGTGCTAGTGTGACAATAGAATAAAGATGAACAGTGAAAAATCCGCCAGCTCGCTACGAAAGTGGATTACCATTCCTCTCTGTTCTTTTTCCACGGCCGTGGGATTTTCATTGTGTAAGCTTATCAACTTGTCACGTTACACGAGAACCGTATCGGGAAAATAGTCCCGTGGAAATTAAATCGGCATAAATTATTCGGGAAAATATTTCTGCAGTATTGAATTTCTTCACATCGTGCTTCTTTTATCTTTGAATGTCGTGTTTGAAATACCAATATCCGAAAGTCTCATCCACAAAGATAAAAAATGTCTACATCTACTTAAAATGAATACTATCCAGAATTAGTGGGTATTAAATTCAATCGATTACTTTTTTCACCTTTGGCTCTATTTGATACACATTAAAAAAGATTACAAGATGTACACCTATGATTTATGTCCTCCTCGAACGTTTGAAATCAGCAGGTGTTCAATGAAATTAAATCATGACAAGCAGGAAGTAAACTATATCCATTTTTATATCTTCAAAGTTTATAAGTATGAAAATAAAGTCTATATTCCAAAATGGTTTCCATCAAAAAAAATTCTTATCTTCTACGAAAGGATTGAACAAATTTCATATCCTTGCTGAGGAAATTTGGAGAGAACCAATTGTAAATTGCAGCTGAAGTAATTTTAAATCGCACACGTTACAACTTGCACAGGCAAGTCTACTGCGGAAGATTTTCGATGATGGGCACTATACGTGTACAAAAGACGTACCAAGGCACATCACTCGTGCGCATATTGACAGGTTTAAACTGGCGCCAGAGGTATGGAAAGGTGCACTTCAGTTCCTCACCATTAACTCGATATCCTTACACCGTTCAGTGAAGTAGGAAAAATATCAAATCCATGTTTGTATAGAAGGGTAACTCGAGTCCTCTACTTCGATTGACTTTTTCATTTTAGCTACTCAACAATAGCATTTGTTGAGTTCGCGGTCAACTGATGAGCATTCTACAATCTTATTTCATATAATGTTTGCAGGTGGGAGTTATTTTATGGAATCTGCAAATAATAAGTGAAACCCATCGTTGGGTGTACGCGTCCACTGGTGGTTAACTAATTCATTATTTCAACACGAAGTAGCGCAACAAGTGATTTTTATTGATCACGCGCTGAATTGCACTCCGTTAAATTTGATTCTATTTAAAAAAACTGTTGATCTTCCCTATACATTTTCCATTCGACGTTACCGTGCTAATAATGGTATTTCCTGACATAATTCAATTAATGGGTACATGGAAGATCACATGGTCGAATAGACGGTCGGGCTCGATATAAATTCTTCAAGGAAAGCTATTTTCCAATTACATTTATTCGGGTAATTGACATTCTCCTATCTAGAATCTCCTGACTAAGACCGACAAGACTGTAGATTTAATATTAGTTAATTTTAAGTACAAAACGGACGAGACATACATGCCGTGCCAAAAGTAATCAGCAATTCTTATTAAATGTTTAATACAAGTGGAAACGATGATCTATGCAATTGCTAATTTCCAACGTTATAAACGTAATTTAAGAAATTATTGATTCAATGAATGCCCACTTAATAAATATCTATTGACCTATTTTATTCACATAATTTCCTGGAGGAATTTGAAACGATCCCATTTGCTGGAATGGCTCTTGATTATACGAACATCAATAAACGCCAAACACTCATATTTATTTACACTTTTCCATTTTATTATTGTTTAGTTTTCCCTGTTTATTTCCATGCCACATTTATTTTTATTACGATCTGTTTACGACAACGCAACTCTCAATATAGGAAATATTTACAAAATGCCAGGAAATATTGTCCGCCGACGCATTTTCTGTATTGTACAATTTAATACTTACTGTTAACCTTTTCGATATTCTCTTCGGTACGTCGTATTGATGTAGGCAGATCAAACAGGCGTTATTAAACGCTTATTTAATTGTTTCACTTGCACAACGATATTACAAATTTCTACCTACCTGAAAATCTCAAGCTACAAGCTTAATGAAAAATCGTCAGTGATATGTAATAATTGTAATCTTCAATGTAAAATTTTCTTTTAATAAAAGCTTTTGGATTAAACGTCGTTTAATCATGAAATCGTCTATTATATTTTGCTATTCTGGTGCCTTAACTAAGTTTATATCTATACAATTAACTATCTCGTTGAAATTGCTTAATGAAAGTGTAAACATTATTTAGGCGAGACTATAGACATACTACAATAGAATGTAGAGGTATTTTAGTGATACATTTTAGGCTTGAACAAACGTTTTTATTCAAAAAAATCAATCGGCTCTGGTCGGTATTACTCGGCGCTATAATAAAATATATAAGGCCTTAGTAGTGCGCGCTCGTGTCTCGTTTAAACAGAAAGTTTCTATCTTCAAAAACAATCATTTAAAAAATTATGTGAATATAGTAAAATTAAGCACATTTTTGCCTTTTATGTTTCGCATCAAATATTACAGTAAAAGAATTTTTTTAAGTCTTTTTTGATAGTGTACAGAATTACCTCTTCAATAGCTTTTATAATTACGAGAAGCGTAATGGTAAATATTTTGCTTCTCAGTATTTTTCGTTCAGTTTCTTTTACAATTCTTTCATAGTTTGGCCGTATCTGTTCAATATACACACAAACATTCAGTAGCTGAAGACATGTTGTTTATATGTCCTTTTGTGTCGCAAATGCATTGTTAGTGCCGCTACGTGTTTGTATGTGTCGAACCTCTTATGCGTATATAGTAGGTCATAAATGCGGCCATTTATTTGGCCTTAGTATTACTGTCAAATATTTAATTTAACTGAAAATGTTTGCTACGTGTACATATGTCCTGCCACTATTCATTATGGCATTTTGCCAGTGATCCCAAAGTAAATTGAGCGGCATAAGAAGAATGTTAAATCTGTTATAATCTGGCAAATGGACGTGTTAAAAGAATTGTTGTTTTTGCTAACTGTTTAAAATTTGAAGAGAAACATGATTTTCGATTTTGTCATCAGTAGATTTAATGTTTTGAATTGCTTAAGACTCAGGTTTATGTTTTTTACCACAGTGGCAAAGGGCAAAGCACATGTCATTTATTACAGGATCATTTCCTTTAGCCATCGTCACAAGATAGCTACTACCCTATCCATCAGGTTATCCATTATATAAAAAGTTATTTTCTTAGTCTTTATTTAACTTCTTAAAGATGTTGTCAACATTCCTTATCTGTGGATGTATAAATTATGCGCTATGAAGATATGAAATGGTAGTTTAAGGAGCAGGGTCCTTTGATTATATATCCTCCTCATGCTTGAATAATTTAAAAATAATTGAAAATTTCGCGAATAATCAGGCAAATAATTAAGTTTGAATGAGAAATTGTCTCGAGCTCGAGGATCTTAGTTAGCAATTAATTTTTATTTCGTACAAAATATTGGATTATAAATTAGTTTTATTTAAGATTGTTAAAAAATTCTTTTTGGCGTGCAGGTTTGGGAGCTCTGGTTAAGTTAAAATTGCTGTCTACTCAAAAATAGAACATTATTTATGTTGAACCATTATTGAAAAAGCTTTGATCGTAATCGAAAATTAATTTTCGAAATACAATTAATTTTCTGAAACTCTTTCTACACAAATAGATTTGATATTCTTACTTACTGTTAATATAAATATGAGCTGCCGTTTCTTCGTCAAAATAAAAACTGAATTCAAATAAATTTAACAATAGTGTAAAAATTCTACGTAAAAAGACTCAAGAGTTTTCTTGTTTAATAGCAATAACTTAATTTGAACAAATGTCACCTATTGTGACTTGGAGGTATCTTTGTATATAAAGAACAAGCGGTCCGACATTGATGTAATATCGTCCTTTCAATAAAAATCTTTGCCAGTAAGGCACGTTTGCTTAACAAATGATGGCTTTCGTCGGTAAATTAAGTACAACAATATAATTCGTTCTTATCGAAGATTTTCCACTTGAGAGGTGAAAGAAAGGACGCAACAGCAGCGAAAATAAAAGCCCCGAACATTAGAATAATATCATAAGGAATATATCTACAAGATAAACCGTGAAAAAGACTTGGATATTTCTCGAATTACTTGATTTTTTGTTGAAAATAAGTAATGTTCGTACGATTTTTACAAACCAGAATTTAAGACAAATTTTGTTACATTGCGATAAAATGAAAGTTTTGATAAAGTCTTGAGCTTTCTCTACGTATTGATGTCTAAACGATATTTCGTTCTAATCAATGTGGAATTTTAATTAGCGGTTTCTAAAAAAATCCTCCAACGTGTTAATATCACGACATCTGAAGATTCTACTCTTGATTCATCAATACTCGAGCAATTTCCTATAGTTCGTTGTCAGGCACTAACGAAACGCAATTGTTCCATCACCTACAAGAGGCTTAAAGAACGACAGACGCTCGATAATCACCCCACAACTAATTTACTGGTAAATTTTTTTGTGGCATTTCGAAGCTTCCGCAAAGAAGCTTGAATTCACCGGGCATTTCCACACTGCACATTGCGCGTAAATTAACGATAATAATTGTCATTAGTGCTTGTCATTAAGCTTGTTTTTTTGGTATGTAATTCTGCGAGAAAGTTGTCACATGAGGAAATGACGATGACGAGGAAAATTTGTTCCGCGAGTCACTGGTTTTTATGAAAGTGTTCGTTAAAATTTTACATCTCAATTGATTAAAACCTCAAAGGAATATCAAGTGGTAAGAACTAAAGAAGCGCTTTTTGGTTTATTTGTATTTTTTCTTGCTAGGATTTCTTTCATTGTTTTCCCCTAAGATGGTCATCTTAAAAGGACGTCAATCTAAAAGGGATTAATCGTGTTTTTCTTTCATTTAAAACGACTCAAGTTTGAAGAAAATCAAAGATAAAGCGCACAAAACCTTAGTCCATGATTCAAAACGTTACGATAAATATGCTAAATGTAATATTTCATTTTTATTTCTGATTTTCCGTGTCTGAACTAAATAAAACTTCGATTAGTTTATTGACTGGAGAGTTCTGTCGTCCATGTCGGGTAGAATCTATATTTTTGTATCGTCCTTTTATTTGATTTCCTTCGGCAGAGTAAACGTATACCAAAAATAAATAGAAAAACAATCTTATATAAGAGACGACTAAAACAAATAATACAACAAAATGGATGAATCAAAAACTGACATTTAGTTTAAAGTTAAATACATGAAAACATTTTTTTTGTTAAATATATTATTTTGATTTTTACACTGCTTTTACACATTTTTACATTGCTTCATTAACGAATGCTTTGTAGTATTTCTACTGCTGAAGAGTAAACAAACAAATCCGTTCCCAGTGAATTTGTCAGTGTACCTAATTTACTAGGACTTATTGCACTACACACCAAATCCCTTGTATTATTCAGCAATAATTTTTAAACAACAAAAACTTTCAACAATTCATTACAAATCGCATTAAATTATCGAATTGCTATTTTTAAAAGTGAAATTATTTAATTTCTATCGAAAAGATCAGTTTGGTTTTAGGAAAAACAGAGGGACGAGGGAGGCGATTCTAGCACTGAGAACGGTAGTAGAAAAAAGAAAGAGGGTAGGAAAGGTAACTTGCATAGCTTTTGTAGATTTAGAAAAGGCATTTGATAATGTAGATTGGGACATAATGTTTAGAATTTTAAAAGAAACGGGTATAGATTATAAGGATAGGAGAATAATTTTTAATTTATATAAACACCAAACTGCCTTAGTTAGAATTGAGGGGGAAGAAGAGGTAACAAAAATAGGGAAGGGAGTTCGGCAGGGATGTACACTTTCACCGTTATTATTTAATCTATATATAGAAGATGCAATAAACAAAGTAAAAGAAGAGTATAGTGTAGGTGTGAATGTACAGGGAGAGAAAATATATATGTTGATATTCGCCGACGATATAGCTATATTGGAAGAAAGCGAAAAGAATTTAGAAAGGGTATTGAATGGTATGCAGGCAGTATTGACTAGGGATTTTAACATGAAAATAAATATAGGTAAAACTAAAGTGATGAGGTGTGACAAAAAGGAATGCAGTAGAAAAATGAGGATCACAATAGGAGATAATAGAATCGAAGAAGTGACAGATTTTTGTTATTTAGGCAATAGAATCACAAAAGATAATCGAAGCAAGGTAGATATAAAGTATAGGATAGCACAGGGTAGGAAGGCATTCGTAGAAAAGGAACAGATTTTAAGATCAAATATTGACTTGGGTATTAGAAAAAGATTACTGAAGATATATGTTTGGAGTGTAGCACTGTACGGGTGTGAGGCGTGGACTATAGGAAAGGAAGAGAAGCGTAGATTACAAGCATTCGAAATGTGGTGTTATAGGAGGATGATGAGGATTGGTTGGGAAGATAAAGTAACAAATGAAGCTGTACTAGAGTTAGTAGGGGAGAAGAGAAGTATTTGGAGAGTGTTACAGCGTAGGAGAGACAGATTAGTAGGGCATATTCTTAGGCATGGGGGGATTATGCAATCGATCATAGAAGGTAGAGTGGAGGGAAAGAGAGGGGTAGGTAGGCCTAGATTGGAGTATGTGAGTCAGATAGTTGAAGACGTTGAGATTAATAGCTATAGGGAGATGAAGGGATTAGCTCAGGATAGATCGGCATGGCGTGCTGTTTCCAACCAATCTTTAAGATTGCGGACTCTTTAACTTAACTTCTATCGAACGAAGCGGCTCTACTCTTCATCCTTATTCCGATATCGCGCAATTTGTTTGCTCTGGCGCCTTCAAATCGAATAATTCGGTTCGGCATGGGTAAATAAATAAATAATGCTTTTCTGTGATTTCGCATATTCATTCATACAATGATAAACGCAATTGTTATTAACACCTTGGGCTGTCTTCAACAGGACTGAAGAAAACCACCCTTGTAGTTTTGTTCAATTAACTGTGAGTTCAAGTAACTGTTCAATTCGCTGTGAAGTTGTTTGTTTTATTTCAGCAATAATATATTTAAAACATTTGGACAAGCACAAAACAGATAATTAAATTTACAAATTAGAACGACCATTATTTCGTTACACTGATTTTTTCTTTCTTGTTTCTTGTTCATTCAACAATCTGCTTTATTACAACTTAAGAGAACCTATTACGTGATAAAAGCGATAATTAATTTTTTTTCCATAAAAATTTCCAACGAAAATTCATGAAGAACTACATATCCATACGGTGCTTTTTTTGGTAAGGACCTCTTGTAAATAATTACTTCAGCTAGAGTCGCGTACTTTTAGCACAAGAATTTCGTATAATAATATTTGTCGTCCTTATATCGTGTTTTATATATTTCATATACATTCCTCTTGTCCACTAGATTTTGCATATAAATACTCGTTCAGGATGATGCAGGACTAAAAGGTATATCCTTTCGAAATACACTCTCCTTTGTCCAATATATTTCGCTGTTATTTTCTTCTAATTTATGGAGATTACATAACTAGAGATTATTAATTTCCTACAAATTTCGGTAATTTATACAAATTTTCGCAGCAGCTGGATATTTTAAATATCCTCACTTTATGCTACATAATTTACATTTTTTTACTTTATCGGATTTTTTTGCTTTGTTTGATAAATGATTGCGAATTTATAAGCAATTTGTTTGATATTTTTATAGCTTGATGGATAATTCTGTTGTCATTCAAAGTTAATATTGTATATTAATGATGCAATATTTAAATACCATAAATTCCAGGTAATATATTTATTAACAAGAACACTTTTAACACAAGCAATAAATTTCGGAATATCCAAAATATATATTTTTATATACGAAATCATCATTTTTTTAATAGTAATTTTTATGATTAATTTATTAATCAAGATTTGTATAAAACAGGGATGAGTTTTATAATTAATAAATATACACAGGAAATTTTTTAATTATATAATATTGCAAAAAAAATCGTTAGTATAATTAAAATCTATCATCAGTAATTAGTATTGAAAAATCTACCGTTGTATTTTAACTTGTTATGCCAAAGAAAAAAGTTTAATAGCCATAATTAATATACTTCTAAAGTGATAATGATTATACAATCATAATTCGTTTAACAACGTTTGATTGTTATAAAAATCCAATAAGCAAAATGATCGTAAATAAATGAAATATTGATAGTAGCTTATTAAAAGAACGTACTATTTACGAAAATGTATTTTTTACATTATAAATTCCGTTTATATTGAAGCAGAATTGTATATTACAATCAAAAAGCTTCGATCTCGTTGTCATCTCATTCGTATCAAATAACTACAACCTTGGGTACACTTTAAATTACAAAATTGGTCTTCAGATCATCATGCACATTTCCTATGTAGTAATCAACGTATTCGCCCAGCACATTTAAAATTTACTTTCATTTACCATCGCAATCAATGCAATTAATATACTTCATCGTAAATGTGCCCGTTTTGTTGGCGGCGATTTTTATTTTGACCAGGTAATTTGATTAATCTCAATCGCATGTGTGGTATAAAATTGTTTATGTATCAAGAATACAAGAATACCTTCGTCTTTATATATCGTCGATACAAACAATTTTTTTCCTCCGTATTTACCCGGTGATTTTGTTGTTCCTTGTTTTTTTTTCGGAATATTCAGATCGCCATCAACATTAATCGCAAAACAATTTTTTTAAATATTTTTTGAACTAAATGAAGTTTCTCAAAGCATTATTATTGTGAATAGTTATTATATAGATTTTTTTTTATTGTAAAATTTTCGCTTTTCATGGAAATTGGATCTTTGGTAAAACAATTCGAAGAAAATATATTCGTGTAGATTTCCAGAAAGGCCAGAAACTTACAAAAATTCACAATGCGTCAGAAGGTTTAAGAACATTTAAAAAAAAAATTGTTTTTGACTAGAATACCAGCATAAATGAAATTTCTGCTTAATTAACTATTTAATTATTTTATTGTACGAGCTATTTTTTGCGTTAAAATTACGAAACTAATCTCTTTTTGTCTGCTTCATTGTAAATGTTTTTGTGTTATTAATAACTAATTAAAATATCTACACTGAGATCGCGAAATAAATTTAAATTAATTTCTTTCGGTCAGTAACAAAAGTATACTTAATTTGTTAGAATTTTCTGCTATGGCAGCTAAGCTTATTCATATTGCTTAAAATTAACTATATTGCTTCGAGTTATGCTTTTTTGGTAAGTTTTCAATACCTGTAACACTTGACGTAAGTTTTTCCCGAACTTTAAAACCACTTTTTCACATGTTCCGCCAAGAAGTACTTATTTTTAAAAATTAATCATCACAAAACTAACAAAGTAACTTTTAAGCAATTGTTTATAAACACGATAGTCCTCCTTACATTTCTTGTCGCCGCAAGATTCGCGTAACGGAAAAGCGTCGCGACGCGCGCTTTCCACCGATGCACGCTCTTCTGTCGGATCTTTAGTGCTCGCGTCCAACGCCAGAGTCATACTAGCGCTCCAATCGCCTGCCCTATCTATACCAACTAATGCACCCACCATCGTCACATATAATATGCAAAGTAAAGTCCACCTCTGCGAATCTTTGACCTCACGCTTCAGTCAACTAGATACTAATAAAACTGATTCGCACATCCAATCACATGTTATCTCGTCCTCAATTCATCCTCATCAGTCAACGATTTTAGGGGTACATTTGATTAGGGTTTCCCAAATTTAGACGACATGATAAAAGGGTAAATGATCTTGGTCGAGGTTTCCCAAACTGCAAAAAGATCAGTTGAGCTATTTGAAAATTTCTTCTGATTAACAATTTTTTTTTTGTCAAGTTCCTTTATCAACGGTAACAGAAATTTAATTTAACTTTAATTTCATTGTGCAGATTTAGAAACTCAACACAGAATCTGTGTACAGAAATTTGATTAGGGTTTCCCAAATAAAGACGACTTGATGAAAGGGTAAATGATCTTGGTTGAGGATTCACAAATTGCAAAAAGATCAGTTGAGCTATTTGAAAATTTCTTCTGATTAACAATTTTTTTTTGGTCATGTTCCTTTATCAATGGTAACAGTAATTTAGTTTAACTTTGATTTCATTGTGCAGATTTAGAAACTCAACACAGAATCTGTGCACACAAATTTGATTAGGGTTTCCCAAATGAAGACGACTTGATGAAAGGGTAAATGATCTTGGTTGAGGATTCTCAAACTACAAAAAGATCAGTTGAGGTATTTGAAATTTTCTTCGTATTAACAATTTTTATTTGGTGATGTTTCATTATCAACGGTACAGTAATTTAGTTTAGCTTTAATTTCATTGTGCAGATTTAGAAACTCAACACAGAATTTGTGTATACAATTCGTAGTAATGCTATTATTAAAGTTTGTAGTACATCGTCTAAATGAGGAAGTAATAAAATTACACTTGATAATTCAAAGGCGAACAGGCGAGTTGTGTGGCGGCCTTCGGCAACATAGAAACTTGGTTGCCCAGTGACCAGTGTTGCTGTTCTCATAAAGCTATCGGAAAGCTAGTTTAATACAAGAGCAAATTGGGACATCCCATCCCATCAAATGAAGACGTGAAATGGGAATTTACACGATTCATTTAATTTTAATTTCGTACTTACAAAAAATGATAAAACATGAAATTTTTCACTTAATTCATTTTGAAATTATATCTAAAAAATACAATATTTCTGATTTAAAAAAAAGTCGTCTTGGGCAGTTTTGCCCAGTAATGATTTTGTGCAGTTCACATCCATGAAATTAATTGGGTTTTTTTTTGTATATGCTATTACAGATCACTATTTGATGTAGTTTGATGAATGCTGCGAGAATTTATGTCGAATACTATCAGGTGTTTGTGTTCGCGCTATAATGAGCACATGAGTATTCATTAATATCGAAACTTTGACGTATACATCAATATCACTCGCTATCAAATCAACCGTATTTTTGCTTGTTTGTCAAATTGCAGACGCTCTTGACTTTCCCCCTTCAAATATCACGTGCCTGTGAGCGTGTAAATATTTAAACTTTTCGAATGTTCCACGTGCACAAATTTTTCACAAGTTTCTCCAACGTCTTTCACAATCAATTTTTGTAAGTTTCGTAAACTGGCTCCCTTTGTCACACCACAAAAATGTTCTAAATTCTATTTAACGTCCTTAAACTTGATTTAAATTTACGAATCCTACAACTTTACAATACATTCACCCATAAATATTTAAACTTTTCGAATGTTCCACGTGCACAAATTCTTCAGTTTCTCCAACGTCTTTCACGATCAATTTTTGTAAGTTTCGTAAACTGGCTCCCTTTGTCACACCACAAAAATGTTCTAAATTCTATTTAACGTCCTTAAACTTGATTTAAATTTACGAATCCTACATCTTTACAAAATACATTCACCCATAAATATTTAAACTTTTCGAATGTTCCACGTGCACAAATTCTTCAGTTTCTCCAACGTCTTTCACGATCAATTTTTGTAAGTTTCGTAAACTGGCTCCCTTTGTCACACCACAAAAATGTTCTAAATTCTATTTAACGTCCTTAAACTTGATTTAAATTTACGAATCCAACAACTTTACAAAATACATTCACCCATAAATATTTAAACTTTTCGAATGTTCCACGTGCACAAATTCTTCAACTTCTCCAACGTCTTTCACGATCAATTTTTGTAAGTTTCGTAAACTGGCTCCCTTTGTCACACCACAAAAATGTTCTAAATTCTATTTAACGTCCTTAAACTTGATTTAAATTTACGAATCCTACATCTTTACAAAATACATTCACCCATAAATATTTAAACTTTTCGAATGTTTCACGTGCACAAATTCTTCAGTTTCTCCAACGTCTTTCACGATCAATTTTTGTAAGTTTCGTAAACTCGTTCCCTTTGTCACACCACAAAAATGTTCTAAATTCTATTTAACGTCCTTAAACTTGATTTAAATTTACGAATCCTACATCTTTACAAAATACATTCACCCATAAATATTTAAACTTTTCGAATGTTCCACGTGCACAAATTCTTCAGTTTCTCCAACGTCTTTCACGATCAATTTTTGTAAGTTTCGTAAAGTGGCTCCCTTTGTCACACCACAAAAATGTTCTAAATTCTATTTAACGTCCTTAAACTTGATTTAAATTTACGAATCCTACATCTTTACAAAATACATTCACCCATAAATATTTAAACTTTTCGAATGTTCCACGTGCACAAATTCTTCAGTTTCTCCAACGTCTTTCACGATCAATTTTTGCAAGTTTTGTAAACTGGCTCCCTTTGTCACACCACAAAAATGTTCTAAATTCTATTTAACGTCCTTAAACTTGATTTAAATTTACGAATCCTACAACTTTACAAAATACATTCACCCATAAATATTTAAACTTTTCGAATGTTCCACTTGCACAAATTCTTCAGTTTCTCCAACGTCTTTCACGATCAATTTATGTAAGTTTTGTAAACTGGCTCCCTTTGTCACACCACAAAAATGTTCTAAATTCTATTTAACGTCCTTAAACTTGATTTAAAATTACGAATCCTACAACTTTACAAAATACATTCACCCATAAATATTTAAACTTTTCGAATGTTCCACTTGCACAAATTCTTCAGTTTCTCCAACGTCTTTCACGATCAATTTTTGTAAGTTTCGTAAACTGGCTCCCTTTGTCACACCACAAAAATGTTCTAAATTCTATTTAACGTCCTTAAACTTGATTTAAATTTACGAATCCTACATCTTTACAAAATACATTCACCCATAAATATTTAAACTTTTCGAATGTTCCACGTGCACAAATTCTTCAGTTTCTCCAACGTCTTTCACGATCAATTTTTGTAAGTTTCGTAAAGTGGCTCCCTTTGTCACACCACAAAAATGTTCTAAATTCTATTTAACGTCCTTAAACTTGATTTAAATTTACGAATCCTACATCTTTACAAAATACATTCACCCATAAATATTTAAACTTTTCGAATGTTCCACGTGCACAAATTCTTCAGTTTCTCCAACGTCTTTCACGATCAATTTTTGCAAGTTTTGTAAACTGGCTCCCTTTGTCACACCACAAAAATGTTCTAAATTTTATTTAACGTCCTTAAACTTGATTTAAATTTACGAATCCTACATCTTTACAAAATACATTCACCCATAAATATTTAAACTTTTCGAATGTTCCACGTGCACAAATTCTTCAGTTTCTCCAACGTCTTTCACGATCAATTTTTGTAAGTTTCGTAAACTGGCTCCCTTTGTCACACCACAAAAATGTTCTAAATTCTATTTAACGTCCTTAAACTTGATTTAAATTTACGAATCCTACAACTTTACAAAATACATTCACCCATAAATATTTAAACTTTTCGAATGTTCCACTTGCACAAATTCTTCAGTTTCTCCAACGTCTTTCACGATCAATTTTTGTAAGTTTTGTAAACTGGCTCCCTTTGTCACACCACAAAAATGTTCTAAATTCTATTTAACGTCCTTAAACTTGATTTAAAATTACGAATCCTACAACTTTACAAAATACATTCACCCATAAATATTTAAACTTTTCGAATGTTCCACTTGCACAAATTCTTCAGTTTCTCCAACGTCTTTCACGATCAATTTTTGTAAGTTTCGTAAACTGGCTCCCTTTGTCACACCACAAAAATGTTCTAAATTCTATTTAACGTCCTTAAACTTGATTTAAATTTACGAATCCTACATCTTTACAAAATACATTCACCCATAAATATTTAAACTTTTCGAATGTTCCACGTGCACAAATTCTTCAGTTTCTCCAACGTCTTTCACGATCAATTTTTGTAAGTTTCGTAAAGTGGCTCCCTTTGTCACACCACAAAAATGTTCTAAATTCTATTTAACGTCCTTAAACTTGATTTAAATTTACGAATCCTACATCTTTACAAAATACATTCACCCATAAATATTTAAACTTTTCGAATGTTCCACGTGCACAAATTCTTCAGTTTCTCCAACGTCTTTCACGATCAATTTTTGTAAGTTTCGTAAAGTGGCTCCCTTTGTCACACCACAAAAATGTTCTAAATTCTATTTAACGTCCTTAAACTTGATTTAAATTTACGAATCCTACATCTTTACAAAATACATTCACCCATAAATATTTAAACTTTTCGAATGTTCCACGTGCACAAATTCTTTAGTTTCTCCAACGTCTTTCACGATCAATTTTTCTAAGTTTCGTAAACTCGTTCCCTTTGTCACACCACAAAAATGTTCTAAATTCTATTTAACGTCCTTAAACTTGATTTAAATTTACGAATCCTACATCTTTACAAAATACATTCACCCATAAATATTTAAACTTTTCGAATGTTCCACGTGCACAAATTCTTCAGTTTCTCCAACGTCTTTCACGATCAATTTTTGTAAGTTTTGTAAACTGGCTCCCTTTGTCACACCACAAAAATGTTCTAAATTTTATTTAACGTCCTTAA
Organism: Leptodirus hochenwartii; assembly: GCA_947310635.1. Taxonomy (NCBI): domain Eukaryota; kingdom Metazoa; phylum Arthropoda; class Insecta; order Coleoptera; family Leiodidae; genus Leptodirus; species Leptodirus hochenwartii. Next base: position 4,784,417 of record OX371185.1, on the reverse strand, counting down.
ACTTGATTTAAATTTACGAATCCTACATCTTTACAAAATACATTCACCCATAAATATTTAAACTTTTCGAATGTTCCACGTGCACAAATTCTTCAGTTTCTCCAACGTCTTTCACGATCAATTTTTGTAAGTTTTGTAAACTGGCTCCCTTTGTCACACCACAAAAATGTTCTAAATTCTATTTAACGTCCTTAAACTTGATTTAAATTTACGAATCCTACATCTTTACAAAATACATTCACCCATAAATATTTAAACTTTTCGAATGTTCCACGTGCACAAATTCTTCAGTTTCTCCATCGTCTTTCACGATCAATTTTTGTAAGTTTCGTAAACTGGCTCCCTTTGTCACACCATAAAAATGTTCTAAATTCTATTTAACGTCCTTAAACTTGATTTAAATTTACGAATCCAACAACTTTACAAAATACATTCACCCATAAATATTTAAACTTTACGAATGTTCCACGTGCACAAATTCTTCAACTTCTCCAACGTCTTTCACGATCAATTTTTGTAAGTTTCGTAAACTGGCTTCCTTTGTCACACCACAAAAATGTTCTAAATTCTATTTAACGTCCTTAAACTTGATTTAAATTTACGAATTCTATATCTTTACAAAACCCATCAGAGTTTCCATAAATAAATGCACCACGAAACTATTTATCTATTTCCCATTGACCTTGTGTCGCTGCCAACAAGATTTCATCCAAGTAAAATAGAAATGTCGAATAGAATATGTTTTGCAAGCTATTAACTGAACAGCTAATTATTTGTAAATCACTCTCGTGTAAAATGGAGCGTACAAATTACGCTGAGCGTACTCCATAGACTTTTGTTTCATCATCAAAATACATGCGGTTTTAGTACAAAATTTTGATGGATATCCTATAAGATTGTAGGTGCATTTTAAGAACCGTTTTTAGAATAATTAGGAACATCTAAACCATTTTAAAGGCTTAATAAGTTCAATAAAGTTCTAAGAACAGTGATTATTTTGTAATTAAATTTTCTGAAAGTTTCCACTTAATAATTGCCGAAAAATCTCGCGCGGTCACGTCAAATCGTTTCTACGTAAAACTACGTTTTTGAGCGTGTTCATATTTTATAGACAGACTTTAAGTTAGTTCAGTTAAATTGTTCTACATATTTCATAAGGCATTATTGTTGTTACTTGATGCTGTTGAACACAAGAAAATTAGTTCTGAAATTAATTTCGGCGCGGTTTCAGGTTACATTACTATTTGAGCAAATAAATTTGTTTGTTTATAATTTATCCGGTAAAATCCCATCAAAGTACATAGAACTTTACAAGACTATATGAAATACTAGTTGCGTGTGTTTGTATACTTTAGAATATTATTTTTTAGTGTAAAATATTTTGTTGGCTATACAAAAGTTTTGTTTACATTTAGAATATTTTATCTGGGTTGATTTATTTGAAAGATTATATTTTATTGTTCAAGAAATGCGTTTATTAATTTGAGAAATCCAAATAGTCACTTATTCGAAGAAATGTTTTATAGTCACCGATTTCTGTACTAATTACAAAATCAATACTTCTTCACCATTACTATGAATTTCCAACTATAATTTTTTATAATCTTCAACAAAATATGTCCATTAGCGTAAAGAAAAAGCATTATAATAAAATTATTACTATCCGCATATTTGGAGCTTTAAAACATGCGAAATTATTTTCTTCTTTTAGTTTTACATAAAAAATTTTCCTCCGCATTACAAATAATTTTTCTTCAATTTTTACTTTAACCAAACGTCGAACAAAACTTTTGAAATTTTTTTGCATTATTTTCTTTTACTTGCCACGTATAATAAATGACATTATTTCACAAATTTACTATTCGATTTATAATCTTTTTTTTTTAAGCGGGTACTTAATTACCTGCTTGCGATTCGAAGGATCAAGAATGATATCTATAAGAAAGAAATATGTTTTAGAATAAATCAACGGTTTAATTAAAGAAACATACAGACATGTTTTAAAACGTTTCACTAGGATTCTTTCTAGAAATTTCAATGGAACTAATTTGGGTCCAAAAACAGTGTAAGATGTTAGTTTGTTTAATTTGCTTGAATCTAAATCATCCGGTATGATATCGATTGATTATGATTGATGACTTTTCCATGGATGCCATATTATTTAGCAATTTGCTATTTAAAACCGAATCAATTCCGATAAAGCATCATTTATCATACACACACCAAATTTAAATACGATGCAAACATTGGCACTCGTTCTAATTTTATAGTTTCTATAAAAAATAAATATAATATTTTAAACTGCGAGCAACAAAACCTTTTGAATTTTGCAAAAACCCTCATATAACTTCTCTAACGAAACATTTTGAAAAGTGCTTTTTCGGTATTAAAATCTTAATATTACGATTTAAGAAAAATTTGTGCTTTAGTGCTTTAACACTTTTTGATCAACTTTCCAAGAGTTTCAAATTGAAAAACTCTTCTATATATTCACGTACTTATAACATATCAAATCACACAACTCATATTTTCACTAATCGAAACTTTAAGCCATATCAAAAACCATTTCGTACTTTTACTTTTTATCAAGTTTTTCTCAATCGATCATTCAGTAGTCCAAAATATTTGATATAAAACAATATATTTTATTGAAAAAATACTTCAAATCATCACAATTTTGCATCACACTAATTTCTTGTGTTTGTCCATTTGCATCTGTAACAAAAATTCTTCTAAACCATTAATATTTCTATTTTAATTCCAACTTATATTTAGAAGATATTACATAGAGCACATGGCAGATTTCAATCATTCTGAATCAGTGGTTGCGTGTATTTTAGAGAGACGGTGCGAGGGACATAAGAGGACACGCTCTGCGGAGGACGTCGTGCAGGCATCCAGTGCCAAGCTTAATGTCATCATCTAATCGAATCAAAACATGGAATGAAGGCATTAATTTTAAATCGAAAGGACGTCGTCATATTGTGCGCGGTAGTAGCTTTAAGGATCAATGAACGGCTGAATATTATTATCAATTATCTATCAAGCTGATATGCTGCTTCATCAGTATTGTATAGGGTATTCAAGAATTATTGTTGATGCTTCTAAATAATGTAAAAAATATTGTTTGTGTTTGTTAAATGAATTGGGGGCAGGTAAATAAGGTGTGGTCTTTCAAAAATGTGTTCTGAATATACGCTGTATTATTTGCTGAAATATGGAAACTCGGAGGACGGGGTGGATATTTGTTGGTCACATCACCTAATTTGAGGAGGACCCTTGACCACAGAGCAGATGCACGATGATAGACCACAAACAAGGGAGGCAACTTCTCTTCGTGCTCCAGCTGCGATGCAATGCTTCAACTTCGATGATGATGGCATTCCCCTATATAGCTCAGGTGCAGGGCTTATATTCGAACATTAATCAAGGAATGCGGATTTACATAACTACGTAGATCGGTGTCAAGATGCACTTCCTGAAGTGCTCCAGATGTATGGTATATCTCAGTTTGTCACCTATTCTAGTTTTAACCATCAAAAATTACATTTTTCCAATGATGAGTGGATTTTATATCAACAATCATCGATGCGAACAGATTTTGTATCCTATCACGAAGGACTATCTTCGGCTGAATGCTAAAGACTAAAAGGCGATTAATGCATACAGAAGCGTACGTACAATATGGCTGGAAAATTAAATCCGCAACGAAATGGCAATGGAAATGGGCAAAGGAAAAGTTTCACACACACGTACATATAGCATTGCCAATGAAACTCGTAATGTAACAGTAGATTTCTATAAAACGAAATTAAGGCAAGGTTTTCACAAGCCCGTCCCGCATTGCAGTGGCGGAGATGTTTAAAATTCGTAATGTTTCAAAAGAACTCGATTATACACACCAATTTCGTTTTTAGTTTAGCATGTGTTTCATAAAAACGATTATGAAATTATATGGACTAGTTGAAAATATATTTAATTTCCTTTATGTACGCCGCTGATTCGCAGTATATTCGAATTTATTTGTATAAAATGTAATTTGCCAATTCCAGTAGTCATTTTGGCCGAAGCGTTTGTTGAATGTAAGAGACTCGACAAATATGTCCCGCAAAATCGGGAAAATTCATTAAAAGAAATTCGTTATGCGAGTGCTCCTCCAGACCACATAATTTTGGCTTGAAAAGAAACCCACTTCAATTATCCTTTCTTATTCAACCAGACTTTTACGTTGGCGCGAAATATTGGGGCGATCGAAGCGAATTATTAGTTCACAAAATCCATTTCGCAATGAAAAGTACGCAGCTTTAGCAATTATCTGCGGATTCCATTTCTTTTTTGGTTTTCTATTTTAATTGCAGCATATTTTTTGAACCACCCACTTCTTTTTCTGTAATATGTCTTCGCGGATATCTAACAATCCTCCTAATAATATATCTAAAAAACTATTGCGCTAGGACCGACCCTTGCGGAACCCCCCCGCAACTCACGCATGTCCATTCTTTTTGCAGAACGCCAGAGCAATGTCCAAGTGTCGTGTCACTTCTGTCAGAGAGTTACAATCCGCACGTCCGTTACGGGTCCGCCATGGCCCTGGGCATCGCTTGTGCTGGCACGGGCAATCGGGACGCCATCGCCCTTTTGGAGCCGCTCATTCAGAACGATCACGTGCATTTCGTACGGCAGGGCGCGTTAATCGCCAGCGCCATGATCCTCGTACAACATACAGATCAAACGTCCCCAAAAACAACATTCTTTCGTGATATTTTCAATCAGGTGATTTCTAATAAGCACGAAGATGTTATGGCGAAATTTGGAGCGATTATGGCGCAAGGTAATCGATTTTGAAGTTGCAATTCTTTTGATACTTGATGAAATTATATGCTACAACTGCGTGTATAAATAATACATAAAAGCTTTTTGTAAGTTAATCCGCAAATACTACAACATTTCCTAGATTATTCATTTCATGCAAATTCGATCCGACAGCGCGCAGCATTATTCAAATAACGCTTCGTTTCGCATGTCTTGTACAACTCACCATCATTTATGTATTTCAAGAGATTTCGGGCAATGCAAATAGTGTGATACAACTGAATTATAACTTGTAATTAACACGTTTATACATTTTAATGGGAACACCGGCCAGTCGAGGAACTGCAATAAAACTATACCTCCTTCTGCTTTGCTTCTAGTTCGCTTAACATGTTTCAATCAATGGTTCTTTCACATCTCACGCAAGTTTTGCAAAGTTTTATTTTACATTTACTCGAATTTTTCATCGGATTGTACAATTCAAAGTTGTTAGTTGATCAAATTCAAGCAGACAAACTTCATAAACACGCGCTTGAGTAACCTTCTGGATATGCTCCGAAATTGGGTTGTAAAAGAACCTTTAGACACATATATTCAAGCACATTAAGGTGGTTAATTTCGTAACACGATTACTGTCATAGAATCTGGGGTGCGAATTACGAAAAACGGACTGTAAAATATAATATTACAATAATGGCAAGTCGGAGAATTTGATTTCTAGTTTGAGAAATAATATATTTTAATACAGATAAAAGATCTAGTGAAAGTTTGTTCTGCAATAATTATATTATTATGAACGAAATTTTATACAGTTTTTTTTTAAACAATTTGAAATAATAGGCTTTTTTTTGACCGTTTTGGTTTTTTTATGTCTAGATATTTGTTGGTCTTTATATTAATCGTAAAAAATATTTAAAATTCTAATCGTTTTTTTTTATAAATACCTCTGCATATAAGAAATTAGTTGCGAAAATTCCATTGTTGAAATAGATCTTTTAGCTAAGTATTTTTATTGTTCATTGTACTTAATTTGTTGGAGCTATAAAAAAAAAAATATATTATTTCGTGGGACATTTTCCAATTAATTTTTAAAGGAGTGTCGTATCTGTTTGTTAAAACTGTCGCATCTTTGACTGTGATGTAATGTTGTGATAACCGCATTTTCAGCATGAACTTGGTGGTAAATTCTATGCATTCTGCAGGCATCTAGTCCACGTCTAAAATTCCATCCTATACCGCAGAATATCATCGGTTAGTGGAAAAACGGATCAGGTTCAAGGTTTAGTAAAGCTCTGAGTAAACAACGGAATCTTGATGCGCGGTCATCTAACTGCTGCGCATTTTATTAGAAAATATCATGTGTGGTTTTTATAATGATTAATTTCTTAATGGGGTGGTGAAGATATTGTTGGGATGGGGTAAAGGTTCGGGGACACATCACAGTAGAGGCGGAAATGTTAGCATTTACGTAACAGCATCACAGTTCACCTGATATAATATTATTTTGCTGTAATGAAGAAGGAAATGTGGCGAGCTGATTCACCTGAATTCCTAGTGATATACAGGATGATATTATATACTACCAGACGTATTCGCTTATTCGATTTTTAATCAGTGTGATTTTACATAAATGAAAAGCCTCTTCAACAAGTACAGATTAAGGCATTTATTTTAGATCGATGGTCTAATACAATTATCACAAATTCACTCAGATTCTATCATCATTCCATCAACTGATGTGCAAACGAGAGCCCATTTCATATCACAGAACATGCTGTATAATTCACTTTATTACTCAGATCTGATGTACATCCCCGCACCAAGTTAAATGACTAATTACCCTTTCGAATTACACCTTGGTCCATAACCCACCTCGTCTTCCGTTCAACAAATTAAACGCTTAATCGTGGCCGCAGCGAATATAGCAACCAAACCAACTGAGTCCAGGATAATTGACCGACGTATTGACTTGGTGATTTTCCTTTTGTTCGACTTGAACAGTTCCGTTGCGGCATAAATTCATGTGCTATCATTATCTGATTTCAAGTGAAATGCTGACAACTTTTCCATTTTCTAATCCGCGGTTAATCCGACAGGAAGAGCTCAGTTGTAGTTGCCGCAAATATAAGTTTTGTTTTAGACGTCAGTTGATATACAATAGTAACTTTACTAAAAGACCAACTAAAAGACCGACTCCTTAGATCTTCCAAAAATATTATCTTTTTTCCTTCGGCAGTCTTTCTCTAACCCCGTCTTCATTTAGGTATTATCGATGGTGGTGGTCGAAACGTCACCCTCAGCCTTCAATCTCGCCACGGTGGCCACACCAACACCCTAGCAGTTGTAGGGATGCTTCTCTTTACCCAATTCTGGTACTGGTTCCCTTTAGCCCATTGTCTATCTTTAGCATTTACCCCGACGTGCATTATAACCCTGAATGGTGATTTGCGTATGCCCAAGGTGGCTTTTATGTCACGCGCAAAGCCCAGCACGTTCGCCTATCCACCGCCGCTCACCGAGAAGAAACGTGATCAACGTGAAATGATCAACTCGGCCGTGTTGAGCGTATCTGCAAGACAGAAACGTCGCGAGGGGTATAGAATTAGGGCCGGAGATGGTCGATTGGAACTTGTGAGTGTGCTGTTCGAAAAATGATTATTTTTCACTTTGAAACTACAAATCCAACACTTAATAAATATTGATAGCACGACGAGTTAGTCTCCATGAAGAAGAAGGTGGCCTTGTCCGACCGCAAAGAGAAGAAAATTAAAGCTGCCGCTGGGAAATCTGAAGATAAAGTAGATGAACCTTCGAATGCTCCCGCAAGCTCTGAGGAGGCTGATTTTGAAATTCTGCAAAATCCAGCTAGAGTTATGTTGCCTCAGTTGAATGTTTTGAGTCTCGCAAGTGGCAGTTCTTATGCATCCATTAAGAATGTATCTTCCGGAGGTTAGCAAACAGTTAATTCAGTACCTCGAGTCACAATAAGTACTTTTTAGGTATTATAATGATGCGAAAGGTAAAAGATACTGAAGTTATCGATGAAGAAGAGGAAGAGCAATTCGTTGAAGAAGTTGAAGGTATTTTTTATTCTATAAATACTTGCAGATTTAATTTTATTAAACGTTTAAACAAATTTCTCACCGTAGCGTCCGATCACACATATGTAATAATTAATTAGTTAAATTCCCTTTTTGGATATATTTAATTTGACCATTACATTTCATTTTTAAACGAAGGTTAGTCGCTGATAAATTTCCGTCCAATTAAATGCGATATATAACTAAATTATAAAATTATGTCATAATTAAATACCCTAGTCTAGGACTGGTATTATATTTTTTTTTTCCTAGCTTATTGAAACGTGCCACCATATCACTGGCGAATTTATAATTAAAAGCAACAGTTTTTGCTCATGCTACATAATCAATTTCTTCTAAATAGTACAATTATAAATAAATAAGTAATCTGTCGCGTTTTTTACAAAGTATTGAATATTACAGCGTAATTGTAAATTGATATCTTCGTTGTTAGATAATTGATAGAATATCGCCAAAAAAATTTGGAGAGATGTGATTGTTTCATATCATCAATATCATTTTCTTAAATTTACGTTTCGTAATTGGTGAACACTCAATAAAGTGAATATTTAACATTCTTTTTAGGGTATGCAATCCCGTTTTTTTTTGGTTTGGTTCACCCGTTTTTACGTGTTCTTTCCTTGTAAATGTTCTGTTTTGCGAATTTCGACCATGCACTTTGCTATCGTGTAAATAACGAATTTTCAGTTTATGTGGTCCAAAATGTCGTAAAACTTATTCGCGAAAGCATTTCATCTATTCATTTTATATATAAAGAATTGCTGGACATACTCTTTAAATTTGTATCTGGACCTCGTACATTTTTTATATATAAATCATTGTTCTAATTTTATACAAATTAGAAAATTCGGCAGTAAAGGAAGAGTATCTGATTTTATTAGTTTTCTAAATAAATGATTTATAATATTTTTAGCTTGCGGAAAATCAGCCAGAAATGAAAAGGAACCGGAACCTCCATTGGAATTTGATTGGATAGAATCGTAAATTCGTAACATATTTTTGTTACATAATAAATCGAGCATTGATTGTCAATTAATTTAATTAATATTGAATTAAACTTTCTTCTATTCATTTTTTTTGTTGAAGATTTGTGCTTATATCGTGATGTATATTCCACAAGAGGTAAAAGATGGTAAGTGGCGACCTCTCTAGTATGAGGACCAGTATGTTACATGCACGCTTCTTTGCCAAAGAGTTTGCTTCTTTTATACTATTGACTAATTTTATTTCGATCCCATTTGCTCTTTCGTATTCTGCTTTTGCTATCATATTTCTTCTTAGATGGATTTCCTACGCTCAAATGAATTATCCTTGCATTTCCCGATCGTCCTTGATCCTTCGGGTAGATGGTGCTGGTAATATCATATCCATTGTTGAATTTCATTTAAACACTAACTTTAAATTTTTGCTTTAATATATTTATTGACTTTCGTAAGATTAATCCTTAATTTATTTAAAAAAATAATAATTTAATTAGTCCTTAATAACTAATTTAGATTGGTAGATTCGTTTTTGATTTTTTAAAAGAAAAAGAGATCATAAATATTAGTAGTTTAGAACAAAGTAATAATTCAACTCCAAAATTTGTTCCTATAATTGCATGTGGTTTCCATCGTATTTTAAATAAATATAATTTTAAAGTAACATATAATAGCCTTGGTAATTTTCTAGGAAATCCCAAAGATTTGATTGATTTCAATCAAAAATCTGGTATTTATAAAATATCTTGTGCTAGTTGTCCTAAAGTATTTAACTAGATTTAAAGAGCATTTCAGATTAAATAGAAAAGAAAAAAGTGCTGTAGCCGAGCATATTTTTGACTAACTCAGGTCATCCCATCATCAAATTAGTTCACTTAAATTACTTACAAGTGTTTTGAATTAGTAAGTAAATTCTTCAAAAATGCTTCGATAATATATTCAGCTAAAAGAAATGGAATTAAACGATTTGCCCCGTACACCTGATGAACAACAATAATCAGTAAATAACCGTTTCCCCAATTTAGTAAAAATTATTACTTACGCGGTCATGTACGGAGTGAAAAAAGTGGCATGCTACGAACGCATAAATTATAATCGGAGAGAATTTGTGTATTGGCCGAGTTGGCGAGTTAGGCATTATTTATGTCAGTTTTAGAGCCCGCGAACGATGAATATGATAAGATCTGCTATTACTGCAATTAGGGAGTCGTAATGATAGGGCGCGCTTGTTGTGGTTGCGCGGACCCCGGGTGAGCGAGCTGGTGCTCATACGACGACGACGTCTGACCGAACCGTGAAATTGATTACAACTTCTCGCTTCCACCGTCGCAACCATCCTCAACGCGCCCATTCAAATATGCATTGGGCAATGCCAGCAAAACATCTATACCAACTTTGTCATATACAATGTGAACCTAACAGCCCGCTGTACGTTTCAACCACATTTACACTCGGTCGTTATAGATGACGCTCCTTAGCTTGGTCCTCATAATTTACTCTACTCCTTGCTGATGATCAATGTCTTTTTGCTTTTGAAAAATGACAGTTATGTTCATTGATTCGTTAGATCACCTTCGCAGTGGTTACGGAGAATTAATGATTTGTTCTAATTTTTCTGTCAATATCGATTGATATTTGCCCTGTTAGATGCTGTACGAATGAAGCGGTTTGTTTGGGTCACCATGTAGTAACATACCGATTATTGATGGCCTGCGTGTTCATCTCAGCGCGCACCTTATAAAAACCTGCAGATTTATGCCTTTAATATGCTAATAGTGTAGATTTAATGGAAAGTACCAAATCGGACCGGCAACTCCACTCTCCACTCGGTCTGGGCTCTTTCTGATCCGAGGTGGTTGGTTGTTGGTTGGATGCCCCAACGCAGCTTCAACTTCATGTGAGAACACATTTACCTGGTGATCACTATGTTCGAGTTTCAAAGCGAGTCCGTGTGTAATTTTCTCATTTACCCACTCTAGTATTAATTTTATATCACGTATGATCGCCGATGGTACAAGGACCAAGCTAGATGCTTTATGATATAACTTCTGGCCAAACAAATGGATCAACTTACACGCTGTATTAACCAATACTGAGTGATCGAGCATTTGGAAAAACTTCGTAGACTTCAGATTTTATTTGTTGGTAATTACATTCGAACCATCCTTTTGGCATGTATCGTTTAAACAATTCTTTGGCAAAATCCAAAAATCATAAGCACTTGAATCTCTATCCAATAATTGGGACCTCGAATCAACATTTAGCACAGGAAAATGGCATTCTCTACTCATCTATTGTTAATAGAACACTCGGTACCTCGGTACTAACGACATGGTGGATAATACCAAAGGAACTGTATAAAGATACGTATATCGATGAACACGGCTTAAGACCGATATTAAATTAATACGGGGGTTCCTACCGATCGTCCAATACCCAACAGTTGCCAATTACAAATGAAGAGAATTCCGTATTGCGTAATTACACTCCATGCCAACATCTTCATTCAAATCTTCCTCAGTTGCCATAGAATCTAAGCCAAGCTACTTTTGACACACTCTTCGATTAATGGCTTTCTTCTACCTTACTTAAACTTTGGTGGCAGGCATGAAAAGAAATCATTTTTCTGTATCTGGAAATTAGTGGAATTTAACGGTGGTTAATGGAATGGATTTCTGATTTCTTTCGTTTGCAAAATTGTTCGATGGAGAAATTGCAATAGGTTCTAGACGAGGCTCGTTCCGTTTCTTTTCATTTCATTCTCGGATGCGATCGGTGGATAGGATTATAATAATGCGTGTCCAACCTACAATCCGGCACCTTTCGTGTGGTTCATCGCAGCTTTGGCGATTGGTGAGCATGTGGTATGTCTATATTTTTGTAATGATATACCCGAAGAGAAAATACATGCTTACGCGAGACCGGGCCAATAACGAGCGCTAAAACGCAATTTCCTTCTCGATAATAAATGAACGCAATTTCCAAATTATATCGCCAAAGTAAATGGGTATCGCCGCTCGATTGGATACTTAATGCCATATGTATTTAGATAACAGTTTTGGCCAGGATTATACGTACAAAGAACCAAACACCGAAGAAAAAACGTAATATCTACCAAATACAATTAATTGATGTAAAGTAGGGTGGAAATTTTTGCCAAATTGATGACATTTCTTACAGTACGATTTCGGATGATTTCAGTTCCAATTTGAGCAACTTCGTTTAAAAAACACCTCAATAGCAAATCTGTCCATTCTTCAGCTGGTACGGGCAAAGTCTATACTTACATTGTATTAAAGCGTTTAATGATGGCCGATAAGTTTCGGAAAACGTGTTCATCATTATTGGTAATTACATCTCGGAACTTGAACCATATAACCCACAAGATCCACAACAATAAACCGGCGGTGGTGTAAAGTTTCCGACCAATTGACGCCCATCAGCACTTCAGCCGTCGATCGCAAATGTAATACCTTATTACAGTCATAATAGTTAAATGGCTAAGTAAGCGTAGTACCTAAGTACTGAGTGAGTTCTTGCATGTGTATGTAGAGCCGTAATTGATCCTTCAAGACCCTAACAAGATATACATTATCTCGGTTTATATTTGTTGATTATACGTGAGGATTCCAAAAGCATTGTACAAGTCACAGAACATCGCGCTGTAACTTAATATCTGTTGATGTTAAGTGAGTATTGAAATTTCCTGATATACGTACAAATCTGGGAAACTAGGATATTGAGAATACCACCATATAATTTTACAATAAAATTACGTGTTTTTTTAAAACTAGTGGCGTATCCTTATTCGCAACTAATATGACGTTCGTGCAACTCGTTCCAATGGGACGACGATTTGTTGGTGTTGGAGGCGTAATATAATCGATACACGGCACATATACGCATTATTATCCGCAATTAGAAGGAGCCGATAATAATGGCGTAATAGCAACAACTCTACCTAGCACCAAACTCATTCTTCAGATTGCGGCAACTGCTCGATGAGCAGAGAAGAACCCATCAGGATCAGAGTGGCCATAGTGCACAGAGGCCAATGATGATACGTGACACATCTGGTGGTATCTTAAAATCATCCTCTGAAGCAGTGTTATGTTGGAAACTATTGCAAGCAGATTTTCATTGTATTTTTTGTTTGATTTACTCATGAAAAAAAAATGCACCTTCCCATATATTTTGAGCCTGCGGAAGAGTCCGTTGGCGCGTTGATGCATTGCAACAACAAAAAAAAAACTGCAATATTTAATTCTGAATCTTGTCGCATACCAATCACGAACCAACGTACCCATCTTTTAACCATCAGCTCTATGTGTTGGTGTTCAAACCGTTTTCATCGTGGCGCAATTATCAAGTGTTTTATGTTCGTGGATGTTACGTTATCTTTTATACCTTCTTGTAAGTAAGGTAAAGCGTACCAGCAAAGGTCCCTGATGGTATGGTCGTGTACACCGTCCAACTTGGTTCAGACCTCAGTGTTTCAACGGGACACTATTACTCATAATCAATTCGACGGTGCGCCTATTCATTAGAGGTTGTTATAGATTGTTGATAGTCCGAAGCCAAAGTAACACCTCCACTTCATGCCAAACTTCATACACATGGGTACCGTATACGCAACACTAGCGGACGAGATGTGGTGTTATGAAGAGCAGGATTATGGATCCAAGCAACAGTGTCGGCGTATCAAAATATTACATTTAATTTGAATCGTGCTGCTCTTGAAACGTTCAAAGAATTTCTTTTGCTAGTCATTCGGTAGCAGCTGTAACTTTTGACTGTCTATTAGCTAGAAAAGCTCACAGAATTAGGAAGTTACGTATTTTTAAAAATATTTTTGTCGCACCACTGTGAAGATATTTGATTACGTTACACATCACGCTCCGGCCTTATTGTCTTCTCGATTACCAGCGTTATATATGTTACATTATATTAACTAACAACTCTTTTTTGTTCTTGCAGTGGCCGATTTTAACACAGCTAGTGTGTATCTTATATACCGTACGTATGAGAACCATTTACACGTGATTATTTATCGATCCACAAGACGATCAATACCTGATGGGTTTTGAGCTTCATCCATTAGCTGTTGCCATTACCATACAGTTTACCAACAAACACCAAAGCCTCAGATAGAAAAGCAACGAAATATTGTATCCCCCTATAATTGGATTTGAAAGATATCACAGGGTACGGGTACCACCTTATTATGATGTGTACGTGTCTTCTGAAGACTATAAGCTATTTTAATCGATGCATGTTTTTATTACACATGGGGAAGAGAGCTGCAGAAGCTACGACTTGATTCGTTTTGACGCTTCTAAAAGAGATTTGCATCTCAACATTATCAACAATGCCTTTGAGTAAAATCGCAAACAACTATGATTTTCTTCTCGCGAACATAAACCAACTTATTTATACATTTCAAAAAAGTTCATGTTAGTATTCCCAATCTCTCCAAATGGTTTCTTGTAATTTATATCCTTGAAGGTGTGTGGTAAAATTGCCAAAAGATTTTTTCGGTGTACGTTCTCAATGTGCGTATAGATCGAATAGCACGGACGATTCGTAGATGTAAAATGTATTTTACACTGAAAGGTGTTATAAAAACATCGAATCAATTAACTCCATCCGTAAAAGATAATTATTGAGGTGTAATTCATAAAGACTATGTATCAGAGATAATTGGAAACTAATGTCGGCCATCCACACTCATAATTTCTTATTAAAAGCTTCGAAGGCTGCCTCGACGTGTAACAAATATACAGGTGGGATTAACAGTTTATTTCTAAATGACTTCCAATATTTTAAAAATTATCACCACGGTGTTAAATAATTGTATAGAATATCACCCAAATACCGTAACTTAAAGCATTAAGTAGCTAGATGTAATATATGCTTCAAAAGATACGATTCGAAAATATGCTCGGTTACAGCACTTTTATCTTTTCTATTTAATCTGAAATGAGCTGAATGCTCCTTTAAATCTAGTTCCAATTGGTCTACGTGTTTGTCTTCTATATATACTTTAGGACAACTAGAACAAGATATTTCATAAATACCAGATTTTTTGTTGAAATCAATCAAATCTTTGGGATTTTCTAGAAAATTAGCAAGACTATTATATGTTACTTTAAAATTATATTTATTTAATAAATATAATTTTTTATTCTGATATTCTATACTATGATTTCTAAAATAATTAGTCAGTTTATTTTTTAATTATCAAAAAATTGTATTTAAAAATTACATTTTTAAATGATTTTTTTTGACAAATGAATAGAATTTTCTTTGATCATTTTAATTATCGTTAAAATAAAAACCAATAAATCTTTTAAAAAGTATTAGCTATTTTTCGATTTACTATAGAAAATGTGAACTGTATTTTAAAACCAGCTTGTATAAGGGATTATTAGATAGTAAAGATAATAGTAAAATTAATTAACGATTCAAGAAATCTGATCAAAAATACCACAAATATTAACAACTTGTCAGATAACTAAATTAATAAGAAATTTCACGATTTTTTTATAACATAATTTGAGGAAATCTTAGAAAAATATTAAGTATAAAACTTTTTATTGACACCAAACAGGAGATACATGTAGTATATTATGTATATATTTTTAAAAAGCTATGGGGAAAACTCAAAACCGAAAAGACTAACACATCTTAGTACGTATAATTATAAATTGTGCACGGCCATAAGGGCCATGGATTATTGGTTCGAGTTCATCTCCGTCTATGACTTGCCTTCAGCGTGCAATTCGTATTGTAACTCACCTAGTTCACGCACACAGGTGTACATTAGTTCTTATTATAGTTATCGATACAGATAAATCACTTAAGCGTCCCATAAAACATAAATATTAATTTTAGATGGATTCCTGCCTGGTTAAGGCTCGTTAAAAATACACTATTAGGCTTCCAGTGGCGTACAATTAGTTTGTATATTATTTTTAGTTTCAATAACCGTACATTGCGTTGGCTAACATTTTAATTTTGAACAAATCCTTTGCAATTTTTTTTTATAAAATACGGTGGCTAGGAACTTTTATTATATATGAACCTGCGTTTAAATTATAGTTTAAAAAATTTATAACAAAAAAAAACGAAGTTCCGTGGTTTCTAAACTATTTTATTCGTGGTATTTTGGGCGCTGTTGATTTGATAATAATTTTTATATTTCGCTGGACAAAATAAAAAGTGGTTTTCAATCGATGCCGAATACGCTTTCCTCGGCGTGTTTTATCCTGGTAATAAATGCAGACGAAGACGATTTCCTAATAAATCGACCCTTTCCGTGATTTCCCGCAATAAACCCAACATAAAACTCCGACTATTAATAATAATAGCAAACAGTTTTCTTATTAAACTTACCGAGTTGGAATAAGTTGCCGATAAACGGTTAGTTGAATCGTCTGCGATCGCGATATCCATCTTTAATCCCACCATTCTTTCCATTACGTTTTTACCATTGCGAACCCCACGATAGTTTGTACAATAGCGATGTGTAATTCACTCGCGAACCGTTCACTCTGAACGGTTCAATCAAATGACGGGCGATGTTTTGCAACGACCTGTAGGTCACTATGACCTAGTTCGTGAACTATGAACTACATGGTACGTATTGATGTACTTGTACTAGGTCCTGAACCCGTCGTGTACTAAACCGTTCATGAATCACAACGACCCGTAAACAATGCAGTATAGTATACATTACATATACAGTACTAACATTTATTTGGTGATAAAGTGTGTTGGTGAACGGAACGAAGTTATATTTCCTTATATATATGTTTTGTATAAATTATAAACATTGTTGTCTTTTCTTCCTCATTCCTAATTCAAAATAAGTATTGTAATATTTCAATTTATATATTTTTTTCCATTTAATATTTTTATATTGAGAAAACAAGAGATTATTTTCAGTATGTGCATGTATTTGGTCATATAGGTTGTGAACTAGTTCATTTTTAAAAGATGTAGTAGTTCACGACCTATAGTTCGTGAAATGAACTACGAACTACGAACCAGGTCCTCAAAGTGACCTACAGTTTGCCATCGCTATTGTACAATTTAAAATTTCATTTACGAAATTGTTTCCTTAATATTTATAACGATTTACTCGAAGCACGATATCCTTGCATATTCTGCCGTGGAACGAAATCATGTTTTCATAGAAATCCTGGTGGAAAACTGCTAATGAAGAATCAACAATGTGCGAACTTTTAAACTATTATACAATTTGTACTCAAATTTACGGTGAGCATTTAAGAAAGTTTATCGCTTTACTTCCAGCGAATCTAACAATTTCAATAAGTAATCGGGCGATGAACAACAGACTCGTGGGTCGGGACCTAAATTAGGTTTAGTTGAAGAATGATTAGCGATCGTGCGATCCGTGCTTGGGAAGAAGTAGTAGAAGAAGAGCTCTTGTATATAATATATAACACTTCTTCTGCCGCTGCTCGGCAATGATAGCGCGAATTATGCGTCCGAAAGGACCATAACTTTGCAACAGCGGACACAGCACCGTCCTGGACGAGTGTATTTATTAAAAATTACCTGGTATAAATGAATTCCCTGTCCAATCACCATAGATATTCCGCGTTGAAGCCCAATAAATATTTCATTTCTTGCGCGAGCGCCATATACATCACCACTATACAGGGACCCGCAATATTCTGACTTCAACCAACCGAAAACAAAATTTTAGAACCAAGAACAATAGCTATATTAGTGCAGAACATCGCAGCTCTAAGAAATGACGAAGTTTGGCTCAGGACAAATTGATGACTTTTTATCTTCGATCAATTTCTTTGACTTATGATTTAAAACGAATCAGGCCATTTACAGCCGAACCTTTTACACATAAACTCCAGTTATTTCGATGTTAATCAACTTGAAATTACACAACCTGAAGACATCCACATAGCGATAATTATCAATTTCATCCCGTACATCAGCTCCAGTACTTCGTTTCATTACCGACCGGTGTTGTCCATCTTTGTCTGGTGCGCAGCTCAACAAGATTCCAGACTGCGTGTGGCAGTGTGGTACCATAAATAAAGGAACCAGAGGTGGGAAAACGCAGGTATATTATAGAATAAATAAATAATTAAATAAATAACCGCTTGTTAGCAAAGTGTGTGGTACTCCACTCTGAGTAAAGGCACTGAGAGAAATGGACTGTGTCTGTTGGGCCGTGTGTGCAACAAAGACGGCGTGGTGATAAATATGGTGCCTAACAAGAGTCTTCGGACTACCCCCCGAGGTGAAAAACACTGGCAGTCTTTCTACAGGACTGTCAATAAACAAGAAGAATTCAATAATTTTAAATCCGCAAATTTAAATTTATAATCACAAACGATTATTTTGTGTTTAAGTTACTGCTCGTTTTTAAAGAATTCGAAAATAAATCTTAATTTTTTTTTCGAAATACCAAACATAAAATTCTTATGGAACCTTCGCCATGTCCATAATTTTACATTATTATTATTACTTCTATAAATGTAACGATTTTAATTAATTCGTCTATTTACAACAACAGCTGCAATAATTATCTTCATTTACATCAAATGGACACTTTGTATTACCATCCTTTGAAGAAGAACTAATTTGTGCAAAAGTGTTGAGCATTAAATTAATGTCAAAAGCGTCCGCGATGGTGTAGGTAACGTGACCAAGCTTTATAAAATATTATGCTAACAGTGTTGTAAATGAACTTCTTCTTTTTACTTTACAAGTTGCAAACCGCTAAGGAATTTATTGGAATGACGAGAAATTCGCTGGTAAAGTACACGCAGATTCTTATAAAGATGATCAGCATTGAGGAGGACATCTACTTGAGAAATATCAGTTGAAGACGTTTGTATTTTTAATCCACGATAAAATTGTAGATGAGAATTTGATCAATTTTAAAATATCAAACACCTTGTTTGTCCGACAACAGAACCCAAAACAGATTGAGATTCTTCATTTGCGATAGCATCGCGTTTCTATAAGCAAATGACAAAGTTATTTATGAAGGGTGCGAGGGTGTAAATTATTCCACTTAAGCCGTCCCGCTGTGGCCCCTCACTCAAACCATACACATGCTCAAAAACAATGAAACATTTCTGACAAATTTGTTTCTTGGTGTTCAACGCACGCTTCAAGAATGGACGCGTGCATACCAAACGAAAAATCGATTTCGTCCTTAGTTAACTTTGAAACACAATTTCCTTCAGATGTTATTAATTCGACCCTCAGCCTAGAAATAATTCTTCAATTACATGTTCAAATCTTCGATTGTGTTCTTGTCGAGTCAATTATTTATGTGCAAATGACTACATCCTCACTCGGGACACCAACACCCAAAAAAAAACCATAAGCGAACACCTGATTCCAATCTAACCACCGAGGGCCTCTTCCGTCTTCTTTCCAATATGTATGCGGACACACCCGCAGCATCACATCGTGGCCCATAAGGTCGAGTGCGATGTCCAAACCAAATATATTACGAAGATAATCACGCGGTGTAACATAACATCGCGATGTACTTTAGAACTTATTAGGCGATCGTTGGGAATCCAACACCTACCTAAACAGAACGCTGCAAGATGTTTGTGAAAGATGCTCAGATGTTGGGAACTTTGGATATATCGTCCCCAAGTAATACAATACTTTATAAAACAAGCGCAATATTTGATGGTAGGATTAAATGTGATGGTGCGCATTCAGGTTCGAATAAAACTCCGCATTTTTTTTTTTTTTAAGTAGGGGTTTATGTTCGGAATTTTCACTCTGGGTCGTGTTTGTTGGACACCATTTCAGTTTCCCTTAAAAAAAAAAGAACTTCTCATATTTATAAATTATATTATCACATATACGTTTCATCGCTAATCCGTAATGCATCATCAGGGATAGGTCACGTGTCATCCAGGTGAAAGCTGGCAAATATAATCATTAGTGAAGCACGTGGCGTAATACAAAAGAACTCGCGAATGGATTAAATTAATAATCTAGTGAATATCCACCTTATTTTTTAACATGGGCATGTTTTTACAACAATTTTAACAACTAAAATTGTTAAGACATGATTGTTTTAACAAAAATAGTAATACAAGCAATTATTACATCAAATACTATGAATTTCCGTTATTACTCTTTGGCAGTTGAAGTCTTAAGTTAAAAGCGATCAAGTGTAAAATTAAAAGCTGGTAAATAATATCACGTATTTCCTATTGATGGTACCATAACATCAGCTGCGACTCGTTTATGGCAGATTCGCTTCATGCATTTTAATCTGATTACTAATGACGGGGTTGTTCGCCTGAAACCATCCCCGTGCAATGCATATGATCATTGCCGGACTCTACGGGACTATATACATTATAAACAGGCTATATACTGTGTGTTTAAAAAGAAAAACGTTGCTGTATGTTGACGAATTAGCCGCGATTATATTTTTGCAATTTTGCAAACATTTTTGTAGTTTGCAACTGGTTGTAGCTTTCAAGTGGATTAATTTAAGTAGGAAATATGATGTAAATAAGTGAGGAGTGTAACACTCAGTATATACTCCTGCATGTTGCATGAAATAATTTGGGGGGCTTTAATAAAGTGCATTGTTCCTAGCTGTATTAATTAGAGTATTGGAAATAACGATGCTCATTATAGCATGCTATCCTCAATTTAATATTTGTAAAAGTAATAGCTATTTCCTGTTTTTAACAATAAAATCGTTTATAGAAACGATATTCGTGCATTTATCGTACAAAATGTTTTATATTTCGCATCGAATTAAATAATAATGCACAAATAGTTCAAGCGTGCCACTTTTTGTAATTTAAATTATTGATTGTTTTTCAAAATCACCCGGTATGTTCTTATATTAATTTATTATTCTATATATATTAATTTATTCTATTCGTTAAAGAAATTGCACCCTTTTTCGTACAATTTAAATGCAACCAATTGGTCGATAAATTTGAGGTAGCAGTGTCGTTTCATAATTCAAAATCAATTAAATTAAACCGGCGTACTTTTAATCAAATAATTAAATCATTCTTGTATAAATATTCTTTACGAGGCAACTTGGAAAAAAAGAAACTATAAATCTTAAGTATTCGCTATCCTACACCGTGTGATACAATATTTTGTTTGAAAGTACGAGAAGTATTATGAAAATTTGATTTTTTTTTCGCTACCGATTTTTTTTGTTTTTTCTCAAATTTGCAATTGTTGCAATTTATTTCAACTTATCTTAATTTACTCGGAAACATTTAATTTTTGGCTACCGAGTATATTTTTGATATTATTTCCACTCGAGCATATTTGAAAATAGTTCCGAATGCGCTGAATTTGTTTCTATTTTGCACAGCCATTTTTGTCCGGCAATATACGAGCTGTATGCAAATGGCTTGTTATAAACAAAGAGAAAGGGCGTGTTTTGACAACCAATTATAACACGTTTGTAACTTTTAATAATCTACAAATCGCTCCGTCGCAAATAAACGCTACAAACCAGAATTTAAACAATTCATCCGAAACGGAGTATTGATCTTACTGCTCAAGATACTCTTCATATAACCAGCATAAAATCAATTCATCTACCGATTGAACAAAACTAGCTACTTAAAATGAATCCTGACATCAACGTACTAGTACATAAAATACAGGATAATCACGAAAGTGGCATTCTATTGCAGTGGCGGCTCGTGCCATTTCAATCTGGGGGGGGGGCGCATTTCTTGAAATATAACATAATAGTGAGAAATCTGACCTAAAATGGATGCAAAATGATTAAATTCAATCATTTCTTGAAAGTGAATTCCACTCTTCTATCTTTCATTGATATAAACTTTTCCAAAATTGTAAATATCTTGCACCACATTTTTATTAATACACATCTACGCCAACACATTTAAACGATCATTACCCATAACATTTCGCAAAAAAGTCTTGATTCTTTTAAGTGTTGAAAAACAACGCTCTGATTCAGCAGTGGTCATCGGGGTTGCTAAAATTGATATGTATGACACATGGTTTCCAAAAGGTCCACTGGAAATTGTTTAGAAAATGTTGGCATCGATTTTGTGTTAAATAACTCAGCTGCTTGTAGATGGCCACGATATGAGAATCTGTCCTTCATCTGTGTTATAATTTTTTTTTGTAAATGTCTCTTGTAAATGTCCAGTTTTGAGCACTCCTTGCACAAGTTTGCGATAAATTTAAATCAGGCAATGGCCTACCTAATTCTTTAATTTTTACTTTGTCCACAAGAGAAAGTCTACAAAATTCTATTTGCAATAAAGAACTAACACTATTCATTTTTATTAAATTATTTCTATTAAATATATTCTTGGAGAAACACGTGGCAAAATCGTACATACGTACATACACAGAACAAATGCTACTGTCTTATCTGGCTATACTATATCAATTTATATACATATATTAGACCACTCTGTGGATGTGGCTGTGGTTTTATGGCTGTTCGGCGCTAAAGTATCGTGGCATCAACATTTTAAAACAACCATATATTTTTAGCTTTGAAGCAGCGTGACACGACGTTGCTATGACTGATCCCAAGCCGCTGGAATGTGTGTTACATTAGTCTATATATTGCGATACGCGAACCGAAGAAACAGAAGACATACTACATACGGTCGCTCTCACTCTAGCACTTCTAAAAGATAGGTTGAGATTTGACTCGTACTTGCTAGCTGCCATATCGTGTTGAGTGTTATGTATGTTCGCGGCGCAAGCTTTATCTTTTAGGAAAAATAATGCCGAGATAAAATATCGCAATACAATTATATATCTACGGTGATGCGCTCAATGTTCAGGAGGGGCGCGCGGCCCTGCGGCCTGCATAAGGAACCGCCACTGTTCTATTGTCAATCCTGCAAATATTTATAAGAATCCTACTCATACAAACACTCGGAGAGACCATTTATAAACACTTCCTTTAAAAGTTATGCTATAAATTGCTGCCAACGTGTGCGTTATGTTAAATTGTTTAAATTTAATTGTTGTTCCTGTATATTCTGGATACTGCCACCTAGTTAGCTGCTGAAAAGCCATCGTCACTCTTTGCCAACTATAACCATCTTGTACACACACGTATAAGCGAAAATCAATTGATGATTCTGATGGCAATCGTCGATATAATAAATCAAAGCAATATTATCCGACTGGTTCAGATTCAGACCTCAGTCATCTGAGGCTTGAGAAAAAACTTAACACTCCTGAGGACACTACAAAAGTGCAATATGTTTTTTTTACAATTTAAACTTTTTTTTCGTACATACATAAAACGATTTAATTAAATTTAGATAAAATATTTTGATGTAAAAATGAATATTGTACAATATTTTTTACTATTTTTTTTTAAGATCTCCACACACCTAAAAAGAATCGGTATTTGTTACAAAACTGCAATTTTTTCATCGTAATTTAAATGTATTTTTCAGTTGCTTTATTTTATTGGTAAGCTTCTTGAGGACCATCTGCTGCCAGCAAACGATGTGTAATGTCTTCTGCAGTGGTCGACGTTGAACGATCCTAAACATACAAAATAAGTATTGGTTGGAAGTGTTTCTCGCGATGATTTATGTAGCCTTTAATTTGTTTCTTTTCACGTTGTTTTACAGTAATTGGGGATTTAGTGAATATGAAACAAATCCTCCTGCAGCGGGTTTATGAAAAGTCTCCAACACTAAATCGTAATACAGCAGTTCTCGTAAAAAAATACTTGTTTTACTTTTATGATGGTAACATTTGTTACCATCATAATTCTAAATTATTAGTTAAATTTTCCATTGAAAAAAAGCAAAAGCAATTTTGGTAGCTTTAAAGCAATCATAAACCAACGTGATTTCATTTCCAAATCTGTATCTATAAACCATTAAATGTAAAACTACAATACGTGAAAGAAGTGGATTACTTTATTCTTTATCCTGTATAAAAAGTCTTGTTTCCTAATCGTAAATTAGCCGGTAAAATCTATAATCTGTGTTGAATATACGGCGTTAAATAACGTGATATAGATTATCTGTACGTTACTGACCAGTTATTAGTTTCGTTGCTTCAACGGAAAGTCCAAAAACTACTTTGCTTTATACAGAACGAACTAATTTTTGACACACTGAAAGATATTTTTTTTTTCACACGTTCAACTGTGAAATCGTATATGATCATTTTTAATTTATGTACTTCGTGCGTATCTAATTCATTTTTTTTTGTGGTTTTGCAGTCACTTTAGCAAGCGGCAGACGATAAATCATCGAAATGTTTCGGTAATAATTTATAAAGAGGTGTGTGTTTAATATTTGTTTTATATAAGTGTTTAATATTTCGTGGCGTGTAGATGATACAAAATCGAATTAATAGTTTCATAATGAATATTGACAACATTTTAAAAGTCAAAATTTGGTTTTAAAAACTATATATTAGATAATTTTTTAATGCTAGAAAATGGAATGTCTTTTCCTAGCTTCTGTTTATCTGTAAAATCATAACAAAATATTGCAAAATTGAAGGACCTAGCATTATCCTCGCACTATACATTGCTGTCTGTTTTTTTGCCACCTATTTCTTTATAAAATCTTAAGAACCACGCAAGAAGACCTTCTTGCGCCTCCATATAGACTACAATCTCGTGTTATCTCTGAAGACGTGGTGTGTCCTGTTCATATCAGTGACGTATTTAACATCCAATAATTCGTAATTATTAAAAATATATGATAATTTATTTCTAAAACATATTTATTTACATTTTAGGGTGCTGTTTTGACTTTGGATACGTCAGTTTGACGTTTTGCTCAAATCCATGATGGCCGACTTACTAATCTGACAGCGTTGCTACGGAAACCAATTATGCCGCCCAATACGAATGTTGCATTAAACTGCCATTGCGTCGGGACATCATTTGACATAACTCTATTTACTATATAAATGTCAAACGAAGACTGTAATATAACCAAAACAAATATTAGTCCGAAAACTCATTAATTTGTATCGAATTGTTACGAATTCTTTAAGTATTTATGGGATGTTTTGTTGTATTTCCGCCTTTAATCATTTATAAATTGTAAATTCCTAAAAATTACACAAAGTGTTACCTTAAGAACAAATACAGAAGGTTCATAATTACTTTTTCAGGAGTTTATATGCATCCTGGATGAGCCACTGTGTCTTGTTAACTGGTTTCGTTAACAAATCGAAGATTGATTTCGTTGTAAATGGTCCGGTGATTTATACTTCACACGTTTCCATGGAAGATCTGAAGAATATACCACCTCCGGCTGAAACGTGCTCATATGCATTGTAATATGTATGGAAATGGTTGCGACGATAACATGGGCCACATATTTTATACCGTGCGTTCTAATATTCGTTCATCATTTTGCCTATTATATCCTTCGATATAATCCACCAGTTTTCTTGTATTTTCTTTCTGATATTTACATTTCGTAATGTCATAATTCATAAACCCATTGACATCATTTCGAGGCAATATATTTGATCTGTTTAAAAAAAAATGTTTCGCCTTGGTATAAGTTTGTACCACATTCGATTAAATTCCAGGAATATCTCCCTCGAGACGCGAATATCACACTAGAGCTGTGGTCATCTCCGTCCACTTCTTTCACCGAAGACAATTAATCTCATTATCATATGCACGGTCTTAGTTTGGAATACCGAGAATTAAACTGATCCGAGCTTATCTCGCTAAAGAATCGCACCGTCTTCATCATATTATGGGTAATGAATATTTCGCTCTTAATAGAATATGACGGCAAATTTATGCGCATTTGAAAACTCCCCGCATTTTGCATTTTTAACATACTCGTTACTGGCGTATAAGGTTGATTATAAAATTATACTGTCGTAATTAATTTATTTATCGCGGCTTCGCATTGATTACGTACAACGCGCTTTCTTTTCGACGTTAATTCCGCAAATTAAATTTGAATACTTCGAGCAATTTCTCCACAAATCAAAATGTTTATGCTCTTTCATAAAACGTTAATAAACTTTTATACAAAAATTCTACGACTGGACAAACCATCGAGCAATAAATATTTTCGTTTCGTCTTATAGATCGACTTTTGATCGGCTGAAATAATTTAAAAAAAACTCTTACGCTAATTCCCAGCAATTAGTGTCAGATGACGAGGGCTCAGGTTACATCGGAAGATGGAAAGCTATTATAATCAGATTAATTTCGATTCGTTTTGGGGCTGGTCCTTCGAACACCAACTCGTCTGACATTTCGAATGCATTTTTATAAAATAGCCACATGTGTAAATCAAAAGAAATAAAAGTCAAAACATGCGGATGAAGTGTCGATGATGGCGATCGCATTACACGAGTGTTTCGATAAAATCCCAAGAGATCGAGGAAGAGGAATGTATAACTTATACTGGCGTGGATAAAAATATACAAGTAGATAAACTTAAATTTGGCAATTATTAGATAATTGAATTAAGCTTATAAAAAACAAACAAAAAGGTCATCTTCAGCACGTATCTTCGGAAGAAAGGTTCCCAAATCGTGGTGTATAGAAACCGGCACAATAATCTCTTTCATTCACCGTAGTTTTATAACAATTGTCTTGTTAACAATATAATACATTCATCCGTCTTCAGCAAAGTCCATTTACACATTGCAACGCTTATATACGACATGCTATTGCAGATAATGGCCCATCAAAATGTATTGGGACCATTATACAGGTCGATACAAAAACTTCCAACACAATCATTTAGCAAAATGTGTTCAACGAATCGAAAGTATTCGACTTGTTTTTAGCGTTAAAATTTCGATACAGGTTTTAGGATGACAAGGAATAGATTGAAACGTAAATTTTTTTATACATCCTGTATTCAGATCAACTCATGCACATGTATATTATCTATTTATAGGCATTGTGATGTGATGCTGCGACTATGGTCCATACATTCTCTATATATGCATTCACTCTCTGAGCTGTTCATTTTAATGTGTTTGTTTTTGGAAGATCCGAACAGGGGCGAGTGAACTAGCTGCTGCAGATCACCCGTGGCAGCGAGGGAGATAGACGGGGATGCACGCAGCCTCTTAAAAGTATCAGGTTACCACGAATAGACAGCTGTTTTTAGTACACGTACGTTTTCATCGTTGAATGTTCAAACTGAATTTCAGGTTCGATTGTGACGCTTGCAGTTAATGAGAGATCGAATCGAATGATGCTGGAAGATTGCTTCTTGTCGCGGATACAAACTCTAATTGATTTTTGTTGTGCAATTTGCAAAAATTCGTTTACGAATGTCGTATCCTTGAAATATCACAATGAGAGATGTGACATGCTTGGATTTCTTCGGCGTCTTTCCTATGTGTCTTATCCAGTGGCGGCTCGTGCCATTTCAATCTGTGGGGGGGGGGGGGGGGGCAATAGTGAATAATAACTTACCTAAAATGCATGCAAAATGATTAAATTCAATCATTTCTTGAAAGTGAATTCCACTCTTCTATCTTTCATTGATATAAACTTTTCCAAAACTTTTTCGTTAAAACTGTAAATATGTTGCACCACATTTTTATTAATACACATCTACGCCAATGCGTTTAAACGATCACTACCCATAGCATTTCGCAAAAAAGTCTTCATCCTTTTAAGTGTTGAAAAACAACGCTCTGATTCAGCAGTGGTCATCGGGATTGTTAAAATAATTTTTAGTATTTTTCTAGTTTCCGGGAAAGTTTCACTGAGATTATTTTGTAGCAATAATGATAGAAAATTTGTGGCTCCAATTATTTGATAAAAATCCGCACACGAGTAAATGACTTCTAATTCTGTTTTTAATCTGGTTTTATTCAAAAATTAATATGTATGACACACGGTTTCCAAAAGGTCCACTGGAAATTGTTTAGAAAATGTTGGCATCGATTTCGTGTTAAATAACTCAGCGGCTTGTAGATGGCCACGATATGAGAATCTGTCCTTCATCTGTGTTATATATATTTTTGTAAATGTCTCTTGTAAATGTCCGGTTTTGAGCACTCCTTGCACAAGTTTGCGATAAACTTAAATCAGGCAATGGCCAACCTAATTTGTTAATTTTTACTTTGTCCACAGGAGAAAGTCTACAAAATTCTATTTGCAATAAAGAACAAACACTATTCATTTTTATTAAATTATTTCTATTAAATATATTCTTGGAGAAACCGTGGCAAAATCGTACATACACAGAACAAATGCTACTGTCTTATCTGGCTATACTATATCAATTTATATACATATATATTAGACCACTCTGTTCTCTGTGGGTGTGGCTGTGGTTCTATGGCTGTTCGGCGCTAAAGTATCGTGGCATCAATATTTTAAAACAACTATATATTCTTAGCTTTGAAGCAGCGTGACATCACGTTACTATGACTCATCCCAAGCCGCTGGAATGTGTGTTACATTAGTCTATATATTGCGATACGCGAACCGAAGAAACAGAAGACATACTGCATACGGTCGCTCTCACTCTAGCGCTTCCAACAGATAGGTTGAGATTAGACTCGTACTTGCTAGCTGCCATATCGTGTTGAGTGTTAGGTATGTTCGCGGCGCAAGCTTTATCTTTTAGGAAAAAGAATGCCGAGATAAAATATCGCAATACAATTATATATCTACGGTGATACGCTCAATGTGCAGGAGGGGCGTGCGGCCCTGCGGCCTGCATAAGGAACAGCCACTGGTCTTATCGTCAAATGGGCATCTAATTTACGAAATGGACGTAACCAGCGGTTCGTTCTTTTACTATACGCACTCATTGATGCGTATTGCCAACAATGACAGTCCGATACCTAACACTTGATGACAGACTAATAACTGCGCTTATTCAAACCGTAAACTCAGCTTCGCCTTTCGGTACAAAAAGAATCGTCTATCTATCCATACGTGAAGATATTTCTAGTGTACGTATACGTTTGGTTTATAAAGGTACACATATTTTCAAAATAATTTTTTGAAACGTTGTCAAAATTTCTCTCGAACTTTTTCATAAATAGTGTAGAGATTTATGCACGTATATACTTTCATAAGCATTTAATTCAAAACACTTTTAAGTAATTTAAGTGAACTAATTTGAATAGGATGACCTGAGTTAGTCAAAAATATACTCGGCTACAGCACTTTTATCTTTTCTATTTAATGTGAAATGAGCTTAAATATAGTTTCAATTGGTCTACGTGCAGCAATATTTTTAAAATCTAATTCATTTCATAAATAATAATCTCGTGATAGATGACATTAAAAAAAATCAACGGACAAATTTTTAGATATACATCCCCGATGCACTGTACCAGTCAATTAAAAAAATCTTTTTCATACGATATCACCAGATCAATAAACACTTTGCCTTCTTGTATCAAGAGTTACGTACAGGATAGTTCTTTTAAGCGGAAATATAAAGATTAGTTTACAAATTGTATAAATTTGATCCTGTTATAGTAACTTGTAGGCATGATATGTTAAGGAATACATAATATGGCTTTATATGTGAGAGTGACTACTTCTGATATTCCTTTGTCTTTATATTTTATTTACAAAATGTTGTGTATAAAATTGGGATGGAAGTTATATTAATATTATAGATTATCTATAATTTTTTGGCTATGTTACTGGGTTAAGTGGAAGAACAGTCGTTAATTTTTTATTTTAATTCACACGATGTAATTTCTTTTTATACAATATACTGAACATCGCCCATAATAAAGACCATTATT
Source organism: Leptodirus hochenwartii (assembly GCA_947310635.1). Lineage (NCBI taxonomy): Eukaryota > Metazoa > Arthropoda > Insecta > Coleoptera > Leiodidae > Leptodirus > Leptodirus hochenwartii. Next base: position 4,754,758 of record OX371185.1, on the reverse strand, counting down.
ATTATTATTATTATTATATAACAAATGAATGTTTCTGGCAGGGATAGTGAATAGTAACGAAATGGTCCCGGGGATGGGGACCTCTGCCTGCGAAAACAGCATCCGTAAATCTGAAAAATCTGCCGACCGGAACGGACAAATCGTTCCCAATTTGGCCCGGCTACTGTCTCATCCCCAAAAACCATTTAACTGCTCATCTCCGAGTACCGTAACTATTCGCCGACAATAAACGCGTAATTTGTGGGACTTGTCATCTCTTAACTATCCCGACAGTTAGCCGAAGCATCTCCGGCAATGATATATGATTTGCGCATGTATAGGGTGGCAAAATTTCGAAAGCGCAACTTCAAGAGAAATTGTTCGTGTTAAAAATTAACTTATCAAGCCATAATATTATACGAGCAACATTTATTTTTTATCAAATAATTCGTGGATCGAACAAACAAAGAGTAAGTCTACTACTTTCAAATCAATGTTAATATTTTATAATAAAATATTAACAAATTTTATTTAACATTTATGTGTAGCCTGTATAAAATAACATATTTCATTATTGCGAGGAACTTCCGCAAAAACTGTGACATTTTCACTATCTAACTAACTAGGTTGCATTGTGTTGTTATTATACTTTTATATTTTCATCTCGGATCATAAAATGACTATACTAAGTGTTCCAAAAAAGCACTAGTGAAAATATATATAAGTCATTTATTTATATCTTAGCGGACCTAATTCATCCTCTACTGCGCATAAGGGTTGAGCTTCCAGTACCATTGTTGCTATATATGAATAAAAAACTTCAGTACAACGTGCTCAAATTGTAAACTGCATAGCAAAATTCAGATTGAGAATATTTAATGTACGAATATATACGGCTTCGATTACAGTCCACTATTTAGTAAAAAGTTTCCAGTTATTTATTATTTGTTTTGATCAATTATGCTAATATAACACTTTCTGCATTTGTTGGCTGTCGATATGACAACATTGCAGTAATTTTGACCACACCTCCAAATGACAAAAATGCAGTGGCGAGCATCTATTCACGAGCTATAGTAATATCATTGGTCTTATGCATAAACTAGTCATAATTTGTAATGCGCAGTAGAAAAAATTGCCTATATCTTACGACAAGATAAATTCTTCATAAATCCGAAAATACCAAACTTTTCTTTTTGAAAAAAAAATCATTCTAAACGATATATGTCCACCTTATCTGAGCCGGAACTTTTTTAATCCTCCCTGAGCACTCTGTACGATCTCATATTCTAGCTGTTCCTCTTGGTAGCATTGTGATTAGGGGTGAGTCTCTTAACAACTTGTATGTTGCACATGAAAGCATACTCGTATAACAATCAGCGTATTTAAAAGAGGACACAAACACATTGGTTATTGACTTCCGCGTTTCAATGAAGCTCGTTTTCACGGACTAATGTGCACATATCATCGTCCTTTCAAGGACTGTACTCCGAAATAATTCAATAATACCACACAAAAAAAATAAACTGTTCGTTATACAATCAAATATTCAGCTGCATTTGTTTTGTGCTTTTAATTCCAAACGGCTGCAAATAAAATGATTCATTTTTTTCTTGTGAAATGTGTAATTACACCCCTGACTTAGTTTAGGGGGCTTACTCGGTGGTAATTTAGTGGAGGCTTTATAATAGCTACTTGTGGCAATGGAGCTTGACACCAGCTTACACCATAGTTCAATAATAGTTGAATTGGTTGATAGTTGATAGTTCCGAATTTTTTTTTACTGTTGAGAAGAAATATCCAACGAGTCTCAAAAATTCGCTAGAACTCGAATATTATGATTAAATATTTAAAAATAAAATTTTCTAAAGTTAAAAAAAGTTTTTGTGTAACAATTAAGAGCTGGCACTTTTTTTTTGACAAGAAAAAGAAGTTTCCAAACCCTGACGACGAATTAAATTAAATAAATTGTACAAAGCATTTTCTGTTATGTCAATTCGTCAATTTTTTTTTGGAAAAATGATTTGAACGTCTCTTCTTATTTTTTGTAATTTATACACAAATTGACAGTCCTAGAGCCATAGAATAAACGAATATATTAAATTCCAATTTTTCAAATTTTTTATAATGAGATGCTTCAAATCTACAGGAAGTATTATAAATCGAGTTATTTTATACAGTGAAAATGTTTGCTTGAAATATGACGAATTTTTGTTTGTAAAACGATCCTGATGAAACTTTACCTGCGTAAAAGAATCCTTTAGTTCTTCTTCTCGAGTGTAATGTGTATATATGAAGAGTTGCAACATTTTAATTCGAATGTATAGAAAAAGTAAGAGTTTTGAATTTGATTTTGACAATTTTTTCATTTGATCAAATATCAAATGAAAATTTTCAGTAGCAAAAGAATCTGTGTTTAAAGATTGTCGAAAATATTTTTTACTAAATATCGAAAGAAATATAAAATTTTGCGATTAATTGACTAAAATATTTCATTTCTCGGTTATGTAAACCAACTTTAGCCTGTAGCGAAATATAATGAATCGCCTGGTATAGTATTAATAATTATTCTTAGACGAGGAAAGTCTTTGGAGTCGCACGATGATAAATTGGTTTTGTCAAGACAGTCCTACCTCGATGTGTAAAATACAAATCGCCAAGTAAAATATCGCTACCTTGTAGTATTTATTACAGGTAAATAGATAAGTGAATATTTGTTTTTTAATTAATGCCCCGAGTTCTTTATGAGTAATTTATACCAGAGGCGGTTCCTTATGCATGCCGCGCGTCCCTCCTGAACATTGAGCGCATCACCGTAGATATATAATTGTATTGTGATATTTTATTTCGGTATTATTTTTCCTAAAAGATAAAGCTTGCGCCGCGAACATACCTAACACTCAACACGATATGGCAGCTAGCAAGTACGAGTCTAATCTCATTCTATCTGTTGGAAGCGCTAGAGTGAGAGCGACCGTATGCAGTATGTCTTCTGTCTTGTCGGTTCGCGTATCGCAATATATAGACTAATGTAACATACATTCCAGCGGCTTGGGATGAGTCTTAGCAACGTGATGTCACGCTGCTTCAAAGCTAAGAATATATAGTTGTTTTAAAATGTTGATGCCACGATACTTTAGCGCCGAACAGCCATAAAACCACAGCCACATCCACAGAGAACAGAGTGGTCTAATATATGTATATAAATTGATATAGTATAGCCAGATAAGACAGTAGCATTTGTTCTGTGTATGTACGATTTTGTCACGTGTTTCTCCAAGAATATATTTAATAGAAATAATTTAATAAAAATGAATAGTGTTAGTTCTTTATTGCAAATAGAATTTTGTAGACTTTCTCTTGTGGACAAAGTAAAAATTAAAGAATTAGGTAGGCCATTGCCTGATTTAAATTTATCGCAAACTTGTGCAAGGAGTGCTCAAAACCGGACATTTACAAGAGACATTTACCAAAAAAATTATAACATAGATGAAGGACAGATTCTCATATCGTGGCTATCTACAAGCCGCTAGGTTATTTAACACGAAATCGATGCCAACATTTTCTAAACAATTTCCAGTGGACCTTTTGGAAACCGTGTGTCATGCATATCAATTTTTGAATAAAACCAGATTAAAAACAGAATTAGAAGTCATTTACTCGCGTCCGGATTTTTATCAAATAATTGGAGCCACAAATTTTCATTCATTATTGCTACAAAATAATCTCAGTGAAACTTGCCTGGAAACTATAAAAATACTTAGAATTATTTTAACAACCCCGATGACCACTGCTGAATCAGAGCGTTGTTTTTCAACACTTAAAAGAATCAAGACTTTTTTGCGAAATGCTATGGGTAATGATCGTTCAAAACGCGTTGGCGATAATGTGTATTAATAAAAATGTGGTGCGAGATATTTACAATTTTAACGAAAAGGTTTTGCAAAAGTTCATATCAATGTAAGATGGAAGAGTGGAATTCACTATCAAGAAATGATTGAATTTAATTATTTTGCATTCATTTTAGGTAAGATTTCTCACTATTATGTTATTTTTTAAGAAATGCGCCCCCCCAGATTGAAATGGCACGAGCCGCCACTGGTTTATACACTAGAATGCTAATAAATTGTGTGAATAACTAAATCAATAAACACATCAGTAGTAATTTCAGGATTTCCAATTTCTGGGAACAATTTTATTCGATTATTAATTAAAATTAAATAGGTTCTTCATCCACAACATTTCTAACGTTATTTTATTTTATGTGCCGTCTATTTTTCGAACAATAAAGTCGTAATTTCTGCTGATTCGTCCCAATTTTTTTCTTTACTGGAAACGAGACATTTCTGGAATTCCCGCGGTGATCTTGTAAATAACTTTTATGGCTCTGATTTATGTCGATTGTTGTAATTTGTCTTCTGCACAGCAGTTCACCTCGTTCTGCAAGCACAAACCATAAAACAAAACCATTCTGTACAGCTCGAAAATTTTCGGGACAAAAAATATTATATCTTAATCGTTGTTCCAGGGCACCGTCACTTCTCCATTTCTCCATCGTAAAAAAACATCAAAATTACAAAATTTTTGATTAAAAAATGCCATTGTTTCGTATATTTTCTAAAATTACTCATCAAATACAGCTTAAAGGATCGAAACGCAGTCTAGCAAACTACCAACATCAACAATTTTGATTATTCATTTTGATCTTGCAAGTTCTTCTCAGTGCGAATGAATGGATCGTCTCTGCCGAAGAGAGGCAAAAGACACAATATAAAGAACTAGTTCCGGCATGTCGAGCGCACGTCAATTGTCAAGGGGGTACGTCTTTTGGACTTGTCAACTATGTGGGACAAGGGTTCTTTTGATGGGACATCGCATGAGGAAGAGTAGAAGCTATTATAACGTAACTAACATGCGATTATAACCAGAAGAATGCCGTAAATGAGATCAAGAGGATGAAGCTACTAAATGGATCTATTCAGGAAATTATAAATGAACTAGGAAGGGTATGTATAGTAACAAAAGAATGGTCAAGTTCTGCGTCAAATGTAATTTTCTCACGGAAGTAAAGAGTTGATATTCGATAGTTTATAAATGATTTTTTTTTACATCAGTAATTGATTAAACTTTTACATCAGATGATAAATTTGTTTTACTTATTTTTGTCCACGAAATTTAACTATGGTAGAGGTGCCTAGAAAAATATTTAATTTACAAATTGCGTTCATAATTTAAATTTAAAAGAAAACATATTGTAAAATCAAATTTATTATGTTACAATTAAATTACAACTTCTTACGTTTGTAAATCACAAATAATTATCATTTAACAATGAAATATGTGTCGGAGTATAATTTATTTTAATTTGATTTAATCGTAAAAAAATCAAGTTCTAAAATAAAGGGGCAAATTTGATTCTCTCCTCTCTTTATGTCGACTTAACGAATTCTTATTTATGTTTAGGAAACAATTTGAAACAAACGCGTCCGCAGTTTTGATTTTGAACATTATGGATAGTAAAATTTAAATTGGACACTTTTCGCTTGGTATTTTCGAAACTTTTCAATGCTCGATTCGCCAGCAGCTTTCGACCTAAGCATTTATGATAATACCTAAAGATTACACGTCATTGATAAAATATGGTGTGAAAACGTTTCCAGTTCATATTTTAAGTTACGCGTTGTTATAAATGGGTATGGTTACAGAAGCTGCAGCAACCAACCCCTTCGTGGCCCCCATTCAGTCCACTAGAAAGATTAATGTTTCGGACGATCTGATCGGATTTGTTGATAACCTCCAGTTTGTTTCCATTGTATGTTGTACTGGCGAAGTATTTCATTTTCGTGTGTTTAGAAATTGATGATAGAATAGATTTATCTCAGTCCATATGATGATTTGGTCTTTTATATTGTGGCGGAAGTAGTGTAAAATGCTGGATTTTATAAATTCCGCGTGGTAAAATGATTGAATGAGATACTTTTTTAATGGGAAATGATCGCAGGATTCTAAATCTGCAAGCCTTTTCGATGCAGGATCAATCGTTTCAAAACGCTCGTTAGTATTTTCATCCACAATTTTCGATTTTGCAAAAATGTCATCGTTGCTTATTAAAAATACATGTTTAATTGTAATTTTTATTTTGCAGCCAACTATCCATCCAGAAGGATATTACGTCAACCGATCGATAACTATTAGAGGATCAAATAACGAAACCACACGAGAGACACATGATATTGTAAAAGTATCTGCCATATCCCATTTCGCTTCAACATTTTGCCTGCAAATCCAAAGGGAATATAACAAATGTGCATTGTGTTCGCAGATAATTTTATGTGAGTATCAAAACATCATTAATTTCACACAAAGATAAGCAAATGCTGGCATTAAAATTAATTTACAAATGACGTGTTAAAGATTACTGAGAATGGCATCTTTTTGTCAAGGGCAACGATTCTGCAAATTTGTATATTTCGTTCTAATATGTCTAGTTGCTTTTTGAACGTTAAATTTTTGTTCGTTTCTTCTGCAAGGTTTATCATCATAAATCATTTAAAAATCTGCCCGAGTTCCACCAGTTCTTGTACTTCTGCCCAAGCGGCAATGAATGGGTTTGCTCTTCTTGTTGGAGGACCGCCTCGACGTTCTTGTTCGCCCCTCTTTGCCGACGAGTCCTTAACAACCTGGTGAAACAGAAAAGCGACCGCCCAGCCCATCGCTGGAATCAACTGTATCTATATAGATACATAACCCACCAGCAAAGAGGATATAGATACAGATATAACCGCCAAGTGGTAAACAGCAAAACACTCTACCTCTACTACTGACGGTAGCAAACGGTAAACAATGCCAACGCGTACAACATTACAGGCCGATGGGAAGAGCGTCAGTTCTGTTTCCGCCGCTTCAGAGGACGGTTGGGACGCGCGTCCGTCGTTCGATTCATGAAAAACTTACGTGGCCTGAAAAATAATAACGATCAAAGATCAAATGCAAAAAAAACGTAAGAAGAACGTGGTGAATTGTATATATCAACTACCGCAATATGAAGAAGTTATTTTTAAAGAGCTGGGTTTTTCAGTTCGCGCTTCAGTGATTCAATTTACGTGCGATTATTTTCGCGCATTACTGATTCTAAAATCCGTTTTATTTAAATTGTACGAAAATGTGGGCTAATTTTTGCAGTTTTAACAGATTTAAGCTATTTTTCAACCCAATAGCTTTTATCGCGTTATTTTTATTGGTCGGATTTTTTTTAAATAAAATTGTTATATTTTCAAAAGTGCTCTTAATATTCGAAGCCGCTACTTTACAATTCTCATTTTTTTTTATATATAATTGAGTAATCAAATTTCATTCCATAACAATTTTAAGTTTATCACATTTTATTATCAAATTTAATATTAATTGAAGTTCTTAAAAGCTACAGTTAAAATTTTTTCAGTGGACTTCAAATTGCAAACCTATTCAAAATTTGTTTGTGATAAATCTGCGCATTTAGCTGCAGATTAAGTTGGATTCTAAATGGATTCTGATGGAATAATCTTAATTTTGTGTTTGGTAATGGTGTAGAAAGGACTTGTGCGTGGATCTTCAGCTGTTAAGACAAGCACGTGGCGCAAGAAAATTGGAAAAACTAGCTAAAAAGTGCTTTTAAAAAATGTGTGACAAAAACACCCAACTAAAGGCATTGAGAAACGAATTATCTATCATCCCCTTTTAGTACATCGTAAATGTAACGTATCTTCTTTGCCCCCGATTGTGCGCAACCCCTATATTAAGGATCGTCGCTAGTGCGCAAGTACATGCTCGGCTGCTTCGGCGGCGCTGGCAGCAACTCTTCGGAATTCATGTTGTCGGCGGCAGGATTGGGGTACGGTGCTGCCCCCGGTGCGGGCGCCACGCCCCCGTACAGTCCGCCACCCCCGCCTCGCCACAGTCCCCTGCCTAGCTTCGGCTTCACGCAAGAACAAGTTGCATGTGTTTGCGAGGTAACCGCCATTTATAATCAAATTTAACAAAATTTCGCAATACATTTCGAAGAATCATAAGATAATTTTAACGAATGACTTTGTTAATGAATGATAAAGAACTGATGACTTTTAAACGTGACAAACTGTAGTGGTTATTATCATTCACATTCTTCAGCTGTTTTTTTTTTTATTGCTTTGACCCGTTTTTGCAGAGTGGTAGTTTCATTCGATAGCAACCCACGGTGAAATTTGAACCAATTTTACTTCTTCAGTCATATCTTCCTCTTTACTGCCTCACTAAAGAAAAAACACGTGTGTGGGAGATACATAATAGTATGTATCTAAACATTTATAACAATTGATAAAAGAAGAATTTATTTAACCATCATAACTTTACATAATTCATGTTTCAATTAATTTTTTTTTTTAAATTCGCAATCAAAAAACCGGAATCCTCCCATCAAATATTTACGCAATTCAATTTTTGCAATTGTGACTCGTTTAAATTTTGAAGAATATCGAATGGAATTGTGATATTCAATTTCGATTTATTAACTTCGAACTTCTCAATGCCCGTAAAATATAAATATTTACAACAGAAAGAAAGAAATGTCAATTTTTAGAGAATCATTCAAAAGTAATTTACAAATACAAAATATAAAACGTGTTCTATTACGATTTTGTCTTATTCATTCATTCATTTATCAAATTAAATAATAACACGTGAGAATTTGTCGTAAGAAAATATGTTCGAAAAAAAATTTCATATGATTCCCATTTATAATGTTTTAAAGTTAGTAAGGCAAGAAATCGCTAATAAATTTGATTTCGCACAAAATAATCTTCCCAAGAAAAAATAAACAGAAACTGAAGACAGAAAATGTTTTGATAATGCTCGACTGCGCACATGAGTTGTTTTTCTTAAGTGATTGCTAGATTTGTAATTCAACACTGAAAAACAAATTAATCTATAGAAGTATGTTGAAACTTACATCTTGCCTTTGGAAATAATTGCAAACTTGATAGCAGAATAATAAATTATTTATAAGAAATTTTGTTAATCTAAAAAAAAATTGAGTAACACTCTTAACAATACATCTGCTATCTTCAGATATTAATTATATTATCATATTACTGGATAATCATTGCACAATTTATCAAATATCTAAATAAACAAATAACATCGTTTAACAGTTTTTATTAATCAATGCAAAACTTGATATTTTTCTAAATACAAAAAATATATATAAGTACGAGTATATTCAATTTCTAAAATTAGATATTTCTTCAAAACTCCACAATTTTAAACATAGTTAGTTAAAGAGTCCGCAATCCTAAAGATTGGTTGGAAACAGCACGCCATGCCGATCTATCCTGAGCTAATCCCTTCATCTCCCTATAGCTATTCATCTCAACGTCTTCAACTATCTGACTCACATACTCCAATCTAGGCCTACCTACCCCTCTCTTTCCCTCCACTCTACCTTCTATGATCAATTGCATAATCCCCCCATGCCTAAGAATATGCCCTACTAATCTGTCTCTCCTACGCTGTAACACTCTCCAGATACTTCTCTTCTCCCCTACTAACTCTAGTACAGCTTCATTTGTTACTTTATCTTCCCAACCAATCCTCATCATCCTCCTATAACACCACATTTCAAGTGCTTCTAATCTACGCTTCTCTTCCTTTCCTATAGTCCACGCCTCACACCCGTACAGTGCTACACTCCAAACATATACCTTCAGTAATCTTTTTCTAATACCCAAGTCAATATTTGATCTTAAAATCTGTTCTTTTTCTACGAATGCCTTCCTACCCTGTGCTATCCTACACTTTATATCTACCTTGCTTCGATTATCTTTTGTGATTCTACTGCCTAAATAACAAAAATCTGACATTTCTTCGATTCTATTATCTCCTATTGTGATCCTCATTTTTCTACTGCATTCCTTTTTGTCACACCTCATCACTTTAGTTTTACCTATATTTATTTTCATGTTAAAATCCCTAGTCAATACTGCCTGCATACCATTCAATACCCTTTCTAATTTCTTTTCGCCTTCTTCCAATATAGCTATATCGTCGGCGAATCTCAGCATATATATTTTCTCTCCCTGTACATTCACACCTACACTATACTCTTCTTTTACTTTGTTTATTGCATCTTCTATATATAGATTAAACAATAACGGTGAGAGTGTACATCCCTGCCGAACTCCCTTCCCTATTTTTGCTACCTCTTCTTCCCCCTCAATTCTAACTAAGGCAGTTTGGTGTTTATATAAATTAAAAATTATTCTCCTATCCTTATAATCTATACCCGTTTCTTTTAAAATTCTAAACATTATGTCCCAATCTACATTATCAAATGCCTTTTCTAAATCTACAAAAGCTATGCAAGTTACCTTTCCTACCCTCTTTCTTTTTTCTACTACCGTTCTTAGTGCTAGAATCGCCTCTCTCGTCCCTCTGTTTTTCCTAAAACCAAACTGATCTTCTCCTAGCCTTTCCTCTACTTTATTTTCTAATCTCCTATAAATAATCTTTAACAATATCTTCGATGCACGTGATAGTAGGCTAATGGTCCTATAGTTCTCACACAAATTAGCTCCTATTTTCTTCGGCATTGTTACTATTCTACTACGCTGAAAATCCTGTAATCCTTTAAACATATAATTTGAAATTTGCAGGATCACTTTTTAAAAAGCTTTAAATTGAACAAATGGTGAAGTTTTTCTAATTTTTTTTTGAGAATCATTAGAAAGTATCGTGCGCCAAATCCAAAACGTGTATTTTAAAACCAAAAAAACTGGAAGACTGAACTATATAATTATGATTTTTGATAAAATCATCGAAATGATCTTGAAACATTTATCAAATTTGTTGACGAAAATGACAATTTTCTTTCCGGGCAGGTTTTGCAGCAAGCCGGCAATGTTGAACGACTTGGCCGATTCCTGTGGTCCTTACCCGCCTGCGACAAACTCCACAATAACGAATCCGTGCTCAAAGCCAAAGCTATCGTGGCCTTCCATCGTGGCAACTTCAAGGACCTGTACCGCATCCTCGAGGCCCACACATTCAGTCCACACAATCACGCGAAACTCCAAGCCCTTTGGCTGAAGGCGCATTACATAGAGGCCGAACGACTTCGAGGTATAGACAAACATAACAGCATCTTCACAATGAAAACAAAATTAATTTCGAAAAACATTGTTTTAAGGGCGTCCATTGGGCGCTGTCGGTAAATATCGCGTCCGGCGGAAATTCCCGTTACCTCGAACGATTTGGGATGGAGAAGAGACGAGCTATTGCTTCAAAGAGAAGTCGCGTAGTGTTTTGCGCGATTGGTACTCGCATAATCCTTATCCTAGCCCGAGGGAAAAGCGGGAACTCGCGGAAGGTACTGGACTTACCACCACGCAAGTCAGCAATTGGTTCAAGAACAGGCGGCAAAGAGATAGGGCCGCGGAACATAAAGACAGGTACCATTATAAGAAGAATTGATGAATCGATTTGACAATACAGAAAATAAGTAGACTTGAGAATTGTTTATGTACGTTATGGCGCGTCATTACGGCATAGAGCCACTTCATTTATTTCCATCTTGTTAGATGATTGTTTATACAAAATATCGCATTATTTATACGAGCGAACACCTCGACCACGCTACATAATTCATGACGTAATTAATTTAAAACATAACTTTCACACTATCATTACACGAACATAAATTACTACAGAATTCGGTTCCAACGTCAAAACAAAGCGTAAATTTTATATCTCGTTATATGAAATGCAAGTCAGATTGTATTGAATTAAATTTGTAGTTTATATTCAAAGTGAGCGCACGTTAACAAACTACAGATTCGATCAATCCACGTTTCTATGAATATTTTATCTGAGTGGCATATAAATTTTTGCTCTTTTATTTATTATAATAATGATATTACCATGGGCACGACCCTACCATGAAGGTAAACAATGCTCAAACAAAATATCAATTAATTGTCGTTTTCAGCACCATAAAAATCACAGTGCCAATTTTGTTTATTATTAAACGCGACAAAAAATAAAGTCGAAACGACTCTTCCGTCCATTTAAATCGACAATCCCAAAAGGAACGAACCAACCAAAATAATAGCAATAATAAAATGATTAGCTAACATTTCTATTGTCCATCAGTGTACGTGTATGCAGTGGACATTTTTCAGTTAACTTAACACAACTTAATATAATATGGAAATGTATTCTAACATTATAATTTGAATAAAATACCAGACTGATGCTGATAATAGATCAGGCACGGTTTTCTTGCGGAATAACACGTTTTATAAAAGCGTTAGAAAATGTACAGATTGAATATATAACAATTTCATAACTCAATTGCACGGAAGTTAAGAAATCTAAAATGTATTTTTCCAACTGAAAACGGCGTCACTAGAAGATTAATTTAAAATGGCGGTTTCATAAAAACTTGTTAATTATTTTACTGTGCATCTACCCTACCACTTGTTCACATAATTAAATTGATATTTTCTGCAGATACGTGTAAACTGAGAATTACCAAACGATTTTCAACAGTACTGGTGAATATATGAGAAGGTTTGTTTTCAGTTTTCAGTCAGAATAGTATAGGCTATTTTTGACTTCCGCCATTCGATATAAACATACGATGCCCCCAGCTCTTGTCCATAATGTAATACAGATCCGTATTGAAAAAAATTCTGCCTTTAGACGCATTTATGCTAGCTAAAGTTGCACTCGTTCGACTGGTGACTGCGAGCTGTTTTTTAGTTGATTAAGCTTGAAAAAAATCGAAGCTTCAATTGATTTTTACAGCGTGTCTTTTGATTTTAAATGCATCGTCATTGGATATGTAAAATAAAGCAATTTTAAAAAACTTTCTCGCATTCTAGTTTTAGGTATTTAGGTGATCTAATTTCAGGACGCGGCTCTAGCTCCGTTGAGTGCGCTTATATTTGTTATACGAGCTGATCTCAAATGAACGACGTCTGGAGACCAATCCACAGATTCAACGATCTAAAAATACACAATAGCTTTATGTATTTTTAATGTCACTCAAGATCAAACCCGATAGCGTTACTCATCTTACCATAGCTCACTTTAAACCTTGCTATTTGCCGTCGTTTCTTTCGAACGTATGAACATTTTCAACATCACTCGATCATTACATTCTTTCTTTCAATTCGTCATGCTGCTTTGCAATCGGCGTTATTACCTTATACATCGGGCGTTAAAAATTGTTTGATTTTATGCGATTATGCCAGGTCGGGTGTTGATCATTTCTGCATCGATTTTGACTGCAGAAGCGATTCAGTTTCAGTCCTGAAACATCCAGGCATCGCTGAAGTCGCCGTTTGCAAGGCCAGTGGACGATGAGAGCTCGGCAATGTTAGAACATCGTACGAAATGATCGGTTAGGCCAGAAATAGCACAGCAGAACAGTTTATATGAGTCATATTACCAGATATTCGATACTGTGCAAACAAACCTCGCTGCTTATAATCCAACTAGAACATCGGCTATAAAAATACACCCGGTATACAGGCCTGGATCCAGATTAAACATTCGTTTTTCATTTGGATTAAACATTTCGATGTGCTAATTCAAGCGAATAAATCGTACATTTTTTTCATCGAGCAATCTTCATTTAAAAAAAAAAACTTGTGCTGAAAATGAAAATATTTTTCTTTTACAAATTAACGATAATCATCATTCATTTTTATTAGTACATCTTAAATCTTGTTAACATCCTGTGGGGGAAATATATACAGGGTGTCTTATTTTTAGGCCCAACTAATCATTCCATTCTCGGTACATTTTTTTTTGACCTACGAAGAAAATATTCATAAAACTTGGCATTTTTTTATAGACGAGGCAATAATTTAGTGACCGATATATTTGGTTTAGGCTGTGCGTGGTATAATTAATGGGTGGATGAGTGTGATGATGAGTTGTTGAGTGAAGCAGGGGCGAAACCTGCTAAAGGCCACAAAAAAAAAAATTCTCCAGTTGCTATATTTTTATGAGCGTACAAATTAATGTTATGTGGGTATCTATAAAGTCTTGCACGAGGAACCGTAAATTTCAGTTTAAATTACCAACGGAAGCCCCGAAAAGTCAAACTTAGGGTAACGTTACGATGTGCGGTAAAATACATTTGTCTTCGCCTAATTTATTTGCGTTATGTTACATAAAAATGAACGCAGAAGACGGGAAAAATTACACAAATGCGCAACTTTTTTTTTTCTCTTCAAAATATGAAGCGCCTCGTTATCAAAGCACACAATTTGCAATTCCTTCAGTGTGGAATTTTGGTTAAAAACCACTTTTGTAATTTAAAAAAATTATCACTACGGTGTTAAATTATAATATAGAATATCACCCAAATACCGTAAAAAGCATTAAGTAGCTAGATGTACATTTCAAGCGCTATGCGCCCATCTTCATCTACATCTTCAGTAGCACATGTGCTACTGAAGATAGGCGCATAGCGCTTGAAATGTACATCTAGCTATTTAATGCTTGTTACGGTACCTTTGTAATTGGTAACAAGATGATAGTTTAAATTTTTCGAAAATATTCTCAATTAGTGTTAGTACGAGAAAAAAACAACTGGTATGGTGTGAATTGCGATTTCTTCAGTTCTTCCTGACTGTTACGCTACTGAAATCAATATCTACATCTAATATCTATATAGGTAGATAAATTCGCTATAATAATGGTTTAGATCGACCATAACGGCTGTGTTTGAATAATAGAGACAGACACAGTTGTTGTTTTGCCGAAACGTGATACCCGTTCGTAACATCCCCCTCTCTCGTTAAGGGAATTCTTTACCGAGCTCTATAGATATAGGGCATGTAAAAAGGACATTGTATAAAGGCAATTTCATAGTATCCTTCCGCGGTGGAAATTCGTTTGCGAAACAGGACAAATCTACTCCCAATCCTTACCTGTCCAAATTTATGTTGCATACTTAATTTTTTTTTTTTAACAAATCGGTTGTTGATGTAATTTTATTTTATTGTATTGAGCGAATTTTAAAAAAGCGATACAGTTGGTTTTTTTTGCGTTTCTTCACGGATTGCATATCTGAAATCACTTTTATTCTTGTTTAAAAGCAGCAGATACGTGAAATATTTTATTTTAATAAGTTGCCTTTTCAACAAACCGTTTGTTCATGTTTAATATTAAAAAGCTCAACTGAAACGTAAGTTTCAACATTAAATTTGCAATTTAAATGCTGTTAACGTGGTGCAATTTTTTTCTTGCAAGCTGAATTACAATACAATATTCAATAAATAGCATTTTAGAAACGTCTCGCGTGTAAGATCTAACAAAACAACATCCGAAGAACACAGGCGAAGAACATCTTTAATGTTGTTCAAACATCTGGCCACCACTTGTCGGCGTGGACCAGTCTGTCAATATAACTTATAACAGGCCTATTTCTATATAATTTTCCCCTGAACTGAAGAATAGTTCTCTAGTAAGGGAGTTGTATTTGTTTTACAATCAATTTGCCTTGCCATCAAAGTGTCGGGCCCTTAAATTGTACCCTTATAAACTCGCTTTTTCGATGGTAAAAATTCAAATTTCCCCGCTTCTTCGCCGCAATAGTTATTTTAAGCTGATTCTGTTTTGGGTTATTAAATTCTTTATATATTAAAAAAAAAAAAAAACCATCACAATCCGTTTTATCGGCAAATAAAATAAAGAATCATAATCCAATTCATTCTTTGGCTTATCGCATCAAGAACAATTCCCTCTTCGGTTCCACGTTCCGCAAGGTGATATCGTACACAGTATCCTCTACTTACCATTGCGTCCACCCCGTCTTTCTTCGCAATGCACGATGTACTGATAAACAACGACCGCAGATCAAATTACCTGGTGAGATGATAGGTCCCCCAGCACAAGTAACCCACAGGTGTAACTCAATACCAGCCGCTATAACAGCAACGTTCATACTCATCCGAAGGAACACCAACGAGAATGCATATATGAAGAAGGATAAGGGCAGGGAAACGTGAATGTTCGCTTCGGTGATGCTTTAGAGCAGTGTTTCTCAATTATTTTGTTATATTCTTCATCGTACTTTTATTTACTAATATTTTTTTGCATCTGATCTTTAGATACCCATGGATTGAATAGCCATTAATAATTTGTCAAATCTTCACTATTCGTTGTTGAAAAAACACTTGCTCTTTATTACTGTTAAAACATGCATTTTTAGTCGGCGTATATATTTTTTATCAAACAATTTTACATTTTACAGCATCCCAGGATCATCGGACAAACCGCACTCACCCTTAGACTCCAGCGGCTCGGATTCCGACTCCGAGATCGCAACAACCCCCAACAATTCCCAGCACAAACTCACGCCGTACGCGACCCCAACGGGGGGAATTCTACCTGTTTCAGTTTCAGCCCAGTTGGGCGCCTACTCCTCCCCCGGGATGGTCGCCGTTGCGGCGAGTTCCGTTGGGCATCACCCGAGCATATATCACCATCAAACTGGCGGCGGAGGTGGTGGAGGCTCCGCGGGACTGTTGCATGATTATCAGACGTTGTGACAGTGGTTGGGGGGTACTGTTCCAATGTCGGGCGTGGATGCGGGTGGATTGGGCGTCGGAGGGTGCGATCGTAATAACACCAACAAGTGTGCGGGCGTTTGATGGGGATGTATGAATGTGTTTGACTTTGATTTGTTTGAGTTATAATTAATGGGATATTCGTTGTTTTTACAAATAAAATGTCGTATCAGAATACACCGCCATAATTTCTTTCGTTGCCCCCAAATTGTAAAAGTAGTATTAAACTACGTTTTTCAAAAAACTGTTTAGCTTTTTATATTTATATATATTTTTCAATAATCTACAACGAATATCGCATTGATAACTTTTTTTTTTTTTTTAGTTTTAATTAATGCCCATGTGTTCTTACTACAATTTTTTAACATATACTTTTTGAAATCTTTATTTGAAATCTTTTTCCTTTTAATAACATTAGATACTATAACAAACTTTATATATTAATTAATAAACATGAAATGTTCCATTATTCTTCAAGAATAGAATCTTGTTTTTCTTTTATAATGCTTACTTAATATTGTTACTTTTTTATGTTTTGTTATATATGATTGTAAACCTGTATATATTATTTATTTTAGATTTTTTAATTGCAATATATGTACAGAAACTAAGTGCATAAAATAACAATGCAATTTATCTTTTTAACGCTTCATCAAGGCACAAACTTCGAAACCATTTTAAAGCACAGCGCAAATTTCTACAGCAAATAGAATTTTCATACTTTGTAAAAAAAAAAATCGAATCTGCTATAGTTGCTTTAAATTTCGCCAAATATGATTATATATTGTAATAAAGGTGATATTCTATAATCTTATTAATAATATTAATAAAAAATAAGTAGAATATTTTGATTTTTTGCAAATTTCTATCGCAGATTTATATTCTAAATTAATAGACCGACATTTTTATTCTAATATACAATCTCATTTTTATCATTTCATCTAATATTCTTGTACTATACTATAGTAGTATAGTTATACTATACTATAGTAGTTTAAGAAAACTTTCAGAAATGTCCTGTAAATTGATTACAGCATAATTATCCAAACGCGCGTATTGAATCAATTAACATATTGCTTATGCGGAGACAATGGCGCCACACTAAATGAAAAATTGTCAAAATTTCGTTCCCGTATATTTGGTCAATATACTAGCGCAGTCTTCAGTTATCTTCACCAAGTTCTCGTGGGGCAAATATCGACAGATGTCGCCACAAGAAAATCAACCGCTTAAAGTTGATTCGCTTTCGTATATGGACTTGCAACGTCTATATATACATTGTCATTGGTATCACTGACAATGTATATATAATAGTCGCTTACGTGAATTGATCATAATTCTTCCAATCTATACAAATCATGTAATATTTGACAACTATGCGTTAGTTGCGGTAACTGAATATAATCCGGAAATATAAATATTTTATTATTGATTATCCGAACTACCGCGAACTAACCCTATGAAAGCCGAAAGAAATTGCAAACAGCGCATGTACCGCTGTGGATTTTGAATCAACTAGATTATTATAATAGATGTATTCAAGCAGGATTTATCCTAGATATCAAATATTTCATTAACACAACCATAATTTATATATCACCAACAGAGGTCCTGGACTCAGAGGTCAAATTCAAGAAATTACAGAAGTCCAAACAGGTCAGAGTAGATGTCGATAGGTTAAAATTAGCTGATGTATATGAAAAGTACAAGCAGAAAGTAGAAATCATGGCTAATGGAACATCAAGGAGCGACATAGATTGCGAATGGAGGGAAATCAGAAATGGGTTAACTACAGCAGCAAATGAAGTATTAGGCACAAAGAAAAGGACAGGTAGGAGGGAATGGATCACGGAAGAAATAGTGGAAATGATAGAAGCAAGAAGGAAAATTAAAATAGGAAACACAGAAGCAGGACAGAAAAAATATAAGGAACTAAGGAACTTAATTAATAGGAAATGCAAGCTAGTGAAAGAAGAGTGGATAAAAGGAAACTGTGAGGATATTGAGGAGGATATGAGAAGAGGTAAAGTAGATTTGGGCTACAGGAAAATTAAGTCACATTTTTCTAAAGTAAAACCAAAGGGTAACATTATATGTGATAAGCAGGGTAAGGAACTCACAGAAAATAAGGAAAAAGCTAGAATATGGAAGGAGTATCTTGAAGATTTATATAAAGGTAGGCAGGACATGGAGGAGCTAGAAAATGTGGAACAGATAGATGAGGATGACTTAGGTCCTAGCATACTTAGGTCAGAGTTTCATAGAGCATTAAATGATTTACGGAATAACAAAGCAGCGGGGATTGATATGATACCAGCCGAATTAATAAAACACGCAGGGGAAAAAATGCAGGAGCGATTATACAGGTTAGTTTGTAAAATATATGAGAAGGGAGAAGTACCACAGGATTTTCAGCGTAGTAGAATAGTAACAATGCCGAAGAAAATGGGAGCTAATTTGTGTGAGAACTATAGGACCATTAGCCTACTATCACATGCATCGAAGATATTGTTAAAGATTATTTATAGGAGATTAGAAAATAAAGTAGAGGAAAGGCTAGGAGAAGATCAGTTTGGTTTTAGGAAAAACAGAGGGACGAGAGAGGCGATTCTAGCACTAAGAACGGTAGTAGAAAAAAGAAAGAGGGTAGGAAAGGTAACTTGCATAGCTTTTGTAGACTTAGAAAAGGCATTTGATAATGTAGATTGGGACATAATGTTTAGAATTTTAAAAGAAACGGGTATAGATTATAAGGATAGGAGAATAATTTTTAATTTATATAAACACCAAACTGCCTTAGTTAGAATTGAGGGGGAAGAAGAGGTAGCAAAAATAAGGAAGGGAGTTCGGCAGGGATGTACACTCTCACCGTTATTATTTAATCTATATATAGAAGATGCAATAAACAAAGTAAAAGAAGAGTATAGTGTAGGTGTGAATGTACAGGGAGAGAAAATATATATGCTGAGATTCGCCGACGATATAGCTATATTGGAAGAAAGCGAAAAGAATTTAGAAAGGGTATTGAATGGTATGCAGGCAGTATTGACTAGGGATTTTAACATGAAAATAAATATAGGTAAAACTAAAGTGATGAGGTGTGACAAAAAGGAATGCAGTAGAAAAATGAGGATCTCAATAGGAGATAATAGAATCGAAGAAGTGTAAGATTTTTGTTATTTAGGCAGTAGAATCACAAAAGATAATCGAAGCAAGGTAGATATAAAGTGTAGGATAACACAGGGTAGGAAGGCATTCGTAGAAAAAGAACAGATTTTAAGATCAAATATTGACTTGGGTATTAGAAAAAGATTACTGAAGGTATATGTTTGGAGTGTAGCACTGTACGGGTGTGAGGCGTGGACTATAGGAAAGGAAGAGAAGCGTAGATTAGAAGCACTTGAAATGTGGTGTTATAGGAGGATGATGAGGATTGGTTGGGAAGATAAAGTAACAAATGAAGCTGTACTAGAGTTAGTAGGGGAGAAGAGAAGTATCTGGAGAGTGTTACAGCGTAGGAGAGACAGATTAGTAGGGCATATCCTTAGGCATGGGGGATTATGCAATTGATCATAGAAGGTAGAGTGGAGGGAAAGAGAGGGGTAGGTAGGCCTAGATTGGAGTATGTGAGTCAGATAGTTGAAGACGTTGAGATGAATAGCTATAGGGAGATGAAGGGATTAGCTCAGGATAGATCGGCATGGCGTGCTGTTTCCAACCAATCTTTAGGATTGCGGACTCTTTAACTAACAACAGAGTGCAGCACTACTTGGCCTATGAAATATGTAGAAACGTGATTCCCCTCTGATTATCTCCTTTACATGGATTTGCCATGTATATATATACATTGTCATTGACTATAGTACAAATTGCATCGGACGTATGTCTACCTGCGCGAGCGCATAGTTCCTAACTTCAGCTATGTTGACGCGTTACTTATTAATTTGCAGATATTTTATATACAAAGAATTTATTAAAAATAACGTAATAAGAGTATGAATATTAAGCCGGTTAAAAGACTGAAACAACTTTTGTTAAAAGACTAACACGTCCTCCAGAATAAATCTACAAATTTTTGGTACGTTTCATCCTTATATCTTCAATTTGATACTAAGCAGGACAAATTTTATTATTATTTTGCAGATAAAGATATACATGGATTTCTTGTTATTGTTCTTAACCGACCGTTTCTGATTTTGTTAACTGGTATAATTGGAGCATTAAAATTAAATAACAATCGAGATAAGACAATCGCAGTTGATAATCTACGTTTTATAGATTCAACAATCATAGTTTATATAAATAGAAAAGTGCCAGCTAGTTATATGTTGCTAGGTCGTAAACAATGCAATTCTAGCTTGATTAATCTTTAATAACGAAACTGAAATTGGTATTCTTAGTATTTGCTACGAAAATTCTGTAAGTCTGAATTAGTTTATAAGTTCCTTGTAGTTTTAATAATTGACCTATCGCATTTTAAAAAAGAGATTGTTGCACGTTTTTCTTGTACACCCTATATATATTTGGTACGATTCTGGCTGAGAATAGTCCAGATAGGGAAAGGAAAATAAATATAGGCAACTGAAACTACATCATAAAAAGCTGGTGTTTTCCTAATAAATTTACAATTGATTTAAATATTCTACATGAATAATTGATAAAATATTAAATTAAGTGAAAAATGTTAAATATCCATAAGTCTTAATAGTAGGTATTGAAGACCTGACCTAGGATCAATAGGTCAGCTTGGTGCATCGAAAATCTGGCAAGCTATGAGAGTAGGCAACTTAATAAGCGATATTGTATCGCGGAACGTGCATTAAATGATCCCTATTCAGCTATTCTCAGCCAGAATCGTACCGTTTTTTAATAATTGACGAATCTGATTTAAAAAAAAAACTGTTGAGCGCATGAGATTGTTGCAGGTTTTTCTTGTACACTGTCCTGTATATATTTGATTTATTTTTATGATATAATTATTTCATGTGTAGATTTTGCAAAATCAATTCTGCAAAGTCATTTGATTACCATCGATATGCGACCATATTTCATAATCTTTTTCAACAAATTTTTATTCTAGTAAACCGCGTGTTTTGTTCGTATAATTAAATAAATTTAACTCAAAATTTCTTAAAATATTTCAACAAACAACTCGAAACGTAATCGAATTTCAGTTATCTAGTGCGCGCAATTTTTTTTTCTATATTTCGTATTTTTTGTAATTATAATATTCCGTGAATTAAATTCTATAATGTTTACAATTGCTAAAGTTGCAACTTTACGGCAATTGAAGCCTGAAGACACTTCATCTTCGGAAGGTTCGGTATCTTTAATAAATAAAATATTTGCAATGTTATGAAATATATATATATAATTAATGGAACATTTCGATATTAAAATTTATAGCCAATTATTGATAACAAGATTTAAACACGAGGCTATTGTTTAATTTCCAACATATTTGCTCATTGACAATTTTCTCTGATCAGATTTTTTAAATGTTCTTTTTTCGACCCTTTTAGATTTTATATTAAGCAACTTAATAATAACTGCTCAATAATGGCACATTAAATTGACAAATTCTACATTCCAAAAAGTCATTTTACATTATGTTCATCGTCTCATTAGCAACATTTATACTATCATTATTTCATTCTCATTTAGCTCGTTCGACAGCAACAAAATTCCCACTACCCTCTATCACAATCACCCCAATCCCTCCTCAAACCCGCTGCTTCACCCCACGCCCATCTATTGCCCCTAAACTTCCCACAATGCCGCCCAAGCCGACAACGGCCCTCCTCACGGCCTTGCGCGCCCT
Source organism: Leptodirus hochenwartii (assembly GCA_947310635.1). NCBI lineage: Eukaryota > Metazoa > Arthropoda > Insecta > Coleoptera > Leiodidae > Leptodirus > Leptodirus hochenwartii. Next base: position 4,732,363 of record OX371185.1, on the reverse strand, counting down.
CATGTCGAACACGCAGTACGTTAAAGATCCAATCCACGCGTATATTGTGCCATCCGTCGATGCGCATTCTAGCGAATATTTAGCCGATTGCGACAAACGGCGGGCGTTTATCAGCGGCTTCACGGGAAGCGCTGGAACTGCCATAGTTACGCGGAAGGAAGCCTGCATGTGGACGGATGGTAGGTACTATCTACAGGCTGAACAAGAGATGGATGAAAATTGGACGCTCATGAAGGATGGCATGCCCACGACGCCCTCTCAAAGTAAGGGCTGTTTTAGGAAGATTTTTTTTAATTTGGAAGCTAATAGATTGGGGGGTAATGTTAATTTCTTAGGCGGTTGGTTATCTAAAATCCTTCCAACAAACTCACGTATTGGGGTCGATCCGGAAATGTACCCTTGTAATTTGTGGACGCCCATGGCAACTCAGCTAGAATCTGCTGGCCATCAACTTGTTCCTATTGCGACAAATTTAATTGACCTGGCATGGGGCGCCGATAGGCCTGCGGTACCCAATAATCCAGTGGTACCGCTAGCTTTAAAATATACCGGGCGATCCATTCGAGAAAAGCTAGAAGTATGGGCATGCATGCTTTCTTTCACGAAAAAGCATAATAGAATAGATTTTTTTTAATTGATAAATCGGTGGATGAAAGACTTATTTAATTTAGGTGGTACGTACAAGAATGGTGGAGAAGCATTGTTCAATTTTGGTATTAACTGTATTAGATGAGATTGCGTGGATGTTAAATATGCGAGGCAGTGATATTGCGTACAATCCCGTCTTCTTTTCTTTCGTTATTATCGAAGCGAATGGTTTGTCTGTATATATTGACAAAAAGAAAAATACCGAAGCTTTACGAAAGCATTTGAATGAAGAAACAGGTACCGAAGAATGTTTTTTTTTAATGAGTTATCAGCTTCAAAAATGTTTTACAATTGGTAGCTAAATATTTTGAATTGCGTTCATTTGTTAGGACAAGGGAATTATACAATTGCCGATTACACGCAAACGTATGAAGACCTCAAAGCGAAAGTTGGTAATATGTCTGACCACGTGTGGATGTCAAACGAAGCTAGTTATGCAATTGCTAGCTTGGTTCCTCCTAAGCATTTACTGAATGAAGTTACACCGCCTTGTTTGTTGAAGGCTGTAAAAAATCCTACCGAAATCGAAGGCAATTTCGCACATTTTTTATTTATTAAAAAATGACAAATGTGTTTTTAGGCATGAAAAACGCGCATATCAAAGACGGAGTAGCTTTGTGCGAATATTTCAGTTGGTTAGAGACGAACGTCTCCTCGGATAAAATCACGGAAATTTCTGGGGCTAAAAAATTGGATGAATTCCGAGCAAAGCAAGCGGCTTATGTAGGGCCAAGCTTCGATACAATCAGGTAAAGCAATAAAATTGTTTTGTCGTCGCGTTTATAAAAAAAACGAATCGATTTGTAGCTCCGTTGGGCCGCACGGTGCCATTATTCATTATAAACCCAGTCCAACTACCGATGTGCCAATCACAAATAGCGCGATTTATTTGTGCGATTCTGGTGGCCAATATTTAGATGGCACCACCGACGTTACGCGTACTTGGCATTTTGGGCGCCCAGAACAATTCGAACGTGAATGCTTTACGCGCGTCTTGAAAGGACAAATTAAACTTGGTAGTTTATTCGCGCGATAATTTTTTTTAGTGAGCGCGAAAGTTTGCCAGAGCGAAATATTAACCATGCTATTAAAATTTTTTAATTATAACTACGGTGTTAAATAATTTTATAGAATATCACCCAAATACCGTAACTCAGAACATTTAATAGCTAGATGCACATTTCGAAGGTATGGCAGAGGTATTTTATTTAGTTATTTTATCTTGTGCTACTGAAGATGGGGGCATAGCCTTCGAAATGCGCATCAGGCTATTTAATGCTTCGAGTTACGCGGTATTTTGGTGATATTCTATACAATGCTATTCAAACGTTATCTATTATATCGCACTTGTATTTCTAAAGTGGCATAACTCAAGAATTGGTATTTCTGCGTTATCGCCATGTAGGAGTTTCGAAAAAATTCACAAAGTGCTCAAGAATCGAAATAGACAAAAATGACAATTTGAACGTTTTTTTCCCGTGGCGTCCATCTTTTTTGAAACGCTACTTGTATTGTAAGTATTTTTACCGAGCTCACAAAACACAGTTTTTCGCCTTTTCCCCAATATTTATTCTTTTGTGTTATATATCGTATGTGCGATATATTATAACATACGTCTTCATTGAAGCAATTTACGTTTCCTTCAATAATATTTCGCATTCAGAGTATTTGCTATGCTTTCGCGCTCTTATGCTTCACTTCACTTGATGAATGCGTTCTTAATTCTTCAATAAAAAAAACTGTAGGTACTGCCATTTTCCCATATAAAATCAAAGGTAATTATTTGGATTCTTTCGCGAGGGAGTTTTTGTGGGAAGTTGGATTAGATTACGCCCACGGGACCGGACATGGAATCGGCAGCTATCTGAACGTGCACGAAGGACCGATGGGGATTAGCTGGCGATTAATGCCAGATGATCCAGGTAAAAGTGCAATGCAATTGAAATAATTAGTTGGCGATGGAGAAGAAAGTTGATACTAATTTATTTTAGGCTTTGAGCCTGGCATGTTCGTTTCAAACGAACCCGGCTATTACGAAGATGGACGTTTTGGTATCCGCATCGAAGACATAATTCAAGTTATTACGGCCACTACCGCACATAACTTTAACAATCGCGGTTTTCTGACGTTTGAGACCGTCACTTTGAGTCCAATCCAAATAAAAATGATCGTTATCGAAATGCTTACTCCCAAGGAGATTGAGCATATCAATAACTATCATAAAAAGTGCCGCGATTTCCTTGGTCCGATCATGGATAAGCAGAAATTAACTGAAGCCAAGCAATGGCTTTGGAGCGAAACTGAACCAATAAAAGCTTAAGAAACTAACCAATTGCCCAATTATTTCCAATCAAAATGTTTTAATCTTTATTGAAACTAATTAGCGACTGACTGTCGCAATAGTTTTTTATACATTTGTAATATGTATCTTTGTTTAACGGTAGTAAAACTATTTTAAATCATTCTAATAAATATTACTAAGCGTAATTACTTTTTACGTTTCCGCGGATCCTTGCGGCTTTTTTTGCGTTTGTCGTATTTCTCCGATCTGCTTCTGCTCTCTTCAAGAACATAGTTCTTAGATCGTTCTTTCAGATTGACCAACAAGATTGATTTATAAGCGCAATATATTAAAGTTTCGTAGAACTCTAAGAATGTTAACTTTACGGCCATGTTCACAATCAAACCGTCCTTTTTTATAATAGGACATGCCAATGTTAAACAGTTTACAATTCTTTGCGGGCCAATGTGACGAAATACTTTTAAGGTTTTGAAGAATTTGTCAATTTCTAGTGGGTACGGATCTAGCTTGAGGTTGGGCATTATGGTATCTTTCTCAACTATATAGTTTAAAACCATTACACGAATTGTACACTAATGTTTTTCGTGAAGATAATTGTTGAGAATTCTTGTTTTATCCAAGCCTGTTGGATAATAAACTTCGAAATTCTGCACTTACCTGGTAGGTAAAGAAAATTGCGTCCAACAGCAATTATATTACTCCCATACTCCGATGGAACGACATAATTATCTCCAAAATTTTGCAGATGGCATGATGGTTCTGTACTTTTCTTGCAGCAGCATTTATTTAAAAATTCTCTAGCAGTTAATACAGGGCCTATATCTTCATAAAACGCAATCACATCTCTAATTGACAATAAATTCTTGAACTCGAAAAGACACGGTCCTAAAAAGCATTTCTGTGCATTTGGCTTTACTAAAGAAAAATCGGAAAAAATTACCAATGTGTTGACCAGCATGGCGATACAAAATATTTTTCAAAAAATACTCAAACACTGCATAAACCGAGTGCAATTTAATAGGTCCGATTTTATTGTTATTTATGTGTATTTGCCATGCAACGCCAATTAAAGACCACAAAAATTGCCAATAGTAGATTCGCTCGAATGGATGATGATCTGTTCCGAGACAATGACCCGGATTTTCTAATAAAATTAGATCCGTTTCGAATAATGATATGCCTTGTTTGTAGATCTTTAAATCTCGGTACAATTGCCACAAATACAAACGAATTAATGTGCATTTCCTATTGGGTTCATCAGGATGATTTGAAATGTTTGCGTACATCTCGTAAATTGTTTGCAAATCTACAGCAAGAATGTTTTTAACTGACTGAACTTCAATATTACCTTTTTTCTTTTATCGAAACATGTTCAAATTTTTACATTTAGTATTATGCCATATTAAATTTCGCAGACTATTAGACTCATGTTCCATAGTATCACTTTCAACTACCTCCAGCTTCTTCCAATCGTTGCCTGTACTCGATGAGATGCTCATGCTCAATTGATCCTTTGCCTCAGCTATATGCTTCTCAATATAAAAGTTTAAATTAAGTGACTCGGGAGCGGCACGTGTGTGGAGAATCAACGGATTGCACAGCATTCGCTCTTCGGGGAAATCCTGTAGTCTATCTATATTTTGCACATTTACCACCTCTATAAAATTACGAGAGAAAATCGTTTCAAACCCGACCAAGCATACCAGAATTTTCATAATCATTAATACCAAAGAAATAATTCTCACCATCGCTTTCAACTAATTTTTTTTTCAACACAATGAAACAATTGAACTCCCAGAAACAATAGCATTTTCTTTTTATCGGAGGCACTTACGTTCTGCTCTGGAATTTGCTTTGCTCCAACTATACATGGACGGTTTCATCTCCGATTTAATTGACTGATGCGTGAAAGATTCGCCCGCGATGATTTCAGAAACCTCAGTAGCCGGAGTGACGCAGCTTGTATTCTGCATTGGTGATTTCAACAACCACTTCTGATGTGATGTGGGCAGATTCATTAACGAAAGTAATATAGGAAATTGCATGCTGGGGGTATTTTTGTACATTTGCGATTCATTGCGACTGCAGGTATCATCGGCGGAGGGTATATGCACGGGTTTGTCGTTGTAGAAGAGTGGATCGCGCTCAGTCACATCCCCGTTACAATTGATGACAATTCCCAGTCCGTGCTTGAGATTCATCTGCCAGAAACCGGCTAGACGAGCGCCGTGCTCCAGGCCGAAATATAAATGGCCTAAATTAAATTTGTTCGAAGCAATATTGGTGGAGACAAAAATCTTTTACGGATGTACCAAATCCATTCCTCATGCCGTTCGTCCAACTACCTTGATAAATATTCTCTACGGGAAATGTTAAGCTTTTATTGAAAAATGTTTTCCAAGTGTATTCTCCATATCCATGCAATTCTTCATTATACCATTCGCCTCTGTAAAACTTTAAATATTTCAGTAGCAATCATCGATATCGAATTTTTAGCTAGACATTTGTTTTTATCAACCTACATCCCCGTTGATGAACGAACAAGCACCTTGTCCATGACGAATACCCTGTTTCCACATACCGCTATATTTCGTGTTATTTTTATACAGACGAGTGCCAAAACCATCCCTGTAATCGTTGTGCCATTCACCATCGTACCAATTATTCTCCGAATAATACAACCAACCCTGACCTAATGTTCAATACACAAAATTCTTCAACGTCGATGCAACAACAACAACTTTAATATAAACCTTCTTTCTTTCCATGCATCCAGCTACCGTTGTATAACGTTCTAGTGTACCCCATGTAAAAGGCTCCGATTCCATGGGGTTTGCCATTAAAGAATTTTCCATGATACACACTCATGTCCGTGTATATCATTTTACCTAATCCAGTTATTTCACCATTCTCAAAGTTGCCCTTATATTATATAACAAAGTGTGAATATAGAGGAAGCGATTGATTGGATTTAATATAAGAATAAGGCCGCGAAAAGATTTATATTACAGATTGGATAATTGAAAACTTACAAAATAAACGGTACCATCGTTCCAATAAAATGCACCTTGACCATGAAATAATTGATTTCGAAGAGGTCCTTCAAAAACATTGCCATTTTTAAATGTAATAACGACAGTTTCATTCGAATCTTTTACTCTCCAACTATCCATTTGCACCTCTAGGCATAAATCTGATGAATTCTTTTATAGGAAGGAACGATAATCTCTTAAAGAATACATTCATAATTTTGTATATTTTACCGCGTTTTCTGATTCTGAAATGATTGGAAGCATATCGGATGAATATTTGGATGATTTCCGTTTTTTCCCCAAACTTCCATGGGAAGATTTTATACTTCCCTGGTTCTGGGAATGACGCTTAGACTGTGGACCTATTTTAAAAATACACATAGCATGGTTTCAAATTCAAATTGATACGAAAGTTGTGGAAACGCTATACTATTCCGTTTCGATGCCATTTTCTTGCTTCTACTGCCAAGTGACACTTGAGACCCATCAACACTTACGACTTCCTGCTGAATTAGATCATTGTCTATGAGATCTTTAAAATCTTTCGCTGTGACCGTTGTATCTGATACATGTACATTCGACTCCACAATGGGTTCCTCAAATATTTCCTTTAGCGAACGTATTTATATAAATAAAGCTGGAAAAGTTGATTTTCTTTACCTTTTTATCAATGATTTGTACCAACATTGCTGTAAAAAATGAAGCGACCATTTCATCCTTATATGATTGTATAGGACGCGTTTGAATGCTGCGTGATCTTATTGATGGACTTGTTGGTAGTGAAAGTGATATCTCAGAGGTTTGTGATATATTATGTACTTTATTGCTATTTGAAGATCTTCTACTCTTCTGTGAATGTCTTCGACCCGTTAAAGAATTTGAAGACATTTCGCGTCGAACATAAAACTTCAATTGATCAACTGAACGTTGTCAGCAATTATGAAGCGACGTTCTATTGTTGATTATTTCTGTTGTAAGTGAAGGACATGATTGCAAGTTTTTAAAATGCATCACCGAAGGAAATATTGTGATATAGAATAAATAAAGAAACGCTTGAGCAGCTGGGTATGCATATTTAGAAAAGTTGTGTCACAGAATTATCTATTTCCCTTTGGACAACTAGATAAATATCTAGCTATAGTGGTAAAAATTATTTATGAATCTATGCAATAAATGCCAACGCTATAAAAAAAATAGGAGTGTATTTAAATCTCTCAGAATCACGAGTATAAAAATACTTCAAGGAAAGTACGTAACATGCCTTATATCACATGAAAAACACTTGCACAGTATACGAAAAACTTTTGGCACAATATAATCTGTACATACGCATAAAAGAAAGCTGTATTTTCACGGAAATGTGTTAAGGATATGATCCACATATTAATGGTCATTGTTAACTGCAAATATAAAATGTAAAACATGTACAGAGGCTGTGTAGGTGCAGCTTAAGAATCCACCTACTGGTTTGAGTCCTCATTTTATAATTTATAATTCGTACAGGGAATGGAGGGAAATCAGAAATGGGTTAACTACAGCAGCAAATGAAGTATTAGGCACAAAGAAAAGGGCAGGTAGGAGGGAATGGATCACGGAAGAAATAGTTAAAATGATAGAAGCAAGAAGGAAAATTAAAATTGGAAACACAGAAGCAGGACAGAAAAAATATAAGGAACTAAGGAACTTAATTAATAGGAAATGCAAGCTAGCGAAAGAAGAGTGGATAAAAGGAAATTGTGAGGATATTGAGGAGGATATGAGAAGAGGTAAAGTAGATTTGGGCTACAGGAAAATTAAGTCACATTTTTCTAAAGTAAAACCAAAGGGTAACATTATATGTGATAAGCAGGGTAAGGAACTCACAGAAAATAAGGAAAAAGCTAGAAGATGGAAGGAGTATCTTGAAGATTTATATAAAGGTAGGCAGGACATGGAGGAGCTAGAAAATGTGGAACAGATAGATGAGGATAACTTAGGTCCTAGCATACTTAGGTCAGAGTTTCATAGAGCATTAAATGATTTACGGAATAACAAAGCAGCGGGGATTGATATGATACCAGCCGAATTAATAAAACACGCAGGGGAAAAAATGCAGGAGCGATTATACAGGTTAGTTTGTAAAATATATGAGAAGGGAGAAGTACCACAGGATTTTCAGCGTAGTAGAATAGTAACAATGCCGAAGAAAATAGGAGCTAATTTGTGTGAGAACTATAGGACCATTAGCCTACTATCACATGAATCGAAGATATTGTTAAAGATTATTTATAGGAGATTAGAAAATAAAGTAGAGGAAAGGCTAGGAGAAGATCAGTTTGGTTTTAGGAAAAACAGAGGGACGAGAGAGGCGATTCTAGCACTAAGAACGGTAGTAGAAAAAAGAAAGAGGGTAGGAAAGGTAACTTGCATAGCTTTTGTAGACTTAGAAAAGGCATTTGACAATGTAGATTGGGACATAATGTTTAGAATTTTAAAAGAAACGGGTATAGATTATAAGGATAGGAGAATAATTTTTAATTTATATAAACACCAAACTGCCTTAGTTAGAATTGAGGGGGAAGAAGAGGTAGCAAAAATAGGGAAGGGAGTTCGGCAGGGATGTACACTCTCACCGTTATTATTTAATCTATATATAGAAGATGCAATAAACAAAGTAAAAGAAGAGTATAGTGTAGGTGTGAATGTACAGGGAGAGAAAATATATATGCTGAGATTCGCCGACGATATAGCTATATTGGAAGAAAGCGAAAAGAATTTAGAAAGGGTATTGAATGGTATGCAGGCAGTATTGACTAGGGATTTTAACATGAAAATAAATATAGGTAAAACTAAAGTGATGAGGTGTGACAAAAAGGAATGCAGTAGAAAAATGAGGATCACAATAGGAGATAATAGAATCGAAGAAGTGTCAGATTTTTGTTATTTAGGCAGTAGAATCACAAAAGATAATCGAAGCAAGGTAGATATAAAGTGTAGGATAGCACAGGGTAGGAAGGCATTCGTAGAAAAGGAACAGATTTTAAGATCAAATATTGACTTGGGTATTAGAAAAAGATTACTGAAGGTATATGTTTGGAGTGTAGCACTGTACGGGTGTGAGGCGTGGACTATAGGAAAGGAAGAGAAGCGTAGATTAGAAGCACTTGAAATGTGGTGTTATAGGAGGATGATGAGGATTGGTTGGGAAGATAAAGTAACAAATGAAGCTGTACTAGAGTTAGTAGGGGAGAAGAGAAGTATTTGGAGAGTGTTACAGCGTAGGAGAGACAGATTAGTAGGGCATATTCTTAGGCATGGGGGGATTATGCAATTGATCGTAGAAGGTAGAGTGGAGGGAAAGAGAGGGGTAGGTAGGCCTAGATTGGAGTATGTGAGTCAGATAGTTGAAGACGTTGAGATGAATAGCTATAGGGAGATGAAGGGGTTAGCTCAGGATAGATCGGCATGGCGTGCTGTTTCCAACCAATCTTTAGGATTGAGGACTCTTTAACTAACTAATTCGTACAAATTTATTTTTAATTTAAAATGTAAATTTGTTAAATACAATAAAATTTTAAGACTAGCGTCTTATCATACGAAAAGCGGTGGTTCGGCAGAGTGTCTAGCATTTCCACAATTTTCATTATTTTTGTACAATATTTTTGAAGAATGTTTATAAAGGATGGGGCTTTCGAATGGTATATTTCTTATATTTTTAAATTGTTAATAACATGTCGAAAAAAAATCATAACTTTCATCAAAAAAAGATGATTTTTCGGACGTTGTTTTATCAATGAAGCTAGTAATTAAAAAAAAAAAAGTTGTACCATTCTATAACTAAACATCTTGTCTATAGTCAGTGAAAATTGTGTATATAAATTTGCTTTTGTTTAATAGTTGGGCTAACGCTAGTTAACCCTTGCAATCGAAACGGCAGGGGTTCGACAGAGTGTTTAGCATTTCCCCAATTTTGATTATTTTCGTATAATGTTTTTAGAGAATGTTCCTAAAGGATGGGGCTTTAGAATGATATATTTCTTATATTTTTAAATTTTTAATAACATGTCGAAAAAAAATCATAACTTTCATAAAAAAAAAGACGATTTTTTTTCATATAGACAAATAAAGCTGTGTAGGTGCGGCTTAAGAATCCACCTACTGGTTTGAGTCCTCACCATTCAGGTAAAAGTCCTGATACAGTCCAAACTCCACAATTAATTTCTGTTGCCCTAAAAAAAACTAATATAGATCTGTAAAACTGACAATAAAAATAAAAATGAAAAAATAAAGCGTTGCATTCAAACTCTATGTGATCTTTCGTTGATATTTAAAGGACTAGAATTTTTACAATACCCTGATCTTTTATCAAAGACTATATATAAAAAAAGATTCACTGCAGAAAGGCGTGTGACTAAAATCAGATCAAATTATATTTTTGAATAATCGCAGCAGTTCCGAAAATAATTTGTTGGCTATTGCTAATTTAGATGTGTAATTAATTCAGCGAATAGTTTTTAGTTTCGTACGTGAAGGAATTAGGAGCGTAAATACATTGTCTATGCGGTATCGGACGATTATAATATTAAATGCAGGAAAAGCGAGGTCCGCCACGGTATTTATACTTATTTTTTGGCAAAGTGTCAAATCGTGAGGCTAAAATAACCGGGTAGTATTATATGTAAATCTGTTATAACGGCGGCCGTTAGTAACATCCAAATCCACATCACAGTGACCAGTGCGTGTTCTAGTGTTAGTCCACTCGTCCTTTCGGTGATTCAGTTCTTTAACATCGTTTTTAAATCGCCGGCATGATGGTAAGCCAAGATATTTATTTATTCTAATCAAAATATTCTCAAACTGGTTGGTGTGGGTTTTACAGTCGGTAGACGGTTGGTTCGAATCCCAAGCGCAGCATAGAATTGTACAATTATTTCTGTAATTAGGACTTCGGCCCCATTGGTGTTTAGGCAACTAAAATAACAAATAAAATATCGAAAATATAGTTAAAATAATTGTATTCACACGAAAGATTCGATTTTTTAAATATATAATCGTATCGATTGCGATATTTAAAAAAAAACCAAGTATAATTGGACCTGCCAGAGTTTACATTTTTTACTTACTCGATATTTGAAGTAGTGTCTTGCTTTAGAATTATTTGGCAATGTTTACCTAAGAAAATAAGAATGTAGGAAATATCGCGGGATTATTTGATTTTACTGTTCATTTTGTTTAATTCTTTCGTGCTAATGTTTTAAAAGACTTTGTAAAGTTTGTGCTGTAAAATAATAATATTTTTAACGAATTAGCAATCTTACGTTTGATATATCTTAAATAGTTAGATGCTTTCGGTTTGTTTTAATTTTTTTTTATATTTCATTCTCGTCTTGTCTTTTTTATACTTCGCCGATTTAATGAATTCCTTCATGAAAAATATTATATATTTGCTATAATAAAGCGATCACCGCAAGATGTATCTAAATAGTATGCTCCAGTTTTATTTTTGGCATGTATTCAAAGAGTCTAGCATGAATTTTCTAAAGTGCAAATTTAAAATAAAGCAAAATAGACTTGTGAACTATACAATCTCGTACGATTTAAAATATGCAAGAAGCTTCGTTTAAATTTCTTAATTTGAAATCGTTACATCGAATATTTCTGAATTTAACGCGCAACAATGAATTTAAAGAGTAGTACTGAAATGATAATAAAAAACGAACGAGTGGAATAATAAATTTGTTTTTATAAAAAATATGTATTGTGCTATTATTATAAAATACATTGCATGAAATATAAAAAAAATCATGTCGCTTTTTTCATTTTTAGAGTAAAAATGAGAACAAATGGCAACCAATGCCGATAGCGAATCCATCAACAAAGTTACGATTAGCCAGAAATATGCCTCAATGGGTGGTATGTTGGAATATTACGATATAATTGCTATTTTCATATTTACTAAAAAAAACTGCATATACACGAAGATATCAGGGCTTCGTATACAATATACATTCATTAAGTATTATGCTATGTGTATTCGATATATTATAATTCTAGGCGAAAAGAAACGAACCCTGTTATCGTATTTCCTCAACATTTTACAATTGAAAAATTTTAGGCGCGAAATTATAACACAACCACCAAAGAATATTTTCTTTTTTATACTGCGTATATTGCAAGATCTAAATTTAATTAAATACTTCGAATTTTTAACAATTGTATGACTTAAAAACATGGTCATGAATTTTTTGTTAAATCGAACAGTGGCAAAATGTCCGTAGATTTGTTCATTCTGCACGATACATTTATGAAGATAATCAGTTTACATTAACGATACAAGATATTAATCTAATAAATTCCTACAATATAGTAACTAACTAATTTAATACATTATTTTTTATACTTACATAAGTAAATATCCAATATAATTCAATATAAAAGTGATAAATAAGGAAATTATAGATGAATAAAAACGGTAATAATTGGATTATTCGATTTGTTCATTTTCCTAATGCTACAGGCGAAAAATAAATTAAAAATAAACAATAAAGACACACATATTTATATACAAAACACATGTATATTACATACACTAAAGCGCATAGAAAATAAATTAAAATATTATCTTGATATAATTAATAGTCGCAATGCAAAATTCTTACAAATACATGATCATAAATGAAAAATATAATAATTGGGCTTAATATTCAAAGTTGGCAAATTAGAAACAAACACACTAGTTAATACACGAGTTTTTTTTTTTGCGAAAAACAAAAATTTCGACCTATATTAAATAAATAATCAGTACAAATCGAATCAATTACAAAATTATACCATACAAATTTGATATTCATAGATGCGAATTTAACTAGAGATTTTAATAAATCAAATTCAGCTATTTATTGAGCTGAATTTAAGTAATTTTTAATACAAGAAAATTATTTATCACGCAACTTAAGAACAATTTTTTATAAAGAATTTTTTTTTCTTAAAAATAAAATCGGTATAAATTAGATTTATAATAATCGGGAATGCTTTATCGGAGGTAATCAGCTACATATCTAAAATGGCGCTTTAGTTTAGATATAAAATGTAGTCTGTGTCAAGTTGTAATAAAACTTTATTTCGTTATATTTTCATCTTTCTTGGTGACATATTACAGGTGTATTTTATATCTCTATTTCTGACTTTTGTAAAGCATTCATCAAATATTCGCAGTAATTCACACGCAATTGCAACATTTATGAACGCAACAAACGCAGACTACATTTTAACATCGCACAGCATAGGAATTGAATGCGACTTTCTTTCATTCCACTACACAAACGCAACAACTCTATAGAATTCCACACATTCTTCTCTCAATGAAAAAGTCCCTTTGCTCATCAAGTGGCCCCTTTTGCACTTAAATCAATCGGCTCACTATCATTACGTTCCACACTCACCCTTTCCGCTGCGAGTTTATCGCTCGGGTCCACTGGTTCAGTTGGTATTAATGAACCCGCTTCTTTGCCATGTACATTCTTCTGGTGCTGCCGAAGGTAGCGACGTTTCAGGTACGTGTTCGAACAGAACTCGCACTGAATTCGTGCTCGTTCAACCTGAACCGATAATAAAATTTGTGCAAAAGGAGCGCACGAATAACAATTTTTCATAACACCAAACATGCATAGATCAATGAATGCAATATAACAGTAATTTTATATTAATTTAAAAACTTGACTTTTTCAAGTAGTATAAAATTAATTAATTATTAATTAATTTTTTTTTTTAATTCAATAATTATTAGGACAGTATGGTTTATTTTATTTATATATATTTATATCACAGTTAAATATTCATAAAATACATTGTGGTAAATAAAATAACAATGAAAATAAATACCTTACGCGTAGATTGTATGCCATGATGTCGTCTGGCCTGGTGTCTGTTCCGTTCTTGTTCCGTTTGGAACGTTTTTCGGCAAGTGGCGCAGCGAATTGGGCCGGTATGTTGTTCCGCCAAGTGTTTGCTGAGATCGCGACAATCGCGAAATTCACTAGCGCATAAATGGCACGTGTACGCGATACCCTTAAAGTGTATATCCATATGCGACTTGAGGGCGTCTAAATCGTTCTCGGGGAGTGTCTTTTGGCACATTCCGCAGACAGCTCCAGCTAGGAGAGTTAGCGGGAGTTTAGCGATTCGTCAACAGGTCGGCTAAATAGAGAATATCTTACCTCCATTTTGGTGGACGTGCGCTAAATGATTTTTGAAATCGGGAACGACGTACACGAACATCTTGGAGCATTCGGCACAGTGGAAGTAACAGAAGTGCGATTTTAAATGCCTGGTCAGATGAAATCCTTCGTAGAATACCTTCTGGCAAACGTGGCACACATACTGCACTGACTTTAAATGCACGTTATTCAAGTGCCGCCTGAGATCGTGCTTGCGACCGAATAGTTTCTTGCAGTAGGAGCATTGCGGCTTGCCTCCGACGCAAATGTATTTATATTGATCGTCGCTCTCATCCTCGACGACCTCTTCGTCCTGTTTCTTCGCCGCATCTTCGTCGGCGCGCTCGTTAGAGTTTTCCGTTGGTTTCGGTTGTTCTTCTTCATTAGATCTTGTTTGAATTTCTGCTCCTGCATTGCAGAAATACACATTCAATTCAAATGCGCGATGCGTGCGCACAATAAACATTCAGCGGAAGTGTTTCAATTTCGAAATTAAATTATCCGGACATGGGGGTATATATGTGTGTGTGTGGTGTGCCAACAAATAGGGGGGGGGGGAGCAAATAATAAGAAACTGAGATGGGGGTTTAGAAATTAAAAGCGCTACACTTAAATATGCATGGAATTACCATTCAGTGAAGATTCGGCTTTAGTAGTGGGTGGTTCTGGTATCGTAATCTTATCAGTGACACTCGCATCTTCATTCGGCGAATTATCAGAGAGTTTCTGTTTCTTCTTCTTTGTTTTAAAGGCGGGAGTTGCAGTAGTGTCAATTTCGTCACCGGGAATTAGTTCAAATACCGATGGTTTCGTTTTAAGTTTCTCCTTTCCCGTTTTACGTTTCTTCAATTTTTTTACAGATACATGCTGCCGAGGGGTATATTCCTCATCAGAAATATCTTGGATATTATATCCTTTGTTAATATCTACTTGAGGTTTAATACTATGTTCCGGTTCCACATCTGAGATGGCAACGTCACATTCAACCGAAATATCGGGGTAATCATCCTCCGGTTCAATGTATACGTCTGGAATATCTCGAAAAGTAACTTTTTTTGGAACTGGGTATGAAACATACGGAGATCTTTTTGTTTGATCGTTAGTACTGTTACTTTTAACAGAAAGGGGAGTATTATTCTTAATCATTTGTATAAAACTAGCCGCGAAACTATTAAGATTGCCACCTTGGTCTTTGCTTATTAAGTTGGTGAGGATTTCTTCTTGTTCGCCCATTCTATTCATGAACTCCTCTACTTCGGCGTGCTCTTTATTCGGAGCACGCCCCCGTCTTTGTAGCCCTCGTTCGTGCAGTTTCTTATGCTGCACAAGATACGAATGAGTCGAGAACATACGTTGGCATATATCACATTGAGCCGATTTCTTTCCCTTAATAAAATACGTCTTTTTGTCTTTCTGTTGCGAACCTTTATGCCGGCGGGAGTTATGTAAGGCTAACCCTTGTTCGGTGTTGAAAACACGCTCGCAAGGTAAACATTCGTACATAGGAGAATCGTCCGACGAATCCGCAGATTTAATAACACCCGGATCCTGTTCTTCGGAGAAGTCTTTTAACGTTAACACTTGCTCCATCTCGTGCTTTCGCACGTGACTGTCAAAGTGTTTCTTAACGGCAAACTCTTCCGAACAGAATGGACATTTGTGCGGAAAGTCACCGTTATGGTTCACCCGAATGTGCGTTCGAAGTGATTTTACATCACGGAACGGAGCTCCGCACGCCTCGCACTCAACGCTACACACGACATTATTGCCACCCGCGGAATCTTGGAATAAAAAATGACCGGAATTGAAAAAGTCCATTTTCTCGTGGTACGCCGATTCGGCGCTAACATTAGCGTCTTTCTCTTCCGTGTTCTCATTCTTTTGCGATACTATTTGCGTCGATATAATATCTTCCCAATCGTCGATTTGATTGGCAGCTACATTTTCTTGAATATCGAATACTAATGGATCTACTTCCACACTAAGCTCCTCCGATTTAATTTCGTTCAATAATTTTGCGACGTCTACATCTTTCGCATCGTCTAGTTTCTTTTTATCTTTGGCTTTCAGTGAAGTTAATCGAGGTATTTGCAATATTGGCTTTGTTATAATATTATTCTTAGTTACATTCGTAGATGCACTGGCTATATTCAACATGCTGGTGGGTATTAGGTTTAAAAATACATTCTGAAACGATTTATTTTGCGAGTTGGCTACGATTATGTTAGTGTACGCGGGATAAACGTCGCTCTTCGGCATTATTTTCAGGGGCGACATGACAGCTAATTGTCCGTTTTTTGAATTTAGGTTCGGGATGGGTACTTTCGTATTTTTATTTACGGGGTCCTTAACGTCTTGGTCCTGTATACCGCTGTATAAGCGCTGCGTTTGGATGCATTTCTGTATCGCTTCGTGGGAACGTATACACTGTTTTTTGAACTCGTACGCGATATTTAAACGAATAATACACTGATCGCATATTAGTAGCTGCTGGCTCTTGCTCCATTCCTACAATATGAATGTAAATAGCGGCAATTAGAGTTGGAATTCCGTGGGATAACATACAAACTTACAATTTCCGCTACGCACGAATGTAGCTTCTCTACTGTTGATTTAGATTCCGATGGGGATTTGAGTAAGTCGGTGAGTGACTTCGAAATCCCCAAACAAACGAAACAAAATTCAGACATAAAGTACATGTTTCCACTTTTATTCTTACGTAGTAATTTGCAAAAATCAATGATAAAATATCTTTTTTATTGTGTATTCGGCTGCCATGTTGTGTAGCAGTTAGTTTGTCAAAATAATGATCAAAACATAACCTGTGGGGTTAATGCACAGATCGAATCGGTTGCGTTCGGCTACACTCGGATTTGTAAAATTATTAATTAGAATTTAATTTAAAATAATTAATAAACGTAGAATAAATTTGAATTTAATTTAAAATAATTAATTAAAAATAGCCTAAAAATTTACTTACATTTTAGAATAGAAAAGCATTTTAAATTATTATGGCTGCCAGGGGAATTTGTATATAAAAATAAGGACAGTAACTTTGTGGTAGATACAGGATGTTACGTTATATTATAAAAAGTGTCATATATTGCTTTATCAAATTTATTATTTAGAATAAATCCGGAGGTGGTGTACCGCCACCTCCAGTACCCAGAGGTGATTTCCATAAAATGAAAGAACGAGAAGATCCAGATTACGAAGTTATAGACTTTGGCCAGCAATATTCAAATGCGCCCCCTTTGCTGCAAAAGAACGGAGTTCGTAAGTTAGGATTTATAAAAATTATTAATAGTAATTTATATATATTTTTCTATTTAAATTAACATATTTATAAACGATTAGAACAAGGTAAACTACATATATCTTTTAATCGCCTAAAATTTATTGTACTATTTAAATAATTGTAGAAGGTAAAAAGAATGATGGAAGACATTGTGAATTATGTGGATCTTCAATTCCATCAGTTAGATGTGAAGAATGCTCGCAAATTTTTTGCTTATCTTGCGATGATATGTACCATCGGCATCCAAAGAGAACAACACATATACGCAGAGTAAGAAAAAAAAAAATACTGAAATTAAATAAATATAACAATTTTACTAACAGTCGAATTTTACCATTCTTATTTTTTATAAATATATCATATTTTCGTAAGTAAATGACGCAAAATTTTGAATTTATTCTCGAATGCGGAGGTTCTAAAATTTATTAAATACTCATATTTATCATTTGGCTAATTTCCAATAATATTGTACGTAGACCATTGGTGTCAATCGAATTCCTCTACGTCCACCTCTGCCCCCCAAAGGCGAGCCTCACTCAGCCCCCGTACCACCCCCCAGACGCCACCGACGCGCCGGGTCCGTTGGTCCGTCCCCGTGCCCCAGTCCTACGCCTGTGCGACACAATAGCCAGGTACCATAAATAAAAATAATATTTTTTATAATAAAATGAATCATATAATCCAAAAAATTAGATAAATCCTGAATATAAATATATTTTTCAAATAATTTAAATTGATTGAAGCCATCATTAAATGATGAAATCAATGTATTCGTTTTTCTTCTTAATTTAAATTTTCCAGTAACATCATGCGAGAGGTTTTTTCTAGAATATAATGTAATAAATTCGTTTTTTTTTTGCATTTTGCAGCATGCTAGTTTTAGCATCGTGTCTTTTTGATTTTTTTGTTTAGTTTAATTAATTTTTTCTTAATTATTGTTACGATATGTTCACGGATGACAAAAAAACCGGCTAGCTTTCCTATTCCAGACTTTCACAACAATTTTACCAAGGAAAGAGAATTCATTTTCCATTAAAGAAAAAATGGGTAGCCTAAAACGAATGATTGGCGCCCGGCCTTTGCCGCCCACACCGCCTCCTTTGCCTAGCTATCCATCTTGTAAGTTATATTCCTAAAGAAGTATCATCTATTTACTCCCAATTATAATTTTGCATTTTAGCGAACAGATCCGACTTTTCACCAAGTCCTACGAATGTTGATCAATTCAGTACCTCTTTACAAAATCGTTACAGGCAACACCAAGCTATAATGCGCGGTACTACACCAAATATTCCTTTTGCAGTGTCTGACACATCGGAACAAGTAATTACTTTTGAAACCACGTTCTTCCACATTTAACCAAATCTTTGCTATTAGATCTCAAGGGATGGTAGCTTAAACAACTGGGAGCAACCCTCATGGGGGAATAGAGTGCGCTCCGGAAGTGTTTCTGGTTCCGATGCTAGCAACGCTAGATTCCAGCGAAAATTCAGTAGCCCTAACTTTGCAATACCAAACCGTATCTTACCCCATAGCACTTCAGTATTTGATTTGAACAACCGACAGAATATCCCACCACAAATGCATGCAGCTCATCAGGGTTTTACTCCCATACAACAAGTACGCATAATAAATTTAAAAATCTATGCAGATTTTGATTGTTTATAACGTCCTCAATTTTTAAAGGCCCAATCAATAGCTCACGTCAACTGTCCCTCCTGTTACCATCACCATCCACATCAACACGGTGGTGGATTATGGCAAGATCAATGGGGTAACATGCACGAGCATCCCCATCACCACATTCACCCCCAACATGGGTCGAACGTGAGCTTGAACATCCCCTATCCAACAAATCCAATGTGGATGAATACTTGGCATGGGGCTGTACCTGTCAATCAACCTCCTCCGATGTATCCTTATCCATCTGGACCACCACCAAGACCTGCTTCACCAGCGCATAGCGCTAAGTCCAGAAAAATCCATCTGAGCAAGACGAAGAACAGAAGGAAATATATTGAAACAGAAGACACTGATGATGAAGCGGATGAGGAAGCGGTCGATTTGGACGATAGGAGATCAATTAGGAGCGATAGAAGAGCTGTTGGACGAACGAAGCCCTCATATAGAGACAACATATCAGCGTCTAGAGAAGATATGAGAAGAGGTACCTTGGAACGTTTCGATAGAAATTCAATACCATCAGCTTCAAGAGGTCGTAAAAGCGTTAGAGATTCGTCTATTAGCAATAGCAGTGAAGACATACCATCTGATACACACAGGAAATTAAGTTCTTCTAGCGAACAAAAATTACTTCCTCAATTAACATCGCTTCAAATTAAAGAGGAGTCTCCACCGCCAAATAAACAAGTACCACCAGATATTCCTTCATCAACTTGGGAATGTGAACATTGCACATTTGTTAATGATGCAGGTACTAGAGTTTGCCAAGTTTGTTGCAAGACACCAGTGCAAGTTGTAAAGGTTGTCGGCGGTACTGCAGAAGTAGCTTCGAAACCAACTGGCAAAAGAATGGAGCGAAGTAGTTCCAGCGAAGTTTATTCTAAAGACTTTAGCGAAACAGAGTCTATGTTGAATAAACTAGGAAAAATTAGAGACTCCCCGCAAAAAGAAGAGAAGAAAGGTAGGGCCAGTAGGAAGATTACATTTTGGCCGGGTACTAAATTCACAATCTCCAAATAAACTATCCGCGTTGTCTATAACTTTATTAGTGTTAGTGCTTTGTTAATCATTAATTCTTTACCCTTCATAAGTCAACCTGTTTTGTGTTTGTTTGAATATGTGTCGTGAAATACTTAAGCAAGTGCGTACTGTTGTTCCAGGATTGCAACAAGATGACCAACTCTCAACATCACAAGAAATCAACGTGCAAATGATAGACACTTCTGAAACAACTCCAAATTTGGATACTAAGCCTAATAATGAAGTTACTTCAATTTGTGTTGAAACATGCACAGAGACAGAAAATGTAAAAACTTTAGTGAATGTTGGTGTGAGTGTTAACGATAATGAAACAGAATTAAAACCTAGTGGTGCGAAAACTCCACCTAGAATCCTTGAAGAGAATCTGAAAAAAGTTACGATTTCCACAGGAACTTCACCACCTCCTCAAAATATGTCCACGCAAGTAAAAATTTGTGCAATTATTTTTTAATACAAGTACTTTTGCATTATTTATTACTCGCAGACATATGAGGACGTCCCATTGTTAAATGAGCAGCCCAAAAGATCATCGTCAAGATCATCTCGAAAATCAATGAATCGTAATGCTAGAAGAAAAGAACTTCACAGATCCAATTCGTTGCATGGTGCAACTGGCAATCAATTAACAGATCACGAATGGGATCTTATTCGAAGTATAAGCAAGCAATCGTTACATTCAACTGATTATGAAGATTCACAGGTAGGAGATTATTAACGAAAATTGAAGACGCGTTTGATCTGACGATTTTTGTAGAGCTTGCCTGGTTCGCCAAGAGATAACAGTCCAGAACATTATAGTTACAATACTAACGATAGTTTTTATGAAAAAGACCAATCATATCATCGGCAATATAAAATGGGAGATAATCGTTCTTCTTATAGTATTATGGACTTGCGAAGACCAGAATTGTATAGAAGACAAAGCAGTGACCATGGATTTAAGGACTATAGGGTGTGCATTGATTAGAAGATCAAATTGGCATCGAATCATCAATCACAAAACTGTAAAATCATTAACAAGAACTAACATTCTTTCGCATGTTCATGCATCCATTAGTCGTCTGGTAGTTAACCATTTATTGTCTTAATATTTGCGTCAATTTAATGTTTTAGAAGAATGATGGCTTCAATATGTTTCATTTATTATATAGACACAAATTAATTGGTCAATAAAAAAATTATCGGTAACGGACAATGTTTTCATTGAATTTACAGAACGATCGCCCAAATAGAGGAAAATCTGATTCTGTTCATGATCAAAATTATCAGCCAAGATTTGAGACGTACCATGCTCAGGGAATGGAGCTGGTGAAATTACTAAGGGTACAGAATTTTAAACACGTATTATCGTGGTCAATCATTTTCTTTATTTCCTGTCTATTAGGAAGCAGAACAAAACAAATTCACCGCTGATGAAGTGCAAGCAGCTCTTATGCATTGCAAAGACCAGAACCCCATCGCATGGCTGATTGAACATTGGGAACCGACCGTTACAAGTGTACAAACCTTAGCAACTCAATTGGGACGCGAAGGTCCAATGAATGTCGTTGGCACAGTGTCTGAAATTGAAGCCAGAGAAGCTCTGCGTAAACACAAAGGCATTCTTTGGCACGCTGTTAAAGAATGCGTTGACCAACGACAGCGAAAGGTCAGTAATAACAACAGTCAAGAAGAAGTAGATGAACGAAATTGTATCTTTAGTACACAGAATTGGCTTCGAAGGGCGATTTTAGTCGAGAAGATATCTTGACCGTTCTTACAGCTCACCACGGAAATGTAGAAGCTGCTTCAGCTGAGCTAAGTAAAACACAGTTGAAACCGTTTTTGATGAGGATTTGGGGACCATCTGAGGGGACGGATAATGAAGCTGGAAATTTGGGGGGTGTTTCAGAAGGTGTAACGGGGGATGGTGTGTAGCGCAATGATTTTGAGAGACTCTAAGAAAATTAACATCTACTAAACTAATTTGCAGAGGTTGGCATGATAGAGCAATTGTCTTCCGATTTTGTAAGAACAACCAAAGCGGTGAGTTCCCTTACTAACAAACTTCTAACATCGGAAGAGCAATTCTTGGCTCAAGCACATGCTAACATCACCCTTAAAAAACAACCCTTCCATCTGCTTCAAACATTCACGCCAGACGAAGTGTCCGATCTTGCGTCAAGTTCTGCTAGTTCTTTAAATCATTTTGAAGTACCCGAAATCGAGCTACACTCCGCAAAAAAAATTTTAACAGGACAGACTTCTGATATAAATCAATCTCATGAACATGAAGAAATAATCACTACCCAATCAAACCAATCAGAAGGAATTAATAGTCCTATAGTTGAAGATACACCGATTCTACCATTAAATACGGGGAATATACCTCTAGTACCACAAGTACATTACAATCAACAGACCATTATAATAAACAATAACTTAGTTGAAGAAAATAATTCTTCAAACTCGATGGAAGCAGTTCATATTATTTCACAACCTGCGAGGATTGAAAGAAGTAAATCGCGATCCAAATCTCCTACAACATTTCGAAGCATATTTACAAAAATCGGACAATTTATTCATCCTTCAAAAGAAGAAGCACAAAATAGTAATAAAAATGAAAATGTATCTCTAACTTCAAGTCAAGATGTAGGTGATAAAAATGAGGTAGTAAGTGCAAATATTAATAAAGCCAGTGAGGTTTTGCAGAACGCCGCATCTTCTAGCAATTACGGCCAGGAACAATTAAAAACAACCATCCCTATTAATATAAAAGAAGATGTTAAAATTGTTGAGAAAAGTGGCACCGTTCTTCGCGTTGATAGTGATGGAAACGTTAGTCATATAATAAAAGATTCAACACAGAGTGATGAAGATTCAGAATCTGATTCCGATTACACCTCTAGTGAAGAGGAACCTGAAGAAATATTGCCACCAAAACTTAATATTGTACATGTATCAATTAAACCCATACAATTACATAAAGTAGTTCCACAAATTTTACCACACAGTATTAAACCTGAAATTAGCATCATTCCCGAACCCAAAAATATCTCAAGTTTAAACATTGTTTTGAAACAAACGAAGCCCCTTATTAAAGAATTGGCTGCATCTGCAGAAGTGGACAAAATTAGTGATAATATTACTCGAGATGGTAAAAAACGAAATAGTAAGCGTAAATCCAAGAAAGATAAGGAAGATGTGCAAATGAGTATTGATAAACAAGAATTCGTAAAGAATCAATCGATTCATTCTGATCTTGTTTTGGTAACTTCAGAAGAAAGCTTTTCAGAAACTAACAATAATCTTAAAAATAGCAACGTAAATTCTAATATAATAGTAGATATGCCTATAAATTTAACTGCAGAAAACGTTTCATTTGAAGAAGAACTTAAATACGCAAATGCTAAAATTGATATTCAAGATAGTTCAGCAAATGCTTTGAATACTCATATAGAAACCGAAGTTATAGTGGCATCTTTTTCGAGTCGAGGAGATAGCCAAAACCATCAACTCATTATACAAGAAGAAGAGAATATTCTAGCGAATATTTATGCTAAGGAAGAAATTAAAGAAAATATTATAAAAGATCAAACGCCTTTCAAAAATAATACCTCGGAGATTAAAGTAGTTGATATTGATGAAGTAAAAGAAGAATTAATAGATCCTCATGCTGCTGGAGTATTAAACAGCAGTGGAGCAATACCAAAGCAGAAGAAGCAAAGGAGCAAAAAAGCTCCTATCAATATTTTGGATTATTTGGTACCAACAAATTTGCTTACAAATATTGTAGACCCTAATGTCTCAACTGTTGTAAATCATGATTCAATTTCTGACAATATAATTAATAATGTGAGTGATTTAAGAACAGATTTTGAGACAAATGCAAATTCCTCTTGTAACAATTCTAAGAATAGTGATAAGGCAGAGGAATTAATAACTAATACTGAGGAAATAGAAGATAAGAAATATACGATGAAGAGGAAGCAATCTCGAATTCCAATTTCGCGGCAAAGATCTATTCCTAAAGCAGAAATTAAAGTTGACGCTGTACCGAGTAAAATACCTGTAAGACAATTACAAAGTACGTCTTCAGAAAAGCCATATATTGCAAAATATAAAGAACAGCTCCAAGAAGAACAAGATATGCAGTCAAAAGAGAATCGTGAAGATACTGTTACAAATGAAGATTCTATCAATAGTGTTTCAAATATAAAAAATATTTCGAAAGAAGATAAAATTATAGATGAAAGTAAAAATCGGGATGTAAATATTATTTCACAAAAGTTAAGTCAAGTAATATCAGAGGAAGTCAGTGAACCTCCTAGGAAAGAAAATGTGAGGAGGACAAAGTGTAGCTTGAATTTAGAAGTGCCTTCAAGTTCTCCATCTGCTAGGGCAAAATCATCATCATCTGATGATATATCAATCAGTGATAACGATAGAAGGAAATTAAAGAAGAAGAATCGTGCAGTCACTCAGAAAAGCATTCCCTCTGAATCAAATTTAAGTTCTATAAAGAATACATCTATAGGAATAAAACTATTACAAATAGAAAAGAGAAATACCCTGAAAAATAGAAGAGAACAGATGATAATCAGACAAAATAGTACAAGCACAGATATTAGTAGCGAATTGGATTCAGATGACCAAATTGAAAAGTTGGTTGTAGTAAAAAGTGGAAACGATGTCAGTTCTTCGAGTTTATTAAATGGAAATTCAAGAGATTCAAAAAATTCTGAAAAACACCATTCAAGCCAGAATAGTGCTGAAAATATTGTGCAAATGGTAGATTCGAATAGATCTGAAATTGTAAATCAAAACATTTCAACATCAATTGAAGAACTTGAAAAAGAAGAAAGGGATGATGATGATGAGGTAGAACAAGAAAATGATGAAGGGAAAGAAAATAATCTTACAAACGATGAACTGGCTTCTGTTAATACGTTAGATATATTAGTGAAACAAACCTCCTTGGAAGATTCATCTAATACTTCCTTTACACCAGATCGACGAAATTCCAGAGGCATAAATTTATTAGCTACCAAAAAGAGTTCTATGGACTCAAATACCAGCGGCAAGCAGTTGTCTTATACGAAATCTCTTGATAATGATAGTGAATCTTCAGTTTCAGAGAGTAATTTGGAAGAAATATTAGATCTGAGCACAGATGAAAATAGTTACGAAGATTTAAATGAGTTGGAACGAGTTCCAAGTTCAGAGACTGGCGATTATGACAACTTTGATGTACAAAGTAAAAAATTTGCGGATAATCTTAGGATAGATTTAAAAGAAATGAGTGAAAATGTGGATAGGTTGACCACGAACTTGGATGTACCATCAAATATAGGTACTACTCATTCTATATCCGATGATGAGTATAGCGTTGAGGGAAAAATAGCTGAAGAAGATGAAGAAGACGACGATTTTGAAGAGGAACCTAGTGACTATGAAGATGAATTTATTGAAGAAGATCAGGATAAAATGATTGTTTTCACTGAACAACTAGCAACGAATTTGAATGTTGAAATCAAGCAACCAACTGAATTAGAAATTATGGAGGTACGAAGAAGTAGTTTAAGTTTTTCTACCCCTTGAACAAGCAGTTAATAATTCTTAAGTATAGGTTCGGTAAGAATTTAATTTATTTTGATTTAGCGACAAGCTCGACGGTTCTTAGCGGAAGGTGAGGTTCAGAATTACCAACAAGCCGAGTTGGCTGTTAGTCTGATATCTTTGAAATTTACGAGTGATGAAGCTTTGGAAGCGGTACAAAGCTGTACCACCTTAGATGCTGCAATTGCATATCTACAGCAAGATTGCGAATTATGTGCTGGGAAGTATCCAATGTCCCAGGTAATAAGAAAAATCGGACGTTTATCGTTGAATAAATTCAATTCATGAATTTAGATGATTTCGATGTTAAAATGCACCGATCGTTGCTGTCATGATTGCGCTAAGAACTATTTTACCATTCAAATAACTGATCGAAACATTATGGACTGTATTTGCCCATACTGTAAGATGCCTGAATTGTATAATGTTGCAACAACAGAAGATGAAATCAGTGACTATTTTGGTAATCTCGATATTTTGCTTAAGACTATTTTGGATACTGAGATTCATGAATTGTTCCAACGAAAATTGAGGGACAGATTCTTAATGAAAGATCCCAATTTTAAGTGGTGCGCTCAGGTATTAAATTTGCTATAAGATTTTTTTTGTAAGCGGCAACAAAATATTGATAAAATTTTAGTGTTCATCTGGTTACATTGCAAATCCTCGCCAAAAGCGTTTGATTTGTCCTGATTGCCGTTCTGTGACATGCGCCAGCTGTAGAAGACCTGTAAGTTTTTGCCAATTCAATCATTTCACCATCAACCATTTGCATTTACTTCACAGTGGGAGAAGCAACATGAAAGTATCTCCTGCGAACGATTCGCTGAATGGAAAGACGCTAATGATCCAGAAAATCAGGCAACAGCTGTCGCTAAACACCTCGCCGATAATGGCATTGACTGTCCCAAATGCAAGTTCCGTTTCTCTTTAGCTAAAGGTGGTTGTATGCACTTCACCTGTACTCAATGTAAACACGAGTTCTGCTATGGATGCTTCAAACCATTCGCCATGGGTACGAACTGTGGCTTGAGTGATTACTGTGCAAAGTTGGGACTTCATGCGCATCATCCTAGGAATTGCTTGTTCTACTTGAGAGATAAAGAACCGGAGGAGTTACAACATTTGCTCAAGGTAGTTTTGGTATTATGAAGTGGTCAAGGGTTTTCGATGAAAGTTTGTATATATTTGAAGGAGAATAAAATTAAGTTCGACACTCTTTTACCCGGTGACAAAGAGGACAATGCCAAAGCTTTGCCAAAATGTACAATTCAACTGCAAAAAGAAACACCAGCTGGTTTGGTGGATACTATTTGCAATAACGAGGTACTACATGGTCACGCTGGATTATGCAGGTAACCAGAAATCTTTTGCCAGAAATTAATTCAATAATTATAATATACGGAACTCTTCGACTAATTTTTATTTTAAACGTTTAATTAAGAAATGGCAATAAATATAATTGTAAATTTAGGGGTCATTACAATGAATACCTTTGCTATTTAATTCGAAAATCAAAAATTGATCCGATGCCGTCATTAAACGCGGATGATTTAGAGACTGTTGTTCGCAGGGCAGCGAAACGTTTGCCACCGAATGCTTATGGAACACCTAGGCATGTCTATAGGGAACGATTGGTGCAGGTAGAAATTATATTTGCTTTTCGACATCTTGTATTGATGCTGCATTAACAATAGTTAAAGTTAAAGCGATTTAGCTAAGTAGACTGCTGTACTTTTGAATGGACATACTTCTAACAAAACACGAATGAAGCAGTTGCTTGGTTTATGTTTACTTTCGAAGAACGAAAAAAAATGGGCGTATCCAAAAATCGTAATTTTTTGTATCAAATCTTGTCCAAATTTCGTATTGTAAACACTGCTGAAGAAGAAACGGTCTAACGCAATTAAAAGATACTCTACAGTTAGGTCATAAATCCACCTTAACAACCACTAGCAACTTTTAGACATTCAAATGAAACCTCCCTTGTCAAAATTTGCCACCATTCGTAGTAAACCATCTGATTAACTGCCCTGCGTATGTTCTTCTGTTCTGTTTGTTCTGGTGCGTGTGGTACCCCTAAAATTTCCCGCTGCCCCCGGTGTGCGCGTGATGATTTGCTGTTTTCATCTTGCGATGACAGACTGCACTACCTTGAGTATCTAGTGGGGCTCATCGGGCGCCATCGCGTCGACCCCATCCCGATCCTAGACCTTGGTGAGGTGACCCAGGAGCTGCGCAGGCGCGGTATCCCGGTACCCAAGCGCGTTCATGCCAACAGCACCGAATACCAGTACAAGATCATCTGTGCCAAGGTAATCCGTGCCTCGTGATGATGTGCCCCGCTAGATACCAATTGATTTGCCGACATGTTGCTTTATCGTATCAGCAAATTAAGATACTGGACACAGCTTTAATTTAAGTGAATCAACAAAAATAGAATTTCATGTATTTTGAAGCGATATTAAACAAGTCGCTATGGGAAGAAATTTTAAAAGATAAGGGGCGACTCAGCTATTAAATTGAAGATGTGTCTTCTTATTTTGTAACATTATATAATGAGTTTTTGCTAAAAAAAAAATTAATTAGTGAATGATGATCCATTTTATACAGTCGTTTTAAAGGCTTATATTCAAAATTGAATATACCTCAAGTTATTGACGATAAAAAAAACTTGAGGTAGCGTTCAAAGGTGCTCTTGCTTTTGGTGATAAAATTTGTGAATGCGCATGGCTTCGCTTTAATTTATTTGGTCATGGGTGAGTTTGTTTGATGTCTTATGGACATCAAATTAATTCTTCGATTTTATTTTTAGATTGTCACAAACCAAATTCCACTGCAATAGATTAAACCAAATACGTTCTTCCACGACACTACATTCATTTTATTTTTGTTGATATTTTATATATTAAGTGACATATTTAGATTTTAATTGGAATTGTCGATTTTGCTGAAGTATTTCCTTTGCTTTAGCGTTATTAAATATTTATTGATAACAAGAAGACGAGGTAGAGAAAAACGTTAAAACTATTATCCATACAAATACAATAAACACTTTAATCATAGTCTAAAAAGTAAAAAAACGCAAGAGCAAAAACTCTTCAATAAATTTAAAAATAATATATATATATATGCCATTTAGCTTAATCTGTGTCTTTCTGTTTGTAATCGGCAATAGCTGGTTTCGCTAAATGGACACCATCAGAGCGTGTTGAAGATCCAAAACTAGGATTTTCATTAGGATATTGCGCTGGAATTATATTATTAATTGCAGTTGGATTTTGAATTGTTGTGAATCCAACAGATTGCCTAAAAATATTTGCACTGCGTTCAACAGCCGAATCAACTCTTGACAATTGGGATTGTATAAAAGATCCATTGTTGGTGTTATCTGCAAAATGTGTATGTTTATGTCTTCGTTGCTATGGAAAAGCAGCATTAGTCAATGACTATTCCTACTTGATGTACTAAAACCAGCATTTCTTAATTCTTGATGGGAATAAATCACATCGTTTGTTGGTGTTGGATTATACGTAATACCTGCAGGTATCATCGCTTGATTTGAATAAATATTGGCTTGGTTTGTGGATGGCTCAACATCTACGTTACTACGATTTTGTTCAGAAAACAATCTCCATGCATTCGGGCTTAATTCACCCACCAATTGTAGTTCCTTAAACTAACTCAAAATTTGCTATGCAAAATAACAGGGAATGGTGTTTAAATTCACCTTCTTAACGCTATCTTGTACGCACTCCCTAACAGCTATTGTACAAATGCCAAAGCTCTTTATGAGCGCATTTTTGGCTTGGATGTCAGTGACCGGTGCAATATTCCTGTTCAAGTTGCTCAACTCACGCGCGGCTGTAAGTCTTACATAAACAATGTCTCTTTGCCATTGATTCTTCAACCACTCAAGTGGATGTATATCATTACAAAATAATATTGCGATTTCAAATTCATCGATAGAGAAGCCATTCATTATTGCTTGCTAAAATATTTTGAACACAATAATTATTTTTCAACTGGAAAAAGAAATTATTTAATGTACCGTTCTTAAACGCCAGTTCTCTGTATGTTCATCCCCCCTTTTTTGATACAATTCTGTAGAAGAATTCTGTCTCTAAAAATAAATTTTAAATATAATTTCTTATGTAGAACTAAACGTATAAATTGATTTTTTAAACTCAGTTTTTATTTGCACAGAATGTCAATGAACTTTTTTTTCGAATGCAATTTTCAGCGGCCATTTAAATAATAACTGCGGATTTGTCGTAATAAAAAATTCAACGTGAATTAATCATTTTTTGAATATTACTTACATGTGATTGCTGCCAATCCATTGCAGTTTGCGCTGGCATTTCGAATTGTCCAATTGTCGCATTCTGGAATAACATTTTTAAAAAGAAAATGAATTAGCAAATATTTGATTTAGAAGTTATACTTACAATGGTTGACGGCATATCAGAAGAAATAGAAATATCTTTAATTAAAGATGCAAATTCTTTAGAATCGTAATTTGTTTCATTGAAATTATGAACTCTCGCTAAATCCTCTGAGTGAATATTTGTATTAAATCCACCAACATTAGTTGAATTCTCAAATTGAGCTGAAGCTAATTGCAAATCCTTAACGCGATTACTTTCAAAATTTCTCGTATATGTCTTGTCACAAGTAGCACATATTTTTTCAAAAGCATCGTTAATCCTCGTGCAATTTCTACAATCCCATTTTTCAAGGGGAATATCTGAAGTGTATTCAGAAGCATTTTTTTCTTGAAATACAGTAAAATTTCCTTGCGTTGTTGCATTATATTCCATCGTGGGAGTTTCAACATTGTTTGTACTTCTTGCGTGCTCATTTTTTGTTTTAGTAATTGCACCCGTACTGGCATTATTGCCAGGATTGTGATTGGGTCTTGTCGATGTATTTTCTTGCGATTGGGGTTGTGTAAGAGGAGGATATTGAGAGGATTTGCATCTATAATTGTTATTATCACGTCCGTCTGCATTTTCGCGATTCTAGAAAAGAATTAAATTTAAACAAAGATTAATTGAAAACTTAATGGTGCGTCGAAGTACCTGTTTAAATTTGACGGCTTTAGACGAATTTGCTGCAGAAGAGTAAGAATCATTTATTTGTTCTGGACCAGTTTCTCGATCTATTTTATAATTAGTAAAAACGTTTATTTCATAACTTTTAAAATACACAATCAAAATAAAAGTTTACGACTTTTTAAAATTTGAATAATACCTGATTTTTTCCGAGTTGCCTTAAAGATATTAAAAAATCCTTTCTTAGTGTCTTGATTCTTTTCTTGCTGTTGTTCATTCTTTTTATTTGACTAAAAAAGGAATGTTGTGTAAAATTGTTTCCAGCAAGAAGTAAAGTTAAGATTACCTTCTTACTTTTCGGCGCTTCTTCCCATATGGTTAATTGCTCACATGATCTACCCTCATGATTTGGATACCACTAAAAAAGGATTAAACTATTTGTTACTTGTAAACAAAATATTTTATCATGTCTAAAAAACAATCCAGTGACAACACTTACGATTTTTTTACATTGAAGACAAGTTGTTACATTGCATGACGGACATTCCATAAATCTTTGATTATCATCCACAAGGCCACCATATGGACACTAAAAAATAAACGGCAATCAGAAGTAAAAACATTTCATTTTGTAGAAACTTACATTGGGGCACCGCTTGAAATTAGGATTCCTTATCAAAAACCAATCTCTCAACTTCATCTGGTACATTTCAAGTTCATCGGGATCTAATATGGGCTTTAACAAAATCGACAGATTTGAAAAGTATTCGGAAATTGATTCATCGAAGGTTTCTATTCGTTGTTGATTAGGTGTTTTACAAAATGGACAAACGAAAGAAGAAATATCATTATTCCTAATTTGTTTTGTGAAGTATTTTCTTGTGCAATTTTCGCAAAGGTCATGATTGCAGTGAAGCATTTTGATCATCTGAAAATGAAAATGTCTAATATCAAACTGATTCGCGTAGAGTAATGTGACAAACCTTGCGCTTGATGTACTTAATTTCGCACATTTGGCAATCTTGCTCAAGATACGCCAAAGATTCTTCAAAACTGGAACAATTCTTAGCTGCCTCAATTGCATCTTGCAAGCGAAAGTTCTTGTTAACTAACATTGAAGCCAATTTTGCTATTTCGTAATTGTCTAAATAGTGGACTTCCATAAACTTAAGTGCAGCCACCTAAAGCAAAAATACTTATATCATTGGCAATCGAAATTTATTGGAAGTTTTCTTCCTCCTCGACGATATTAAAATATTCACCAAACACTTACATCTGTGTCACTATTGCAGCTAGCATTTGTTGCTGAATCACTTCTTTGAACTTCTGTAATAAAGAAGATCTATTTATTCAAATCACAAAACCTACATTCAAATAAAGATACCTTTCGATATATTCTTTGATTCAACCATTTCGGTATTGTTATCTTTATTTACCGACATGTTTATATTTGACTTGCCACACATTTGGCATATGTTAACAGTGCAGTCACTTTCAAACGTGCAGAATGTACATCTCCAAATATTATCAATTGGAGGAATTGTCTCACAAGACGTTTTGGTAATACCAGATGCTACGCCTTCTTCTTTCAATTCTTCTTGAGGTGTAATACTCGTGTTTTCATGTCTTGATTGAATCGCAGTGTTTTGGGGGTGGATATTATTACCACGTCCTCTATTTGATGTAGTTTGGTACGATTTTGGAACATCAAAATTTGAGCTATTTTCTGACGGAGGTTGACTATTAGATTCAGAAGAATTGTTAAACGGATTCCAATAATCATCGTATAATTTATTGTTAAGATTCACGTTCTAAAATTATAAATTTTCAAATCGATTTATTCAAGTTAAGTTCTTTACCTCTCCATTTGTACTTTGTTTGGTCAATTTCGTAGGCGTTTTCTTAGGAGGCTGTTTAAAACTTTCATTTTCCAATACTTCTAAGTCGCTTTCAATCAAAGGCATTATTTTTTCATTTGTTTTAGAACACACTTTGCAAATTTTAGAACTAAGCTCATTCGATATAGTACAAAATGCACAATGCCACGAAGTTGATGAAGATGCCCCCTCATCTAACGTTTCATCTTCTGCAGAAACTAAGTCATTATGAAAATTCTTAACTGATGGCGTTTTCGCAACAACTTCCGAAGACATTTTTTGTTTTTTATTTGCAAATGATTTTTCAACCTCTTCAAATAAAGTAGGCTTCTTAACAATTGGAACACGAGCTGCTATGTCCTAAAATGATTGCAATGAAAACTTTAAAATACTAACGATAGTTTATGGAAAAGGTTACGCGTCGTATATGGCTCTCTCTTCTCGGATGTTTATGGTACAAAGCATCGCAATTGTAGCAGAAGAATTCATAACATCTGGGTCCTTGACAACGAAGCGTTGGACATTCAACCCCACATACTTGACAATGTTCTCCCATATCAGCAGAATTTAAAACAGAACGCTTTCCTAAAAAAATATTTTTGGAAAATTCTTGACGTTATATTTCTTCATTAAACTTCTTAACGACCGTTGAGAATTAAAAAAAATCACATTTGCCTCATTCAAGATTGGAACAAAAAAAAAGCACAATTGGAAAGAAAGATCGTGAACACAAATCCTTATTCAATTTTTTTTAAATAAAACAAAACTTACGAAGTACAGTTCCTTCTGATGTAGAAGGAATTGCCAATTGTTGCGGAAAAGTATTTTTCTTAAATTGATCGTGTACTTTTGAAACGTCTTTGTCTTCACCATCGGAAACTTCCGAATTGTCTTCAGAAATTAGTGGTAGCTCATTTTCTTTGGTATCTGCTTTCGCCTAAATTAAACGTTGTTTAAATTTTGTCGAAGGGCAGCAAGTATTTCTTTTGCAAGATTAAATCTGCACACGCAGTTAATTAAAAAACATATAAAAATCAAGTAATATTACCTTATTTGGTCCTTAATTTAGAATTAGTAATCAATTTACAAATTATATTTTTTATATTTTATACTTACACTAATATTGCGTTCCAAAGCAAGAATAAAGCGCCATAAATAATAAATCAGCAAACTAATGACTTTGAAAAGAATCTTCGCTACGACGATAATATAGTTTAGTATCTTCAATTTATTATTTGTTGTTTCAACCATATTCCTGTCAACATTTTTTTTCAAGAATTCATTATTAAATCATGTCCTAAACTCGTACAATCAACAAACAACGAAATATTTATCTTATAATTAATCTTATATATTAATAGATGATGATTTCCTTTAGTATTTGATTATATTTAATACAATGTTCGAGCATACGCCCAAAATGAGAATTGCATTCTGTTGTTATGAATTTTTATTTATTATCAATTTCGAAAATTTAATAATCTATTTTAAATATTTATTTAAAAATTATTATCGTAATATTATTTAAATAGATATTTTGCATTACGGAGTATTAAATATTTTAAATCAAAATGCAATAATTTTTAGTACTTACAACTTTGATGCGGTTTTTAATGAAATGATCGCTTGAAGGACACTTTCTCTTATAATTCTTGGTTCTTGCCTCCGATACGATTCAAACGAATAATTCGATTATTTTAAATGTTATCAAGAGAGGCATCGGCTTACAGAGTATTTTTTTTACAAAAATGAAAAATACAATATTTCACACTTTAGTTTAGAATTACCACACATACTGTTGGAATATTAATGCATTGTGCAGCGTTATCAAGACGGTTTTGTTTTCATCCAATTGACTTTCTTATCACACAATTATATGAGATGTTTTTCATTCAGAACCGTAATTTAATTATTTTAAATCAGCCGCCATATAATTTCATTTTGAAATAATACATTTTCTTCATCAAACGAACCGCAAACAAAAATAACGCACCCAAAACCTTCTGAAATGCCACCAAAATGCAAATAGTTTATTTTTTTTAGATAGCAGGTAGAAAATGTTGTAAGGGCGAACTATATGACCTGCAAAGAAGTAGGTATAAAATAACTAGCTCGTGCCCTTAAGAAATTTGCAGATTTGTAGTTGAAGATTTTAATCGGCAATAGTACTAAAATCTTCTAAAATTTAAACCTCCCATTCTGTTCTATTTTCTTTGGTGGGGAGGGACAAATTTATCAGTAAATGAAAAAACGATACTAGGAATTTCCAACATAAATATGATCTCATACAAACGCTATCAATTGTGTACGTGATTATTTTAATACAATTGTACTTATTAAATATTAAATATTTCAGCTATTAACAGCGAACTTTATTATTATTTGTGGGTCAGTACTACAGCAAAATAGTTGCGCAGATATTATATCTAAAACTTATCACAAATAGAAACACTTCTTCACTGAACAAACTTAAACGAGCAAGCAACCACGTAACATCAATATGGATGCTAAAAGGTAAGCTTTTATTTAGATCTTATTATAGTTAAACTAGATTATCATTGATTTAAAATTTTGAATTTTGAACTAATCTAGATATAAAATGTAAGTTAGCGCAATTTAGAGGTGCTTTAGTAAAAAAAATTATAAGACGATGATTAGAGCTATATGTGTGGAATATATCATTTTGCGGCTGTTGGGCGTGGACCATAAGAAAAAAGGAAGAATTAAAGTCAACCTTAAAAATGTGGTGTGGTTGAGTAGCTATATTTAAAATTAAAGACGCGATAATTATTTAAAAAAAATTATTACAGCGTAGGAGAGATAGACTAGTAGGTCATATTCTCAGATATGGGGGTAATATGTAATTAGTTATAGAAGATTTAAAAATCCTATTGCGAAATATTCAACAACAATAATGTATATTCATTTTACATAATTTTACATAAAAATCATCATCTATACAGGTTAGTTTGTAAAATATATGAGAAGGGAGAAGTACCACAGGATTTTCAGCGTAGTAGAATAGTAACAATGCCGAAGAAAATAGGAGCTAATTTGTGTGAGAACTATAGGACCATTAGCCTACTATCACATGCATCGAAGATATTGTTAAAGATTATTTATAGGAGATTAGAAAATAAAGTAGAGGAAAGGCTAGGAGAAGATCAGTTTGGTTTTAGGAAAAACAGAGGGACGAGAGAGGCGATTCTAGCACTAAGAACGGTAGTAGAAAAAAGAAAGAGGGTAGGAAAGGTAACTTGCATAGCTTTTGTAGATTTAGAAAAGGCATTTGATAATGTAGATTGGGACATAATGTTTAGAATTTTAAAAGAAACGGGTATAGATTATAAGGATAGGAGAATAATTTTTAATTTATATAAACACCAAACTGCCTTAGTTAGAATTGAGGGGGAAGAAGAGGTAGCAAAAATAGGGAAGGGAGTTCGGCAGGGATGTACACTTTCACCGTTATTATTTAATCTATATATAGAAGATGCAATAAACAAAGTAAAAGAAGAGTATAGTGTAGGTGTGAATGTACAGGGAGAGAAAATATATATGCTGAGATTCGCCGACGATATAGCTATATTGGAAGAAAGCGAAAAGAATTTAGAAAGGGTATTGAATGGTATGCAGGCAGTATTGACTAGGGATTTTAACATGAAAATAAATATAGGTAAAACTAAAGTGATGAGGTGTGACAAAAAGGAATGCAGTAGAAAAATGAGGATCTCAATAGGAGATAATAGAATCGAAGAAGTGTCAGATTTTTGTTATTTAGGCAGTAGAATCACAAAAGATAATCGAAGCAAAGTAGATATAAAGTGTAGGATAGCACAGGGTAGGAAGGCATTCGTAGAAAAGGAACAGATTTTAAGATCAAATATTGACTTGGGTATTAGAAAAAGATTACTGAAGGTATATGTTTGGAGTGTAGCACTGTACGGGTGTGAGGCGTGGACTATAGGAAAGGAAGAGAAGCGTAGATTAGAAGCACTTGAAATGTGGTGTTATAGGAGGATGATGAGGATTGGTTGGGAAGATAAAGTAACAAATGAAGCTGTACTAGAGTTAGTAGGGGAGAAGAGAAGTATCTGGAGAGTGTTACAGCGTAGGAGAGACAGATTAGTAGGGCATATTCTTAGGCATGGGGGGATTATGCAATTGATCATAGAAGGTAGAGTGGAGGGAAAGAGAGGGGTAGGTAGGCCTAGATTGGAGTATGTGAGTCAGATAGTTGAAGACGTTGAGATGAATAGCTATAGGGAGATGAAGGGATTAGCTCAGGATAGATCGGCATGGCGTGCTGTTTCCAACCAATCTTTAGGATTGCGGACTCTTTAACTAACTATAATGTTATGTTATTAAAAATAAAATGTCTTGCAGACCGATCTTCATTAAATTTGGATGTGCGGTGGTCAATGTAGTTGTGCCATTAATAATGATTCTGTTCCATTTGATTATTACAATTGTGGAAAATATAGAAAAATGTTTGCGATTTATATTAAACCTCTTCCCAGACCAGGTCAGTACTTTAAGTCGTAGTTGTTGTTTTTCTTGTAAAAGAGATCGTATTAAGAAATGCCAACAAATCTGGTTCTTATCTTATAAATAATTTCACCATTTTTATAATAATTATATGTCATTACCTTTTGAAAAATTATCGTATCGCCGTTTGTTAATTAATTACTGATAACTTTTTTTTTTTATAATCAATATAAATTTCCTGTTAATGGTGAATTTTTTTTTGGAAATTTAATGAAAGTAATTTAGATAAACGCGAAATTTAGTGGATGCAAATAACTTGTGTGTAAATCTTTCAAGAATGTGGTTGTAAATGAAAGATATGTTCAACAAACGGATGAAATGAACCATGAAGTTGAAAATCGACAACAGCAATCTGCTGAATCAAGAAATGAATTGGAAAGACACCGTTTCAACGGGCTAAATAATGATGATATGGTACGATTTTTTAATGATAAAACGTTGTAGAAGTGATTGATGGAAATTATTTAAGACTGAAGAAATAATAGCGGATTGTGGAGGAATTGAATTATGTTTTCCAAGATTGTAACAAATCGAATATTTTTAGCAAAATTTGATAAAATACAAATTACTGGAGGATGGAACGTTAGATACCATTCAACAAGTGAACATTGCGAGTCATTTGTTATCGCTCCAATTTTCTGAAGAAGAAGCCTTTGATGCAGCACGAAATTGTTCTTCCGTTCAATCCGCTATCTCATATCTCAATCAAGAATGCGAAGCATGTAATTCGAGATATCCAATGAGTCAAGTATAAAATCAATACCACTGTAACTGAAGAACTAAATTAATATGAACAAAACAATGTCGTAGATGATTCACATGTTGAATTGCACCCACAGCTGTTGTCGAAGTTGCGCCAAATCATTTTACTCTATGCAAATTTTACATCATGATGTCACCGATTGCTTGTGTCCATATTGCAAGAAGCCAGAGTTGAATAGCGAGGATATGTCCGTTTATGAAGTCAAAGATTACTTTACCAATTTAAGCATGATACTAAAAAATATTTTAAATCCCAATGTCTACGGAATATTTCTGGGGAAGCTAAATGCTTTTTTGGTTTGTATCATTTTTAATATATTGTCAACTTTTGGGAAATGTGTTATTCTTCTAGAACAATGTTGAAGCAGAAGAACAGTGTACTTTTCGTGATCCTCGGGAGGAATCGGTAAAACAAATTAAACCACAACGCAAATTAAATTTTCAAATGGAAACCGTACAACGAACTACTCCAACGTTATCAAAAAAACTAAAAGAGCCAAAAATATCTTCAGAATTTGAAATAATGGAGGTAGGACTTAACGGTTTTTTTTTTGTAACTTACCAAGTTGTATCCAATAGATCTAGATTCGCAGAGTTATAGCTTACTTGGCGAAATATTATTTTAGCACAAGGCGTTGGTGTTATTACAGGAAGGAAAAGTCGATGAATTTGCTCAAGCTGAAATGGTTGTTACATTAATGTCTTTAGAGTACAACGAGCGGGATTCTATAGATGCATCCCGAAATTGCAGTACTGTGGATAATGCCATAACGTTTCTCAGCCAGAAATGTAGCAAGTGCAATAACAATTTTCGCATGAGTGAAGTAATCAATCACGTTTTCATTATATAGAAGTTCGTCCAAACTCCAGCTATCGATATCGCTTTTTTTTTGCAGGTGATTTCTATGTTGAACTGCGATCACAACATTTGTCGCGATTGCGCGAAAATTCACTTTACAGAACAAATTACCAACCACAACATCCCCGACTGCACATGCCCGATTTGCGAATCACCAAATTTTGACGATAGTTCTGAAGATGATATTAGTAATTACATCGCCAACTTGGATATCGTTCTGAAAGAGCTTCTAGGTGCAGACGTTCACGAGGAATTCCAGCTGAAGATCAGAGATTTTATTTTAAAAAAAGACCCGACTTGTCAAAACGAACCAACGAGCTTGTCTGAAGCGTTACAGGTTTGCTAATTGAATAACGAAACGATATTTTGATGATATAATCAATTTTATGTTTCGATTTGATCTGAGTACAATTTTAGAGACAAGCGCGTCAGTTTATACAAGATGGTCAAGTAGAGAATTACGTGCAATCGGAGTTAGCAATTCGATTAATTCAAGCTGACCATACCGTAGAAGATGCTTTGGAAGCGGTCAAATATTGTACCACGATAGATGGTGCCATGGCGTACCTCAATCAGGATTGTAATATATGTGCAGATAAATTTCGAATGAACGAGGTACAAGCCAATTTTTCTAATCTTCTAATACTTCTCAAACATTTTTTCGATGGTCTTAATGGTAATCACACTTTAGATGGTATCGATGTTAAGTTGCGAGCATCGTTGCTGTACCGCCTGCGCTACAAGTTATTTCACTGAACAAGTTAACGAGCACACCATCTTGGACTGCAATTGTCCATTCTGCAATATACCAAATTTGAACGACGAGGACATGCCCGAAACAGAATTAAGCTACTACTTCTCTAATTTGGACATAATGTTGAAGAATTTATTGGAGCCACCAGTTCATGAAGTCTTTCAAAAGAAACTTCGAGATTGGTCCCTAACGAAGAATCCAAACTTTAAGTGGTGTCCCCACGTAATTACTGCATGGATGAGAATCTCACGGGCGTTTCTAAATTGTTGTTTTTCAGTGCTCTTCTGGGTTTATTGCTGAAGAAGGGCAACAGCGAGGTACCTGCCCGAATTGTCGTGCTATTACTTGTCTTCAGTGTAGAAAACCGGTAATATTGTTTATTGTGGATGTTTTATTTGGATTGGGGAGATTAAACTGGTGCAATTTTATAAGATTAACTAGAGAGGACGAGAAGTTCTCAAAAAAAAATTAATTCACTCAAAATTGAACCACTGAACGTTTGTTATTTCTTCTTAATGATTCTTAGACCAGAAATATGCAATAATTTGATTCATAGTGGGAGGATCAACATGTAAATATATCGTGCGAACGATTCGCCGAATGGAAAGAAGCAAACGATCCGGAGCATCAAGCAACTGGTTTGGAGACCTACATGGCCAGAGACGGAATTGACTGTCCCAAATGCAAGCACCGTTTCTCTTTGGCAAGAGGAGGTTGCATGCACTTCACTTGCACTCAGTGCAAGCATGAATTCTGCCAGGGGTGCGCTAATCCGTTTTCAACCAAATGTACGATTTGTTCAATCAGAGGACTGCACGCGCATCATCCCAGGAATTGCTTGTATTATTTGAGAGATAGGGATCCATCAGAACTGCAGGGGTTACTTACAGTAAGACATTCTTTGATAGCAAAAGGAACCGTTTAAAATGTGTTATTGCGTAATATAGAATATCACCCAAATACCGTAACAAGCATTAAGTAGCTAGATGTACATTTCAAGGGCTATGCCGCCATCTTCAGTAGCACAAGATAAAACTAAATAAAATACCTCTGTCACGAATCGTGATTGATATACTATCATATACATACTATTGATAGTATATCAATTCGTGACAGAGGTATTTTATTTAGTTTTTAGCTTGTGCTACTGAAGATGGGCGCATAGCGCTTGAAATGTACATCTAGTTACTTAATGCTTG
Organism: Leptodirus hochenwartii; assembly: GCA_947310635.1. Lineage (NCBI taxonomy): Eukaryota > Metazoa > Arthropoda > Insecta > Coleoptera > Leiodidae > Leptodirus > Leptodirus hochenwartii. The sequence goes on along the minus strand of OX371185.1, from coordinate 4,691,513 downwards.
TTACGGTATTTGGGTGATATTCTATATTATAACTTAACACCGTAGTGATAATTTTAAAAAAGTGTTATTGCGTGTTTGTAGAAATTTAGGGTGCCCTTTAATACGGAGCGCCCAGCTAATGCCCCCAACATAAGCACATGCTCGATCGTATTGCAAATGCAACGCGGTTCACGGACAGTTGATAGTTATTGTAGTAATGTAGTACTTCCTGGACATGCTGGACTTTGTCGGTAAAAAAAATCTTTCCACTAAAACAGCTATTTATTTATTAAGAGCAAAAAGTGCGATGTATTGTTGCTGGTAAAGAAAAGTTATTATCGAAAGCAATAACACACTTTCTGCTCAAAATGCATATAATATTTTTTCTATAATCGAATTTTCAAACTGAAATTATAATTTTTCCATTACTGCTAATTTACTTCAGCATACTTATATCTCAGAAACTCAAATTAAATACAATGTATTTATTTTTATAATTAATGCCTCGTCTTCAGCAATCGCGTTTTTTTTTATAGCGTTTGTAGAAAAAAAATCTTTCATAATTTGCTACCTATTATTTAATATAACGCAATTCGTAATTTCAGGATGCACTACAACGAACATCTCTCTAAATTGATACTGAAATCAGGAAATATTAACAGGGCATAATTTTCTTTGTTTAAATGCAGCGGAATTAAAATATTTCTTAAATCAACATTTATTGCAGGTAGATAAAAAAAAAACGCACTTCGAAAAGAGATGCTGTATTAAATATGCTTGCTCCTGCTGTATTAAATATTTTACTGTTGAAGTGAATTTATAACTTTTGCTTTGATTTTTTTCTTTTATATTCCATTCAGTATTTATAAAACGCACTGTAACGATGTTTTGGGTTTTTTTTTTAACACATTTATGATTAATTCAATTCATCGGTCTCATTTTTTGCATGTTCTTTTCAAATCAGCTCGCATTACATAGAGTATCTAGCGGGGCTAATTAAGACGAATCGCATAGACCCCGTTGAAGTGTTGGATGTGACTTATATCACCTGCGAAATGGTCAGAAGGGGTATTCCAGTACCCAAGCATGATAAAGCTACGACCACTCCAGAGGAGTACAAGGATAATTGTGCTAAGGTATGAAGATACGCGAGGTTATGAGATATGTTGAGGTTTTCGGATCTTGGAAGAAAGGGAGCAGAATTTAGGACAGGTATTAAATGGGCTGCAGGAAGTAATGGCTAGAGATTATAACATGAAAATAAATATAGACTAGACCAGTGATAAAAAAGAATGCAGGCGAAAGATGAGAATTAGAATAAGAGATGATAGAATAGAAGAAGTAGCGGACTTTTCTTATTTAGGTAGTAGGATTACAAAGGATAATCAAAGTAAGGTAGATATAAAATGTAGGATAGCACAGGGTAGGAAGGCATTCGTAGAAAAGGAGCAGGTTTTAAGACCAAATATTGACTTTGGTATTAGAAAGAGATTACTTAAGGCATGTTTGTGGACTATAGTATTGTACGGCTGTGAGGCGTGGACTATAGGACAGGAAGAGAAACGTAGAATAGACGCATTCGAAATGTGATGCTATACGAGGATGATGATTGGGAGGCCAGATAGAGTGACAAATGAAGCAGTGTAGGTTTGAAGAGAAGTATTTGGAAAGCATTGTAGCGTAAAGAGAAAAACTAGTAGGTCACATTCTTAGACATGGGGGTATTATGCAATTTGTTATAGAAGATCGATTAGAGGGAAAGAAGGGGTAGGAAGGCCTAGATTGGAGTATGTTGGTCAGATAGTGGGGGGCGTGTGAGATGAATAGCTACAGGGAGATGACGGAATTAGCTCAGAAGAGGTCAAGAGATGGCGTGCTGTTTCTAACCAAATCCCTAAGGTATTGAAGACTATCTGACTAATTAAGTGATGAACCCACGCCCCGCTGGATATTACTGTGTGAACTGCAAAATTTTAATTAGCGTTGCCTAATTATGTACAAAGAATGTCCGTGTGGATTTTTAAAACAGCTGAATGATTGCTTTTGCTTAGATTTGGAAATTGTTTTGATTTTAATGTGCAACATTTTTTAGATCGTAAAGGAGCAAATTCCGCTGGAATAGCAGTAAGTTCAAAGCTTGTTACCATATGGATGATTCATTACTTTTCCCATTATATATTAAGTGAACGCATTTATTATAATTAATTATTTTTTATATTATTAGTTAATCACTTTTTATGTACCGTCATAAATTTTAGTTTAATTCTTTTTTAGTCTTTTAGCTTTAGAAAAAATAGGTTAAATTTTGTATTCGTTAAAAATTATTTCGAAATACGCCTCGTAAAATTAAATTAACATTTTCAAGGAGCCTGAGCGAAGTATCAACAAAGCAGTTGACGTAAAAAAAAATACATTTTATTTTGAACAATAAACATGAATTTACATTACAGTATATTAGAAAGAATCGAAGAAATTGCCAAGACGAGTCGGTTTATGCGAATTGTGCGTTAAAGATATTCCAAGAATCTCGCCCAATTTCTTATTATTCTTCAATATCTCTCGATTCACATCATTTATCGGTTTCTTTTTGCTGTTGTTGTTATTTATTTTAACCGGCCTTTGTTGTTTCGGTGGCTCTTTCGGAAGCGCAATCGTTTTCTTGCCATTTTTATGCCCTTCTCCCATTCGGATATTCTTATTCTGCACCGATTCAATGGCTTCTACACTCAAACCGCACGTTCGATCAACTCTTTTCTTTTTCCTCTTCGGCGAATTCTGAACAGCTCGCTGCGCATCGAGTTCTTCGGGTGCTACACGCTTTGTCGATGGCCGTTTCCATTTTGATATCACCCTATTTATACTCTTATTGCACACGTTGCACGTTATATTCTAAAAAAAAATCCGCAATAAGAATTCTATACATTTTTTAATTAAAAAATCTCGTAATTACGACTAGTTTTGCTTTTTAAGCATGCTTACAGATAATGGAGAGGAGATTAGGTCTAATTGGTTATTGAGTAATGTGTAATTAGGTTTTTTTTCGGTGTTTGTGAATTTCTTGTGATTCAAGCAAATTTAATGTTTGTATGAATAAAAGTGTAATATTGTTTAATTCGCTACACTAGCAAAATTATGGTGAGATTCTAAAATATGGTCAGCAAAATTCGAATTAGTTTTTGTTTTAATTTATAACTATTAACATTAATATAGAATATCACCCAAATACCGTAACAAGCATTAAGTAGCTAGATGTACATTTCAAGGGCTATGCCCCCATGTTCAGTAACACAAGAAAACAAGTATCACAAGGGGCATAGCCCTTGAAACGTACAGCCACTTAATGCTTGTGACGGTATTTGGGTGATATTCTATATTAATATTTAACACCGTAGTGATAATTAAAAAAAACTATCAACATGTTCATTTTAAAAATTATCACTACGGTGTTAAATTATAATATAGAATATCACCTAAATACCGTAACAAGCATTAAGTAGCTAGATGTACATTTCAAGCGCTATACGCCCATCTTCAGTAGCACAAAATATTATATATAAAATATCTTCAGTGCTACTGAAGATGGACGCATAGCGCTTGAAATGTACATCTAACTACTTAATGCTTGTTACGGTATTTTTGTGACATTCTATATTATTAGCATGTTCATTAAATCTAATTTTAAAGTCAATATATATCGTCAGTGATGTGACAATACCTCGTATCTTACAAAAAAAATCGAAAAATGCGATAATGTGAAACTGATTCTTAAGTTTATGTATGTTCAGAAAATCTCCCAATTCATTAAAAGTTCAAAGCAGATAGGAGGTGTTGTCACATCGTTGACAATATATTCTATTGCAATCTGGACAATTAATCTTAAATATTTGCTTTAATTAATAAAAAAAAACGTACAAAAGCTACATGTCCATCATCGGATGTAACAGGAAAACGCTTCGTATAACGCTTTTGATAATTCGTTAGATATGAACCATTTTCTAATCGTTTTTTCAACAATTTGGTGAATTTGGTACTGCATTTTTTGGCAATTAATTGAAACGTCGCAGTCTCTGATATATTAACATTGCACGTAGGGCAGATTATTGTGAGATAATCTTCAGCTTTACTAAAATTCGACGCGTTCTCAATAAAGTCGCATTTTGCCCTGAAATCGTTTTTTTTTTTTGTATAGTAATTAAAAACAGAGGGACGAGAGAGGCGATTCTAGCACTAAGAACGGTAGTAGAAAAAAGAAATAGGGTAGGAAAGGTAACTTGCATAGCTTTTGTAGATTTAGAAAAGGCATTTGATAATGTAGATTGGGACATAATGTTTAGAATTTTAAAAGAAACGGGTATAGATTATAAGGATAGGAGAATAATTTTTAATTTATATAAACACCAAACTGCCTTAGTTAGAATTGAGGGGGAAGAAGAGGTAGCAAAAATAGGGAAGGGAGTTCGGCAGGGATGTACACTCTCACCGTTATTATTTAATCTATATATAGAAGATGCAATAAACAAAGTAAAAGAAGAGTATAGTGTAGGTGTGAATGTACAGGGAGAGAAAATATATATGTTGAGATTCGCCGACGATATAGCTATATTAGAAGAAAGCGAAAAGAATTTAGAAAGGGTATTGAATGGTATGCAGGCAGTATTGACTAGGGATTTTAACATGAAAATAAATATAGGTAAAACTAAAGTGATGAGGTGTGACAAAAAGGAATGCAGTAGAAAAATGAAGATCTCAATAGGAGATAATAGAATCGAAGAAGTGTCAGATTTTTGTTATTTAGGCAGTAGAATCACAAAAGATAATCGAAGCAAAGTAGATATAAAGTGTAGGATAGCACAGGGTAGGAAGGCATTCGTAGAAAAAGAACAGATTTTAAGATCAAATATTGACTTGGGTATTAGAAAAAGATTACTGAAGGTATATGTTTGGAGTGTAGCACTGTACGGGTGTGAGGCGTGGACTATAGGAAAGGAAGAGAAGCGTAGATTACAAGCATTAGAAATGTGGTGTTATAGGAGGATGATGAGGATTGGTTGGGAAGATAAAGTAACAAATGAAGCTGTACTAGAGTTAGTAGGGGAGAAGAGAAGTATCTGGAGAGTGTTACAGCGTAGGAGAGACAGATTAGTAGGGCATATTCTTAGGCATGGGGGGATTATGCAATTGATCATAGAAGGTAGAGTGGAGGGAAAGAGAGGGGTAGGTAGGCCTAGATTGGAGTATGTGAGTCAGATAGCTGAAGACGTTGAGATGAATAGCTATAGAGAGATGAAGGGATTAGCTCAGGATAGATCGGCATGGCGTGCTGTTTCCAACCAATCTTTAGGATTGCGGACTGTTTAACTAACTAATAGTAATTATTTAATCGAACAAAACTTCACCACTCACATGTACGATGTTTTTAATATATTGTTAACAGGAGCGGGAAAACAATCAACAAAATTCGTGAGTTGATTCAGATAAAGTAGCGTTTTTTTGTTTATTTTACCGGTCTTCGACATTATCGAAAAGTATCTACAATATTTCAAATGCGAACAGCTGATCAATGTTATTGTTTTGACATTACCGCCACGTGTCAGTTGAGTGCTGCTTATTATAGGCTTTTCGGAATGACGCGGCGTGTGTGTCAGATGCTGCCATCTATCCACAATATAATAATTCGCGCTAGAAAATGTGAAAATGCGGCATTCATTGTTTTATAAATCAGAAATTATGACTTTTGAATATTATAAAATCATGTAGAAAATATATAGCGTCGCTCGCTTTTAGTTTGCGCTATTTTTTTGGAAAGCCACAGAATGAATACGGTAAAAGCTATTGATTTGTCCCACATACATACCATATGACGTAGACATCACGCCACTCTCCCTACCTTCGTACTATCCTTCCTTATTGGTGGAATCGGCGGTCAAAAATACAGTCGTATTCCCGACTGTGTCTCCGTAAGCGCTGTTGTCGCGAATTATATCCTATGGTATTTTCGAACTAGTGCATGTGTTTTGATTACCTTTGGATTATTGTTTATCAGTGTGCAGTCAACGTCGAAAGATAAGGGTCAAGTGTTCGTCTTATCTAAGGAGGCATTTTTTGCGGTGAGTCCAGCTTATCGCGGAAATTTGTATACTAAATCGAACTCGCAAATGGATTCATTTATCTAAAAAAAAATTGAATTATTACATCAAATCCTATTTTTGTATCGCCCAATTGCAACTTTTTAATCGGCATTGAAAATTGCAATTCGTGGCAAATATCGAATTTAGGTTATGTCCCCGCCGCATAACTGTCAGATGAACGTCAGGGTGTTATTTATTTATTTATTTATTTATTTATTTATTTACTGGGTACTGCCTTGTTTCTTATATATCTAATCGTTATACAACTTTTTAGTTGTAAAATTAATAAAATATATTATAATAAATATAATTATTTCAAAATTTTCTATCTAGTTTTTATATAATCCTTGTGGAAAATGTTTAACACGTGAGTTTTTCATCAGAGCATGCGCACTAAATATATACACTGTGTGGTGGAATTAATAAAATTGAAAAAATATAAAATGTCGTGTCGTAAGATTTATTATTGATACCAATTAGAAAAAAATGTTAAATAATCTTCTTGATAAGGCGTTATGTTAAGTACAATGCCGCGAGTTGTTTATACTTTCCTAAAGTACTAGAGCCAGACGTACCAAGTCCAAAATTAACATCAATTATCGAATTGTGGTTCATTGACTTAATTTTTTGGGTATATTATTTGTACCCAAAACTAGTTTTATTAACTAGTTCTAAAATGATAGATATACCCGCATGTACCAACCAATTGATTAATAAGAAGGAACCTAATAATTTGGTACTACCTCGAATGATATATTTCCTTATCAAATTGTTGAAATAAAAATTAGCAATTCACATGTCGATTTGTTTTACACGCTCCTATATGATGTGATTCATTTTCCAATCGATCAATAAATACTTTATTTCGATTGTGGATTATTTTATATTGACTCTCTGTAATTCCTTATCAAATCGCTCGAATGTTTTATAGTGCCACATATATGGATAGTGCCAAATCGGTTTTGGTGATTAACTGTATTCGTGGTTTTGCTGCGAAATAAGCGACTCGCTGAAAAACGCACTTTTTCGAAAGGTACACCCGGTACTTTCGGGAACTATTCGGGATTTTAACGCGCTTGTTTTGATTAATAAACTTTGTCGGTCGGTAAAGACAATTTTTCCGCAGTCGATTTATTGTGGAAATTCGTTGTCGGGGCAGTGAAAATCTAGTTCTTCAAAAATATCGACAAAATACGTGCAGCCAAGGTAGAATTTGTAATGATTTTTTTTTGTTCTGTTATTAAGAGATTTGTCTTAAAAAAAATGTCAACGAATTTGTTAATGTTAAGAATTCTAAATAAGAATTAAGAAAATCGTAAATTAAACTAATTTTTGCTGAATTATCCAATTTTTAGATGATGCTTATTTGTATAGTTTAAAGTACTAAAAAACACTTTAATACCTTTTATCTTATGTTGAAATTGTATCAATATATCTAAAAAAATAAATCGCAAGCTCCAAAGTTCGTTTAGATTGTTTTATTGCTACAATTTTTTATCTGTACTATATTGAGTACAATCATAGACAGTAAAAATAAGCCATAAAACCATACACTTGCGGCTAGAAATATATAAGAGTCTTTAACATTCAAGTAAAAGTTTTAAACAATAACTAATTGTTTCATTGATTTTTTTTTGTAGGGCCGTAATTTTTTTCAAATTCAAAATCCATTGCCGAAAACCTTTAATGGAATAATATAATCTAATTCTTATATTGGTTAAAATTTTTTAATTTGGTGGCATTTTAATTTTCCGCATCTGTACATTCCGTCGTATATATAAACCATAGCATGGTCCATGCGTATTGGACATTAAAAATCACGTTATTCTGACGACATTATTACATTCCATAAACTTAAATGACCGATGATTAACTATGCATTATTATGAATATGACTTATACAGATAATCACCTGATTTGAAACTGTATATAGTATATATACAGGGTGACAAATTAAATAATAATTTGTATATTATGTTGTGTTGAGTGATTTGAAGTTTCAATCGAATAGTGTTATAGAAATAAATGCTAAATAATTTTTTAAATTTAATTTACATGTTAATTGCTTAATATAAATTGGAACCGTGTCACCCGGTGTATTGTGAAAGTGGCAAATGCGTTGTAAAATAATTGCTAACTTCTTAATAGTAGGAATATTTAACTAATTTGTTGTTTGGACATTCACTTTAGTCTAATATTAGATGAGCAATTTAACATTTTTAATAAAAAAAATATTGCTTCGTTGTTTATATTCCGCTCGATTTTGTATACGTAATATTTTTTTAGCACGTGGTTTATAAATATATAAATTATAATATTACATTCGAAAATTTAAAAATCTAAAAGTCAAGTTATATGAACGAAGCCTTGAAAATTTATAACGATTTCTACTTTATCAAGTTCTATGTTAATAAATTTTTTTTATATATAACCTTCGAAAAGACACGAACTATTATTTTATTGATAATATCTTTGATTCGATACAATGTCCAATATATTTTGGATTTATTAAATTGATTTCCTGCAGATTTTCAATTTTTTTTTGCTCATATTTGATATTATTTTGAGAAATCGAAACAAATTAAGTTTTGTAAATCAAATCGGTTGAATTAAGATATAGATTTTCTTTCCGATTAAAATTTTTGTTATCTAAAAATTAAGTGCGATTTTTTTTCTGTTATTTTACGTAGATTTCTGCAATTTTTGCAAAATATTGATAAATAACAAAATACAGCTATAATCTTATCACTCAATTAAATTATACTAGATGGAGCTTTTTGAGGAGAAATTTATTTATTTTTTATATACTCAATTTTTGCCTTTTTATCATTTTTTTTATTGAAAAATAAAAATTTGATTAAGAAATAAAACTTTCTTTTTTTGTATAAAATTTTGTTGATCAGTGTACTTATATATAAGGACCAGTCACACTAAATCCGTATCGTGTTTTTTTTTAATCCGCTTATATTCTCTAAAAAAATTGAAAATAATATATAAAGATTTTTCTTAAATAAATCTTTTTCTATAATATTTTGTACCGACTATTATTTTGATTTTTAAAATGCTCTGGTCTATAATTAACTCCCTCGGGTTAAAAATAGCTGGCGATGGTATAGAATATTATTAGACTGTCTTAACTGCAGTGTAAAATAATCAAGAAAACAGACTTATTGTATGGTAGAATAAAATAATGTAAATTGGCCTTTAAATTTTCGAAAAAAAAAATTTTTAGGTATACCATTTTGATGGTCCATTTTATACAGGGTACTGTCTAGAATTTTTTTTGATATTAGTTAAGCAACCTTCTTTACTGCGTTATAATAATAAATTAAAAAATACTTGGCATAAGAACAAACTTGTAATCTTTGATATAATATCTATTTATTGCAGAATATTTTATAGGAAAATTACAAAAAAAATTGTATAAATTGTATAAAAAAATTATATATCGTTGCAATTGTTTTTTTTTAACGAAAATTATGTTTAATTAGTTTCTGCATCAAACTGAAATTAGATTTTTTTTTTTAAATCTAAAATAGTAAAGAGATAAGATCTTTTCTTTTCTTTTCTTATAGAATTAGAGTAATTAATTTTTATAAAATATCCCAAAAAAACCAACTTAAATCTTAGATGCACATTTCGAAAAAAACTTATTGTCCATGTATTTATTAGAATAATTTTATGCCATTAAAATAAATCGATTTTATTGTTTATTTCAGAGCGTTTGAACTGATCATCTCCCGAAGATGTTTGTTGAAGAAAAATCGTGAGTATTTTTCAGCTCAACTTGTTGACGCATGTTTTTTTTTTTACGCTGGGTTGATTGTCTTCGGTTTTTTTCTTAGCTTCTTTTCCCGTTTCATTTGTTCTTGCGCAATAAATTTATTTCCATTTTCTGCACTCGCTTTTTCGTCTCGCAAAAAAATCTATTTCATACTTTAAATAATAAAAAAAAATTCTAAGCTCTGTTGGTTTATAAAATCTAATATAATCTTGACAAGAAATCTGTATATAATATTATAATTAAATTGATCACCCTGTATATTAATTTCTATTATATTATTTTACGCTGTGCAATAAAATCTTTGCTTTTATTTTTAAGTTTAGTTAAAGTTTTTTTTTCTTGAATAGTTTTAATATTTGTGGTCGTTAAATAAAAAAATGAATCAATTTGCATTTTTTTTTTTGTATTTAAAAAATAACATTTTATTATTATTATTTTTTATAATAAAAAAGTTTGTAATATATAATTATTATGGAAAAAAAATGCCACCCTTATAAAAAAAAGTTCGAATTTTTGTACGTGAAATGACAATGTGTTAAATTTTTTTTAATGACTTGAGCGATAAGCGCAGATAATAATCACTTGTATTATATTTTTAAAAAATTCCACGTGGCTGATATAATATAGTCAAAATATTAAATAATTGTGAATACCTTTAATTAATGGTATATTTACATCAAGGTTGCGCACTTAAATAAATTATTATAAATAATTTGATTCCAACATAATTTAATATATGCCATACATTTTTATTTGATTAATTAATTAATTAATCCACGCATTCAATTGATGTCTTTTAGAATTAAACTAGCGAGTCTTATGTAATTAAATAATTATCCGTATTTGAAAGTCTAACATCCTTATTTCAATTATTTTTTTGTACCCTTTTTTAGACAAAATAAATCGTTGCGAAAATTGTTAGCGAGGTTATGGTTTGCTATCGCGGGTCAATATATTAATATAAAATGGATTAAAATCATAAAATGATTAATTCGGATTTCAAATTTAAGCTTTGAATCGAATTTTATATTGTAACGATTTTTTTTGTTTAATTATTTCATATTTTAAAATAAGATATTTTAGTCCATAAAAAAAAAATTTTTTAAAGCTTTTTTTCAATATGTTTTGCCCCCCCCCCAAAAAAAACAATTAATAAAATTATTTTCAATACAAGAAAAAAAATGTTCAAAGAGCAGCTCCCTTTGATTTTCTTTTTTAATTTGCAAAAAAGTGCAAATAAAAGGTTGTAAAAAAATATTTCGTTACTTTTTAAGGTTTTTTATATTCATCAAGTGCTCAAACAAAATGTCGCCAATAATTGGTCGACATTCGATTTGTTTTTTAGATTAATTTACACAATTCGAGGGATTATGTTAACGAAAAGAAATTAATCCCGTACTAGTCTGAGCAAGGTCGAAAATGCAATCTAAGCGAAGATTTTTATTTTTTTTGTCAAAATTGCAAAGTTCAATTTTACGATCCCATTCGATTTTTATGATGCCTATCTCAGTAGCCGCTGTTGCTATTTTGATACCGAAAATCCACACTAAAAAAAAAACTAATTGTGTACACTCAAAGACTATAGTAATGCGCCACTATTGCTGTATATGGCAATAGAAGTTATGGAGCGCCAAACAAACTATTGTCTTTGATTGTACGTTCTTTTATATTATACAAAATCCTATTTTACACCGGCAATAAAAATATTTACTTTAATCGACGTGTCGTAAATTAAAGTAACCATTGTAAAATACTTTTTGGTTTTAGTGAAGAGGTTTGTAGATATTTTTAGACTTACGCTTTAATTTAATTTAATTTAATTTAATTCTTGGTCCATAAATATAACATAATAAAAAAGCTTACACACACATATATATATATATATATATATATATATAAATTTATTGGAGTATATATATATATTTTTTTAATATATCTCTTATAATTAGAGTATTTTTGCATCTTTAGGTGATTAAAAAAAATTTTTTTTGCTAGATTAATAAATTAGTTTTTGCGTATGAAAAAAACGAATTAATATACAATTTTTAATAATTAAAAATACGACGACAAGAGTGTTAAAAAAAATACTTTTAACAGTAGTTTGTCAAAAAAAATCTTCGAAAATGTGGCAAATAATTTAAATAACTTCGATGCATTTAACGTAATTTTCTAAAAAAATAATTAACGACGTTATAAACGTAATAAATAATAATAAATACTAAAAAAAATTAAAAAAATAGTCGGCATTTTTTAAGTACCGAGTACAAAACTTTGTATTTAAATTATTCATTTGCCCAGAGACTGGATCGGTATATAGACCATACCAGATGATCGAAATAATACACTTTAACCTGTCGTGTGTCTATCCGAAATAATTGTATATTGTTATCAGTTGATATATTGAATATATAGTGATTATCAGTGACCTATGATCATCAAAACGGAGTATACAATGCGAAACGAAAAGGACGAGGGCTCACTTGTGTCCGAACGTTTCAGTTATCACCGTGTATGGTGCCAATTTAATCAAAAAAAAAAATTTTTTTAATCAAGAATTTACCCTCCAATAATACAATTAAAAAAAAAAACTGCCACTTTATTTTTTTTGGGGATATACCGCAGGTTTTGTAAAAAGTGTTTTTCTGTTTTGTGAAGTTTTTTAGGAATTTTATAATATACCGTATATAAAATATATTTCGAAACGTTTTTGAGAAAGAGGCAGAAAAAGGATTTACTAGCAAAATGTATTTAGGGTGCGTATTTAAAAAAAAAAATCGTTTCGATTTGTTCAATATTTAAAATGGCGTTTTATTAAAAATAGCACATGGCCAGTCTCGTAGTTGTGTAATTGTACAAATTTAACACGTGCTTAATTATTTAATTAACAAATAAATCAAAATGTAGTTTAGGTACTAATTGAAATTGCAAATAAGCTTTTTTTTTAATAAATTAATTTAAATTTTTATAAATGAAAAAAATTTCCTACTGAAGAGTTTGTAGTCTATAATAGTGCATTAATCAATGTGGGAAAATTATTTTTCATTAAAAAAAAATCGACCTCACGAAGTGCTTCTGATAACAATGATCATAAGCATTATTAAATTTTTGTTGTTGCCTCTTAAAAATAATCTATTAGATTGGCACAATGTATAATAATTACGCCATTTGCAAAAAAATTCGAGTTTAAACTTTATCATTTTTTTTTTAAATTGTGTACCTAAAATCAGATCTTAGAACAATGTTTCAATCGTCGATTTTAATCCTTAAATTGCGTATTTTTAGTGGGATTTTAATGTCGAAATTATTTTTAAAAGCTTATAGGTGCAGTTTTATTCGATTTTTTTTAATTTTTAATTTTTTTAAGAATATAATAGCCAGACTATGGATTAACTTAAGTCTTTTCATCATTCATTTTTAACAAAAATTAAGTAAAATTAAAAGGTAAAAGTGCATTTGTCCGAACAATTTTTTAATTAAAAAATTATTTTTCATAAAGTTATTTAATTTTTTTTTAATTTACCACTTGTTTAAAATACTTCTGCTTAACCGCTTCAAAAAATATCCCGTTTTGCTTTTTTTTTTAATACAAAATTTCGAATTGCCTTCCTAAAAACAAAATGTTGGTACTTCTTTGCAGGGACATGGATGGGTTCGGTACCACATTGGCGATTGGTGCCATAAGGGCGATTGCCTTCGTTGTGGATATGCTTTCGTTCCCCGTTTACGTTTTGATGCAGCGCCCTTGGAGGGTGCGCTCCCTCTCACGAAGGGTGAAGGTCAGTAGCGTCACATCTTAACTTGCCACTTGGGTATAAATCGAAATTCTAGTTGTCTTGTAGTTTTATACAGTGTAATTGCTTCTGTAGATGTCTTCCTTCATGTAGAATTTTTTTTTTGCGATTTTTTGAGGGGTGTAGATTAAAAACAAATTAATTAATAGACTTAAATAAAGTTTATTTACACTAACGTATTAGTTTTGATGTTTTTTCAAACTATTTCATTATAAAAAAAATTAAGAAACATCGTTTCTTTGTTTTTATTAATTATATATTTTTATATTATGCTACCAAAATTATTAGTTTATTTTTTGTTTTGTTTCATTTGCAAAAAAACTGGATTTTTTTCCAATAAATTGTTTTTAAACATTGCTCATTATTTTACAATTTAATTACCGCAATTTTTCTATTTTTACATACTTTTAGAAACGTTAAAAATACACATTTGTCGTCAACGAAAACATTAATAAAAAAATTTCGCAAATAAATATTTACATTCACACATTTTAATATTAGCAAATATTTCAATATTACAACTAAATAGTATATCGCAGTTTTTGATTTTTTGGCAAAGTATTGGCAAAATTTATACAGAATTTTAGATATTTTTCGAACGATAAAAAAAAAAATTTTATTCCTAAAATATATTGTGTTGATTTTTACATTGTATATGATAATATCTTTTAATATTTTTATTTTAATCCAAAATATGTGGATTATCGGAGGATTTGTATAAATTTAGGACTCGCAATAATTAAATTAAATCAATTTTGTATTGTAATAAAAATATTTATAGTACAAATGCAAAAAAAAATTATTCTTTAACTAATTCCGCGTTAGAAGAGTTGTAGCAAATATCAATCTATTTCTTGCTTTATACTTTATTCTTGCATTTGGCTCAAAAGTTACGATTTCTATTATTTTGTAACGAAAAAATACCGTTATTATTGCAGCTAACTCTTTCTATTACCGTACGAAACTATTATATCAAACGCTAGTTCATTTTACGTAATTTAATTTAATTTAATTAATTTAATCAATCTTCCAAATAGTACCAACGAATAAAAGCAGCTATAAATATATTGCTTTACAATTTGTGTGTGAACTATAGGACCATTAGTCTACTATCACATGCATCGAAGATATTGCTAAAGATTATTTATAGGAAATTAGAAAATAAAGTAGAGGAAAGGCTAGGAGAAGATCAGTTTGGTTTTAGGAAAAACAGAGGGACGAGGGAGGCGATTTTAGCACTAAGAACAGTAGTAGAAAAAAGAATGAGGGTAGGAAAGGTAACTTGCATAGCTTTTGTAGATTTAGAAAAGGCATTTGATAATGTAGATTGGGACATAATGTTTAGAATTTTAAAAGAAACGGGTATAGATTATAAGGATAGGAGAATAATTCTTAATTTATATAAACACCAAACTGCCTTAGTTAGAATTGAGGGGGAAGAAGAGGTAGCAAAAATAGGGAAGGGAGTTCGGCAGGGATGTACACTCTCACCGTTATTATTTAATCTATATATAGAAGATGCAATAAACAAAGTAAAAGAAGAGTATAGTGTAGGTGTGAATGTACAGGGAGAGAAAATATATATGTTGAGATTCGCCGACGATATAGCTATATTGGAAGAAAGCGAAAAGAATTTAGAAAGGGTATTGAATGGTATGCAGGCAGTATTGACTAGGGATTTTAACATGAAAATAAATATAGGTAAAACTAAAGTGATGAGGTGTGACAAAAAGGAATGCAGTAGAAAAATGAGGATCACAATAGGAGATAATAGAATCGAAGAAGTGTCAGATTTTTGTTATTTAGGCAGTAGAATCACAAAAGATAATCGAAGCAAGGTAGATATAAAGTGTAGGATAGCACAGGGTAGGAAGGCATTCGTAGAAAAGGAACAGATTTTAAGATCAAATATTGACTTGGGTATTAGAAAAAGATTACTGAAGGTATGGAATGTAGCACTGTACGGGTGTGAGGCGTGGACTATAGGAAAGGAAGAGAAGCGTAGGTTACAAGCATTCGAAATGTGGTGTTATAGGAGGATGATGAGGATTGGTTGGGAAGATAAAGTAACAAATGAAGCTGTATTAGAATTAGTAGGGGAGAAGAGAAGTATTTGGAGAGTGTTACAGCGTAGGAGAGACAGATTAGTAGGGCATATCCTTAGGCATGGGGGGATTATGCAATTGATCATAGAAGGTAGAGTGGAGGGAAAGAGAGGGGTAGGTAGGCCTAGATTGGAGTATGTGAGTCAGATAGTTGAAGACGTTGAGATGAATAGCTATAGGGAGATGAAGGGATTAGCTCAGGATAGATCGGCATGGCGTGCTGTTTCCAACCAATCTTTAGGATTGCGGACTCTTTAACTAACTAACAATTAATATATTCAAGTGCAGAATTAAATAACACATACGCAAAATAAAATTTATTTTGATTTGTATATTCAGTATACATTTCTAGTTCAACATAATCTATATACAATTTTGATCGAGTTCATAAAATCATTTGATAAATTGCAACATCAAGTACATCGCACGGTAATAATATAATAACAATTAAAGATTGTACTGATTAGGCAGGTTGTTTGTTATCAGTATTTTTTGTTTTCATTTGTGACAAAATTTTCGTCCAATTTTTAATTAGTCATTTTATTTTGCCGAAAAAAACAACTCTTATTAACGATCGAATTTTTCTATACATAGCCTGTATAAAAAAAAAAAAAACTTGCATGTACGTTACTAATTAATTATTTCCAATTGAGCATGGTATATTTTTTACATTCTATAATTTTACAATTATAAAAGTCCGATATATATTTTTATTAATTATTTTCCATTTAACCTTGATTATATCATTCTTCATTGCACAATTGTTAAAAGATTTTATAGAAATTGCTTCATTGAAAATAAGACACCGATTTGATTATGTGTATTTTTTCTCTCGCTTCTTTGTGTTATGTAAACGTTATTTGCTTCAAAATTGCTTCAAAACGATATTTTCGATAAATATCACTCAATATGCAAATGTAAGCGAAACTCGAAATATATTTCGAAACGCTAAAAAAAAATCATTACGTTATAGCATGTTTTTTTTTTAAATAGATTTTTAGTTTTTTTTTACTGTTATCTGCAATGGCTGTATACATATTTTTTGTTAATTTTTACCACTTTTTAATTATAAAAAAAATCTGTGTTTAAATTTGCTTCGTCTGTGGTGCCTTTCTTGTATGTACTTTTGTTCTTTGTTAGGTGACAGATGAATAGGACATGTACTCGTAAAGTTAACACAATACCTACTCCGAAAAAGCAAAATACAAATCTCACGTTAAATGTGCATTATTGTTAGCTAACAAATCGTTTTAGGCGAACATAATAGCGACCACGACAGAGGGTAATGAAGACGCTAAAATCGACATGGGAAGTGATAATAATAACGATAAATCGGCCGCCGAATCCACAAAGAAGGTACACAACAAATCGCCCGCTGCATTTCTGGTGCTGTTAATGAATACTAAAAACAAATGAAACCGCTGGTGGTTTGGGTTTAGTGTTATCTATTGTATATCTAACCAGATTATGGGTCCCGTCCACATCGAATAATCTATTTTATTGCCAGGTCTTAAAGAGAAATGCTTTTGCCGATTATTGGACGTATCGACCATCGATGGGATTATTTAATCTAATTTTATTTCGCTCGCACGTGTCTGAAATGCTTTCCAAAGCTAACGTTGTTTGACCATTTCTTACTAATTTTCTATTTTATTTGCCTGATTTTTTTTTATAATTCTATAGCATGGCAGGTAACTAATTATCAAACTTTTAATCGAAACGCATGGATTTTTAACACACCAACAATTGTCCAAATGTAATTGGCAATATATTTATTGTCTGATCAATACTTAAAAAAAAAACACGCACCGTATAATCATACCCAAATATACAGTGTGTGCCATTTAATATCATAAAAAATATCTATTTTTGACCCGTTTTAGAAGTAACTAAACAATTTTGGCAAGACAGAAAATATAATTACCATTTTACAAACACAATTACACACAATTTGAAGCGCCAAACAATTATTTCATCTACACTGAACAAATATGAACGAATATTCTGTTCTCTGTCGATAGGCGCAGGCGGTAACGCAGGACACACGTTCGATAACGTGGCGCAGTGTGCAGAAAACGACGAAGACGCACATCGAGATGGTCCGCAATGACGTCAACACCATGGCCAAGATGCTGGAGTACGTGTCGAAGAAGTACGCCAACAAGAAGTGCTTGGGCACGCGCGAGATCAAGGGCGAAGAGGATGAGGTCCAGCCGAGCGGTCGTGTCTTCAAGAAAGTGAGTGGTTGTTTGATCCTCGTCGGCGTATTATTTTGTTTTTGATAAATTGTGAGCTTCTTGTGATTTACACAGTTTTTGGTGATCGTTTCGAAAACATCATTGAGAACTTATTTTTAAATTTATGCTGATTCTGCACAAACAATAATTTACAACAAAAAAAATGTTTATATTCTGTGTTAAAAATTTAAAAGTTTGTTTTGTTTTCATTATTGTATTATTACGGACATTTTAAATGATATATAATTAAAAATATATACTTATATTACATAATTTTAACCTTCGTGTACAAATATGAACTGTAGCTCTATTCAAAGTTCAATTTTTATAAGTAGGTATAATTTCAAGTAATTTTTGTTAGCACACTTTGGATTTTGTTCATGGAATAATTGGAGTGTCATTTTAATAGTAAATAAAATGTCCTCTAACAATTGTATTCATTTTACGCCAGGATTTGTTTGTATTACAACTGGTATCTTTATTTTGCGAATTGAATCTTTTTTTGTTAATTAACAATTCAAATTATTCAAAAAAAATCTATTATTCTTTTCTCAAAACATCGATATATATAGGGCTTATCAAATGTTTTTTTATTAAGAAATATCGATTTTTTTAAACATTTTTTAACAATAATCGACGGTTTTTTTTTTTTTTTAACTATAATTGTTATCTAATGCAGTAGAAGAGTTGGATATAAACAGCGATCGAACGTTCAAATGTTATATCACGCTATATTCATCTATATTTAGACTTTCTAAATAATACCTGATATTGATTCCTCAATTTACACCCAAGATTTTTCATCCGCACTAAACAAATAATCGCTGTTGCTATTCGGGGAATCTTTTTTTGAGAAATGAAACGTCAATTTTCAAGTTATGTCTGCGAAAATTTACTAAATAACCAATTTTTGATAATAATACCAAAATTTATAAAATGAAATTGTTTTTACTAAGTGACCAGCTATATTCTGGATATATATTGTACATATAGGATGTTCCAGATTTTTAGTTTTATTTGATGAAAGAATTATTATGAATTTCTATAGTTGAAATTCATGTAAAAAAAATCATTTTATGAAATAATGAGATTATGTCTTAGCGGTCGCTTTTTTTTTTTTAATTCAGTATGTTATGGGTGATTATCGATGGAAAACGTATGCAGAAGTGAATGTATTGGCTGAGAGCTTTGGGAAGGGGATTAGGGAACTCGGAGTGGTGCCAAAACAGAATGTCGTCATTTTTGCCGAAACTAGGGCAGAGTGGATGGTTGCTGCTCACGGACTTTTTAAACAAAATATTCCAGGTAAAAAAAGAATCGAAATTAATGTATTCAAGTTGTGATTTTTCGATATTATAAAAACTTTTTTCTGATTAATATATCTATAACAATTATATATTTTTTAATTTGATAGCTACATTACATTTATCCAATTAGCTATTTATTAGTTTTGAACAACATTCGTTTATTAAACTTTTCAACTTTGTTTCGATTGGTCAACTTACTAATAAATCAGTTCATTGTTTCCAATTTCGATTATGTCATCAAGCAGATTGATAACTAAAAATAAAATAAAAAATAACATTTTATCAATAATTTAATTATACATTAATATCGTCGTGCATTTGTTAATATATCTTTTATGTAGCTTATAAATATTTTAATTACCCTTTTAAAGTAACGATTTTTTAAAAACTATTCACGTTATTTCTCTAACTGCAAATTTGATACAACAATAAAATTACGTTTATTATTGTTTTATCAATTTGATAAATACAATCAAAAATACTTATAAAAGTATTAATCACATCGGATTCATAGAATCGACTTTAAAAGCGACAAATAAATTACGATTAATTGTAAATTTCAACATGATTTGCTTCACTTTCTGAAAACATCCGAAGAAAACGTTTTGCCCGATTTTTTTTCAGTCGTTACAATTTACGCCACCCTCGGTGACGAAGCGATAATCCACGGCATTAACGAAACCGAAGTAACAATGGTCATTACGAGCTTCGAACTCATGCCCAAATTTAAGAACATCCTTCATCACACACCAACTGTTCAAATACTCGTTTATATGGAGGATCAGCTGAAGAAACTGGAGCCGGATGGCTATAAGGAAGGAACGCAAATTGTTAAATTCAGCGATGTTATTAGTTCGGGAACTAAAAGTTCGTTGGGTAATAGTTATCCAGAGCCGAACGATGTTAGTATTATTATGTATACGAGCGGATCTACCGGCGTTCCAAAAGGTAAGAAAAAATTAGATCAACGTTTGTTTTTATTTATTTACTTAATAGTATTTCTATTTTTTAATTGAAATTTTGCAGTTATAGATAAATAAAATACAAATATTTTCTATTTATAACTAATTATTACTGTGTACTAAATTCTTCAAATATGAATTTATGATTCTAATAAGTGTTCTCGCACTTTTGGACCTGAACTTTGCGTTATTTAATAATTACTGTAACGTAATATGGAATATACAATAGACGTCATAAAATAACTAATAATAACATCAATTTTATAGATTTTTCTACTAGATTCTTGCTTTAATAAAACCAATGCAAATGAAAAGAAAAAAACAATATTTTCACCCAGTTATTATTATTCCACACTGAAATATCAATCAAATAACAAAAACCATTTTTTTTTACTAGGCGTTATTCTTCTGCATTCCAACTTGATGGCAACGATGAGTGCATTCTGCGATTCCACGGTGATCTACGACGATGACATTTTAATTGGTTTCTTGCCATTGGCGCACGTCTTCGAGCTGCTCGTGGAGAGCGTTTGTCTCGTTTCCGGTATCGCTATTGGCTACAGCAGCGCCCTGACAATGATCGACACGTCCAGCAAGATAAAAAAGGGCACGAAGGGCGATGCCAGCGTTCTTCATCCCACGTGCATGACGGGTGTTCCTGTAAGTATTTTGTAAAATGTTTTTTTTTGCAGATAAATGGTCCAATGTTGTATTTGTTCAGATTTTAGTTTGTTTTATTAAAAAAATAAATGCGCGTTATTCCAAAAAAAATGTTTGTCTTCGATAATAGTCCTGAAAATAATCTAGTCAATTTTAATGGTGTTTTTGGTGATTATAAATTGATTTATAACAATGGAATAATTTGCGTTATCTATATGAATAATGAAATTTTGATAGCGTACATTATTATGAAATTATTCTTAATTTCAGTATATAATAATTGCAATATCAGCTATTAAAGTGATATTATTTATGGCTTTTAAAAATAATATAACGAATTTTTATATATAATTATGTTGCCATTAACAAGCTTGTAATTGATTAAATTATATAAAAATTATTTTTAGAAGATATATGATGTTTGTACTTAGAAAAAAAATTATTGCAGCTAATTTTGGATCGGATATCGAAAGGTATACAAGACAAAGTGAGCAAGGGCAGCAATTTCTCCAAAATAATCTTCAAATTTGCCTACGATTACAAAGTTTACTGGAGCAGACGTGGATATTCCACACCTTTCCTGGATAGGTACGTTCAAATCATAGAATAAAATAGGCATACTAATTCTTCCTGCAAATATCTCCAATCTAATACTAAAGGTGTGACACTTATAGTTTCTACATTGACCCAAGTCAATTGAATCAATGTTAATTGTCATGAAAATATGACTGGCATTGTAATAGCGTAATGACACACTCATTTTCATTTGAGCCACCGTTTCAGGCAATTGTTTATATACGTATTTGATTGGAGATAATTTGCACGTGTTGGGCAGATGCGTTCGGTGTTATGTGGTATTAAGGATCATGTCACGACACCAAAGTTCATAGTACATATGAGTTTAGTGTTATTAGTGTGTGTTAAGTTGGTATATAATATCACACGACGAATGTAATAATTTGATTACTGAACATCACTTGCAAATTTAAATGTTAATAAGATTATGTTATGCACTTTATTGCCTTTTTTAATAAGAATGTTGGAGTGGTGATTATGAATGTTGAAGGTAACGTAGCAATAGTGTGGCTTATTTTTTTTTAGACGAAATATTATAATTTTCATAATTATTACTACTGTAGAATATCATAAAAATGTGTTTAAGTTGATGGTAAGAAATAATGATAAAAAAATATTTACTGAGATATTCAAATAAATTTAACAATTGTAGGAAAATAGGAATTAATAGCTAGGATTTTAAATTAATTTGGCTAAATTTTGAATAGAGATGTGAAAGTTAGGCAAATTTTATTTATTTATAAATATTTATTAATATACATCAGCTACAAATTACATTTATCTCCTCAGTTCAAGTACGGTTTTTCTACTTTTTAATAATATTTCGTACTCAATTTTCCAGAATCGTATTTAGCAAAGTACGCAATTTACTGGGCGGACGCGTACGTCTCATCCTTTCCGGAGGCGCGCCACTGTCTCCAGACACTCATGAGCAGATCAACAATTGCCTTTGCGTCAGCGTCATCCAAGGCTACGGTTTAACCGAATCCACATCTTGCGCCACCGTCATGGACTGTAAGAATTGTCCCTCAATTAAAATACGCTTTCCAGTTTTTTATCTGCAATTTAATTTTATGAGCCCCTATTAAATTATTGATGCAATAGTTTATTTCGCTCCAACAATCTTCTTACGTTTTTTTTTTCAGCTTATGATAAGACAGTGGGCCGTGTCGGTGCTGCCACGACAATCTGTGATATTAAATTGGTCAACTGGGAGGAAGGTAACTATCGCGTAACAGACAAACCTTTTCCTCGAGGCGAGGTCATCATTGGTGGCGACAACGTCAGCTCGGGATACTACAAACTCCCAAGCAAAACCGACGAAGACTTCTATACGGTACGAACATCGAAACTTTCGATTAATATTATTTTATTATCACTTTTTTTTTAAATAATAATTCAGGCTGAAGGAAGACGTTGGTTCCGCACCGGAGATATTGCCGAGGTCCATGCGGATGGCGTAGTGAAAATCATCGACCGCAAGAAGGACTTGGTGAAGTTACAAGCGGGTGAATACGTTTCCCTAGGTAAAGTCGAGGCCGAACTGAAGACCTGCCCTATTATCGACAACATCTGCGTGTACGGTGACAGTAGCAAGCAATATTGCGTCGCATTAGTCGTTCCGAACCAGGACATGCTCGTCGATCTCGCCTCCAAGAAGGGCATCAGCGTTGAAAAAGAATTCGAGAAGCTCTGCTCCATGCCGGCCATGGAAAAGGCCGTTTTAGGAGAAATGATTGATCACGCCAAGAAGTGTAAGTGGAATTATATCTATTTATTTCTTTATTTGATAACGGTTTATATATTTTTACTTAGTTTAATACACATGGAGAGACAACATATAAGATCTTACAGTCTCTCACTAATATACTTATATAATTTTTTAAAGTATATACATAGTACATAATTAAACTTTAATAAATCGCTTAAAATTAAAAAAAAATTTAAAACATCGGGGTTGTTTATGGTGAGATTTTAAAATATGGTTGGAAAAGTTCGAATTTTATTTTATTTACAGCTTTTTTTGGTATATATATCATAAATAAAGGAGAAAACATGGCCACGAAAAGGCGAAGTTTAGATTTCAGTCATAGGACATGCATGCCACTCTTCCACTTAACTTTGAAACCTATATAATTTCATATCATCGGCAAATACTAAAACGTTGCAAACTTTCAATACATTTACAACATCATTTACTAATAAGGGAAATATGGACGCTTAGGCGACGAAAAAAGACGCGATAAATGTGTGCATTTTTTTTTAGGTAAATTGGAGAAGTTCGAAGTTCCCGCGCACATCAAGCTGGTAAAGGAAGTATGGTCACCGGACATGGGTCTAGTGACGGCAGCGTTCAAGCTGAAACGTAAGGACATCCAGGAGCGCTACCAGCACGAAATAAACCGGATGTACGCCTCTTGAAAGTGGCCGTAAATTATAGGCGATATTGCGATCGGACGGAAGAACGTTGTGCGTGCTCGTCTAGCAGATACTCAACTTAATAATTGATAAATAAAAGCCGCGTGCAACAGCAACTATTAGATTATATGCGTAGTTAAGATGAGTTTCAATGCGTATCGTCGTTTTGTTTAATAGACTCGCTCCGAAAAGCAATGTTTTTTTTTTAGTAGTAAATATATTTATTTACTGAATATATGGCCTGTGTTGTGTGAATCGAAAGGTAAAGTATTTAATATGTTGTGTATAATTTCAGTGTCTTTTTAACGTGTTTTTTTTTATTCGATTATGTTTAAAGTCAATTGGGTCGCTCCGTTTTCGTACTATGTAAATTATTGTACATATGTAATAAATGAAATTATTAAATGTTAACAACATTCAGTAGATGGGAATTATACACCGAGATTTATAGATTATGAAATGATTTGTTATAAAGCAATGATTGTTATGTTTCTAAAGATAAACAATTGGTATTTCTCGTTTGTAAGACTGGCTGTACATATTAGACCTAAAAACTTTTTATATTAGTTCATAAAAATTTAATCTTAATACCACCTTAAATATATTTGCTATTATAGCTTAATTTATAAACAAAAAAAGAACTCGGTATTTAAATTAGGCGAGATGAATTTCTTGGATTTATTTACTATTAAACGTATTTGATTGGTACGAATGTGGTCATATGGTGTAGGACTTCTTATTTCGTAATAAACACCATTTAATTTACATTATTGTATATTTACGCTGTATTTTTTTTAAATATTGGCAGGGAATAGGAACTGGAAAGGAAAACATCACGCGGTGTGATTTTGTAAGACTCGTTTGGTCGATTTTATCTTATTCATTGTACTATTAGCGTAAGGTAT
Organism: Leptodirus hochenwartii; assembly: GCA_947310635.1. Classification (NCBI taxonomy): domain Eukaryota; kingdom Metazoa; phylum Arthropoda; class Insecta; order Coleoptera; family Leiodidae; genus Leptodirus; species Leptodirus hochenwartii. The sequence continues at coordinate 4,666,661 of OX371185.1, read as the reverse complement.
CTTAATAATACATGGTTGATAGGATACGCTCTTTGTTTTAGCATATCCTAATTTGTTAGGATAAAATTGTGAAACTATTTTTGTGCAATAGTACATTGTTTTTCAATATATTGCTAATTTATGAATATCCTCTCAAAAACACCTAGTTTCAGTTCGTTTTTAAGTTATCTACCATAATTTAGAAATTATCTATTTTAAAACAATACAACAATGCTCTCCCATATTCGTATCGATATATAAGAATGAAATTGCAAGAACAGTAAACATAAACAGCTGTCATTTAAACCTTTCGCACTGTATAAAATATCACCCAATTCTTTCTCAATACAGAATCAATGTATACTAATTACCTATTTTAAAAATTATCACTACGGTGTTAAATTATAATATAGAATATCACCCAAATATCGTAACAAGCATTAAGTAGCTAGATGTACACTTCAAGCGCTATGCGCCCATCTTGTTTTACTGCTTTTTAAGCATACCCTACAGATAATGGGAGGGATCTAATTGTTTATTGAGTAATGTATAATTAGGTTTTTTTCGGTGTTTGTGAATTTCTAATGATTCAAGCAAATTTAATTTTTGAACAAACATGTTAGTTAAAGAGTCCGCAATCCTAAAGATTGGTTGGAAACAGCACGCCATGCCGATCTATCCTGAGCAAATCCCTTCATCTCCCTATAGCTATTCATCTCAACGTCTTCAACTATCTGACTCACATACTCCAATCTAGGCCTACCTACCCCTCTCTTTCCCTCCACTCTACCTTCTATGATCAATTGCATAATCCCCCCATGCCTAAGAATATGCCCTACTAGTCTGTCTCTCCTACGCTGTAACACTCTCCAGATACTTCTCTTCTCCCCTACTAACTCTAGTACAGCTTCATTTGTTACTTTATCTTCCCAACCAATCCTCATCATCCTCCTATAACACCACATGCTTCTAATCTACGCTTCTCTTCCTTTCCTATAGTCCACGCCTCACACCCGTACAGTGCTACACTCCAAACATATACCTTCAGTAATCTTTTTCTAATACCCAAGTCAATATTTGATCTTAAAATCTGTTCTTTTTCTACGAATGCCTTCCTACCCTGTGCTATCCTACACTTTATATCTACCTTGCTTCGATTATCTTTTGTGATTCTACTGCCTAAATAACAAAAATCTGACACTTCTTCGATTCTATTATCTCCTATTGTGATCCTCATTTTTCTACTGCATTCCTTTTTGTCACACCTCATCACTTTAGTTTTACCTATATTTATTTTCATGTTAAAATCCCTAGTCAATACTGCCTGCATACCATTCAATACCCTTTCTAAATTCTTTTCGCTTTCTTCCAATATTGCTATATCGTCGGCGAATCTCAACATAATATTTTCTCTCCCTGTACATTCACACCTACACTATACTCTTCTTTTATTTTGTTTATTGCATCTTCTATATATAGATTAAATAATAACGGTGAGAGTGTACATCCCTGCCGAACTCCCTTCCCTATTTTTGCTACCTCTTCTTCCCCCTCAATTCTAACTAAGGCAGTTTGGTGTTTATATAAATTAAAAATTATTCTCCTATCCTTATAATCTATACCCGTTTCTTTTAAAATTCTAAACATTATGTCCCAATCTACATTATCAAATGCCTTTTCTAAATCTACAAAAGCTATGCAAGTTACCTTTCCTACCCTCTTTCTTTTTTCTACTACCGTTCTTAGTGCTAGAATCGCCTCTCTCGTCCCTCTGTTTTTCCTAAAACCAAACTGATCTTCTCCTAGCCTTTCCTCTACTTTATTTTCTAATCTCCTATAAATAATCTTTAACAATATCTTCGATGCATGTGATAGTAGGCTAATGGTCCTATAGTTCTCACACAAATTAGCTCCTATTTTCTTCGGCATTGTTACTATTCTACTACGCTGAAAATCCTGTGGTACTTCTCCCTTCTCATATATTTTACAAACTAACCTGTATAATCGCTCCTGCATTTTTTCCCCTGCGTGTTTTATTAATTCGGCTGGTATCATATCAATCCCCGCTGCTTTGTTATTCCGTAAATCATTTAATGCTCATTTAAAATATTTAAAAATTTAAATCATTTAAAACAAACATGTAATATTGTTAAATTTGCCACACTAGGAAAATTATGGTGAGATTCTAAAATATGGTTAGCAAAGTTCGAATTAGTTTTTTTTTAATTTATAACTTAACATTAATATAGAATATCACCCAAATACCGTAACAAGCATTAAGTAGCTAGATGTACATTTCAAGGGCTATACCCCCATCGTCAGTAATACAAGAAAAAAAGTATCACAAGGGGCATAGCCCTTGAAATGTACAGCTACTTAATGCTTGTTACGGTATTTGGGTGATATTCTATACTAATTACCTAGTTAGTATTCATTAACAGAATGTTATGCAACCCGTACACCAATTACGGACTTTATGTGTAACAAGATTTTTATTTTTTAAGTTATTCTAAATACGAATTGGATTCAAATCAAACCAGTATATTATTAAATATTTTATTATAAATAAATTTCATTTGATTAATTCATTTGAGAACAGATATATAAAATGTAAATTGAATGCGTAAAATGCATTTATAAATAGAATGATCAGGAATGGGTTTGACGTAAGTCTAAGAGCGGGTGTACTTCCCCCAGATGTGTAACATGAAGACAGATGCGATAAAGAGCAGGGACATCACTAGCACTGGAACTGGGCCCCTAAAAAATATTGAAAAATAATGTATTTCTTTGAATTTGCACAACCATACACCAATGATATATATAGTTAGTATTCATTGATTATACCCAATGAATACTAACTCTAGTAAAGTTAGTATTAGTTAGTTAGTACTCTAATAGAGCTAGTATTCATTGAATCAAAGAGCCTAATCTATCAAACACTTGAATTATAATATAACAGTAGTAAGGAATTTAATAACCATTATTGCAACAAAACTCCAATCGTTATTACTTTAGAAAATAAGTAACAATATTGTTAAAGTCGCAAGACGGAGATATGTAAACTGTACATAGTGTATAGGGCTTTGTTACTTACACTTTGATTCCAGGAGAATCGTCTGTATAGAATCGCCACATGCCTCCGGTCCCAGCGCCTGGATTTCTTGTACTCCGGGCAGCGGTAGTGGTGGTAGTTTTCCTTTGTCTCAGGGTACTACCGCCGGTGGAAGAACGTGGTGCTACCGCTTTAGTGGGCGATCTTGAGCCGGACCCTACAGACGTCGAACTCGGAGCAGCTGGCTGCACAAAACCAAAAGGAATTTTATGTAAAATAACGTACGGTTGATTGATTTCTGTTCGATGGTACGTACCATGTTGATTAGTGAGGTAGCTTCTAGTTAATAATGAAAGAAACGGGTCTGTGTACCGTTCCCAATAAGAATCTAACGTAATATAGCCATCTAGTCGATTGGGAATGTGTATGTGCCAGGGTTAGTCGACACGTTGTCGACTGGTAAACACGTCATCTACGCAGCGCAGGTTCGCCAATGTTACATATGCTTTCGATTTGGTGTATGTAGTGTGGTAGCACTGCTATTTTTGTTTGGATTGTTTGTGAGAGATGGATGAGCGAGAGGTCCGACCAGCTTTGACTGATAGTTGACGGGTTGACGGGTCGTGACACTTTGACATATATAGATATACGAATAACATTAATAAATGAGCCTCGATGATTGACACCGTATTATTATTAATAATGTTTTTCCTTTCAAAATTGTGTAGAATCTGTATAAAATCTGGAAATAAGCTGGTAAACATCGCCGAAAAGGACTATGATTTCGTGTCGTTTAGTGAAAAATTGGAAGTGTGCACGAAAATGGTAAATATACAAACTTTCTTTTTCACGCGATAAAAATGTCATATCGATTTTCTGTCGCAGATCATCAACGAGGGGAGCCTTTCCACGCAAATATGTATGTCGTGCGTTCATAAATTGCGGGTCTCGTATACATTTCACACGATGTGCAGACAATCCACCTCGATATTACAAGGGTACATTACCGAATTACTGAGCTGCGCTCAAGACGTCCATCCGGAGAAGTACCGGAACTCCGAATTACGCGTTACAATCACACCCATACCTATACAAATCGCCCAACAGCACCTGCAACCGGAACAGAACAACAACAACTACAAGCCGAGCATTATCAAAGCTATACCGCTGTCCTGTCTCAAATTTGACGAACAAAAGGAACGGAAAAAGCGCGTAAGTAAAGAACAACGTTGTAGCTTACTTAAGCGTCTACTAACTACTATAAACAACGATAAGGATGGGGATATTGCCAAGAAGATACGGAACGATTTGGGTAACGATATATTGCGCGAGTCGTCCGGCGGCTTAAAAGACCTATTTATATTTACCAAAGAGTACGATTTTGGCTATAACATTAGCAATAATACGCCGCCTCTGAGTATATGTGAGCAGTCGCCTTTAGACCGGCTAGAGGAGTTTTCCAAAACGTTCTTTTACACGGATTTTACAGAATATCGGGAGACTATACTGTCAGTTTTGGAAAATGATAATAGTAGCAGTAGCGATGACGATATGTTTGATCCATTCGATGAATACGAAGATAGATTAATGTGGCGTGGAAGGAGCGTTGAAATAAAAAAAGAATTGAAAGATGATCGCGTCGAACAGATATATATAGAACCAGACATTGCGATTAAACAAGAGCTCGAGGACTGCGAAGACGAGAATTCTAATAGTGAGATATTACCGGCCAATTTTGTTCAAGCGTGTTACGAAGAGCAAGCAGCGACAAGTAAACACAAACGCGAATACATCGATTTCGAAAAGTACCTCCTCACCCCGAACAAGTTCAAAGCGAAATCGAAAGTTGCGCACAATTTTTTGGCGGAGATTATTCCCATTCCCGGCACATCCGCGCCAAATAATAACAATAAATATATCAACACCAACCCGTATACAGCGATAATAGAACCGATTAGCGAGACGGTGAATAGTTCGAGTACCGTAGGTATGATCGGCCCTTCCAGTTTAGAATTGTTGCAAAATTTTGCCAGCCCGAGGAGGGGCAAGAACTTTTACCCGTACAGTTTGAAATGCCGGACGCGTGGCCAGCCGTTTATAAACCCCCAGCTTAAAGAGCAATTCCAAATGAGGAGCTTTAATTGCGCGACATGCAATCGACGGTTTAAAAGTCCCGGGTATTTACATTCACATTGTACCAAAATGGGACATTAGCTAAATCTTGTTTTTATTTTTATTTGGATGTTCTAGATATTACCGAAACGAAAATTGAGTGAAATTACATTTTATAGCCATTTTAGTAAAAAATCAAGACGAAAACGATAGAAATGTATCATTTCTGGCGTTTACGTTTGTAAAAAAAAAATATTGAATGGCTATAAAATAAATTTTAACACCTTAAACTAACAGTGCAATACAATATTTAATCTGCCTGTGATATACTGGGTGTTTGAAAAAAACCTATTTATTTTCAATCGTATTTCAACAGCTGGAGTATAACTTTTTAAAATTTCGATTATTTCATAAATAAAATGAATCCTTTTTAGTTTGCCGATTAAAAATTGTATTGTACATAGATCTCTCTATAGAAATATTTTTACTTTTACGCAACACTACCTGAACCATAAAATATTTTGTGTTACAAATTGTTACCTTTTTTAAGTTAATGAATGTTATTATTTCTATAGTATATTCGCTGAACGATGATCGTTAACGTCGAGCTACACTTTTGCGGTTGCGCTTTTTTTTTTTTTCAAAACCGCACCGAAGTTTTAAATTTGACAGTTGCGGCGGGTTCGAACACTAAACCAACCGTGGGTTTTTCACGATTAACGGTTTTGCGGCGCTAAGAACGCTACATTTTTGAACGCACTGCAACGGTTTTAGCACAGATCGGCCATTATAGTGTATATTGAGAATATCTTTGAATATCTAAGACTGCTGAATTACTATTGTGTTACAAACAAATAAGTGAATTTATAGATACCGATTTATGGGTACTTTATATGATATATAATCAGAAAATGGTTGTCATTTTGCTTTCTCACGTGACTTTCTATTAATGTTTTTACGAAAACTATCTAGTTATTAAGTTTCTATGAGAATGCAGATAATATTAAATATTATTGTGCATATACATTTATTTTTTATATGGTAATTATAATCGTACTATTTTATATTTTTGAATTTAAATAATTTTGAGAGTTGAACGGATTGTTGAATATGTACAAATGATATTTGTATATTATTGTTATTTTTATGGTTTAGTTTATATGAATTTTTTTAGTTTCGAGTTAATATATTTTCTTATTCAAATTAAAAAAAAAAAGAAATATGGCCGTACTTAAGTCTGCAAAGCTGTATGAATTTTAATTGATCTTGTTTTGCATTTTTGCCTCTCATAATTATTTACTTTCTTTTCCAACTCGCTAAAAGTAACATCTAAATTAATTAGTGTTGAAATTTCAGATGGTTAAATACTTTATACACTTTTATGATACAAATGAAACAGTATTGTACCATTGCCAATCGAATTTATTAGAATTAAGGACTAAAAATATACATATATGCGATTACTCTAAGTAATTTTATGAAATGAAATATTTACTATATTAATTAATTTATAATATATTTGTTTACTTAAATAAATGTTTTCTAGTTAAAGAATAAACTTTTTGTTATAAGAAATTTGCGTTAAACGCTCTTATTGATTATATATCACTGCAATATCAATCATAATTCATCAATTTAAGTCCTTGCCTGTCAAGCTTAATTTTTCAATCATATATTTTTAAATACAAATAGTCGTATAATCTTTGGAAATTATTTCAAAATATCAATCTGTAAGATCCCCTTGATAATAAAACTTATTTAAAAAATGATCACTACGGTGTTGCATTATAATATAGAATATCACCCAAATACCGTAACAAGCATTAAGTAGCTAGATGTACATTTCAAGCGCTATGCGCCCCATCTTCAGTAGCACAAGATAAAATAAAATAAAATACCTCTGTCACGAATCGTGATTGATATACTATCAATATATATATGTATATACTATCAATATACTATTGATAGTATATCAATCACGATTCGTGACAGAGGTATTTTATTTAGTGCTACTGAAGATGGGCGCATAGCGCTTGAAATGTACATCTAGCTACTTAATGCTTGTTACGGTATTTGGGTGATATTCTATATTATAATAAAACTTACGGCAATGAATACGAACTATATATATATAGAGAGTTAGTATTATTGCTTATAGTTTGAGTCCTCATCAATCTTGATAGAACCCAAACTTAAAACATTCATGATGCATTCAACTTTTAATTACTGCAACATTACGGCATATATTTTTAAACAAATTATCCTGTAGTAAAAAAAAAATTCATTTCCATTTCCGCTTACTTGACATTTTCCCAACCTTGAGCATGCCGATTAATGGCGGAACATAGCGAACATTGCCGAACTGTAATACTTATTTCTAAAAGAATGTTAGGTTAGGATTTTCGTTGGTATCTTTTCATTTGAAAAATTGAGGAAAATCCCTGTGGGATGGAAATTGCAAATGCTGTGGGATCGGCCCCGGGGCCCCCACGGGGTAATCGCGTTATTATGGAGGGCGTCGGCGCTCGCGTTATTCGGGGACCCGATTGGAAATGGGGCAAACAGGTTCATTGCTTCTTTTGTTTATAAATTGTTTCACTATATGGATTCGCTTGTACTATTTAGTTCTTAGGAAGCCGTCAAATTTTAGGATTTTATATTTTTATGCCAGTTGCAGCAATTATCTGTATTTGTTGGTTTTTTTTTTAGGATGGCGGTGATGGTCACGTCGGAACCGTTCGTAACTTCGAAAGTTCCGATGAGGTGGTTGTGGTCTGGGACAATGGTACCGCCGCGAACTACCGCTGTTCCGGACAGTACGATCTACGGATCTACGACAGTGCCCCAACTGGCGTAAAGCACGAGGGTACCAGATGCGATACATGTCGACAGCAGCCGATATTCGGGATTCGGTGGAAGTGTGCGGAGTGCGTGAACTATGACTTGTGTTCGGTATGTTATCATAGTGATAAACATCAGTTGCGGCACCGATTTTATCAAATCAGTACGCCCGGAAGTGAACGAATGTTGCTAGAGACTAGGAGGAAAAGTAAAAAGATCGCTATACGCGGTATTTTCCCCGGTAAGTACGTCGCATTTATCAATTACGTCAAATGGACTTTCGAGAGACTGTTCTTCCAGGTGCCCGTGTTGTTCGTGGCGTGGACTGGCAATGGGAGGACCAGGACGGCGGTAATGGTCGCCGGGGCAAAGTACAAGAAATCCAAGATTGGAGCGCGGCCAGTCCCCGTTCCGCGTCTTACGTTGTCTGGGACAATGCCAGTAAGAACCTGTATCGTGTCGGGTTCGAAGGAATGGCTGATCTGAAGGTGGTGAACGATGCGAAAGGGCAAACTGTTTACAGGGATCATTTACCGTGCTTGGGCGAGCAAGGGCCGGGAAGGACGGGTGGCATTGTTGGCTTAAAAATTGGGGACCACGTCACTGTTGATTTGGACCTGGAGATCGTGCAGAGCTTGCAGCATGGCCATGGTGGATGGACAGATGGTTAAGAGGAAAATATAATTTATTCTCAATTTTAATCATTTTTTTTTATAGGGATGTACGAGTGTCTGAACAATACCGGCACTGTAGTGGGCATTGATGAAGATCACGATATAGTTGTTGCATATAATAGCGCAAATCGTTGGACGTTCAATCCAGCTGTTCTCACTAAAGTAAACCCCGCCTCGGCCATGTTCACAAGTCTCACCCCCACTTCGTTAGAGGGCCCGTCCTCCATTCCAGGAAGCAGCGGTCTAGGTAGCGGTAACATTATGGGTAAGACACATACGTGAGACTAAATAATTGGCGATGTTTTACCTTGCGGTACATTAAGTTTGTGTGTACCATGTACCTTCCGGTACATCAATTTTAATCATTTTACATATTTAATGATAGGGTATGTAATCCTAGTTCAATTTAAAATTTAACGAATAAATTGACTTTAAATAAATATTATTTACTATAATATTTCAACCTTAATCTATATAATTTCAATATTCCTTCGCAAATTAATAACAATTAATTATTTTATAGCCCATCATTGTTGTGTGTATGATGGTTATATGTTATTTTTTGTTTTTTTTAGGGGGTGTTTTGAGTGGCGACGGTGGTTACAACGAAACACCCCAGCAGCAGTTCGCCGTTGGGGACGTTGTGCAGATTTGCTCAGATCTGGAACGAATTCGAATGTTGCAGAGAGGCCATGGTGAATGGGCAGATGGAATGGGCCCTGTAAGATTTTTTTTTGCTACCAACAAATTAATAATACTAACACTAAAATCATTTCACAGACGCTCGGCAAGATTGGCCACATCCAACAAATCTACAACGACAACGACCTGAAGGTCGAAGTTTGCAATACAACGTGGACGTACAATCCTCTAGCTGTCACGAAGGTGGCCAGCAAAGATGGCACTATGATACACGCTGCAGGTGGCGCTGGTAGCTCAGGGGCTGGATCTAGTAGTGGGGAGAGGCTCAGTGCGCTGCTGAAGAAGCTGTTTGAAACGCACGTTAGTGGGGATGTAAATGAGGAGTTGGTTAAATCGGCAGCTAATGGAGATGCGCAGAAATGCGAGGAAGTGTTGAAGCAAAGCCAAGGAGCGCAGGCAACGCAAGTTGGCGCCGCTGCCTCGGTGGGGTTGGGTGGGGGTCAGGGCGCTGTTGGTGCGGCAAATAGTGGGCCGGATGTTAATGGTAATATTGTTATTACATTTTATGTTTTCGTCACTTATGGTAATAATTTTGATGCTTCATTATTAATTTTAGTCAAAAAATAGCTTTTAAATTTGTCACTGCGGTGTTAAATAATTAGAAATCACGTAAATTCCGTAATTCAAAGCATTTTATTAATTTTTATTTATTTATTTATTTAAGTTTATAAAAGCAAAATTTGTCTTAAATACTCCAAATTTAGTTTACACATCATATTATACCTAACTGCGTGCGCTGGTATAGTAAAATACGCTAATTCTTACCTATTAATAAGGTACTTGTAGTTCGTCAAAATAGAAACAGGATAACAAAGCAAATGGACTATCGTTTTCTATCTAATTGGTTAATAACCAGAACAAAATGACTGTGATATATTACGAAAAAACCATAGCTTTTTAGTCGTCTCTTGAATGCCTTAATAAGATTTAGAAGCCTTTATATCAAGTTTTATAATTCATTTAACATATATGAAAACAAGCACGATTATTTAACGAGGAGCAAAATTGACTGCAAATACCAAGGCACAACCTTACCCTTTACCAGAAGGCGCTCTTTTTTAATGGTTGTAAATTGTATAAGATATCAAAAATGCAAATAGTCCTACCGTCTTCAAAAAACAAGTGTAAAACAATCCTAACAAATCTAAGTCCATATTCTATAGAGGAATATTTAGAAGCAAATATTTCATTTTTGTTATGCAATAATACTAAACACTACACATGTTTGGCAGATATCTAACTGTATGTTTATATATATCTGCATATTTATGTTTATAATTACTATTGTAGTAAACAACGTCAATAGACGTAAACTGTATCGTATGAAATATAAATATTTGTATTTTAATATCATGTATGATCATTTTATATCTGCGATTTTATAATGTATTGTCCAGGCTATTTTATTGTCCAATCTCTCTTTTGGAAACAATAAAGAACTTCTTCTGCTTTATGCTAGGGTGTTTGGTGATTTTGCATAAAAAAAAAACGGTTCGTTGAGAAATCTATTTGATTTCCAGGTGTATTTGCCGGTCACACAGCTCTACAAGCGGCCTCGCAAAACGGCCACTTGGAAGTGATCGCTGTGCTATTGCGTTGCCACGCGGACGTCGAAGTTGAGGACAAGGACGGTGATAGGGCGGTCCACCACGCCGCCTTTGGCGATGAACCGGCTGTTGTGCAATTGTTGGCTCACGCAGGCGCTGACTTAAATGCGCGCAACAAACGCCGCCAGACCGCCCTACATATCGGCGTGAATAAAGGCCATATTGGGGTCGTGCGGATGCTGCTGGATCTCGGATGTCATCCCAGCTTACAGGTAAGTCAAAAGAAAAAAAAACATTTATTTGTTTACGCTATTACACTCATTTTTTATAACATTGTAGTTACATTTTAAAAAAGGTCACAACGGTGTTAAACAATTGTACAAAATATGATATTCTACACAATTTCAGTTATATATTTTTATTAGTGAGCGGCGGAAATTACGAAGCTGCTCTTCCATTTATTTCACAGGTTTTTATCTATAATAATAATAATAGTCTTTATTCGTAGCCATATTTTTTCAAATAAATATATAATAAATACATAGGCTATGATACTAGTTGTGGTACCGCACAATAAATTTAAAGTATTAAAAAAAAAAAACGAGTATAAATAGATATAAAATATTGTACATATATAAAAGATGATATTTTTTTTTGTATATATATCATAAATATTTTATCAAAATATTTATGGTATTGTACAATATAGCACGTGCAGCCAATTTATAGCCACTATGTGATTGTTCTATGTTGTATATATTATCGGCAAGTAGAAGGTATATATTTTTCTGTTGCATATTTATTGCATTAAAAATTGGCGTTAGTGAACCTCACCTCTTCAGGAAGAAAATGAAGTAGACGGAGTTACGTAAACGCATATGCATGCGTTATTTTTAAAGCGCCGTATGACAGTAATTGATCGTTTAAATGTACTTCGCTATGAGTTTAGCGATTACTAACATAACCGGCTGATATGTACGCCCAAAATGTTATAAGCACCGAAAATTTAACGTGCAACTCGAATTTTTTAACACTAGAGAGAATTATCAATCAACTTGACAGCATTTTACAAGCACATGTGCGCGCAATATTACAAAATATGCCTTTGGACAATTTTTCAAAGTACACGAAATAATAGGCTTGTTGCTGTCAATAGTTAGTAACGTATTTTTCTACAGATTTAAGTCCTCACCATTCAGGTAAATGGTTGTAAATCAATTTTTTTATAAACCGATTAAATTTTTTTTTAATTATTACCGATGGCAACAAAAAATGAAACAACAGTAATGATGAAAAAAAAAAACACATTCTGGTATATTAAAAAATTAATTTTACTGTTGATTTCAATTAAAATTAAGCCGTCTATGAATTCTATTAACGATCTTTATGAAAATCTGTTACATCGAATGTAATTTGTTTTAAAAACGGATTAAGGGAATGCAGTTGATTATCTGCTAGCGTTCGTAAACGAGCAGATATCAGTTTATAACGGTAGTGTAAATACGTGACAATTTTTTTGATAAAACTTGCGCTAATATAAATGATAATAACGTGTCTTAATTGCCAAAGAGCGAGTTTCTCATTCAGCGCTACCCTCTACCAATATTCCCGCAATTTTCGTTGCCTCTAATCCACGCAGGATATAGAAGAGTTTTGCAACATTTTTTTTAAATTTTAAGACGGTGGGAATATCGTCATTTTGCTGCATCTAGAAATTTCGTAAAATATAAAGAAAATCATGATTTAATATTGCACCCTGTAAATTCGCCGATGGTCGTTTATATCCGTATAATAAGGGATGCCCATTAAAATACCGCGATTTTTATCTATCGGCTTTTATGCGGGTCCGAAGTTACGTTCATTTAAAGTCGTTAATTTATTTGAAATTTACTTATTTCTATTCGGTTTATTGTTACACCATTCGTTGGTTTCCGCATCGAATACACAAAATCCCAGCAAGTCTATAATCAATTTTTATTGCCTCGGAGAGGTTCCTTTTTTTTTACAGTTTCGTTTTATTGCCGCGGCCCCACGTTCAAAACGGGATTTAAAGCCGTTTTACAACAAGCAATTCGAAACAGAAGCATCCTTTCTTCACTGCACATTTTTAGCGTAAATTCGATAATAAATTTAATTTAAAATGTTTGCTCCGATATAAGTTGTCTCAAAATACGATCCTTTAAAAATGTTTTTTATTTTAGACGAATTTGTTTTAGACGAATTTTTATGATTATAAGTATGTCGAAACTTGCCAATGGGCACATTTTAAGGAATCTTCATGTATATATCTGGGACGGCTTATAGTTAGGTACTTTATGTGTAAGTATGTTCTGCATTTAACCCTACCGTAAAGTTGTATAGGGAAATCTGTGGATTAGCCTCAAATTTACTGGAAAGCTTAGCGCAAATAAACAGTAAAGTTACCAAGTTTACCCATTCGGTTGAACTGGGTTGAGGTCAGCAAATTAATTTTACGTAATTTAACAATGTAATTTCCACATTCAAATCGACCATTCCGCTTCGAATACAATTATAAAGTAATCGCCACAAATTTATTCCACGTACATTCGTTCGTATTACGGTTTTATATCGTACCTACCTTTAGCCATCATTATACGGTTGCAAGGCGTGTACATGAGGAAACTTTAGTTATATAGACGTACGATTACAATATTTTTGAAGTGAAACTTCTATAGGCGCGGTAGGGCATATTGGCCTGAACGTCACGAAAAGATACACGCGGTGTGAGAGATCAACGAAATGAATCTGATACAGCTGAGCGAGCCATCGACAAATAGAAATGCACCCACTAGTGCATCATACACAAAATTTACATTCTTTCAACCTGCTCATCACGAATTTGATAAATAAATGTTCAATAATCCGCTAGGTACAGTGTGTTCCATATGTGATCGAATATCGAATAAAAAAAATCGTTAATAAATGGAAAAAAAAGCAATGGCATAAAATAAACTTTTCCTAGGAGCTAAAAAGTTTCACTTCTACCGCGCGATAGTCTCACGCAATTTTTTTTTTTGTTGGATCGATGATTTGTATGTTTTGTAATGCGCTAGTGAATTTGCGCGTTGGAATATCTCTTTCAAATTTGAAAATCGTGTTATTTCAGCATTCATAGATTAAAAATTTACCGTTGCTGCGAAATTGAATTATAATACCGCTACCGCCGTAGAGAGCAACAGATAATTTCATTATTATAACTGCGAAATTTACGGTAACGTATTACCATATTTCACAATTTCCCCAAGAGCTGTGCGATACTGCATTTTTTTTTTCTATATTTTAAATTAACGCCGACAAGTACTAAAATATAATTATTTTCGAATCCGCATCGAGTATAATTTATAAGGATTTTTCTTTTCGTTTTAGATATTATGGTATCAAATATAGCGTGAAAATATTTTTGTTTTGTCGCGTATATTTGGATAAATAATAAAAATTGTTTTTTTTCGATATCAATCTATATATTTAAATTGTTTCTTTGTACTACAATCGTTTTTTTTTTTGCGGAAATAGCTGGACCAATTTCAATGATTTTCGGTGTTTTATTAAAGCGATTATAGTCCGTCTATATTTTGTAAATTGGTCGGAAATTTAAAAAAAAAGCCTAATTTTCTTCTATATTAATATATTTTAATCAATGGAGGGAAATCAGAAATGGGTTAACTACAGCAGCAAATGAAGTATTAGGCACAAAGAAAAGGGCAGGTAGGAGGGAATGGATCACGGAAGAAATAGTTAAAATGATAGAAGCAAGAAGGAAAATTAAAATAGGAAACACAGAAGCAGGACAGAAAAAATATAAGGAACTAAGGAACTTAATTAATAGGAAATGCAAGCTAGCGAAAGAAGAGTGGATAAAAGGAAATTGTGAGGATATTGAGGAGGATATGAGAAGAGGTAAAGTAGATTTGGGCTACAGGAAAATTAAGTCACATTTTTCTAAAGTAAACCCAAAGGGTAACATTATATGTGATAAGCAGGGTAAGGAACTCACAGAAAATAAGGAAAAAGCTAGAAGATGGAAGGAGTATCTTGAAGATTTATATAAAGGTAGGCAAGACATGGAGGAGCTAGAAAGTGTGGAACAGATAGATGAGGATGACTTAGGTCCTAGCATACTTAGGTCAGAGTTTCATAGAGCATTAAATGATTTACGGAATAACAAAGCAGCGGGGATTGATATGATACCAGCCGAATTAATAAAACACGCAGGGGAAAAAATGCAGGAGCGATTATACAGGTTAGTTTGTAAAATATATGAGAAGGGAGAAGTACCACAGGATTTTCAGCGTAGTAGAATAGTAACAATGCCGAAGAAAATAGGAGCTAATTTGTGTGAGAACTATAGGACCATTAGTCTACTATCACATGCATCGAAGATATTGCTAAAGATTATTTATAGGAGATTAGAAAATAAAGTAGAGGAAAGGCTAGGAGAAGATCAGTTTGGTTTTAGGAAAAACAGAGGGACGAGGGAGGCGATTCTAGCACTAAGAACGGTAGTAGAAAAAAGAAAGAGGGTAGGAAAGCTAACTTGCATAGCTTTTGTAGACTTAGAAAAGGCATTTGATAATGTAGATTGGGACATAATGTTTAGAATTTTAAAAGAAACGGGTATAGATTATAAGGATAGGAGAATAATTTTTAATTTATATAAACACCAAACTGCCTTAGTTAGAATTGAGGGGGAAGAAGAGGTAGCAAAAATAAGGAAGGGAGTTCGGCAGGGATGTACACTTTCACCGTTATTATTTAATCTATATATAGAAGATGCAATAAACAAAGTAAAAGAAGAGTATAGTGTAGGTGTGAATGTACAGGGAGAGAAAATATATATGTTGAGATTCGCCGACGATATAGCTATATTGGAAGAAAGCGAAAAGAATTTAGAAAGGGTATTGAATGGTATGCAGGCAGTATTGACTAGGGATTTTAACATGAAAATAAATATAGGTAAAACTAAAGTGATGAGGTGTGACAAAAAGGAATGCAGTAGAAAAATGAGGATCTCAATAGGAGATAATAGAATCGAAGAAGTGTCAGATTTTTGTTATTTAGGCAGTAGAATCACAAAAGATAATCGAAGCAAGGTAGATATAAAGTGTAGGATAGCACAGGGTAGGAAGGCATTCGTAGAAAAAGAACAGATTTTAAGATCAAATATTGACTTGGGTATTAGAAAAAGATTACTGAAGGTATATGTTTGGAGTGTAGCACTGTACGGGTGTGAGGCGTGGACTATTGGAAAGGAAGAGAAGCGTAGATTACAAGCACTTGAAATGTGGTGTTATAGGAGGATGATGAGGATTGGTTGGGAAGATAAAGTAACAAATGAAGCTGTACTAGAGTTAGTAGGGGAGAAGAGAAGTATCTGGAGAGTGTTACAGCGTAGGAGAGACAGATTAGTAGGGCATATTCTTAGGCATGGGGGGATTATGCAATTGATCATAGAAGGTAGAGTGGAGGGAAAGAGAGGGGTGGGTAGGCCTAGATTGGAGTATGTGAGTCAGATAGTTGAAGACGTTGAGATGAATAGCTATAGGGAGATGAAGGGATTAGCTCAGGATAGATCGGCATGGCGTGCTGTTTCCAACCAATCTTTAGGATTGCGGACTCTTTAACTAATGGTTTAGCGGCCATTTATCAGATACAATCGAGTCATACAAATGGTGGATATTTGTGTGTTTTTTTAAAAAGTTTTTAAACTATACATTTAATGTCTGATTTGCCATATTTTTGCAAAAGCTTTACTCTTCTGTTTACATAAAAATATAAATAAACACGTATAGTTTTTGTTGTATTAAAACGTACGAGTTATCATTTTTAAGTAACAAAATAAATATTTAATAGCGTCTTCTAGTTCATAAAAAAACATTTCTTCTAATATTCTTTTTTTTTTCAATTTTATATGACGACTTCAATTAATATTTAATACATTTATGAATACATTTTTAATTGGAGTATTTATAATAAATTTTTTTTTTCTAAAATAGTTGCGGAATAATATTGGGTATTAATAATCAATTTATTTAATTTGCGAATCAAAACAAACTAGCTGACAATGTTTACATAAAGTTCTGTTAATATAAACATGTTGAGGAATTTGTTGATAACGAATACTCGAGCAGTTGCTGCAGGTGTTCTTGAAGCGAAGGTACAAAAAAAAATTACGTTGTACGTCTTCAAATTAACTCGCGCTGTTCAATTTCTAAAGTTACAGATTTTCAAAGTTAGGATTTAGAAACGTTTTTATACGGGACTGTCCATGTTAAAAATTTCACGTGTAAAAAGGCGTGAATGGGAAATTATGTGAGGATTTAAAAAATCGGCAACTATTAATAAAAGCCATAAAATGTTTAACGAATGTAAAATAATATTGAACAAATTCCTGCAAAAGTTTTAATTAATTATCAAAATCTTTTAAAGAAAATCCACCGAGTGAAAATGAAAATGATTTGTATGGCAAATATTAATAAAGTAAGTTTTATAGTTCATAATATATTAGTTTAGTACTTTAATTTAAAAAAAAAAATACACACATAGCTGCTGTAAATTTTTATTACATAAATAAATTAAGCGCGATTTGTAAAACGTCAGTGTCATTTAATTTAGGATTTTGTTTCAATACATGACGTGTACAACATTTATAAAATTATAGCTTCAAAGTAAACTTTTCGATATTTTGTTAAAATGTGTTGGCATATTTGTTTACGTTCACTAATTGATAGTTAAATCTTTATTTACAGTCTACCACTCTTAAAATTATTATATAAATTTAATACAGAAATTTGAAATAAAATTTCATATTGTTGGTTATTTTTTGAAATTTCACGAGTCGATTTTGTATATGTTAATTTTTCTATAAAAAAAAAACGATATATTTTGAGCGAAGAATTTTTTTTCTCAGAGGACGTGATATTTTTTAACATACATTAAGAAAGGTTTGGATTAGATCATGACAGATTTTGACGATTTAAAAAAAATCTCCACATTGAGCCGAAAATTTTCCCCAACTGTGAGACTCGTCCCACAAACAAACACACCATCAAAAAAATTTGCCAAACCTTTAATACCTAAGTTGGAATATTTTCAACAGCTGAGTGTCTAATTTAAATCGCTGCATTATGTTCTTAAAAAAAAATCTGTACTCGGAAATTATCGAATACTTCAAAAGCTAAAAATGAATATTTTATACGTTTTGACATTGACGTCTGATATTAGCAAAATACTGACCATTATTAATTAAAAAAAAATCTACATTATTATTATCAACAAATTTCTTATTACATACAATCAATTTACATTAAATTAAGCCTTCCAAATGATCGCAACTGTTCTACCATCCACTTCATTTTTGAACTACCCTCCAAAGTTAATAAACCGAACTTGTACATAACACTATCAACGAAGCCATCCCTCCTATTATATTCCTACTGAACTGCTGCTATTAAATCTATTTTACAACTGCGATACATATTAGCGGTTCCAGCTGATGTTAATATCGCAAGTTCTGTTGCGGCGGGTGAGCGCCTCCGTCACCCCATGCACACTCACCCTCACCCACACCACACATCTTACATAACCACCATCCGAAACTCCGCCATATATACCAAAACTTGCACTTGCTACTGTTTAACTTACTTTATGTCATCCTAAATGAAAATAGACGATTCATGTGCTTTAGTTGGCTTGTTTGAATACGAGCGCGTGCGCGCGCGTGTGTGCCTGTCAGACGCTGTTACTCTTGTCAGCTAAGGTCTTCTAATAGTTGAGAATTTTTTTGTTCAAAACATCGTGCAAAAGTTGAAGACCTAAATAGAATTCGAAAAAATGCAAATTATTTGCAATAGCACGAAAAAAAAAGAACCGATGACATATGCGAAACAAAAAACAAAGAATTGTATTGTAAATTTTTTTTTTTTACATTAGGCTAGTTTTGGAGTTAAATGGCGGCGGGTTAAAGCAGGCTTTGTGTGTTAAAGAAAATATACATTTCTGCTGGGACAGAACTATGTGGAAACATGACAGGGAAACTCGGAAATTAATATATTTCATTAAAGAAAGAAAAAAATCGCACATTCGCGGTAGATGCTAACAGAAATGTGGGTTGCCTACATCTCATATGTCACTGTGACATAGCGATGGCAAACTGTACGTCACTTTGAGGACCTAGTTCGTAGTTCGCAGTACGTTTCAATGTACCGTTCACGAACTATAGGTCGTGAACTACTAACATCTTTTTAAAATGAACTAGTTCACGACCTATATGACCAAATACATATTGAAAATAATCGTTTTCTCAATATAAAAATATTAAATGGTAAAAAATAAATAAATTGAAATATTACAATACTTATTTTGAATTAGGAATGAGGAAGAAAAGGCAACAATGTTTATAATTTATACAAAACATATATATATATATAAGGAAATCTAATTTCGTTCCGTTCACCAACACACTTTATCACTAAATAAATGTTAGTACTGTATATGTAATGTATACTATACTGCAAGTATATATGTAGTACAAGTACATCAATACATACACTATGTAGTTGATAGTTCACAAACTAGGTCCTAGTGACCTATAGGTCGTTGCAAAACATCGTCACAGTATACCCGTCATTTGATTGAACCGTTCAGAGTGAACGGTTCGCGAGTGAACTACACATCGCTACTGTGACAGTGTGACTTCATTTTTTAACAGTATATAAAGCGTTATTTACACAAAACGATTTTTTTACTAGTATTTTATATTTAAATACAATTTAATTTTATACTAGCTTCAATATTCGAACTATCGTCTGTATTAATTTATTTAATACTTTTTTTTTACAAGTAGAAATCTGTTGATATTCTACAATAAATAGTACTCGATATTCTTTAATCGGGCTTTTATTTTGAACAAGTACAATTGCTTAAATTAAGCTTTACTACTTAATTTATGTATATATGTTCAATATACACAGTGAGCCTGGTAAAAATTTAAAAAAATCACATAATAAACTAAATTAGTCCTGGTAAAGTGGAAAACCCGACCGTCGATTTCTTCGTGACTTAATTTCACGCTACAATTTTCGTTTTAAAGAATGTTTTACAGCATTTTTTTTGTTGACTCTGTATAGGATCGCACATATGTATATGCGTGCATTTTGCCTCTATACAAACAAGCAACAATATATTAGCTATGTAATTTAACTAAAAGTTTGACCATTTGTATTCTGGCTAGCTTTAGTAACATCTGGCCAGCACAGAAGCTTCAGACTTCTGAAGTACCATAAAATTAATTTTGATGAAGTTAAAAAATTACATATAGGCTTTTTACAACAGCACTTCTTACAAGAATTTCTTTCGCTTAAGTCCTATCGACTTCTGTACGATATATGTTCGAATACAGGGTCGTAATGAACCCTTACTAATTAACCCTTAAAATTAAATAGTTTCGTTAGACGCTTAAATAATGTTTCAACAATAAAGTTGTTTGTAGTTGGGGAAAATATGATT
Source organism: Leptodirus hochenwartii (assembly GCA_947310635.1). Classification (NCBI taxonomy): domain Eukaryota; kingdom Metazoa; phylum Arthropoda; class Insecta; order Coleoptera; family Leiodidae; genus Leptodirus; species Leptodirus hochenwartii. The sequence continues at coordinate 4,646,226 of OX371185.1, read as the reverse complement.
TGAGCGTTTATACACGTACTAATTGATTGAATACTATTGCGAATTTTAACTTTTCGGGGGAAATGATAAATCATCTGTACCCTCGCAACACGTGGGAACATTCGGAAGAAGTGCTATTCCAATTTTCACACTTCTAGTTTCGCGCGTTATTGAAATTTTCCATGTTAAGCCTTGTAACTAATAAGACGAAAATGAAATTCGCCATACCACTCCCTTCACAATATCCCTACAGTATGTACAACATAATATATCGACGGTATTCTTATCTAGATGGCTAAAGCTTCAGTTTACGCAGCGAATGTGCTGATGGTACGTTTTGAATGGTCCGCCGAAAAGTTTTGACAGTAATTTTCTCACTGACAAGCGCGCGAGTAAAGAACAAACTTCCGCGAGCCGTAAATATTAACGCTTTTTAAATCAATTGGACGGATTGTATTTCGCGAAAATGCCAACTAATTCTCACCGTCCGTGTCCCCTCGATTTCTTAGACGTCGAAACGGATTTTTTCGAAATTAATCCGCAATCGACTTATTTTTTTTTATTCTAATATTTTTTTGTTTAAATAATTCGAAATGCGAATTTCTATTGTTTTAAACGTTCTATTAAAGCAAATGTCAAAATAATTTTGTTTGACTCATGTAAGTCACTTGCATTTTTTGTTATTTGTTTGAAAAGCAACAAATGTCAAATAATACAAATCTGTATTTGTTTGTACATTTGGATTTTTAGTTATTTGTTTGAAAAGTAGTTGGCGTATTGAAGAGTTTGTTTAAAGTGACATATATAAAGCCAGAAATGTCAGAGTGACAGAATTTTTATATAGGCACTTTTCTTAAACTGGCATTTTATTTTAATTAGTTTCTTTAAATAATTCGAAATGCGAATTTATATCGACGTTCTATTAAAGCAACTGACGTGACAAATGTCAAAACAATACAATTCAGTATTTGTTTGGCCGACGTACGTCACTTGGATTTTTAGTTATTTGTTTGAAAAGCAACAAATGTCAAAACAATACAAATCAGTGTTTGTTTGACTGACGTAAATCACTTGGATTTTTAGTTATTTGTTTGAAAAGCAACAAATGTCAAAACAATACAAATCAGTGTTTGTTTGACTGACGTAAGTCACTTGGATTTTTAGTTATTTGTTTGAAAAGCAACAAATGTCAAATAATACAAATCTGTATTTGTTTGTACATTTGGATTTATAGTTATTTGTTTGAAAAGTAGTTGGCGTATTGAAGAGTTTGTTTAAAGTGACATATATAAAGCCAGAAATGTCAGAGTGACAGAATTTTTATATAGGCACTTTTCTTAAACTGGCATTTTATTTTAATTAGTTTGTTTAAATAATTCGAAATGCGAATTTATATCGACGTTCTATTAAAGCAACTCACGTGACAAATGTCAAAACAATACAATTCAGTATTTGTTTGGCCGACGTATGTCACTTGGATTTTTAGTTATTTGTTGGAAAAGCAACAAATGTCAAAACAAAACAAATCAGTGTTTGTTTGACTGACGTAAATCAATTGGATTTTTAGTTATTTGTTTGAAAAGCAACAAATGTCAAAACAATAGAAATCAGTGTTTGTTTGACTGACGTAAGTCACTTGGATTTTTAGTTATTTGTTTGAAAAGCAACAAATGTCAAAACAATACAAATCAGTGTTTGTTTGACTGACGTAAGTCACTTGGATTTTTAGTTATTTGTTTGAAAAGCAACAAATGTCAAAACAATACAAATCAGTGTTTGTTTGGCTGACGTAAGTCACTTGGAATTTTAGTTATTTGTTTGAAAAGTAGTTGGCGTATTGAAGAGTTTGTTTAAAGTGACATATATAACGTCAGAAATGACAGAATTGTCAGAATTTCTCAAGGCATTTTTCTCAAACTGGCAATAACGTGAAGTTAGCTTATGTTGGCATTTATATTAATGAGGAAAATCAATATGAGGAACAAAATATAATATCAGCGACTTGTAGAATAATAAGTTTATACTTGGTAGCGTACTTTTGCACAACTGTTGGGCCATTTCCAATCTTTGTAACAACCACAAACCGTTGCTGAAGACCATGTTGCCCACATTGGTTAAACTTTGTACGAAATACGTTGTAATCTTGGCGGAAATTCTTATTGTAGTCACGTTTGCCAGTTTCATATATGTGCGCCGATCCGTGAGTGTGTGCTGGCGAAAGAAGCAATTATATTCCTCGAAAGCAAAGTTCACCATATAATTGAATGAAGCTAATCTATTTCAATAAAGAAAAAATAGAAAGAAATGGCGGTATATATTAGATATTTCTGTGCAGATCGAGTTCTATAGAATTTGTACTGTATCAGCGAAAGGAAACAATGCTGGCTGTGTTTCTGTTCATAATATATATTCAGTACACGATTCGTATCAAGAAATATATCAAATACTTCATTTAATAAGCGTTTCTTTAATCCTACCTAAGGATAACAATGATTTGAACCCTCACCATTTATGTAAAACGCCTAATCAGCTAATATTTTTAAGAATTCGTAATATATAATTATTTTTTTCAACTTATATTAATATTACGCATCTTCGCTTTAATTAATTTTCATTAATAAAAAAGACTGTTCATAAAATCGGCTCGTAAACAACTTTTCTGCAACGTAATACAACTTTTCTCGCCGCAACATTCTTTTGAACAGAGATTATGTTTAATATGCTGGACCACGTTTCGATTTCTTCCTTTTCATTTTTTCGGTGGCCTTTCATCTTTTCTTCGTCGACTGATATATAAGATTCGGCAGCATATGGGATGATAAAGTGCCCAAAACCCCGACAAATAAAAAGCTCCTAACGAAAGTCCCCCCCCCCCCCCCCCAAAAAACACACAATATTTTTTAACACAAAAATAATTGCAGATTAAACAATAAATCGGCCGTTGAATACATTTTTTCTTTTCGTATTATAATTTGTAGAATTTATCAACCGTCCTTGGTTTTAGAACTACCCTGTATAGGGTCAATAATGTATTGTGTAAAAATCCCCAGAGATGGAGCCTGGCTAAAGATCGGAAGAGATTACTGTTTAAACAGTAGAAGCGAAATGAGCGTATGTGTCTAAAGATAAACGTTTTTTTTTTTTATCAATTTAGTACACAAAAAAATTGGTGCAGTTTATTTGAAAGTAGCTAAATAATAAATAAATATGGTTAGTAATATTTGTTGTAAAAAAAATACTATATCGAATATTATTAAAAAAAAAACTCGATGTAGATGGTGGCGTAGCTTTCAAAATGCGCATATATACTTATAGATCACGACTTTACTTTTTTTTCTTCTTGAAATTAGAATTTTGCCGTATATTTCGTTGGCTAAATTTAAAAGTTTTATAATAAGAGGATAAAATATTATTCGCTTAGTCTTTTTTTTGTCCGAAATAAATTCGCAATAGAATTTGCATATATCGTCCTCGCGTCTTACGGAATAGTAATTTTCACCGGTTGCGAATTTTGAAACTGAAATGGAATCGTTAAATTCGTATTCGCGAAATAGGTTTTTTTTATACACGTGGTGGGGTAGCTTTCCAATTTACCCCCCCCCCCCCAACGGGGTACCATTCTTAAGCTCGTTTATTTTATTGGTAATGGTATGCCCGATATTTTACTCGAAACTAATTTAGTTTTAATTTTGTCCGCTTTCCGTAGATTGATTTTTAAAGTGGAAGTTTGTGTTATAAAACTATAATATAAAATATCACCCAAATACCGTAACTTGACTTAACTTAAGTTACGGTATTTGGGTGATATTCTATACTATTGTTTAACACCGTAGCGATAATTTAAAAAATTATAAATTTGACACTTTTTTTTAAATATTACTTATTTTTGTTTGAGATTTTTTCGATTTTGGCGAGTTTAAGGTTTTGCAAACAAGTTTTTCTACTTAGTATCTAACGGATTTATTGTCACTTTCAACAGAACATGTTTTTTTTCAAAAATTCTTCATTTCTCCCCAAAAAAAGGTTTTTCTACTTAGTATCACAGACCGGATTTATTGTGACTTTCAACAGAACATTTTTTTTTCCTCTAAAATTCTTCATTCCCCCCCCCCCCCCAATATTTTGTACTTGGCCCCACACAGCAGATTTATTGTGTCTTTCAACAGACCATGTTTTTTTCTAAAATTCTTCATTTCTCCCCCAAAAAAGGTTTTTCTACTTAGTATCATAGACCGGATTTATTGTGTCTTTCAACAGACCATGTTTCTTTCTAACATTCTTCATTTCTCACCAAAAAAAAGGTTTTTCTACTTAGTATCAGAGAACGGATTTATTGTGACTTTCAACAGAACATGTTTTTATTCCTCTAAAATTCTTCACCCCGCCCCCAGAATTTTTTTTCCTACTTAGTACCAGAGAACCGATTTATTGTGACTTTCAACAGACCATGTTTTTTTTTCTAAAATTCTTCATTTCCCCATAAAAAAAGTGTTGTTACTTAGTATCACACAACGGATTTATTGTGACTTTCAACAGAACATGTTTTTTATTCATAAAATTCTTCATTTCTCCCTCAGGAAAAAAACTTTTTCTACTTAGTACCAGAGAATGGATTTATTGTGACTTTCAACAGAACATGGGGGAAGCAATAAAGCTTTTCTCTCGCAGTAGAACTGTCGTCGAATGTTGCGATGATTTAGCACTTGAAAAACATCGTTATTCAGGGGAGTTTTTTTTTGGTAATAAGTAGCGCCATATATCCACCGAACATATATATAGCAATCGCCCAGAAATTGTTAACGTGTCCAATAATTGGACGGGTTCGGAATTCGATCCCGTATTTTGATTTATTTTAATCGACGAACAAAAAGTCACGCACGAAAAATGCACGTGTACACAAAGTGAAATAAAAATATGTAATTCGCACAAAATAAATGAATCTTTTTCGAGATGACAATTGCGCTACAGAAATATAGGCAACTTTACTTCAATCTACTTGTATTGTCCAAATACAAAGAGCAGTTAAACTAGTTTAAATTAAGTTTACATGCTGCAGTTTATTACCGGAAATTATGTCTTGGTTTTAATGTGCGGTATTATCACGTGACTAACTAGTTTAAACTTGTTTTATTACAATGCCGCTATAAACTGACCACTAAAGTTTATCAATTTAATTCTTGAAGAAATAAATAACATTAACATAAAGTACTCGAAATAAAGAAATTAACAGAAGATATTTTTACCTACGAAGGTAATTATTTGTTGCGATATCATTTTATAATTATCTTGATATTAGTGCTTACATTATTAAAGATATATAGGTGTACAAATATACACGTGTATATTTGGTTGCAACTGATTTTTTTTTTAGTTTGGAAAGCTCGATAAAATAAAAGCAGAAGTGATTATTCTTGAAATAAAATTCGATTCATTTCGGATTTATTATTAAAATATTTTATTTTTTAACGAATTAGATGAACATCTTTCTTATAAACTTTCTTCGATTTCAACTAAGTTTTCTCCTAAAACGGTTTTATAAAATCTCACATATAAAAATCTTGTATTTTTTAATTGTCTGATTTTGAAATATTATTTTTCATCCACATTCAAACCTTCAAGACATCGTATTTTATTATTTCACGAAATTTGTTGCTTAGTTATTCTTGAAGAGGGTGAAGATTATTTTTTATTTTCCAATTGTTTTCTTCATTGTACTTTCTTAAACATAGAACATCACTTAAAAGAAGAATTGTTTTGTTATAGGAAAAAAAACGCTTGTGCTTTATACAGAGTGTGCTACCACAAAAAAATAGAAGAATTCTTGTTAAAAGGAAGTTGTAAGTTCGTCTTTATTTTCGCTGGTAGTTTGGACGAAGAGGTAATGAGGGTTTGTTCTGTATTTATAAATTTCAATGCGCACCTTACGAGTCGTTTGTTGAAAGATTATGTATCGATTTGGATTCGGACAAATTGTTAGCGGAAGTCTGCTGTTATATAAAGAAAAATACAGGATTTTTTTTTGTACCTAGTATATTTTTACGCATAAATAAAAATAGCAAACGATTAAACTTGGTATAATGTTAAGGCTAGCGTTTTATCATACGAAAAGCAGGGGTACGGCAGAGTGCCTAGCATTTCCCCAATTTTGATTATTTTTGTACGATATTTTTAGAGAATGTTCCTAAAGGATGTGGCTTTTGAACGGTATATTTCTTATATTTTTAATTTTTCAATAACATGTCGGAAAAAAATCACAACTTTCATAAAAAAAAAAAATGATTTTTCAGACGTTGTTTTATCGAGGAAGCTAGTGAAAAAAAAAAGAAAAAAAATTCATCGTTCCATAACTAGACATCGTTAGTACAATCAGTAAAAATTGCGTAATTTAATTTGCTTTTGTTTAATAGTTGGGCTAACATTGATAAACTCTTGCAATAGAAACGGTAAGAGCTTCGGCAGAGTGCCTAGCATTTCCCCAATTTTGATTATTCTTGTCTAATATTTTTAGAGAATGTTCCTAAAGGATGTGGCTTTGAATGGTATATTTCTTATATTTTTAAATTTTCAATAACACGTCGAAAAAAATTGTAACTTTCATAGAAAAAAACGATTTTTCAGACGTTGTTTTATTGCGGAAGCTAGTGAAGAAATTATAAAAAAGTTTGACCGTTCCATAGATAGACAACTTGTCTACAATCAGTAAAAATTCGGTGCTTTAATTTGCTTTCGTTTAATAGTTGGGCTAATATTTGTGAACCCTTGCATCGAAACGGTAAGGGATTCGGCAGAGTGCCTAGCATTTCCCCAATTTTGATTATTCTTGTCTAATATTTTTAGAGAATGTTCCTAAAGGATGTGGCTTTGAATGGTATATTTCTTATATTTTTAAATTTTCAATAACACGTCGAAGAAAAATTGTAACTTTCATTAAAAAAAAAACAATTTTTCAGACGTTGTTTTATCACGGAAGCTAGTGAAGAAATTATAAAAAAGTTTGACCGTTCCATAGATAGACACCTTGTCTACAATCATTAAAAATTCGGTGCTTTAATTTGCTTTCGTTTAATAGTTGGGCTAATATTTGTGAACCCTTGCATCGAAACGGTAAGGGCTTCGGCAGAGTGCCTAGCATTTACCCAATTTTGATTATTCTTGTCTAATATTTTTCGAGGATGTTCCCAAAGGATGTGGCTTTTGAATGGTATATTTCTTATATTTTTAAATTTTCAATAACACGTCGAAAAAATATTGAAACTTTCATAGAAAAAAAAACGATTTTTCAGACGTTGTTTTATCGCGGAAGCTAGTGAAGAAATTATAAAAAAGTTTGACCGTTCCATAGATAGACACCTTGTCTACAATCATTAAAAATTCGGTGCTTTAATTTGCTTTCGTTTAATAGTTGGGCTAATATTTGTGAACCCTTGCATCGAAACGGTAAGGGCTTCGGCAGAGTGCCTAGCATTTACCCAATTTTGATTATTCTTGTCTAATATTTTTCGAGGATGTTCCCAAAGGATGTGGCTTTTGAATGGTATATTTCTTATATTTTTAAATTTTCAATAACACGTCGAAAAAATATTGAAACTTTCATAGAAAAAAAAACGATTTTTCAGACGTTGTTTTATCGCGGAAGCTAGTGAAGAAATTATAAAAAAGTTTGACCGTTCCATAGATAGACACCTTGTCTACAATCATTAAAAATTCGGTGCTTTAATTTGCTTTCGTTTAATAGTTGGGCTAATATTTGTGAACCCTTGCATCGAAACGGTAAGGGCTTCGGCAGAGTGCCTAGCATTTACCCAATTTTGATTATTCTTGTCTAATATTTTTCGAGGATGTTCCCAAAGGATGTGGCTTTTGAATGGTATATTTCTTATATTTTTAAATTTTCAATAACACGTCGAAAAAATATTGAAACTTTCATAGAAAAAAAAACGATTTTTCAGACGTTGTTTTATCGCGGAAGCTAGTGAAGAAATTATAAAAAAGTTTGACCGTTCCATAGATAGACACCTTGTCTACAATCATTAAAAATTCGGTGCTTTAATTTGCTTTTGTTTAATAGTTGGGCTAATATTTGTGAACCCTTGCATCGAAACGGTAAGGGCTTCGGCAGAGTGCCTAGCATTTACCCAATTTTGATTATTCTTGTCTAATATTTTTCGAGGATGTTCCCAAAGGATGTGGCTTTTGAATGGCATATTTCTTATATTTTTAAATTTTCAATAACACGTCGAAAAAATATTGAAACTTTCATAGAAAAAAAAACGATTTTTCAGACGTTGTTTTATCGAGGAAGCTAGTGAAGAAATTATAAAAAAGTTTGACCGTTCCATAGATAGACACCTTGTCTACAATCATTAAAAATTCGGTGCTTTAATTTGCTTTCGTTTAATAGTTGGGCTAATATTTGTGAACCCTTGCATCGAAACGGTAAGGGCTTCGGCAGAGTGCCTAGCATTTACCCAATTTTGATTATTCTTGTATAATATTTTTCGAGGATGTTCCCAAAGAATGTGGCTTTTGAATGGTATATTTCTTATATTTTTAAATGTTCAATAACATGTCGAAAAAATATTGAAACTTTCATAGAAAAAAAAACGATTTTTCAGACGTTGTTTTATCGCGGAAGCTAGTGAAGAAATTATAAAAAAGTTTGACCGTTCCATAGATAGACACCTTGTCTACAATCATTAAAAATTCGGTGCTTTAATTTGCTTTCGTTTAATAGTTGGGCTAATATTTGTGAACCCTTGCATCGAAACGGTAAGGGCTTCGGCAGAGTGCCTAGCATTTACCCAATTTTGATTATTCTTGTCTAATATTTTTCGAGGATGTTCCCAAAGGATGTGGCTTTTGAATGGTATATTTCTTATATTTTTAAATTTTCAATAACACGTCGAAAAAATATTGAAACTTTCATAGAAAAAAAAACGATTTTTCAGACGTTGTTTTATCGCGGAAGCTAGTGAAGAAATTATAAAAAAGTTTGACCGTTCCATAGATAGACACCTTGTCTACAATCATTAAAAATTCGGTGCTTTAATTTGCTTTCGTTTAATAGTTGGGCTAATATTTGTGAACCCTTGCATCGAAACGGTAAGGGCTTCGGCAGAGTGCCTAGCATTTACCCAATTTTGATTATTCTTGTATAATATTTTTCGAGGATGTTCCCAAAGAATGTGGCTTTTGAATGGTATATTTCTTATATTTTTAAATGTTCAATAACATGTCGAAAAAATATTGAAACTTTCATAGAAAAAAAAACGATTTTTCAGACGTTGTTTTATCGCGGAAGCTAGTGAAGAAATTATAAAAAAGTTTGACCGTTCCATAGATAGACACCTTGTCTACAATCATTAAAAATTCGGTGCTTTAATTTGCTTTCGTTTAATAGTTGGGCTAATATTTGTGAACCCTTGCATCGAAACGGTAAGGGCTTCGGCAGAGTGCCTAGCATTTACCCAATTTTGATTATTCTTGTCTAATATTTTTCGAGGATGTTCCCAAAGGATGTGGCTTTTGAATGGTATATTTCTTATATTTTTAAATTTTCAATAACACGTCGAAAAAATATTGAAACTTTCATAGAAAAAAAAACGATTTTTCAGACGTTGTTTTATCGCGGAAGCTAGTGAAGAAATTATAAAAAAGTTTGACCGTTCCATAGATAGACACCTTGTCTACAATCATTAAAAATTCGGTGCTTTAATTTGCTTTCGTTTAATAGTTGGGCTAATATTTGTGAACCCTTGCATCGAAACGGTAAGGGCTTCGGCAGAGTGCCTAGCATTTACCCAATTTTGATTATTCTTGTCTAATATTTTTCGAGGATGTTCCCAAAGGATGTGGCTTTTGAATTGTATATTTCTTATATTTTTAAATGTTCAATAACATGTCGAAAAAATATTGAAACTTTCATAGAAAAAAAAATGATTTTTCAGACGTTGTTTTATCGCGGAAGCTTGTGAAGAAATTATAAAAAAGTTTGACCGTTCCATAGATAGACACCTTGTCTACAATCATTAAAAATTCGGTGCTTTAATTTGCTTTCGTTTAATAGTTGGGCTAATATTTGTGAACCCTTGCATCGAAACGGTAAGGGCTTCGGCAGAGTGCCTAGCATTTACCCAATTTTGATTATTCTTGTCTAATATTTTTCGAGGATGTTCCCAAAGGATGTGGCTTTTGAATGGTATATTTCTTATATTTTTAAATTTTCAATAACACGTCGAAAAAATATTGAAACTTTCATAGAAAAAAAAACGATTTTTCAGACGTTGTTTTATCGCGGAAGCTAGTGAAGAAATTATAAAAAAGTTTGACCGTTCCATAGATAGACACCTTGTCTACAATCATTAAAAATTCGGTGCTTTAATTTGCTTTCGTTTAATAGTTGGGCTAATATTTGTGAACCCTTGCATCGAAACGGTAAGGGCTTCGGCAGAGTGCCTAGCATTTACCCAATTTTGATTATTCTTGTCTAATATTTTTCGAGGATGTTCCCAAAGGATGTGGCTTTTGAATGGTATATTTCTTATATTTTTAAATTTTCAATAACACGTCGAAAAAATATTGAAACTTTCATAGAAAAAAAAACGAATTTTCAGACGTTGTTTTATCGCGGAAGCTAGTGAAGAAATTATAAAAAAGTTTGACCGTTCCATAGATAGACACCTTGTCTACAATCATTAAAAATTCGGTGCTTTAATTTGCTTTCGTTTAATAGTTGGGCTAATATTTGTGAACCCTTGCATCGAAACGGTAAGGGCTTCGGCAGAGTGCCTAGCATTTACCCAATTTTGATTATTCTTGTCTAATATTTTTCGAGGATGTTCCCAAAGGATGTGGCTTTTGAATGGTATATTTCTTATATTTTTAAATTTTCAATAACACGTCGAAAAAATATTGAAACTTTCATAGAAAAAAAAACGATTTTTCAGACGTTGTTTTATCGAGGAAGCTAGTGAAGAAATTATAAAAAAGTTTGACCGTTCCATAGATAGACACCTTGTCTACAATCATTAAAAATTCGGTGCTTTAATTTGCTTTCGTTTAATAGTTGGGCTAATATTTGTGAACCCTTGCATCGAAACGGTAAGGGCTTCGGCAGAGTGCCTAGCATTTACCCAATTTTGATTATTCTTGTCTAATATTTTTCGAGGATGTTCCCAAAGGATGTGGCTTTTGAATGGTATATTTCTTATATTTTTAAATTTTCAATAACACGTCGAAGAAAATTTGTAACTTTCATTAAAAAAAAAACAATTTTTCAGACGTTGTTTTATCACGGAAGCTAGTGAAGAAATTATAAAAAAGTTTGACCGTTCCATAGATAGACACCTTGTCTACAATCAGTAAAAATTCGGTGCTTTAATTTGTTTTCGTTTAATAGTTGGGCTAATATTTGTAAACCCTTGCATCGAAACGGTAAGGGCTTCGGCAGAGTGCCTAGCATTTACCCAATTTTGATTATTCTTGTCTAATATTTTTCGAGGATGTTCCCAAAGGATGTGGCTTTTGAATGGTATATTTCTTATATTTTTAAATTTTCAATAACACGTCGAAAAAATATTGAAACTTTCATAGAAAAAAAAAACGATTTTTCAGACGTTGTTTTATCGCGGAAGCTAGTGAAGAAATTATAAAAAAGTTTGACCGTTCCATAGATAGACACCTTGTCTACAATCATTAAAAATTCGGTGCTTTAATTTGCTTTCGTTTAATAGTTGGGCTAATATTTGTGAACCCTTGCATCGAAACGGTAAGGGCTTCGGCAGAGTGCCTAGCATTTACCCAATTTTGATTATTCTTGTCTAATATTTTTCGAGGATGTTCCCAAAGGATGTGGCTTTTGAATGGTATATTTCTTATATTTTTAAATTTTCAATAACACGTCGAAGAAAAATTGTAACTTTCATTAAAAAAAAAACAATTTTTCAGACGTTGTTTTATCACGGAAGCTAGTGAAGAAATTATAAAAAAGTTTGACCGTTCCATAGATAGACACCTTGTCTACAATCATTAAAAATTCGGTGCTTTAATTTGCTTTCGTTTAATAGTTGGGCTAATATTTGTGAACCCTTGCATCGAAACGGTAAGGGCTTCGGCAGAGTGCCTAGCATTTACCCAATTTTGATTATTCTTGTCTAATATTTTTAGAGGATGTTCCCAAAGGATGTGGCTTTTGAATGGTATATTTCTTATATTTTTAAATTTTCAATAACATGTCGAAAAAATATTGAAACTTTTATAAAAAAAAATGATTTTTCAGACGTTGTTTTATCGCGGAAGCTAGTGAAGAAATTATAAAAAAGTTTGACCGTTCCATAGATAGACACCTTGTCTACAATCATTAAAAATTCGGTGCTTTAATTTGCTTTCGTTTAATAGTTGGGCTAATATTTGTGAACCCTTGCATCGAAACGGTAAGGGCTTCGGCAGAGTGCCTAGCATTTACCCAATTTTGATTATTCTTGTCTAATATTTTTCGAGGATGTTCCCAAAGGATGTGGCTTTTGAATGGTATATTTCTTATATTTTTAAATTTTCAATAACACGTCGAAGAAAAATTGTAACTTTCATTAAAAAAAAAACAATTTTTCAGACGTTGTTTTATCACGGAAGCTAGTGAAGAAATTATAAAAAAGTTTGACCGTTCCATAGATAGACACCTTGTCTACAATCATTAAAAATTCGGTGCTTTAATTTGCTTTCGTTTAATAGTTGGGCTAATATTTGTGAACCCTTGCATCGAAACGGTAAGGGCTTCGGCAGAGTGCCTAGCATTTACCCAATTTTGATTATTCTTGTCTAATATTTTTAGAGGATGTTCCCAAAGGATGTGGCTTTTGAATGGTATATTTCTTATATTTTTAAATTTTCAATAACATGTCGAAAAAATATTGAAACTTTTATAAAAAAAAATGATTTTTCAGACGTTGTTTTATCGCGGAAGCTAGTGAAGAAATTATAAAAAAGTTTGACCGTTCCATAGATAGACACCTTGTCTACAATCATTAAAAATTCGGTGCTTTAATTTGCTTTCGTTTAATAGTTGGGCTAATATTTGTGAACCCTTGCATCGAAACGGTAAGGGCTTCGGCAGAGTGCCTAGCATTTACCCAATTTTGATTATTCTTGTCTAATATTTTTCGAGGATGTTCCCAAAGGATGTGGCTTTTGAATGGTATATTTCTTATATTTTTAAATTTTCAATAACACGTCGAAAAAATATTGAAACTTTCATAGAAAAAAAAACGATTTTTCAGACGTTGTTTTATCGAGGAAGCTAGTGAAGAAATTATAAAAAAGTTTGACCGTTCCATAGCTAGACATCTACAGTTAGTAAAAATTCGGTGAACAAAAGGCGATTTTTCAAACGTTCCGCCTTTGGGCCACAAAGAGCATAGCGTATTTGTATGACTTAAATAAATATTGAATTTTGTACGCTTAATTAAATTTTTATTCTGCACACGGGTCGTTGAATTCGTACTTCAACGTTGACAAGAAAACTACATTATAGTGCATGCCATTAAGTATGTTAGTTTTCTCATGTATAAGCACATATGTGTGTGTGTGTGTGAGGGCATTTGGGTTAGGTGAAAACGATCAATCTTCGTTTGCGATAAAGGAAAGTTGAATTTGAAAGCGACCATTTCGGAATTGCGAAGTAATCGTTTGGATAAATCGAAAGATTCCGTGAGATTGCGACTTTCCGCATAGCCTAACATCAATGAATACTTTGCCGCCTCCGTCCTCTGCCGAAGGATCCACGGGACTCTGCCCCGAACCTGTACATCGTGTACTTCATACATCCTCATTATACAGAACCATCCGTAATTGTAGCCGTGATTTCGATCGCATCCCCCAATCCCACAAAAACATATTTCCCATTTAACATCTCTTCGCGTATCCAAAATATTCTTCACCACCACTTTCTTAATAAAAAAATCGAGCGACAATTTATTTAAAACAAGACAATTTTTCTACTTTATTTCTGCAATGATGCATTTTTTTTTGACAAAGACAAAATCTCTTGTGCTGTAGATATGTAAATCTCACATTGAAACAGCTGTGTCTCTTTTGAACATCTGCAGAAAGAACTCCGATATATATGGTAATGTACCAAAGCGTTTACACATTCCTAATTTAATTAAAAGAAATCAATGTGCAGTTCTTAAATTGGATTACAACACCACCGAAACACCCAACCCCCCCGATTCGATATTGCAAGTATTTTACATCTGGCACTCTGTATATATATTTATTTAAGTATCGAATTTACCCATCTCTACTAGTTAATTTAAAAAAATGTTTTTTATTCGCATTTTATATAATTCTCGATTTAAGAATGTTATTGACGTACGTAGGCGTAGTAATAAATAATGTTATTATTTATTACTATAATATTATCATCAAAATCAGTCGTTTTTCAAATTTGTCAAATATACATAAATTTCATATTCGAACATAGGTTAGAAAATAAAATACAACTTCTTATTATTAGCTCACTTCACTTCGATGATGAATGACTACGTCTTCTGTCTCACGTTCGGTTCGCTCGACATTGTAGTTGTGTTCGCGATGGTCCTCCTGTAAATCCCTGAAATCCCTGTTAAAAGTGCCGATCAAAGCGAAAGCATTGCTCCCAAGTCATTATCGACGTGCCAGCGAACGATATTTCGTAAAAAACCGCGTGCGGCTGAACGATTTTAATCGAAATCGGCAAATTTAATCCTAACACGATGACAAGTGATCAGCTGATCAGACTGTAAGTTCACGGTTATAGTTCAGATGACGCTTCGGTAGTGTATTTTATTAGTGGTTGTCAATCAAATCTATAGAAACGTTTGTTTATATATCCGACTTTGATTGATTCGATTCCAAGTGTCAGAATTTTGGAAACAATTCTTTTTTTTTTATAAAAATTAATAGAAATAACGCGTAAAACCCTCAAACTCGTAACGAAATGTAATAAACATCAAATTAAATATAATAAATTGTATAAAAATTACTGTTTAAGTTAATACAAAGTGTTACATGGAACAAAGAGTATATACAGAGTATATACTAATTAATAAAAAATAATAATAATAAACAAACGACTAATAATTTTCAAAATTTGCGACCGAACTGCGTAAATATACCGCGTGTTTCAAATAATATATTAAATTGAAACTATTAGTGATATACACAACAAATTACATATACAGGGTGCCTCAAACAACAAACTGAACGTGGTTTATATGTCTTTTTAAATAATTTATTTTCTGAATTTCTGTGGTGAGTTTAATTTAATTATTTTTTAAAATAATGTTTCACAATGTCCCATTAAAAATATTAGTATTTTTTTTCTATGCAGCAACAAATATTTTTTTTTGTACGAATTTTTCGATCGATTTATTGAGTGAGAAATGATTTTAATTTTTGGACAATTATTTCCGATCGATTTATTTATTTTATATATATATATATATACACAAATTACTGTCGTAACTTAATACAAAGTGTTATATGAAACGAACAGTATATACAGAGTGGTTCAAACGACTAAAAATTTTCAAAATTTGCTAACGAACTGAGTAAATATACCGGGTGTTTCAAATAATATATTAAATTGAAACTATTAGTGATATACACAACAAATTACATATACAGGGTGTCTCAAACAACAAACTGAACGTGGTTTATATATCATTTTGAATAATTTATTTTCCTAATTTCTGTGGTGAGTTTAATTTAATTATTTTTTAAAATAATGTTTCACAATGTCCCATTAAAAATATTAGTATTTTTTTTCTATGCAGCAACAAATATTTTTTTTGTACGAATTTTTCGATCGATTTATTGAGTGAGAAATGATTTTAATTTTTGGACAATTTATTTATTTTATATATATATGTACACAAATTACTGTCGTAACTTAATACAAAGTGTTATATGAAACGAACAGTATATACAGAGTGGTTCAAACGACTAAAAATTTTCAAAATTTGCTAACGAACTGAGTAAATATACCGGGTGTTTCAAATAATATATTAAATTGAAACTATTAGTGATATACACAACAAATTACATATACAGGGTGCCTCAAACAACAAACTGAACGTGGTTTATATGTCATTTTGAATAATTTATTTTCCTAATTTCTGTGGTGAGTTTAATTTAATTATTTTTTAAAATAATGTTTCATAATGACCCATTAAAAATATTAGTATTTTTTCTATGCAGCAACAAATATTTTGTTTTGTACGAATTTTTCGATCGATTTATTGAGTTATGAATTTAATTTCCGGTCGTATATAGATTTAAAATAACTCAACTATTCATTTATATATATGTACCTTGGAACGAAAAGGGCCAATGTCCAAAATATGGAGCCAAATGTGCATGAAAATTCAATAAAAAATTAAAAATAAAACAAAAAATATATATTTGCACTGTTAATTCACAAAATAACATGACTAATTGAAACAAAAAAAATCGTTGAGAAACAATTTTATGAAAACCATTACGAAAATGTTTAAAAACTCCATTTTGCGGCACATTATAATATTGGACATTGGCCATTTTTGTACCAAGGTACAGATATGGCCTTTCGAATAGTTTTTCTGTTACTTATTGCTGTGCTCTTCCTGCTCTTTGTCGGACGAATAATTAACTTTGGCGGCCAGTTTTTGCTTGGCCTGTTAAGCAATTCTTACGGGCAACATTTATATGTATATCCGTAGTGTCTCTCGTCAGAGCTGCCAACCTAACGCAAAACGAGCAACATAGTGGGTATATATGCATATATATAGGGCACAGTACTTAGTTTTGCTGAAGGAATTTGTCCACCCTCTTAACGGATCCACCCTGTCACTCAGACAAGAGGAAAGGACACTTTGCTCAATATAAATGTATATCCTACGTATACCGGAAGGACAAATTTGCTTGGATTTAAAAAATTACAAAAACTAAATATAAATGTTTAAAAAAAAATTAAGAATCTAAATTTTTTTTCACGTAGAGAATTTATTATACTTATATTTAATTTTTTTCTGAAAAAACCCGTTTTTTTATATATTTTACTAAACACTGGGTGTATATATCTCTTTTTATGGGGACAAGTTTATATTACAACCCACCCGATCTTGAGCATTTCCATATATGTATAATCTCATTAGAAAATGCGAACGTTAAATTCTTAATTTTAGCCCGAATATTTTTGCAGGCAACGATCGTTCGTTCTAAGCGTCCAAATTATTTAATATAAATTTATATTCAACGTTTTTTTTCTACCCGACTAAAGTTCTACATAAATAAGACAATTTTTCTAAAAAAAAGTCTCAGTAAACTTACTAATTAACGAATAAAATAAATTTCATCACATCATTAGATTAATTAAATATTATATACTGCGTGGATGATTTTTTGGGTGGAATAATTTGCGTCCATAATTGGTGGTCTTTTTTTATTCGTTGGGGTTGTCACTATAGATGTGTAATAATTCCCCGGACGCGGAAGAATAAATAAGAACGAATCCTGGCGGTCTTTTTCGCACAACGCGAAAATAGAGTCGTTATTATTTACGCTCCGTTGAATAATTAAATTTAGCGATGTAAATAAAGCCCGAATTTAAAAACACATTCCGTGTAATTATCTCTTTCTGAGTTAGTATTTTTTTTCTTCTTCTTGGTCGCGCCTTCGCCTCTGCGGCCTTTTCACGCGTTTTTGTTGTATCAAAGCGTAATTAAATTGAACACACGACAAGCAGTTAACTTTTTTTATTTGAGTAATTGTTAAATTCGTCCTTATTTTATTTGTTTGTTTATATTGCCTATTTGTGGTGATTTTAAATTAAAATGTTTATCTAAAGAAAAAATTCGCCGCTCAAAATACAAGAATTTTTTATATTAACTGATAAAATATTTTTTTTTATCAATTTATAAATAAAAAAATTATTTGATTAATTGTTACATTCTGCCTTATTATAGTTTGTTTATATTGCCTATTTGTGGGGATTTTAAATTAAATTATCTATCTAAAGAAAAAATTCGCTGCTCAAATACAAGAATTTTTTAAATTAACTGATAAAATATTTTTTTTTAATAATGCATAAATAAAAAAATTATTTGAGTAATTGTTAAATTCTTTCTTATTATATTTCGCTATTTGCGGTGATTTTAAATTAAATTATCTATCTAAAGAAGAAATTCGCTGCTCAAAATACAAGAATTTTTTAAATTAACTGATAAAATATTTTTTTTTTATCAATTGATAAATAAAAATTTTATTTGAGTAATTATTAAATTCATTCTTATTATATTTCCCTATTTGCGGTGATTTTAAATTAAAATGTCTAACTAAAGAAAAAATTCGCTGCTCAAAATACAAGAATTAAATGATAAAATATTTTTTTTTAGTTAGTTAAAGAGTCCGCAATCCTAAAGATTGGTTGGAAACAGCACGCCATGCCGATCTATCCTGAGCTAATCCCTTCATCTCCCTATAGCTATTCATCTCAACGTCTTCAACTATCTGACTCACATACTCCAATTTAGGCCTACCTACCCCTCTCTTTCCCTCCACTCTACCTTCTATGATCAATTGCATAATCCCCCCATGCCTAAGGATATGCCCTACTAATCTGTCTCTCCTACGCTGTAACACTCTCCAAATACTTCTCTTCTCCCCTACTAACTCTAGTACAGCTTCATTTGTTACTTTATCTTCCCAACCAAACCTCATCATCCTCCTATAACACCACATTTCGAATGCTTGTAATCTACGCTTCTCTTCCTTTCCTATAGTCCACGCCTCACACCCGTACAGTGCTACACTCCAAACATATACCTTCAGTAATCTTTTTCTAATACCCAAGTCAATATTTGATCTTAAAATCTGTTCCTTTTCTGCGAATGCCTTCCTACCCTGTGCTATCCTACACTTTATATCTACCTTGCTTCGATTATCTTTTGTGATTCTACTGCCTAAATAACAAAAATCTGACACTTCTTCGATTCTATTATCTCCTATTGTGATCCTCATTTTTCTACTGCATTCCTTTTTGTCACACCTCATCACTTTAGTTTTACCTATATTTATTTTCATGTTAAAATCCCTAGTCAATACTGCCTGCATACCATTCAATACCCTTTCTAAATTCTTTTCGCTTTCTTCCAATATAGCTATATCGTCGGCGAATCTCAACATATATATTTTCTCTCCCTGTACATTCACACCTACACTATACTCTTCTTTTACTTTGTTTATTGCATCTTCTATATATAGATTAAATAATAACGGTGAAAGTGTACATCCCTGCCGAACTCCCTTTCCTATTTTTGCTACCTCTTCTTCCCCCTCAATTCTAACTAAGGCAGTTTGGTGTTTATATAAATTAAAAATTATTCTCTATCCTTATAATCTATACCCGTTTCTTTTAAAATTCTAAACATTATGTCCCAATCTACATTATCAAATGCCTTTTCTAAATCTACAAAAGCTATGCAAGTTACCTTTCCTACCCTATTTCTTTTTTCTACTACCGTTCTTAGTGCTAGAATCGCCTCCCTCGTCCCTCTGTTTTTCCTAAAACCAAACTGATCTTCTCCTAGCCTTTCCTCTACTTTATTTTCTAATCTCCTATAAATAATCTTTAGCAATATCTTCGATGCATGTGATAGTAGACTAATGGTCCTATAGTTCTCACACAAATTAGCTCCTATTTTCTTCGGAATTGTTACTATTCTACTACGCTGAAAATCCTGTGGTACTTCTCCCTTCTCATATATTTTACAAACTAACCTGTATAATCGCTCCTGCATTTTTTCCCCTGCGTGTTTTATTAATTCGGCTGGTATCATATCAATCCCCGCTGCTTTGTTATTCCGTAAATCATTTAATGCTCTATGAAACTCTGACCTAAGTATGCTAGGACCTAAGTCATCCTCATCTATCTGTTCCACACTTTCTAGCTCCTCCATGTCCTGCCTACCTTTATATAAATCTTCAAGATACTCCTTCCATCTTCTAGCTTTTTCCTTATTTTCTGTGAGTTCCTTACCCTGCTTATCACATATAATGTTACCCTTTGGTTTTACTTTAGAAAAATGTGACTTAATTTTCCTGTAGCCCAAATCTACTTTACCTCTTCTCATATCCTCCTCAATATCCTCACAATTTCCTTTTATCCACTCTTCTTTCGCTAGCTTGCATTTCCTATTAATTAAGTTCCTTAGTTCCTTATATTTTTTCTGTCCTGCTTCTGTGTTTCCTATTTTAATTTTCCTTCTTGCTTCTATCATTTCAACTATTTCTTCCGTGATCCATTCCCTCCTACCTGCCCTTTGCTTTGTGCCTAATACTTCATTTGCTGCTGTAGTTAACCCATTTCTGATTTCCCTCCATTTTTTTTTATCAATTGTTAAATAAAAATTTCATTTGAGTAATTATTAAATTCTTTCTTATTACATTTGTTTGTTTATATTGCCTATTTACGGTGATTTAAAATTAAAATTTTAATCTAAAGAAAAAATTCGCTGCTCAAAATACAAGAAATTTTAAAATGAATTGACAAAATTGTTCAATAAATTTATATAGTATATATATTTTTTAAATATTGCTATTGGATATATTACGTAATCTGATTTTCTATTACCATGAGCTACACAAAAATCCATGTACATATTTTAAAATATATTGACTTTGTATATCGCATTTCGAATATATTCAATATGATTGGGATGTTGCTTTCAGGATTTCCGTACATTCGGCACTCAAATTGCATATTTCTCCTAAATAATTCAACGACCATTACCGGTGTCATACTGCAATATAGTTTATATAGCCGCATTTATACAGGGTGCTCGAATTCGAACTGAAAACTTCACAAAAAAGTGTTAATGTCGCGGTACTGTGAATCGTGTTTTTTTTTTCGGGAATGTCGAAATTTTTTCTCCCATGTCTTCAATTTATGAATACTCGGATTATATGTAGATAACCGGAAATTATAGATATCTATATACCATTGTCGATATATTATTTAATCGAGTTGAAACGAAGTTATGATTTTTGGGTGAACATAAAAAATGTCCACATTCATTAAAAATGATTTTACAATCAATCCTTCACCTTTATTTCCCATGCTCAATAAAGCCCTGTTCAATTTCTCGGTTTTATCCATTTTATTGTGCGCCATTTCCATCGCATCATTGCAACTCTTAAATTCGTCATCTATAAAGAGGCAATGAACCATTTCGGAGGGTCCATCCATTAACATAAATGGTACTTTCCATCTCCCAAATCGCAAGCGAACTCGTTCGTAACGTGGTAGCTAGCGCAGCGCTCGAGTGGGCTGTTGGTAGTAATAGTATATCAACGCTAGGTGGTGATACTGTCGTGTGCACGTGTCCTCCTATAACTTTCGTCTTTTCTCTTTACGTCCATCCCGCGTAGGCAAACACTCACAAAGTTTACTAACAGCTAGTTTACGATGGAGATATCTGACACTCGACCGCTAGTGGATGATCAAATAACTTAGTCCAGACCTGTTTCGGTTCTTATTATATATGGCACATATCTTCAGTACAGATCACACAAATTGAAAGAATTCATTACATTAATTCACCAATCAAAATGTAAAATTGTCGCAGGGGCGTTAATTAATTGTATAACACAAAAACTAGCTAGATGCGCATTTCGGTGGCTATACCCCCATCGTCAGTAGCACAATAATAGATACCTGTCGTGTCACTCACAACGATAAAGCGACCAAAGACTTCTTTAGTTGGATATTTGTCTGGTGTTTTCTTCTTATAAATACCATTGAAGGTATTGGACACAGAGGGATATTGTTGTTATAGTCATCCAAAATACTGGATGAGAAGAATAAACTGAGTTAAAGTCCTGATTGGGAAAAATAAATAAATTCATCAATGTGATTTGTTTACAATATCCTAAAAGTAAGAGTGACAGCTATTTCTGAAGAACTATCTTAAATGTATATATTTTGCTTCGAAGAATTGTATTTGTTCTTTTTTGGTGGAAATCTTTGTTAACAAACAATAGCGACGTCGCTATACAAAGTTGATAGTATTTTGCAAACGGAAGTTTTATTTAAACCACCTAATTGTATACTGACAGTTATTGTGCTACTGAAGATGGGGGCATAGTCTCCGAAATGCGCATCCATGCGTTGTGTTACGGTTTTTGATGGGTGATGTTTTATACAATTGTAGGATTCATGTCGAGTGATATATATATTTTTTTTTTTAGATAGTCTTCAACAGATCAAATCATTTTTCTGTTCGTTATTGCCGGATAGTCCGTACAAGACATTTTTAACAACGAGTCTTTAAAGCGTCTTTGGTCTCGTGTAATATAATATGCAGTCGTAAAGCTCTTGCGACGTTGCCGTTGTATTTTAGTTGGCATGTACTACACTGGAAAACAACAAAGTCATTAGTCCAACTTTCCCAGCGGCAACTATCATAACTAATGTTGAATTATCTCCGTTTTTTTTTTTTGGACTGTTGTTTGTCGGGAGGGGGTTGACACGTAGCTTCCGTGACATATGTGCCGAAGACTAGATTTTTGAAGACAAAAAAATGTATTTTTTTTTCGTTTCGATTCTGTTTGTTTGAATACGCGGATGTTGGGTGGTGGTGGTGGGGTGGGTGGTATATCACCCCGTCGGAATTAATTATCCAAGCTCGATCATTAATTACAATTGAATTAAGAGCTTAAGCAATTTATGCTCTTTGAGCGGCAATTATCTTCGTTCTTGTCGCCGCTGGCACGTTACAGGTAATTAGCTGAAGATGTCATTATAGTCCTTGCTCTACGCAAGGATAACTGCAGCGCGTCCTTTTATTATATTTATACCGGCTGTATGTTGTATTATGCTCATCATCGTTGCTTTAAGCCAGGGGAATCTTTGAATCGAATATTTACAGCACATGGACAATTGCGATTTATTTTGTCGTGCAGATTTTAAAATACGATGGGATTTTAGTGTTGCGTTTTTTGATGAGGTCACTCCGAATAAAATATGTCGCTTGTTTAGTACAGAGGATGCGTAACGACATCAAATGGGAAAAAGAGGCAAATATTCCGCTGGACCAAAACTAAAATAGGTACCGTGAACATGTACATTGGGGCCAAACGAGTTGTAACTAACGATATTCGCGATCGCTAAACGTAAAATGAACAGACGGTAATAAATTTTCTAGTGCACCTCCAGCTAACGGTAAATTGGATTGTGATTCTGTTTAACATTGTCAATTTTAATCAGTTTTTTTTTAAACGGTATAAAACGACCAAATCGGACATCACTTTATCGAATAGAATATACAAAAAAGTCACGAAGCGAATAAAATCAAATTATCTACTAGATACGACTTCAAAATTTTAGTAAACATTTTGTAGTAATCTTTTGAGATGAGGGATCTTTTGAACAATTCTTTAATGTTATAAGGATGATTATTATTATTATCATGACTAATGGAACATCTAGGAACGACATAGATTGCGAATGGAGGGAAATCATAAATGGGTTAACTACAGCAGCAAATGAAGTATTAGGCACAAAGAAAAGGGCAGGTAGGAGGGAATGGATCACGGAAGAAATAGTTGAAATGATAGAAGCAAGAAGGAAAATTAAAATTGGAAACACAGAAGCAGGACAGAAAAAATATAAGGAACTAAGAAACTTAATTAATAGGAAATGCAAGCTAGCGAATGAAGAGTGGATAAAAGGAAATTGTGAGGATATTGAGGAGGATATGAGAAGAGGTAAAGTAGATTTGGGCTACAGGAAAATTAAGTCAAATTTTTCTAAAGTAAAACCAAAGGGTAACATTATATGTGATAAGCAGGGTAAGGAACTCACAGAAAATAAGGAAAAAGCTAGAAGATGGAAGGAGTATCTTGAAGATTTATATAAAGGTAGGCAGGACATGGAGGACCTAGACAATGTGGAACAGATAGATGAGGATGACTTAGGTCCTAGCATACTTAGGTCAGAGTTTCATAGAGCATTAAATGATTTACGGAATAACAAAGCAGCGGGGATTGATATGATACCAGCCGAATTAATAAAACACGCAGGGGAAAAAATGCAGGAGCGATTATACAGGTTAGTTTGTAAAATATATGAGAAGGGAGAAGTACCACAGGATTTTCAGCGTAGTAGAATAGTAACAATGCCGAAGAAAATAGGAGCTAATTTGTGTGAGAACTATAGGACCATTAGTCTACTATCACATGCATCGAAGATATTGTTAAAGATTATTTATAGGAGATTAGAAAATAAAGTAGGGGGAAGGCTAGGAGAAGATCAGTTTGGTTTTAGGAAAAACAGAGGGACGAGGGAGGCGATTCTAGCACTAAGAACGGTAGTAGAAAAAAGAAAGAGGGTAGGAAAGGTAACTTGCATAGCTTTTGTAGATTTAGAAAAGGCATTTGATAATGTAGATTGGGAACATAATGTTTAGAATTTTAAAAGAAACTGGTATAGATTATAAGGATAGGAGAATAATTTTTAATTTATATAAACACCAAACTGCCTTAGTTAGAATTGAGGGGGAAGAAGAGGTAGCAAAAATAGGGAAGGGAGTTCGGCAGGGATGTACACTTTCACCGTTATTATTTAATCTATATATAGAAGATACAATAAACAAAGTAAAAGAGGAGTATAGTGTAGGTGTGAATGTACAGGGAGAGAAAATATATATGTTGAGATTCGCCGACGATATAGCTATATTGGAAGAAAGCGAAAAGAATTTAGAAAGGGTATTGAATGGTATGCAGGCAGTATTGACTAGGGATTTTAACATGAAAATAAATATAGGTAAAACTAAAGTGATGAGGTGTGACAAAAAGGAATGCAGTAGAAAAATGAGGATCTCAATAGGAGATAATAGAATCGAAGAAGTGTCAGATTTTTGTTATTTAGGCAGTAGAATCACAAAAGATAATCGAAGCAAGGTAGATATAAAGTGTAGGATAGCACAGGGTAGGAAGGCATTCGTAGAAAAAGAACAGATTTTAATATCAAATATTGACTTGGGTATTAGAAAAAGATTACTGAAGGTATATGTTTGGAGTGTAGCACTGTACGGGTGTGAGGCGTGGACTATAGGAAAGGAAGAGAAGCGTAGATTACAAGCATTCGAAATGTGGTGTTATAGGAGGATGATGAGGATTGGTTGGGAAGATAAAGTAACAAATGAAGCTGTACTAGAGTTAGTAGGGGAGAAGAGAAGTATCTGGAGAGTGTTACAGCGTAGGAGAGACAGATTAGTAGGGCATATTCTTAGGCATGGGGGGATTATGCAATTGATCATAGAAGGTAGAGTGGAGGGAAAGAGAGGGGTAGGTAGGCCTAGATTGGAGTATGTGAGTCAGATAGTTGAAGACGTTGAGATGAATAGCTATAGGGAGATGAAGGGATTAGCTCAGGATAGATCGGCATGGCGTGGTGTTTCCAACCAATCTTTAGCATTGCGGACTCTTTAACTAACTAGATAAGTGCCTCGATTGTTATTAAAGAACTTGGATAGAATTGAGTGTATAATATTTTGAAACAAATTTTTTTTGGACGGATGTCGGTTTTTGGCATAATTTTTATTATATATATTTGTGTTGATGGTGAATAGATGAATGGTCCTCCCGAGATGAAATAAGTCGGAACTAAACTCGGTCGGATAAACGATTTATGCGAACTCCACTAAACTCTCATTAGTTCCATTCCTCCAGTCCGAAATTGTCTTCCTCCCCAATGCCCGCCGTTCAACTCGTCTCGTTTATCAAACTGCCTCGCCGTTATTTATTGTAATTTTGTAATTATCGCGTTGATTGCATAATACATTACACGTTGGGACTTCTGTACGCCGTTGCGAGAGTCCGTGCTCCATTTTCACCAAAAGTTCCCACTTGAAATTGATACGTTCTAATCTATCCAATAGCGATTTCTGAACATGACGGAATGTCCATCAGGTAATCAGACTAATCACAATTATATTTCTGTAGCTATATGATCGATTCGTAGACATGTGTTTTATAGCAAATAAAATCCCTTTGTTTACGCACGCAAAGCGTTAGGAGCTTCTTTAGTGGCACTTTTAAAAAAGCTCTCTCGTCGCTCGGAACATTATTCGTAACGCGACTTTCTTGTCAATTAAAAAAGTTCTGCACTCGCTGCCTATAGGAGCTGCGAACTTTCCTGGCGTCATCTGGCAGCCGAACGAGATGTGTGCCTTTTGGACAATATTCGCGTTTGTGTTTATTCCGACATATACCCGGTGGACCATATTATATCACACATAAAATCGTATTTAACGCACAAGTTCCATTATCAAGATTTTAGTTTGACTAAAGATTGCCTTTTTTGGCGTTTTCTCGAAATTTAGTTTTAATGGATTAAGTAAACTATCCACTGTGTATAATTCCGACATATACCCGGTGGACCATATTATATTACAAATTAAATCGTATTTAACGCACAAGTTCGATTATCAAGATTTTAGTTTGACTAAAGATTGCCTTTTTTGGCGTTTTCTCGAAATTTAGTTTTAATGGATTAAGTAAACTATCCACTGTGTATAATTCCGATATATACCCGGTGGACCATAATATCGTATTTAACGCACAAGTTCGATTATCAAGATTTTAGTGTGGGTAAAGATTTTTAGCGTTTTCTGGAACTAGTTTTAATGGATTCAGTAAACGATCCACTGTGTATACTTCCGACATATACCCGGTGGACAATATTATATTACAAATAAACTCGTATTTAACGCACGAGTTCGATTATCGAGATTTTAGCGTGAGTTTAGATTTTTTTTGCGTTTTCTGGAACAATAGTTTTAATGGATTAAGTAAACGATCCACTGTGTATATGTTTGACGGTTGTAGGCAGCTCGTTTTGTACGACACGGTCACGTGGTTGAAGTGTCAAACAAGAAACATTCGAGTTATTACTTTGCCACCACTTGCCCGCCATTCCTTTTTACTTGCTAAGGATGGCCATATCGCCCGTTTATCCTTTGTATTTGCGGCGCCAGCGGAAAATTAAATATTTGCTGCTTTTTCGGGACTTTATATGTTCCTCCGCCATACACTTCTTCAGTATTGGTCGCAATAGCGGCTTGTGGCTCGACGATTTTTTAATACGTGACGTCGCATGAAGAATTTTTGGCCACTCGAGAAAACAAATCAACTGTACTCGTTTTTTAATCCTTTTTAAAATTTATATAAAAAAAATAGATCACGCTTATTTAAAAACTCGAAATTTAGATTCAAATTAAATTTTTTTTTGTTAAAAAACTTGTTTTTAGCTGCAACAATTACATACACGTTACTTTTATTGAACGAAATGTCAGAAATACCATTAACATTTCCATTATCCATGAGTGTACCTTATATACAAGTTTCTGTCAATTCTACATGAGATTTTTAAAGGCGTGTAGTTTCTTATATACGAGAATAGTAATGGCCAAAGTCTATACGCATAAATTCTGCTATACTTCTTTTTATATACCTATATGATCAGGCAACACTGGATAATGGAAAAAACAGAAATACAAACTGTATAGTGGGAAAACTTGAAAACGCAAAAGATAGGAAGGAAAGAACGTGGCTTTGCTTTCCCGCTGTATAAAATGAAAGACATGTGTCAGTGGTGTGGAGTGTTGTTGGGGTGTGTTTTTATAGGGGTTAATGTACGAATAAATGAATCAATTTTAAAATTCGATTTGTTTTTATTCAATGGATAAGACTAATTGATTTTATATAAGTCTAAAGCTGCAAGCATTTCTGTTGTGGGATTACCAGTTGTAAAGATATCGTTAGAAACAAAACGAAAATGAAAAATGAGAAGGGCTTTTGTTTGAATTTTTTTTTGGCAAAATTTACGCATTTTTTTAAAACGAGTTCATGATATTTTCTAATAGGATTTGATTTCACAATTTAGTGATTTTGCTGAGATGAAATTTTGATATTTGAAAATGGTTAGATTTTCGTATTGAACAATTAGTAAATTTTTTTAATTAAAAAAAATGATTGAACGGCACATTTTCTATTCGGAAATAATTTCAGTTTGTTATAAGATGAAGCATTTGGTAAATATATCATTAGTTAAAGAGTCCGCAATCCTAAAGATTGGTTGGAAACAGCACGCCATGCCGATCTATCCTGAGCTAATCCCTTCATCTCCCTATAGCTATTCATCTCAACGTCTTCAACTATCTGACTCACATACTCCAATTTAGGCCTACCTACCCCTCTCTTTCCCTCCACTCTACCTTCTATGATCAATTGCATAATCCCCCCATGCCTAAGAATATGCCCTACTAATCTGTCTCTCCTACGCTGTAACACTCTCCAAATACTTCTCTTCTCCCCTACTAACTCTAGTACAGCTTCATTTGTTACTTTATCTTCCCAACCAATCCTCATCATCCTCCTATAACACCACATTTCGAATGCTTGTAATCTACGCTTCTCTTCCTTTCCTATAGTCCACGCCTCACATCCGTACAGTGCTACACTCCAAACATATACCTTCAGTAATCTTTTTCTAATACCCAAGTCAATATTTGATCTTAAAATCTGTTCTTTTTCTACGAATGCCTTCCTACCCTGTGCTATCCTACACTTTATATCTACCTTGCTTCGATTATCTTTTGTGATTCTACTGCCTAAATAAAAAAAATCTGACACTTCTTCGATTCTATTATCTCCTATTGTGATCCTCATTTTTCTACTGCATTCCTTTTTGTCACACCTCATCACTTTAGTTTTACCTATATTTATTTTCATGTTAAAATCCCTAGTCAATACTGCCTGCATACCATTCAATACCCTTTCTAAATTCTTTTCTCTTTCTTCCAATATAGCTATATCGTCGGCGAATCTCAACATATATATTTTCTCTCCCTGTACATTCACACCTACACTATACTCTTCTTTTACTTTGTTTATTGCATCTTCTATATATAGATTAAATAATAACGGTGAAAGTGTACATCCCTGCCGAACTCCCTTCCCTATTTTTGCTACCTCTTCTTCCCCCTCAATTCTAACTAAGGCAGTTTGGTGTTTATATAAATTAAAAATTATTCTCCTATCCTTATAATCTATAACCGTTTCTTTTAAAATTCTAAACATTATGTCCCAATCTACATTATCAAATGCCTTTTCTAAATCTACAAAAGCTATGCAAGTTACCTTTCCTACCCTCTTTCTTTTTTCTACTACCGTTCTTAGTGCTAGAATCGTCTCCCTCGTCCCTCTGTTTTTCCTAAAACCAAACTGATCTTCTCCTAGCCTTTCCTCTACTTTATTTTCTAATCTCTTATAAATAATCTTTAACAATATCTTCGATGCATGTGATAGTAGACTAATGGTCCTATAGTTCTCACACAAATTAGCTCCTATTTTCTTCGGCATTGTTACTATTCTACTACGCTGAAAATCCTGTGGTACTTCTCCCTTCTCATATATTTTACAAACTAACCTGTATAATCGCTCCTGCATTTTTTCCCCTGCGTGTTTTATTAATTCGGCTGGTATCATATCAATCCCCTCTGCTTTGTTATTCCGTAAATCATTTAATGCTCTATGAAACTCTGACCTAAGTATGCTAGGACCTAAGTCATCCTCATCTATCTGTTCCACATTTTCTAGCTCCTCCATGTCCTGCCTACCTTTATATAAATCTTCAAGATACTCCTTCCATCTTCTAGCTGTTTCCTTATTTTCTGTGAGTTCCTTACCCTGCTTATCACATATAATGTTACCCTTTGGTTTTACTTTAGAAAAATGTGACTTAATTTTCCTGTAGCCCAAGTCTACTTTACCTCTTCTCATATCCTCCTCAATATCCTCACAATTTCCTTTTATCCACTCTTCTTTCGCTAGCTTGCATTTCCTATTAATTAAGTTCCTTAGTTTCTTATATTTTTTCTGTCCTGCTTCTGTGTTTCCAATTTTAATTTTCCTTCTTGCTTCTATCATTTCAACTATTTCTTCCGTGATCCATTCCCTCCTACCTGCCCTTTTCTTTGTGCCTAATACTTCATTTGCTGCTGTAGTTAACCCATTTCTGATTTCCCTCCATTCGCAATCTATGTCGTTCCTAGATGTTCCATTAGCCATGATTTCTACTTTCTGCTTGTACTTTTCACATACATCAGCTAATTTTAACCTATCGACATCTACTCTGACCTGTTTAGACTTCTGTAATTTCTTGAATTTGACCTCTGAGTCCAGGACTACTAAATTATGGTCACTATCAATATCTGCTCCAGGGTAACTCTTACAATTCTTAATCTGGTTCCTAAACCTCTCTTTAACCAGTATGTAATCTATCTGATACCTCCCTATATCTCCTGGCATTTTCCACGTATATATCCTGCGCTTGTGATTCTGAAAAAACGTGTTTGCTACCACTAGCTTATTCCTAATACAAAACTCTACCAATCTATCCCCTCTATCATTACGTGTTCCTATTCCATATTCTCCTACTATTGAAACTTCCTTTCCTTTAATATATCATAAGAAGATAAAAATATTAACAGTACTATTTTGCGGAATAATGTCAAAAATTGAATTTGCTTTTCGTCCCCGCTAAATTTTGTATATCTTCCATATTTTCAAAGCAAGATGTATACGAATATACAGCTGTAAATAACATGTCTAATATAATTCCCAAAAAACCGCAGACCTTAACAAACATGTATTTGCTGTAGCATCAAAATTCTGCGCTATATGTTACATATCTTCTATATTACAAAACACTGATCCAGAAGATGCAAGCATTAAATACACACAAAATGTTTCTTCTGGTGTATCTCAAAATCATTTCACACTCGCGATAAAAATCGATAGCGCTAGCAAAAAAATGCATTTTTGTATGTCAGATCCTAAACCGATTTTAAAGTATCTTTCTTTGGTTTCACCATTACGTAGCATTTCGCAAGTCCCAAAACGATAGAATTTGACTACCTCTGCACCTCGCCGTCATATACAATTCAGCTTCCTCGCAAATACAAAGACTGAAAATGCAAATACCAAAGTTTGGTAACTTGACTACAGCACTCCCTAGCCAGCCATATCATCAGTGTATGTTAAATAGAGACATCGTTTAACTTTAAAGTTCATCTATATGTTTTAATCGAAGCACGCCTCGATAAGACGTAGTTTGCTGTTGCACGATGGTTTCGTTTAACAAAAATTATTGTCGGCGTGCCATTTTACCACCCTGTCCGTTATTACAAGAGGTATTTCGATGAGGTTTTGCAAACGTTTTGTTGTGGTATGACCGAACAAGTATTTCTGCAATTTAATTCTGTTTCCTCGACTGGTGGTGCAAAATGACAATGCAATAAATATTATTTTTGTACGATACCATATTAACTAGAAATAATGTGATTTTTTTTTGGGGGCGATGTTCGACTTGTTTTGTTCTTCGTGGTGAATTTGTGCATGCACGATGCATTTGTATGTGGAGGAATTTGCAGGCGCACCGAAATAAAGTCGCGACTTAATATAAATATATTACATGGTGAGATAGAGGGCGGTTTTTCGGGGGGAAGGGTGTTATTCTAGTGCCTGGAATAAATCACCCTGGGATATGGGATTGAGATTGCTATGGCCCTACACTCCTCTGGCTTTGGCTCTTCTATATTGTATATAAAAATCCGTTTCATAGTTTATGGTACAACCATATTGAACCTATCTCTTCTACACCAAACTAACGACATTAATTACATTTTTTTTTTACACAATTCCATCGTCTGTTCGTCCAAGAAACGTTCAACAAATTTCTAGAAAAAAATTGAACGCACTTCCTAAAATATCTCATCCTTAAATGACGGTGTAGGTTAAGTTGTTGGGATTAGGATTATGGTAGATACGGGATTTGTCCTTCTTTTGGGTTGTGCATCGCGAAACCTACCAATAAAAATGCAAAAGGAAAATACACAAAAGACATGGAGTGCATCGGCCAAATGTAAATACAATATACCAAAGAGAAAAATGGTTTATATTGTCCCAGATGTGCGTGGTGATTTTTTTTTAACCAAATAAAATGTAATATAGATTGTCACCCAAATACCGTAACAAGCATTCAGTGCGCATTTCGAAGGCTATGCCCCCATCTTCAGTAGCACAAGATAAAACAAAAAAAAACAAACGATTTGCTCTTACATTGAATCTTTTTTCTCAACCATATAGTTGATACTAAGGAAGAGACTTTACAAAAACTCATTCTTCATTTCACCACGCTTAATACAATGATTTTGTTTCGTATCTTTAATAGTGTATCTCTCTACTAAATATACCTGTGGGATGATGGGACCAAATAAGAATTCCCCCAATTCCCTGACGATATGGCAACGGCCTAAGTGCGTTCTGGGTAGTTAGGTTAAGAGTATACCTATGTTCTTCGCAATCTCATCCTCGGCTATTGTATATTGGCTAGTTCTTCAGCACGGTGCTGTTGTGTTGCTTCTGAACGTTTGTATGTCCTAGATGAATATATATCGTATGTCCTCTTGAACAATTTCCTACACACCGGGGTCCCATCTTATAAGGATCACGCTACAAGCCAATTTTAGTTACAGTGACGATTTGTTGCGTACTAAAAATAAAATTGCGATTTAAGTTCCGCTTCTTTATATTAGCTAACAATTCGAAGGGGTTTAGGTAACTATATGTTAGATGAAGTATTGTGGTTGGACGAAGGTAAAGGTGTTGGTGTGGAAGTAATAGGGGTTGAAGGGGGATGCCCGTTGATGGGGTCGTGTCATCTTTAACTTTTCCGTATGTTGATGAAAGGGATGGTTTAGTGGATCCTTGCCGGTGATGTGTATTAAATTTGAAAATATAAATGCGTTCAATTATTAATTGGAGGATAAATTTAAAAATTACAAAAATATTTTTGGTGGTTTAAAGTTAGAAATGAACGAAAATTAAAAAAAGTTAACGAAACCTTCTTTCTTTGGATGATATTCTGTACAATTACTTAATACCGTTTACTAATTTTTATTGTTTTTTCCAGTTTTACCACGACAAAAAATTCTAAACACCCACTTCACCCCTTCCATTTTTAATATTTTAGTTTTTCGCCCCATCTTTTAAATTTATAAAGTAATCTTTCTTTACTCAGACACTCTTCTTACAAACACCTATCTGCATTATACAATAAATAATCCACTTTCTAAACCTGACTTTTCAGCGGATTACTTCCTGCATTAAATACAGGGTGTTTTATATACCTTAAAACAGATTATGGATCATTTTATAAAATGACAAATTATTAGCATTAAATAAAAGTATTTTATTTTATTTTGTAAAAATCAGATTAAAATCGATATTTCGATTTTATAATTACAAAAAATGCACGAATTGAAATATTCGTTTTCAAAAAAATCTTGTATATTAAAAAAAAAAAAAACGGCACACCTTTCTTTCAACGTAAAATAGTTTCTTCAGTACTAAATGTCTGGTGGACTAGATACACCACTAAATTTTAATTAAAAATTAATTTTCCACGAGAAAAAGTCGCCGTATTTGCGAGATATGAAAGAGTTTTGGCGCACTTGCATAGATATATCTCAATATTCCAGAGATAACAATACGTCACGTTGCACAAAAACTTAATTAGATATACCGTGTGTGTTGCTTTTCAAGTTGTTTTGATTTGTTGATGAATAATTTGCGTTTGAATTGATTACAAATGTACATCGCGAAAAATAATTCGAATATAAATCTTCTGCGACGACGTAATGAATTTACTTTTGAATAATGTAACGTACGTCCCGCAATTCTTTACATTCGATAGGAATTTTTGAAATATCTTCCTCAAAATTTGATATACGAGCATGTTCTTCGCGTAATGCGATTGTTATGTATGCGCAAATGCTATTTCTGATGTATTTGGTATGGAATATCACACAAATACCGTAACGTAAAGCATTAACTAGCTAGATGTACTTGATTCAAAAATATGCTCGGCTACAGCACTTTTATCTTTTTTATTTAATCTGTAATGAGCTAAATGCTGTTTAAATCTAGTTTCTAATTGGTCTACGTGTTTGTCTTCATATACTGTAGGACAACTAGAATAAGATATTTTATATATACCAGATTTTTTTTAGTAATGCTTTAAGTTACGGTATTTGGGTGATATTTTATATTAATATTTAACACCGTAGTGATAATTTTTTAAATAGTATATATATTTATTCATAGAAAATAATTTTTGATGTATATCTCGAAATGTTTTCGAATCATTATAGTAAGTATTCCAGCACTTCTTGCGCCAGGATAAATGCCTCTATTCTTGTTGGAGCCGGTTCTTCTGTTCCCTTAGCAAATAATCCAGTTTATAGCTAGTCTCATAAAACAGAAACAGACGAATAACAATTCGGGTAGTGTTGGGCTTCCCCCCTTTCGTTCCTATTACCGCCGTTCTACGACCATTGTCGCTACTGTCGCTGCGCTCCATCCGCATTTGTGCCAACTGCGAACTTCTGACAATTTTATGGCCGTGTGTACTTTAGCATATACAGTGCGATCCACGCGAACCATCTAACAAATTAGCAGATACTCAAAGATTCTACAACTGTTGAACATCGCACCAAACAATTATTTCGTTTGTTCAAACCAATTTTCCAAAAAGAAAATTTTACATTTCCAATCACCTTATATATATTTTTTTATACATCTCGATCGTCTGCAACATCTGGTTCATAGTCTCGTTCACTCGTGTTCGTTCTTCGCATCGGTATTCCTACCACCCGCCGCCCCCCCTCCCCAATCAACCTCCGCAAATTCGATGGGGGTGTTATCACCGGAAACTGCCTTATAGGGTGATAGATCTCCAGGCAGGTGCATATGCGTGTGTATTCTTTGGCAGTGACAGCTTGTTTCTAACACTTTGATGTCTTTGTGTGCGTGTGTGAGGTGGCCCTACCATCGGAAGTGTTTCAGCCACGTATCAGTGGAAGA
Organism: Leptodirus hochenwartii; assembly: GCA_947310635.1. NCBI lineage: Eukaryota > Metazoa > Arthropoda > Insecta > Coleoptera > Leiodidae > Leptodirus > Leptodirus hochenwartii. The sequence continues at coordinate 4,611,243 of OX371185.1, read as the reverse complement.
CAATTTTTTTTTTTTTGCAGTCTCGTACAATAGAAGTAATTTTTGGCTTAAGGCTGTAATTTTAACTAAAATGTAGTTGAAGAAGATTGAGGCATTCTCGAATGGTTGTAGATTGGTTACTGATGGTTGGAGATGTTAGATGGGAATATATTTTCTCTAGCTTGGGTCCATAAGAGATGGCGAAATGGGTTTGGTTACGTGTGACCCCTATTATTCTTCGGCTATCACTACAATATTAGTTTGGTGCGAGATGTATCACCTTTCAGGTGACGTGCGCATTGACTGACGTATATTACGTGATGTAATAAACGTGCTACGTTAAGAATGGTACGAGAAAGACGACGTTCCTTTCATCGACGTTCATAAATGTATTTTTCGTTTGCGTTAATCTACCGATTATTTTGTGGTTCGTTGTTTTTTAGGTATTCGTTAAGCCATTTCGTCTGAAAATCTGTTTTGTTTGATCAGTTGAAAATCGATGTATATAAAAAAAATATGCGTGAGACTCTCGCGTGGTAGAAGTGAAACTTCTTAGCTTCTAGGAAAAGTTGATTTTATGCATTGCTTTTTTTCCATTTGTTAACGATTTGATTTTGATTGTACCTAGCGGATTATTGAAAAATTATTTATCAAATTCGCGATGAGCAGGTTGAAAGAATGTAAATTTTGTGTATGATGCACTAGTGGGTGCATTTCTATTTGTCGATGGCTCGCTCAGCTGTATCAGATTCATTTCGTTGATCTGTCACACCGCGTGTATTTTCACGTGTAGAATCAGTGGCATTCAAGTTCTCTATACCACTCACTGTGTCCTCACTTAGCGACGGTATCGATTCATCCAGTATATTTAAGGTCGTTGGAAGGTTATGTTGTCCACCGTGTTTCATTAACGCCCTTTGCCTGACTCGATACTCTCTACTTCTTTCCAAGGTACTTTGGAGGAAAAGCTCCAAGGTACTTTCCAAGGAAAAGTTGATTTTATGCATTGCTTTTTTCCATTTGTTAACGATTTTTTTTTTATCATATATTTATATATTTTTTCACACAAATTCCATTGTATGAAAAGTGAAATGGAGAAAAAGACAAGTACAGACAGAGTGCGAGCCTTTAGAGAACGGAAGAAAGCGAATAAACCGCCAAGAAAAGTGCCAACAACTACCTTGGAAAGAATGAGAGAGTATCGAGCCAGGCAAAGGGCCTTAAGGAAACACGGTGGACAACATAACCTTCCAACGACTTCAAATACACTGGATGAATCGATACCGTCGTTAAGTGAGGACACAGTGAGTGGTATAGAAAATTTGAATGCCACTGATTCAGTCTACACGTGAAGATACACGCGGTGTGAGAGATCAACGAAATGAATCTGATTCAGCTGAGCCATCGACAAATAGAAATGCACCCACTAGTGCATCATACACAAAATTTACATTATTTCAACCTGCTCATCGCGAATTTGCTAAACAAATTGTTAGCTAAAAGATTAAGCTGTGTTTGCGTGATATATAATAAAATACGCAAGCGTCTACTGGTTGCCTCATACGCACAGTACATGCGGCGCATGCGCGTAGCGTGCGTTCCACTTTTCCTGACGTTCAGGCCCTATCGCGCCTATGATGTTTCACTTGTTATATTATTATTTCTTTTACATTTTTTTCATTTTACATTTTTGCTACACAATTGTGTAAGATATATTCAATTTTCTTGAGGTATATTTTCGATCATCAACGTGTTCAAACCGGTACATACGATTTGGCGTATATATATTTTATATTATCTAGGTATGAACATGTTCGGTGTAACAGGCGTTGACGTTGAATATTATTTTCTGTAGATATAATGCCTTGCTGGGATAAAAAGGGGCATAAATTATGTAGACTGACTACCCGTTCCTGTAGGTGAGATGTACAAGTCGAACATGTAATTCTGCTCCCTTATATGTACCGTATGTCAAGACTCAACACATGAAATATTTTTTAAACTTTCAAAAATCTGAATTTTCGGACGATTATTTTTAATTATTATATATAAATGTGCTCATATGAAAAAAAAAAGGATTCATTAGAAAATTGAAAACAAATTGATTTATTAACTTAACTTAACACATTTTTACATTAAACTTTCCAAAAAAAAATCAATTGATAAGAGCATTCAAACCAACTGTTGCTAACTTGCATATATTTTCCATTAAATTATTAAAAATAATAATTCATGAATGATTTTCACATTAAATTTAAAAAATGAATCAATTTTTCAGAAATTTCAAACCAACTGTTGCCAACTTACATATATCTTTCCATTAAATTAAAAAAAAAAATCATGAATGATTTTCACATTAAACTTTTCAAAAAAAATCAATTTATCAGCAAATTCAAAATAACCGTTGCTAACTTACACATATTTTTCATTCATAATTATTCCAAAAAAAAATCAGGAATGATTTTCACTTTAAATTAAAAAAAAAAATCAATTTATAAGAAAATTCAAACCAACTGTTGCTAACTTGCATATATTTTCCAATAAATTATTCAAAAAAAAAATGTCATTCACAATAAATTGTAGTTAAGTTTCCATACATTTTTTCAAAAAAATTATAAATGACAGCGTATCTGGAATAATTTATACAACAAAAAAGACTAAATAAATTCGAATCCGATCATTTTTGGGTACCACATTGGTGTGTTTTTTGTATAATAAAAGGGCGGCGAGGGTATATAGGCAACTATCGGTAGACTAATTTATTAACGCCCCCATAGCACGCCCGAGAATGTTGGAGTGGAGTAGTTAAACATTACATTTAGTGGAGTTTCTCTCCAGTGATCTATCGCAAGCCGATTTAAGAAATTATTCAACGAATTAGTTTAAATTGACAACGTGATTTTTTTTCAATAGTATATAGTTTTTTTTTTTGGTTTAAATTTTTTTTTCACTAATAATCTTCTTAATACAGCCATTTAATTTGTTTCTGCAAAGATTTTAGTATAAATAGTTCAATAAACGAATGATTTGTTAAATAGTCACTTTCTTATAATCAAATTAACATCGAAAACTATATACCTATTGCCTAGACTAATTCGGCGAAGTAAAATATATATTAATTAATTGATATTTGCCCCATTACATTGATTGCAATTGCACATGTGCATTTTCCCTCACGTCATCGAAATCACGAATTATATTGTTTTCTCTGCAATTCATTCGAATCGTATCGCCGCTGAAATTAATTTTAACGAATGCAATTTATATATAGAAAGAAACAAAACGTTTCAATGTATTTTATTTAATCGGCTTAATTGACGTAATTTATTAAAATTACAATGCGTCAGTTTGAACACAAATCCTATTTTCGCAGTAAACTAATAAAATAATTAACGAGGCTGGGGGATAACAAATGGCAAAGTTGCGGCGAAATTCGAATAGACGGTACGACTCGACGAAAGAGAATTTGTAAAATAAAATGTACATATGGAAGAATGTCGGGCAATCGAGAAATGATTTTTTTTCGAACATCCGTTGTGCACATTTCGGTTTTGTGCAGTGTTGTAACACGCGGTGTAGTTTTCCACAGAAAATAATTTTCAATTAATCCGACCATAATCTGCGACGTTTGTTATAAAGCTTTACGTATTGGCATCTGTTGCCCCATGAATGGCTTTGTCAGTGGGGTTTTGTCCCTATTCTATGGATGGACCTATCTACTGGGTGTTCTATATCCACCACAATATCAATTTTTTTTTTTGCTAGATCGTATAGTAAAAAAACAACCGTCTATTCTGCGTTTGTTATCATGTCCAAAATGATCTTGATATCGTGTATAAGCGCCCATATAACACCCTCTGTAAATCTGCAATAAAACGCGACCGAAATCAACCACCGACCACACAGGGCCGTTGTTGGACACTTGTTGGGATTTATAGGTGCGGTATGTGATTGGACGTAATTCGTATCATATATGGGTAATTGGGTTCGGATCTCGCTATACAGCCCCCCAATTATTGTTTTCAGTCAGTTTGTTATCTGATTTGTTGCTACGTTCCAAACGGTACGGTCTTTGTGCTTCAACCACCCCTGATAGTGTACTAGATCTACCCCCATGGCTCTGCTTCTCTTCACGTAAATATATTCTCTGATCAAACATTCCGCAATGCGAATTCTCATTCGAACGCATATTTCAACTGCAATTTTTTTACTTTTAATGTATTGTACCTTTCAAATATTCTAAATATCTTTGGTTGAAATATCTTCTAAATATCTTTCACATCACTCGTCCATATTTTTAACTTTTACTGCTTTTTGTTACTCAAGCTTCTTCACAAACCACGTCTTGTTGATTCTCAAACGTGACTTTTGGTCAGATATAAATTGCAGGTCTTGCGGGTGTTATGAAGGTCAGGATGGTACTAGGCACTTGCGGCGCGAAGAACTAGTGCCTGAAGAATTATTACATCTCCCTCAACAGTTATTCGACGAAATGTTTAACAAATTTATTTCAATTTTTGAACTCGTGTTTCAACTGCATTTTTTTTACTTTTAATGTATTGTACCTTTCAAATATTCTAAATATCTTTGGTTGAAATATCTTCTAAATATCTTTCACATCACTCGTCCATATTTTTAACTTTTACTGCTTTTTGTTACTCAAGCTTCTTCACAAACCACGTCTTGTTGATTCTCAAACGTGACTTTTGGTCAGATATAAATTGCAGGTCTTGCGGGTGTTATGAAGGTCAGGATGGTACTAGGCACTTGCGGCGCGAAGAACTAGTGCCTAAAGAATTATTACATCTCCCTCAACAGTTATTCGACGAAATGTTTAACAAATTTATATCAATTTTCGAACTCATGTTTCAATTGCATTTTTTTTACTTTTAATGTATTGTACCTTTCAAATATTCTAAATATCTTTGGTTGAAATATCTTCTAAATATCTTTCACATCACTCGTCCATATTTTTAACTTTTACTGCTTTTTGTTACTCAAGCTTCTTCACAAACCACGTCTTGTTGATTCTCAAACATTACTTTTGGTCAGATAGAAATTGCAGATCTTGCGAGTGTTATGAAGATCAGAATGGCACTAGGCACTTGCGGCGCGAAGAACTCGTTCCTGAAGAATTATTACATCTCCCTCAACAATTATTCGACGAAATGTTTAACAAATTTATTTCAATTTTCGAACTCATGTTTCAAATGCAATTTTTTTACTTTTAATGTATTGTACCTTTCAAATATTCTAAATATCTTTGGTTGAAATATCTTCTAAATATCTTTTACGTCACTCGTTCATATTTTTAACTTTTACTGCTTTTTGTTACTCAAGCTTCTTCACAAACCACGTTTTGTTGATTCTCAAACATGACTTTTGGTCAGATAGAAATTGCAGGTCTTGCGAGTGTTATGAAGATCAGAATGGCACTAGGCACTTGCGGCGCGAAGAACTAGTGCCTGAAGAATTATTACATCTCCCTCAACAATTATTCGACGAAATGTTTAACAAATTTATTTCAATTTTCGAACTCATGTTTCAATTGCAATTTTTTTACTTTTAATGTATTGTACCTTTCAAATATTCTAAATATCTTTCGTTGAAATATCTTCTAAATATCTTTCACATCACTCGTTCTTTTTTTTTAACTTTTACTGCTTTTTGTTACTCAAGCTTCTTCACAAACCACGTCTTGTTGATTCTCAAACATGACTTTTGGTTAGATATAAATTGCAGGTCTTGCGAGTGTTATGAAGATCAGAATGGCACTAGGCACTTGAGGCGCGAAAAACTAGTGCCTGAAGAATTATTACATATCCCTCAACAGTTATTCGACGAAATGTTTAACAAATTTATTTCAATTTTCGAACTCGTGTTTCAACTGCATTTTTTTACTTTTAATGTATTGTACCTTTCAAATATTCTAAATATCTTTCGTTGAAATATCTTCTAAATATCTTTCACATCACTCGTTCATATTTTTAACTTTTACTGCTTTTTGTTACTCAATCTTCTTCACAAACCACGTCTTGTTGATTCTCAAACGTGACTTTTGGTCAGATATAAATTGCAGGTCTTGCGGGTGTTATGAAGGTCAGGATGGTACTAGGCACTTGCGGCGCGAAGAACTAGTGCCTAAAGAATTATTACATCTCCCTCAACAGTTATTCGACGAAATGTTTAACAAATTTATTTCAATTTTCGAACTCATGTTTCAATTGCAATTTTTTTACTTTTAATGTATTGTACCTTTCAAATATTCTAAATATCTTTCGTTGAAATATCTTCTAAATATCTTTCACATCACTCGTTCTTTTTTTTTAACTTTTACTGCTTTTTGTTACTCAAGCTTCTTCACAAACCACGTCTTGTTGATTCTCAAACATGACTTTTGGTTAGATATAAATTGCAGGTCTTGCGAGTGTTATGAAGATCAGAATGGCACTAGGCACTTGAGGCGCGAAAAACTAGTGCCTGAAGAATTATTACATATCCCTCAACAGTTATTCGACGAAATGTTTAACAAATTTATTTCAATTTTCGAACTCGTGTTTCAACTGCATTTTTTTACTTTTAATGTATTGTACCTTTCAAATATTCTAAATATCTTTCGTTGAAATATCTTCTAAATATCTTTCACATCACTCGTTCATATTTTTAACTTTTACTGCTTTTTGTTACTCAATCTTCTTCACAAACCACGTCTTGTTGATTCTCAAACGTGACTTTTGGTCAGATATAAATTGCAGGTCTTGCGGGTGTTATGAAGGTCAGGATGGCACTAGTCACTTGAGGCGCGAAGAACTAGTGCCTGAGGAATTATTACATCTCCCTCAACAATTATTCGACGAAATGTTTAACAAATTTATTTCAATTTTCGAACTCATGTTTCAATTGCAATTTTTTTACTTTTAATGTATTGTACCTTTCAAATATTCTAAATATCTTTCGTTGAAATATCTTCTAAATATCTTTCACATCACTCGTTCTTTTTTTTTAACTTTTACTGCTTTTTGTTACTCAAGCTTCTTCACAAACCACGTCTTGTTGATTCTCAAACATGACTTTTGGTTAGATATAAATTGCAGGTCTTGCGAGTGTTATGAAGATCAGAATGGCACTAGGCACTTGAGGCCCGAAGAACTAGTGCCTGAAGAATTATTACATATCCCTCAACAGTTATTCGACGAAATGTTTAACAAATTTATTTCAATTTTCGAACTCGTGTTTCAACTGCATTTTTTTACTTTTAATGTATTGTACCTTTCAAATATTCTAAATATCTTTGGTTGAAATATCTTCTAAATATCTTTCACATCACTCGTCCATATTTTTAACTTTTACTGCCTTTTGTTACTCAATCTTCTTCACAAACCACGTCTTGTTGATTCTCAAACGTGACTTTTGGTCAGATATAAATTGCAGGTCTTGCGGGTGTTATGAAGGTCAGGATGGTACTAGGCACTTGCGGCGCGAAGAACTAGTGCCTAAAGAATTATTACATCTCCCTCAACAGTTATTCGACGAAATGTTTAACAAATTTATATCAATTTTCGAACTCATGTTTCAATTGCATTTTTTTTACTTTTAATGTATTGTACCTTTCAAATATTCTAAATATCTTTGGTTGAAATATCTTCTAAATATCTTTCACATCACTCGTCCATATTTTTAACTTTTACTGCTTTTTGTTACTCAAGCTTCTTCACAAACCACGTCTTGTTGATTCTCAAACATTACTTTTGGTCAGATAGAAATTGCAGATCTTGCGAGTGTTATGAAGATCAGAATGGCACTAGGCACTTGCGGCGCGAAGAACTCGTTCCTGAAGAATTATTACATCTCCCTCAACAATTATTCGACGAAATGTTTAACAAATTTATTTCAATTTTCGAACTCATGTTTCAAATGCAATTTTTTTACTTTTAATGTATTGTACCTTTCAAATATTCTAAATATCTTTGGTTGAAATATCTTCTAAATATCTTTTACGTCACTCGTTCATATTTTTAACTTTTACTGCTTTTTGTTACTCAAGCTTCTTCACAAACCACGTTTTGTTGATTCTCAAACATGACTTTTGGTCAGATAGAAATTGCAGGTCTTGCGAGTGTTATGAAGATCAGAATGGCACTAGGCACTTGCGGCGCGAAGAACTAGTGCCTGAAGAATTATTACATCTCCCTCAACAATTATTCGACGAAATGTTTAACAAATTTATTTCAATTTTCGAACTCATGTTTCAATTGCAATTTTTTTACTTTTAATGTATTGTACCTTTCAAATATTCTAAATATCTTTCGTTGAAATATCTTCTAAATATCTTTCACATCACTCGTTCTTTTTTTTTAACTTTTACTGCTTTTTGTTACTCAAGCTTCTTCACAAACCACGTCTTGTTGATTCTCAAACATGACTTTTGGTTAGATATAAATTGCAGGTCTTGCGAGTGTTATGAAGATCAGAATGGCACTAGGCACTTGAGGCGCGAAAAACTAGTGCCTGAAGAATTATTACATATCCCTCAACAGTTATTCGACGAAATGTTTAACAAATTTATTTCAATTTTCGAACTCGTGTTTCAACTGCATTTTTTTACTTTTAATGTATTGTACCTTTCAAATATTCTAAATATCTTTCGTTGAAATATCTTCTAAATATCTTTCACATCACTCGTTCATATTTTTAACTTTTACTGCTTTTTGTTACTCAATCTTCTTCACAAACCACGTCTTGTTGATTCTCAAACGTGACTTTTGGTCAGATATAAATTGCAGGTCTTGCGGGTGTTATGAAGGTCAGGATGGCACTAGTCACTTGAGGCGCGAAGAACTAGTGCCTGAGGAATTATTACATCTCCCTCAACAATTATTCGACGAAATGTTTAACAAATTTATTTCAATTTTCGAACTCATGTTTCAATTGCAATTTTTTTACTTTTAATGTATTGTACCTTTCAAATATTCTAAATATCTTTCGTTGAAATATCTTCTAAATATCTTTCACATCACTCGTTCTTTTTTTTTAACTTTTACTGCTTTTTGTTACTCAAGCTTCTTCACAAACCACGTCTTGTTGATTCTCAAACATGACTTTTGGTTAGATATAAATTGCAGGTCTTGCGAGTGTTATGAAGATCAGAATGGCACTAGGCACTTGAGGCGCGAAAAACTAGTGCCTGAAGAATTATTACATATCCCTCAACAGTTATTCGACGAAATGTTTAACAAATTTATTTCAATTTTCGAACTCGTGTTTCAACTGCATTTTTTTACTTTTAATGTATTGTACCTTTCAAATATTCTAAATATCTTTCGTTGAAATATCTTCTAAATATCTTTCACATCACTCGTTCATATTTTTAACTTTTACTGCCTTTTGTTACTCAAGCTTCTTCACAAACCACGTCTTGTTGATTCTCAAACGTGACTTTTGGTCAGATATAAATTGCAGGTCTTGCGAGTGTTATGAAGATCAGAATGGCACTAGGCACTTGAGGCCCGAAGAACTAGTGCCTGAAGAATTATTACATCTCCCTCAACAGTTATTCGACGAAATGTTTAACAAATTTATTTCAATTTTCGAACTCGTGTTTCAACTGCATTTTTTTACTTTTAATGTATTGTACCTTTCAAATATTCTAAATATCTTTCGTTGAAATATCTTCTAAATATCTTTCACATCACTCGTTCATATTTTTAACTTTTACTGCTTTTTGTTACTCAAGCTTCTTCACAAACCACGTCTTGTTGATTCTCAAACATGACTTTTGGTTAGATATAAATTGCAGGTCTTGCGAGTGTTATGAAGATCAGAATGGCACTAGGCACTTGAGGCGCGAAAAACTAGTGCCTGAAGAATTATTACATATCCCTCAACAGTTATTCGACGAAATGTTTAACAAATTTATTTCAATTTTCGAACTCGTGTTTCAACTGCATTTTTTTACTTTTAATGTATTGTACCTTTCAAATATTCTAAATATCTTTCGTTGAAATATCTTCTAAATATCTTTCACATCACTCGTTCATATTTTTAACTTTTACTGCTTTTTGTTACTCAATCTTCTTCACAAACCACGTCTTGTTGATTCTCAAACGTGACTTTTGGTCAGATATAAATTGCAGGTCTTACGGGTGTTATGAAGGTCAGGACGGTACTAGGCACTTGCGGCGCGAAGAACTAGTGCCTGAAGAATTATTACATCTCCCTCAACAGTTATTCGACGAAATGTTTAACAAATTTATTTCAATTTTCGAACTCGTGTTTCAACTGCAATTTTTTTACTTTTAATGTATTGTACCTTTCAAATATTCTAAATATCTTTCGTTGAAATATCTTCTAAATATCTTTCACATCACTCGTTCATATTTTTAACTTTTACTGCTTTTTGTTACTCAAGCTTCTTCACAAACCACGTTTTGTTGATTCTCAAACATGACTTTTGGTCAGATAGAAATTGCAGGTCTTGCGAGTGTTATGAAGGTCAGGATGGCACTAGGCACTTGAGGCGCGAAGAACTAGTGCCTGAAGAATTATTACATCACCCTCAATAGTTAATTCGACGCACAACGAAATGTTAAACAAATTTATTTCAATTTTGTACGAGCACAGAAATTTCTTTTGGTTTTATTTTGGTTTATGAAAAAAAAATACATTCCATTTTTTTAATAAGCCGATCATCTTGTATACAAATGTTATATATCCAACGTATAGCTATTGAAATCCATCAATCCTCAATGTCCCCAATGTTTGGGGATTATGCCTGTAGTATATAGATATAATACCCAGGAAATCAATTTATTAATACATAGCACACCATTAATTTATATCGTTAATTAATAATACCAAGCGGCCATTACTATCGTCAAAATATAATCTAACCATCAAAGATAATGGGAAATGTAAAAAAAAAAAAAATCTTTTGTCGGTCATCAGTTGGAGCTTTTTTACTTCTCTATATCTTGTTCCCCTTGAAATAAAACTATATCATACTCTTCTATACCCATTTATTTTAAATTATCATAATTTTTTACGCTAACAAATATTTTATTTCATATGGTTAGAGAACAGTCCATTTTTTTTTTTTGAAAATTACAACATGCATTACTCATCTTTATCTCTAGGCGACGTTACATTTAAATTAGACCCATTAAACTTTGATAACTTCCGCATAAAATATTCTCTTAGCTTGGGTATATCCGGTTGGAATAATCCCACGTTGAATTTCAGACTGAACATAAAGGTTTTACGCTACCACGTTTATATGAACTAAAATTTCAGTTTTCCAACGTAACAGTGAAACTTTTTAACGAACCAGTCGAATATCAAGATGTTATTTGAAAATATTCTTCAATAAATAGTTTAGGTCAAGGATCAAATGTAAAATTACCCTCGAGACTTGTTTTACTCCAGTTTTTTTTTTTTTGCTTTAGTTTAGTAATTCTCAAATTGCGATTGATTTAAATTCTTCGTACAAACTCAGCCACGATCCTTTCCTTCTATATGGAAACAGAATATGGCAGTACAAATATCTTTTGGTTAGGAGCAAGTTCTATATTTCCCCCCAATATTATTACCGTTTACCGTTGAATTAGGCAAAATTAATATTGTTTTGAAACTTACACTAAACTACTTATATATAATGCGACCCCATTATGTACATTAGAAAAGTCTTCATATTAAACTTTGATTGTGCAAAGCCAACTCGTCAGGCTGCAATTTTATTTCTTTATCACATTCAAGAACTTCGTATTGTTAGATTAACTTTTTGTAGTATCCACAACTTTTAAACAGAACACAAAATAAATCCTTCTTTTCTTCGACCCTACAAAGCTCGTATGTAAAAAATAATCCCAGTACAACTTTTGCTTGCATTTCGCCCAACTCCATCTACCATCGCCTTCGTGCGCTGGGGTGCATTCTTTCTATGCTGGCGTAACGTTATGTTTAGCTGTCTCCTGTCTACCTCAATGTGAGTCTTGCAAGAGCTTTTCCACCACTAAATCGAGCTTACCACGCAGATTATCTGCAAAAGTATTGTAGATTCTTCAAATATGTTTGCGCGTCTGAAAAATATTTTATTACATCGTAAAAAAAAACTCCGTTTTAAATTTTTGTTAATTTGATCTTCACAAGGCGTATTTTGTTGGCAAATTAGTTTAGTAGGTTCAACAAATTGATAGTGTTCAAATAAATTTTGTATTCATTTATGGAAAGCTTTTGGTTACTTTAAAAACTAACTAAATATAATATTTCCAAACTTTGTCCTCCTCTGCGCATGCAACAATAGGCAACTGTAATGAATGTATCGCCCATTATTTATAGACGGTTTCCGGTCAGCGATATACATATAGTTCTCCTATATTCTTGTATATTTACAGAGGGTAGTGTAGCATCAAGGGGTTGGTTTTGTGTAGTGGGACGCCGATGCGAGAAATGGTTAGATGAACGAAGATAATCCTGTGGAAAGCAATGGCCTTGCTATGCGCTGGACCATAGATTAAACAAATCCATTTAGTGCGATGGTAATAAAACTAAATACGATCAGGAGGACATTTTTATGGGATCGGACAACAATATATATACTACATCACATAAGATGTAGCACGCTGTTGTTTTTGGCTGCCTTTCTCTAGTAAACTAAAGCCTTAAATACAACCGCTTATAATCTTTTACTGTCAACAATCTCAGAGTATTAATTTTAAATTTATTTTCTTTCAATTTATTCCCTTATCAATTTTAGTTAACACCGCATTTGCTAATGAAAGTTTTTTAAATTTCACACTAAGGCTAAAGATGCGATGATAGACTAAATTATCTCATATTAGTAAGCTGCAGTAAGAGCGAGAAGAATTCATTGTCCCATGTACCCTGTAATGGCTAAAATCCATTTTGTATGGATTGTACTTGGGAGAATTAATGTACGTGTTTTAATGTGCCAGTTTCGGATTAATATTATGTCCCATTTTACGGGTTCTTGGTTAATATTATCTATGTATATGATTTCGATCATTTGTAAATGAATATGGCTTTTCTAAAAAAAACAATATTTTTTTTATGAAAAACAATACATGTCAAACAAAAACGTCAAATATGATAATAGATCGGGATAAACACCTTTATTTTATTCGGAATAATACTGACAACATAAATTTAAATGTAAAAACATATGGATTCAGAATCACATATTTAAAATTTACGTTATACAACATGCATACAGTTTAATTTGAATTGGCTTTATCCCTGTCCTTCGTCTTGTCTAGATGAACCTTCTACTGGTCCTTGGTCTTGTCTAGGTACACTTTAATCCTGTCCTGCATCTTAGCTAGGTACAATTTGAGGTAGTCCTGCATCTTGTCTAGGTACAATTTGAGGCAGTCCTGGGTCTTGTCTAGCAACAATTTGAGGCAGCCATGGGCCTTGTCTAGGTACAGTTTGATCCTGTCCTGCATCTTGTCTAGCTATAATTTGTGGCATCCATGGGTCTTGTCTAGCTATAATTTGAGGCAGCCATGGGTCTTGTCTAGCTACAATTTGAGGCACCCATGAGTCTTGTCTAGCTATAATTTGAGGCAGCCATGGGTCTTGTCTAGCTACAATTTGAGGCATCCATGGGTCTTGTCTAGCTACAATTTGAGGCATCCATGGGTCTTGTCTAGCTACGATTTGAGGTAGTTTTGGGTCTTGTCTAGATACAGTTTGATCCTGTCCTGCATCTTGTCTAGCTACAATTTGAGGCAGCCATGGGTCTTGTCTAGCTATAATTTGAGGTAGTTTTGGGTCTTGTCTAGATACAGTTTGATCCTGTCCTGCATCTTGTCTAGCTACAATTTGATGCAGCCATGGACCTTGTCTAGGTACAATTTGATCCTGTCCTGCATCTTGTCTAGCTATAATTTGAGGCAGCCATGGGTCTTGTATAGCTACAATTTGAAGCAGCCATGGGTCTTGTCTAGCTATAATTTGAGGCAGCCATGGGCCTTATCTAGGTACAGTTTGATCATATCCTGCATCTTGTCTAGCTACAATTTGAGGTAGTCCTGGGTCTTGTCTAGATACAGTTTGATCCTGTCCTGCATCTTGTCTACATACAATTTGAGGCAGTCCTGGGTCTTGTCTAGTTACAATTTGAGGCACCCATGGGCCTTATCTAGGTACAATTTGATCCTATCCCGCATCTTGTCGAGCTATAATTTGAGGCAGCCATGGGTCTTGTCTAGCTACAATTTGAGGCATCCCTGGGTCTTGTCTAGCTACAATTTGAGGCATCCATGGGTCTTGTCTAGCGACAATTTGAGACAGTCATGGGCCTTGTCTAGATACAGTTTGATCCTGTCCTGCATCTTGTGTAGCTATAATTTGAGGCAGCCATGGGTCTTGTCTAGCTACGATTTGAGGTAGTTTTGGGTCTTGTCTAGATACAGTTTGATCCTGTCCTGCATCTTGTGTAGCTATAATTTGAGGCATCCATGGGTCTTGTATAGCTACGATTTGAGGTAGTTTTGGGTCTTGTCTAGATACAATTGGATCCTGTCCTGCATCTTGTCTAGGTACAATTTGAGGTAGTCCTGGGTCTTGTCTAGCTACAATTTGAGGCATCCATGGGTCTTGTCTAGCGACAATTTGAGGCAGTCATGGGCCTTGTCTAGATACAGTTTGATCCTGTCCTGCATCTTGTGTAGCTATAATTTGAGGCAGCCATGGGTCTTGTCTAGCTATAATTTGAGGCAGCCGTGGGCCTTGTCTAGATACAATTTGATCCTGTCCTGCATCTTGTGTAGCTATAATTTGAGGCAGCCATGGGTCTTGTCTAGCTACAATTTGAGGCATCCCTGGGTCTTGTCTAGCGACAATTTGAGGCATCCATGGGTCTTGTCTAGCGACAATTTGAGACAGTCATGGGCCTTGTCTAGGTACAGTTTGATCCTGTCCTTCATCTTGTGTAGCTATAATTTGAGGCATCCATGGGTCTTGTCTAGCTACGATTTGAGGTAGTTTTGGGTCTTGTCTAGATACAGTTTGATCCTGTCCTTCATCTTGTGTAGCTATAATTTGAGGCATCCATGGGTCTTGTCTAGCTACGATTTGAGGTAGTTTTGGGTCTTGTCTAGATACAGTTTGATCCTGTCCTTCATCTTGTGTAGCTATAATTTGAGGCATCCATGGGTCTTCTCTAGCTACGATTTGAGGTAGTTTTGGGTCTTGTCTAGATACAGTTGGATCATGTCCTGCATCTTGTCTAGGTACAATTTGAGGTAGTCCTGGGTCTTGTCTAGCTACAATTTGAGGCATCCATGGGTCTTGTCTAGCGACAATTTGAGGCAGTCATGGGCCTTGTCTAGATACAGTTTGATCCTGTCCTGCATCTTGTGTAGCTATAATTTGAGGCAGCCATGGGTCTTGTCTAGCTATAATTTGAGGCAGCCGTGGGCCTTGTCTAGGTACAGTTTGATCCTATCCTGCATCTTGTCTAGCTACAATTTGAGGCAGCCATGGGTCTTGTCTAGGTACAATTTGAGGTAGTCCTGGGTCTTGTCTAGATACAGTTTGATCATTTTGTTTAGATGTCTTCACTAGACTGATGTAGACCATCACTGAAATGATCTGTAATAATAATGTTTAGACAAATTTACAATATATTATAAATATTATATTATAACCTTAAAGGTTATCCAAAATACATTTCAATTAAATTAATAAATAGAGTGGTAAATATAAGCAAGTACAAATATAGAAATTGTAAATTTAAATAATAAGAATATAGTGCAAGAAAGACTTACCCCCATTGCAGCTAATATGTTTGTTTTCATTTTTGCAAATTGGAAGTCACTCGCAATCTAGATGTCCACAAATATGAATTTATTTTCAAATTTCTTTTCTTTTATACCGAAAATTATCCATAGAAAAACCTCCCGCTTTATGTTGTTAATAAAAAGTATGTAGCTGCATTAACTAAACAATATAAAATTTTATTGCAAATCATCAAATATAATTAAATTTTAAAATTTTAAACATGAATGGATTTAGTATGTATATTGCCTATTGAGGTATCAGATAGATTACATACTGGTTAAAGAGAGGTTTAGGAACCAGATTAAGAATTGTAAGAGTTACCCTGGAGCAGATATTGATAGTGACCATAATTTAGTAGTCCTGGACTCAGAGGTCAAATTCAAGAAATTACAGAAGTCCAAACAGGTCAGAGTAGATGTCGATAGGTTAAAATTAGCTGATGTATGTGAAAAGTACAAGCAGAAAGTAGAAATCATGGCTAATGGAACATCTAGGAACGACATAGATTGCGAATGGAGGGAAATCAGAAATGGGCTAACTACAGCAGCAAATGAAATATTAGGCACAAAGAAAAGGGCAGGTAGGAGGGAATGGATCACGGAAGAAATAGTTGAAATGATAGAAGCAAGAAGGAAAATTAAAATAGGAAACACAGAAGCAGGACAGAAAAAATATAAGGAACTAAGGAACTTAATTAATAGGAAATGCAAGCTAGCGAAAGAAGAGTGGATAAAAGGAAATTGTGAGGATATTGAGGAGGATATGAGAAGAGGTAAAGTAGATTTGGGCTACAGGAAAATTAAGTCACATTTTTCTAAAGTAAAACCAAAGGGTAACATTATATGTGATAAGCAGGGTAAGGAACTCACAGAAAATAAGGAAAAAGCTAGAAGATGGAAGGAGTATCTTGAAGATTTATATAAAGGTAGGCAGGACATGGAGGAGCTAGAAAATGTGGAACAGATAGATGAGGATGACTTAGGTCCTAGCATACTTAGGTCAGAGTTTCATAGAGCATTAAATGATTTACGGAATAACAAAGCAGAGGGGATTGATATGATACCAGCCGAATTAATAAAACACGCAGGGGAAAAAATGCAGGAGCGATTATACAAGTTAGTTTGTAAAATATATGAGAAGGGAGAAGTACCACAGGATTTTCAGCGTAGTAGAATAGTAACAATGCCGAAGAAAATAGGAGCTAAATTGTGTGAGAACTATAGGACCATTAGCCTACTATCACATGCATCGAAGATATTGTTAAAGATTATTTATAGGAGATTAGAAAATAAAGTAGAGGAAAGGCTAGGAGAAGATCAGTTTGGTTTTAGGAAAAACAGAGGGACGAGAGAGGCGATTCTAGCACTAAGAACGGTAGTAGAAAAAAGAAATAGGGTAGGAAAGGTAACTTGCATAGCTTTTGTAGATTTAGAAAAGGCATTTGATAATGTAGATTGGGACATAATGTTTAGAATTTTAAAAGAAACGGGTATAGATTATAAGGATAGGAGAATAATTTTTAATTTATATAAACACCAAACTGCCTTAGTTAGAATTGAGGGGGAAGAAGAGGTAGCAAAAATAGGGAAGGGAGTTCGGCAGGGATGTACACTCTCACCGTTATTATTTAATCTATATATAGAAGATGCAATAAACAAAGTAAAAGAAGAGTATAGTGTAGGTGTGAATGTACAGGGAGAGAAAATATATATGTTGAGATTCGCCGACGATATAGCTATATTAGAAGAAAGCGAAAAGAATTTAGAAAGGGTATTGAATGGTATGCAGGCAGTATTGACTAGGGATTTTAACATGAAAATAAATATAGGTAAAACTAAAGTGATGAGGTGTGACAAAAAGGAATGCAGTAGAAAAATGAAGATCTCAATAGGAGATAATAGAATCGAAGAAGTGTCAGATTTTTGTTATTTAGGCAGTAGAATCACAAAAGATAATCGAAGCAAAGTAGATATAAAGTGTAGGATAGCACAGGGTAGGAAGGCATTCGTAGAAAAAGAACAGATTTTAAGATCAAATATTGACTTGGGTATTAGAAAAAGATTACTGAAGGTATATGTTTGGAGTGTAGCACTGTACGGGTGTGAGGCGTGGACTATAGGAAAGGAAGAGAAGCGTAGATTACAAGCATTAGAAATGTGGTGTTATAGGAGGATGATGAGGATTGGTTGGGAAGATAAAGTAACAAATGAAGCTGTACTAGAGTTAGTAGGGGAGAAGAGAAGTATCTGGAGAGTGTTACAGCGTAGGAGAGACAGATTAGTAGGGCATATTCTTAGGCATGGGGGGATTATGCAATTGATCATAGAAGGTAGAGTGGAGGGAAAGAGAGGGGTAGGTAGGCCTAGATTGGAGTATGTGAGTCAGATAGCTGAAGACGTTGAGATGAATAGCTATAGAGAGATGAAGGGATTAGCTCAGGATAGATCGGCATGGCGTGCTGTTTCCAACCAATCTTTAGGATTGCGGACTGTTTAACTAACTATTGCCTATTCAAAGCTGCTAATGTTGGTTGAAATAGGATATTGTTTTCAACATCTTTCATCAAGCTGTTGTGAGTTATAATTAAAATAAAGCAATGTAATGATGTATATCTTGTTTTCGTTAATGATTTTTTTTAATAAATTCTCCGTGAAGAAAATTAATATTTTTGTAACTTAATTTTTTTTTTGTAATGTGATATATCCAGCGTGCCAAAATTAAATCTTGTTAACAATTTTATTATTTTTAAAGTACATTTTTATACAGCGAAATAGTTGCATTTTCACCAATTCTCTTCGTTGTTGTAGGATTCTGAGGGTGACACGCCCTTGCACGATGCGATCTCCAAGAAGCGGGACGACATGTTGACTTTGCTCCTTGACCACAGTGCAGACATCACTCTGACTAACAACAATGGCTTCAACGCGTTACATCATGCTGCATTGCGAGGAAATCCAAGGTAAAATCTTCTTTCAATTTTCTATGTTAAATTCAATCAATTCCTCCCATGGATTAACAAATTTTCTACCTTTTTAAAATACGATTTATACAATTTAAAAATGATTTAGCTAGTCTACGTAAATTATGGTTAGTAAAGTCTTGAAAAAGTCGAGGAAAAAATTATTTCGATTTTTCTCATTCGGCAATTTTATATTAGGTAATTTTGTTGAAAGATTCGCTTCTAATATAATTTTCAAGCCAGTTTCCGCTTGAGGTTATACAACAGCAGAGTTTATTTTATCTCGTGCATATTTTATCTTTTATCGAAATTGTTCGCGAAAACTTTTGTCCGCGCAAGATGCTATAACTCATCAACTGCTCACTTTCTTCAATAAATCAGCTGGTAGAACGAATAAATCTCACCATCGACCTGTAATATATACACACACACACACACACACACACACCATGCAAAGTCCTGCTTTCTATCCGCTTTCCACTTGCCTCCGATCGGTCATTTATTATATCTCTGCACGTTCCATAACGTCCATTCACGTTCCTCTGCAGCGGCTAATGCGCTGCAATCGATTAATATCTACAGAAGTACGTACTGCAGTGCAATTTGTGGGTGTGTTAGCTTTAGCGGAGCCCCTTGAAAGAGATGTGTCTGCACTTTTTGATAACAAAATCCGGCGGGTGCACTCTGGAATTGTACTCTGACAAAACAATACATTTGTTTTGGCTCAACCGAAGCGATTTTTTTTAAAATTTATTATAACCGTTGCTGCGGTAGATTTATACAGCGTATACAGAAATCGTTTTTTTTTAAATATAATTTTTAATAAATTAAATATCTCAACTAATCTTCAAAAACGAATTCGTCTTAAAAATAGTTGAGGAATTTTGAAGGTTTATATTTTCATACAGTATTATGAAATTACCGAATAAAACAGAGAAATAATTTTCTAAAAAAAAAAAATTACTTTCTGAGAATTTCTTATACACTTACCATGGCAATTCCTTGGCGAGGATTTTCTGTACATTTCGCAATATGAAGGATATTAACTAAGTAATGTAGTGCAAAGTTCTGATTACGTAAACGTCTTTCCAGGATTGTTTCTTGTAATTTTGCGGCAACAATGGATTAAGTTTAGCTAAGACGCTTGCAATAATAGTAGATTGCAAGTTTAATTAAGACAGGAATTGCAGACATTAATGCGTACTGCAAGCTTGCATAAACGTAATATACCCGGTGACTCCGCACGAGACGTTCGCACGAAACTGTTGAATGTAAATGCGAATGAAGAGTGTTGTTTTGTGGATTGTTGTCACACGGTATGTTGTATCTTACCAGTTGCATGTATTTATTTTATTAGCACTTTCTTGCAGTTGTTGCAAAATGCATGTGATTGCGTAATTTGTACAGAACATGGCAGATTAATTCTTGCTTTAATTCGACGAATTCGATAATTGAAAATCAATTTTAAATGTACCCTTTTTTCATGTAATTAGAATTATTTCAAGAAAGATCATGTTCTTTTTTCTATTAAAGAAAGCTCGTGAAGTTAATTAAAATTAAAAAATGTTTTTTTAGATAAAGACAGATTTTGATGTTTTTGGCAAGTTGGTTGCTTTAAAAAACAAATTCGATTCATATTCGATCAAAATTTACAAATAAATTTTGTGCTAAAACATACAAAAAATTAACACAGCACCAGAATATTTTTTTTAAACTGACAATATTTCAGTTCGAATATTTCAAACACCGGAGTTTATTAAAAAAATTCTTAGTTCAAAAATTACAAAACAATTTCGAAGGTAACAATAAATTTTTCGTCATGAAATAATTGAGCAAGTTATTACAAAACAAAAAAATATTATAAAATACACACAAAAAAAAATTTATCAACCATCAATGGAAACAAAAAAAAAATTCATCAATATTAAAATATTCCCATTAACACAGCATCCGAATTTTTTTTTTTAACTGACAATATTTCAGTTCGAATATTTTAAACACGGGAGTTTATTAAAAAATATATTAGTTTAAAAATTACAAAACAATTTCGAAGGTAACAATAATTTTTTTATATTTTTCGATATGAAATAATTGAGCAAGTTATTACAAAACAAAAAATATTATAAAATACGCACAAAAAAAAATTATCAACCATCCATGGAAACAAAACAAAAATTGATCAATATTAAAATATTGCCAAACTATAAAATGATACTTCCTTTGATTTGAGGTTCTTTTTCACTCAAGATTTTACCTTCCAATATTTACAATATTTCTTCTTTATTAAAATATCACCTGATAGCAAATAAAGGACGACACTACCAAAAACTCGCAAAATGAACCTGCTCCAAACATGCATGAAAAATTTCCAATATAATTTCAAAAATTGCTTTTATAAGCAAAAAAAGTAAAAAAAAAAATCATAAAATTTTTTTTCGCCTACATATTAGTAACAGTTGCAATATTCACTGCTGGCAAAGAGATGACGCATTACCTGGTGATTGTGGCGTCGCTAGACGACGGCGACGCCCTTCACCACACGACGGTTTTATATTGTGCTGATGAAGAGGTTGTAATATAAATATTATGCTTTTATCACTCTAAGAATCTGTTTTACATGCATAGAGTAGAGCGCGTGTAAATTGTAAAGCAGGAAATGAAATGTGCCGGCATGGCCGAAGAGTTATGAATTTAATATTAGAGATAGGCATTTTATCTTCTTCGGGAAAGAATAACGCATCAGTAGCGTATCTAAAAAAAAAAAAAAACGTTACTAACGCGATAAAAAAATATAGTTACTTACTTTCATAAAATTTAAAATATCAAATAATGTAATTGTATAGAATATCACCCAAAGATAAATATAACATTTAATAAAATAATATCTGAAATATAGCAGTACAAAATGGCTATTCTTATAAAATTATAAATAACATTTAAAAGAATTTTTAAGAGGTATCAGAAATATTAGTAGTTTAGAACAAAGTAATAATTCAACGACAAAATTTGTTAAATTACTATTTAATGGCACGATAGTATTTTAAATAAATATATTTTTAAAGTAGTTAGTTAAAGAGTCCGCAATCCTAAAGATTGGTTGGAAACAGCACGCCATGCCGATCTATCCTGAACTAATCCCTTCATCTCCCTATAGCTATTCATCTCAACGTCTTCAACTATCTGACTCACATACTCCAATCTAGGCCTACCTACCCCTCTCTTTCCCTCCACTCTACCTTCTATGATCAATTGCATAATCCCCCCATGCCTAAGAATATGCCCTACTAATCTGTCTCTCCTACGCTGCAACACTCTCCAGATACTTCTCTTCTCCCCTACTAACTCTAGTACAGCTTCATTTGTTACTTTATCTTCCCAACCAATCCTCATCATCCTCCTATAACACCACATTTCGAATGCTTGTAATCTACGCTTCTCTTCCTTTCATATAGTCCACGCCTCACACCCGTACAGTACTACACTCCAAACATATACCTTCAGTAATCTTTTTCTAATACCCAAGTCAATATTTGATCTTAAAATCTGTTCCTTTTCTATGAATGCCTTCCTACCCTGTGCTATCCTACACTTTATATCTACCTTGCTTCGATTATCTTTTGTGATTCTACTGCCTAAATAACAAAAATCTGACACTTCTTCGATTCTATTATCTCCTATTGAGATCCTCATTTTTCTACTGCATTCCTTTTTGTCACACCTCATCACTTTAGTTTTACCTATATTTATTTTCATGTTAAAATCCCTAGTCAATACTGCCTGCATACCATTCAATACCCTTTCTAAATTCTTTTCGCTTTCTTCCAATATAGCTATATCGTCGGCGAATCTCAACATATATATTTTCTCTCCCTGTACATTCACACCTACACTATACTCTTCTTTTACTTTGTTTATTGCATCTTCTATATATAGATTAAATAATAACGGTGATAGTGTACATCCCTGCCGAACTCCCTTCCTTATTTTTGCTACCTCTTCTTCCCCCTCAATTCTAACTAAGGCAGTTTGGTGTTTATATAAATTAAAAATTATTCTCCTATCCTTATAATCTATACCCGTTTCTTTTAAAATTCTAAACATTATGTCCCACTCTACATTATCAAATGCCCTTTCTAAGTCTACAAAAGCTATGCAAGTTACCTTTCCTACCCTATTTCTTTTTTCTACTACCGTTCTTAGTGCTAGAATCGCCTCTCTCGTCCCTCTGTTTTTCCTAAAACCAAACTGATCTTCTCCTAGCCTTTCCTCTACTTTATTTTCTAATCTCCTATAAATAATCTTTAGCAATATCTTCGATGCATGTGATAGTAGGCTAATGGTCCTATAGTTCTCACACAAATTAGCTCCTATTTTCTTCGGCATTGTTACTATTCTACTACGCTGCAAATCCTGTGGTACTTCTCCCTTCTCATATATTTTACAAACTAACCTGTATAATCGTTCCTGCATTTTTTCGCCTGCGTGTTTTATTAATTCGGCTGGTATCATATCAATCCCCGCTGCTTTGTTATTCCGTAAATCATTTAATGCTCTATGAAACTCTGACCTTTTAAAGTAACTATTATTTAATAGTATCTATTTATTTAATAATATTTAAATAAACTAATCGCGATTCGTGACAGAGGTATTTTTATCTTGTGCTACTGAAGATTTTTATCTTGTGCTACTGAAGATGGGGGCGTAGCCTTCGAAATGCGCATCTAGTTGCGTTACGGTATTTAGGTGATATTCTATACAATTATTTAACACGGTAGCGATAATTTTTCAAATCAAAAAATGTATTTAAAAAGCTTCTTAGATGCTTCGTTAGATTATAAATAAGCGTATCTTTTGTTCGGCTAGGGGAATGAGGAGCGCAAAGGTACGATGTTGTTTTTTTTTCGTTTGCTTATAAAATTTTGTTGCATACTGCAAATAAACAATAAGTACAAACGTTTCGAACGATGTATAGGGGCTCTGTAAATACTGTATATTATATAACATAGTCTTCATCTAACAAATGTACACGATTTAATAGGATAGTAAAGTAAATTGCCGCATATCCGTCTCGTTCCACGCCCGACATAGTTGCACTTTGTTAAGATTAGTTCCCGCTAGGCCAGAACCGGCTCAGTGTCACATATACACAGTGAAACATAATTCCAAAAAATAATGTCGCATTTTTATTAGCCACGCCGTTTTTTTCTGTCTACAAACGGCTCAATAAGAACATCGTCTTTTCATATACCCACAATATCAAATTATCACCGACACATAAATTTCTAACGGTCACTGGTATATTCGGAGGACTTTAGCGCCGTGGATTACGCGAGCCGCGACAAATTACCCTCATCAGTAATTAGTTGAATAAACATTATCTAGCCCAGATGCTGTTGTTTCTACTGTTAGATTCGGCAGCGAACTCACTGCCAGGCCATTTCTCTTGAGTTGATCCAGATGGAAAGATGGATATCGAAGCCAGAATGAGATCGCTCTAGTACGATCTGCACGTGGGTATTGTTGCGGCGATTGAGCCTGAACTGTTGAGCATTTTGAGTGAATTTTTTAAACGTCGTATTTGTTCTTTTAAATTAAAATAAAATTTCGCAATAAAATGCGAAATTATCACAGATTATAACATTTTGGTGCGGCTCGCTCATTTCAAATGCAAATTCGTTCGATAGTTAAGCAGTGGCGTCTCAACACCATCACCATATGTTGCATTTCAAAGAAATCTCCGTAGATGGTCGTAAGAAAATTGTTTTATCAAATTTTTTCTTACAAACGATTTTTTTTGAACCAACCTCTACCTAGCAAACAAATGTAATTTTTAGTTAATAATCTGCCGCCACATATTTTGCGCCACACTATACATTTCATCGCTTAATCCCGGAAAAGTAAGCATATTTCCTTAATTAAAATAAAAGACATGTCGTTTATTTCGAATGTAAATCCTCAGAAACGAATGACTGTGCATCATCCCCCCACCCTCCCTCGTCCACCCTTATTACCTCGTCCTTGTTGCATCTTCGTAGATTGCCGCGCTATTCCAAATCCCACTGAATAATACATACAATTCGAAAAGTTTGTTGTTTTTAATTTCGATGTATTTTAATTACTCCGTGATATAATAGCGCGCCAGATGTTGCAAAAGTGTGTGTGTGTATTTTTTTTTGCATTGTTTGTTTATAAAAATATTTCCGCTGTGCATATTTCAGTTTTTATTCCTCGTCGTATTTTATACAAAAAAAATATGGTTTTTAATACCCAAATCAATATTTGCCTTTTCCCAACAAAATTTTCTTATGTTACAAAAGCAAAACGTAATTTTTATTTACCATTCTGTTAGTGGGTGATTTTTTAATTCAACGAAACTTTCGTTTAATATCTGTTTAATATTTATGTACGTATAATATTTCTGTTTACGAACATTATGTTTGCATGAAATGGATTTAAATAAAAACAAGCCAGTCCTTTGCAAACAATCTACGTCATCGGTAAATATATTGTTTATATATGCGAAGTAGCAACAGCAATGTTGAAACACAATAAGCCCCTGCGAATATTATTCTAATTTACTTAAATTTTATCTCGACATGTTTATACATGCGTCTACTTATTTCATATTTACTCCGAACTAAATCAAACATTTCTATTTTCAATGCGAAACGTTATACAAGAGGTAATTATAACCGTTTTTCTTAATCACACGATAGTATATATATTTTTTAATTATTTAATTTAATATTGCGTTTGTTTCAACTTATGCGACGTTGAGATTTGTTACCATTAGAACGTACAATCGTTGTTAAAAAGTCGTCGCTGTTTAATTACGTTTTTTTTAGTCGATATTATTTTTTTAAACAATTTAAAGTGACACAATGTTTTAAATAAAATTTTAAGATAAAGTGACAATAAATCTATCACTCGATGTAAAATAAAAAAATATGCGTGAGACTCTCGCGTGGTAGAAGTGAAACTTCTTAACTCCTAGGAAAAGTTGATTTTATGCATTGCTTTTTTTCCATTTGTTAACGATTTGATTTTGATTGTACCTAGCGGATTATTGAAAAATTATTTATCAAATTCGCGATGAGCGGGTTGAGAGAATGTAAATTTTGTGTATGGTGCACTAGTGGGTGCATTTATATTAGTCGATGGCTTTTTAAAAAATATATTTATATATAAATCGCCAAGAAAAGTGCCAACAAGTACCTTGGAAAGAAGTAGAGAGTATCGAGCCAGGCAAAGGGCGTTAAAGAAACACGGTGGACAACATAACCGTCCAACGACGTCAAAGATACTGGATGAATCGATACCGTCGTTAAGTGAGGACACAGTGAGTGGTATAGAGAATTTGAACGCCACTGATTCAGGCACGTGAAGATACACGCGGTATGAGAGATCAACGAAATGATATAGCTGAGCCATCGATAAATAGAAATGCACCCACTAGTGCATCATACACAAAATTTACGTTCTTTCAACCTGCTCATCGCGAATTTCATAAACAAATTGTTAGCTAAAAGATTAAGCTGTGTTTGTGTAATATATAATAAAATACGCAAGCGTCTACTGGTTGCCTTATGCTACGTATACGCACAGTACACACGGCGCATGCGCGTAGCATGTCTCACTTTTCATGACGGAAGCGTTTCACTTCAAAAAAAAAATTGAAAGTGAAAATTTGTTCACAACAATGTTTAGAATTAATTTTTGAAGTGTTGTCGTTGCGAAAATGGATAAAGTGAAGATAAGTTTCTCAGTCGATGTTATTAAAAAAAAAAAATGAAAGTGGAAAATTCTTTACGACAATGTTTAAGTGTCGTTGTTGCGAAAATAGATAAATTGGTGCATGTTTGGTTGTCTGCATTAAAACGTGCAAACCGAATAGAATTGCCCGCGCAACGATAGTACAAGTCTTCGGATTTTCTGTTAGGTGTCGGAAGATACTGGATGATACATTGTTCGGCTTTAAATTTACCTCGAGGCGGTGATATATGGTTCGATAAGGTCATCAATGTTAACACGTCTTCGCCACCATTGTATACGCGCGTCTTTTCCAATCGAAGAACAATTTTTCATTTTTTTTTCTTAGTGTAAATATCGCCCGCGGAGTTTTATTAATAATTCCACACGTTCTCTAACTTCACAGAAAAAAATCTTTATTTTGGTGCATGATTAAAAAATAGCCTAAAACAACTATAAATGGTACTAGGGAACGTTTTTACTGATTACGGTTCAATTCGGAAAAAGTTGAGAAATGCATCGAAAAAATTTCTATCGTTTTGTATGGAAAAAATCTCGATTTTGGTGAATGATTAAAAAATTTAAAAAAACTAGCCTAAAACGACTATAACTAAAAATTTGATATTTTTTAAATATTATTTTCTGACAGAATAATGTAACTCTAGAAACTTGCGAACGGCCGATTTTTTTCGAAATTAAAACAATTGATCTTAGATCTTTCCGAACTATTAGATTTTATGAAATTCTTTGTTTGCCAGAACTGAAATAGATTTTTCAAAAAATAAATATTTTCAATAAATTTTTGTATTAACCATCGATTTACTAAAAATTGAACTGTCAGAATAAATTTCGAAATCTATAAATTTGTCAAATTTGGTCAAAAATTGAAAATTACCATATCTTGTAGAGGAAAAACTGTCATGTCATGTCATGTCATGTCATGCCATGTTGCCTCTTTATTTTTATCATATAGAGGTATATCAGAGCTAATTAGATAATGAGATAAAAGAAAAGCGTTCAACTGAAAATGCGTGTTTTTACAGGCAATGACATATCGTGTCAGAAAGTGAGCCGGCTCACTATAATGGGCAATTTCATTATCTACTTTTACGCTTTTACTAGAACTATATTAGGGCCCTGACAGGGTATATATATACATGGTAGTCCACAAAAACACGCCATCGATTTCCTGCGAATACTAATAAAAATAAAAATTGCATTTTGCAAAATTTGACGGTATAAAATTAATTTCGCCTATACAGCGTGTTCAATTGATCGTATTCATAATTCAACTGTATTATTTTAAATATAGGCGTATAATTTGTTCTATTATACTTTATTCTGCTTGAATTAAGCGTTTCAAAAAGTTCAAAAATGCAAAAAAGATATTCCATTACAATGTTATTATACAAAATTTTACATTATTAATATCTTATAACATATAATACCAAAAATATTATACACTCATCTAAATTATTCAATCAAATCATTTAAATAACTCTACTGCACTCATAATATATTATTTTCCCCTAGTAAAGTTTTTACAATGATTTCATATTGCCTGCAAGCATTTACTATATGCAACACATCGTACTTCCATTAAAAAAATAACATATTCATTCAAAAAACGTGGAATGTCTCGCTCCCATTCTATTTGTTTTGTTTATTTACTTTATAGTACTATATCGTTGTAATTTGAGGAATTTTCTATTGTTGTCTGGCAGTCAGACGACTTTCCCCTTGACTGAGCATAGGGGTCCGTAGCTATATACCGTGTGTATCATATCCAACGCAACAATCAATGTAATCATCGCTTAATTTTAATAATATCCAGACTATAAAGATAATATAACTTCATTCTTAATCCCGACCTTATCACAAAACGTTTTACAATAAAAAATAACGTATACTCATGCTATAATGTCATTTTAAATTAATTTACTGGAAATATTACACTCTGTATATGAGCGCTCATTCATGGCACTACACTTACACACCTCTTACTCTAACACCAGTGCACTAAACCATGCTAGAAAGAGATAAAAACCATGACTGGGCAACACGTGCGCATTGCACCGAGCACGTCTAGACTAGTGTAGAGGGAGATGGCGCTATAGGGGTCGCTATGCTATAGACAGGGATGTAGATATAAACAAACCATACGACGCCAGTATGTCTGCGCCAGAAAGGCATTTTAGGTACTTGTTGTGGCGCAACACTGAAATTATTGACTGCGGTCATGTCGTAAATACTACGGAGGTACTAAAAATGGGTATATCTCAAAAAGTAATTGAGATATTTTGAAAATTCTTTTTGCTGTGTACTTCTAAAGTATTAAGGCTTTTTATATGTTGCAAATAAATATACAAATCTAATTGAAAATAGTTTTAAAAAATATTTTGATTAAGCCTAGGCAACTATAAAAACATTTATAAATTTGTTAGTTATATATTCCTCAATCCTCCAAACCTCTAATTGCAAGAAAATTTAAAATATAATTTACAAGATCTAAATCTACTTTTCCCATATATTTGCGTACCCGTCATATACATAGTGCTTTAATAAACACACTCACCTTAAATTATTAGTAAAAAATCGCAAATTTAATTATAACACTTTATATATTTAAAATTATTAAATAGAATTGTATGCGCGTTCTTTTCATATATATATATAATTTGCGTCTTTATATATATATAGAGTGGACAATAAAAGTAGATATGTGATTATTTTGAATTCCTCGCCAAAATACTCCAATTGGGTGTTTTTATTATTTCCAGCGTGTTTTATTTGGGGTAATAATTTTTATTTTACAAATATTTGAAAATATACTGTAACGTAGTCAAAAAATCGTTTAAAAATCATTTGAAAAACAATGATTTTCGATAACTTTGTAAAGTTTCACATAGATCTTGACTTTTCCTCAATATCTTTTACTATTTTAATAATTTTTTGCACCGTTATGGGAATATAAACACTGTGTTTGTGTGGAAAATATATATATGGAAAGCTAGATTAGTTTCAAAGAGCAGTTCCTTTTCAGGAATTGTCGGATATTTTCCGTATAAGAAGGAAACGAAAAACTTCTGTTCTTAGAAGTCTTAAGGATGCAAAATAAAGATAGCGAGGAAAGGCACTATCTACATCACCATTGTATGTATCTATACGTATATACAGGGACAGAGGCTTCAGATAGAATGTACTTCTGTTGTTGTGTTATTACTTAACATTTGTATTGGTCAGCTGGAAATATGGCGCGGTTTCTCTTTGCAGTAATTTGTCAACTACATTTGCTAAATTAATTTAATGCGAATTAATAAGTTTAATTTGTATCAAAATTACTCAATTTAAATATAAAACATTTTATACAGAGTGGTCAAAAAAATACAAAATTTCTTGTAGTACGAACTAATAAAAAAAAACATATATTAGCTAAAAAAAGAAGGGATTTTTAGGAAACGACAACGTTTTAACAAAATTTCTGCCTATACAGGGCGTTCCATTTTTCATATATACTTTTCTATCTTTCATTATTCTGCTTTTACAACAATATAACACTTATGTACGTTAATTAATTAATTTGCATTGTTTTTATATTAAATTAACAAAAGTTGAACATATCAATTATAAAAGCAAAATAGATCGTTATATTGACGAAAAATATAATTTACAACTTCTAAATGTACTTTACCCACGTGTTAGTTTACCAATATTTTATATAGGGCGTTAATAAATGCAGTTTATATTCGGACACTTTTAATTATCACAAAATTTTCATACCATATGTTTTAAAATAATCTGTGTATACGGTTTAGAGGTAGCTAAAGTGTAATATTTTTTTATCGCGTTTTTGGTGGACCACCCTGTACAAAAAAACTTCGACAAATGTATAAAAATTAACTTTAACTCGATTAAACATTTTTTTTTTAAATAATCGTTACTAAATGAATATTGTGTTTGACTAGACGATATTCCCGTGCAAAGTATACCTATTTCGAATGGATACTTGCGTAGGTAGGATCTGTGCATACGGTCGGCTACACATCTGATAATTTAACTTTTAATTGTCCATTATAGCCATAAGCCGGGGCTGTTTGGCCACCGCGGTGTTGCCAGGGTCCTTTACAGCTTTGCTGTACCTTTTCAGACTAGACGTTCGTATATATATATACACCGAGTGCTCCCTTAAGTAGCAACAGTCCCTTAACTTTTGTAGTTTTTAAGAAAATTAAAGAAAAAGAGTTGCAACGAGAAATTAAGTCATGTTATTTATAACATTGGCAATGACCGAAGCAAATTTTTTATTTTTTTTTAAATAATTGTCAGTATTTGTCACATTGATATATACATAGATATTTCGATCAATAATAAATAGAATGGAAAATAGTTGTCAAATTGACAATTACTGCATTATTGTTGCGTATTTTTAACTTAATAGTTATATCATAACCAAAATATTTTTTATTTCCTGGAAAATAACAAAACAAAATCAAAAACTACGTTTTTTTCAATCGAATTTATTTTTTTGTCAACTAATATTTGAGATAATATCTTTCGAAGAAACACCCTGTATACATACCATAGGTTTTCTCTACATCCCTCAAAAAATTTGTATCAAACAAATATGTCTTCTTCTTAACTTCAACTATTTCCAACTTCAACAAACGAAAATCGACAATGTAGTAAAACAATCGCCCCGTATATTCTTATGCACAACACATGTCCAAACACATTGCCGTATTTGTAGCCGTGTTTCTCGATAGACAATACAGATGGGGTGGTGGTGGGGATGTAAGAGGTGGCAGTTACATCTCGGCACCACAGCTGGCCAACTTGTCCGATCTAATTTCCCGAAGTCAACTCAACTTCTGCACCGATGTTGCGAATACCGTGATTGCTGACCATATTAGCGTCCGTATGTACGCAGTGGCGTGCAAATTCGTGTCGGCGTGTTTTTTTTTTTTCAATAACTTTGATTTATTCTTTTGCCCACCCTATATATACGCTCGCCTATCGTGACATATTATAACTTGGAAATTATAATTTTTGTAATATTTGTATTTTACGAACATACTGCTTATTTATAAATGCAGCGGGACTTATGCCAGGATCAATGCTAAAAAGCCGAGGGAGAAAAAATGCAGCATTTTTGTCGATTGAATTATTTTAAATGCTATAAAAACGTCGTTTTTTTCAATATTCAAGCATAAAAAAATTGTTCTCGATATATTCGAGCGTATGGAATATACATATGTAAATTTTTCCATTCACGATTACATATATTTAAATCTTTTTATCAAGTACTAACGACGACCGCTACACTTTGGCAGATAAAATTGATTTTGTTCGAGGTCACGCAAGTGCCAAAATAAAATGCGTTGACAAGTTTTTCAATCACTTCCGGTCTTTGACCAATCATTATTAATGGTTTATTTTCGGACGAGTAATATCAAGAGAAGAACGGACAGCACACATGCTGCCGACGGTTTGGCTGTTATATAGTCGTAAATCAATCAAGACCGCAACATTGTCCTCCACTGATCAACGACCCCCCCCCCTGTATACACCGTGTGTCCAACTTAACAACAAAACTTTTTATGCAATAAATTTATTTGCAATCAAAAGTATTTTTTTCTCGGTCTGTTTCATATACAGGGTGTTTTATTGATTTTTTTTAAAATAATGTTTGTTAAAAATATTAATTGTTAATCGAGAAGAAATTTTTTCAAGTTAATCAAGTTTTTTTTTGATAAATGCGGCAATCTGTATATATGATCATTTAAATTCTGACCTCTGCAAATATTTGCTTTTCTCGTTAAATTATAATAAAATAACGTTAAATAAGTAAAAAAAAAATTTAAATCTAAATAAAAAAAATGTCTTGTAAAGGTTTAATTAAATTTTAATTAAATTAAAAAATAGTTTTGCTAAAATTGAGTATTTAAAACGGTTTAAAATACTATCCATGGCAACGGCAGATAAATAAATCATCTATATTCATCTATATGAGGATGACTTAGGTCCTAGCATACTTAGGTCAGAGTTTCATAGAGCATTAAATGATTTACGGAATAACAAAGCAGCGGGGATTGATATGATACCAGCCGAATTAATAAAACACGCAGGGGAAAAAATGCAGGAGCGATTATACAGGTTAGTTTGTAAAATATATGAGAAGGGAGAAGTACCACAGGATTTTCAGCGTAGTAGAATAGTAACAATGCCGAAGAAAATAGGAGCTAATTTGTGTGAGAACTATAGGACCATTAGCCTACTATCACATGCATCGAAGATATTGTTAAAGATTATTTATAAGAGATTAGAAAATAAAGTAGAGGAAAGGCTAGGAGAAGATCAGTTTGGTTTTAGGAAAAACAGAGGGACGAGGGAGGCGATTCTAGCACTAAGAACAGTAGTAGAAAAAAGAATGAGGGTAGGAAAGGTAACTTGCATAGCTTTTGTAGATTTAGAAAAGGCATTTGATAATGTAGATTGGGACATAATGTTTAGAATTTTAAAAGAAACGGGTATAGATTATAAGGATAGGAGAATAATTTTTAATTTATATAAACACCAAACTGCCTTAGTTAGAATTGAGGGGGAAGAAGAGGTAGCAAAAATAGGGAAGGGAGTTCGGCAGGGATGTACACTCTCACCGTTATTA
This sequence comes from Leptodirus hochenwartii, assembly GCA_947310635.1. Taxonomy (NCBI): domain Eukaryota; kingdom Metazoa; phylum Arthropoda; class Insecta; order Coleoptera; family Leiodidae; genus Leptodirus; species Leptodirus hochenwartii. The sequence continues at coordinate 4,578,091 of OX371185.1, read as the reverse complement.
TTTAATCTATATATAGAAGATGCAATAAACAAAGTAAAAGAAGAGTATAGTGTAGGTGTGAATGTACATGGAGAGAAAATATATATGTTGAGATTCGCCGACGATATAGCTATATTGGAAGAAAGCGAAAAGAATTTAGAAAGGGTATTGAATGGTATGCAGGCAGTATTGACTAGGGATTTTAACATGAAAATAAATATAGGTAAAACTAAAGTGATGAGGTGTGACAAAAAGGAATGCAGTAGAAAAATGAGGATCACAATAGGAGATAATAGAATCGAAGAAGTGTCAGATTTTTGTTATTTAGGCAGTAGAATCACAAAAGATAATCGAAGCAAGGTAGATATAAAGTGTAGGATAGCACAGGGTAGGAAGGCATTCGTAAAAAAAGAACAGATTTTAAAATCAAATATTGACTTGGGTATTAGAAAAAGATTACTGAAGGTATATGTTTGGAGTGTAGCACTGTACGGGTGTGAGGCGTGGACTATAGGAAAGGAAGAGAAGCGTAGATTAGAAGCACTTGAAATGTGGTGTTATAGGAGGATGATGAGGATTGGTTGGGAAGATAAAGTAACAAATGAAGCTGTACTAGAGTTAGTAGGGGAGAAGAGAAGTATCTGGAGAGTGTTACAGCGTAGGAGAGACAGATTAGTAGGGCATATTCTTAGGCATGGGGGGGATTATGCAATTGATCATAGAAGGTTGAGTGGAGGGAAAGAGAGGGGTAGGTAGGCCTAGATTGGAGTATGTGAGTCAGATAGTTGAAGACGTTGAGATGAATAGCTATAGGGAGATGAAGGGATTAGCTCAGGATAGATCGGCATGGCGTGCTGTTTCCAACCAATCTTTAGGATTGCGGACTCTTTAACTATATTCAAAATTGTCGATATCTGTCACTTTGACAACAAATGATTTATATTTAAACAACAAATGGCTTTCTTTTTAAAAACAGATTTTGTGTATGCCAATCAAAATCACAAAACTTCTTTCATATTGCACAGCCGTTTCTTTCCTCTTCTATGCCCCAGCGTACAACTCACTCAAAAACTGCCAAACGTTATAAATTTTTACAATACATTGTTCCTTATCGAATATTAAAAAAAAAAAAAATCATTTTAATCCCGCACATTACACTACATTAAAAAAAATGTCCACCTCGAAATTAAAATACAGATACAGTTTCAAAAAATCATTTCTATTTATATCGTTTCTGCGCTTGTATATCGCGTGCGCTGCTAACTTGATTCAGAACAACACGAAGCCTGGTTAGTTGTCCTTCTTGTCCTCTCAGATGGCATTTGTGTATCATCAATCTACCGCAGGCGCAACGAAGTTGAGAAATTAAAGTTCGAACGGCCGGGGATTCGCCGTATTAATCACGTAGCGAGCGGCGCTCTGGCCGCGCGAGCGCCACCTATAATTGCGATGTTATTAAAAAACTTACCGGAAGTATAGTAAAGGCGGCACAGTGCCGCTGGAGCGCCATCTGTTGGCAGGACATTAAATATAGTGAACGATGTTTGCTGCAGCCGTAACTGTAATTTTGATTTTATGTCGATGTGTTGGTATACAAAAATTATTTAGTGTCGAAAAAGAATTTTGCGATCAAATTGTCATTCGATCGCTAAATCAGCGTTTAAAAATTGGTTAGAAGATCGAAACTATTACGCAAACATTGCATACATCGAATAAAATCGGTTCTTTACGTACAATCGAAGCCGGAGGACTATAAATCTTACCTAAAGCAGCTATCACTATCATATCATTACCGTTCGGAAATGGCGGCTTTTATGGCCGTATATTGGTCTTCCGTATCCATGCATAAGTATCAATTTTACGGTTATTACGGCACGGAAGCACTTGCACTACCATTCATTCCTTTTGTATTACATATTACCAGCTTTTGCTGAGCTTAATATCACCGCAAGAACCGGCACGAAACCAAATGGGCTTACGTCAGTGTTTACGCAAATGGATGCTGCACAAAAAAATCGATTTTTTTTTTAGCGTAATGATCAATTTAATTCAAGAATTACCAATATCATTGTCATTTTGACAATTATCTTTGTTGTGTTTATTTTTGTACAAGAGAAAATCTTGCATAGTAACAGATATAAACAAGCATTGCATTATGTTGTTTTGTTTTTGTCCATTGATGACTTTATAATATTTTTCTTCAATTTACTTGAAAATTACCAAAATATGCGAATTTTTTTGTATTTACTGTTTTGTTCTAAACTAATACGCAGCACCCTGTATATAGATGAAAGCAAAAATTCTTACGATGTAATTTTTTATTTATATCTTATTAAATTTTAGAGAAAGTTCAATTACATTGTTATAATTCGTATTGCTACTAATAATATACAGGGTACATAAAATATCATGTTTCGAAAGTGGTTCGTATTTTTTTCAAAATTTAATTGGTAAATCGATAAATAAATCCTTCCACCAGTTCCATTAAGAATGAGAGAATAAGGAAGAAATCGAGATGACAGATATACCCCTTAGGATCCTTGACTGGAACATTTCTGTATATATACTTAATTAAACGCAGCTCTGCGGCATATCGAACAGATGGCGCGCCGCGCAACAAATGACCGCCGCATTTTTCTTACGCTTATATATGCAACTTAGTCGACGCAATTTCATTTTTATACAACGAATTTTGATGATACGGTCTGTAGTTTGCGATATCAACATTATGTATGGAAATAATTGCCACTGCAACCGGTTGTACCATATCATACATGTTGGGTTGCATACTAATCGTTCCTTCATATAATGTATGTGTGTAGTAGTCGTTAGTTTTCTGCATATGATTAATTTATAATTACCCTTGTGTTGATATTAGTATACATAATGTCTATATTAACCCGCATTATATATATACAGCATTATCTTCATATCTCTCAGCATTAATTAAGCTCATCTATATGCCATCCTCGTTGATTACGTGCACCACAGATTCTCTGTAATATATACAGAGCGTTTTCTTGTCCCTCAACAAAACATGCAAAACTTACTTGACTAAAAATAATGTTTAATTGCGTTCGTTTTTAAATCGTTTGATTATGATTACATCGATCACCCTGTATCTGCACGAATCTGAGGTGGGATGCAGTACAGGGCCGTACAGGTCTTATTTAGGATCTAGTATGCACTGCAACGAAGAGGTTGTTGAGGTTAACTGCCGATTCGTATCATTGCTTTAATTTCGCATAAAACATTAAAGGTCGCCTGTACATTATTTAAATTAACTTTGGGGTAGGTATTGAAGCACATGGTGGTCCTGGATATTTAACGGGAAATAATAGTGGATTGTTGTTTTGCTGGGAGTTTTTGTTTGTTTTACAGACGAGTAAAAAATGCACTTTTGTTCCGAGAGAAATATTTTATTATTTTTCTTTGATGAGTAATCTTAAGTAAATTACCATGTGATTTTTATATTGTATAATAATTATTTTGCTACATAAATTATAAATTTATAATCTTATTAGCAAAAATTATAAATGTATATCCGTTGGCTGACTATGCGAAATTTGTTTATTATTCGCTGCTACTCTCACTAGATAATTAATTAACTATTTTTTGCAATAATACAAAAACCAACTTTTTTTGCACTAGTTTGAAATTGAACTATTTTTTACGCTATTATGAAAATGTACTCATTTTTGCACTAGTATGAAAATGTATCATTAAAAATCCGCATTCTTACACTAATTTAAAAATGAACTCGTTTTTATTATTAATGAAAATAAAATATTTTGAATAAAAAAAACTTCATTTTTGCATTATCATAAAAAGCACCGACATAAAAATGATTTTTTTCCCCACTAGTTTAATAATATTTTTACTTTTACAATAAATCTTATTTTTGCATTAGTATAAAAATAAATTATTTAGGGTGCCACGTACAATATGATCAAAAAATTTTTTTTTTGTTTTCAGGTAAGCCTGTGAAATAACGATTGCCCTCTATTAGTATGGACCAGCATTAAAATTGCAAGTATTTTTTTCTCACTACCACACTAATTTTATACGCATACAAAAAAAAGAGGCATCCTCGCAAGTCTACGCACCCGATATTAAGACATTCTGGTATAAATAATTCGCTGGCGTTCGCGCATTCACTAACCAATTGAAAACCTCGGGCCGTCACGCCCGGAAGAAGCGCAATATCATTTCTATAGACCCCCCCCCCCCCCGCGGGACACGCCGTAATTTTATTCCGCCCTCCTAATTGACTTGCTCTTTGGTTACAGTCTTGACACATAATTGATTTATACTTTATAATTAAATCGTCTGACGTGCGCCTTTATCTCAATATACGACTCACCCATCACCCTCGCGATATCTCTCACCCCGTCTCCATTCTGCCTGATGCAAATTCGACATACATTGCGGTTTGCCCCCAGAAGGTGCAGGTTTCCCCCCCCCCCCCCCATAGGGCTTCAATAATTTTTTTTTGTATTTTTAAACGAATTATGCAAAAAAAAACAAAGATTTTTATTTTTTTACTAAAAGGTAACTACACTATTAACGGGGTCCCACAAGGATCAATGCTGCGACCACTACTATTCATGGTTTATATTTTATAAAAATGAAAGCTGCAATGTTTTAGAGCAAAAAAAAAGATTCTTTGTATCAAAAAAGATTTAAATCAATTCGATTGCATTGAATAACTGAAACGACTGATTTTGGGTGACATAAGTTCTTTCTTTCGTGGTATTAGTGTAAATATGCTAACTTTCCACCACAGGAACGATATAATTTAGGGGTTGGGGGTGGCAGGTTGGTAAATTACCACCTCCTTCTGCATGGCAACTTAAAGCACGGTCGACTTTTCATGCCGAGTAAATAAATGATTTGGGTGAACCGTTACGGTCGATAATATTATATATATCAGAAGAGGAGCTACTCAAAGCAGAAGCGCGAAATATGTTTTCTGAGCAGGCCTTTTATGTCTTGTAATTACGGCCGGTAATTTTTGAATAGGCGATTAAATTAAGTAGAATTAATTGCGGGGCGGTAATTAGAGTGATATTTTAACAGTTTAGAATTTCGTTTAAAGATGTCTTTTGGAGAAATGTATCGAAAAAAACTACAAGTAATGATTTTATGTGGATTTTGATGGCAATCGCATTTATCTGTCAATTTGACGGGTGCGTTGTTTAAAATGACGAACGTCACCTAATAAACAAATGTATTTGTTAATTTGTGTAATTTTCGCAAGAAGTATATTTCGAGGCGATCATTTTTTCGGTCGTAAGGACTTAATATTTTTAACTCGCATTTAGAAAGGATTGGGTTAAATAATGACAGATTCTGACGGTATTTATTATGTTCATTTATTTTAAAAAATCATCAAAATTGATAAAAAATTTTTTTTATCAATTTCTTTCTACTTTGCCCAAAAGTAACCATAAAAAATGTCATATCTAATATTTGAAACAGCTTTTACATCAGTTTATCAAAAAAAATCGTGTTTCAAAAATTCCAAAACTAAATGTTCTACTTTTTTGATCAAAATATGACCAAAATCGTAAATTTACGATTGACGTATGAATAAAAATACGCACAAACAAACATTTGATCAACAGGCACTAGAAAGCGGCTCCTTAAACAATTTTCATCACAGCGCTTACTTAAAATTTTTATCAGCAAAGCCAACAGTTGAACGAGTAATATAAATCTTTTCGCGCCCATTTTGCGCACATCTCTTCGCGGCTTTCCCCACCGATCTCTTTCACTCGACAGTCTCATTAAATTTTATTGCGACTGCTCGAGAGTGCTTTCATAATTATATTAACGTAATGAGCATGTACACGTCCAAATCTCAAACAATTACAACTCTATATCATTAAAATGTTCGCAAGATGACGGCAAAAAATATTTATTCCAAAAATCAAACAACGCGTTTAATTCAAACGACGTTTCCAGAAAATTAAGCAAACAAAATAATTGTTTTTTTTTTCGTTAAATTATTCCGATATTATTAGGCGTTAGTGTTGTATAGATACCATTTGGTCTTGTGGTAGATATTGCGAAAATTATCATACAAATAGCCAGAGCAACCTCAGCATCCCCTGAACTTGTCGACTCCACCGACGTTGACCCAATAGTTGGTTTACAACCAACTATTCGTGTATATATATAAGTTTTTCAACGATTCTTGATTTTTTAATATCACCCCATCAAAGAAATCACCATAAAATCAATTAATTTCGCTTGGTAATATCATTTTACTGTACTATCGCTGTAGAATTGATATTTTTTTGAAATGGTCTGGTCGATTTATTACGATGGCCCTTAGAATTTTTTTGTTGTTATACGATCGGGTTTGGTTTGTATATAAAGGACTAGCTCAGAAATCCAGTTTGTATTTATTGTTGAATGCGGGGGCGGATAATATACCTTACAAATATTATGTTAATCTAGAAGATAAATATGAAACGAGAAATGCCGATATTGCCAACGAGGCGCTGCTGTATTTCAACTTAGATCCTCCTCAAATGCTCGAAGGAATTTTGTGTACATATTACGGCTACGCGAATTTAAATTTCCAATTTGTTGTATTTGATTTAATCCATCCGGTATAGAAAATTTATTTAAAAAATGGATATTTTTTGAAATAATCCAATATCGGTGGCTCGATTTTATTTGTTCGGAAATTAAAATGGAATCTCTTGTCGCACCTAATTCTAAAAAACAAAAAATTACAATAGAATTCGTCGATGTACCATATATAGGGTGTTGCAACGATAAATGCACGTCTCAAAATTATCAAATAAAATGATTTAGAAGTTGGAGTTATAATATTTTGTCTCGTTTCGTTGATTTTCAAAAAAATTTGTAAATACATAAAAATTAAATAAAGTAAATTGTCTATGTTACATTTACATATGATTTCTCTGGCTGTTTAAATATTTAAATATTCCTAAAATCACATTTATAATTATAATATCAGTGTTTAATAAATTAATAAAGTAGCTTTAGAGAATTTAATTGTAACTTTATCGAAACTTTATAAGGAAACGAAATAAATTAAATCAAATTTTCTTTTCTATCCAGCGATTTGCAAACAACTGAACATTTGGTTCGGTCGAGGTGAACGTTGCGTTGTGTAATAACACATCACCCTGTATATTACATAAGCCTGCTATTCGCTAAATATCCTAATCGAAGATTCGATAAGGAGGCCCTTTACACCGACGATGGATACTCGAAATCACGAACACTTCGTCCAATATCCAATGATCTTTATTGCCATTCGCTCTAAAGACCATGGCGTAACAAACTGATCCTATTTGGACGCAGCATCTTCATGTAGCTTGCGTAACGTAACCCCATTTGCCCCATAAAGCAACAACTATCCAATTTCCGAGACGTTTCCAGATCAGTGGTCCGAAAGGACAATGTTACTTTACATTATATAATACCGCGATGTCTCCTCTACATTGCTTATTCATGACGAAGTGAACTGATACTGATATTTTCTTAAATTCTCCAGAGGATAGAAGTGTACTGGCTATATCCTACATATCACCTTTTTGCGTGATCGTGGAGGACACATTATTTTGATAGTAAAAACGTTTATAGTTAAATATAATTTGTTGTCTAGGTACTAACGTAACCGCAGGCGGAGCATTTAGGACCTACTTGTTTTCCCTTTTACGGAATGTTAGGAAAATCGACAGCTGTTTTAGTTTAAGGTTTATAAATGATTTGGATACATCCATTTGATGTATATTAAAAAAAAAAACATATTTTTTGACTTTTTAAACTGGCCATCTAATTAAGTTTTTACTAGTTTTATTATTTGCAAAATTCATAGAATAATTTTTTTTCAATTTCGGTTGGATGAGTGACTTCCGTTTAAACGGCGAGGAATTTTTTTTTGGTTCACGGCATAATCCAGTTACGAGCTCCATCCAAATGTAATCTGCATAACTTTTCGGGAAAGTTGCGTGTATATATACAGCATCGGCTTTGGCCCCCGAACAAGACGAAACTATTTTTAGTTGTTGCATAAGCGAAAGCAGAACCGGCAGTATATAAGGCATTGTGTTGTGTGTGTTTGTCCTCCTTTTCACGCAAACCAGAGGAGAGGAAATTCCTTTCTTGGCTCTGGGAGGATAAGAAGAGTTGAGTATACACAGTGCTTGTATTGCGGTTTTTTTTCTCGCATATTACAACTTAAAAATTTTTTTTTGTAGAGTTTAATTTATTTTCTCTATCAGATCGTCATTACATTTTTTCAAAAATATTTATATAAAAAAATATTTATAATTTTTTTAAATATTTGTGTCACGTATGTGGTATTTCTTCAAATGATTGCCCATAATTTCTTCATAAGTTAAAAAAATAATATAATAGCTCACGAAAGTATTTGTTAAACGTTTCTTTAAAAATCACAGATTTTTTTTCTGTACTTGTTTCTTTATTTGATTTTTTGATTATTTTAGTACTTTTCTTATTTAAAAATCATTTTTTGTATATTAATACAAATTTTTAATATTTTATTTGGTCGAGTTTAATTTATTTTCTCTATCAGATCTTTATTACATTTTTTCAAAATTATTTATAAATTTTTTAAATATTTGTGTGACGTATGTGGTATTTCTTCACATGACTGCCCTTAACTTCTTCATAACTTAAAAAATTAACAAAAATATATATATAATAGCTCACGAAAGTATTTTTTTAAACGTTTCTTTAAAAATCACAGATTTTTTTTCTGTACTTGTTTCTCTGTTTGATTTTTTGATTATTTTAGTACTTTTCTTATTTAAAAATCATTTTTTGTATATTAATACAAATTTTTAATATTTTATTTGGTCGAGTTTAATTTATTTTCTCTATCAGATCTTTATTACATTTTTTTAAAATTATTTATAAATTTTTTAAATATTTGTGTGACGTATGTGGTATTTCTTCACATAATTGCCCATAACTTCTTCATAACTTAAAAAATTAACAAAAATATATATATAATAGCTCACGAAGGTATTTTTTTAAACGTTTCTTTAAAAATCACCGTTTTTTAGTTTTTTCTCCATTTGATTTTTTGATTATTTCAGTACCGTTCTTATTTAAAAATGATCTGATCTTTTCGAAAACGCAGGTGAAAAAATGCAGGAGCGATTATACAGGTTAGTTTGTAAAATATATGAGAAGGGAGAAGTACCACAGGATTTTCAGCGTAGTAGAATAGTAACAATGCCGAAGAAAATAGGAGCTAATTTGTGTGAGAACTATAGGACCATTAGCCTACTATCACATGCATCGAAGATATTGTTAAAGATTATTTATAGGAGATTAGAAAATAAAGTAGAGGAAAGGCTAGGAGAAGATCAGTTTGGTTTTAGGAAAAACAGAGGGACGAGAGAGGCGATTCTAGCACTAAGAACGGTAGTAGAAAAAAGAAAGAGGGTAGGAAAGGTAACTTGCATAGCTTTTGTAGACTTAGAAAAGGCATTTGATAATGTAGATTGGGACATAATGTTTAGAATTTTAAAAGAAACGGGTATAGATTATAAGGATAGGAGAATAATTTTTAATTTATATAAACACCAAACTGCCTTAGTTAGAATTGAGGGGGAAGAAGAGGTAGCAAAAATAAGGAAGGGAGTTCGGCAGGGATGTACACTCTCACCGTTATTATTTAATCTATATATAGAAGATGCAATAAACAAAGTAAAAGAAGAGTATAATGTAGGTGTGAATGTACAGGGAGAGAAAATATATATGCTGAGATTCGCCGACGATATAGCTATATTGGAAGAAAGCGAAAAGAATTTAGAAAGGGTATTGAATGGTATGCAGGTAGTATTGACTAGGGATTTTAACATGAAAATAAATATAGGTAAAACTAAAGTGATGAGGTGTGACAAAAAGGAATGCAGTAGAAAAATGAGGATCTCAATAGGAGATAATAGAATCGAAGAAGTGTCAGATTTTTGTTATTTAGGCAGTAGAATCACAAAAGATAATCGAAGCAAAGTAGATATAAAGTGTAGGATAGCACAGGGTAGGAAGGCATTCGCAGAAAAAGAACAGATTTTAAGATCAAATATTGACATGGGTATTAGAAAAAGATTACTGAAGATATATGTTTGGAGTGTAGCACTGTACGGGTGTGAGGCGTGGACTATAGGAAAGGAAGAGAAGCGTAGATTAGAAGCACTTGAAATGTGGTGTTATAGGAGGATGATGAGGATTGGTTGGGAAGATAAAGTAACAAATGAAGCTGTACTAGAGTTAGTAGGGGAGAAGAGAAGTATCTGGAGAGTGTTACAGCGTAGGAGAGACAGATTAGTAGGGCATATCCTTAGACATGGGGGGATTATGCAATTGATCATAGAAGGTAGAGTGGAGGGAAAGAGAGGGGTAGGTAGGCCTAGATTGGAGTATGTGAGTCAGATAGTTGAAGACGTTGAGATGAATAGCTATAGGGAGATGAAGGGATTAGCTCAGGATAGATCGGCATGGCGTGCTGTTTCCAACCAATCTTTAGGATTGCGGACTCTTTAACTAACTGATCTTTTCAACGTTTTCTACTCGACCCCTTTTCAAACTTCTTCATCTCGAATAATTGATACGTTGCTTAATCTTTTGCTAAAATTGCTTTTACAAATCGTAGCGATCGCATTGTATAATACCTCGCGAAGAGGAAGAACTACGCGGAGGACAACTGAGTTTTTGGCGTAGCCAAAGAAGTGCGACGAGACAAAAGAGGGGGCGGGAGCGGGGGGTGGGTGGGTTAACCGAATTAGTTTGCTGTGCCGCCACGTATGTGGTTGTATTTGTGCGACATCGCTGTAATCGTTATTTAGCGTTTTGAATAATGCGCAAAGTTACGAGTGGTCGGCCGTTGATTCGATTTAAATTACGTGTCAAGAAGTCTTTGTCGACAACACTCTCTGCACTTTATATACGTATATAAAGTGCGAAACGTTCTTCCTCCCAGAAAGCATCCCCGAGCTACATCGTCTGGAATAGCTTAATTTCAACTGGATAAACTATTTTGCCGAAGTTTCGAAATGTACTGCACGCCATAATACAGTTCGCACAAATATCTTCAGCGTATTTGATCAGTTAATGTTTTTGATGGTCCATTCTAACGTCGATCGTGTTTTTAGTCAAAAAAAAATTCGATAAACTTAAGGCAGTGATATGCAAATTTTCGAATATTCCAACTTAAGTTTTTTTTGACGATGTGTTAGTTTTTGGCGAAACTAAAAATGTAAAAAACACAAAAAAACTTCCTCCACTCAAAATCCATCATATCCCCATTTCCAAATTTGATTTGTCGAACCGCAAGCTCCAACGTTTATTACAATTCTCATTCTTCTCGAAATACATCGCCATAACCTTTCACTGCTCGAGTTCCCGAACGCAATCGTTCGTTCGCGTACAACAATCCACACTTCTCCAGTTCCTCATGGCCATTGTACTTTATATATGCCCTTCATAATGATACCGGAATATCGCTCAACGACGCGGCAACTCATTCACCCGCTTAAGTAAGTAATTCCCCCCCAGCGGGTCTGCAGTGTCCATGGAAAATGTCCGCGAATCAACAGGACGCGTAACTTGAATTGGCTACACATTTCTGCCAAGTGTATCTTTGTGCGATGTTAATATAACAGCAGTTGGTCTTCAGTTTCGGTTAATAGCCCGGTTATATGTACTCGGTATTTTATGAATAGCAATTATGTTCTGAACATCAATTAAAAATCGCATTTGCGCTCGGATTAGCCCGGGACCTGGGTTTTGTTTGTACAAAAAAAAACTCGTTCTTCTCAGTTTCGGTGTAATATCGGCTGTGGAAGCTCTGGGAATGGTATTTCGCGGCGGCCACGCCAGTAACCTCGAATCATTTCAGTTTAATGACGAGTTCTTTGCGAGTTGTGTTGTTGTTGCGTAGAAGACGTTCCTCGCGTACAATTGTACGATTTCGGCGTTTTATAAATCAGTTTCTGTGTGAATTAGGAAATAATTAAATCGTGTCCTCCTCCGATCGTAATAAATTTGCTCAAACGCCAATTTTGGAACTGTTAAAAAATCCAATTTTTCGAAATCGAATATTTCATTTTCGGTTTGATTTAACGTGACCAAACAGTTTTTTCCTAAGGAAAATTCGTTTCTGCTACGGATATTTGGACGTACGGAATGTTCCTCAACTTGTTTTATAATTAAGAAAGTTTATGTGCAAGTATCAGATGACTTCCTCTAGTTCTTCTGCCCTTTCGAACATTTCCCAGAACATTTTTTATTAACTGTTTTTTTTTAATCGCTTCAAATAATTAATTTTATACATTTATTAAATGCTTCAATCATTTCTTGTGTATGATTTTGAATATTTTTTTTTGGTTTATAAAGACATTTATTGCAACTTTATGTTTGCTCTTCACCAAAAACTTGGTTAATCTAAACGCGTACCCAAGAAACTTTTTAAACTTTTGAATTCTCAAATTGCAACTCGTTCTTTTCTTTGTCGTTCTTCTGCTCTTGCAAAAGCACATTATACAGAGTGTTTTGATAAACCATCCTTCTAAAAAAAAAACACACAGTAATTGAACAAAATGTCCACACTAAAATCGAACTTAACTTCTTGAGTTGATATCAGTGACAGTTTAGATAATCGATAGAAGTTAGGCAGGGTTGAATTTCGAAATTATATCAGATTACTTTTGATCCCAACAACCAAACATGTTGTATGCAACTTTGGCTTTGGAAATCTTACACGTTGATTCTTTGCGCAGTAACGTCGAAGTTCTTCGGCAATTTGCCGGCATTGTGTTATATACGAAATGCAATTATATGCTCTGGCACATTTTTATTTGCTTTCTGCATTGATTCATTACAGCGACAATATATATCGCGTCGAATTCCTTCATCAATATATTGTCGTTTCACGCTGCACCGTACAGCTCTTAAAGTAACACATAAACTTGAAATATACGAATCGAAGGGTCGCGAAGAACGAAGCGAAGGTTCGTGTAGAACGAAGCGAACTGTAGCGGCCTTTTCCCAATTCGCCATTAATAGTTTTCCCTCTAAAACTCGTCCGATTTAAATTCCTATTACGGTCTGATTGTTTTATATCAACGAATTTTCGACCATAATACGACACGCTGGTACCAAACCGAAACACATACGGCCTTTCGTTATTATTTTTGTTTGCTATATGCACTCGGGCTTTTGATTATGAAAAAAACATTACAACGTTTTCGCGTGTGCATATTCCCATTTTCCGTTTTCAATCAATCATTATTTGATGCCCGTATTTTTACTCATTATTTTCCAATTCCGGACATAATATCGCTTTTCTTCGATTTTGCAAACGCTATTCATATTTAATTTTTGTACAATTTTTGTATGTATCAAAAATTTATTTATTATTATCATCCACACCGACAGTGTTTCTAAAAAAATATAAAATCAACTTCATTTCGAAAATACCCGAAATTTTTGTTCAAACGATAAATATATAGTACTGTACGAATTTACTACACGAAGAAGGAATTTTAATTAAGAAATTTAACAGAATATGTTCAAAAATTGCTAACAGTCGTTTCAAATTAAATTTATATCGATTCTTCGATCCTTTTCTACTGCCTATGGCGGGGGTTCCGCAGGGTTCAATCCTTGGCCCTTTATTATTTTTTGTCTATAGACTTTGTCTATAAACTTGTTTAGACTTTATAAAATATCCCCAACATTTTTTTTTTATGAAAAAAATTCACTCGCACTATTTCTACATTTTGACACATTTAAAGATCTTCGCTTAGATGTCAGTGCCATGTTAGGTGTTACATATTCAACTGTCATCTTATACAGAATACTGTCGCCCCGTCAACTATTATAATTTTATTATTCCGATTAATTTTAACGAGTCGCGGAAAAGTTTACATTCAGAACGGAGTTCGGTTGCCCACATCTTCGCTCCGAAAAAATCCCAATGGGATTTTTCTCAGCGCCAAAGCGCTCATTACATTTAACATTTCAATGAGAAAAAGACACGAAGTTGCCAAGGAAATGTGTACGGAATAAAGACAGTATTGCTTTTGATGAAACGTGTAGCAGCTTCTTCATTTCGGCTCTTTGGTCGTGGAAATGTGTTTTCGTTGTTGGTGCATTTTTCTACTCGTTTCTTCTTATTTTTTTGGGGGGACATTTGAATTATGTTAGTTCTGAAGAGAATACAAAAAAAATGTAATTTATAATACTTGCATATATTTTTGTGTGGATCTTTTGTTGGGCCATTACCACTCTAAAACTATGGCAATATGGTAAATCATGACAATATGGTAAATGTGGCAATATGGTAAATATGGCAATATTGTAAATACGACAATATTGTAAATGTGGCAATATGGTAAACATGGCAATGTGGTATATATGGAAATATGGTAAATATGGCAATATTGTAAATATGGCAATATGGTAAACGTGGCAATATGGTAAATATGGCAATATGGTAAATGTGGCAATATGGTAGAGATGGCAATATGGTAAATATGGAAATATGGTAAATATGGCAATGTGGTATATATGGCAATATGGTAAATATGGCAATATTGTAAATATGGCAATATGGTAAACGTGGCAATATGGTAAATATGGCAATATGGTAAATATGGCAATGTGGTATATATGGCAATATGGTAAATATGGCAATATTGTAAATATGGCAATATGGTAAACGTGGCAATATGGTAAATATGGCAATATGGCAAATGTGACAATATGGTAGATATGGCAATATGGTAAATATGGAAATATGGTAAATATGGCAATATGGTAAACGTGGCAATATGGTAAACGTGGCAATATGGTAAATATGGCAATCTGGTAAATCATGACAACACTGCAAGACTCAAGATGCGCAAGAAGAATTCGAAAAACCATTATTTTAATTATAATTGTTAACATAAACAGTTTTTCTTAAAATCCGTATATATGTGGTTTCTAACACGAGCTTAGCTCGAGTTTAGCGTTAAAAAAAGGAACTGTTAGCGCATTCTTTTAAATTTCCCGAGTTTACTAGCTGGAGGATCTTCGAAGCTTACACCGCGCGCAAACTAATTGTGAGTGAGCATCCGCCAAGTCCCGACGCCATGTAGTAGATTTCCATTTTAACTCATTCTACCCCAAAAAAAAAAAGAAAAACTGCTGCAAGCGGATTTAAAAATGGTGTCCCTAATAAATTACTCCCGATGGGTAGCCAACGGCAGCCAGTCCTTTGTTAAAGTGTTTTCAAAAGGAATTGAAGTAGTCGTTGTGAAAAGGCGACAAATAAATTTTTAGGAATGTTTCAAATTGGGCACAGTTAAATTATTAAGGGTTTTTGTTGTCTTGACAAATTTATTTTCCGTTTTTAGCTAGTCGCTTTTATTCGTAATTTCATAAACGTCATTTTCGTGCATAGAAAATCCTTAAAGTGACAAATATCCTCCTCTTTAAAAAATATTTGTTCGTTCATTTGCGATTTAATAAATTTATTAATAAAAAGTGTCTTCCGAAATCGTTTCTTGCGGATTGTTTTACCATACCATAACGACGCTTGCCTATATTTTCCTCGCAGGAATATTCTGCAAAATATACCATTCGGCTGACCAAAAAAAAAAAAAATTCAACACCAGTTCCATATATCGTTGTAATATAAATCCGTGCCAGAGTTAAAGAGTCAATTTCCGCGCGTTATTTTTTTTATTCTTCGCAATATGTTAACCGCAAGACAAACATCAGTACCTGCTAAAAAATATCTCGTTCGCTGCAATTGTCATTATTGAATTAGCCGTAAAAGGATCGGGAATTTAATTAAAAAAAACATTAGATCGAGCAAAAAATTGAATATCGAACTGAGCGATTTCCGATTTGTGCGGATCGAAAATGATCGTTTATTGCCGTTTTCCCGAAATGTTTGGCTTGTTGCGTAAGTGGCCGAATGTATAGGAAGCGCAGGCTGTAATAAGTCGCCGAAAAAGTGTGAAAATGTTGGTCGTTCCGCTGCTCCTGCGTCATAAATACGATTCCCGAGGACAATTCGCAATATATATGCGGCTAACTGGACCACTAGTGCGATATTCTTCTAGGCATATGTACAACGAATTTCCGCCACTGGAATAACCATCCGAAACTATTCCCAACCAAAAAACTGGACCAAAAATCGCCCGCTTCGAAATCACCGTCGCGATGTTGGGATCGTATGTTCGCGTCAGTGCCAGAATGGTTGACTTGTAGTTGGTACAAGGATTTCCGCGTTGTTTCGTTTTGGTGAATATTCCAACAGGATATAAAATTATATTCAGTTTGTCTCGTACATGTGAAATAATTGAAAAATATAACGTATGTTGTCAGCGTATATATTTTTTACAACAAATTTTCATTAGAAATATCAAAGATTGAAGAAACAAAGAAACAGAAATTCACAGAACAAGAATACATTTTTAAATCTAACATTTATGAAAATACTATTAAAGGTATATGTTTGTACGGTTGTGAGGTGATAGGATAATAGAACGATGAAATCTGGTGCTATATAGAACACTAAAGAATGTGCATTGATGGGTTGTTTGTGGCAAGATGACCCTTTGGACAGGGGATATATTTTCGTGTTTTGTAAATAAATCGCGCGCTGAAACTCGGGAATGAAACGCGCAACATAATGGGGATTTTGTTTTGGCAGTAAGGATATCCGAATGAAATTTCGTCCTATCAACGTTCCCCGAGATAATTTATCGACACCGAAATGTGTTTTCCACTTTTATACGTCAAAGCCGTGAATATTTATGTCAAGGAGCCACTCCTACCATTTCCACATATTCTATCGCCATATAATATTGTATACTACTAAGGGTGGCCAAAATATCACCGTCCGCAATACGTTCTTTCTATTATATAAAATAAACGCGAAAAAAGCTGTGTGGGTGCGGCTTAAGAATACACCTACTGGTTTGAGTCCTCACCACTCAGGTAAAAGTCCTGATAAAGTCCAAATTTGACGACTAATATCCTGTTCCCCCTATAAAACTAACAGTCCTAACCTCACAGGAATATTTTCCAAAATGTATGGTTTTAGAAAAACAAAGAAAAAACACTCTGTATAATGTGTTTCGAAGTTGCCGTCTCGCAATTATATTTATAGTTTCTTTCGGAGCTGATATGTAGTATTGTTTTCGTAGCATAGATGGCGCTGTTTGTAAGATCAAACTCGACTACACACTGTACGTAGTAAATCCTGTTGTATCCTTTGCCCCCTTTTACGTATAAAAGTGCCCGAAGAGCCGCTTCGGGCTTCCTGTACCTCCCAAGAACACTATCCCGAATAGATACAAAATACTGAACCAGTGCTGGTGACGTAAACTCGGTATTTTATTGCCAGAATACACTTTGAGCCGCGATTGTTTTTCTATAATACATTTTAACACTTAACAACAATTAAATAAATCTTAGTATGTAAGCATAAGATAGTGCAATATTTGTCATTTAGAAATTAGAGTTGAATTTTTTGTTTGTTTAAGTTTGTACTTGAGGTATCCTGTATAGAATATTTTGCAAATGGGCAATATTTTGCAATTTTCCCAAAGATGCTTCAATTAAAAACAACATTTTGTGCAAAAATAAACGTAACAAACAAAACTGTTGTCGATGTGACAAATGTTGACAATTATCGATTTTTTTTTAGCCATGGCTTGTCTTATAATAGTATTATTCAATTGTTCGGTAAATTAAAAAAATTGAACAGCGATTTTTTTTGCAAATTCAAATTGAAAATGTGCAAATAATGCTACAATTAAAAATAAGATATTCCATCCATTTTGTGCAAAAATAAACGTAACAAACAAAACTGTTGTCGATGTGACAAATGTTGACAATTATTGATTTTTTTTTTAGCCATGGCTTGTCATATAATAATATTATTCAATTGTTCGGTAAATTAAAAAAATTGAACGACGATTTTTTTATGCAAATTCAAATTGAAAATGTGCAAATAATGCTACAATTAAAAATAAAATATCCATCCATTTTGTGCAAAAATAAACGTAACAAACAAAACTGTTGTCGATGTGACAAATGTTGACAATTATTGATTTTTTTTTGTTTTAGTCATGGCTTGTCTTATAATAATATTATTCAATTGTTCAGAAATTTGATGGAATAGAAAAAATTGAACGGCGATTTTTTTTTGCAAATTCAAATTGAAAATGTGCAAATAATGCTACAATTAAAAATAAAATATCCATCCATTTTGTGCAAAAATAAACGTAACAAACAAAACTGTTGCCAATGTGACAAATGTTGACAATTATTGAATTTTTGTTTGTTTTAGTCATGGCTTGTCTTATAATAATATTATTCAATTGTTCAGAAATTTGATGAAATAAAAAAAATTGAACGGCGATTTTGTTGCAAATTCAAATTGAAAATGTGCAAATAATGCTACAATTAAAAATATGATATCCATCCATTTTGTGCAAAAATAAACGTAACAAACAAAACTGTTGCCAATGTGACAAATGTTGACAATTATTGAATTTTTGTTTGTTTTAGTCATGGCTTGTCTTATAATAATATTATTCAATTCTTCAGAAATGGGCTGAAATAAAAAAATTAATTGAACGGCGATTTTTTTTGCAAATTCAAATTGAAAATGTGCAAATAATGCTACAATTAAAAATAAGATATCCATCCATTTTGTGCAAAAATAAACGTAACAAACAAAACTGTTGTCGATGTGACAAATGTTGACAATTATTGAATTTTTGTTTGTTTTAGTCATGGCTTGTCTTATAATAATATTATTCAATTGTTCAGAAATTTGATGGAATAGAAAAAAATTGAACGGCTATTTTTTTTGCAAATTCAAATTGAAAATGTGCAAATAATGCTACAATTAAAATTAAGATATCCATCCATTTTGTGCAAAAATAAACGTAACAAACAAAACTGTTGCCAATGTGACAAATGTTGACAATTATTGAATTTTTGTTTGTTTTAGTCATGGCTTGTCTTATAATAATATTATTCAATTGTTCAGAAATGGGCTGAAATAAAAAAATAATCGAACGGCGATTTTTTTGCAAATTCAAATTGAAAATGTGCAAATAATGCTACAATTAAAAATAAGATATCCATCCATTTTGTGCAAAAATAAACGTAACAAACAAAACTGTTGCCAATGTGACAAATGTTGACAATTATTGAATTTTTGTTTGTTTTAGTCATGGCTTGTCTTATAATAATATTATTCAATTGTTCAGAAATTTGATGAAATAGAAAAAATTGAACGGCGATTTTTTTGCAAATTCAAATTGAAAATGTGCAAATAATGCTACAATTAAAAATATGATATCCATCCATTTTGTGCAAAAATAAACGTAACAAACAAAACTGTTGCCAATGTGACAAATGTTGACAATTATTGAATTTTTGTTTGTTTTAGTCATGGCTTGTCTTATAATAATATTATTCAATTCTTCAGAAATGGGCTGAAATAAAAAAATTAATTGAACGGCGATTTTTTTTGCAAATTCAAATTGAAAATGTGCAAATAATGCTACAATTAAAAATAAGATATCCATCCATTTTGTGCAAAAATAAACGTAACAAACAAAACTGTTGTCGATGTGACAAATGTTGACAATTATTGAATTTTTGTTTGTTTTAGTCATGGCTTGTCTTATAATAATATTATTCAATTGTTCAGAAATTTGATGGAATAGAAAAAAATTGAACGGCTATTTTTTTTGCAAATTCAAATTGAAAATGTGCAAATAATGCTACAATTAAAATTAAGATATCCATCCATTTTGTGCAAAAATAAACGTTACAAACAAAACTGTTGCCAATGTGACAAATGTTGACAATTATTGATTTTTTGTTTGTTTTAGTCATGGCTTGTCTTATAATAATATTATTCAATTCTTCAGAAATGGGCTGAAATAAAAAAATAATTGAACGGCGATTTTTTTTGCAAATTCAAATTGAAAATGTGCAAATAATGCTACAATTAAAAATAAAATATCCATCCATTTTGTGCAAAAATAAACGTAACAAACAAAACTGTTGCCAATGTGACAAATGTTGACAATTATTGATTTTTTGTTTGTTTTAGTCATGGCTTGTCTTATAATAATATTATTCAATTGTTCAGAAATTTGATGAAATAAAAAAAATTGAACGGCGATTTTGTTGCAAATTCAAATTGAAAATGTGCAAATAATGCTACAATTAAAAATATGATATCCATCCATTTTGTGCAAAAATAAACGTAACAAACAAAACTGTTGCCAATGTGACAAATGTTGACAATTATTGAATTTTTGTTTGTTTTAGTCATGGCTTGTCTTATAATAATATTATTCAATTCTTCAGAAATGGGCTGAAATAAAAAAATTAATTGAACGGCGATTTTTTTTGCAAATTCAAATTGAAAATGTGCAAATAATGCTACAATTAAAAATAAGATATCCATCCATTTTGTGCAAAAATAAACGTAACAAACAAAACTGTTGTCGATGTGACAAATGTTGACAATTATTGAATTTTTGTTTGTTTTAGTCATGGCTTGTCTTATAATAATATTATTCAATTGTTCAGAAATTTGATGGAATAGAAAAAAATTGAACGGCTATTTTTTTTGCAAATTCAAATTGAAAATGTGCAAATAATGCTACAATTAAAATTAAGATATCCATCCATTTTGTGCAAAAATAAACGTAACAAACAAAACTGTTGCCAATGTGACAAATGTTGACAATTATTGAATTTTTGTTTGTTTTAGTCATGGCTTGTCTTATAATAATATTATTCAATTGTTCAGAAATGGGCTGAAATAAAAAAATAATCGAACGGCGATTTTTTTGCAAATTCAAATTGAAAATGTGCAAATAATGCTACAATTAAAAATAAGATATCCATCCATTTTGTGCAAAAATAAACGTAACAAACAAAACTGTTGCCAATGTGACAAATGTTGACAATTATTGAATTTTTGTTTGTTTTAGTCATGGCTTGTCTTATAATAATATTATTCAATTGTTCAGAAATTTGATGAAATAAAAAAAATTGAACGGCGATTTTTTTGCAAATTCAAATTGAAAATGTGCAAATAATGCTACAATTAAAAATATGATATCCATCCATTTTGTGCAAAAATAAACGTAACAAACAAAACTGTTGCCAATGTGACAAATGTTGACAATTATTGAATTTTTGTTTGTTTTAGTCATGGCTTGTCTTATAATAATATTATTCAATTCTTCAGAAATGGGCTGAAATAAAAAAATTAATTGAACGGCGATTTTTTTTGCAAATTCAAATTGAAAATGTGCAAATAATGCTACAATTAAAAATATGATATCCATCCATTTTGTGCAAAAATAAACGTAACAAACAAAACTGTTGCCAATGTGACAAATGTTGACAATTATTGAATTTTTGTTTGTTTTAGTCATGGCTTGTCTCATAATAATATTATTCAATTCTTCAGAAATGGGCTGAAATAAAAAAATTAATTGAACGGCGATTTTTTTTGCAAATTCAAATTGAAAATGTGCAAATAATGCTACAATTAAAAATAAGATATCCATCCATTTTGTGCAAAAATAAACGTTACAAACAAAACTGTTGCCAATGTGACAAATGTTGCATAAAAAAAATTGAAGGGCGATTTTTTTTGAAAATTCAAACTGAAATTTGTTTTCGGTGTTTTATTATAAAGTAAAAATATATTTTCTAATGAAAA
This sequence comes from Leptodirus hochenwartii, assembly GCA_947310635.1. NCBI lineage: Eukaryota > Metazoa > Arthropoda > Insecta > Coleoptera > Leiodidae > Leptodirus > Leptodirus hochenwartii. Next base: position 4,556,328 of record OX371185.1, on the reverse strand, counting down.
GTTTGCCGATAAAGCATCCTGCATATAGATACATTTTTCTTGTAAATTGCCGTAGAGATTTTTACGACATATTCGCGTACGAAAAAAAACAAACTTGTAACCCATTCAAAACTTATTATGTGTTTTTCCGGTGGTCCGTAGAGTGGCGCGCGCGTCGGTATATTTGCTCCAGAAATTATGCGGAGATAAGCAAACTTTCCACTGCATGGAAAAAAAAAGTTGTTCGTATAGGATCCGTTGAGAAATGACGCAAAGCCGGTAGAAGTGAACATTCAGGGTTTCTAGGGTGAAAAAAAAAACGGGTCGTCCTGGCTCCTCAGGGAGATTATTCCATGAATTTGGACAAAAAATTGAATGACACTATGGGCCAATTAAAACGTTGTAATAATAGTTAATAATTCCACTGAAGTGGCAGAAATCTCTGAATAAGCTACAGAAATGATATTCTATATCCCAGTCCTTTTGGTTTCGACTTTTTAGTACTTCGCTATAGATGAGTGTACAATATATGCAACCAGTCAGTCATATATTGCTGTTTAAATTGTACATACAGCTGATGGACAGAACGGTACTTGAGATGATTTATGTTTTATTTTATTTATTTTTTACTATTGAATGGTGAATTTATTATCGACGAACCAACGAGTGTTATAAGAAATATATATATTTTAAAATAATACATCGTGATTCCGCAAATTTTACACATTTGTAATGATTTGACTATTTTAAGAAAATTCTTCAATTTTGAATTTTTTTGAAAACGGATTTAAATATCCTGTACAATAAAATTCCAAACGAAAAGAACTAGGACACACTATGACACTGTAAGGCAGATTTAAAATATTTTTATCAATTGAAAAAACGGGAAAAAAGCCTCTTAAATGATTTTCTGATTTTCCATATTATAAAAAAAATAAAATTATAAAATTTTAAAAGATTCTCTTGCATATATTCGTGTAGAAATTTAAAAATATTTTATTCACTTTCGTCAAATAAATTACTTTTTTTTAATTCCCGCCAATTTTGCTTAGTTTTCCTATTCAAATCGGCCATTTAAATCATGAATTATATAAAAAAAAAAAGAAATATGTTATTCTACGAAAGGACGGACATTTTTATATGATATAATAAAACTGTCTCTTATATGCCAGCATTTTTTTTTATATCCCCCCGTCTTATATACGGATAATAAATTTAATGACATGTTAAAAACGGTTTTATTGTTTGGAATAGTCTTCTATCTATTAATCTCTCCTAAAATATCTTTATATCCCAACCAAACGTTCTATACATACGTAAATATATACGTACGTATCTTCCTTGTGCCACCACCTTCTATAACCAATTAAATAATTCGTGTATAATCATTTTTTCCACACTAAACAAACATCCATTTTTTCTATATATATATTTGTATCGACCCACTCAATCTCACATCATTTAAATTCGATTACGGTATGACCTACGCGAATGGCAACTATGCTATATGGCAACACTGTGTGTATGTACAGTAATAGGATTCAATAAATCAGATGTCGTGGCGGTTTAAATGGATTACTTCAGAGTTGTTCGTAGCACAGTTTCCTATAAACATGTATGTTTGCCAGGGCCAGGAATTATGGGCCAAGTTTCCGATTATGAGCGACCCTCAGGTAAATACGCTCCTGCAGGACTGCGGACACAATTCGCAATTTATCAGCGCTCGCTCCAAATATAGGGTAAAGCACACATGCGCATTTTTATCATTGTATAAAATATCACCCAAAAATCGTAATTACACAAAACATTTATTAGCTGGATGCGCATTTCGGTGGCTATACCACCATCTTCAATAGCACAATTAAGATACCTGTCTGTCACTCACCAGTCTGCTTTTAACCATTTTTAAAATTGTTTTTAATTTTATGTTACATTTTTATGTTTTTTTTTTTTAAACAAATCTTGAGCCATCTATTAAGAAGGAAAAATTAATGGCGAAAAACGTTTATATATCAAAGTTTATCTCTTCGAGTTTAAATATCTACTTAACGCTTCGCTCGGAATTTATGTAAGCCATTAAAAAAAAATTAAACAAAAGAATCTTCGACAAGTTTATTAATTTTACTTGGTAATATGGAAATATCAATTTTAATATGCAGCGATAAATTTATCTGTCTAATAAATGCACTGCAAATCTGCAATCTTCAGTAGCTATACATATTTATGCCAGAATTTAGAAAATAGGCAGTCCAAACTTCACTTAAGATTCTGCAATTTTTTTTTTTTGATATCGCCTTAATTAGGGATCAAAATCAATTAAAATTATAACCATTTTTAATGATTTTAATCGATAAGTAATAGATTTTTTATACGCAGCTTAAGAAATGCAAAATACTTTTACTTGTTAAATTTTTTTTTTATTAAAAATAATTTTTTTGACTCGCTGGGTCAAGAATTCATCTTTCCATCAAGAATCAAGATTTTTTTACATCGTATTGATGAATAGGGATAAAAAAAAAAGTTAATTGTTACAATTTTAATGATTTTATTCAAAAAGTAATAGATTTTTTATACGCAGCTTATGCTTATGCTTATTTCATGAACAGTGAGCAAAAAAAATTTTTTTTTTACTCCCTGCTCAAGAAGAAAATTCATCTTTTGTTTTTCCTTGATCAGCGATCCCAAAAAAAATTTTTTGTTACTTCCTGCTCAAGAATAAAATTCATCTTTTGTTTTTCCTTGATCAGCGACCCAAAAAAAAATTGTTTTTGACTCCTTGCTTAAGAATAAAATTCACCTTTTGTTTTTCCTTGATCAGCGAGCCAAAAAAAAATTTTGTTTGACTTGCTGCTCAAGAAAAAAATTCATCTTTTGTTTTTCTTTGATCAGCGAGTCCAAAAACAATTTTTTTGACTGCCTGCGCAAGAATTAAATTCACCTTTTGTTTTTCCTTGATCAGCGAGCCAAAAAAAAATTTTTTTTGACTCGCTGCTCATGAAAAAAATTCATCTTTTGTTTTTCCTTGATCAGCGACTCCAAAAAATTTTTTTTTGACTCCCTGCGCAAGAATAAAATTCACATTTTGTTTTTCCTTGATCAGCGAGCGAAAATATATTTTTTTTTGACTCGCTGCTCAAGAAAAAAATTCATCTTTTGTTTTTCCTTGAAGGCGAGCGAAAAAAATTTTTAGTTTTAACTCGCTGCTCAAGAAAAAAATTCATCTTTTGTTTTTCCTTGATCAGCGACTCCAAAAAATTTTTTTTTGACTCCCTGCGCAAGAATAAAATTCACATTTTGTTTTTCCTTGATCAGCGAGCGAAAAAATATTTTTTTTTGACTCGCTGCTCAAGAAAAAAATTCATCTTTTGTTTTTCCTTGATCAGCGAGCGAAAAAAATTTTTAGTTTTAACTCGCTGCTCAAGAAAAAAATTCATCTTTTGTTTTTCATTGATCAGCGAGCCAAAAAAAAATTTCATTTGACTCCATGCTCAGGAAAAAAATCATCTTTTGTTTTTCCGAGATCAGCGAGCCAAAAAAATTTTTTTTTGACTCGCTGATCAAGAAATTTTCCTTAGTAGCTTAGTGTATATTATTTTTACACTTTAGCTATTTGAAAATAGTCTATAAATATAAAATATAAGATGCTTCAAAAAAATTTCAAACACAAAAATGAAATTATTCCGCATATCGCCGAATTAAACAAAAATCATTTAAAAAGTAGATGTGTATTTTGGAAACGATGCCTCCATCATCAATAGCACATGTAATTCTAGCTGTTAAATGCTTTATATAATTATACTAAGTTTTACAAATGAAAGGTCTAGCAAAAAGAGGTCGCTCTGTGAGGTCCTGCTGTATAATTCTTCGCTAGAACGTAGCATTGTATAACAAAAAACACTCATGCCGTATGGCGGTATAATTTATGAAATTATCATTCTAATTGGCTCAAATAAAATTTATCTACATAATCAGCTGGCGCTCGCTGAAATTGCGTTCTCTTTGCTTCATCCTTGTCCCTCTAACGCGTCAATGAAGCAACAGCGAGTATATCTTTCTTAATCAGAGCACAGGACGTTGTTATGAGAGGATCGTAAACAGATCCTATACATTTTCAACCCTCTATCCACGCTTATTAAAGTAATACATCTGCGGCAAAGTGCATGAAAACGACTACTTCGTTTTTTTCAATTTTGATGCCATATAAAGTGAAATTAAATTAAAAAAAAAATTGATTACTGGTTGGTCTAAATGTACAATATAAATGAACCTGAATTAATTTTTAATTAATGAATAAATCGTGGTATTTTTTAAATTTAAATTACTTCGCCGAACAATAGCTACAAAATAACAATTAATGTTTATGACAAAATTACACGCTGATATAATAATTTAGCATCATTTATATTATTACCTCACCGAAGAACATGTTTAAATTTTCCACTCAACACAAAGCAACAGAACAGTATCTGTATCAACGAACATCCAGAGCGTAATATAAACACACAATATAGTAGTTTGGGCAAGTTAGTCCATAGTTAATTGTGTTGTTATCTTCGTCATAATTCTCGCGTTTATCTGAGGACACACTGTATATTGTACTGTGGAAGGTAGACAATATTAAATGTATGTTTTTGGTTTACACATGTATGATGATTTTAATCGGAGGGAGCTATCAAAAAGTTTTTTTTTATATTTTTTTGTTGTTGCAAAAAATCTACTTGCTAAATGTTTTATTTGCAATTTTTGCTTTTCCAGTGGTTTTAATTTAGTTTAGACTAAATGTTTGGATCTTTAAAGCTATTTCGTTGTAAGGGAAGATTGTCTTTATCAGCGTATATTATACAGGGGTATTATATGAACTGCAAAAGGTACTCCGGCAGGGATATTATAGCATCTGTATTATTTCGGTTCTACTAAATATTGCCGTATTTACACGATAGGGGTTGAATATACAATATTTCGTATTCGCGTGAATTTTCTACGACTCTTTTTGTACAAAATTTCTAAAGAATTTTTTTAACTGATAGATTTGAACAATTATTGATTTGTACGGAACTTAATTTTGGCCAAAGAATTTTTCAATTTCCTTGCACGTTGCTAACGCAAAATTTCAAAAGAGTTTTTTTGTCAAACTGGTAGATTTTGACAATTATTGAATTTGTACGAAACTCAATTTTGGCCAAAGAATTTTTCAATTTCTTTGCATGTTGCTAACGCAAAATTTCAAAAGAGTTTTTTTGTCAAACTGGTAGATTTTGACAATTATTGAATTTGTACGAAACTCAATTTTGGCCAAAGAATTTTTCAATTTCTTTGCACGTTGCTAACGCAAAATTTCAAAAGAGTTTTTTTTTGTCAAACTGGTAGATTTTGACAATTATTGAATTTGTACGAAACTCAATTTTGGCCAAAGAATTTTTCAATTTCTTTGCACGTTGCTAACGCAAAATTCCAAAAGAGAATTTTTTTTTGTCAAACTGGTAGATTTTGACAATTATTGAATTTGTACGAAACTCAATTTTGGCCAACGAATTTTTCAATTTCCTTGCACGTTGCTAACGCAAAATTCCAAAAGAGTTTTTTTGTCAAACTGGTAGATTTTGACAATTATTGAATTTGTACGAAACTCAATTTTGGCCAAAGAATTTTTCAATTTCTTTGCACGTTGCTAACGCAAAATTTCAAAAGAGTTTTTTTTTGTCAAACTGGTAGATTTTGACAATTATTGAATTTGTACGAAACTCAATTTTGGCCAAAGAATTTTTCAATTTCTTTGCACGTTGCTAACGCAAAATTTCAAAAGAGTTTTTTTGTCAAACTGGTAGATTTTGACAATTATTGAATTTGTACGAAACTCAATTTTGGCCAAAGAATTTTTCAATTTCTTTGCACGTTGCTAACGCAAAATTTCAAAAGAGTTTTTTTGTCAAACTGGTAGATTTTGACAATTATTGAATTTGTACGAAACTCAATTTTGGCCAAAGAATTTTTCAATTTCTTTGCACGTTGCTAACGCAAAATTTCAAAAGAGTTTTTTTGTCAAACTGGTAGATTTTGACAATTATTGAATTTGTACGAAACTCAATTTTGGCCAAAGAATTTTTCAATTTCTTTGCACGTTGCTAACGCAAAATTTCAAAAGAGTTTTTTTGTCAAACTGGTAGATTTTGACAATTATTGAATTTGTACGAAACTCAATTTTGGCCAAAGAATTTTTCAATTTCTTTGCACGTTGCTAACGCAAAATTTCAAAAGAGTTTTTTTGTCAAACTGGTAGATTTTGACAATTATTGAATTTGTACGAAACTCAATTTTGGCCAAAGAATTTTTCAATTTCTTTGCACGTTGCTAACGCAAAATTTCAAAAGAGTTTTTTTGTCAAACTGGTAGATTTTGACAATTATTGAATTTGTACGAAACTCAATTTTGGCCAAAGAATTTTTCAATTTCTTTGCACGTTGCTAACGCAAAATTTCAAAAGAGTTTTTTTGTCAAACTGGTAGATTTTGACAATTATTGAATTTGTACGAAACTCAATTTTGGCCAAAGAATTTTTCAATTTCTTTGCACGTTGCTAACGCAAAATTTCAAAAGAGTTTTTTTGTCAAACTGGTAGATTTTGACAATTATTGAATTTGTACGAAACTCAATTTTGGCCAAAGAATTTTTCAATTTCTTTGCACGTTGCTAACGCAAAATTTCAAAAGAGTTTTTTTGTCAAACTGGTAGATTTTGACAATTATTGAATTTGTACGAAACTCAATTTTGGCCAAAGAATTTTTCAATTTCTTTGCACGTTGCTAACGCAAAATTTCAAAAGAGTTTTTTTGTCAAACTGGTAGATTTTGACAATTATTGAATTTGTACGAAACTCAATTTTGGCCAAAGAATTTTTCAATTTCTTTGCACGTTGCTAACGCAAAATTTCAAAAGAGTTTTTTTGTCAAACTGGTAGATTTTGACAATTATTGAATTTGTACGAAACTCAATTTTGGCCAAAGAATTTTTCAATTTCTTTGCACGTTGCTAACGCAAAATTTCAAAAGAGTTTTTTTGTCAAACTGGTAGATTTTGACAATTATTGAATTTGTACGAAACTCAATTTTGGCCAAAGAATTTTTCAATTTCTTTGCACGTTGCTAACGCAAAATTTCAAAAGAGTTTTTTTGTCAAACTGGTAGATTTTGACAATTATTGAATTTGTACGAAACTCAATTTTGGCCAAAGAATTTTTCAATTTCTTTGCACGTTGCTAACGCAAAATTTCAAAAGAGTTTTTTTGTCAAACTGGTAGATTTTGACAATTATTGAATTTGTACGAAACTCAATTTTGGCCAAAGAATTTTTCAATTTCTTTGCACGTTGCTAACGCAAAATTTCAAAAGAGTTTTTTTGTCAAACTGGTAGATTTTGACAATTATTGAATTTGTACGAAACTCAATTTTTGCCAAAGAATTTTTCAATTTCTTTGCACGTTGCTAACGCAAAATTTCAAAAGAGTTTTTTTGTCAAACTGGTAGATTTTGACAATTATTGAATTTGTACGAAACTCAATTTTGGCCAAAGAATTTTTCAATTTCTTTGCACGTTGCTAACGCAAAATTTCAAAAGAGTTTTTTTGTCAAACTGGTAGATTTTGACAATTATTGAATTTGTACGAAACTCAATTTTGGCCAAAGAATTTTTCAATTTCTTTGCACGTTGCTAACGCAAAATTTCAAAAGAGTTTTTTTTTGTCAAACTGGTAGATTTTGACAATTATTGAATTTGTACGAAACTCAATTTTGGCCAAAGAATTTTTCAATTTCTTTGCACGTTGTTGGTAATGTTAAAGAAACGATATTAAAAAGTTATGTTTATATTAAAAAATAAAAAGAAAAGGCGAAAATTCGTCGGAAATTTAGAAATTAATTAAAAATATTTAAAAAATGGTTTAGATGGTTTAAAAAATCCAAAATAAGAATCTACAAAAATTTTCCGATGAGGAAGCTTTACTATTATAAGAAATCGCTTTTGTAATTGGACTCGTGTCAACATTTTACGTATTTTTTTTTGCAAAAAAAAAATTAGCCTGATGCATCAAATTTTAATAATTTGTTACAAAAAAAATTTTTTTTTGATGTATTTTGGTTTGTTTTTTGATGAGGTCACTCCTTTTAACATTCTCTTGCATTTTTCCGCTTTTTATTATAAATCAAAGAATTTTTCGTACACAGTTCGAAATTACCACATAGCGACGCAAATACGTAGAACACAAACACATTTTTTTTAGAAATTTGACAAAAAAATAATTTCAATAATTCATTTACAGTGCCAGATAATTTTTTTTATTCAATTTTTCAAATTTTTCATTCAACAAAACGGCACGGTTGGAAATCTCATTTTTGCGTATAGAAAATTGTATGTTTACTTTAATAAAAAAAAAAAATTGTTGGCGGGGGCGCTTATCTATGTCAATTAATTCGCGATGAGTTTGTCTGCCCTCGGGGCAAGCAGGCAAAAAAAGAACCGAAGCAATTAAATGTCAATTAGATTATCCTGTTTTTATCCATGCTTGGGCTAATATTTATCGGCTAAATCTACCAGCTGAAATCGCTAGTTCGTTTTGGACGTAGCTGAAGAGATGAATGAGGAGTTGAAAAAAAACCGAAGTCGTTTTTTTTCTTTTTCCTCAGACGTTTTTCAAAGAGTTTTTCAAACAGTCAAAAATATTAGCAAAGTTATTTTTTGTATCGTGAAAAATTATTTATTTATTTTGGATTTTTATTGTAATATTGCATTTGCTTATTCTAAAAACAAACTTCAATTTTTTTTTATTATTAAATTTTATCTTTTATTTGTTTAAAAAAAGTTTTATATGTTAAATTTGAATTATTTTAAGCTCCCTTAATTATTTTGCGAAAATGGAATATAACAATTCAAATCTACATATTTTAGACTATGGACTATATTATAGCTTCAGTTTTTTAATTTTTTTATTTTAAATTTGGATTGTTTTTGGAATTTGCCTTAATTTAAAATTTTGTATATAAATATAAATTTCCACCCTGTATATAAACGCTAAGAAATATATTTTATATTATACTATACTAGTCGATTTATATATACAGGTTTGCGCATAATTACCACACAAAGTTAATATTTATTTAAATAATAATTAAAAAATTTCGGTATGGGTATTTATTTTTACTGTTTTTAAAATTTGCTTCATTTGTCTTACAAAATTTTACAAATTTTTTGCTCAAATATATCCGAACATTGTTCGCTAACGACTTATAGATGAAAAATCGCCTATATATACTCGAATTTTTTTTAGATATTAGTTCGTTTAAAAATATTTTTGTTTAAAATTTGGTCAACAATTATTTTCTATATTTATGCGGAACATTCGTTACACACCCTGTACATTGCCACCATATCGACACTTTTCAAAAAAATTCTAAATCGTTTTTTAATGCAACTCTCGTTGATTTATGTTCGACTTTATCGCTATCCAAACTTCCACATTGACGTTCCTCCTCTTGCATTTAAATAAATTCATTCGAAGGATGTAGAAAAAATGCACAATACTTTCTTTGCCAACTTCACTAGTCCCCCAAATCAGCAGACACGTCATTATAAAAAAAAAAAAAGCAAGCTCTACAAAACACCACTAAAAAAGAAAATCTCATTTAAATTTATTGACACGTCCAATTATTAAAAAGCCATTTTTGAGAGTTTTTCAACATCATCGATCCATAATATGGTGATTATGTTGATTTCTGCATGGAAATTCATGTCCGGACCTTGGTGGTTGCCCTGAGGGAACCTTATATATTCACACGTACGTCCCGGGTTCTTGTTTTGGGCGCCTCCGCCGAATACAATTCATATCTGATTCCCTGCGAGTTCTTTCCGCGAGTATGGCAGAAAAATTGCCCATTACAAAAGTATGAAATATGGCCAGCAGGCCTTAAAAATACCATCCATACTATTGTTATTCTGTTGGCTATACTGCCAGATGATTTATTTTATATGGAAAATAGTTGGAGTTTTCTATATATATATAAAATTGAATTTTTGATGTGCCATTAATTTTTAGCAATTGATGTCTAGTTTATGGGTGCTCAATTTTTTTTTTTTATAGAATATATATAAAATGATTATTTATTGGTACTCCGTTTTCGGAATTTTTAAGATAATTTGTCGAAATTATTAAAGAATTTTTTTTTTAAATTCTTTAGAAATTCACAAGCTTGCAATTTCGCTCGTTACGAAATTTGAATTATTTTTATCCCCATCAGTTTTTGTTTTACTTTGAGACAATTATTTTTTTTACTTTGATTATATATATATATATTTTTAATAAAAATTTGACGATATTTTTAGAAAAATTCTATAAAAAATCAAGTGAATTCTTAAAGAAGATATATTTTTTTAAACTCGACAAGCTAAAGACTTATTTTTTAAGCTAATTATATAATTAAAAAAAATTATTACATCAGTTTAAAAATTCTCTCATAATTGAATTATTTATGAAAAAATTATCTGACTAATGAAAATTTGACTTATTTTATCCCTATCGATTTTAGTTTTAGTTTGAGACAATTACATTTTTTTACTTTGATTATATATATTTTTTTTTTATAAAAATTTGACGATATTTTTAGAAAAATTCTATAAAAAATCAAGTGAATTCTTAAAGAAGATATTTTTTTTAAACTCGACAAGCTAAAGACTTATTTTTTTAAGCAAATTATATAATAAAAAAATTATTATATCGGTTTAAAAATTCTCTCATGAGTGTAATTATTTATGAAAAAAATTATCTCAAATTTTGAAAAAGAATAAGAATTTATCTTATATTGATTCCGAGAGATTTAATTGGAATAAAAAAATTTTTTGAGCATATTATTGTATACATAAGCGAGAATGTCCATTTCGATAGTTTGACAATAAGCTTTTACAATAGCAGATTGAATTGGAAACAGAATCCAATACACTTTGCAGTGGAAAATTTCAATTATCCAGGAAGACATTTCAATAGCACATTACCGGGCGTTGTTTGATTTCCATTTTTTTTCCCCTTTGTATTTTAACCGTTCCCAATGGAAAGGAGTTTCTATATATTTTTATTCGCGCATTTTCCGAACACACAACATACAAGCAGCGTCTCAATACGGCAAGGATAAGTTTCTGGAAAGGCTCGGATTATCTTTGGCTCGTTCGACGCTGTTACATCGGTCCCAAAACTCTTCGCGCAAAGAAACTACGTATTATATCTCGGGAATGCCGCGTCACTTGACAATGCGTCCTCGGTTTGTTTGCAACTTGGAATTGGAGGACGTTCGACGTAGTTCAGGACGAACTTTTCTATTTACGTAAATAGGGGGCCGATGTGTATATCTGCAGATTCGATCAACTTTAACTGTCAACTAAACGTAACAAAGTTATGACCATTACTGACGAGACTGAATCGAAACTAGTCGCCAACTTTCCTATCAATATTGATATATTATTTTACATGCTCGGCTGATCTAACATTGTAATTGATACACAAACAACAGAAGATTTTAAAAATATATATACATTTTTTTTATAATTAGCTTATTGATTGCTTGATCAATTATGATTTTTTTTGGATAAATAATCAAGTTTTGCTGAAATTAATTTAAAATGTTTGATCTACCGTGCGCGATCTTTAAACTTAGTAGTACGTCCCATGTAACAAAACGTTACACAAACAAGAGAAGATTTAAAAAATATATATACAATTTTTTTTCATATAGTTAATTGATTGATTGATCAATTATAATTTTTTAAATATAAATACATATTCAAGTTTTGCTGGAATTAATTTAAAATGTTTGACCTACCGTGCGCGATCTTTAAACTTAGTAGTACGTCCCATGTAACAAAACGCTACACAAACAACAGAAGATTTAAAAAATATATATACAATTTTTTTTAATTTATCTAATTGATTGATTGATCAATTATAATTTTTTAAATATAAATATATATTCGAGTTTTGCTGGAATTAATTTAAAATGTTTGACCTACCGTGCGCGATCTTTATGCTTTGTAGTACGTCCCATGTAACAAAACGTTACACAAACAAGAGAAGATTTAAAAAATATATATACAATTTTTTTTAATTTATCTAATTGATTGGTTGATCAATTATAAATTTTTAAATGTAAATATATATTCGAGTTTTGCTGGAATTAATTTAAAATGTTTGACCTACCGTGCGCGATCTTTAAGCTTTGTAGTACGTCCCATGTAACAAAACGTTACACAAACAAGAGAAGATTAAAAAAAATATGTATATACATTTTTTTTTACCTTATTGATTGCTTGATCAAGTATGAAATTTGAAATATAAATATATATTCAAGTTTTGCTGGAATTAATTTAAAATATTTGACCTACCGTGCGCGATCTTTATGCTTTGTAGTACGTCCCATGTAACAAAACGTTACACAAACAAGAGAAGATTAAAAAAATATATATACAATTTTTTTTTTATTTACCTAATTGATTGATTGATCAATTATAATTTTTTAAATATAAATATATATTCGAGTTTTGCTGGAATTAATTTAAAATGTTTGACCTACCGTGCGCGATCTTTAAGCTTTGTAGTACGTCCCATGTAACAAAACGTTACACAAACAAGAGAAGATTAAAAAAAATATGTATATACATTTTTTTTTTACCTTATTGATTGCTTGATCAAGTATGAAATTTGAAATATAAATATATATTCAAGTTTTGCTGGAATTAATTTAAAATATTTGACCTACCGTGCGCGATCTTTAAGCTTTGTACGTCCCATGTAACAAAACGCGAGTATTATATTTTAGGACAGCACGGTTAATAAGCCGGTAACATTTCGCCCTAAAGGGTACGAATCATAAATTAAAATACGTGTTTCGTCTGCATAAATGTCACATTTCCTCATTTTCCTCGCGCTGAATTTATTATGCTTATTTTAAGCACCGACCTCCAGCTCCGTAATATATCATCATTGATGGAAATCATAATAACATTTTGATAATAGCTTTAAACTACCGAAGAACATGAAAATCTAATAATTCATACGCTAATCTTGCAGAAAATCTTTAGTACATACAGGACGCGTCAGAAATAACCATCTTCTGATCGAAACTAAAACACCTTGGAAATTAATTTAAAAAAAAACCATCAGAATTATTTAAGTTTAGCACTTAATTTTTTACGCATTAAGAGCCTGTCTACGATAGAGTCGTGTTACAGATTTTTGTCATGTCAAAAAAATATTCACCAACCAAAATTTCTTAAGCAAAAAACGTATCAATTGCAAAATTAAACGAAAAAAATTGATATTAAATATTTCAAGCTTAAATTTGAAATTTTCAATAAAATCGTTCAAATGAAATGTATATTATAAAACAATTATTTCAGTTTGTTGGTTTTGCATCAATAAGTTTATTTTAAGAACGCCGAAGAGGTCGGTATGAAAATTGCTGTTTACTTTTATTTAAAATATATTTTCATTTCGCAGTATTGTGTAGGTAATTTTTTTGTAAATTTTAACACATTTTAAAAGTAATTCTCCAAAGGTACTTGCTTTATATCTAAACAGTATAATGTTCCCTTTCAATTATTTTGCGAATATATTTCCCAACGTAATATTTGCACTTCGTGCAATAACAAAATCACCCGAGTCAACGAAATTATATTTATTATGTTTCGTAAAAAAAAATTATCATCCACAAAATTATTGATTCGCCAAGCAATTATGCAATATGTGTAACAATATTATTTTGGAAAATGGCTATTAATGCACAACCAGATGAAGAATGACTTGCGTCGTTTTTCCCTTGACATTGGAATATGTAAATATGGCAAAGTTACTGGAGGCTTCATACAAAGGAACATTCAGTTTTGCCAATTAAAAGCAACCAACGCATGTTACTTATTTATTCTCGTGGAAATACTATTACCAGAATACATATATACCCGTGTATATATATACAGGATGATCCAGAATACATTCCCAACACATCTAATTAATTCATTTCCCAATCCATTCATTTGAATCAAAATCAATTTGTTGCCGACAAAAAAAATCTGACATGAAAAAAAAATTCATAGCAAGTGTGCTTATGGAGTGTTGACTAATAAATTTGGAGCAGCCTGCAGAACAGACGGGCAATGTACATTTTTGCCAGTGAATAGGCATTTGTTACAATGAACATGGACATTCTCCATGTTTGTTATACGCGTATCTATGTGTGTGTGTGTGTAATTTTTCTTTTGTTGCACGTAGAAATACCTACAATTGAATTAAAATTGTTCGGAGCGCAGCAGCTCATAAATTAGTACCCACAGCCAGGGAATTATCAAAACTGAATCTATCGTCGATTAAAATTGTAATTTCTGTTTCGGATAAAAAACTGCAAAAATGGTTTTGTTTTTGAATTGGTCCAATCAACAAATGAAGAAGACAAAGTTAGGTCGACCACCACAAAGTCGCACCTAGAAATTTTAGTGTCTTAAGAACGGTCTTAAGAAAGAAAAAATATATTTTGTTCGAATTGCGGTTTAAAATAAACAATTGGCAATCAGCTGACGTTATTAATCTCAATCCAGAAGAGCTATTTGACAAATTTATTCTAGTCGCAGGTTTTTTATTTGCCCCCCGCGTGCTGGGGGTCCTAACAACGAAAACGACGAGCGTTCTTGCAAACAGCGTGTTAGCAAAACTGTTTTCGCTAGTAAATCACGGGAAACTTTTCAAGAATTTTAAGTGGAAAGTTGTATTCCGGAATGAGCCGACGAGAACAAGCTTGCGCTCAATGGACGCGATCCAAGCATTTCTTACAGCGCGCTATAAGTTGAGGTTGTGTTTGAGAAGTGCGCGTATGTATAGTGAAAGAAAATTGGGAACGGATGGTCGTAATAGACTATTGTCATTCCACGCCATTGTAAAATGTAGATGAAAGTTTCCCATCTGACATTTGTCATTTACTTACGGCCCAATCGTAAACGTCACAATCCGCGCGCAAATGGGTTTGATTAATTTTACAATTTTCTTACTAACAAGTTTTCTAACTTCATGTTAGAATAATTTGAACATATCAAGCTATATATGACTGTTATAATTGCACTGTATAATGCGCGTGTTTACGTCAGTGTGGAATCTCTGGGTATTTTAATTCTCAATAGATTCGCTAAAGCAAGCGAGGCATGAGTGGAAACGGTTGATTTATTGCGAGCCGAGCTCTTGCTCTATGTCAATGTTGAGGATGAGTGGAAAATAGGGTAAATATTTTCGCACGGTATTTGATATCAGTTTGTTTGTTGGGCTCTGTCAATTGGGAATCTAGCAACAAATGCATGTGTAAACGCCAATAAAATTTCGAACTGATTATCTTCAGATAAATTCACAAAGCTGTTTTTTTTCATCTGATTTTTTCAAAATATTTCTTTTATTGTGCGAAATTCGAGTGGGTATGGCAACGATGGATGGGACTTTTGCTATGGCACATGCGCACATGTGCGACATTTAATCACCAACGTACGTCATCAAAACAAATTTATAAAAAAAAAATTTGCACCCGATGATTTTTTAATTGTCACATTGAAATTTGCGCTTAAATTCTGAACAGGACATATGTCATTTTGAATAAACGTTAGTGGGACAAAAAAAAATTGATAATCAATGAGGCGCTTAACCGTTTGTTATGCGTTAAGAGCTTATAGTGAATATGGGTGGAGCTTTGAGCATCGGATCGAAATTCAAATGGGACATATTCAATTCAACAGAATGTGGTCCATATTCATAATTGAATGGGGCTCGATGTAGGTGGAATGTGGAGTAGCGGATCTGTCAAAATAGAATAAAATATATCGTTCGGTAGCAGAATTATACGGGATTACAATTCAATAAGTCAATTCAAACAGTTTTGATTTAATGGGTACGGGCGCTTCTGTCGTCGTTTGCCGATCATATTGAATGGGGCGACACGCACAGAGGGCGCTATTGTTCCTTTGGAATGTACATACTTCCTGTACTAAGTGTTTCAAATCGCGTTTTTTAATAATTATCCTCTGTCGATTTAAATTGTTCACAAAAACACCGATTTTAAGGACTATAATTTAAAATTAACAAAAAAAATCTTAAAGCAAACGATAGCGAACTGTACTGCTGTGAGGCGTGGACAATAGATACAGAAGACTCTACCAAGTATTTCAAATTCTCGTTTGAAATAATTATCCTCTGTCGATTTAAATTGTTCACAAAAACACCGATTTTAAGGACTATAATTTTAAAATGAACAAAAAAAAATGTTAAAGCAAACAATAGTGGATTGTATGGTTGTGAGGCGTGGACAATAGATACAGAAGACTCTACCAAGTATTTCAAATCCTCGTTTTAAATAATTATCCTCTGTCGATTTAAATTGTTCACAAAAACACCGATTTTAAGAACTATAATTTAAAAATGAACAAAAAAAATCTTAAAGCAAACGATAGCGAACTGTACTGCTGTGAGGCGTGGACAATAGATACAAAAGACTCTACCAAGTATTTCAAATCCTCGTTTTAAATAATTATCCTCTGTCGATTTAAATTGTTCACAAATACACCGATTTTAAGAACTATAATTGAAAACGAACAAAAAAATCTTAAAGCAAACTATAGTGGATTGTACGGTTGTGAGGCGTGGACAATAAATACAGAAGACTCTACCAAGTATTTCAAATCCTCGTTTTAAATAATTATCCTCTATCGATTTAAATTGTTCACAAATACACCGATTTTAAGAACTATAATTTAAAACGAACAAAAAAATCTTAAAGCAAACTATAGTGGATTGTACGGTTGTGAGGCGTGGACAATAGCTACAGAAGACTCTACCAAGTATTTCAAATCCTCGTTTTTAATAATTATCCTCTGTCGATTTAAATTGTTCACAAAAACACCGATTTTAAGAACTATAATTTGAAATGAACAAAAAAAATCTTAAAGCAAACGATAGTGGATTGTATGGTTGTGAGGCGTGGACAATAAATACAGAAGACTCTACCAAGTATTTCAAATCCTCGTTTTAAATAATTATCCTTTGTCGATTTAAATTGTTCACAAATACACCGATTTTAAGAACTATAATTTAAAACGAACAAAAAAATCTTAAAGCAAACTATAGTGGATTGTACGGTTGTGAGGCGTGGACAATAGCTACAGAAGACTCTACCAAGTATTTCAAATCCTCGTTTTTAATAATTATCCTCTATCGATTTAAATTGTTCACAAATACACCGATTTTAAGAACTATAATTTAAAACGAACAAAAAAATCTTAAAGCAAACTATAGTGGATTGTACGGTTGTGAGGCGTGGACAATAGCTACAGAAGACTCTACCAAGTATTTCAAATCCTCGTTTTTAATAATTATCCTCTGTCGATTTAAATTGTTCACAAAAACACCGATTTTAAGAACTATAATTTAAAACGAACAAAAAAATCTTAAAGCAAACTATAGTGGATTGTACGGTTGTGAGGCGTGGACAATAAATACAGAAGACTCTACCAAGTATTTCAAATCCTCGTTTTAAATAATTATCCTCTATCGATTTAAATTGTTCACAAATACACCGATTTTAAGAACTATAATTTAAAACGAACAAAAAAATCTTAAAGCAAACTATAGTGGATTGTACGGTTGTGAGGCGTGGACAATAGCTACAGAAGACTCTACCAAGTATTTCAAATCCTCGTTTTTAATAATTATCCTCTGTCGATTTAAATTGTTCACAAAAACACCGATTTTAAGAACTATAATTTAAAACGAACAAAAAAATCTTAAAGCAAACTATAGTGGATTGTACGGTTGTGAGGCGTGGACAATAAATACAGAAGACTCTACCAAGTATTTCAAATCCTCGTTTTAAATAATTATCCTCTATCGATTTAAATTGTTCACAAATACACCGATTTTAAGAACTATAATTTAAAACGAACAAAAAAATCTTAAAGCAAACTATAGTGGATTGTACGGTTGTGAGGCGTGGACAATAGCTACAGAAGACTCTACCAAGTATTTCAAATCCTCGTTTTAAATAATTATCCTCTATCGATTTAAATTGTTCACAAATACACCGATTTTAAGAACTATAATTTAAAACGAACAAAAAATCTTAAAGCAAACTATAGTGGATTGTACGGTTGTGAGGCGTGGACAATAGCTACAGAAGACTCTACCAAGTATTTCAAATCCTCGTTTTTAATAATTATCCTCTGTCGATTTAAATTGTTCACAAAAACACCGATTTTAAGAACTATAATTTGAAATGAACAAAAAAAATCTTAAAGCAAACGATAGTGGATTGTATGGTTGTGAGGCGTGGACAATAAATACAGAAGACTCTACCAAGTATTTCAAATCCTCGTTTTAAATAATTATCCTCTATCGATTTAAATTGTTCACAAATACACCGATTTTAAGAACTATAATTTAAAACGAACAAAAAATCTTAAAGCAAACTATAGTGGATTGTACGGTTGTGAGGCGTGGACAATAGCTACAGAAGACTCTACCAAGTATTTCAAATCCTCGTTTTTAATAATTATCCTCTGTCGATTTAAATTGTTCACAAAAACACCGATTTTAAGAACTATAATTTAAAACGAACAAAAAAATCTTAAAGCAAACTATAGTGGATTGTACGGTTGTGAGGCGTGGACAATAAATACAGAAGACTACCAAGTATTTCAAATCCTCGTTTTAAATAATTATCCTCTATCGATTTAAATTGTTCACAAATACACCGATTTTAAGAACTATAATTTAAAACGAACAAAAAATCTTAAAGCAAACTATAGTGGATTGTACGGTTGTGAGGCGTGGACAATAGCTACAGAAGACTCTACCAAGTATTTCAAATCCTCGTTTTTAATAATTATCCTCTGTCGATTTAAATTGTTCACAAAAACACCGATTTTAAGAACTATAATTTGAAATGAACAAAAAAAATCTTAAAGCAAACGATAGTGGATTGTATGGTTGTGAGGCGTGGACAATAAATACAGAAGACTCTACCAAGTATTTCAAATCCTCGTTTTAAATAATTATCCTCTATCGATTTAAATTGTTCACAAATACACCGATTTTAAGAACTATAATTTAAAATGAACAAAAAAAATCTTAAAGCAAACGATAGTGGATTGTACGGTTGTGAGGCGTGGACAATAGCTACAGAAGACTCTACCAAGTATTTCAAATCCTCGTTTTTAATAATTATCCTCTGTCGATTTAAATTGTTCACAAAAACACCGATTTTAAGAACTATAATTTGAAATGAACAAAAAAAATCTTAAAGCAAACGATAGTGGATTGTATGGTTGTGAGGCGTGGACAATAAATACAGAAGACTCTACCAAGTATTTCAAATCCTCGTTTTAAATAATTATCCTCTATCGATTTAAATTGTTCACAAATACACCGATTTTAAGAACTATAATTTAAAATGAACAAAAAAAATCTTAAAGCAAACGATAGTGGATTGTACGGTTGTGAGGCGTGGACAATAGCTACAGAAGACTCTACCAAGTATTTCAAATCCTCGTTTTTAATAATTATCCTCTGTCGATTTAAATTGTTCACAAAAACACCGATTTTAAGAACTATAATTTAAAACGAACAAAAAAATCTTAAAGCAAACTATAGTGGATTGTACGGTTGTGAGGCGTGGACAATAAATACAGAAGACTCTACCAAGTATTTCAAATCCTCGTTTTAAATAATTATCCTCTATCGATTTAAATTGTTCACAAATACACCGATTTTAAGAACTATAATTTAAAACGAACAAAAAAATCTTAAAGCAAACTATAGTGGATTGTACGGTTGTGAGGCGTGGACAATAGCTACAGAAGACTCTTCCAAGTATTTCAAATCCTCGTTTTTAATAATTATCCTCTGTCGATTTAAATTGTTCACAAAAACACCGATTTTAAGAACTATAATTTGAAATGAACAAAAAAAATCTTAAAGCAAACGATAGTGGATTGTATGGTTGTGAGGCGTGGACAATAAATACAGAAGACTCTACCAAGTATTTCAAATCCTCGTTTTAAATAATTATCCTCTGTCGATTTAAATTGTTCACAAATACACCGATTTTAAGAACTATAATTTAAAACGAACAAAAAAATCTTAAAGCAAACTATAGTGGATTGTACGGTTGTGAGGCGTGGACAATAAATACAGAAGACTCTACCAAGTATTTCAAATCCTCGTTTTAAATAATTATCCTCTATCGATTTAAATTGTTCACAAATACACCGATTTTAAGAACTATAATTTAAAACGAACAAAAAAATCTTAAAGCAAACTATAGTGGATTGTACGGTTGTGAGGCGTGGACAATAAATACAGAAGACTCTACCAAGTATTTCAAATCCTCGTTTTAAATAATTATCCTCTATCGATTTAAATTGTTCACAAATACACCGATTTTAAGAACTATAATTTAAAACGAACAAAAAAATCTTAAAGCAAACTATAGTGGATTGTACGGTTGTGAGGCATGGACAATAAATACAGAAGACTCTACCAAGTATTTCAAATCCTCGTTTTAAATAATTATCCTCTGTCGATTTAAATTGTCCACAAAAACACCGATTTTAAGGACTATAATTTAAAAATGATACTGTACTGCTGTGAGACGTGGACAATAGATACAGAAGATAAACGTGCAATGCAATTATTTGAAATGTGGTGCTTCAGACAGATGATGCCTAAATAAACAAAAATATAGATGTTTTTTAATTAGTTGATGACTAGTAGGTCATATTATTAGACACGGTGGGTGTTTTCAGACAATTAATTATAACGATGAAAAAATTTTTTTTTTGTAGCTAATAAATTTTGTACATTTGGTATGGTTGGACTGTCTGTATGTATGTTTCCTGCGATGCATGTATTAGATTTCAATTCTGGTCGGTCTTCAACGTTGCAGGCGAAATTAAATTTATATTCTGTCAAATATCCCGCACCGAAAATATATTGCGGCGATGACATAAATATTTCAGATATGGATTTTAAGATGGTAAAAGAAAATGTGAACGATGTGGGTTAATAATAATGGTCAAAGGTATAGTTAAGTGGAACTATTTTAATTAAAAAAAAAAATGATGGGGATTTTTAGAAGTGCGTTGAAAGAATTCATATTTTTGTTTGGGTATTGAAAACTATTTCTCTTAACTTGCTTTTATTTCGGCAAAAATAAATGCGGAATTAAGAAACTTTTTGCCAAAATGATTTTTCGCTTTTTTTCCCAAAAAAAATTGCTCTTTGCAATTTTTTTCTGTAAATTTTATATCACGAGCGAAGCAATTTTACATAAATATATATCAGCAATAAATATAACGTGTGCTAAGTAAAAAAAATCGAACATAAAGTAAATCATTTAAAAATTAGGAAAAAGTATCTATAACGAATAAAATTTATAAATAATATTTAAAAATATATATTCCTTATGTGTGAGTATAAAAATTGCCACACCATATGTGTTTATATTTTATCAGATATCACGTATAAAATTCGACGGCAATGTATTTGAATATATACTCCACAATGTCGCAATTTAAAATGCAATCGCACATTGCACGCCAATGCGAATTATGGAAAATACACCATCAATTTTATTGAAAAAAATTCTTCTTCCATATTTAGAGATTTGTATAAAGCGAAAGAACTAACGGAACATATAGAAAATCTTGTCATATCGCAGTAAGTGATTTTTTTCCACCTGTGAAAAATTGGGATATTTGTTTTTGAATATTTCTAATCTTCTAACAAAATATACAGTCAGAAATTGTGTTAAAAATGCGTATTTAAGATTGATATATGATCGTAAATGGATTGGAAATTTAATGTTTATATCAAACGAGTTGTTGCATAATTTTTTTTTGTGCAAGAAAATACTTATATCGCACGGTAGAGCGTTCTTGTTCAGTGCGTGTATAAATTTCTGGAAATTGCTCAATAAAATATAATATATGTAACGTAGCAAATGTTGGAACTTGCGCTAAAATGGCAATAATGGCAACCGCGCCAAGATCTACGGCCACGACGAGACCGGGCGTTATAATATAAAATATAGCTGACGTTAATGTCCTAGAAATTAATTATACACCCCTCAGCTGGTATTTTTGTACCAAACTGTACTAAATGTCCCAGTACTTTTACGCGCATGTCCCACTTATTTTATTTTATTTAAAAAATTACTTTGCGATTATTAAAAAAAAGAACATAATTTTTGTACATTTATTAATCCAGTCCCAGCTGATTTAAAAATTTCTTCATCAGAAAATCATTTTTGATCATTTTTTTAATTATACAACCCCAACTGGAATACAACAATATTTTTGTACCAAACTATACATGTCCAAGAATGTCCCCCCGGTACTAATTTTTTATATTTTCTTGTTGTTTTTTTAATTTAAAAAAATAAGAATAATTTACTTTGCGATTACTTAAAAAATAACGTCAGTTTTGTAAATTTATTAATCCTGTCCCAGCTGATTTAAAAATTTCTTCATCAGAAATTCATTGATGAAAACGTTTTAATATATTTTTTTTATTTGCAATTTTTAAACTGGAACACGACAATATTTTTCACATCCCAGTATAAAATTTTAATATTTTAAATTTTTATTTAATATATAAGATTTAAAAAAAAAACATTTTTCGGTTGATTCGAAATTTTTTCGCACAACATATGTTTTTATTACCAACGTTGACGTCACAAAATTACTCATATTATCTAACACAACCCTTCTTTACGTCACTGTAACAGCATCCCAAGTTTCCATCTTAGTCGTCCTCTGCCATCCTCCCAATCCCAACTTGTCCATCTTACTTAGCCCTTAACATACTCCATCCTCCGTTCGACCAGCACTTGCCAGCCAGTCGTTCTGCTCATTTGTCATAGTTCCTGTTCATATGTCCTTCCGTCCTCTTGTCTATCCATCTATCTGTCCATCCCGAGGATGTTCTGCACTCGTATTACACACATCCAATTTGGGGCAATGTTTCGGTCGCTGATTTTCTTTTACACCGACGCAATGGAACAAGAACGAAATGTCCATCTTAAAAAATTATTTTAAGAAGGAAATTAACTTTTCTCCTCTTCATCCACAATATTTTTTCTGTTGCCCGGGTATATAAAAGTAGAAACGAGTCTACTTCTTCGACTTGTGTTTCATCAGTATATATATAACAACATCTCTTTGCTCTGGTAATTCAATTGGTAACCGATGCGAAACTTGCTAACGAATTTGCAGACAGAACTGCCTTGTAGATTGTATGACGGATTACTGCTTCTTCGGTTCTTAGCCCCTGGACTCGTGTTCTCTTCACTACCTTACATACACAAATATTGGCTCAGGAATACCAACGCAGTTGCAAATTGAAACCGAAGAGAACCACATCTGGGCTTGAGAATATTTTTTTGTTACGCTGCGTGAAGAGCAATTAACCATCAATCTTCACGATGACCCTTCAAAATAATGTCTTCAAACAATCGGAATCCGTATTTTGGCATTCGTTGAAATTTATATTAATTTATATTATAATAATTCTGAAATTAATATTTCTGCATTTTACGATTTTTTTTAAATAATATATGGTTTGGCACAATTGGCACTGGTACAAAAAACCTCCTTCGGTATCAAAACGATTTTTTGGCAGGATATTTATTTTGGCAAATAAATATTTAATTTAATGTTCTGAAATATTTATTTTGCGCTCAAAATTAATTTAGCGTTAATATACGGTAATAATAAAGTGTTTAAAGCTGAATTTTTATTATATATTTTTTTGAAAACTCGCTTTGCAATTTATATGTGCGGGTTCATAAAAAAAAATATTTTAAAAGCAATGTACAAACCAAAATTATTATTTTTAAATAAAACTATCGAGCTCGAAGAAAGTTCAGATATTTTTTATTATATTAAAATTAGCGCTATTATATTACAAACTGGATTTTTTCATAGCGTAAACATTAATATTTTTGAAAAAAACAAACTTTTATTGCTTAAATTCACCACCAGATAGCGTTCTTGCATAAAGCAAGAACTAATATAAAATTCATATTCATATAAGCCGTTATTACTTCTTCAATTGACACATCGCAATAAGTCAATATAACACACGTTCATTCATGACACCCCTACTATCACGTGACATAAAGAGTTAAGGGTGGTTTACCCTACATACACAATAATATGTAGTACAGGCTTGCACAAAATACCCTGCAGGAATCACTGAAGAAAAAAAAATATTTTTTTAAATACATAAATGTATTGATTTGTAAAAAACTTGTACTAAATTTTCCGATTGCCAATTGATAAAATAAACAAACAAAAAATTACGGACTAATTCAACGATTTCAATGTTTTAAAAGATTTGCAAATATTGTCTTGTGGTATTTTGATTTAATTCGTCTATCGGATATATATATTTTTGGAAATGCGACCAAAAAAAATGTTGCACAGGCCTGACACATATCCGCCTATGGTATCAAGTAGGTGATGATAAATTCGGAGTGGATACTTGGCCGGGGGGATCTGCATAACAATACCTCCCAAGTGCCAAGTGCCACTTTACTGCCCCGTTAAAGTTATGCCGAAATTAATTCCTGGATATTTTTATCGTTCCGGTTGTAAATTCGCTTTTACGGACTGTAAAAACGGACCTCTAAAACACTGATACCGTATTTAGTGCCCTTCGTCCTTTCGAAGGACGATTTCTAGTACAATTTAGCCGATTTTAACCGAACCTTCGAAGAATTATCGATTTTACAAGAGCATTGCATGATTTTTTCGAGCATTTTTTAGACAATTAATTGACATCACGAATACAATAAAAATATTTAATAAGCAACACACGGTATTGTGCTAAATAAATGCCACCGCGGTCATTTTATGATGTGTTAAAAATCTTCTTTTTTGTGGCATTCCTTAAAACGTTAGTTCTTTTTTTTTGTATGTTCTCAGACGAGCATTTTATTTGATTAGAATCTTCCGAAAATCGAGTAAATATTATATTGTAAATATTTTTATGCACAAATCAAAATTCTTTTTATTTATTTACGTAACTGAAGGTGATAGAAAAATTATTTAATTTATAGAAACAACATGATTATAAATGCGATATATAGGAAAAAATTTGTTTCGTGATTTAATATACAGGATGATGTAAAAAAGCGATTGAAAACAACTATTGCAAATCAATTTTACATTAAAAATATTTCTTTAAACGTTGAATATTTGCGTGCTTTTTTCTTTGCAATTTATACATTAATGGTGGCCATCGTATGTGGATCAACCGGTATATTTTTCACGTTTGTATTTTCGCGTTTTATTAGTTTATCATTAACAACCGTTTGCTGCACGCTTGTACCAAATTGGGCGGCATTCTTTATTTACTGTATAAAACTATCATTTCAATACACAGGGTGTTTATTATCCACACAAATCTCAATTTAAAAAAGCCAAATTAAGCGCCTATCTAATTTATTCTATTAATTACCTCAGTTATTGATAGATAAGTAAGATAGAAAATAAAAAAAAAATTTTTTTTAGATAGTTGTGTTGTTTAAAATATTCCCTTTTTGTGGGATATCGATGATTAATTTCGCCCGGTATAATGATAATACCCTGTTGTTCACTTCGAACTTATTTGCTGTACAAATGCTTTACGATCGACAAGCGGACTGTGTCAATTATTTTAAACAATAAACGTGCAAATTCGAATAAATTTTTATCGTCCATTTCGGATTTTATGTCCTGTTTTCTGTCCGCTGGCGTATAGAAACTATATGCGCGTGAGGGAGATGGAAAACAAAACCGTTTCGCGTTTTTCTCGCCCGATATTATCCTTCATTAAAGTAGTAGAACATATTATGTTCCGAATCGAAAGAGCCAGCTGCATGTTCTTCAATATCACCAACCCCGACCGATGGTTTTAATGCGAAAGTATTTTTTTAATGGGCGTAAGAACCGGATTTTCTAGAAAATATTTTTAATTTTTTATTAATTTATTTAATGGTAGCACATAAATGTTTTTTAATAAAATTTTCATTTACAAATTCTAGCGACTTTTAGCCAAATATTGGATGTAATTTGTGTCGAAAAGTATTAAAAAAAATCATGTTTAACTTCGGAAAAGTTTTGTCATTTTTGAGCCCATGATTTTTTTTTTAATGATGTAAAAAGTGACAAAAAAAGAAACTCAACTTTGAGATTTCAACTATCATTAAGCTAATATTTTCAAAATCTGTCATTATCTAATCTGAACCTTTCTTATTGTGTGTTAAAAATGTTATGTCCTTACGACTGCTCTGTAAAAACCAATTATTTAGTGAAAAATTAAAATGGCAATTAAGGAGCAGTGTATAAAATTTTATGTGGATGCAGGGACGGACCTTAATTAATTTTCTCAGCGTGTCTGCTTGATTTAGCGGAATGTGCTTATGAGTATAATTATCTAGATTACATTATCAATGGATTCATTGAACTGGTGCAAATTAGATTGTACTATGCATTACTAATTAACTGACTTTAATCAGGTGAAATAGGAGTGACATGCGTCACATACGTCATTATAAACGTCAACTAGTCACACTACGCTTCCACTATACGCTACATGAATATCATTAGTAATTACGTCCACTTATGGTTAATAAAATCATTATTAATTCATAAAGGGGACGTAATTGATGTAAAAGAATTGAATTGCTTTTAAACGTTATCTACATTTCAATAAATCTGATTTAATTCTGTTTATTTTATATATTTTTAAATGGCCTCTTTGTTTGGCACTTTCAAAAAGAAACGTGGTTTATTTTGATACGAGAATTTTTTCACAGGATAGTCGTAAGGACGTCATATTTCTAACACACATTAAGAACGGTTTGGATTAAATACTGACCGATTTTGAAAATATTAGCAACGCTAGTTATTTTTTTTTTTAATTTTCTCATAGTTGTGTTTGTTTCTTGTCTATTTTTCTAATTTGAGGCTCGGCAAAAAATTAACACAACAACAACCAAATTTGCAACGGCCTTAATATCTGTGTTGGTATATTTTTGACAGCTGAGTGTCAAATTTATATCACTCCACTGTATTTTTGTAAAAAAAAAATAGAAATTACAAACAATTTTGCAGTTAAGAAGCAAAACTTTATACATTAGAAATTCGTCTTCTAAAATTTTTTTTGCACGAATTTTGAAACAACACAGTTTTTAACAGAAGAATTGCAAAGATGTAATTTTTTAAACACACATCGATAAAGGTTTGGATTAGATAATGACAGATTTTGACGATATTAGCGATGTTAGTTATTTAAAAAAAAAATCTAAAAGTTCAACTTCATTTTTGTCTACTTTGAGCCAAAAATTAACACTCCATCAAAAAAATTTTGCCAATCCTTTAATTCTTAAGTAGGAATATTTAGAACAGCTGAATGACAAATTTACATCACTGCGCTGTTTTTATTAAAAAAAATTCTTAATTCAGAAATTACCAAACACTTTTGAACTTTTTATTTTTATTATTTTTTTATTTTTTATTTAAGTTTTATTCAATCGATCACCTTACATAAACAATTAAATACTAAAAATATCGAAATATATAATTTTTCGACATTTCAACATTTTTCTACATATATGTCTTTTAAATCATTAATTGTTAAAGTATTATTATTGAACATAGAAACAAAAAAATGGATAATTTTTGAAAAAGAGACTATTTCCCATAAAACATCTACTTTTTCCTATAACAAACGTATTCGTTTTAAAAAAATCGTAAAATTTCGTAAAAAAAAAACCACCCTCTGCGTTATCTCCAGTCCACCCCGGGCAGATATAAAATTGCCCAGCTGGGTTATAAATTAGCCAGCGATGGCGTCGCTGTAACTTTGCTCAATTCACGTTAAGATTAGAGTTCATTTAATAAGTCAAGAGCCATATTTACCACGAAAGCGCATTTACGAACAGGCTGATTAGACGCTGTATTGCATGCAACTTTCGGTGGTATGTCCTTTATTGGGTCTGAACAAGAGATTAAACAGAAAGCATTAATATGGAATTTCGGATAGCTTTTGCTGGTTTCTTATAACTTGCTGTATTATAGCCGCAGTTAAATACCTTTTTAATATAACGATATTGGGGTGACCAATTCCCCAAAATTATGAGCGATTTTATATGAAAAGAATACACACTGTATTTTTTTTTAGTCACTTAATTGCGATTTCATTTTGCTTGGAAAAGGAGCAATTATTAGTTAATTAATTTTATTAATTCGGTTAAAATTTTTCAAAATTAAGCTAAATTTTAATTTTAGAACATATTTTCAATTTTTTTTACGTAATTATTTAACCCCGTGATGAATTATGTGATTAATTTTCCTTTTGCAAACACGATTGTCAATGAAGTACAAATGTAATTGGAAATTTATAAAAAATAGCGTTCAATTTTTCAATTTTTTATAGTTCAAAATTGCTTTCTTTCAATTTTTCATATATTTTAAAAACATTTTACATTTTTTAGACAAATTACATTTTTTCAGTACTATAAAATTCAGTACACGAAACAATCAAATAGTTTTTTATTCAATATGCTGAAATATTTTCCAATTATTTTTTGTCCACCCATTTAGCCTGTCCAATATCCTTTTAAGAATATAAACTGTTAAACATTTGATCGTATAATTGAAATTTTAGCTCATATTTCGCACTAAAACCATGTAATTTTTTATTATTACTTCATCTGCATAAATTTTACGGATTTTCAAATTGGAGTTAAAAAATACGCTGATATCTTTTCTGTAATACAAATTGTATTTACACATTTCCAAACCTTCCATTTTCAAATCAAAGCGCATTTAATTATTTCTAAACAAAATTTTTGATTCGTTTGAAGAAGAATGAAGAAAAATTAACGTTTATCTTCATTATTCGCCGCCCCCCCATCGAACTATATCGATATATTTTCCACTTTTGAGTGAGTTACCTCAAACCGTGTCTTGCCTTGATTCCTCTCTATTGGTTTCATCAACCTCATCTACCCTCCTGACCGACACCATCCCTCCATACATCGGATATTTTACTTCTCACTAACCAGTTCACGTACTTTCAACAAGCCAACCGATTCTGCTTGCCACTCAGCTTTCCTATCGTACACTTGATGATATTGGTCTTCTGCAAGATCTTATCTCTCTATATATACATTATCTCCACACATATATACTGTGTCTTATCTCCGATTTAAACAAAAATATTTATACCACACCTATTGAAATTTTCGATCTCTTTATTTAGTTGATATACATTCGCAGTTTAAAAAAAATCCTATGCGCAGATTCAATAGAATTCTTGCCTATCTGTAGATTCAACAGAATTCTTGCATATCTGCAGAATCAATAGAATTCGTTCCTATCTGCAGATTCAATAAAATTCTTGCCTATCTGCAGATAAAATTGAATTCTCGCTTATCTGGAGATGTAAAATAATTCTTGCATATCTGCAGATTCAATAGAATTCTTGCCTATCTGCAGATGTAATAGAATTCTTGCCTATCTGCAGATGCAATGGAATTCTTGCATATCTGCAGATTCGATAGAATTCTAGCCTATCTGCAAATACATAGAATTGTTGTCTAGCTGCAGATTCGATAGAATTCTTGCCTATCTAAAAATAAACGAAATTCTTGCATATCTGCAGATTCAACAGAATTCTTGCCTATCTGCAAATAAACAGAATTCTTGCATATCTGCAGATTCGATAGAATTCTTGTCTATCTGCAAATAAATAGAATTCTTGCCTATCTGCAAATAAATAAAATTCTTGCACATCTGCAGATTCAACAGAATTCTTGCCTATCTGCAAATAAACAGAATTCTTGCATATCTGCAGATTCGATAGAATTCTTGTCTATCTGCAAATAAATAGAATTCTTGCGTAGCTACAGATTCGATAGAATTCTTGCCTATCTGCAAATAAATAGAATTCTTGCGTAGCTACAGATTCGATAGAATGCTTGCCTATCTGCAAATAAATTGTATTCTTGCCTAGCTACAGATTCGATAGAATTCTTGCCTATCTGCAAATAAATAAAATTCTTGCATATCTGCAGATTCGATAGAATTCTTGTCTATCTGCAAATAAATAGAATTCTTGCGTAGCTGCAGTTTCGATAGAATTCTTGCCTATCTGCAAATAAACGAAATTCTTTCATATCTGCAGATTCAACAGAATTCTTGCCTATCTGCAAATAAATAGAATTCTTGCATATCTGCAGATTCGATAGAATTCTTGTCTATCTGCAAATAAATAGAATTCTTGCGTAGCTACAGATTCGATAGAATTCTTGCCTATCTGCAGATGGAATAGAATTCTTGCATATCTGCAGATTAAACAGAATTCTTGCCTATCTGCATATAAATAGAATTCTTGCCTATCTGCAGATTCGATAGAATTCTTCCCTATTTGCAGATTCAAGTGAATTCTTTTACAAAAAAATGTTTTGTTTAATTTCATCTGTCTTCTTATTCTTTTGCCATCTCACGTTCTTAAAAACCTTTATTTCTTGTTTTTAAATTTCACCTAGTTTTCAGTTTTGCTATTATCTAACAAATCTCGAAAGTTGAAATCGTTATTTTGTTGTTAATTGGGCCATGATGTATATATGGGTATCATTGTATGAAATTTATCTATTTTTTAAACGGGAAGAAAGTGGTGCTTCTGGTGTTTCTTGGAAAGTTTGAGATTAAACAAAGAGGTGGACGAGAGGTAAAGAGAAAGAAACGTGTTAAATATTTAAAAGTTTAGCAGAAGTTAGTGTACGCTGTAAGCTTTTTAAAAAAAAGTGTTGTTGTTTTGTTTTGATGTCGTGCTTTTAAAATGTTCAGGTTTTTTTTTTTTTTTTTAATAAATATGCTATGGAATGGAGTTTTTTTATAAGATTCTGTAATTGTATTTCTTAATGTTAGTATATATTGACTCGTATTTCTGATACAAATAAGCGGAAGAGCGATTTTCTCTTTGTTGGCGAAATTAAATATATACAGGGTGATTATATATAGAAAATTGATTAAACTAATATTCTGCTGAATAATGATGATGCTATTTGGCTATTTATCGTTAACCGTATTATGAAAATGACCTGATAATTGCAAACCGTCGCTTCGTCGACATCAATAATTGGGTAGCAATTTGTTTAACGCCCGTTTCAAATTAACTGAATCCCCCCCGATGATGCAAAATCGCCTACGTCATTTCCGCTCCACAATAATCCACTCTTCGTTAATTGTATCTTTACACCGGGCGGAAAATCCAAGCGCGCCCATCATCGCAAATCGATCAGTCGATTTTTCCCACTTCTGTAATCGAAATAATTCGTTAAACATTTTTAACTGTGCACCAGCTCATGTTTTCTTGTAATCTTTTTATTAATCGTTATTAATATTCTCAATGTTATTCTACAAAAACAATTGTTTCATCGCTTTAATTTAATTTCCAATATAAACCGCTCACTCACAATTTATCAAAAATACTTCGATACAACACACCTTCATAATTTTATATCGCACGTGGTGACGATGAAGAAAACGAACGAATTTCGCAATAAAATAACATCCCAACCCAAGATACGTACACAACCAACGTCCAAAATTATTTTGCAGCAAACTGGGCGCCGCAACAATTGAAAAATTTTCACACCCTCACTGCCAACTAAACTGGGATTTAATTTATCCCGCAGTGCATTACAGGATCATATCGAATGGGCGAGTGCAAAGGCAACAATAGCCGGGAATATTATTACCGCTGTAATCGTCCTAATGCTCAGAGTACATTATTATTACAACTACTTCGCGATGACTTTCGTATTTCTTCGCACTTCCAGCTTTTCCGTTATTGCAATTTTATACCTGGACCTGACGTGCACGTTTTTATGTTCACTTAACATCCTTCCGCTGCAGTTTTATACACACCTAAAAGACTTTGAAGATGATATGATATTATTATCTTCACCGAACATTTACAATGTTGCAGTTCTTTTATAATACGTTTTAAACATGAACCTCTTAGTTATACGTCTTAATTAAACATTTAGAAAAATGGCTATTTTTTCTAAATCGCCCGTACCAATTTTTTTTTAGACAATTATCAGATTTATTCTCTAAATAGTCCTTTTGTATAAACCATAAATTTACTTCTGGAATAGGTAGACTTATCCACGTATACAGCGTCTTTTTTACACATACAATTTTACTGGTTTGCCGCCTATATGTTAAAAAGATTTTTGCAGCTTCCGATGTATAACTAACGCCAGCGAAGAGTTTTCCAACAGGAAGAGCAAAGAACTGCTGCTATGGACGTAAAAAAAATGTCTTAAAACCTCTTAATCCAGGCGTTTGCGCGTCGTTTACTTTTATTTGTAGACCCATAGATAAATACAATAAATTCTCCACTAAGAAAGCTAAAATCGCTAGATTCTTTATACACTGTGTGTTTGAAAAAAAAAACATTTTTAAGAAAAACACTTCGAAATTCTCTCTAAACAATTTTTTATTTTGTTTTATAAACTCGCTTTTGTTTCATATACAATAAAAAAGAAATCGCTGGAAATTTTTGTATTTTTTTAGTCATATTTGATCTAAAACTGGAAAAACTTCTGTTTACTCTCATCCCCTATTTTTTACCAATATTTATGCAGAA
Source organism: Leptodirus hochenwartii (assembly GCA_947310635.1). Classification (NCBI taxonomy): domain Eukaryota; kingdom Metazoa; phylum Arthropoda; class Insecta; order Coleoptera; family Leiodidae; genus Leptodirus; species Leptodirus hochenwartii. The sequence continues at coordinate 4,523,591 of OX371185.1, read as the reverse complement.
TATCGTTACAATAAATAACTACTGCATTAGCAACTGATTACAATTATTACTTTTGTCTGCAAATTTGCATTCTACCTACGACTAAAATCGTTTAAAATGTAACCTGAATATATAGATTCAGGGCTGTGCAACCAAATCCTTACCATACCTGACCTGAACATACCTGATCTAACCTGACCTGACCTGACATGACCATACCTGACCTGACATGACCATACCTGACCTGACATGACCTGACCTGACCTGACCTGACATGACCATACCTGATCTGACCTGATATGACCATACCTGATCTGACCATACCTGACCTGACCTGACCTGCCTTGGCCTGGCCTGACGTGACATGACCATACCTGACCTGACCATACCTGATCTAACCTGACCTGACATGACATGACAATACCTGACCTGACATGACCATACCTGGCCTGACATGACCATACCTGACCTGACATGACCATACCTGACCTGATCTGACCTGACATGACCATACCTGATCTGACCATACCTGACCTGACCTGACCTGCCTTGGCCTGGCCTGACGTGACATGACCATACCTGACCTGACCTGACCTGACCTGTCCTGACCAATATATTTAAAACACCTGTATTTTTTTCGTATAATTCTCTTCAATATATTTCCACAGGATTATGCAAACAAAACAACGATTGGCCTGAAAAAAGTGGTAGCGTTGATTTAAGAATTAGTAAAAAAAAATCAGAGTGTTATGTAATAAGTTGTAAAAGGCAGCGCATAAGGAAGTATATGCTTTGACTAAAAAAAAACTCCTTGCTCCACAAGGCGCCGGTAGGAAAAAAATGATTGACTATTAAAATCCTACCTACAAATGATTGAATCGAAGACTTGCAGATTTATAAAAAAAAAATCGCGACCGAAGAGATTTCTTTTCGTGTCTCTTATTAAATAAGTATTTCCCTAGTGGGATAATGATATCGTTTGATGTAACGCAACAATATCTATTATAATTACCGCTGGATTTGATGAGGTAACATTTGTTGGGATATAATATTGAATTATTTAAATGGATACAAATACGAAGTTGCAGGGCGGAAATAGCCTGAAGGTAAACAGAAAACTAATTAGCAAACCGCATATGTATTTGCATATATAATGCATAATTGGATCGCCCTTTTTAATTGATTTATTGGCTTCATATAAATCGCCGATAATCTCCACATTTCCAACACAAAGAACATTAATATATGCGGGTGAATTCTACGCAAAAGTCATCACATACCATCTCCATTAATTGATATAATTTTTTTCTTCTATATTTTATAATTTAACACAACTTCGTTTATTTACCTGAATTTTTTTTCAGTTAAAACCCTTTGAATTTTTTTTTAAACAGATCAAATATCACTATCTAGTATATTCAAATTTGATTTTTATAATTTTTTTAGTACGCTCAAAAATCGAAGAATATCAATCGCAAATTTTTTAAACCACTGGTGTTTTTTTTCGTACTATATTGTCGGTACGTTTTGTGAATTGTAAATTCGTTTAAATTATCCTCTGTTAAATTTGATTAACGAACCTGAATGATGTGCAATTCGAGTTTTGTAATTAAACCTATAAAAAATTGTCTGATTGAGGTATATTTTCGAACATTACTACAATTTTTATATTTATTTTGCTAATAAAATTTGTACGCTTAAACTATTTTTATAGTTTGCTTAAAGAACATTGGAAAAGTTCATTGCTGATTAGTTAATTTTTATATCAATTTTTTTACTTCAACAAAGCTATTATATATTTTTTGGATCTTTCTGAAGAAGATATTTTTTCTTACAAAATTTTTTTATAAACACTATTGTTTAAAACACGTTTTCCCAGAAAATTCAATAGGCTGAAAATTTGTATTTTTATAAACCAATTTCTTAAATAGAAAATATTGTGGACTTGATCGTTTTTATTTTATTTTAGAAAATGCTTCTTAGGTACTTCAAAAGTAAATAATTTTTTGTTTCAGAAATACACTGATTAGCATACATTTTTTTACAAGAACATGCAAATGCTGGAAAATGTTTATTATAGACCAACTCCTCGCTTTACATTGCAAATGTGCATTAATTCTGAAGAGCCACAATGGGGTGTCCTGAATATTCAACAAAGCTGGGGCTGGTAGAATCTTCCGCAGAGTGTTAAGTGCATAGCACATCAAATAATTGCATTCCCTTGTCAGAAATTGCCCATTACGTGCCGAAATTTCACCAATTTTCGAATTTCAACGTCATTATTGGGCGCAACCAATTTTTTTTTTGCCTTAACAATTTTTAAACGCCCTTCTACAATCTTTGAATTTAAAAAAAATCACAGCTATTCTCTCTTTATATATATATATATATATATATATATATATATATATATATATATAATTCTTTTTCATAAGTGCAGACAAAAATTTGCATGTCTGCATTTTTTTTCTTGAATGAAGAAAATGTAGTGTAAGTAAAACTTAATCTTCGCTGTATCTTTCAGCAACCACTTTTATACAATTTAATTAACAGCGTAAACTATTTTAATGTATATAGGCAACCAAAAAAACAGTATACAATATTCAAGTTTCGCCTCGTAAGATTCTTTTACAAATAACAAATTAATTAATTCTTTTTGAACATTTTAACTAAAAAAATCCAAACCAGCGACTTGCATCTTCTTATAACGACGTTATTTTTGTACGCGCCCAATTTTTTTTTCGTCTCAACCATTTTTTAAACGACCTTCTACAATTTTTTGAATAAAAAAATCACAGCTATTCTCTCTCTCTATATATATAATTCTTTTTCATAAGTGCAGAAGATGCAGATAAAAATTTGCATGTCTGCATTTTTTTTGTTGAGCAAAGAAAATGTAGTGTAAGAAAAACTTAATCTTCGCTGTATCTTTCAGCAACCACTTTTATACAATTTAATTAACAACGTAAACTATTTTAATGTATATAGGCAACCAAAAAAACAGTATACAATATTCAAGTTTCGCCTCGTAAGATTCTTTTACAAATAACAAATTAATTAATTCTTTTTGAACATTTTAACTAAAAAAATCCAAACCAGCGAGTTGCATCTTCTTATAACGACGTTATTTTTGTACGCACCCAATTTTTTTTTCGTCTCAACCATTTTTTAAACGACCTTCTACAATTTTTGAATAAAAAAAAAATCAGCTATTCTCTCTCTCTATATATATAATTCTTTGTCATAAGTGCAGAAGATGCAGATAAAAATTTGCATGTCTGCATTTTTTTTTGTTGAGCAAAGAAAATGTAGTGTAAGAAAAACTTAATCTTCGCTGTATCATTTCAGCAACCACTTTAACAATTTAATTAACAACGTAAACTATTTTAATGTATATAGGCAACCAAAAAAACAGTATAAAATATTCAAGTTTCGCCTCGTAAGATTCTTCTACCAATAACAAATTAATTAATTCTTTTTGAACATTTTAACCAAAAAAATCCAAACCAGCGACTTGCATCTTCTTATAACGACGTTATTTTTGTACGCACCCAATTTTTTTTTCGTCTCAACCATTTTTTAAACGACCTTCTACAATTTTTTGAATAAAAAAAAAATCACAGCTATTCTCTCTCTATATATATATAATTCTTTTTCATAAGTGCAGAAGATGCAGATAAAAATTTGCATGTCTGCATTTTTTTTGTTGAGCAAAGAAAATGTAGTGTAAGAAAAACTTAATCTTCGCTGTGTCATTTCAGCAACCACTTTAACAATTTAATTAACAGCGTAAACTATTTTAATGTATATAGGCAACCAAAAAAACAGTATAAAATATTCAAGTTTCGCCTCGTAAGATTCTTCTACCAATAACAAATTAATTAATTCTTTTTGAACATTTAAATTGAAAAAATCACAAAAAAATGCAAACCAGCGACATACATCTTCTTATCACGTCGTTATTTGTTCTTATTTATACCACTTTCTTAATCGGGGCGTAAGTATTTCGTTTTCCGATTAATCCTCTCGCCGTGATGTATTTCGATTTAAGTGGAGAGTATAAGAAGATTCGGTACGAATCTGCGGGGAAATCATATTGGCGGCGCAATGTCGCTGACAGCTGTCTTATTCTATGTGTTTGTAGCGGCGGCATGACATCTTGCGGCGCAAAAAGAAAACGAGAGCGAGCCAAGTTGTCGCCTTAACATTTCTACAGTATCGCTTCGTTGGCGAAAAAAAAGGACGCGATAAAAGAAAATTGAATAAAAAACAAAAACGGATTTGTGACGTGAAATTACATTTTCGGTCTGGTTTTATTGTGGCGAAGTTTGTTTGTGGAATTGAGATGAAATAATCGGTGTATTTTAGTTTGTTTGGAGGGTGGATTGTTTGCGCGACATCCTGTATGTTGTTGACAAGATTTTTGCAGTTGGAAAGATTAGTTCCCTGAGATGACGATCCTACCAGAGGATATCATCGACACAACAACTAGTTTTCGATGCACAACGTAACTTTGCAATTTTCCAAACTGAAAACTTTCAGCTTCAGCCATAATACATATTCTACGAATAGAAAAGTAGTTTATACCAAAGATACTTCCTCAAATTGCAATTTCCGTTATTAATAGAAACCATTTTCCAAGTTTCTTTCATTCATATGAAGCAATTATGTCAGTTGAATAAATTTTTCGCTATAATTTCATTGTGCCAAATTGATTGATTGATTGCAATTGACAAATTCGTTGTATTGCCTCAGTCAAAAATAATTTAAATTTTCAAAAACGTCATTGTAAAAATGATTGATCATCATCGGATTCTGCACGTCAACTAATTTTCAATTCTAAAGATATATTTTCAAACAGATGGCTGTTATAATTGAAACTAGAGTAAGCATTTTTGGCATTTCTCAAGCAGATGGTTATACAAAAACTAGTTGATTTTGCTAGGAAGAACTTGACGCTAGATTGGATAAAGCTAGCAAAACGTCAAATTTGATCATTCTTGAATTTTGCGCGACGTGGTGTCCATCTTGCAAAGCCATCGGTCAGGAATTAGATGACGTAGCTAAAGAATTTGCCATTTTAATCATGAAAGTGGGTAAAATTACAACATTTCAGTCTTTCGAACGATTAAAACTTGTTTATTCGATTGCAAAATGATTTTTAGATAGATGTAAACGAATTTCAAGAAATTGCCATCGGTTATGGTGTCCATACAATGCCAACGTTTGTGCTACTGAAGAATAATGTTGTCTTGACTCAATTTACAAGTGCGAATGTTACTAAACTTAAGCAGGCCATCATTGCCCATAAATAACATTTTTTTTTTTACGCACCTATTTACTAAGCACAATTATTTTTTGTGATTCATTATTTCAGATATGGTCTAAGTATAAATGTAATAAATATTTGTAATTGGCGAATATTTCTACGAATTTTCTGCAATTACTTAATATTACATCCAAATATTATTTATCAACTTTTATATCATCTATATTCATTGTATGGTTGCGTAGATCCATTACAGAACAATCCAATCCTTCTGTAGCAAGAATCTACGATCTGCTTGCACACACACTGTCATGTCTTCATCCCTTAGTTGCCGCTGAATTCGGATACTCCAGAAGACATGTTTCAGCTATTGTATATTATATAGCTCTTGCTCTTCTGTATGTATAAGTGCTGCGTATGAGTCCTGCACAGCTCGGCATGGAAGAGCAGATGAATTTTATTGCCTACCAGGGGTTTGCCTGTACCATATCTTTCATTCGTACATATATCTGCCAGTGTTGTAGTTTCGCGTCTATTCTGGAGATTATATACCGGTTTTTTCTTCAAAAAGCTATTCGATTTTTTTTTTTTGTTAGGTTTGTTAAAGTAAGTTTCAACTGATTTAAACAATTGTATAAATGGATGTTAATTATTATTTAAGATTCATCAGGTATACAAAATAAGACAGAAATTTGATAAATTTTTGTGGAATTTAAAGCTACTTTACAGGTTATAATAAATCCAAAATTATCTACAAAGAATATATAAAAAAACACAATTTTAATAACAATATCTTAATCATATTTTTATGCACGAAGTTCTTTGCAATTTTTTTTAAATAACGATTGGTGGGGGTGTTAAGGAGTTGATGAGGATAATTGTATTACAAAAAATGTCTAAATTTCCGAATTAATATATTTTTTTAAACGAATAACCGATTGAAGAGATTGAAGAAATTTGTGCAGACTTTTTGGACCATCCTGTATATACTTGTTAGCTTAGCGTACATATATGCGAGTTACATAAAATAGTTGCGAGGTTAGAATATTTTATAACATTTTATCACACATAAATTTATAGCAAGCTCAAAGTATCAAATAATTTGATGCGTACATGTAACGAATAAAGGCCGTAGTACGGTACCTTGCAGTACCTTCAGCGTTTTACTAAATTAAATACTTTTAGTATACAATTTGCATGCCGTGTAATTTTTGTTTGGTCTTATAACCAAAAGACTTGTGAAAAATAAATATTAATCTTATATAAAAAATTTCTTTACATAATAACAGGGTGTAGAGAATTTTCAGATATTTCATAAAATAGCAAGATTAATTAAAAATATTAAATAAATAAACAAACAATTCTTCATTTGTATATTACAATTTCTTAACCTAATATTTTGCGTTGATAAAATGAACAGGGCCGTGTTTAATAATTTCTAATCCGCGATATATACTTTGAATCTCTTCGCTTTTAGAAGGACAAATATTTTTTGGTTTGCGTATGTATATGTCCGGCGGTTTAACAACGGGAGGACATGCATCCACTAGCTTACCTATTATGCTATAGTTCGTGGACATAAAGCAGTGGACACGACAATAATCCTGACAATTCTGCACTGTTTGTCCCATTGTTATAATATACCAGCGTACACATTGCCAGCGTATTGTTTTAGGGTGTATAGTTATCCAATTGCCCGCGTACAAGAATTATTTTAATAATAATGCGCGACGTTGAATGTTCGGTCAAAGAGGGAAGTGTCACTCAGATTTGCGAGAAACATTATTGTGAAGGTTAACACGAAAAAGAGAATGTTTTTTTTTTTTAAAGAAATTTTCTTAAATTTTATAAATCGGACGATGGATTTATGACTTACTATTTCTTTGGACCACTTTTTGTATATTATACAATAGAAAATATTTTTTTGTATCAAAAATGGACAAAATTTTAATTATTTAGAATATAATAGGAATATGAAAGGAACATTTCATTAGTAAGAATTTTTTTAAACTACATACAATTGATTGAAATATTTTACAATGACGTTTTTAAAGGCAAAATGCATTTGAATTTGTATTTCATGTTTAATCTTTGATATTTTGATATTAAAATTTGATATTTGATTAATCCACAGATTTAAAATATTCATACAATTTTGCTACAACAAAATAGAATTTCAAAAAATTTCTAGGACCCAATATATTTTCTTACGAATTTATTGGAACCACCACACAGAATTTTAATTAGAAAAATCTGCAAATTCTAAATAAGCTTTGCTGAAAACCATCTTCAAAAAAATGGTTTGAAAATAAGAGAAGTCTGGTCTGTCGGGTGACAAAAAATGGTCTCCTAAATTAAAATAATTTAAAAAAAAATTAATTGTAAAGGAAATTGCGAAATTTCGTCGAAATTTAAAATCAAAGTAATTATAATAAATATTGTGTTTAAAAGGGACCCTAGCTGATTAATAGTTTTATAAAAAAAAATTCTAAAAAAAAAATGTTTTAGCTGTTAAATTTCGTCGATATCATGTCCATATAATAATTAATTATATCTCACTAAAAAAGAAGTTCCTGTAATATAAGCCTCCTGTTTGCCATCAGGAGCATACCTCAGTGCGAAATTAGAGATTCTACAATCCGATAGAATGTAATTTATACAATACAAAGTACAAACAGGCAGAGCATGGTGGAGGGAAGAGAGACAATCATGATGATCTGTATGGAATATCAAATGATATAAATTTGGGCTTGGAGACAGGTATAGAACAAACACGTATACATACATTCCCGGCCCCTCGAACCACCGTAATAACAACGAGCACATACCACCACCAGATAGATATTGCCTGCTCTACACCACCACCACCACCACCACCATCCCCCGATATGGCTGGTAATGTATGGCCGTGCAAACAATAACACCACTGCATAACTGTAATCGCGATGGTATACACCATCGGTGGTGGTGGTGGTGGTGGTGGTGGCTTCCTGGCTCATATTAACGCCAATGGAAAACTAAAATATTGTCCGTCTTTCCTGCGGACATTCAAACTTTCCCGGAACTTTTCGACCGACCCCTGTAAGGTCGAATTAATGCGCGGGTGTTTATGCAGCCAAACTTTCTCAAAAACAACAACATCCTAAAATATAACCGCTACATATATACGCTAATTTTTTTTAAGTGGCGGGCCCGCCCCTTCTACTGCGCATTACAAATTAACACTAGTTTATGCATAAGATCAATGATAACAACAAAAAATTGAAAATATACTGGCCACTTCAACACCCCGAAACCGTATGCTCGTGAAGAGATGCTCGCCACTGCATTTTTGTCATTTGAGGGTGTGGTCAAAACTACTGCAATGTTGCCATATCGACAGCCAACAAATACAGATAGTATTATATTAGCAAAACAAATAATAAATAACTGGAAACTATTTACTAAATAGTGGACTTTAATCGAAGCTGTATATATTCATACATTAAATATTCTCAATCTGAATTTGGATATACAGTTTACAATTTGAGCACTTTGTACTGAAGTTTTTTATTCATATATGGCAACAATGGTACTGGAAGCTCAACCCTAATGCGCAGTAGGTCCGCCGTGATATAAAAAATGACTTATAACATGCTCAATTTTTTTCTCTGAATGTATAAAATATTTATCGTAATTAGTTTGTTAGATAATCCCAGGGATTAGAACTATCTAAGCTAACTCCTTCATAGCTATTCATCCCACACGTCCTCCACCCACCCCTTCATTTCCCTCTACTCTACCTTCTATAACCCTCATGTCTAAGCAACATGACCTACTAGTCTATCTCTTCTACGCTTTACATCTTTCCAAATACTCTTTAAATATCTAACATGTTTTCATATGTCACTCCATCTGCCTACCCAATCCTCATCACCCTCCTATAGCACCACATTTCGAATGCTATCCTACATTTTCTATCTACCTTACTTCTCTTATCCTATTTCCTAAATAAGAAAAGTCCGATTCTTTTATTTCTGTTACCGCTAAGATTTTTTTATTTACAATACTTTGATCTGAATGTTATAGCACATCCAACAGGCAACCAAACACACACACATATATCTTATCATTTGTAAAGTATCCATTCCTTCTCGAGCTGTGCTTAACACCAACCAAAGAATCTCCTCATCTCATATCTTAGCTGTATTATCGTACACGTCCAAAATAGGTCTTTAGTATTCAACACCCATTCAAGAGAATATTCGATGTACGACACACGAACGTATAATTACGTACGTCTGTATATCCTACAGGGTGTAGCGAAATCTCTACGCTTAATTGAAGCAAAATTTCGTTTTATAAAATTCTTTTTATCAGCATCTGTGCAGAGACGTATATCAATTACTGCGCTGGCCGAGGGGACCTTTTGCGCACCCTTTGGCCGACTTAATTTCTCAAGTCCATAAACTACCCCGAAGCAGAATAAACACTTGGCCGTCCATAAATAATCGCGGCTAAATGGGATGTAGTGTGCAATATTTATGCACTAAATCCTGGCTCGTAAGTTGCGGAGGAGATTCTCAGTCCACCCCCGCATATATATATTTAAGGGTGCCGGAAAGTACACACACACACTCAGTAAGTTTCAGATGTTATACGCTGAAGAAACTGGTTGAAAATGTTCGTTACGCAACGTACCGATTCGTACGTATGTGAAAATAAAAATTACTCGGTGCTTTTGTTAATAAATAATTCGTTTTGACGCTGCGTTAAATGGTAATTTGGGTTTAAACCAGCGGAACGGGTTTATTGTGCACGTGCCTTTCGCAGGACGTTCACCGAATTTAATTAAACCTCGAATTGTGTATATAATAAATGGTGTCAACGAGAGCAGTGGGTCTTCTAAGTATATAGGTACCCGTTGCTACTAGCTGAGGTAAATAGTATAAGGACTTCTTCGCCTGCGACGTTGATTTCATTAAATATACACTTCTCTGTACAGATGTGGCCATAGTAATTAAGTATATGACAAACAAAAGTCGATTTTTTTTTGCTAAAGAAATCATTTCTACATTGCTTTCAATGTTTGTTTGCGAGATACATTTTCGTAAAATTCTAGATGAAATAGATCCACATTCTGCCCGCTGACATCATGTCATTTAGGAAACAGACAAGACATTCATCTAGTCGCACAACTTTCCAAATATAAATAAAACGCGAGGATTATTTATCAATTTGCCGAATTGTTACAGTGAGTTATCATAACTGGACAACAGGCGATATTTCTGTTGATTATTAATACGCGTGTCATTAATTTAATAAATCGCATTTGTTGCGGTGGTTTGAATGATCGGTGGTTGTCTTGTGTTGCGCAGACGTTGGCAAATTTATTCGAATTCCGATTAAATTTGGACAGAGGTAAGAGCGGTTCAACCATGCAAGGCTTACACGCATTCCTGTCGACAATATTGTTACTTTGTTAGGCAAATGATTGTTGGACGCACATGTGCATATATACATACAAGAACCTCGTCGGTTATATGGTGGAATGGAGAGGAGGACACAATTCGTTTAGATTTAAACTACCGTCCATTCCGCATTTATTCTCTGATATATTTGGACAATTGGCGGTGCAATAAGGGCCGTTTTTTTAGTACAATAGGCATGAAATTGACAAAAGGATCATGTCACTCAATATCGAGGTTTAGATTGAAATAAATTAATTCAATTGAGTTTGATTGTTTGAAATGCAGAATTGTTGAAATTTAATATTATTAACTCGACATATTTTGACAGTAGTTTGTTTACATACAAGTATTTTATGTGAAATGACTTTATTATATATCACACAAACACAGCTTAATCTTTTAGATAACAATTTGTTTATCAAATTCGCGATGAGCAACTTGAAACAATGTAAATTTTGTGTATGATGCACTAGTGGGTGCATTTCTATTTGTCGACGGCTCAGCTGTATCAGCATTTCGGCATGAATTGCACGCTATCACACCTTAAATAATAATGGCTGGAAACGCAGTATGTAAAAGTTGCTCGTACTTAGGATCAACAGGTTTCACATCGTTCTTAAACCATATTCAATCACATACGGAACACACTTTACATAGCAGATTACTGAAAAATTGTTTATCAAATTTGCGATGAGCAGGTTGGAAGAATGTAAATTTTGTGTATGGTGCACTAGTGGGTGCATTTCTATTTGTCAATGGCTCGCTCAGCTGTATCAGATTCATTTCGTCGATCTCTCTCGCCGCGTGTATCTTCACATGTAGAATCAGTGGCATTCAAATTCTCTATACCACTCACTGTGTCCTCACTTAACGACGGTATCGATTCATCCAGTGTATATGAGGTCGTTGGAAGGTTTTGTTGTCCACCGTGTTTCCTTAACGCCCTTTGCCCAGCTCGATACTCTCTACTTCTTTCCAAGGTACTTGTTGGCACTTTTCTTGCCGGTTTATTCGCTTTCTTCCGTTCTCTAAAGGCTCGCACTCTGTCTGTACTTGTCCATTTCACTTTTCACACAATTGACAAATAGAAATGCACCCACTAGTGCATCATACACAATATTTAATCTAAACTCCTCTTTATAGACTGTACGACATTACAGTTAATAATGCTTTCTTTGATGATCAGAGTGTCAATCAAAATTAATCAAAATCAAAATCAAATCGTTAACAAATGGTAAAAAAGCAATGCATAAAATCAACTTTTCCTAGGAGCTAAGAAGTTTCACTTCTATCGCGCTAGAGTCTCACACATAATTTTTTTTATTTAATTTCGTTTCATAAGATTTTATTTTGACATGTGTTTGTTTACGCATAAATATCAAACTAATAAAAATATTTCAAAAAATATTATTCTGGATTAAAAATAAATTGTCATTAGTTGTTGTGGTTTTTTAAAGAATTTAATATTCATTTCACAAGACGTTATTTGATATTTTGACTTTGAAAAAGTCAATTTGTTGTGAAATATATTTTTTTGACAAGATTGGATTATTATTGATCGATGCTGTGACGTAGACACCAAAAATGTTACAATTTTAATCTTAGTTATTTGTTTCACGTTTAATATTCAATATACTACACAGTCAATTATACAAAGACATTTCTTCATCTTTCGAATTCCTCTCGATTTTCGTGTTTTCTTTTCGCGAAAATAGTCTCTTGGCGGCTACGTTTTTCGGCGTGTTTCTGTTCTTTGATTTGTGTTGCTCGGTATATTACGGAATCCTATCTAGATTTCATCTTTTCTATGGCGGTTATTTCCAGAGGTGCTCTCGAATTCCGATTTCAATCGTATCGAATATATCGCGGCTACGTGGACCGACTTCCTTTCCCATTTCCATGAATGCATGAGATCACTATGTCTTCGTACCCTCAAGAAGTAGCGCATAACTGAATGCACAGCTTAAAAAAATACGAGCTAAATTACCCACGAGCAATTTCGATTGGATGAATTTGTTTCGCATCCTCAAAATCCTTGTAAAAATTACGCAGTTGGCGTAGTGTATATATATTTTTGTTTTGTAAATAGATAATGTCTGGCCAAACATTTTTATTTCTTGTAAAACTATCGCTTCTTGTTTCCTGTACATAATTCTTACCATATATGATGTAACTGACGCAAACAGAGATATTCCAGCCAAGTTTGCTGCTTCGGCGGATTCTTTTGTCGTTCCAACACCCGCCTGTATTATATTATACGGCATCGGAATTGCCAACCTTTTTCTAACATCATTTCCCGCTGTTTCTGTTTCGTGAGAGCGTATAGACGAAAACTTTCCCGCACCCAGAATACAGTTAACTTCCGCCTTTTTCACCAACTTATGATAATTCCCGAAAACTGCCCAAAGAATTCTTCAACAGAACACCACTCACAACATAACCATCTTACATTTTTAAATCTCCCATCATTTTTGTGAAGAAATCTCCCCACAGCAATCGCAAATATACAGTAGTTTGTTTTTATCGAAATTAATGCATACTTTACCGTTGATAAAAAATTTCGTTTATTTTGGATTTGTTGTATAAACTGCAGAAGTGGCTCCCTCCATAGCTGACAAGTATTTGGATTGGCTTGTATTAAAGTTGTGTAAAAGAAAACAACCTGAAGCGATATCGTAATATTTGCCCAGGTGAATATTTCAGAAAGTTGTTAAGCGCTAGGATTATAGCATTACGATATTTCCTCGTGGCATTTTCCTTGAAACAGTTTCAATATTCTTACCAAATTACTGCGCTGTCGATTTACTAACCACCGACAAACTTTCCACAACATAAACTTGTTTATTAATTAACATAACATATTTTTATTTCCCTTCCCAAATAAATAACATATTTCGAACTAAAAGCTGTACGAATGGAATCATTAATGTCCTTTTTATACCACTCTCGAAAGTGAGCATAAAATTGATTACAAGATACAAAATTTGTTGATACAAAACTGGAATTTTTTATTTTTTTTTGGAAATTGGAAATTTGTTGATACAAAATTGGAAATTTTGCATTTTTCGAAACTAATTTACCAATTGAACATTCATTTGTTACATCCATATAACACACTAATAGATGGCCGTTAAAAGAGCGGTCTAAAGTGTTTTTAATCACATATTAGCGTTGATTGCACGTACATACGAAACACGAGCGCGCTAAACAAAAACCTTCATCATCCGCATACAGTCCACTCATTGGCGAACGATCCATTGACGATATACCAGCAACATTTCGTCTATATTGTGAAATAATTACCAAAGACGACATGTCTATCGTGTCACATGCAATGTGTCCTCTGTTACGGCTTCTAAAAACATCATTGTCCTCCCACAACTCAACCCGACTACAACACCAAAGAGAACGCTGCTTTATCAGACCAGTTTACATGCATTCGCGCTCATACCATATACAAGAAGTGTGTGTTTAAAGTTTCAGTTGTTTGTGTTAGATTGTTTTTGAGAAATGTATAATAAACATATTTTTTTTACTAGTTTTATCGAAATTGAACGATTTTTTTATGTAAAAAAAAAAATTATTGTACATTATTACGCCCCCCCCCCCTCCCGCAGCCATCCAATGCTCTGTAGAAAATTTGTTGTAACCATAAAAAAAAATATGCGTGATACTCTCGCGCGGTAGAAGTGAAACTTCTTAGCTCCTAGGAAAAGTTGATTTTATGCATTGCTTTTTTCCCATTTGTTAACGATTTTTATATTTTTTTCATATATTTATATATTTTTTTTACACAATTTCCATTGCGTGAAAAGTGAAATGGAGAAAAAGACAAGTACAGACAGAGTGCGAGCCTTTAGAGAACGGAAAAAAGCGAATAAACCGCCAAGAAAAGTGCCTTTTAGTACCTTGGAAAGACGTAGAGAGTATCGAGCCAGGCAAAGGGCGTTAAAGAAATACGGTGGACAACATAACCTTCCAACGACCTCGAAATACACTGGATGAATCGATACCGTCGTTTAGTGAGGACACAGTGAGTGGTATAGAGAATTTGAATGCCACTGATTCAGGCACGTGAAGATACACGCGGCTTGAGAGATCAACGAAATGAATCTGATACAGCTGAGCGAGACATGGGACAAATAGAAATGCACCCACTAGTGCATCATACACAAAATTTACATTCTTTTAACCTGCTCATCGCGAATTTGATAAACAAATTGTTAGCTAAAAGATTAGGCTGTGATTGTGTAATATATAATAAAAAACACAAGCGTCTACTGGTTGCCTTATGCTACGTATACGCACAGTATATGCGACGCATGCGCGTAGCGTGCGTTTCACTTTTCGTGACGTTCAGGCCCTACTGCGCCTATAGAAGTTTCACATCAAAAATCGTTTGAAAAATACTTTGTATTTTTTTCTATTTTTTTTTTCAATTCGTGTATGTGGGCAGCTCTAAATATGGCTCTGTATATTGAGCGGAGTACAGTGTGTGTTGTTGAGGGTGTGATTGGATCCACATATCATCCCTCTACAGTCAGGGATGATATGATCCGAGGCCGGATCGTGTTTGCTAAACGTTGGACTGTAGCGATCGTGTCGAGGTATGGTATATCGAAGTGTGCAATATGATGTTGTATGTAACCCTAGAGAGCTAAGAGCTTTGCGGGTTGCTGGCAAATTGTGCCATCGTTTCGTTTGAAGTCGTTTTATGGAATGGGGATTTTTGAGCGTCCACAAAATTGCGAAAATGTTGTAAACTTTGTCATGGTGTATTTTGAAATCAATTTCGTGCTGTTTAGTTTAAAACGTCTTCTTCGCTTTATTTCGGAAGTTGAAATTTCCAAATGTTAAATTGATTGTGTATAAAAAGTGTACACTATTTTTTTTGGGAGATTTTTTTGAATACAAGAATATTTGTAGATTGTTTTTACGAATTTTATTTTTATTTTTATAAATTCGCAACACAATATGATCTAACATTTAAAAAAACTGATGACCACGTTTTGGAAATTGAAAAAAATATCACCCAACAGCTGGAAAATGTATTAAATTAATACAGTATAATTCTTGAATTTTTTCTAAATATACAATTTATTAGATTAGAAAATAAAGTAGAGGAAAGGCTAGGAGAAGATCAGTTTGGTTTTAGGAAAAACAGAGGGACGAGAGAGACGATTCTAGCACTAAGAACGGTAGTAGAAAAAAGAAAGAGGGTAGGAAAGGTAACTTGCATAGCTTTTGTAGATTTAGAAGAGGCATTTGATAATGTAGATTGGGACATAATGTTTAGAATTTTAAAAGAAACGGGTATAGATTATAAGGATAGGAGAATAATTTTTAATTTATATAAACACCAAACTGCCTTAGTTAGAATTGAGGGGGAAGAAGAGGTAGCAAAAATAGGGAAGGGAGTTCGGCAGGGATGTACACTCTCACCGTTATTATTTAATCTATATATAGAAGATGCAATAAACAAAGTAAAAGAAGAGTATAGTGTAGGTGTGAATGTACAGGGAGAGAAAATATATATGCTGAGATTCGCCGACGATATAGCTATATTGGAAGAAAGCGAAAAGAATTTAGAAAGGGTATTGAATGGTATGCAGGCAGTATTGACTAGGGATTTTAACATGAAAATAAATATAGGTAAAACTAAAGTGATGAGGTGTGACAAAAAGGAATGCAGTAGAAAAATGAGGATCTCAATAGGAGATAATAGAATCGAAGAAGTGTCAGATTTTTGTTATTTAGGCAGTAGAATCACAAAAGATAATCGAAGCAAGGTAGATATAAAGTGTAGGATAGCACAGGGTAGGAAGGCATTCGTAGAAAAAGAACAGATTTTAAGATCAAATATTGACTTGGGTATTAGAAAAAGATTACTGAAGGTATATGTTTGGAGTGTAGCACTGTACGGGTGTGAGGCGTGGACTATAGGAAAGGAAGAGAAGCGTAGATTAGAAGCACTTGAAATGTGGTGTTATAGGAGGATGATGAGGATTGGTTGGGAAGATAAAGTAACAAATGAAGCTGTACTAGAGTTAGTAGGGGAGAAGAGAAGTATCTGGAGAGTGTTACAGCGTAGGAGAGACAGATTAGTAGGGCATATTCTTAGGCATGGGGGGATTATGCAATTGATCATAGAAGGTAGAGTGGAGGGAAAGAGAGGGGTAGGTAGGCCTAGATTGGAGTATGTGAGTCAGATAGTTGAAGACGTTGAGATGAATAGCTATAGGGAGATGAAGGGATTAGCTCAGGATAGATCGGCATGGCGTGCTGTTTCCAACCAATCTTTAGGATTGCGGGCTCTTTAACTATACAATTTATTAGAGACGACATTCTTAATATAGAATTTAATTTCTTAAAAATAAAGTGGAGTATTTTTTTGAATAATATTTAATATATTCACGAAAAAGAATTAGTGCATTATATCTTTTTTTTTGTAGAAAAATTTAATCATTTAAGCCAATTTATACATTATTACCTTTTATGCTATTTTACATGCAATTCAGTGTTTGTTTTTTTTAAATCAATATCTGTTAAGAATTTCCCTAGAAAAAATTAAGTGCGTACCTTTTTTTACTTTGTAAATTGAAGAGTTTTAGATACAAAGTTAAGCTTCATTTTAGGTCAAATAAAATCATTCTAACTGAAGCGTCACGAACAGAAATTCCCTCCTTTTAGTGATCAGGGCGATCGTCGAAAGGATCTCATCACTTCTTTGCCCTACTACACACTTGATACATATGGCAACGTCCACTAACGATAATACGTATATTTAATTTTACATGATCCAGTCCATCCGGAAATTTTAACACCCCCCCCCCCCCCCCCGTAAAATATGCAATTTTGAAGGTACAGAATGCTATTAATAATTAACCATGTTCGTTAATGTCGGGATATGTTGTCCCTTTTTGATACTCCTTCGGGTTTTATAAAGCAACATCTTACATAACGGCATAAATTCACAGCTGCGTAAAATTTCAATGAGCAAAGCGATGTCTTTCTTTACAAGCATCGAAGGCACCACATACACGAAGAGAACATTTGGCTAGAGCAGCCTGAGAGAGTCCAGATATACATGTTTGAGCTTGTACCATCCTCCAACTAGCACTAAACGTAAACAAGTGGTTACCGTGCAGAATACCGCACCTGTCCAACCGCGATAATGCCTCGGGATTGTGGTTATTGGTAATTGCATTTGTCCCACCATCCATTTTAAGCATATACAAAGCAATATGCTACGTTACTCTTCGTCCTTCACGTGGCAATAAAATGCATCGAAACTGTGAACACTTAAAAAAAGCATTGGGAAAAGTGTCGATTAGAATCCCGTTTTTTTTTTTTTTATATAAAATGATAGTTTTCTTTATTACAAAATTTCCGACCCGTGCTCATGAAGCTCCCCAACAAAATACATTGTTCTGTTGCTAATAGCAAGGCGAAGAAGGTTGTTTATGCTTCCAGAAAAGTGTGTCTGTTGTATATGGGAACGGATACAGGAAGCGGGAATGGGCTCCCTACGTCCCTTCAGTTCACAGGGTGAATAAATAAAATTATGTGCCACGTTTGTTACGCTCTAAAAAGTTTGTGGGTTAATCCCGTGTAATAAACTGAAGGAATAAACAAATGTGTGATTGTATGATAGGTGTAGAAACAGCTGATAGATATTTTTTAACTAGTGATTTAAAAAATACCATATTAAGGTTGTTTTTTTGTTATAAAAATTTTTTTTTTTGTAGATCGTAACAATTCGTTTTGATCACAGATATTTTGGCCTGGGTAATTTTATTTTCTGAAAATATTCAAAAAAATTCTCTAAAGGTGAGCGAATTTCGAAATACAATTTGGCAGTTATAAAAAAAAATGTCATTTACCGATATATAGGCAATATATAAAGTGCACAGTTGGACCGAAAACGTTGGCATTCAGATGGTGATAACGGAGCTCCCAATGTCTTTTAGGTGGAGATGTAAACGACGTCCAGGGAACAATTGCCTCGGATTGCCTCACAGCCACCTCCACGTCCCAGTTTCCGCTATATTCGCGCAACGAAAGCTCGGAGAAAGGACCTAGAGATAGCGCGCAAACACACACACTTTGCTCCCCCCGCATAGATAGATATATCGCCCAGGCAGCAACTGGAAGTAGCTGTATTCCGGGTTTTGGTGCCCGGGGCCATTACTTATTGTAATATTCGGAGCGGTAGCTAACGCTACTTATACCAGCCGTATATGGAACGCTCTGGAACGAGCGAATATATGTGCGAAATGCTTGTAATGTGCCACTCGGATTCAGATCTTAACGGCGCTACTTCAACGCCCAACTCTGCAGCTCTACACTTTCCTGCTCGGACCCTTATTTTGACCACTTTACACAACAGGAGACTCATTTTCCAACACGAAATTACCCACCCTCGAACTATTTCCACAGCCAAAGTCGTCCCTTTTTAAAATAATCAACACACCAAAAATGCATTTTTTATTTAAATCCTCATTTACTCTTCCTACAATTTTTGTTGGTTACAAAATCATTATAAAATGACCTGACCACTTTACCCAACATGAGACTCATTTTCCAACACGAAATTACCCACCCTCGAACTAAAGTTGTTCCTTTTTAAATAATCAACACACCAAAAAAGCTCTTATTATTTAAATCCTCATTTATTACTTTTCCTACAATTTTTGTTGGTTACAAAATCATTATAAAATGACCTGACCACTTTACCCAACATGAGACTCATTTTCCAACACGAAATTACCCACCCTCGAACTAAAGTCGTTCCTTTTTAAATAATCAACACACCAAAAAAGCATTTTTTATTTAAATCCTCAGTTATTACATTTCCTACAATTTTTATTGTTTACAAAATCATTATAAAATGACCTGACCACTTTACCCAACATGAGACTAAGTTTCCAACACGAAATTACCCACCCTCGAACTAAAGTCGTTCCTTTTTAAATAACCAACACACCAAAAAAGCTTTTTTTATTTAAATCCTCATTTATTACATTTCCTACAATTTTTGTTGTTTACAAAATCATTATAAAATGACCTGACCACTTTACCTAACATGATACTAATTTTCCAATACGAAATTACCCACCCTCGAACTATTTCCCCAACCAAAGTCGTCCCTTTTTTAAATAACCAGCGGCACAAAAAAAACATTTTTTATTTACATTTTTGTTCTTTACAAAATCCATTTAGTAGAGAGTCCTGCAAAGATATTGTAACGAGGAAGATTTTTTTTTTGTGCAGGAAGATCTTCAGCTTATTTGCTCTTGCTACCTTGTGTTCAAATTTCTATAGTATAGGATAAAAAGGGATGATAGTCCCATACAAAACATAACTTTTATGGCCGTAATCGAAAGTTGTAATACAGAAATTTAAAATGGCGTGGCCAAAATGTAACCAAATTTTTGCCGGAAATGAAAATACGAATCGATGATTTTTGATAAATATAATAAATTGTTTTTGTGTGTAAAATTATGGTTCTTTATATACCATATTCGAAGAACAACGTCAAAGTCAAAAAAAGCATTCTAAAACGTAACTGATAAATAAATGAAATATTAAGCGAATTCGTGAAATGTAAACAATATTATTTAAAAAAATATATTGTTTATAATCTTACAAATTTTTGTAAACAAAGTCATGTCAAAGTGACGTCAAACTGACGTGTATAAAATCAAAACAATATGCTAAAATAAGTAAAATAAATAAAATAAAATATCGAACGATTGATTGATTGAAAATGACCGATATTCTTAATAAAATCAAGAAAATCATATGATCCTCTTAATGCACCATTATATTATTAAAATGGGACGTTATAATAATAGTGGAGCCCTTATGGGCTTCTACCGTCACTATATATTACCTATTCATATGATAATAGGGCTCTTATATATCATCTAGGTACTGACACTTTGCAATCTAACCTGATTTTTTATGTCTTTTATATTTAAATTTCTACGTTCAATGTTTTATCATATATACGAACGTCTCCAACATGTAAATATACAGGGCGATCCACAAACAACACGTACATATACATTTTTTTTAATATTTGAAAAGGGTGCGATTTCGCGATTTTTTGTTTGTTTTTGTGTGTGATTTATTGTTTAAAATGTTTGAATCACACTGTATACGTATGATAAATATTTACAAAATGGCATATTTTGAATTACATGAATTTGAAACGCCAAACTTTCCGCAAAGAAAATATTTAGTGTGTTTATTCTGTATTATTTTCTTTTGCGACAATTTAGAATGGAAAACAAAATATTCCATTATTTATAAGAAATAATTTTTTTCCTAAACACACAAATAAAACAAATATTTAATTGAACAACTTATTTTTTTATCTATCTGCTTTTGGCAAAAATTTATTTTTTATTCGAATTTCTATTATATCTTTAAAAATCCATAATAAAAAAAATCGATTATAATATATGATGTATAACATGTTGCAAAATGGGCTCATATTATTTTATAGTAAAATTTCATCCTTAAAAATCGCTTAAAACAGTCTAAAATTAACCAGACAGAACTTCCGACATAACCAAAGCTATTCTACGCGCACCCCTTCCATTTACTTGGATTACATTTTAGACTCGCGGAGAGCTAATTAATTAATATTCTCGAATCGGGTCATTTTCCAGGATCATCCTCATCGGTAAACTCGTTTTGCATACCGTTATTGTTACCTCGCTATCGTTCTGCGATGAAACTACTAAAAACTTATTAAACAGGGCACGTTACCATATGCAACCCTCATCACATTTTTTTAAACTAATCAACAAAATATCAATTTAAAAATAGCTTATAAATTTCGCCGTTATGTTGTGATATTCCATTTTAAGAAGGAGAAGAAAAAAAAACGATGTTTTATATCACAATTAAATTTAATATCAATTTTAGTTATAATAAATGTTCCGAAATGTGATTTTCGAAGAAATGCCGGATAGCAATAACACGTGATAGGTTAAATGAACTGTACGGTCCCAGTCGATGTTTCGCCATATGTTGTTGATGTTTGGTGACCGCTCGTGCATTGACAATCTGCACTAATACCTGACTGGTTGTTCCCGACTAAATTCCCCGAGCTTTCCTGATCCCGGTTAAGCACTGAGTGCATCGCCGATGCAGTTAAATTAATTAATTAATGATACCGACACGATTCTACAACGCACGTACACGATACTGTTTGTAAATACACGTTTCAATGTTGGTCAGCCATTGATTCGAAGCCAACAAAAAAAAAATGTTTGATTGATTTATCCATTCTACGATGATTTTTAGACAGTTTTGTATGTTCCAGTGCATAATAATCAGTTGATTTATTCGTAAAATGTATTTATTTCCATGTTCGGATGTTGTTTTGACTTGGGAGACGTTGCCTGTCAGAAAAAAATAGGTAAAATCATGATGGCCGCTAAATTTGGTGTCATAGCAACCATTGACGTGAGTTTATTTATGTATAAATGTCAAAACGAAGGCTTAAATGATGTGACAATACCTCCTATCTTACAAAAATTTGAAACAACGCGATATTATGTCAAACTAATTAAGGTTCAGAACATCTCCCAAGTCATTAAAAGTTCAAAGCAGATAGGAGGTATTGTCACATCACTGATGATATATTATTGAATAAATTGTGAGAAAATTCTGCAAAACATATTAATGGTTCTAAAGGGATATCTATTTTGAATCCAAAACGTGACACAAACACAAAATGAAATTCTAATAACGAAATTAGAAAAATCCAAACAAATAATGGTTTTATTTGATTTGCATTTGCGACTGCTGTAAGATTAGTTGCATACACTAATTGGTACATTAGTTGCATAGGTTTGAGGTTTTTTTGCCTAGTTGTTGTATTTATTAAAAAAAAAAAGCTACGGGGGGAATTTGAAAATTCCATTTATTAATTAGATGTCAATTATTTTTGGTAGACATTTAATTAATGTATGATAAAATGGAAAAGACAAAAAGGATGAGTAAGAAAATGTTTTATCAATTTGATGGCAGATGTGACAAGTGACATTGTGTGTTAAGTGATGGATGTAATTTCTATATGTCACTCAGCCGGTGAGAATATGTTATAAATATCGTAAATCGATGTGTTTACATTAATGTAATCGTGAAATCGAATGGCAACAATGCATCAATTCAATTTCTCATAAATTGAGGGTTTATTTTGATATGTGATATATGTACATTGACAATCTGTATTTGCACAATTCATACACGACTGCAATAATTAAAATAAATGACGTATCATTATTATAGCAATATCCATCGTACGATGGATATTAAACAATATTTCTACTATTTAATCAAATGAAATTATATATTCTGGTTTACTTTTAATTTATTATACTCGTATTTGCTAATATGGAAATTAATTTATGCAAAAATCGCGCGATCGAAAATATTTTAAAATCAATTTTTAATTCTATCTAAACTCTAAACTTCTATATCTCGTTTTTTAATAATAATAAAAATTCGGCTGGAATCTATTAAATTATAATAATATAAAATTTTACCAAAAAAATTATACATTGTACAATTTTTTTTAATGAAAAAGTAATTTTTTTTTTAATATAGGCATTTGATCCAATGTAAATATCCCTATGATGGCGTAACTGGTATTTAAACGTCTGATTTGAATGGTGCGCATGTGTCATATAACAAAAGTCTTAACCACCGTTGCCATATCGAATCTAAATGCTGATAATAGAAGATTTTTTTAATTTTTATTACTACTACCTTTTCTAACAAAATTACATAAAAAAAAAATGATATAAAACACATTATTCAGATGTTATAAACTCGGCAACATTTTTTTAAAAGTATAAATCCTTTTATATATACTTAGGTGTCGTAAATTTCTCCAAACAAACATTTTCTTGCGGAATCTTTAAATTCAACCATCGTTTTTACGATTGCAATTCCATTTCCATTTAAATTTAACCCACATGCGAGGTGAGTTCATATTTCCCGCCCGCATATTTATACAGCCCACTCATAATTCTTGTGTAGTCTCTAAAATTTAAACACAAATCACAACCACCGACTTGGTTTTTTTTTTTTTGTACGTAAACTACAAACAATCAACGCATATTTTCTTGAAAAAAAAAAACATTTTTTAAACAAGTGTTTGTTTTGCAAATGCAACGCCGTAAATTCATGTACCATACGTTCAATTCTGGTGTGCTGATGTGTATTTGGCATCCCTCTGGTGCATCGGGACGAATTGGGGTTGAGATATCCATTGGGATAACATGCATCGTTCATACCGGACTTGTCTGGTCAGCATTATAACGACCAGCATGTCCATAAAAACTGCTAGTAATGTCTGCTAGAAATACCACCGATAGTGTTTATAACATTTAACTAGATACTAATAAAAAATACACCCTCAACCAGCCTTAGGGGTTTTATAATCCAGAATCAAGCCTTGGAGGATGTTGAATTTATTAATTATATAGTTCTGTAAATAGTTTGTTTCAATTTTGCTTTGTAATCAAAATAAGAACACTTTAACAATAAATATTCATTGAAAAATAGAAAAATTATTGGAACATGAATTATTATTTTGTTAATAAAAATTTACATCCCCCTATTTTATATAATTATGTAAAAATAAAAATTATACACAAATAAACATATTTACAGCTTGTTTAATTTTATCTACAAGCAAACAAACATACATTAAATTTTTTTTTAATTAAATTTATTGTGGATTTGATATCTGAGGAGTTTTAGGAACTATACATTGTTGTATTCAAGTCTCGTTCTTCGGCCAAAGGGGAGTTTTGACGAAGCATACTTATTCCGGGGGATGCGCACCCTCTTATATGTTTTTTTTTTTACTACCGAATGTTAGACTGTGTATGAGATAGATAAAGGGAAGAGTTGGAAGTTGTAGAAGCTGAAATGTGAAATTAAAAAATAAGTTTTTTAGATTTTTTCTGGGTGCGATTATTTGGATCTAGGAAATTCAACAGGCGTTAAAATGCAATTTTAAACAAATGTTTCTGATTTTTTTTGGTTGTCAAAATATAACCGGGTGTTTCAGAATTATTAAAAATTATTTTATTATGTTTCTAGTTAATATACAAAACTAAAAAAAATCTCTTTTTTAGGACATTTTTGTAATATTAAAAATATGTTCATTTAAAAATCAGTCTATATATTTTTAAGTAACTTACCAAACTAAAAAATATATATTTCTAAATTTAAAAAAAAATTATATTGTGTAGTTTTGGCACAAATTCAAAAAAAAATGTTTCTGATTTTTTTCTAACTGCAAGAATTGTCAAAATATAACCGATGTGTTTCAGAATTATTAAAAATTATTTTATTATATTTCTAGTTAATATACAAAACCAAAAAAAAAATCTCTTTTTTAGTACGTTTTTGTAGTATTAAAAATATGTATTTTTCATTTAAAAATCAGTCTATATATTTTTAAGCAAATTGCAAAACTAAAAAACATATATTTCTAAATTTAAAAAAATCATATTGTGTAGTTTTGGCACACGTTTATAAGTAAAATACAAAAATTTAAAAATGTTTCGAATTATTTTATTATTAATCAAAATTAAAAAATATCTTGCAAACTAAAAAAAAATCATTTTATATATTTTAAAATCAAATACAAAATTTCAAAAATATTTCTGTATTTATATAGTTATGAACAATAATTAGGAAAATCTCAAGAAAGGCATTTTTCAATATTTTTAAAAAGAATTTCTTCATACATTTTTGTGCCTAACAAATTTTCTCATATATATATTTTACAAAAATTTCCAATCCAATTATAACAAAATAAAATTCTACTATTTAAAAAATAATCCTTTTCTCAGAATACTTTGCAATTATACGTCAATTATTTTATAATGTCTGCATTTTGCATATTAACACAAACATCTTATTTTCTCTCGCCTTTTCACTTGACACTTGGACACAAATTGTACTCTTTATTAACTGTATTAAAATACCGTGGACTCGTTCTTATTCCAAACTAAAGAACAAACTGTTATCGTTGTAAATCTTTCTGGAACTTAAAGATGAAGATTATTAAAGATGAAGATTATTAAACTAACGAGCATTATAAAATACTACTTACTATATTTTCAATATATTTTTTAATTAATCAACAAACTCAAGCATGTTTTCAATTGTTATTTAATTTACCTACCCAGTCCTCATCTTTAGGATTTAAAAATCTCCCAATTTACCTTCCGACTTTTATTTATTTGTTAAATATTAAACAAACCTGTTAAGTTAATGAACTGTATTTCTTCCTCTCTATTGCTTCAGATTCACAATCCGCAAATGTAAGACTTAATTGCAGTTACTATTAACGCAGTTTTGCATATAACATTAATATACTTAAAATATCACCAAAATTGCGTTTGGGAAAGTAGTCCAAACTTCCATTACACTTGTTTTAAACTGAAAAGAAGTTTTCATGCACTTTATATCCTATTTTTGAAATACTTCAGTGAAATAATGAATAATTATTGTATAGTAAATATAAATTTATATTGCAACACTGTAAATTGTATGTCCATTTTTTTATATGGTCAAATATTGACTCATAGATTTTTTCCACAAGAAAATAGTAAATACAAAATATTTGCAGATTTGAAATATGTTTTTAAAAATGTTAAATTGTATGTCTATTTTTTTATATGTTCAAATATTGACTCATAGAATTTTTTCACAAAAAAATAGTTAATACGAAATATTTGTAGATTTGAAATATGTTTTTAAAAATGTTTGTGTAATTTTTTTATCTCGAATAGTTTTCGAGATAATTGACAAATACTTTGGCAAAAAAATAAGAGTTTAAAAATATTAGTTGTCAAAGGGACATATATTGACAATTTTTGAATTGTTCTTTTGTTTGGTCATGGCTAGTTTTTTATATAAAAAAAAAATACAATAAAAAATGCTAAAATGAAATAAATGATGAAAAACTATGAATATCTAAAATGTATACGAAGAAATTGTGAAAAAAATAACAAACTATCTGGAAAATATTTTACATTTGGGTGGGACTGAATTTGGCCCTGCGGCCGTTTAATTCAAAACTGAAGAATTTACGGTGGTTATGTAGAAGCTCTATATAGGGTCATCCAATATCAACTTCAACACGAAATTGTCTCTAAAATTAAAAAAAAAAATCAATATTTTTTGTTTGTTCGATTTTCAACTGAAATCGTAAAATAAATTCCAATTTTTTTCGATCAAATCCGAAATTGCGCCACCAAAAAGTTACTCCTTTTGTAGTTTGTTATAACATGTTATAAATATACATTTTTCTTCACCCTATATAGCAGTTCGCATCCATTTACATATTTTCTGCACGCCGTTGTCGTACTATCAATTTATATCCTTGTGACGTCATAAACTGTTAAGGATCGCAACTCTACTAGTATGAAAATTCCACAATTTGTCCCAAAAATTAACATACGCAACCCAATTAACATAAAAAATAATTACAAACGTTTGTTCCTTCAAAAATATATGAATTGGTATATGAATATCATTTGAATTGATGAAAATATACTAAAAAATAATAATAATAATCGATTGCGGTTGCAAATGGAAAAAATTATTTTCAACCGGTATGGTTCAAAGTAAAAAAAATTTTTTTTCAATCGGAACTATTCTTGTGTGCAGAGTAAGAGCGGGCGTAGATAAAAGTTGCGGAGGTAGATTGTGGGGACGAACGCGGAACGGCCGATGACGACCGTTATCCTCGCCGACCTTCTCTATTGTTTTACTTGCAAGACACAAGTGATAGCCGCGCCACCACGCCCTCACCCTCGCCCTCACACGCATATACAACACGAGCGAAAGAATGCCGCCGTGTGAGCGCTTTTTTTCCAATATGTGAAACGATGTAATAACTTTAAAAATTGCGGAATTACGTCTACGGCAGATGCTGCCACTCGCTCCACTCTTTTATTAATTTTTGAAACGGTCGTATTTTCTTTCGCACTGTATATATTTATTTCATGCACCTGCGAATTAAAAAATTATGATCTTTTTATAGAAAACCAACAAACAATTCAATAGTATTAAACCGTATACCTTTATGTTAAGTTAGGCAACTTTATATGCGGTATATTTGGTTACCTATACACTTTAAAAAGCAATCGAATGTAATTTGGTCCTTTTACGTTAATTTCTGTTACGTAACCATTCCTTTTGAAAATTACTGTTTCTGCCGATTTTATTTACAGTTCCGAGAAAAAGCCGCAGTGAATAAAATTACTTCAGTATACAAAAAATATGCCAATATTTTCGAAAAATCAAAATATAATTTGCAATAAAATAAATTATTTGAATTTTTTTGCTAAATAAATTTTCGTCGAAACGAGACACGTGTTCTTCATTACGATTTAAGCTCCCCCCTGGAGGCAGCACTCTCAGCTTTTACACAATATTTAACCTACGGTATATATTTCAACAACAAATATGTTCATTGCAAAGCCCCGTGCAAATAATCCTTTACTGTTATTGATAAAATGCGAAACATAAATATTTCCAGTGGGAATTCTTTTAATTCATATATCCATCATCCATTTCGGATATCACATAGTATACCGGGTGCTTCAAGATATTAAAAAAAAAAATTAAACATTTTTTAAATACATACATATTTTAAAGAAGACGGAAATTTTAACACACTTACGTCATTTAGATATAATAGATATATTATATAAGGTATCAGATAGATTACATACTGGTTAAAGAGAGGTTTAGGAACCAGATTAAGAATTGTAAGAGTTACCCCGGAGCAGATATTGATAGTGACCATAATTTAGTAGTCCTGGACTCAGAGGTCAAATTCAAGAAATTACAGAAGTTTAAACAGGTCAGAGTAGATGTCGATAGGTTAAAATTAGCTGATGTATGTGAAAAGTACAAGCAGAAAGTAGAAATCATGGCTAATGGAACATCAAGGAGCGACATAGATTGCGAATGGAGGGAAATCAGAAATGGGTTAACTACAGCAGCAAATGAAGTATTAGGCACAAAGAAAAGGGCAGGTAGGAGGGAATGGATCACGGAAGAAATAGTTGAAATGATAGAAGCAAGAAGGAAAATTAAAATAGGAAACACAGAAGCAGGACAGAAAAAATATAAGGAACTAAGGAACTTAATTAATAGGAAATGCAAGCTAGCGAAAGAAGAGTGGATAAAAGGAAACTGTGAGGATATTGAGGAGGATATGAGAAGAGGTAAAGTAGATTTGGGCTACAGGAAAATTAAGTCACATTTTTCTAAAGTAAAACCAAAGGGTAACATTATATGTGATAAGCAGGGTAAGGAACTCACAGAAAATAAGGAAAAAGCTAGAAGATGGAAGGAGTATCTTGAAGATTTATATAAAGGTAGGCAGGACATGGAGGAGCTAGAAAGTGTGGAACAGATAGATGAGGATGACTTAGGTCCTAGCATACTTAGGTCAGAGTTTCATAGAGCATTAAATGATTTACGGAATAACAAAGCAGCGGGGATTGATATGATACCAGCCGAATTAATAAAACACGCAGGGGAAAAAATACAGGAGCGATTATACAGGTTAGTTTGTAAAATATATGAGAAGGGAGAAGTACCACAGGATTTTCAGCGTAGTAGAATAGTAACAATGCCGAAGAAAATAGGAGCTAATTTGTGTGAGAACTATAGGACCATTAGCCTACTATCACATGCATCGAAGATATTGTTAAAGATTATTTATAGGAGATTAGAAAATAAAGTAGAGGAAAGGCTAGGAGAAGATCAGTTTGGTTTTAGGAAAAACAGAGGGACGAGAGAGGCGATTCTAGCACTAAGAACGGTAGTAGAAAAAAGAAAGAGGGTAGGAAAGGTAACTTGCATAGCTTTTGTAGATTTAGAAAAGGCATTTGATAATGTAGATTGGGACATAATGTTTAGAATTTTAAAAGAAACGGGTATAGATTATAAGGATAGGAGAATAATTTTTAATTTATATAAACACCAAACTGCCTTAGTTAGAATTGAGGGGGAAGAAGAGGTAGCAAAAATAGGGAAGGGAGTCCGGCAAGGATGTACACTCTCACCGTTATTATTTAATCTATATATAGAAGATGCAATAAACAAAGTAAAAGAAGAGTATAGTGTAGGTGTGAATGTACAGGGGAGAAAATATATATGCTGAGATTCGCCGACGATATAGCTATATTGGAAGAAAGCGAAAAGAATTTAGAAAGGGTATTGAATGGTATGCAGGCAGTATTGACTAGGGATTTTAACAAGAAAATAAATATAGGTAAAACTAAAGTGATGAGGTGTGACAAAAAGGAATGCAGTAGAAAAATGAGGATCACAATAGGAGATAATAGAATCGAAGAAGTGTCAGATTTTTGTTATTTAGGCAGTAGAATCACAAAAGATAATCGAAGCAAGGTAGATATAAAGTGTAGGATAGCACAGGGTAGGAAGGCATTCGTAGAAAAAGAACAGATTTTAAGATCAAATATTGACTTGGGTATTAGAAAAAGATTACTGAAGGTATATGTTTGGAGTGTAGCACTGTACGGGTGTGAGGCGTGGACTATAGGAAAGGAAGAGAAGCGTAGATTAGAAGCACTTGAAATGTGGTGTTATAGGAGGATGATGAGGATTGGTTGGGAAGATAAAGTAACAAATGAAGCTGTACTAGAGTTAGTAGGGGAGAAGAGAAGTATTTGGAGAGTGTTACAGCGTAGGAGAGACAGATTAGTAGGGCATATTCATAGGCATGGGGGGATTATGCAATTGATCATAGAAGGTAGAGTGGAGGGAAAGAGAGGTGTAGGTAGGCCTAGATTGGAGTATGTGAGTCAGATAGTTGAAGACGTTGAGATGAATAGCTATAGGGAGATGAAGGGATTAGCTCAGGATAGATCGGCATGGCGTGCTGTTTCCAACCAATCTTTAGGATTGCGGACTCTTTAACTAACGTCATTTATTTTATAAATTATTTTTTTAATTAGTAATTTTTTTAAACTAAGTACTATGTTAAAAAACAACATGGCGCATAGGATGGCTATTTTTTTTAAATATTAAAATATTGGTAAAAATATTTTACCAATTACATAAAGAGATTTAAAGCTAATTGTTTATTTGAATGAATTTTCTGCGATTTTAGCAATTTTTAAATGGCAGGCTTATTGAATTAATACACACACACTATATATATATATACAGATTTATAAAATAAAATAAATCTGTTTGAAAATATGCCATAAATATTACGTGTTTGTATCGTACATAAATATCACTTCTTTTCCCTTTGAGGTTTGTAATTAATTAATTAATATTTCCGAGGGAAAATAAGTATTTGATATTCCTTGAATATTTCCATGAATAATTGAGTTGCAAAAAAATATATATATCACTTTAAAAATTTGTTCGTTTCGTGTGAATTATAGGTTTATTTTTTTGTAGTTTTTTTCTATTCAAATTGTAGGTTTATTTTATTAAGAAAAAAACAAAAAAAAAAACTGAAAGCTGCGTAGGTGCGGCTTAAGAATTCACCTACTGGTTTGAGTCCTCACCATTCAGGTAAAAGTCCTGATAAAGTCCAAATTCCCAATAATCCCACATTTTTGTAGACTTGCATATTTTTTCGTTTTACAATTTATTTTACTTGTCTAAAAAAAAATTCTATAGTCGTTTTTCACAGCGCATATGTTGCGAAATGCAAGTGGATGCATCCTCTGGAAAAGTTTAAAAAAAAAAATCGTCTTTTTCGCTCGCATGGAACTTTTGAGCCGTGCGCAGTAAAGTGGCTAATAATGAGTTGAAAATCTGTTGGCTTCGCCACTTCGCCTAGGCGTTATTAAATTGAGATTTTCGCTGGTGATTTAGTTTGTAAATCTACTAAAAATAATGCTTAATTATAGATAATGATAAGGCGAAAATGAATTTTATTAAATTAGTTGTAATTCCAAAAAATTATTTAAATAATAATTTTTTCTTTCTTTCTAGTATTTACTAACATTTTTGCTGCTAATAATTAATTTTGACTAATTATTTTAAAAAATCTTAAAAAAGTTTCTATATAGAAAATATGCTGCGTTTTTAGTTAGTACGCAATATTAGCATTGATCCTGCCATATATCATCTTTGTGCAAGCGAAAAAGCAGCGAGTTTTTTTTTTTATAGTTGAACAAATAAATTGTTAAAATATGAAAATGCTAAGTTTGTTTCTATCCTCCATAAAGCAGTCCGGGAGGACATCACAAAGTGTTTGCTTGTTGCTAAGGGTAATTAGTGCATGTGTGTACCGTGTGCTGTCTAGCGGAGCACTAATTACATTTCCATTCTGTTTTGATGAGCATAATGAAAAAAAGTGTAGTATTTTCAATAAGCGCCGGATCCAAAGAAATTTTTTTTTTCTTCTACAGTTCAATAAATAAATTTATAGTTTGCTATTCATTTTTAGTTTAGTTATCATATACACGTCGAATTAATTGTTTTTTATTTTTAAATGTAGTTTGTACACACCAAAAATATATTAATTTATATTTTATAGAAAAAATGCGAAATATATAATTCCATCTGCAACAGACATGTAAAATGGCATCCAACAAATTCTGGTTTTATTCGAAATAAAATTTTAAAAAAATTCAAAAACAAATCGCACGACGCAATGCCTCCGTTGATAATTTTCACATGTGCAGTGTGCGGAATATAACGACCGACTCTCTGTCGAATAACGAAAATTAGAATAATGAAAATATTGTGAAAGTTCAAAAGACCATGTCGGATTACAAATTAATTTGTAAAACTTTTCCTCTGTGACACATTTCACGTTAATATGGCGTAATTTATATATACGGAATACGTGAATGTACTCCAACGACGAGAAGAGCTCTTCGCATCAACAGAAGCCTTTTGCAGCGCTGCCATTGTTGCATTCTACTAAATATACGCAGTGATATTTTTATTATTTATTTTATTATCGTATATTTGAGATTTACAAGTCTTGCATCGATTTTTACGAAATATCTGCATTTTTTCTCCGAGCGTAATTGCCAATTTTGACGACTTCTTTCTTTGTTGTGATTATTTTTTGAAACACTTGCCAAAATTAGGGATATCAGTAATTTTTTATTTTTGTTTTAATCAATCTTATAATTTCGCCCACACTCTTCAAGCAAATTAATAATGTAAAAAAAAAAATTATTTAGTTTTTTACACTTTGTTTATATTTTAAATTTCAATTTATATATGTTTGTTGCTACAACACCCTGTATACTAGCTACATACGATTTTACAAATCATAGTTACACATTTTTATTTAAAAAAATCGATTTCGATTTAAAATTGCTTCAAATCTTCTAAAAAAAAAATTAATTTTAACAAACCAATTTTCTAAGCAAATTAATAATGTAAAAAAAATAATTTATTTTGTTTTTTACACTTTGTTTATATTTTAAATTTCAATTTATATATGTTTGTTGCTACAACACCCTGTATACTAGCTACATACGATTTTACAAATCATAGTTACACTTTTTTATTAAAAAAAAAAATCGATTTCGATTTAAAATTGCTTCAAATCTTCTAAAAAAAAATTAATTTTAACAAACCAATTTTCTAAGCAAATTAATAATGTAAAAAAAATAATTTATTTTGTTTTTTACACTTTGTTTATATTTTAAATTTCAATTTATATATGTTTGTTGCTACAACACCCTGTATACTAGCTTCATACGATTTTACAAATCATAGTTACACTTTTTTATTAAAAAAAAAAATCGATTTCGATTTAAAATTGCTTCAAATCTTCTAAAAAAAAATTAATTTTAACAAACCAATTTTCTAAGCAAATTAATAATGTAAAAAAAAAAATTTATTTAGTTTTGTACACTTTGTTTATATTTTAAATTTCAATTTATATATGTTTGTTGCTACAACACCCTGTATACTAGCTACATACGATTTTACAAATCATAGTTACACTTTTTTATTAAAAAAAATCGATTTCGCTTTAAAATTGCTTGAAATCTTCTAAAAAAAAATTTTATTTTAACACATCCTGCTTTATATAGACCCTTTTTAATTTCTCCTGAAGATTTTTTATAGGCCTATTCCTGAAATAATATAAAATACTCTCTTCGTTTATCCTGCTTACTTCCTTCCTGTAACTGTCGCTTATGCGTCCGTGCGAACAGGAAGACGTTGGGAAGAACCTGGAGAAATGGCCAATTCATACCTTTTAACTACACATTTCCATCTGAAGCTTTGCAAAATATTGCTTAAAGTATATGATTTTTTATTAAAAAAAAAAACAGAATAATTCGTTTGAATATAAAATTTGATCCCACACGTATTGATAGAAAAAAAAAACATTTTTTTTTAAAGAATCTTATACAAATTTTCCATCGTAAAATTAATATCGTGAAATATAATTTTTGCTGATATTTTGTATACATTTTTACCTATAAATAATAATAGTCTTTTAATAATCCTAGTTTTGACACGGAAGATTACTGAAAAGGATCTCTTCCACAACATTACCTGATATTTTGAGAAACTCAACGCTCTGTAAAGAGCTTGACGTGCATTTGAATTTTTTTTTTTTTGATTTGATTCAGAAGAGAAATAACAATTTATGTTGACGATTTAGGTCGTATTTTTTTGTATCTAGAGATGTTTTTTCGCATAATATTTGAATAGTTTTGATTATGTGTTTCTAGAAAATTGATGAATTCTTCTACAAAATTTTGTCATATTTTTTAATAATTATCACTCTGAAGGAATTTTTTTTATCTGATTTAATGAACGAAGATATTTTTTTTTGTCTAAAATTAATAAAATTGCAATTGATTTTATAATATTGCATTTATTGTTTTTATTGAACAAATTAGCCATTAGAGAAAATATTTGTCAAGCTGACAGAGGACAATTGTCCGTTATTAATTTAGTCACAGCTAGCTTTATAATAATTAAAAAATCTCGATTTACAAACTTGAAATTTGGATTAATTAATATTATTTTCGGCAGGGATGTACACTTTCACCGTTATTATTTAATCTATATATAGAAGATGCAATAAACAAAGTAAAAGAAGAGTATAGTGTAGGTGTGAATGTACAGGGAGATAAAATATATATGTTGAGATTCGCCGACGATATAGCTATATTGGAAGAAAGCGAAAAGAATTTAG
This sequence comes from Leptodirus hochenwartii, assembly GCA_947310635.1. NCBI lineage: Eukaryota > Metazoa > Arthropoda > Insecta > Coleoptera > Leiodidae > Leptodirus > Leptodirus hochenwartii. The sequence continues at coordinate 4,488,664 of OX371185.1, read as the reverse complement.
AAAGGGTATTGAATGGTATGCAGGCAGTATTGACTAGGGATTTTAACATGAAAATAAATCTAGGTAAAACTAAAGTGATGAGGTGTGACAAAAAGGAATGCAGTAGAAAAATGAGGATCACAATAGGAGATAATAGAATCGAAGAAGTGTCAGATTTTTGTTATTTAGGCAGTAGAATCACAAAAGATAATCGAAGCAAGGTAGATATAAAGTGTAGGATAGCACAGGGTAGGAAGGCATTCGTAGAAAAGGAACAGATTTTAAGATCAAATATTGACTTGGGTATTAGAAAAAGATTACTGAAGGTATATGTTTGGAGTGTAGCACTGTACGGGTGTGAGGCGTGGACTATAGGAAAGGAAGAGAAGCGTAGATTACAAGCATTCGAAATGTGGTGTTATAGGAGGATGATGAGGATTGGTTGGGAAGATAAAGTAACAAATGAAGCTGTACTAGAGTTAGTAGGGGAGAAGAGAAGTATTTGGAGAGTGTTACAGCGTAGGAGAGACAGATTAGTAGGGCATATCCTTAGGCATGGGGGGATTATGTAATTGATCATAGAAGGTAGAGTGGAGGGAAAGAGAGGGGTAGGTAGGCCTAAATTGGAGTATGTGAGTCAGATAGTTGAAGACGTTGAGATGAATAGCTATAGGGAGATGAAGGGATTAGCTCAGGATAGATCGGCATGGCGTGCTGTTTCCAACCAATTTTTAGGATTGCGGACTCTTTAACTAACTAATATTATTTTCAAATTCTCTTCTAAACTACCAAAGAAAATTTGTAACAAATATTTGAACTACCTAAATCAAGATGAGATATATTTTTCGATACATCGCCCGATATATAATTTTATATTAAATTTGCTTTTTCTTTATCTCTGGACTTAAATTACATTACTTAACGTCTTTCGAAACCGTATTTCTAAGCCATACCTCTTTCTTCCCGTCCGCTTACCTCCGTAACCCTAGATTTGTTAGATAGACGTCTTAGCCTTACTCTGTCCCTTGAGGACGACTCAATTTGCCATCAACAATCCAGCTTTGCCCGTACACGTTGCTCCTCTGACCCTCCACGTCCTCCTCCGCCTCCTTCGTCCACACTTATTATCACACAACGTTCTCGTTCGTTCGTTCAGTAGGTTACCAACGCATTATCCAACATATACACAGTGATCGATTTGTCTGTCCACTCCTCTGCCATCACAAATATATATTTTTCTTGAGTTGTAGATAGAATCTACCCATTTTTCGTACAGTGTAATATGAGGAGGTAAAAAAAGGAAAAGTTTTCGCACTTCCGCACGTGTAATTATACGTGCGGAAGTGCAAAAACTTGCCCTTGTTTATAACACCTTGTATATTTTTCTATACATAATTTAAATTGATCAAAAAATTTTTTTACAAACACATTGTTTTGTAACAAAGTCTATAGTTTCTGAAGTGCTACAATTTGCATCAGCGGGTGATGAATTTGCATTGCCAATTTCCATTATTGTCATATTAAAGATATGCTAAATTTATGCCAAGCACGACGAAGAGAAAAAAATTGAGTTTTTCTGTAATGCCGATTCGCGCGACAGATTTATGTGATGACGAACAGGCGCAAGAAGCCATCAAGTTCTTGCAGAAGAGGAGCGCAGTTAGACTCGCCCGAAAGCCAGTTTCTCTTCAGCTGGAGATTAGATTTGTTGGCGACTTCCATATACACCACGCAATTTAGTAAAAACATTTTTTTCGGGCCGAAAGATCATTGTTAAAACTAACATTTCTTCTTCGCCAAGTTCCGATTTTGTATTTCCTTCTTCAATTTGATCATTTTAACGTACGCATCTCTACGGCCATTGGCCTGAACCCGCCAAAACTGTATTTATTGTTTATTAAATTCGCGTATTGGAACGGGGGATGCTAGATGGCGCTATGATCGCAGTCGATCTGCGACTGGCCATGCATCATCCCTCCAAAACCAATCTATTTTATGTATGCGTAAATAGGTCATGGTACGGAATGTGCGATTCTATCCCAACCATTCCGTCACAAGCAAATTTCCTGTCATTATATACACGTCAAATATAATCTATTCACTTACATTCGCATATTTCTCACTGTACTTACAAGAAAAAAAACATTTTGCATTTTACTCCTGTTTTTTTTTTTGGTGCCATCGATGGATGCATTTTTCGCTAACGACAGGATAATCTTTTACATTCGAAGTCACTCAACAGTTGAGCTGCACACAACCGGATGAAACAGTGCCGAAGAGCAACAAACACTTGAGTTTAGATTTACCCTAGTGCAGTTGGTGAAATGAATTTGCACTCGCTGAGGAATGGAAACGTTTTAATTCGAAAGGGAAATTGTAAAATGCACCCCGACAGTCGAATAAAATGAGTTTCACGTCAATTTTGCGTGCTCGTTTTTGTTTTCGAGAATCGTTCCTAGGATACGGAAAACATTTCCAAATTTGATAATGGATGGCTGACAGTTGCGGCTGTCACATCGACGATTTTTTTAAAGAAACATAGTTGTTGGTGACTTAAAAAAAAATTACGTGTGAATAAGTAGTCTTCGTTTATGGTGCTTTAGATGCCGAGGATCTCCAGAAGAAACGTGTACGGTGTGAATTTCGTACGAAACAGAAGCAGTTTAATAATATGGTAGATGTGACGCTACTACTACGTACAACTACTTCTACCACTACTACTTGTCGCAGACCAAGCCATTGTAAATCCACTGTACGCTCCCACCGAGCTGAGCTAACTCCCATTTCCATTCCCGTCCCATCCCTATATAACTACCCGCATGTGAGTTTTGCATAACAACTCCCCGTCGTATCATTCGAACATTCTCTGTCACCCATTAACAATGAACTGTGTTTGTACATGTCCTTTATACATATATATATATATATCTGCAGCGACATATACACAGTGATCCCAAATATACCTTTTAAAAAATCATACTTATAATGAACAAGAAATTGATGACTTGTCAACACATCGCACCCACCAAAGCATTTTTTTTGCATAACATCTTTTATATAAGTATCTACATGGTTGTGATGGGATTTTTTAAAACAATCTGTTCAGATATATCTGCAGCGACATATACACAGTGATCCCAAACATACCTTTTAAAAAATCATACTTATAATGAACAAGAAATTGATGACTTGTCAACACATCGCACCCACCAAAGCATTTTTTTTGCATAACATCTTTTATATAAGTATCTACATGGTTGTGATGGGATTTTTTAAAACAATCTGTTCAGATATATCTGCAGCGACATATACACAGTGATCCAAAACATACCTTTTAAAAAATCATACTTATAATGAACAAGAAATTGATGACTTGTCAACACATCGCACCCACCAAAGCATTTTTTTTGCTTAACATCTTTTATATAAGTTTCTACATGGTTGTGATGGGATTTTTTTAAACAATCTGTTCAGATATATCTGCAGCGACATATACACAGTAATCCCAAATATACCTTTTAAAAAATCATACTTGTAATGAACAAGAAATTGATGACTTGTCAACACATTGCACCCACCAAAGCATTTTTTTTGCTTAACATCTTTTATATAAGTTTCTATATGGTTGTGATGAGATTTTTTAAAACACTCTGTCAGATATATCTGCAGCGACATATACACAGTGATCCCAAACATACCTTTTAAAAAATCATACTTATAATGAACAGGAAATTGATGACTTGTCAACACATCGCACCCACCAAAGCATTTTTTTTGCTTAACATCTTTTATATAAGTTTCTACATGGTTGTGATGGGATTTTTTAAAACAATCTGTTCAGATATATCTGCAGCGACATATACACAGTGATCCCAAATATACCTTTTAAAAAATCATACTTGTAATGAACAAGAAATTGATGACTTGTCAACACATTGCACCCACCAAAGCATTTTTTTTGCTTAACATCTTTTATATAAGTTTCTATATGGTTGTGATGAGATTTTTTAAAACACTGTCAGATATATCTGCAGCGACATATACACAGTGATCCCAAACATACCTTTTAAAAAATCATACTTATAATGAACAGGAAATTGATGACTTGTCAACACATCGCACCCACCAAAGCATTTTTTTTGCTTAACATCTTTTATATGAGTTACTACATATATGGTTGTGATAGGATTTTTTAGAACACTATGTAGATTATGTAGAGACAATAAGGCAGAATATTCTTGTGTGTATAATACTCGTACATGAAATATACTTGCTTTCTCGTATGCTTTGGTATCGTTGCTCGTCATATAATGAACCTGGCTTAAAATGAATGTGCAGACGATTTGAATTAAGCAATTACAAGGCAATATAGCGAATTTTAATGTGTATGATAACGACAGGACGAATGGAACGGTAACGAAGGAACAGGATTCAATGTATTTAATTGTCGGGATTTAGTTACAACGAAAATAATGTATGAATCGGATACGTTTGTACATGCCATTTTTTTTTTAATCATTCCAATTTTTTGTTGTCCATAACGTTTTGTAATAATCACCCTTTGATATCCCCACCGAAGTTGCCAAAAGCACTCTTCGCTATGTTGGCAGTATCTTTTCCTTTTTGGCAAACCAGCGAGCGTTAGATTTACGACTTGAGCTAACAACATTTAAATTAACAAGCTGTAACGGAACAAAAGCGGCAACAAATTTTATGCCCCCACCATACAGTGCCTTACCGACCACTTTTCCGGAATACGCTCTCACCCCCCCCCCCCCCCCATCTTTGCTTCCCAGTTGTCGTTTCAGTATCTAGTTACCGCACCGATTGTCTACTCATTGGCACTGATATAGTTCCATATAAACCAAGAAAATCAACAACAAAAAATTTTGATACTCCATCGCCAATTTCGTGGAATAATCCGCAAATCGAACGTTCAAAATGTCTAAAATTACTATTTTTTTCGCACGGCGCAGCAAAAAGATTTTTTTTTAACACATAAAAAGTGTTAATTTGTTCATATTTCATTTGATTTGCGCAATAGCGACGATTCTTTGTTTAGAACAACTTTCTTTAGTGTTATAAATAAAGTTAAGGAGGATGAAGATGGTGGTATTGGTGATGGTGTCGCTGCCAGAGTGTGTTATCTTCTCGCGGATTTTATATCCGCCGTAAATATATTCTCTCGAGGGCTGCGCCCAATAATTAATGAGCAATATGTGCGAAATGCGGAACTAGAGCAAAACCTGCTCCTATTGTAAGTCGATCGGAAGGATAACGGCCGTAATGACCATCTTCAGGAAAAGAATAGATCAAAGATTAGACACCTGTCTGAAGATATTGATGGTGGTGACTATAATTTTTTTTTCGATAAATTTTGACGAATTGATAAAGACAATACTTAATAAAATTAAACGATAATATTTTGCAAAGAAAATAATTGCGGCGTGAAGGATATTTAAAAATGTGTGGTTAAATGTTGACGTGCTGCTGTTTTATGAAAGATATGTTATGTTCTGGTATAAAGCAGATATCATCGTTAACGCATGCGGATTTAACGTTTATAGAACCAATAAAAAACACACCTGTTGGTTCTTTGTTTAAAAAGTTATTGCTGTAATATATCGTGGCAATTGTTGCCATTACAATAGACGTAAAATAATGGAATTTCTCTGCCTTTCCTTACAATGAAAAATTGCGTTTCCGACAAATGTTTGCATATAAACGACTTGTACATGTTTTTTTTTGGAAATAATCATAAAATATATTTTTTATAAAAGTCCAGGGTTTTTTCGATGCGCTTATAAAATCAATTTTCTTAAATTAAAGAAAATCAATTCCAGCGGCTATTTTTTTATGGTCAAGACGTTTTATCAATTAATTTTTAATAAAAAAGATATTGTTAAAGATTATTTATAGGAGATTAGAAAATAAAGTAGAGGAAAGGCTAGGAGAAGATCAGTTTGGTTTTAGGAAAAACAGAGGGACGAGGGAGGCGATTCTAGCACTAAGAACGGTAGTAGAAAAAAGAAAGAGGGTAGGAAAGGTAACTTGCATAGCTTTTGTAGATTTAGAAAAGGCATTTGATAATGTAGATTGGGACATAATGTTTAGAATTTTAAAAGAAACGGGTATAGATTATAAGGATAGGAGAATAATTTTTAATTTATATAAACACCAAACTGCCTTAGTTAGAATTGAGGGGGAAGAAGAGGTAGCAAAAATAGGGAAGGGAGTTCGGCAGGGATGTACACTCTCACCGTTATTATTTAATCTATATATAGAAGATGCAATAAACAAAGTAAAAGAAGAGTATAGTGTAGGTGTGAATGTACAGGGAGAGAAAATATATATGCTGAGATTCGCCGACGATATAGCTATATTGGAAGAAAGCGAAAAGAATTTAGAAAGGGTATTGAATGGTATGCAGGCAGTATTGACTAGGGATTTTAACATGAAAATAAATATAGGTAAAACTAAAGTGATGAGGTGTGACAAAAAGGAATGCAGTAGAAAAATGAGGATCACAATAGGAGATAATAGAATCGAAGAAGTGTCAGATTTTTGTTATTTAGGCAGTAGAATCACAAAAGATAATCGAAGCAAGGTAGATATAAAGTGTAGGATAGCACAGGTTAGGAAGGCATTCGTAGAAAAGGAACAGATTTTAAGATCAAATATTGACTTGGGTATTAGAAAAAGATTACTGAAGGTATATGTTTGGAGTGTAGCACTGTACGGGTGTGAGGCGTGGACTATAGGAAAGGAAGAGAAGCGTAGATTACAAGCATTCGAAATGTGGTGTTATAGGAGGATGATGAGGATTGGTTGGGAAGATAAAGTAACAAATGAAGTTGTACTAGAGTTAGTAGGGGAGAAGAGAAGTATTTGGAGAGTGTTACAGCGTAGGAGAGACAGATTAGTAGGGCATATTCTTAGGCATGGGGGGATTATGCAATTGATCATAGAAGGTAGAGTGGAGGGAAAGAGAGGGGTAAGTAGGCCTAGATTGGAGTATGTGAGTCAGATAGTTGAAGACGTTGAGATGAATAGCTATAGGGAGATGAAGGGATTAGCTCAGGATAGATCGGCATGGCGTGCTGTTTCCAACCAATCTTTAGGACTGCGGACTGTTTAAAAAAAATATATATATATCATCGTGGACATTCATTTTCAATAAAAATTGCTGCTTCTATTTCATTAAATGTCAATATTTTCCTCGTATTTTATATATAAAAACTAATAAAATATTGATTCTTAACAAAAAACGATTCTCTGGTTGAATGCGCGCACCTTTTTTTTGATGGGAAAATGTAAAATCAAAATACAAAAACTGCTTGAAAATTCCTATACTTAAACAGATTCTTCGAAGAAATATTTTAACCAACAAATTTCCAAAAAAAAAACTACGGCCACAAATTTTTTTTAGAGATTTATTATTTTTCGTATAAATAAAATATTTGTGTGTTGTTTGATGATTCTATTTACTTACCATTTTTTAACACGCACAACGTAATTTTTTTTTAATTCTCCATTTTGTTGACATGGAAATATTTGCTAAAAAAAATTGGCCCACAAACTTGCAGAAGAAATTTTGCCGCTATCAATTTTTTTTTATATTCCTCTGTATATCCTTTATTTTTTATTATATAAATCTGCTTGATATAATAGAAAATGATACCAAGAGTTTCTTACAAAAAAATTGATTATTTCCAACTATTTACGAAATTATTTCCTGACACAATTGAAAACCTGAGCTGGATTTTTAACAATTTCGAATTTCTGTACTTCGAGCAGCAACAAAAGAACACAACGAAACGTTCGTTCATTAATCACGGCTCCAATTTACTGCTGTTCTCTGCAATATCTACAAGAATGTAAACTTTAATACTCCAGCAGTCTCGGCGGGGTGATAGCGCAAAATATTACCGGTATCTTCTTTGGGATGTATTTTACACATCGATTCGATACACAACACAATTGAACGCCGCCAACACAAACAAGAACATCGCCATAATTGGCAGCCAGGAAGAGGGACCTCCGCTCTCGAGTCCCAGAATTTTCCACATTGCTTCTAGACAAAGAATAAAATCCGAGCGGAGGCGCCCAAATAGTTTTAAATCTGTAGATAATACAGCTTCCTTAAACAGGACATTTTTATTACTGGAAGGTACGCGTGAGCTTTTGGTGACCTCTGGTGTAAGTGTATTGAATATCCATCCTTAAATGAAAGACGTTCGTGGAAAAATGAAAAAGCGATATTCAACAAGAGACTGATCAAGAAAAGTGTATAAATATAAAACGGGCCGTAAAGAATGCGCGACGGAAGAGGACGAACGCTTTAAGGATGAGGAAACTACCGAAGAATGCATCCTTGTTTATGTACCACATATCCTGAGGATAAATGAATATTGAACAGAAATTGTAGCATTTTTTCTGGGTGCTGTATTTTTCTCTACATTCACTTTAATTTAAAAAGACAACATTCTTTTATAATAATTTTTGATCTAAGGATCTGCACAAGGACGATATCCTTTTATAAAATAATCCGCATATTATCCTTAAATAAATATAAATTGTGGTCGTTTTTATTTCGGCCTGATTTTTTATATTTTTCTTCAAACTTTTTAATTTATGTCGCACATTTTTATTTTTCACCGATTTTTACATATGCCCTTGCCTGGAGATACGACACTTTTGCTAAATAAATCTTCAGCTGATGGTCCTTGCATAAATCCTAAGGGAGTGAGTAAAAAGTAGTAAATGATGTTTTTCAAATATTAAAAATTTCGTTAATAACTTGATTTATTTATTTAAAAATATATAAAGAATATACAAGGTGTTCGAGAAAAAATAATCAGAATTGTTTTATTTTAAAGTATTTTCGACTGAGCGATTGTTTATTTTTGAAAATTAAGTTTAAAAAATATTCTTTTGGTATATTGGCTAAATATATATAGATTGCAGATAAAAAAATCATTATACAAAGTGTTCAAAAATTTGTTAATATATATATTTTTATAAAATAAATATTTAAAGAATATTTATTGACACGTCAAAAAAGAAAAAAAAATAGATAATTAAAAATATATAGAGTGTTTTGAAAAACGTTACATTTTTTTAAATGTATCTTAGTAAAAAAAATCGTAAATAACGCATATTTGTTAAGTTGCAATAGAATTATTTTTATAAACCAAAATGTTTGAAAAAAAAATTGTGACAATAAATTTTTTAATTGTATTTTCGGGCAAGTAAACAAATACCGTCATTTACATAGCATAAATTTTCGTATTTTTGTGTTTAGAATTTTTTAAGCTCTTGTGTGAAATCGTCGAAATTATGGAAATTTTTGCGCAAAAATAAATTTATTGTGTAAATTTCGCTAGTCTTTTATAGCAGTTAAATGTCAAGGGTGCTTTATGTTCTTAACAAGAAAAATTTTAATGCAAAAAATTATTACCATTTTGTGCTTAAAAAGCATTTTTTTTTGTAAAATCAGCGAATTTATGACAATTTTTGCACAAAAATGTATTAAATAAATTTTGCTAGTTTTTTTTTAACATTTAATTAAAAAGAAAAAAAATTAATGTGTAAATATTTTTGACCGTATAACAAAAAAATATATTAAAATTTTTATGTAAAAAAAATCTTGAAAAACGTTTAATCAAATTATATAAAAACTAACAAATCTCTTACTAACTATTACTAAAAAACCAAATTAAAAAAAAAATTGTTAAATAAATTTGCTTGTTCTATTTTAAAGCGACTCGAATTTATCATTAATTCTTAACAATATAACAAGTAAAATACAAGTTCAATTTCAAGATAACCTGCGTGTTAATTGAAGCATTAATCTACGGCCCAATTCCTCTTTAAAACGCACATTTTTTCCGGTGGAAAGATGAATTTGCAGATAACGCACTCTTTATTAATCACATTTAAAAAATATTACCCTTATACATGGCTACGTTGCTACGCCGGGCTCATTTTCCCATCTAACACGCTCAAGAAAAATGGGCTCATTTACTTTTATCGCGCAATAAATGTTAATCGTTGCTTAAGAAAAAAAAAAAGGCGAATCTGCCTTGTACATTCCACTATAGCTGGATGAGTCCAAGAATGGCGCTTCCATTATTATTATACGCTACTTAAGATCGTTATATTATAAATTATTACACCGTCAACCAGAAATTGCTAATTCGATCGCTACCGAATTTATATACAAGACCTTAAATAACGTACCAGTTAATTAGATAGTCTTCAATCTCTTAGGGATTGGTTCGAAACACAAACGCCATCTATCGACCTCTTATAGCAGGAAATCAAAAAATCCAAAACTATTTTTCTTCTAATAAATATGTTTTTTTTTATAAAAAAAATCTTTTTAAACAAATTTTGTTTCCACATCAGTCTGGGATAATTCAGCAAGAAAATTTTTAATGCACATAAATTTTTGATCCAATTCAAAAAAAAAACTGCGTTTTTAAAAGCATTTTTCAGCGAATTTATGCACAAAAATGTATGTTAAATAAAATTTGCTAGTTGCTTTTTAACGTTTAAATTAAAAGAAAAACATTGAAGCGATTTTTTTTGACCTAATAAAAAAATGATTTGAACGTTTTTTTTTTGTTTTTTTTCAACTAATTTTGGGGGTTTCTTCTTCAAAAGAAACGTATTTTTTCAATAAAACAAATTTTTACCACATCGGGTGTAGGATAATTAATTCTACTTCAGCATCTTTTTTTCCAGATTTTCTCTGTATATTAAAAATAAATCGTAGAATGTCCCCTTCAAAAAAAAATGTAATTAAGATTGCCATCTAATCGCATTTCATTTACTTTTTAGGCGTGACCAAAGCAATTTTACGATGTCAAGAAATGTCATTTATCATTAAGATGTCGCGTGACTTTCGGGAAAAAATTTCCAGGCTAATTCCCAGTCTAAGAGCCTATTCGAAATGAAACATACTAACTAATCAACACTGTCGTATATACAGCGTGATCGCGTATTTGTTCGAATTAAATCCGTGGATTTCTTAGTTTTTTTTTTTTCAATAATTCGTCACATTTTTGTCTAAATGTATTTTTTAAATGTCAACCAGTGGCTTTTTTGAATTTTCACAACTGCATTTATATCTGTACCTTGGTACAAAAATGTCCAATATTATGGAAAATGGGTTTTGAAATTTTTAAACATTTCGTAATGTTTTCGCATTTTCATAGAATTATATTGCAATTTACATAAAAATCATAGTTTTTGTTCTTTTTATTTTGTTAATTCGTGTTATTTGGCGAATTAACATGGTAAAATATTTTTTTTGCTTTAAAAATATTTTTTTGAATTTTCTGGCTCCATATTTTGGACATTGTTGTCATACAAATTATACAATATCTAAAATCATTTTAAATTTTTTATGAGGATTGTTTAATATCTTACGATCAATTTGTATCTTCAGCATACACCCGGTATAGAAATGTCTTACAAATGAACCCACCCTTATTTTCGGCGGAACAATAGAATACGTGCAACTCAAGAAAATATCGCTTTTATTACATTTTTCAATTTTCTGTTGAAATAGTTCATCTAACTTTACAAGAAAAATGTCTTTTACTTAACAGTGACACACCCCACTTGCATTTATTTACGAAAAATTCTTTATTATTTATTTGTGTTTGGTTTTTTAGAAATATTTCTCTACAATTTCAAGTGTTCAACTGCAATAGAATTGTTTTTCTGTCGGTGCAGAAGCGCGTTTTAACTTATTTAAGACTCTGCAAAAACCTGCTTGATTCATCGTCTAATTTTACAGCAACGACCTACAGAAAAAGAAAGACACTTCTCCAGAAAATTCACTCGCAACGCATTCGTTTTTATCTTCCTGTCGAGAAAAAGGATTATATCGTTGAGGGTTTTGTCACATTGTCTACTTTAGTCTTGTTGTGGTTTCTGCAACCGTCCATTCGTCTTTCGGATTAGCCATTTTGTCTTGAGATGTCAAATAGTTTCTTTGGCGATTTACTCGCGCATATAGTCCACCACATCTACACACCAATCGTTTATAAAATATAACCACAATTTTCGTTATTAAATTTTTGATATTACTGAAGAATATTGAGGAGGATATGAGAAGAGGTAAAGTAGATTTGGGCTACAGGAAAATTAAGTCACATTTTTCTAAAGTAAAACCAAAGGGTAACATTATATGTGATAAGCAGGGTAAGGAACTCACAGAAAATAAGGAAAAAGCTAGAAGATGGAAGGAGTATCTTGAAGATTTATATAAAGGTAGGCTGGACATGGAGGAGCTAGAAAGTGTGGAACAGATAGATGAGGATGACTTAGGTCCTAGCATACTTAGGTCAGAGTTTCATAGAGCATTAAATGATTTACGGAATAACAAAGCAGCGGGGATTGATATGATACCAGCCGAATTAATAAAACACGCAGGGGAAAAAATGCAGGAGCGATTATACAGGTTAGTTTGTAAAATATATGAGAAGGGAGAAGTACCACAGGATTTTCAGCGTAGTAGAATAGTAACAATGCCGAAGAAAATAGGAGCTAATTTGTGTGAGAACTATAGGACCATTAGCCTACTATCACATGCATCGAAGATATTGTTAAAGATTATTTATAGGAGATTAGAAAATAAAGTAGAGGAAAGGCTAGGAGAAGATCAGTTTGGTTTTAGGAAAAACAGAGGGACGAGGGAGGCGATTCTAGCACTAAGAACAGTAGTAGAAAAAAGAATGAGGGTAGGAAAGGTAACTTGCATAGCTTTTGTAGATTTAGAAAAGGCATTTGATAATGTAGATTGGGACATAATGTTTAGAATTTTAAAAGAAACGGGTATAGATTATAAGGATAGGAGAATAATTTTTAATTTATATAAACACCAAACTGCCTTAGTTAGAATTGAGGGGGAAGAAGAGGTAGCAAAAATAGGGAAGGGAGTTCGGCAGGGATGTACACTCTCACCGTTATTATTTAATCTATATATAGAAGATGCAATAAACAAAGTAAAAGAAGAGTATAGTGTAGGTGTGAATGTACAGGGAGAGAAAATATATATGCTGAGATTCGCCGACGATATAGCTATATTGGAAGAAAGCGAAAAGAATTTAGAAAGGGTATTGAATGGTATGCAGGCAGTATTGACTAGGGATTTTAACATGAAAATAAATATAGGTAAAACTAAAGTGATGAGGTGTGACAAAAAGGAATGCAGTAGAAAAATGAGGATCACAATAGGAGATAATAGAATCGAAGAAGTGTCAGATTTTTGTTATTTAGGCAGTAGAATCACAAAAGATAATCGAAGCAAGGTAGATATAAAGTGTAGGATAGCACAGGGTAGGAAGGCATTCGTAGAAAAAGAACAGATTTTAAGATCAAATATTGACTTAGGTATTAGAAAAAGATTACTGAAGGTATATGTTTGGAGTGTAGCACTGTACGGGTGTGAGGCGTGGACTATAGGAAAGGAAGAGAAGCGTAGATTAGAAGCACTTGAAATGTGGTGTTATAGGAGGATGATGAGGATTGGTTGGGAAGATAAAGTAACAAATGAAGCTGTACTAGAGTTAGTAGGGGAGAAGAGAAGTATCTGGTGAGTGTTACAGCGTAGGAGAGACAGATTGGTAGGGCATATTCTTAGGCATGGGGGGATTATGCAATTGATCATAGAAGGTAGAGTGGAGGGAAAGAGAGGGGTAGGTAGGCCTAGATTGGAGTATGTGAGTCAGATAGTTGAAGACGTTGAGATGAATAGCTATAGGGAGATGAAGGGATTAGCTCAGGATAGATCGGCATGGCGTGCTGTTTCCAACCAATCTTTAGGATTGCGGACTCTTTAACTAACTGAAGAATAGTACCCAAGATCCTTACATTGATATTATATTTAAACATTTCTTAGCTTTGTAATATATTATTTTTGCATAAATAATCCTTGCTTTTGGAATATTTTTGGACATTGGTCAAATATTCGCCAATATGTGTAAAATGTTCATTTTTAATTTGAACAATGTCTTGTAATTTCCTAGTCAAAATTTTCTTTGATAAACAAAATGCAGTGTTGTAAATTGTGTTCTAAATTTTCCAAGTTTGGTATTAAAGTCGCGGCCAATTTTTTTGATGGTGTGCTAATTTTTTTGTCAAAGTAGAAACATTTCTCGATGAGTTGCGATTTTTTTTAAAAATCAACTACTTCCTCTAAAGTCCATTATTATCGAATTAAAAAAATAAGTTTTGGAAACATTTGTAGGTAGATTATGACCATTTACATTTTTGGAGATAATGTCCACCTCTCAGTAGATGTCACTGATGGCGTATCCACGGCTTGCTTTTCTTTTAACAAAAGTATTATATCAGCTTAATCCATCATTCTTAATTCTAAGGGATGGTTCAGCTTCTCTAGACATTGTTAAACGTTTCTTGTTCGTTTGTAACATTTCACAGCTGTTGTTTTCATCAACACTTCGTATCATGGCCGAGCCATGTTCATTTAGGCCCAGAAAAACATCGTCCTCACCTTTTGTGAGGACGATGTTCAGTTTTCACATGTTCAGACGATCGTCCTCACCTTCAGTTTTTTTTTTTTTTGTACTCGGAACAAACTTTCCTTATTAAGTTGCGCTGGTATTTGAGAATACACAATGATGGTCAATTTTCCTTAGTGCTCAATCGTCGCCATGTTGGTTTTTCTTACAAATGGCGGGACGATATGCGGGGGACCCAGATAAATGATACTGCAACTTGTAATGCAAGGGGAACATTGCTGGCAAGCGTAGCGTCAGCTTCAAAATCTTCGTGGCTTCAAAACCTTCGAGACCCTCAAAACCTTCGCACATCGAATCAATTGTTCAGAGCTGCAGTATCGAAGGTGTAAATACCCATCGCGATTGGTAATCTCCGAGTAGGAGGAGACGGCACTTGAAGAAGAAGTTAAGTACGAAAACTTGTCCGGGACATTTCTCATCGCGGGCTTTATTAACGATGCAGATTGTGGCCGATATTAAGGCACGCGCGGGCCCCATCAATAAAAGTCTTGTAGAAACGACGCGACGTCCCACAAAACTCCCCCGCAGACATATATCTCTTCCACACCCCGTTGCCAAACTACTTTGCCTTGGTGCCGATGGAACGTGCATTCATATACAAAGCTTCTTTATATATTTCGCGTTTTTTGGGGGGGCCATGAGGAGGGCGTTTGTCTCAAAGGCCCATTTCTATACGGGGGGCCGAACTGACGAAGAATTATTTCCCAATTAAATATCACCTTCTCGTATGTAACTAAAAAAATATGTCAATTTACCTCTTTTTACATCAAAAAATGTTTCTTGATATATATTTCCTTCGTTGTGATGCCCATTTGATTTAGTTGATTTAAATTGGGCAAGACCGATGGCTCTAAAATCCACATGCCCCTATATACAAACCATACATTACCATGTACACTCGTATACAATAAAAATCACACACGGAACCTCAACATTTCCACCCCGAACGTATATACGTTACTTGTGTGTATTCTGTGCTTTTATTAAATCTGTTCTGTATGCAAATGATTGTGATCTGCACCATACGACGATGAGGTTAGTGCAGAATCTTGACATACGCACGAGAGGCGTGCAGATACTGTAAAAGTGTGGCGCGTTATGAAAAAGTTTAATTCTCTGCCAAAGATGTCGCTCGGGAAGAGATTGATGCCGCCGTGCCGTCTGAAGAAAGTCGCGCACACACACACATTGATTGCATTGAAACTATAAGATGAAGTTTGCAGACTTGGTGGACGAAAAAAAGACATGTGGAGTTCAGTTTCAGATGTCGCGTACAAAAGGAAGTGTAGATATTTTTAAAAGTAAATTCTACGCTAATGAATTTGTCTTTTGCACGATTTTATATATTATGCAATTGATCATAGAAGGTAGAGTGGAGGGAAAGAGAGGGGTAGGTAGGCCTAGATTGGAGTATGTGAGTCAGATAGTTGAAGACGTTGAGATGAATAGCTATAGGGAGATGAAGGGATTAGCTCAGGATAGATCGGCATGGCGTGCTGTTTCCAACCAATCTTTAGGATTGCGGACTCTTTAACTAACGATTTTATACAGCAAGATTTTTTATTATCTACATACTGTTATTGTCCTGCGCATCGGCGCTTCGCTCCTCTACACCACCTTGTCTTTCGTTATATTGCATAATATCCACTTTCTCTGCGGAATATCCACTCTTTCTCTTGTCTATTTTTTTTTATAGATTTATAGATTTAGATGAAGAAGTGGATGGGACTCAAGTCAAAATATTGTCATGCGCATGGGCGCTTCGCTCCTCTACACCACCTTGTCTTTCGTTATATTGCATAATATCCACTTTCTCTGCGGAATATCCACTCTTTCTCTTGTCTATTTTTTTTTATAGATTTATAGATTTAGATGAAGAAGTGGATGGGACTCAAGTCAAAATATTGTCATGCGCATGGGCGCTTCGCTCCTCTACACCACCTTGTCTTTCGTTATATTGCATAATACCCACTTTCTCTGCGGAATATCCACTCTTTCTCTTGTCTATTTTTTTTAATAGATTTATAGATTTAGATGAAGAAGTGAATGGGACTCAAGTCAAAATATTGTCATGCGCATCGGCGCTTCGCTCCTCTACACCACCTTGTCTTTCGTTATATTGCATAATATCCACTTTCTCTGCGGAATATCCACTCTTTCTCTTGTCTATTTTTTTTAATAGATTTATAGATTTAGATGAAGAAGTGGATGGGACTCAAGTCAAAATATTGTCATGCGCATCGGCGCTTCGCTCCTCTACACCACCTTGTCTTTCGTTATATTGCATAATATCCACTTTCTCTGCGGAATATCCACTCTTTCTCTTGTCTATTTTTTTTTATAGATTTATAGATTTAGATGAAGAAGTGGATGGGACTAAGTCAAAATATTGTCCTGCGCATCGGCGCTTCGCTCCTCTACACCACCTTGTCTTTCGTTATATTGCATAATATCCACTTTCTCTGCGGAATATCCACTCTTTCTCTTGTTTATTTTTTTTTATAGATTTATAGATTTAGATGAAAAAGTGGATGGGACTCAAGTCAAAATGATTTTATATTGTTGCGGGGAAAGGTGTTAAAATGAGTATAGTTGGGAAATTAGTTTATACTTAGAAAAGGGTTGTTTTGGTTGTGTCACTGGTGTTTTCTTTTCGCAAGTACAGTTTGGGAAATACGCTCAATAATAAATGTTGATTATACCGCGTAATAGCATCTGGGAATTTGCGTCCGTTATATTATAGTACAAGAACTGCACCGTTTTTAACATTTATAACGTGTGTGTTTGGTGGCCGATCAGCTTTTTCCAATTTCCTCGCAGTGTAAACACAAATGTGCCATTTTAACTCGGATCTTCTGCACAAGTCCAAAATAGAAAATCACCAATTTCGAATTTCGAATTTTCATTACAACCGACATAATATACAATATTACTATTCTCACATAGCGTGAAGATTTTTTGTTTGCACCAACGCTGCCAAATAAAACGAATTTTTTTTTTAACACAAGACAAATTCTTCGTCTTGCTGCTGCTGCCGACTCGCATCGATTCGAACAGCCGAATTGTGTACCAACAAAACTACGTTCGTACGCAACATCCAGTGAAGAAAAGACCGGAGGATTTTTACACGTCCTCCACACATTGCTATTGTGTTCCTGCCTGAACCTAAGGGACCCCAGTCAAACGGTAGTGTTTCCTTGTTTTGCGCTTCATAGCCAATAACCGGCTACGCTCTGGACTGCATGTCAATGACGTAGGGGGACTATATATCCGGTCACGAAACAAACACAACCCCGAGAAAACAAAAGGCGGTGTCTATATGCGGATTAAATGCCAACAAACAAGCATATATAGAAACGTGATAGTGGGGAATATATTCAATTTTTCGGGTTACATCGAGAGCTTTTTCTATATTTGTTTCGTGCCGATGGAAACGAACCACCAATCGATGAATTACCATCAATATCGAAAGAAAAAACATCGCTGTAGAATATATTTGTTCATACTCATTCCTCCAATTTTTGTACCTTGAAAATTTGGTAGAAAAAATATTTTTTTTCTTTGGATCTTCCACTAGAAGACTAAAAGTAGATGATAGAATGTTGTACGTAAAAGAATGTGATCGTTATGGGTGTAAAAATGTATGTTTATATTATGCGGGCGCGATTGATAGATAAGTTTATAAACAAATCCCGTGGAAGTGTTGCCATCTATAAAAATCGAAGCTGTGCGCACAGGCAACGATGTGGCAGTAAAATGCAGATGCAAAAAAAAAGCAGAATGCCAACGCAACATCGCCGCAACTTTAGTCTTTATTGATCGTAAACGTAACACCTTTATGATAATGCTGCCAAACCATAAACTTCTGCCATTGTATCCAATCGCCAGCTGGAATATTAACATCCCGTTTTCAAGTACTTTGGATTGCATTTTGTTCTTTTTGTGTCTCCCTCTCGAGAAGATTCTTCGAAATTAGTTAAAACAAGGCAAAATTATAATATTTTTCTGCAAATTTATATTTTCGATCGTCTATTCTATGTTGTCCTCCGCCATCTGCCCCCGTCCTCCAGCAGCAGCTTTTTACGGTCAACTTTAAATTGAGCGCGCATTCCATAAGTTACTCCGAATACTATCATCAATCAATCAGGGCGGGGTGGGGGGGGGCTCTTTGTGATTCGTATATATACGGTTTTGGGGAGTGGGCATATGTTGTGTGTGTGCGCGCAAAAGTCCATGTCCGTGACACGGTCAATTGTATAGAAATATATCACGAAACGCTTACTATATAGCGCACGGACCTGGAATCTATTATTCGCATTTTCACCAAGCGGGGCGCCCAATAAGAAGGGTTTCTTTAGTCCATTTTTTCGCGTTTTTTTAAATGAAATATTTCAATTTTTTTCTTGTATATTAAAGATATCGTGAATCGATAATAATGCACAATAATGTATGTTGCGAAGAACGTGGTTCTTTTAAGAAATGTAAATTTCTTTTAACAGTTTTTCAAAACAAAATTTGCAAGTTTGGAAGTTTGTACTTATTTCAGTATTTCTTGAAAATTTGTACAATATTCGTTCATTCTTTCAAACATTTTCAAAGCTTTCAAGATGTAGTTGTTTTGTTTAAAATTATGTTTTGTTTCATGTCTATAATTCTTTGGCATGCTATTCATTGACGTTGTTTAAGGTCTTAAACGCGAGTGCTTTGTCAGTTATTATACGCTGACTGTCTTATTTAACATTTCGACAATTTTCCGGAAAACAACTTTCCACTTTTTACTTATTTTGCATGCGTCTTTTCTTTCTCTATCATATGGTAATACTTCTTCTTGTTCTTAAACAATTTTGGAGCTTATTTCGCATTCGTATTTGCTATACTTAACACTTTCAATTTCTCAACTATTTTCAACATATAATATTTGACATTCAACATATAATATTTTTATGCCAACTATTTTACCTGTGTTTTGTTAATATTTTTCACGTTTTTTTTAAAATATATTATTTAAACACTTTAAATATTGTGTGTTTTACGTACAAAAATACAAGAGGGATTTTTTTAGTCAATTTTTTGTTCTTTTTAAAATTAAAATTGTTTTAAATTAACTTTTTATTATTATTATTAAAGATGTTTATTGCTATCGTGCACAATAATGTAGGTCAAATCCTTGGAGGAATCAAATTTCCTAATCAGCTGTTTTATAAATTACATATTAAATTGTCAAATTTAACCGATGATAACAAAATTAAATTTTAATCATCTAATTTCTTCATTCATGAATTAATTCCTCGAACAATTTTTGTTTCAAAAATGTATACGCTGTATATTTTACCCACAAAAATACACGAATGATTTTTTAGTCTTATTTTTTAAATTTTCAATTTTTTTCGCATTTTTCGAAATATTTTATTTATTAAATATGTTTTTTGCTATCGTGCACAATAATGTAGGTCAAATCCTTGGAGGAATCAAATTTCCTAATCAGCTGTTTTATAAATTACATATTAAATTGTCAAATTTAACCGATGATAACAAAATTAAATTTTAATCATCTAATTTCTTCATTCATGAATTAATTCCTCGTAACAATTTTTGTTTCAAAAATGTATACGCTGTATATTTTACCCACAAAAATACACGAATGACTTTTTTAAGTCTTATTTTTTTAATTTTCATTTTTTTTCGCATTTTTCAAAATATTTTGTTTATTAAATATGTTTTTTGCTATCGTGCACAATAATGTAGGTCAAATCCTTGAAGGAATCTAATTCCTTAATCAGCTGTTTTATAAATTACGTATTAAATTGTCAAATTTAACCGATGATAACAAAATTAAATTTTAATCATCTAATTTCTTCATTCATGAATTAATTCCTCGAACAATTTTTGTTTCAAAAATGTATACGCTGTATATTTTACCCACAAAAATACACGAATGATTTTTTAGTCTTATTTTTTTAATTTTCATTTTTTTTCGCATTTTTCAAAATATTTTGTTTATTAAATATGTTTTTTGCTATCGTGCACAATAATGTAGGTCAAATCCTTGGAGGAATCTAATTCCTTAATCAGCTGTTTTATAAATTACATATTAAATTGTCAAATTTAACCGATGATAACAAAATTAAATTTTAATCATCTAATTTCTTCATTCATGAATTAATTCCTCGTAACAATTTTTGTTTCAAAAATGTATACGCTGTATATTTTACCCACAAAAATACACGAATGACTTTTTTAAGTCTTATTTTTTTAATTTTCATTTTTTTTCGCATTTTTCAAAATATTTTGTTTATTAAATATGTTTTTTGCTATCGTGCACAATAATGTAGGTCAAATCCTTGAAGGAATCTAATTCCTTAATCAGCTGTTTTATAAATTACGTATTAAATTGTCAAATTTAACCGATGATAACAAAATTAAATTTTAATCATCTAATTTCTTCATTCATGAATTAATTCCTCGGAACAATTTTTGTTTCAAAAATGTATACGCTGTATATTTTACCCACAAAAATACACGAATGATTTTTTTAGTCTTATTTTTTAAAATTTCATTTTTTTTCGCATTTTTCAAAATATTTTGTTCATTAAATATGTTTTTTGCAATCGTTGGAGGAATTTGGATCATCTAATTTCTTCATTTCTTCATCCATGAATCAATTCCTCGAATGATTTTTCTTTCAAAAATATATACGCCGTGCATTTTACGCACAAAAATCGTAATAAGAATTGCAGTTTGATCGCGGAGCGAATTTCGATATCAAATTTTCATGGAGCGATTGGAAGTCTTCGGCACGGACGCTGTGCAAAAGTACGATGGCTTCTACTGTCTGCGTTGCTTCTGCACGGTGGTGGTATGCTGAAGAATATCGGCGGAATTCCTCGGTAAAACAAATTTAAACTTAACGGAGTGCAATGAAACGTAACGGATCTTTGTGAATAAAATTTGCATGCATGATAATAGCAGACGAAAAAATGAGAACCGCAATTCGTCGCTTTGAGCTTATATCAAAAATGCCTTTCAGCCTCTCATGCGGACAAAATATCCGGTCCTCTCATAGATAAGTTTTTTCCAATTCTGGTCGCTTTATTATATTATAACCGCTTTCGTTAGTGGGCGGTAATTATATTATTTCGTTCATTACTTAACGATTAAACAAAAAGGTTTCATTTCGTCCTCCGTAGCATATATTTAAAAGGACAAGAGGTATCAGAAATATTAGTAGTTTAGAACAAACTCCAAAATTTGTTAAAATACCATTTGATCCTATAATTACACCATAGCATTTTAAAGTAACATATAACAGTCTTGCTAATTTCTTAGGAAATTCCAAAGATTTGATTAATTTTAATCAAAAATCTGGTATTTATAAAATATCGTGTTCTAGTTGTCCTAAAGTATATATAGAGGACAAACACGTAGACGAATGGAAACTAGATTTAACGAGCGTTTCAGATTAAATAGAAAAGATAAAAGTGCTGTAGCCGAGCATATTTTTGACTAACTCAGGTCATCCCATCATCAAATTAGTTCACTTAAATTGCTTAAAAGATTCGTGACAGAGGTATTTTATTTTTATAAATAGGCACGTTTAAACAAGTCCTCGTGCTATGTACGTGGAACATCTTCTTGTAGCTAAAGACATTTAGCATTAACAGCGTGGTACGTACCTCCCCAACTGTGATTATGTGCCACCCCCACAGCCTTCTCCGTTCCAGACAGAAACTTTCCTCAATGGCCTCTGTAATTTCTGCTGCTCAAAACATCCCCGTCCTATTCAACAACGCTCCCAAAAAATTTCAAATAAAGACATTTTTTTTATTTTTATAAACACATAAAACCGTATAATTCAAACAAAGCCTTCGTAAAAACAATTAATTCGATTCCTCTTAATATTTTAGAACATCATAACTTTAAGGAAGATGTTGTTTAAAATGTTAAAATCCATTCAAGACCAATAAGCTACTTTTACTACAACTTGCTAAGTATCATGTTAATTTTGATTAAATTATATCAATTTTTTGTTTCCACTCTGTAATTATGTACACTACAGTGTGATTCTTTATATTATGCAAAGTGTTTTTTTTTTTTTTTTTAACATTTTCTTTCTTTTTTAATCCAGCATTGAGTTAATATTTTTTATGTAAATATGGTGAGGTAGATCAAAGGTGATTTAGTTCTTAAAAAGACTATTATTGTATTTATTTTAAGTTATCGTCACCAATAAAAATAATAATAATATGCGTGAGACTCTCGTGCGGTAGAAGTGAAACTTCTTAGCTCCTAGGAAAAGTTGATTTTATGCATTGCGTTTTTCCATTTGTTATCGATTTGATTTTGATTGATTTTGTTTGACACTCTGATCATCAAAGAAAGCATCATTAACTGTAATATCGTACAGTCTATAAAGAGGAGCTTGGAGTAAATATTGTGTATGATGCACTAGTGGGTGCATTTCTATTTGTCAATTGTGTGAAAAGTGAAATGGACAAGTACAGACAGAGTGCGAGCTTTTAGAGAACGGAAGAAAGCGAATAAACTGCCAAGAAAACTGCCAACAAGTACCTTGGAAAGAAGTAGAGAGTATCGAGCCAGGCAAAGGGCGTTAAGGAAACACGGTGGACAACATAACCTTCCAACGACCTCAAATACACTGGATGAATCGATACCGTCGTTAAGTGAGGACACAGTGAGTGGTATAGAGAATTTGAATGCCACTGATTCTACACGTGAAGATACACGCCGCGTGAGAGATCGACGAAATGAATCTGATACAGCTGAGCGAGCCATCGACAAATAGAAATACACCCACTAGTGCATCATACACAAAATTTACATTCTTTCAGCCTGCTCATCGCGAATTTGATAAACAATTTTTCAATAATCCGCTATGTACAGTGTGTTCGATATTTGATCGAATATGGTTTAACAACGACGTGAAACCAGTTGATCCCTAAGCACGAGCATGTTTTACATACTGCGTTTCCAGCCATTATCATTGAAGGTGTGATAGCGTGCAATTCATGCCGAAATGCTGATAAAGCTGAGCCATCGACGAATAGAAATGCACCCATTAGTGCATCATACACAAAATTTACATTCTTTCAGCCTGCTCATCGCGAATTTGATAAACATTTTTTCAATAATCCGCTATGTACAGTGTGTTCCGTATGTGATCGAATATGGTTTAAGAACGATGTGAAACCTGTTGATCCCTAAGCACGAGCGTGTTTTACATACTGCGTTTCCAGCCATTATCATTGAAGGTGTGATAGCGTTCAATTCATGCCGAAATGCTGATGCAGCTGAGCGAGTCATCGGCAAATAGAAATGCACCCACTAGTGCATCATACACAAAATTTACTTTCTTTCAACCTGCTCATCGCGAATTTGATAGCAAGCGTCTACTGGTTGCCTTATACTACGTATACAAACAGTACACGCGGCGCATGCGCGTATCGTGCGTTTCACTTTTCGTAACGTTCAGGCCAATTTGCCCTACCGCGCCTATAGAAGTTTCACTTCAAAAAAATATTACTATTAATTTCGAATTGGGAAAATACAAATAAATTTCGTTCGTTGATATTGCAGATAAAGTTTGATGAAATTCCACAGAAATGGCGTTGAATAAATTTGCGCTTGGTTGCTCAATAACGGTGTCAAATGTTGCATTATATCAAGTACAGTGCACGAGGACACTGCGCCGAATAATTTTTCATTAAAAATACATTGTGGACCCACCGTATCTTCCATGGTAAATTCTCTAATAGACTAATATTTAACCGCTCAGAAGAATGTGTCGTCCGTAAACTTTGCATAGCCCGAGGCTGAAGCGTTTATATATAATAAAACTTGTATCCGCAAAAAGCGAGCTCGTATGCCGTAAATTTCGGTAACTTTGCCCCCCCCCCCCCCCCGTAAAAGAACTAGCAACAGCAGCGCACCGTGGCGGTGGCCATAAGAAACAATAATTGTTTTAGTGCCCAGGCAAAAGTTAATTCATTAACTTTGTTCATATTACGGCTGTTTTATTCAAAAATGCCGATCAGTGTGCGGCGTTACAATCCCTTATCGAAAAAGTGCTAATTCGCTGCCGTTGCGGCGTGGATGGATGTGTGAGTGTGGAGACACAAAAAGGAGTTTGTTGTTAGTCGGCGTAATGGCAACACTGGATACGACAAGTAACCGTCATTTATTATTGTAATGTATATAATTACCGCAAAAACTTTTGCCCTGCATGACGTATGGTATGATTTACACCCGTAGTGAAATGACAGTGACCCTCGAAAGTTTTGCTACAGTCACGAACGAAGCTTATGTGACATTTTAAAATAATTATTTGCCTGGGGCATAATTTTTTCCCATTAGAATCGCCGGAAATGTCAAATTTTCCTACAAATTAGTTCAAATTAACTACAAAGTAGTTCAAACCGTCTCGCAGTTGTCATATAATCATTTTATCGTTTTTTTCCTTTAAAATTATCATTCGTTTCCAATTGTGACCCTCAAAAGTGTTACTACAGCCACGAACAAAGCTTATATGATATTTTAAAATAATTATTTGCCTCGGGCTTAAATTGTTTCCATTGGAATCGCCGGAAATGTCAAATTTTCCTACAAATTAGTTCAAATTAACTGCAAAGTAGTTCCAACCGTCTCGCAGTTGTCATATAATTATTTTATCGTTTTTTTTTCTTTAAAATTATGTATAGGAATCGCTGGGAACATTCAAGTTATCCTCCAAATTAGTTCAAATTAACTCCAAAGTTAAACAGTCTCACAGTTGTCACATAGTAATTTTATCGCTTTTTCTTCTTCTTTAAAATTATGTATAGGAATTGCTGCGAACGTTCAAATTTTCTTCCAAATTAGTTCAAATTACCTAAAAATTACACCAAACTGCTTTGCAGCTTTCACTTATTAGTTTTATTGGAATATTTCCATAAAGTTTCCTGTACGAATCGCTGGTAACGTAAAATTTGCTTCCAAATTAGTTCAAATTGTCTCAAAATTAAATCAAATTTTCTTTTTACGTGCCATTTCATATTTATGTTGAATCTTTTTTTCGTTTAATCACATTTTCTATACGTATCTTTGCAAATGTCAAATGTATCTCGAAATTAGTTCAAGTTTTGCTCAAATTCAGTTTTAATTTACTTCAATTAGTTCAAATACCGTTTGAACTTGCTTCCAAATTAGTTTAAATCATCTTTCCTGCATCACTTCATATCTAGTTTACATCAATTTTATTTCATTCGATTTTTTTTTATAGAAACTACTAGAAATTTCAAATTCCCTCCAAATTCGTTCAAACTACCTCCCAATTAGTTTAAATTTGCTCTAAATTAGTTCAAATTGCCTCTAAATTAGTTCAAATTGCGTGTGAGGCGTCATTTCCCATCTAGCTTCAATTAATTCCCATTTTTCTTTGATTTTCGTTTGCACATTTTCAATAGTTATCGCTCGAAACGTCAAATTATTTAAACTTGCTTCCAAATTAGTTTAAATCACCTTTCCTGCATCACTTCATATCTAGGTTACATCAATTTTATTTCATTCGATATTTTTTTTATAGAAACTACTAGAAATTTCAAATTCCCTCCAAATTCGTTCAAACTACCTCCCAATTAGTTTAAATTTGCTCTAAATTAGTTCAAATTGCCTCAAAATTAATTCAAATTGCGTGTGAGGCGTCATTTCCCATCTAGCTTCAATTAATTCCCATTTTTCTTTGATTTTCGATTGCACATTTTCAATAGTTATCGCTCGAAACGTCAAATTATTTAAACTTGCTTCCAAATTAGTTCAAATCACCTTTCCTGCATCACTTCATATCTAGTTTACATCAATTTTATTTCATTCGATTTTTTTTTTTACAAACTACTAGAAATTTCAAATTCCCTCCAAATTCGTTCAAACTACTTCCCAATTAGCTTAAATTTGCTCTAAATTAGTTCAAATTGCCTCTAAATTAGTTCAAATTGCGTGTGAGGCGCCATTTCCCATCTAGCTTCAATTAATTCCCATTTTTCTTTGATTTTCGATTGCACATTTTCAATAGTTATCGCTCGAAACGTCAAATTATTTAAACTTGCTTCCAAATTAGTTCAAATCACCTTTCCTGCATCACTTCATATCTAGTTTACATCCATTTTATTTCATTCGATTTTTTTTTTATAGAAACTACTAGAAATTTCAAATTCCCTCCAAATTCGTTCAAACTACCTCCCAATTAGCTTAAATTTGCTCTAAATTAGTTCAAATTGCCTCTAAATTAGTTCAAATTGCGTGTGAGGCGTCATTTCCCATCTAGCTTCAATTAATTACCATTTTTCTTTGATTTTCGTTTGCATTTTCAATAGTTATCGCTCGAAACGTCAAATTATTTAAACTTGCTTCTAGATTAGTTCAAATCACCTTTCCTGCATCACTTCATATCTAGTTTACATCAATTTTATTTCATTCGAATTTTTTTTTATAGAAACTACTAGAAATTTCAAATTCTCTCCAAATTCGTTCAAACTACCTCCCAATTAGCTTAAATTTGCTCTAAATTAGTTCAAATTGCCTTTAAATTAGTTCAAATTGCGTGTGAGGCGCCATTTCCCATCTAGCTTCAATTAATTCCCATTTTTCTTTGATTTTCGTTTGCATTTTCAATAGTTATCTCTCGAAACGTCAAAGTAGTTCACTTCCACTTCATCAAGCAATGATGCCATATGTTATTCCTTAGTTCGTTTACACTGTCATAAATATATATGACGTGTGCAGACGTACGATTTGAACTAATTAGAAGGTATTTCGGCACAGCTGTGCCGAGGATTCTTTTAGAATCGCGTTGAGGAAATTCCGTTTTATATCGCCCTAAAATAAATATGCGCCCAGATCGGATAAATTAATATCGTTTTTGTCCGGCAATTTATACGTCCCTGGGAGAGTTTTCGCAACAAATATGCGAAGCATTTTATCATATTCACGGAGTGTATTTATATAATACCTCCGGGGTAATTTATACACGATCCCAAGCAGATACAAGAGTATAAATCCGGCTAAATCTGATATATTATACGAGCGAATTAGTTGCTCGTTGAAACTCTAGCTGGAACTGCATCGTAAAGTCGAATTACCTCGCTATAAACCTAATTAATATTTAATGAACTGCTACATAAAACTCTGCCTTTAAAAATGAAAAAAAAACACCAAAAAAACAGCGAATTGAAAAGTGCCATATTAAATTTTAATAAAATTTTAATCCAATATGAATTTAAAACACCAAACTAAAAATGAATTAATTATTTTCAAAAAAAACTTTCGCTCAAAATTAAACACAATAAATTTGTGTCGCTTAATATAAAATTCTATTTGTTTTATTTAATTGGGATTTATGGGAGAAAAAAAATTCTTAACATAATTCTGCAAGACATTCTTAGATTAGCATTTTGCACAGCACAATAACATTATTCGTAACGTATAATTTAGCATTTGAATAGAATAAGAGCAACTTTAGGGAACAGGATGATGTGTCCTCCATGTCCGGTTTGTGTGTCCCAAATTCCGTCCTCTCGCAAAGAGATTTTAACATCGCAAATGTTATGTATATAAATATAGCCTATTATAACATCTTGCTTGATTTTTCTAATTGTACGTCTAGTTAAAATTTAATTATTAATTATAATTGCTAAAAATCAATAAATTAATTGCTTAATTACTACGATTTGACTTACAAATTTTATATATTTAAAAATTCGTATTTCAAGGTATGAGATAATCTTCAAGAAGCATAAACATTTATTTTGTAATGCCCTCATAAAAATGTACATATATTTCTCAACACATATACAGGGTGATTCGTGTTATATCGTCATAAAGTACTTGAAATATAAGTATATACAAATTTCAAGCAGAGAACAATTTGTTCGAATGTTTAGTTATGAAAATTGATGTTATTTGATTGTGAGTCACCGTGTATATGGGTGTGTTTCTTCCGGGCGGACGGAGGGGTAGTTTATTATGAAATATTCGAGAATTTTTTGTCGAATATAAATGAATTATTACCGAAATCTTTTGCTTTAATTAATGCACGCTGCCAATGCCATTCCTCTATCAGTGGTAATGAATGTCGTTATATGTAAATATCCTGAAGAAGTAGAAAGAAGTACGAATTGTGGTGGTATATGATTGACGAAGATGGTAACTAAATGTAGCGTGCGAACGCAAGAAGTTTCGGTAATGAAAAACGTGAGTATTGTATTTATACCGATTTTGGTAAATAAAATAAACAAGTTTTTTTAGACTAATATTCTTAAATCGAAAAATGGCTAAATTTTGGGCTTGCATTAATGAAAATTACGAAATAAGCCTAAGATTTATTTATTTATTTATTTGCGAACGCAAAAAGTTTCGGTAATGAAAAATATTAATATTTTTTATACCGATTTTGGTAAATAAAATAAATAAGTTTTTTTAGAACTAATATTCTTCTAATCAAAAAAATGCTAAATTTTGGGCTTGCATCATTAATCAAAATTACGAAATAAGCCTAAGATTTATTTATTTATTTATTTATTTATTTGCGAACGCAAGAAGTTTCGTTAATATTTTATTAATATTTTTATTATTTTTTTATACATATTTATTAATATTAATATTTTAATATTAATATTAATATTTTCTATACCGATTTTGGTAAATAAAATAAATAAGTTTTTTTAGAACTAATATTCTTCTAATCAAAAAAATGCTAAATTTTGGGCTTGCATCATTAATCAAAATTACGAAATAAGCCTAAGACTTATTTATTTATTTATTTGCGAACGCAAGAAGTTTCGATAATGAAAAACAATACCGATTTTGGTAAATAAAATAAACAAGTTTTTTTTTTAATTAAATCAAAAAAAAAAATCGGATTTTCATCATTATTGAAAATTACGAAATAAACTGAAGATTTATTTATTTATTTATCAGCGAACGCAAAAAGTTTCGTTAATGAAAAACATGAATATTTTCTATACCGATTTTGGTAAATAAAATAAACACGTTTTTTTAAATTAAATCAAAAAAATCGGATGTTCATCATTAATGAAAATTACGAAATAAACCGAAGAACGGTTTCGTTGTACGATTTTGTTTAATTGGAAGACTTTTCTGTAAATTTACGAAAACAGGCGCGCCACGAACAAACAAAATGGAAAACCTATAGCATAGTACTAAGGGAAATTGTCCCAAGTCCTCTTCCTAATCTGGGGGATATATGCTCGTTCCAACAGGGACGGGACATATACTTATTCTTGGCTCACTTCTGCCCCGTTTACCATAAATAACGACAAGTAGTATGTGGACCACTATCCTGGGCCCTAACCCCCACTGCCCCCAACGTTCCAAACTGCACACGCAATGTCTGCACAGCTCGATCCAAAATATCCTTCAAGCATTTGCACGAGAGGAAGAGAATTGTTTCTTTATGTAGTGTAGCGTAGTCCTGTCGGTTCTCACTTTTTAGTACCCCACAATAAATGGAGTATGTTGTATGCAACCCTTCGTGCGTTGCCTTTAAATTTGACATATAACAGAACTGTACTTAAGATTATTTATTTTTTTTACTTTTGGATGGTGATTTTATTATCGACCAACTAAGAAGTGTTGTAAAATATAGGACAACTTAAAAAAATGCAGAAAAATAGTCAAATATTGCATGATAGTTGCAAATATTTAAGCAGATGAATATTCGCTCTTCATTATTGAGATTTTTTTAATACAACTCTTGTTTCGCAAATATTCTGTCAGCGTATTAAATTAAGTTAAACTTTTGTATATTAAAAATAAAGGCCTTTATTATTATTATCATTTATTAAGTGCGGTCCTGTTTAGACTTATAATCGCAATATACAGGATAGACAAGAATCAAATTTACATTTTATTAAATTAAGTGCTTAAGTTAATTCTTAGTTTCGTTGAAACTAAATGTAATTTTTAAAGAAAATTTCATCGTTGTAAGAAGAGCAAATGTCAAAACCACAAGGACTAGAACACATACTTGAGTGAGCAAGTTTGGCGTCATATTTGGATTGGAGACGGGGAGCATAATTCCCCGAATTTCCTCGGGACCATATCAGATAGATCCTTGTCTTAGTGAGGGGATGATATCGGGATGCGATTGTGATTGGAATCGTTGTTGCTGGCACCCCCAACTGGAGGGCATTACGTAGTTTCGATCAGAGGCAGTGATTCTGGCCATCCGAAGATAGTCTTCCGCCAGTGAAATTTGACCGCAAGAAAATTGTTTGAGCTTGTAGTTAAGGGCAGGCGCTAGTGATTTAGTTTTTATGGCTATCAGAGATGGGGTTATAAATTTTTATGTCTTCGAGAAACTGAAATTAATAAACTGAGAAATATGTTTTCAAATATTATGCATAACGTGCATAAAAATCAATTTGATTTTTTTTTATGCACGTTATGCAATAAATCTGACACTATTCAAAAAATTTAACACTTTAACTTCAAAAAATGTAAGTAGAATGCCTACTTAACGAGGCAAATGTCAACACTAGAAATATTTTCAGCGAAATTTTATCAAATGAAAAATTCAATAACGTAAACGTAACTTTAATTTTTTTAAGACACGAGTTGATCAAATTAAAAAATGATATAAAATGTGTGTTTTTTTTTATAAATTGACGATCGCTTCAAAATAGTTTTTGATGGACTTATACCATATTAAAGTTTGTATAATTTTGGCAATAACAAAATATCTTTTTTATATATGCAATAAAAATAAAAAATCTTCAATAAAATTTTAAAAAAATGATCGCTTTTAAATCGTTGATGTGGCAAGAGAAAATTTTGCGAGTGGCACGCGTGTCATGGCTGTTATAGACAATAGGGACATTAGGTTTGGTATGTCGCGTTCATAGGGAGTATATGAAGGAGGAAATGACGCGACGCCAACGCCCATACCGACGTCGTCGTCGGTGTCCCGCGAAGGGAATGAGCCGTATTATTGACCTATGCCATGTCACTTCCTCACAAGACACCGAACCATCAAATAACGCGCTGTGCGCCAAGCCAAGTCACGGAAACGGCAAGCCAATATATGTTTTTTAAATAATTATATTGGGTGGCAAAAAGAGGTGACTAAAAAAACATTTTTGTACTTCGGATTTTTGCCATTTTTAGTGGATTTGTCGATTTTTTAAATGTTACTTACCCTGTATAATGCTGTTTGTTTATACCCCTGACATAAATATCGAAATAGATTTATTCGCGTTCTTAATTTGGCAGTCGAATCATCGAATCACCTGACCTGACCAAAAACATTTTTGTACTTCGGATTTTTGCCATTTTTAGTGGATTTGTCGATTTTTTAAATGTTACTTACCCTGTATAATGCTGTTTGTTTATACCCCTGACATAAATATCGAAATAGATTTATTCGCGTTCCTAATTTGGCAGTCGAATCATCGAATCACCTGACCTGACCAAAAACATTTTTGTACTTCGGATTTTTGCCATTTTTAGTGGATTTGTCGATTTTTTAAATGTTATTTACCCTGTATAATGCTGTTTGTTTATACCCCTGACATAAATATCGAAATAGATTTAATCGCGTTCTTAATTTGGCAGTCGAATCATCGAAGCACCTGACCTGACCAAAAACATTTTTGTACTTCGGATTTTTGCCATTTTTAGTGGCTTTGTCGATTTTTTAAATGTTACTTACCCTGTATAATGCTGTTTGTTTATACCCCTGACATAAATATCGAAATAGATTTATTCGCGTTCCTAATTTGGCAGTCGAATCATCGAATCACCTGACCTGACTAAAAACATTTTTGTACTTCGGATTTTTGCCATTTTTAGTGCATTTGTTGATTTTTTAAATGTTATTTACCCTGTATAATGCTGTTTGTTTATACCCCTGACATAAATATCGAAATAGATTTATTCGCGTTCCTAATTTGGCAGTCGAATCATCGAATCACCTGACCTGACCAAAAACATTTTTGTACTTCGGATTTTTGCCATTTTTAGTGGATTTGTCGATTTTTTAAATGTTACTTACCCTGTATAATGCTGTTTGTTTATACCCCTGACATAAATATCGAAATAGATTTATTCGCGTTCCTAATTTGGCAGTCGAATCATCGAATCACCTGACCTGACCAAAAACATTTTTGTACTTCGGATTTTTGCCATTTTTAGTGGATTTGTCGATTTTTTAAATGTTATTTACCCTGTATAATGCTGTTTGTTTATACCCCTGACATAAATATCGAAATAGATTTAATCGCGTTCTTAATTTGGCAGTCGAATCATCGAAGCACCTGACCTGACCAAAAACATTTTTGTACTTCGGATTTTTGCCATTTTTAGTGGCTTTGTCGATTTTTTAAATGTTACTTACCCTGTATAATGCTGTTTGTTTATACCCCTGACATAAATATCGAAATAGATTTATTCGCGTTCCTAATTTGGCAGTCGAATCATCGAATCACCTGACCTGACTAAAAACATTTTTGTACTTCGGATTTTTGCCATTTTTAGTGCATTTGTTGATTTTTTAAATGTTATTTACCCTGTATAATGCTGTTTGTTTATACCCCTGACATAAATATCGAAATAGATTTATTCGCGTTCCTAATTTGACAGTCGAATCATCGAATCACCTGACCTGACTAAAAACATTTTTGTACTTCGGATTTTTGCCAGTTTTAGTGGATTTGTCGATATTTTTAATGTTATTTATCCTGTATAATGCTGTTTGTTTACACCCCTGACATAAATATCGAAATAGATTTATTTGCGTTCCTAATTTGGCAGTCGAATCATCGAATCACCTGACCTGACTAAAAACATTTTTGTACTTCGGATTTTTGCCAGTTTTAGTGGATTTGTCGATATTTTTAATGTTATTTACCCTGTATAATGCTGTTTGTTTATACCCCTGACATAAATATCGAAATAGATTTATTCGCGTTCCTAATTTGGCAATCGAAACACAAGCTGATTTTCATTTGATCAAAAAATCTGAAAAATGAAAATCTTCAAATTTTGCCACAATTATATATAAAATGGGTTCGTTTGTAATTCCCACCGCCCCGGAATTATTTCGTTATTGAAACTGTTCTTATACATTCAGCCGTAGAAAGCGCCCTTGCAGCTATTATATCAATTCGAACTTTAGTACTTTTACTCTGGAGCATTAAAACAACCAGCGAAAGTTGTATAATATTGCCTCAGTGCCAGGAAAGTTAATTCCCTTATACATTCCTCAGCTGCAGACAAAAGTTTTAAAAACCAGCAATTTCCATTAAAGAATTCAATTACTATTTATTATTCTTTTACTTATACTTCCTCTAATTATTTATCAGTCATAGGATTTCAACGGTTTTTCTTTTTGCCCTTTTCATCTGCAATTGAAATTGTAGTTTATTCAGCCTTTTTAAATATTTATACTTCAGATTTGATATTTGCGCGTTTCAACAGTTGTGTACTTAGCCCAAAGCTAATATTTACTTGTAAGTGATGTAGTTAGGGTAGGCGATGGAAACAATTGTACAAACTAATTAATAATACATCCCGGCTGATTGTTGACTTGTACACTCCAGTCCTGCACGTCTTAAGACAACTCCAAAAGAACTAACTGTTTTTATTTCATTTATTTTTGTTGTTCTATATATTGTTAAATTGAAATAAATTTTACTTCATTTTTAATTATTATTTTTTAAATCAACAATTTTGCCAAATATATACAGGGTTTTTTTTAAATCCACAACATCATGAAACATTTTTTTAAGTTGTATATTACAAATTTACAAATAATTAAATTTTGGATCAAAATTATTTATTTAAAGGCTAGGAGAAGATCAGTTTGGTTTTAGGAAAAACAGAGGGACGAGAGAGGCGATTCTAGCACTAAGAACGGTAGTAGAAAAAAGAAAGAGGGTAGGAAAGGTAACTTGCATAGCTTTTGTAGATTTAGAAAAGGCATTTGATAATGTAGATTGGGACATAATGTTTAGAATTTTAAAAGAAACGGGTATAGATTATAAGGATAGGAGAATAATTTTTAATTTATATAAACACCAAACTGCCTTAGTTAGAATTGAGGGGGAAGAAGAGGTAGCAAAAATAGGGAAGGGAGTTCGGCAGGGATGTACACTCTCACCGTTATTATTTAATCTATATATAGAAGATGCAATAAACAAAGTAAAAGAAGAGTATAGTGTAGGTGTGAATGTACAGGGAGAGAAAATATATATGCTGAGATTCGCCGACGATATAGCTATATTGGAAGAAAGCGAAAAGAATTTAGAAAGGGTATTGAATGGTATGCAGGCAGTATTGACTAGGGATTTTAACATGAAAATAAATATAGGTAAAACTAAAGTGATGAGGTATGACAAAAAGGAATGCAGTAGAAAAATGAGGATCACAATAGGAGATAATAGAATCGAAGAAGTGTCAGATTTTTGTTATTTAGGCAGTAGAATCACAAAAGATAATCGAAGCAAGGTAGATATAAAGTGTAGGATAGCACAGGGTAGGAAGGCATTCGTAGAAAAAGAACAGATTTTAAGATCAAATATTGACTTGGGTATTAGAAAAAGATTACTGAAGGTATATGTTTGGAGTGTAGCACTGTACGGGTGTGAGGCGTGGACTATAGGAAAGGAAGAGAAGCGTAGATTAGAAGCACTTGAAATGTGGTGTTATAGGAGGATGATGAGGATTGGTTGGGAAGATAAAGTAACAAATGAAGCTGTACTAGAGTTAGTAGGGGAGAAGAGAAGTATCTGGAGAGTGTTACAGCGTAGGAGAGACAGATTAGTAGGGCATATTCTTAGGCATGGGGGGATTATGCAATTGATCATAGAAGGTAGAGTGGAGGGAAAGAGAGGGGTAGGTAGGCCTAGATTGGAGTATGTGAGTCAGATAGTTGAAGACGTTGAGATGAATAGCTATAGGGAGATGAAGGGATTAGCTCAGGATAGATCGGCATGGCGTGCTGTTTCCAACCAATCTTTAGGATTGCGGACTCTTTAACTAACTAGTTTATTTATACAACTATTTAACACCGTGGTTATAATTTTTAAAATTAATCTTTAATACTCAAATAAAAAATTCTCGTCCCACTGCAATTAATATATAATACATTTTTAATTAGAGTATTAATACGAAAAAAATCTATTCTAAAATAGCTTAGGAATAATATTTGGTAAAGTAATAATCGATTTATTTAATTTGCGAATTAAAACAAACTAGCTGACAATGTTTACATAAAGTTCTGTTAATATAAACACGTTGAGGAATTTGCTGATAACGAATACTCGAGCAGATGTTCTTGAAGCGAAGGTACGTCTCGCTTCAACGGTACCATTGAAACTACGCCGTCAGTGTTAACTATTGCGTCTTCGGATTAACTCGCGCTATTAATTGTCTCGTAAATTTCGTTAAAAAAAAATTCCCAAAGAAGAACTAGTTGGTGCACACCATCGAGTGATATGCCAAATTGACGGGCATAATTTCAGTGTCATTTTAACATGTGTTTCGTTTCGTGGTGACGGTGGCTTACCACCACCAAGTGGCGGTAAATGCAAAAAAAAGTTTCGTGACCAATTTGAAGATTTTCGAGACCAACAATTCAACACGTTTTGGGATTTGTTCCATTCGAATACATGAGCGGCGGTAGGAATTTTTTTTTTTCTTAATTTCCTTTTAACGATTATTTTATGAGAATTGTTTAGTTAGCATAAAATTGTTCGCGCAATATTTTTTAAAACATTTTTAGCGCATTTAAATTTAGATCTTCGCATTCGTAATCTGCGAGTGATTTTGTTGGGGAATGGATATTTTTTGAAATGTTAGTCTCCTTTAATTTATTTTCAAAATTAATCGTAATTAAATAGGCATTAAACTATTTCCTATAGAACCTTCTCTTTGCTCACAAAAATTACCATTTTATAAAAAAAAAAATACAATTCTTAGACATAAATTATTTATTAAATTTTAAGTAATCGTTCATAATCCAACATGAACTGAATTATTCTGCATTATAACTTCAAGAAAAAGAATAGTTTGGGGAATAGCGATTAATAAAGTTAATAGAAGAAATTATTGGTCTTGCAGATTTGTGTATTTTTGGTAATACATACATTCTTGGTATTGTATTAAAAAAAAATGTTTTTTATTATTCTATGCTGTGTAGGTGCGGCTTAAGAATACACCTACTGGTTTGAGTCCTCACCACTCAGGTAAAAGTCCTGATAAAGTCCAAATCTGACGACTAATATCCTCTGCCCCCTAATATCCTCTGGTTCAATCGGAAAAAGTTGAAAAAATTGTCAAAAAGTGCCCTTACGAAAAAATGCGATTTTGTGAATTTTTGTCCAAATTTAAATAGTGCTTAAAATAGACTAAAAGAAC
This sequence comes from Leptodirus hochenwartii, assembly GCA_947310635.1. NCBI lineage: Eukaryota > Metazoa > Arthropoda > Insecta > Coleoptera > Leiodidae > Leptodirus > Leptodirus hochenwartii. The sequence goes on along the minus strand of OX371185.1, from coordinate 4,451,702 downwards.
AAAAAATAGTCATAGAAGTAATTTTTATCGAGTTCCGGTTAAATCGGAAAAAGTTGAAGAAATCTTCAAAAAAATTGCAAAGGGAGCCTTATAAAAAAGTGCGATTTTGGTGAATTTTCGTCCAAATTTAAATACTGCTTAAAACCGACTAAAAGGACAAAAAATTATTATAGAAGTCATTTTTATCGAGTTCCGGTTTAATCGGAAAATTTTAAAAATCGTCAAAAAATGTGCAAAGTGTACCGTTATGAAAAATTGCGATTTTGGTGAATTTTCGTCAAATTTTATATAATGCTTAAAACAGACTAAAAGGACAAAAAAATGTTATAGAAGTTATTTTTATCGAGTTCAATCGGAAAAAGTTGAAAAAATCGTCAAAGAAGGTTCATGGGTACCCTTACGAAAAATTGCAATTTTAGTGAATTTTTGACAAAATTTAAATAATGTTTAAAGCAGACTAAAAGGACAAAAAAAATCAGAGATTATTCTAAATTGTTCTATTTTCTGATTGTTTTATCAAGTATTCAATGATAAAGCTGTGTAGGTGCGGCTTAAGAATTCACCTACTAGTTTGAGTCCTCACCATTCAGGTAAAAGTCCTGATAAAGTCCAAATCTCTAACTTTCCACTTTCCTCGCCAATACATTTTTCCACAATATAAATTTTTATTTACTCTATAAAGTCGGAATTTAGAAAAACTACCAGTTTCAAATGATAGAAAAATTCTTCTTGAAATAATTAATTTTTTTTCGATGATAATAATAATAATTTTTCGGTTTAAATATCCGAAATTACATTTATATGGCAGCCTATTTACATATACAGTCCTGCGCATATTTAATACAAATTTATTTACTTTCCGATTTGAATAATCATCGATAAATTTTACTCGTGCTCGTAATCATCGGGTTAAATAGATTTTAGCTTTAAATGGGTTTCCCAGATACTGTCCACATACACAGCGTATGCAAAAATTACTGGAAAATACTCTTCCACTTTATATAACACTACAAATTTCACTCATACGACCAGTTGGTTGCATATATACTATAAGCTAAAAAAAATACAATCTAAATCGTGAATTTGTAAGGCATTTTTAATTAGTAAAAAAAATTCCGTACCCTGTATGTTTTTATGCGAAACCAAAATACAAGCTGTACAGAGTTGGAAGACTATACGTGACACAATGGGCATGTATGTGTTTAACCACATATCACCATAAAATATGCACCGAACAGCCATTATATAACCAGCTGAAATAAAGTGGTTGAAACGGCGAGGTTCGATTCAACCACCCGAAAGTACGTGTAAATTAACGTCCCCCCCCCCCTCCCCCGAATTGTGCAATTCGCAATTTTTGTGTGTACAATTATCTTTTAGGCATTTTATGTTGCTTTGGTGTATGGGTGGTAAACTAATCGAACACGCCTAAATACAGGCAAAAATTTCTCTTAGGCATTTTATGTTGCTTTGGTGTATGGATGGTAAACTAATCGAACACGCCTAAATACAGAAAGCAATTTCTTTTAGGCATTTTATGTTGCTTTGGTGCATGGTTCGTAAACTCACCGAACATGCCTAAATACAGGGAGAATTATCTTTTAGGCATTTTATGTTGCTTTGGTGCATGGTTGGTAAACTAATCAAACATGCCTAAATACAAGCAGAATTTTCTTTTAGGCATTTTATGTTGCTTTGGTGTATGGATGGTAAACTAATCGAACACGCCTAAATACAGGAAGAAATTTCTTTTAGGTAGTTTATGTTGCTTTGGTGTATGGATGGTAAACTAATCAAACACGCCTAAAGACAGGACAAATTTCTTTTAGGCATTTTATGTTGCTTTGGTGCATGGGTGGTAAATAATCGAACACGCCTAAATACAGGGAGAATTATCTTTTAGTCATTTTATGTTGCTTTGGTGCATGGTTGGTAAACTAATCGAACACACCTAAATACAGGGAGAAATTTCTTTTAGGCATTTTATGTTGCTTTGGTGTATGGATGGTAAACTAATCAAACACGATTAAAAATACAGGACAAATTTCTTTTAGGCATTTTATGTTGCTTTGGTGCATGGGTGGTAAATAATCGCCCACGCCTAAATACAGGGAGAATTATCTTTTAGTCATTTTATGTTGCTTTGGTGCATGGTTGGTAAACTAATCGAACACGCCTAAATACAGGGAGAATTTTCTTTTAGGCATTTTATGTTGCTTTGGTGTATGGATGGTAAACTAATCAAACACGCCTAAATACAGGACAAATTTCTTTTAGGCATTTTATGTTGCTTTGATGCATGGTTGGTAAACTAATCGAACACGCCTAAATACAGGGAGAAATTTCTTTTAGGCATTTTATGTTGTTTTGGTTCATGGGTGGTAAATAATCGAACACGCCTAAATACAGGGTGTCATTAATGATTATTTATAATCATCGATGGAAATAAAAATAAAAATGCAACCCGGCAATTAATGTTTGCCGTAAAATTGCAAATTTTACTTTTATGCGCATACGATTTTTTATTTTAAATAATTGCCTGTGCGGAGCGGCAACATTATCGCGTACAGCACGAACATTAAATATTAAATAATAGCGTAATTTCGACACGTCCCTGTCCCTGCGAATTAGCATTTATTTGCGATTCTATTGCATTTCGCAAGTACTTTCTCCGCTGGGTTACCTACGCGAAGGTAACCGCAAGCTTGCAGTATTGTTTATGTTATGGCCGACGATAAAACTGCAAATGGCGGATGTGCTCGTATAAAAACCGAATTGAAATGTCGGTGTACGTCACGAATTGAAGCTATATTAAAAGTTGCTTCGATCAACTATTAATGTTAGTATCGAATATCACCCAAATACCGTAACTTAAAGCATTTACGTAATGTAAGTAAACTAATTTGAATAGGATGACCTGAGTTAGTCAAAAATATGCTCGGCTACAGCACTTATAATGTTAAATAATGATAATAATAATAGTGATAATAAAAAAAATAGAGAAATATATGTTTATGGTCCTTTAACTTGCGCAAAGTGTCCTCTATAGAGTGAGACACGATCAGGGATGAGGATAAAATATTGTTAATCCATTGTATTTTGCATAATAGCTCGCGAATCGTATAAATTGCATATCCCGATAGCGATCGTCGACATATAATTTTGGCAAGTTCCGTTTATGCAGAATCCATTGTAAAATGCAATATATAATTTTACATCGTGCTGGCTATTGATCCTGAAATAGCCCCAGTAACCTAAAATTCTCAATACCCAACGAAAATAGCGGTTTAGAACGTGCTGTATATATTGGCCCAACTTAAAACCAGTTTTGAGAAAACGCCTTTTAAAATTTCGAATGAAAATTTTTTGATTTTCAAACAAATCAAATCAATAATCTCTTTTATCCCGTTTAAAGTGTTAGTTAACGTTAGTAAGTGTTTTGTTTTTTTCTAACTTTAATACCAACCCTTAAGGGCTTCGACTTGTGATGAAAAAAAAAAGAATTTTCGTTCAAAACAATTTATTAACATATTAAACGAAATACAAAATTATTAGTACCAAAAAATTATCTGTAGTTTATAAAAGTGGTTAAAAAACTACAAGGTAATAAAAATTTGAGTCATATTTTGGAATTATTTTTTATTTATTGGACGTTTCCGGCTCTTTGACGTTAATAAATACATTTTTTAGAGAAAAAAAAAATTTCTTTGTCATGAAAAATATATTTTTAATCCTCCAAGCACGAAAATGTCTAAAAACGCTTGTATTCGTTGAAAGTGATCGTTTTTGGACGTTTATTTTTAGCCTTAGTTATTCCAATCTTAACCAAAGTTAATAATACAGTTTTAAAATCTAGTTCACCATTGGAATTCTTATTCGGTTTGTCTTGGTTAATGTTCAATATCTTAACGTCCGAAATCTTGAAGGTATTTCATTATCAGTGGAATAGGTTTTTGTAATTCTAGCGGCCGGAGATGTTAGTTACCTTTAAGACATAAAAATATGCCCGATGGTTGGTGCACAAACGAAGATATTTCAAAATTTTGAATTGTGCCGGTTTTATTCCGAATATAAATATGTGACATATCTTCCAGTCACGGCAAAAACTAAAATCAGCGTGTATCAGTGGCGGAACGTATTTTTTTTGCCTCCCATCCCCGCGCAAAATATTCGGGCCCTTACCACAAAAAAAAAAAAAAATTTCTATGTAGATATTTATATTAAAAAAGAACACAATTGAAAAATATCAAACGAAAATATATTTACAATTTAAAAATCCTCCTGGATTTTTAAATTGTAAATCTGCAAAATCTCTAATCACAGGTTTTATTTGGCTGTTAGAAAGATTAGGCAAACGTTCTTCGCCTGTTGAATTACGTAAATAGTTTTTATTATATCATGTCGTTAATTTAAAAAAAAATGGCAAAGAAAGTATGTATAGACAGCCAAAGGGGATTTGGGGCCCTTATAATTTTGGGCCCCCCGCGTTGCTGGGTCCGGCGCATTGTAGTTCCGCCACTGCAAGCCGATATTGCATCCAATATCGCATAAATTTTCCTCCACTGGGCGGTGGTATGGCATTCGGCGAGGGCGCAGGCCGACCAGCCGCCATGGCTCCAAAGCGAGAGATAAGTATAAGCCGCAATAAGATATGGGCGAGAGCTGTAGGCAAACTGTTACCCAACCTCATCCATCCTTTCGCGATACGATTACAGTTGCAATTTTTTTTTACAATAAAAAAAAAAATTGTTTTTCGCCAAAGTAACTGTCTTAAAAAAAAAACAGCTGATTTATGTAGGCAGCTGTATTTAATACGTAATGTAAATTTTGCGATTACAGTTGCGTTATACAGGGTAGACTAAGTTAAAAAAAATTTTTTTTGTCGAAAGAAATGAACGTGAAAATAATTAGAATTTTCGATCTTTAGATACGGTTTTTATATTATACTCAAATCTGGTCGTACTTTCAACTTATACAATGTGTTCCATTTTTTTCTAAGCAATTGTTTTAATTGGAACAATTTATATTTTTTATTTAAAAATTTAAAACGAGGATTAATTTATACAAGTTATTTGTTACATCAAACTATTCAATTAAGCCATTTTTTTTGTACATGCACTTCATATAAATTCCTTTTTTTTAAATAAACATAGACGATGAAAATTTGCATTCATATATAACCTGAAAATTTTTTTTTTTCACTTATACCAGGTGTTACATATGTTATAAGTTAAGTTCGCCTACAATTATTTTTTTCTATAATAGACACATTTGCATTGGTAAAAATTCCACGTTTAAAAATACCTTCCACAATACAGGGTAGTCCATTTTTCATGTGCGCATGATATTTTAATTGGTTTTCTTTTCTATCTTATTTTATTTGGCTTTGTACAACGAAACTTTTTAATAAAAAAATAATTAGTTTGCGCATATTTTATAATAATAATTTTTTTAATTATCACTACGGTGTTAAATAATAGTATAGAAAATCACCCAAATACCGCAGTAGAGTAGCTAGATGCGCATTTCGAAGATTATGCCCCCCATCTTCAGTAGCACGAGATAAAAACGAAATAAAATACATACAATAAAAAACAATATAAATTAATAATTAACAAAATTGACAAGTAGCAACAATACACATTGGTTTGTCAAAATTTAAAAAGAATATAAATTAAATTAAATAAATTTAAAAATACATATTCTAATATATTAATAACAAAGCAGCGGGGATTGATATGATACCAGCCGAATTAATAAAACACGCAGGGGAAAAAATGCAGGAGCGATTATACAGGTTAGTTTGTAAAATATATGAGAAGGGAGAAGTACCACAGGATTTTCAGCGTAGTAGAATAGTAACAATGCCGAAGAAAATAGGAGCTAATTTGTGTGAGAACTATAGGACCATTAGCCTACTATCACATGAATCGAAGATATTGTTAAAGATTATTTATAGGAGATTAGAAAATAAAGTAGAGGAAAGGCTAGGAGAAGATCAGTTTGGTTTTAGGAAAAACAGAGGGACGAGAGAGGCGATTCTAGCACTAAGAACGGTAGTAGAAAAAAGAAAGAGGGTAGGAAAGGTAACTTGCATAGCTTTTGTAGATTTAGAAAAGGCATTTGATAATGTAGATTGGGACATAATGTTTAGAATTTTAAAAGAAACGGGTATAGATTATAAGGATAGGAGAATAATTTTTAATTTATATAAACACCAAACTGCCTTAGTTAGAATTGAGGGGGAAGAAGAGGTAGCAAAAATAGGGAAGGGAGTTCGGCAGGGATGTACACTCTCACCGTTATTATTTAATCTATATATAGAAGATGCAATAAACAAAGTAAAAGAAGAGTATAGTGTAGGTGTGAATGTACAGGGAGAGAAAATATATATGTTGAGATTCGCCGACGATATAGCTATATTGGAAGAAAGCGAAAAGAATTTAGAAAGGGTATTGAATGGTATGCAGGCAGTATTGACTAGGGATTTTAACATGAAAATAAATATAGGTAAAACTAAAGTGATGAGGTGTGACAAAAAGGAATGCAGTAGAAAAATGAGGATCACAATAGGAGATAATAGAATCGAAGAAGTGTCAGAATTTTGTTATTTAGGCAGTAGAATCACAAAAGATAATCGAAGCAAGGTAGTTATAAAGTGTAGGATAGCACAGGGTAGGAAGGCATTCGTAGAAAAGGAACAGATTTTAAGATCAAATATTGACTTGGGTATTAGAAAAAGATTACTGAAGGTATATGTTTGGAGTGTAGCACTGTACGGGTGTGAGGCGTGGACTATAGGAAAGGAAGAGAAGCGTAGATTACAAGCATTCGAAATGTGGTGTTATAGGAGGATGATGAGGATTGGTTGGGAAGATAAAGTAACAAATGAAGCTGTACTAGAGTTAGTAGGGGAGAAGAGAAGTATCTGGAGAGTGTTACAGCGTAGGAGAGACAGATTAGTAGGGCATATTCTTAGGCATGGGGGATTATGCAATTGATCATAGAAGGTAGAGTGGAGGGAAAGAGAGGGGTAGGTAGGCCTAGATTGGAGTATGTGAGTCAGATAATTGAAGACGTTGAGATGAATAGCTATAGGGAGATGAAGTGATTAGCTCAGGATAGATCGGCATGGCGTGCTGTTTCCAACCAATCTTTAGGATTGCGGACTCTTTAACTAACTAATATATTATTATTTCGAATGACTAAAACATCTAAGAAAGGTAACTGATTATTATTTTCGATTTCATTGAAGGATATTTAGAATTTAATAATTGAATAAAATCTATATTAAATACTGCCAATGAAAATGTATAAAATCTTATACAGAGCGTCGATGAATATAGTTAACATTTCTTCGGTTGTTAGTGTTTAGTTTATCGATATATTGAGAGGATAGGAGCAGTGGCGTAGCTAGAAAATTTGGGCCCTAATGCAAATGTGGGCCAAGGGCCACTCCCGTAAAAAAATATAAAACTGTAATTTAAAAGAATTTAAAAAATATTAAAAAATCGTTTTGCCTTATGGTAGCTACGCGCCTGGATAGGAGGTTAGATTATTGAAACCAAATTTCTCAACTGTCCGAGCGTGAATCGGTTCGCAATATCGTGCGATTTTAGTGTTCATAGTGGTCAGGATAACTATTATAGCGCAAGGATGGTTTTCTCATTTCCTGTATTGCACACAGCAAAGGCCAGGACCTCTGAATGTGCACAATCTTGATATAGAATCGATTTATCTCTACTGTGGCGGCGGCTACACGCAGATATATAACTGAAATTCTGCAGATGGGGTTGGGTATGATGTGTGCATGTGGCCCGAAAGTACAGCCGCCGAAGAATTACAGTTCACGCAATAGATGTTAAATCTGGTGATTGTTTCGTTGATTTGACAACGTCGGTTTCGACAATTTAACCAGTCCATTGGAATGTAACAATCCGGAAAATTATTAGCAAAAAAAAAATAAGGTACCCTCTCTATTTTTTATCCCCAATTGCACAGACATTTTGTTATTTACCCACCAAAGTATATATATCTTCCATTTACTGTTATTCCTTACGTAGTTGATATTATTACCGCTATTGAGATTTATGGGTATTCCCAAGGAAATTCAATTTGACTTGAGAGTATGCGTCGCTGCTCTTCGTATTTTCCTTTAAAGTGCACGACATTCCGCATTCAAGTGCGTTTCTGCTTTCCTTCGGCAGTTGTCTTTGAAATTTTTACTCAAAGGGCACAGTATCGCCGGAAGTACAAATAAAAATCGACTATTCGACTTAGTATCGATCAAAAAAAAGTATTGGCCAATTCACCCGAAAAAGAAAACAATCAAAAATTGTTGTATACTAATTTTTCTAACCTGATTTTGCCTTGCGCAAAGTTTTTAACGGTTGAAAATTCTCTAATTGAGGTACCGAGGGTGGTATTTTTGCATGTAATGCTAAATTAAATTGAAATAACGACTTTTAGTCGCGGAATAAATTCGCTAGTCGTGTGCCATTTTTGCGTTTCGCTATTTATTTAATTTAAAATATTACGCGCGAGTTCGTACATTTGACATCGGAATTAATCTTTTTAGTGTTGATTAGTGCGTTCAAACCATTATTGTAGGGCATAGGGTGTGAAGAATAAATGTGTGGAAATCTGCACAGGAACTAGAGGAAAAATCGCAAATGACTCAGATATCTGCTAACTCCAGAAAGCCATTAATTCACCCATGGTTTATCTTCGGCTGCAACGTGTTCAACAAAAATACCAGCTGCAATAAAAAAAAAATTTTTTTTAACTATTTACCAGATTCAAACTGTAATTATAAAATTAAATATATTTTTCTTTGGAAAACCCATTCAACCAACCATGGTGTATCTTCAGCTGACACGTGTTCAACAAAAATATGAAACATGTTCAACCAGCTGTTAGTTAAAGAGTCCGCAATCCTAAAGATTGGTTGGAAACAGCACGCCATGCCGATCTATCCTGAGCTAATCCCTTCATCTCCCTATAGCTATTCATCTCAACGTCTTCAACTATCTGACTCACATACTCCAATCTAGGCCTACCTACCCCTCTCTTTCCCTCCACTCTACCTTCTATGATCAATTGCATAATCCCCCCATGCCTAAGAATATGCCCTACTAATCTGTCTCTCCTACGCTGTAACACTCTCCAGATACTTCTCTTCTCCCCTACTAACTCTGGTACAGCTTCATTTGTTACTTTATCTTCCCAACCAATCCTCATCATCCTCCTATAACACCACATTTCGAATGCTTGTAATCTACGCTTCTCTTCCTTTCCTATAGTCCACGCCTCACACCCGTACAGTGCTACACTCCAAACATATACCTTCAGTAATCTTTTTCTAATACCCAAGTCAATATTTGATCTTAAAATCTGTTCTTTTTCTACGAATGCCTTCCTACCCTGTGCTATCCTACACTTTATATCTACCTTGCTTCGATTATCTTTTGTGATTCTACTGCCTAAATAACAAAAATCTGACACTTCTTCGATTCTATTATCTCCTATTGTGATCCTCATTTTTCTACTGCATTCCTTTTTGTCACACCTCATCACTTTAGTTTTACCTATATTTATTTTCATGTTAAAATCCCTAGTCAATACTGCCTGCATACCATTCAATACCCTTTCTAAATTCTTTTCGCTTTCTTCCAATATAGCTATATCGTCGGCGAATCTCAGCATATATATTTTCTCTCCCTGTACATTCACACCTACACTATACTCTTCTTTTACTTTGTTTATTGCATCTTCTATATATAGATTAAATAATAACGGTGAAAGTGTACATCCCTGCCGAACTCCCTTCCCTATTTTTGCTACCTCTTCTTCCCCCTCAATTCTAACTAAGGCAGTTTGGTGTTTATATAAATTAAAAATTATTCTCCTATCCTTATAACCAGCTGTAATAAAAAAAAACGAATTCTTCACAATCAACAAGAAAAAAACTAAACTGCAAATACAGAAACCAAAATATTTTTTTACAAAAAGAACGGGAAGAAATTTCTGTATATATACAAAAAAAATAATGTAGACATTTTGTAGAACACTCAAAATCCCTGTAACAAATCGTACAGAGAAGGTGTGTCGGTTCTACTTAACACTATCTTCATCCCATCCCTTGCGGGACATTCGACGGACATGGGAGAATTATGGTGATTAGGTGACACCTAGCGGCGGCTACTGGCAGGATAAACGAGGGTGAAATCCCCCCCTCAGGTTGGGGCATGGGCAGCACATACATCAGACTATCACCAAATACATCGTTGGCTGGGCTATTCGAGAACAATATCGTCGCCAATTCACTGACTCCGCTTCGATTTATGTTCGATTGTCGCTGGCATCGGCAGCGAACAGGTTCCTCAGGATCTATTCTTGGATTTGTGACGATTGTATGTTTTGTGAAATCATTTTCCAGTCGTAATGTGTACTTACTGTATTGTATATTCATATTGACATCTGTAACCTTTTTAAAGGTAAAAGTGCTGTGGCCGAGCATATTTTCGACTAACTCAGGTCATCCCATCATCAAATTAGTTCACTTAAATTACTTAAAAGTGTTTTGAGTTATTAAATGCTTATGCGTAAATCCAAATCGAATTTAATGAATTTATATTCAGGCCCAATTTCATTTATTTTATTCAATAAGAACAATTTTTAATTTATTTTTATTTTATTTATTTTTGGTTTGACACACCAATGTGTATTGTTGTTACTTTGTCAGTAACTGTAAAGGTATTTTATTTCGTTTTTTATCTTGTGCTATTGAATGCGGATGGGGGCATAGCCTTCGAAATGCGCATCCAGCTACATAATGCTTTAAGTTACGATATGTCGATACTATCTAAACGAATACAAACAAAAATTGGAACGTCTGAGCAAAATTGCGGAAGCAAATTTTGTTTGTTAGCGGCGCAATTGTCGTGTTGAATATAATAAGAAGTTGGGCTTAAGATGTGAAGGGGCGCGGACACAAAAGCGTATAGAATTGGATGGTAATGACCTATTTAACATTAGCGGGAAGTTTCGGTCGCGCATATGACCATACTCAGGGCGGCCTAGCTGAAAGGAGGTGTCATGAGCAGAATTACTTAGAATAGCAGAAGTTGCGCTTTACGATCTGAATGTGTAAGATGCAAATAGATGGTGCAGTATTGTAATTTATTAAGGTGAGAAAGTAATACGCCCTAAATGGTAATTTCTTAGACAGGAGGAAATCCAAACAGCCTTGGAAGAGAATCAGTTTTTTTGCAAACTTATCAAAGTTAATTCTTGTTTCCAGCATAAAATCCTTAGTTTATTGCTTGTCGTTACTTTAGTTCAAAAAAATACAAAAAATATATATATTTTTTTTGTATATGCAACTGATATATCGTCCGTGTGATTTATTGATTGGCGAAGAATGGCTATATCAGTCAATACCAATCATCGGGCTGTCACGAATGCCATCAGCTGTATTGTTGATATAAATTGATCTAATGATATTAATATTATTTCCGGTCAATTCAGCATGTGGCAGTAAATAGTAATTAACTGATTGGTCAAGCGCCGATGCGGTCGTGTGTTACGATTTAGTTTAGTTCGGATGGCAATTTAGAAAATGACAAATAAAGATAGATAGATAGATGGATAGATGGATAGATGGATGGATAGATGGATATATGGATGGATAGATGGATAGATGGATGGATAGATAGATGGATAGATAGATAGGTGTATAGATAGATAGATAGATAGGTGGATAGATAGATAGATAGGTGGATAGATAGATAGATAGATAGGTGGATAGATAGATAGATAGATAGATAGGTGGATAGATAGATAGATAGGTGGATAGATAGATAGATAGATAGATAGGTGGATAGATAGATAGATAGGTGGATAGATAGATAGATAGGTGGATAGATAGATACGTGGATAGATAGGTGGATAGATAGATAGATAGGTGGATAGATAGATAGATAGGTGGATAGATAGATAGATAGGTGGATAGATAGATACGTGGATAGATAGGTGGATAGATAGATAGATAGGTGGATAGATAGATAGATAGGTGGATAGATAGATAGATAGGTGGATAGATAGATAGATAGGTGGATAGATAGATAGATAGATAGATAGGTGGATAGATAGATAGATAGGTGGATAGATAGATAGATAGGTGGATAGATAGATAGATAGGTGGATAGATAGGTAGATAGGTGGATAGATAGATAGGTGGATAGATAGATAGATAGGTGGATAGATAGATAGATAGATAGGTGGATAGATAGATAGATAGATAGATAGGTGGATAGATAGGTGGATAGATAGATAGATAGGTGGATAGATAGGTGGATAGATAGATAGATAGATAGGTGGATAGATAGATAGATAGATAGGTGGATAGATAGATAGATAGATAGATAGGTGGATAGATAGATAGATAGATAGGTGGATAGATAGATAGATAGGTGGATAGATAGATAGATAGATAGATAGGTGGATAGATAGATAGATAGATAGGTGGATAGATAGATAGATAGGTGGATAGATAGATAGATAGGTGGATAGATAGATAGATAGATAGGTGGATAGATAGATAGATAGGTGGATAGATAGATAGATAGATAGATAGATAGGTGAATAGATAGATAGATAGATAGATAGGTGGATAGATAGATAGATAGATAGGTGGATAGATAGATAGATAGATAGATAGGTGGATAGATAGATAGATAGATAGATAGGTGGATAGATAGATAGATAGGTGGATAGATAGATAGATAGATAGGTGGATAGATATATAGATAGATAGATAGGTGGATAGATAGATAGATAGGTGGATAGATAGATAGATAGGTGGATAGATAGATAGATAGGTGGATAGGTGGATAGGTGGATAGGTGGATAGATAGATAGATAGATAGATAGATAGATAGATAGATAGATAGATAGATAGATAGATAGATAGATAGATAGATAGATAGATAGATAGATAGATAGATAGATAGATAGATAGATAGATAGATAGATAGATAGATAGATAGATAGATAGATAGATAGATAGATAGATAGATAGATAGATAGATAGATAGATAGATAGATAGATAGATAGATAGATAGATAGATAGATAGATAGATAGATAGATAGATAGATAGATAGATAGATAGATAGATAGATAGATAGGTGAATAGATAGATAGATAGATAGGTGAATAGATAGATAGATAGATAGGTGAATAGATAGATAGATAGATAGGTGAATAGATAGATAGATAGATAGGTGAATAGATAGATAGATAGATAGGTGAATAGATAGATAGATAGATAGGTGAATAGATAGATAGATAGATAGGTGAATAGATAGATAGATAGATAGGTGAATAGATAGATAGATAGATAGGTGAATAGATAGATAGATAGATAGGTGAATAGATAGATAGATAGGTGAATAGATAGATAGATAGATAGGTGAATAGATAGATAGATAGATAGGTGAATAGATAGATAGATAGATAGGTGAATAGATAGATAGATAGATAGGTGAATAGATAGATAGATAGATAGGTGAATAGATAGATAGATAGATAGGTGAATAGATAGATAGATAGATAGGTGGATAGATAGATAGATAGATAGATAGGTGGATAGATAGATAGATAGATAGATAGGTGGATAGATAGATAGATAGATAGATAGGTGAATAGATAGATAGATAGATAGATAGGTGGATAGATAGATAGATAGATAGATAGGTGGATAGATAGATAGATAGATAGATAGGTGGATAGATAGATAGATAGATAGATAGGTGGATAGATAGATAGATAGATAGATAGGTGGATAGATAGATAGATAGATAGATAGGTGGATAGATAGATAGATAGATAGATAGGTGGATAGATAGATAGATAGATAGATAGGTGGATAGATAGATAGATAGGTGGATAGATAGATAGATAGATAGGTGGATAGATATATAGATAGATAGATAGGTGGATAGATAGATAGATAGGTGGATAGATAGATAGATAGGTGGATAGATAGATAGATAGGTGGATAGATAGATAGATAGGTGGATAGATAGATAGATAGGTGGATAGATAGATAGATAGGTGGATAGATAGATAGGTGGATAGATAGATAGATAGATAGATAGATAGATAGATAGATAGATAGATAGATAGATAGATAGATAGATAGATAGATAGATAGATAGATAGATAGATAGATAGATAGATAGATAGATAGATAGATAGATAGATAGATAGATAGATAGATAGATAGATAGATAGATAGATAGATAGATAGATAGATAGATAGATAGATAGATAGATAGATAGATAGATAGATAGATAGATAGATAGATAGATAGATAGATAGATAGATAGATAGATAGATAGATAGATAGATAGATAGATAGGTGAATAGATAGATAGATAGATAGGTGAATAGATAGATAGATAGATAGGTGAATAGATAGATAGATAGATAGGTGAATAGATAGATAGATAGATAGGTGAATAGATAGATAGATAGATAGGTGAATAGATAGATAGATAGATAGGTGAATAGATAGATAGATAGATAGGTGAATAGATAGATAGATAGATAGGTGAATAGATAGATAGATAGATAGGCGAATAGATAGATAGATAGATAGGTGAATAGATAGATAGATAGATAGGTGGATAGATAGATAGATAGATAGATAGGTGGATAGATAGATAGATAGATAGATAGGTGGATAGATAGATAGATAGATAGATAGGTGGATAGATAGATAGATGGATAGATAGGTGGATAGATAGATAGATGGATAGATAGGTGGATAGATAGATAGATGGATAGATAGGTGGATAGATAGATAGATGGATAGATAGGTGGATAGATAGATAGATGGATAGATAGGTGGATAGATAGATAGATGGATAGATAGATAGATAGATAGATAGATAGGTGTATAGATAGATAGTTAGAATGGACAGATAGATAGAATGGACAGATAGATAGAATTGATAGATAGATAGAATAGATAGATAGAATGGATAGATGCGCAAAACTTTGTGATGGTGCAATCGGAACTTTGATTTGATTTTTCTGCGACGTTGCATTGTTCTTTTAAAAGATTTAAAAGAAGTTTGGGCGGTTGAATTGAAAAATAGCGATTCGTCGTTAATTGTCGAGAATGTTATTGTGTGTTTATAAACAATTAGCTTTTGATGTGAAATGAATTTAAAAGAATGTAGAGCTGGCCAATTTTATGTACACTAAAAAGTGGTCTAGTTTCGTTTTGTCGTCGGCGTCGTGTCCTCAGGATGTCTATTTTATCCTTTGCTGTGGAAAATAGTTCTTTGAATATATGGCCGCCATCCGAGTTTTCCATTATACTGTCAATGTATGCACACGGGCGTTCGTTACCGTTCTTCTGCTGTTCTTAAATTCTTCTTAAACACCCGATTCTTCGTCCGCAAATGCCACTCTTCGACCAGTTCAATTTTCGCGAATTTATCCAACGGAGCGACCGAATAAAAACAACATTTTTTTTAAATCGTTTCACACCAGCCGTATTTTAACAAATTGTTTCGCATTTTTTTTTATTAAAAAAATAAATGTAACCCCGGACTAATTGTTGAATAACGTGGAATCCATTTTGCATCCGCCATCTTTCTTCGGCACGCCAACCAGCACTCGTGTCGTATACTCTACTATATGCAGCCGTACATGCATATAAAATATTTATGCATACGATAGCGGAAATGTAAAAACTATTTATGTCCCACATCCGTTATTTATGGAAACTTAACGAACCAAACCAGAAATATTTTCCACGTTACACCAGGATCGCCATATCGCTGCCAAATTCGTATTTTTACATGAATTTTTTATATAAAACTAAATTGGCATTTGATTTAATAATTCGTATTTTTTTTGTTTGGTTTTTTTTTTGTTTGACAAGATGGTGGTTATCTATATTAGATGCGCTAAAATTTTGCGCTCGCCTGACGAGAATGCGGAATGTGGCATTTACCGCACGACCCCGTTAAAAACGGTTTTTATTCCGCATTATTTTTGTCTGCGATATTCGCCTTTATATTATATCCTGCTGGGGTCTATGTAACGTGTGACCCATTGAATCTTATTGCAAAATAAGCTAAAACAAATAACACTACGAACTATTGAAAAAATAACAATTATAATACTAATAAAATGGTTTATTTTTTGATTTTTCTGCAAAAAACTATTTTTATACATATTTTTATAAAATGCTTAAATAACACTTCGAACTATCGAAAGAAAACATTTTTTATAATACTAGTAAATTTTATTTTTCATATAATGCTTCGAACTATTGAAGAAATTTTTTTTTTGTAAGACTAGCAAATTGGTTTATTTGTAGGTTTTTTTGCGAAAAATTTTTTTTATATAAAATGCTTAAATAACACTTCGAACATTTTTTTTATAATACTAATAAATTGGTTTACTTTTAAATTTGTTTGCAAAAAAAAAATGTTTTTCTTCAGATGTCATATATGCACAGTAAATAAAAAAAAATTTTGATCACTGTGTGTATATGGGATGAGGGATATTTTCACATTTTCGTATCTGAAGGCAATTTTACGCCAACTAACTGGTAGGATGAGTATTTCGGTCATATACACATTTAATATAACATTCTATATGCGAGCGGTATTGTTTTTGCCCGCGTGTGTATTATGATTACTTTGCTGAAAATGGCAAATATACACGTGAATATCTGCTCTCGAAAAAATTAATTACTTGTCCATTTTACATACGTGTCGATTTTACAAGATTTTTCAAAAATTAAAATAACATGAAAAAGTTCTATCTAATTCATTTTTGTATTATATTGAAAACACTCTGTATATTTTACACGTAATTTGTGAATAGGAACAGATAAATTTAAATTAATTTTCATAAACAATTGTTTGTATATTTTTCAAAAAAAAATACATTTATGTGTCGTTTAGTCAACCCTGAAAAAAATATTTCTTGTCATTTTTTCACGACCGATTTTTTTTCATTTGATTTATGAAAAATGTATGCAATAATAGAAATCCCGATAGATGACTGCAGTGTTATTTACAGTAGTACCGATGGAGGTTTAGTTTCCGAAATGCGCATCCAGATTTTTACATTATTTTTTAGAACATTTTACATTAAAAAAAATGACCGATTTTTATTTATTTCTCGAAGAAAAATGTATTAAATAATAGAAATCTCGTTGGGTGTATCTCGTTAAGCATATTATTTTACACTATTGAAAATGGGAGCTTAGCTTACGAAATGCGCATCGACATTGTAAACTCGTTTAAACAAAAAAAAGGAAATATTTTACATTAAAAAATGACTGATTTTTATTTATTTATTTGAAGAAAAATGTATTAAATAATAGGTATCTCGTTGGGTGTATTAAGTACATTATTTACACTATTGAAAATGGGAGCTTAGCTTGCGAAATGCGCATCGAGATTGTAAACTCGTTTTGACAAAAAAAAGAAACATTTTACATTAAAAAATGACTGATTTTTATTTATTTCTTTGAAGAAAAATTTATGAAATAATAGAAGTCTCGGTGGGTGAATGAAGTATATTATTTGCACGATTGTGAATGGGAGCTTAGTTTTCGAAATGCGCACGTAGCTTGTACATTCGTTTATGTGAGATTTTTTAACATTATAAAGGGAATTTTGCAATATTTGCTGTTTTAACAAAAAAAATATATTTATAAACTTAACAATTTGCAATAAAAATGCGATTACTAAGAAGAAAACACTCGGTATATACATACACTCAACTTATAACAACAGTAACCGATTATTTTTGTTTTATTTTTAAACGCTTTTATGATTTGTTAAAAAAAAATCGTCTTAAAGAGATAATAATGACGCATCTTTTCGAATAGTATACCCTAGTCATTTTGGCTTTGACATTTTTTTTTTATATACTATACCCGGATATATTAAAATATTAAATCTGCAATATAATATTACAAAAAAAAGGAGCGCCACGTAAATTGCAAATTTATTCGCCGCGTCTAATTTAACACCACGGTTTTAGCGATGGCGGTTTTGTCGCAGACTATACATCCAGTATCAAACTCAATATGCTAATTAATATCTTACGCCTCGCATTAAATCAGCTCGTATTCTGTCTGCGGCAGACTCCTCCGGTCGTCCCCCCTGCCCACGTTTGCCGTTCCTTGGTCCTTCGCTCTCCTTATTGTATACGTGTCATCTTAGCTCGGTCTGTGCGTAATGTGTCTTCGTCTTCATCCCCCCTACCCGGATTATTATACCCGTATGCCAATAAATTTCTGTTTTACCAAAAAAAAAAACAAGTATTTTATCTGTACCGAAGAAGATAAGCACATGCGTATCTCTATCGAAATTTTTTTTTTTTATACATGTAAAATATAATTCATTTTGCTACGTCCTGTATATTCCCTTCAGGTTATTGTTGGGCGATGTCACTGCTATTGTTGATGGGTGATGATTCGCTTCTTCTTAATGTTGATGATGGTGGTATGTAGCGAACTAATGCTACCTCAGAGTGTCTCATTATCATACGAACATTAACACATATTGGTTGACAGTTAAGATATTGCCGCGACGTCTTGGTTGCCTATATGATGAAGTGTCAACGTATTGTCACGTTTGTAAAAATGCTGATAAATTAATTGCATTAAACCGTATTGAACATTTTAACATGGCATCAATGTCTTTTTTCGTCAGCTGTGTTGCTATGATTGTTGCGTCGTCTTGGTTGCCTATATGATGAAGTGTCAACGTATTGTCACGATTGTAAAGATGCTGATAAATTAATTGCATTAAACCGTATTGAACATTTTAACATGGCATCAATGTCTTCTTTCGTCAGCTGTATTGCTATGATTGTTGTGTCGTCTTGGTTGCCTATATGATGAAGTGTCAACGTATTGTCACGTTTGTAAACATGCCGATAAATTAATTGAAATTGATGAATATTTGTCAAAAACAAAAATTGTTAAAATTAAACCGTATTGAACATTTTAACATGGCATCATCAATGTCTTTTTTCATCAGCTGTATTGCTATGATTGTTGCGTCGTCTTGGTTGCCTATATGATGAAGTGTCAACGTATTGTCACGATTGTAAAGATGCTGATAAATTAATTGCATTAAACCGTATTGAACATTTTAACATGGCATCAATGTCTTTTTTCATCTGCTGTATTGCTATGATTGTTGCGTCGTCTTGGTTGCCTATATGATGAAGTGTCAACGTATTGTCACGATTGTAAAGATGCTGATAAATTAATTGCATTAAACCGTATTGAACATTTTAACATGGCATCAATGTCTTCTTGCGTCAGCTGTATTGCTATAATTGTTGTGTCGTCTTGGTTGCCTATACGATGAAGTGTCAACGTATTGTCCCGTTTGTAAACATGCCGATAAATTAATTGCAATTGATGAATATTTGTCAAAAACAAAAATTGTTAAAATTAAACCGTATTGAACATTCTAACATGGCACCAACAGTGTCTTTTTTCGTCAGGTGTATTGCTATGATTGTTGCGTCGTCTTGGTTGCCTATATGATGAAGTGTCAACGTATTGTCATGTTTGTTTTTAAATAAGTTGTTTGGACGAAACAAAAATTGTTAGAATTAAATCGTATTGATTTTTTAACATGTCATCACTGTCTGTTTTCGTCACGTATATTGCTGGATACTGTCATTATTGCGTCGTTATGGTTGCCTATATGATGAAATGTCAGCGTACTGTCGTGTTTGTTTATAAATTAATTGTTTGGACGAAACAAAAATGGTTAGGATTAAATTATGTTGACATTTGGACATTTTAACTCGGCGTGTCCTGAATGTTGTTTTTTTTTTTGTTCGAGTTATATGTATCGCTGGTTGCTGTCATTGATTGTTTCTGTGAATGATGTTTGATTTCAGAGGACAATATGTAATGGCAATATTACAGTAAATCCGGGATTGGAAATAGTATAAATCAATGCTGTATTGAACACGAAATTCGGTCGTTTGGCAGCGAATTGCAATGCATTTGTCCTCCTAGCAGACTAACCATTTGCATTTGTACTTTGCTAGTATATATAATATAAATATCTGTTTGCCGATGCATCACATAATGTTCGTAGAAAATTCGATACAAATGAATTTCGAATGATGGTGACTCAAAATCGCTTCGTTAAAAGTAAAAAAAAAAATTTTTTAACTGTCTAAATTCTAAAGGTATAATCTATGTACAGGATGAACTAAAATAAATAGTCAAATGTTTATTCGTACGCCTTCGAAAAATGTATACTCTAATTTGTGTCGCGACAAAAAAATTGCAAAAATACACTTTTGTTTAAAAATCCGTTGTCGTGTGAGCTGCACTTAAAAACTAGGACATGATAAATTATTTATAATATTATACATTTAACGATTTTGCAAACAAATATTGTAAATCAACACATTAGTTTCTACTAAAACTAGCGCAATAAACAACAGTGCCTATTACATTGAAATTTATTGGATAATTGTCGCCATTACGATAGTCATTAATAAAAATAATTTTATACAGGGTGATTTGGTTAAATTCGTTCAATATGAATGGTGTAGAAATATATTTGTTATTAGCCAAAAAATTTTACATAAAGATTTTATTTTTTGTATTAGATAAGAGAAATGGTAAATATTTTCTTAAATCATCTTAGGCATTGTTTGAAAAACTATATTTAATTCAATTTAAAAAAATCTATTTTTCTATCGTCTCCACTAATTTGAATCTATTTGTGTTTAGCAAGAATTTTTTTTACGCAGTTAGTTATAAAGCAGAGGGTCTTGTCTTCTTCCGAATAAATTTTTATAATTTCAATTTGAATTGCGGCCAACTAATAGGGCCCTGTAGGCAGACTTCACGCTGCAGCATCAACAATTTGATATATAACCGAGTTTTCAACATAAACGGCAATGATCGATTTTAATAATTTATAGTTGACGTTTGCACAATCGTTCCGAATCGGCTCCACCGCCACCCTGAACGATTTCGTCACCCCACACCGCCCGCCGTCCATTACTTTTCCACCATATTTATAAATACGATCGTGGGGGTGGTTGGGGGAATTCCCATTTAAAACAAAAGGCGCCCAATCCATTCGGCCGATCCGTAAATAATTACTGAACAACAGAATGGCGAGTTCGCGGGTCAATGTAAATGCGATTCTGCCCAAATGGTCCCAACGGGAAATGGATAATAATGGTAAAGGGACGGAATTTCGATGGAACAGATCATAAGGAGCGGAGGAATTATTTTCAGTTTATATGCGATGAGGGGAGTCAGGCAGGGATGTACACTTTGGCCGTTATTATTTGATCTGTATGTAGAAGATGCATTAAAAGTGTAGTGTAGGTGTGAACATTATTTAGGTCGATTGGTCGATGATATAGCTATATTGGAAGAAAGGGAGCAGAATTTAGATAGAGCAGGGAAGAAATGACTAGGGATTATAACATGAAAATAAATACAGTTGAGACCAAAGTGATGATACAGGTGATAGATTAGGATTAGTATAGAAGACGTGTCTTATTTAGGAAGTAGGATCGCAAAGGATAGCTGAAGGAAGGTAGATATAAAATGTAGGATAGCATACAGGGTAGGAAGGCATTCGAGCAAATTTTAAGATCAAATATTGACCTGGACATTAGAAAAAGATTACAAAAAACATATGTGTTTGGAGTGTAATATTGTACGGGTGTGAGGCGTGGACTATAGGATGAATAACATTTTGTTTTGTATTTATAAAATCAAAAAACCACTTTATTTTCTTCCTGTACTCGAACTTATGTATCTTAACACAAGTGTCTCCTTCTGGTGTATCTGGTAATATCTTTGCCCATCCGAAATTTGTCGTGTCTCTTTTTGCGGCGCAAGTCCCATTTTATCTAAAACCGTCGTCGTCCTCGCAAATTCTTTTAACTCGGGCACCATTTATATCTTTATTTCTCGCTGTACTACACCACGATTGTATGCACTGCTTCTTCTGTGTGCTACAAATAGTAGCCGCATGGCAAAATCCATTCGCTTTCTATTTCTCACACATCACCGGCATCCGGCACTAATCCTCCTTCTCCGAGCCCCCTACAAATGTTCCGCGCGGCTCTCTTCAATCGATCCACTGTAAACCGCGTTTAACAAAACAAATATTTCGTTAGATGAAGATTAAAAATTCGATTTTCGCTTCGTTGGCAGAAGACGTCCAAAAAACAATATATATTTTCGTTTGTCCTGATTTTCATGTTTATATATATTTGTATGGTACATAAATAAACTCGTTTATTATTATTATTTTTTTTTTTTAACTTGTAAAACACTTTTCGGAACATCTTGACAAAACATTTCAAAAGAAAACAAAACGAATGTTTCAGCGCGTCGTTTTTTTTTTTTTATTCCTCGCCGGGTTACCGTTTGCGCTTCAAGGTACGTCGTCCATCCAGCTGAAAACACACTTCGCCTCAATCAATCTCGGTTTTACACTGTCCACTCGCATCAGCAAACAGATATTTTACCGTGCTAACCGATCGCGGTAAAGTCGTTGCTTGCGGACGTGCTGCCCGCACGGTTCGCTGTTATTAGCCCGCGCCACGTATTTATCGTCCTGCACATCCTGCAGGACCCCGTTCGGGTACGGTCCGTCCATGCGCCCTCTACTTGTCCCGAGGATTAAAAAGGCAAAGCTTAATTAATTCGCCATTGATCTAAGGAGCATGTATATGATGAATTATTTGATTTTTTTATTTTGCCCATGCAGAAAGGGATTTGTTAGGTATACGTCGTACGATATTGTGGTGTGATTTTAATATTATTATTATTATTATTATCGATCAAAATTAAGCAAAATTTCATTTTTATTATCTTCCGATCTCTCGCTATTATTTAATATCTTTTTGCCGGCCTCTTTATTATTATAAAAAAAAATTGCGACGTATGCTCTGTGTGATTTTATAGTGTAATTTGGATATTTACTCTTTTTTTTTAAATATTTATTTTATATCTATCAAATTTGAGGAACAAATACATTTTTTAACATATCTTAGTTTAGCTATAACTTAGTTTCTTTTTGCACGCCCCTGTATTCTAATAAAAATTATCAGGTATACCCTGTTCGAAGTTATAGTGTAATTTTGATATTTATTTATAAAAAAATATCTCATATGATTTATTCATCGCTGAAAATGAGGCAAAATTTCATTTTTTAATTAATCTTGATCTAGCTATAACTTTAAATCTTTTTTTGCAGGCCTCTTTGATATCATAAAAAAAAGCGAGATATACACTTTGTTTTTGTGATATTTACTTATTTATTTTTTATTAATCGATCAAAATTTAGGAACAAATACATTTTTTAACATATCTTGGTTTAGCTATAACTTCATTTCTTTTTGCACGCCCCTGTATTTTAATAAAAATTATGAGGTATACCCTGTTCGAAGTTATAGTGTAATTTTGATATTTATTTATAAAAAAATATTTCATATGTTTTATTAATCGCTGAAAATGAGGCAAAATTTCATTTTTTAAATCATCTTGATCTAGTTATAACTTTAAATCTTTTTTGCAGGCCTCTTTGATATCATAAAAAAAATGCGATATATACACTTTGTTTTTGTGATATTTACTTATTTATTTATAAAATAGTTTTTATTAATCGATCAAAATTTAGGAACAAATACATTTTTTAACATATCTTGGTTTAGCTATAACTTCGTTTCTTTTTGCACGCCCCTGTATTCTAATAAAAATTATGAGGTATACCCTGTTCGAAGTTATAGTGTAATTTTGATATTTATTTATAAAAAAATATTTCATATGATTTATTCATCGCTGAAAATGAGGCAAAATTTCATTTTTTAATTAATCTTGATCTAGCTATAACTTTAAATCTTTTTTTGCAGGCCTCTTTGATATTATAAAAAAAAAGCGAGATATACACTTTGTTTTTGTGATATTTACTTATTTATTTATAAAATAGTTTTTATTAATCTATCAAAATTTAGGAAGAAATAATTTTTTTAACATATCTTGGTTTAGTTTCTTTTTGCACGCCCCTATATTCTAATAAAAATTATGAGGTATACCCTGTTCGAAGTTATAGTGTAATTTTGATATTTATTTATAAAAAAATATTTCATATGATTTATTCATCGCTGAAAATGAGGCAAAATTTCATTTTTTAATTAATCTTGATCTAGCTATAACTTTAAATCTTTTTTTGCAGGCCTCTTTGATATCATAAAAAAAATGCGAGATATACAATTTGTTTTTGTGATATTTACTTATTTATTTATAAAATAGTTTTTATTAATCGATCAAAATTTAGGAACAAATAAATTTTTTAACATATCTTGTTTTAGCTATAACTTCGTTTCTTTTTGCACGCCCCTGTATTCTAATAAAAATTATGAGGTATACCCTGTTCGAAGTTATAGTGTAATTTTGATATTTATTTATAAAAAAATATTTCATATGTTTTATTCATCGCTGAAAATGAGGCAAAATTTCATTTTTTAATTAATCTTGATCCAGCTATAACTTTAAATCTTTTTTTGCAGGCCTCTTTGATATCATAAAAAAAATTCGAGATATACACTTTGTTTTTGTGATATTTACTTATTTATTTATAAAATAGTTTTTATTAATCGATCAAAATTTAGGAACAAATACATTTTTTAACATATCTTGGTTTAGCTATAACTTCGTTTCTTTTTGCACGCCCCTGTATTCTAATAAAAATTATGAGGTATACCCTGTTCGAAGTTATAGTGTAATTTTGATATTTATTTATAAAAAAATATTTCATATGTTTTATTCATCGCTGAAAATGAGGCAAAATTTCATTTTTTAAATCATCTTGATCTAGTTATAACTTTAAATCTTTTTTTGCAGGCCTCTTTGATATCATAAAAAAAATGCGAGATATACACTTTGTTTTTGTGATATTTACTTATTTATTTATAAAATAGTTTTTATTAATCGATCAAAATTTAGGAACAAATACATTTTTTAACATATCTTGGTTTAGCTATAACTTCATTTCTTTTTGCACGCCCCTGTATTCTAATAAAAATTATGAGGTATACCCTGTTCGAAGTTATAGTGTAATTTTGATATTTATTTATAAAAAAATATTTCATATGTTTTATTCATCGCTGAAAATGAGGCAAAATTTCATTTTTTAAATCATCTTGATCTAGTTATAACTTTAAATCTTTTTTGCAGGCCTCTTTGATATCATAAAAAAAATGCGAGATATACACTTTGTTTTTGTGATATTTACTTATTTATTTATAAAATAGTTTTTATTAATCGATCAAAATTTAGGAACAAATACATTTTTTAACATATCTTGGTTTAGCTATAACTTCATTTCTTTTTGCACGCCCCTGTATTCTAATAAAAATTATGAGGTATACCCTGTTCGAAGTTATAGTGTAATTTTGATATTTATTTATAAAAAAATATTTCATATGTTTTATTCATCGCTGAAAATGAGGCAAAATTTCATTTTTTAAATCATCTTGATCTAGTTATAACTTTAAATCTTTTTTGCAGGCCTCTTTGATATCATATAAAAAATGCGATATATACACTTTATTTTTGGGATATTTACTTATTTATTTATAAAATAGTTTTTATTAATCGATCAAAATTTAGGAACAAATACATTTTTTTACATATTTTGGTTTAGCTATAACTTAGTTTCTTTTTGCACGCCCCTGTATTCTAATAAAAATTATGAGGTATACCCTGTTCGAAGTTATAGTGTAATTTTGATATTTATTTATAAAAAAATATTTCATATGTTTTATTCATCGCTGAAAATGAGGCAAAATTTCATTTTTTAAATCATCTTGATCTAGTTATAACTTTAAATCTTTTTTGCAGGCCTCTTTGATATCATAAAAAAAATGCGAGATATACACTTTGTTTTTGTGATATTTACTTATTTATTTATAAAATAGTTTTTATTAATCGATCAAAATTTAGGAACAAATACATTTTTTAACATATCTTGGTTTAGCTATAACTTCATTTCTTTTTGCACGCCCCTGTATTCTAATAAAAATTATGAGGTATACCCTGTTCGAAGTTATAGTGTAATTTTGATATTTATTTATAAAAAAATATTTCATATGATTTATTCATCGCTGAAAATGAGGCAAAATTTCATTTTTTAAATCATCTTGATCTAGTTATAACTTTAAATCTTTTTTGCAGGCCTCTTTGATATCATATAAAAAATGCGATATATACACTTTATTTTTGGGATATTTACTTATTTATTTATAAAATAGTTTTTATTAATCGATCAAAATTTAGGAACAAATACATTTTTTTACATATTTTGGTTTAGCTATAACTTAGTTTCTTTTTGCACGCCCCTGTATTCTAATAAAAAATTATAAGTTATACCCTGTTCGAAATTATAGTGTAATTTCGATATATATTTATGTATTTGGAAAAAAAATGTTACATATATTTTATTTCTCGTCAAAAATCGAGGTACTTTTTAGAATATTTTCTTTTTTGAATATATCTTCCAGTTATAAAAATGTCACCATATGGTTTAGTTACTGATTTAAAAAAAAAAAAATTATAAAGGACAATGTATAAATCATTTCACGTTTCTACTTCATCCGAACGCCTATGTATATATACGCCTTAATGCAGTATATACAAAAGAACAGTGACATTATCTTAATTCTCTTATTGTCATTATGATGGAAGGCGAAATTTCGCGCCAAATAAAGCTAGTACAGTGTTCGCGATAGCAAATTGGGACAATTTATTACAACGCGTTATACACATAACATTGTTTCCTCTGATGTAACATCATTATTACAAATTATAGCCATTCTACTTTTCGGCCAGTCGAAAACCGAATAAAAGAAAACCATTTCGGAATAAATTCGTCCGAATTACGGACGCGCTCTTCGTGCGCGAACAAGACGCGCATTCTTCGGGGTATCGGATGTGTCGGTCGGTATTTATTTACACCATCGTCCGCCAAAAAAAAAAAAATTAATTACGCTTCGGCGGCTTGAAAAAATATCTATTTTATCTCTTGCGTATCTTCTAACTTTTGTTTCATTCTCGACGTACAACAACAACGACACAGTTCATTATTTCTCGGAAAATGTGTGCTGTTTTAATTATTACTTTTTTTTTTCCGCTGTAAAAATGTTTTGTGTAAAATTCATCGATTCAAAAATTCCGTTTGAATTTTTCTTTAGTTCAAAATCATCGCACATCGCTATATCGTACATTAATTTTAGTCGACAGATATAGGCAGTACTTTAATACTGTAGGTATCTTTGGTTGCATACGATGGCGCAAAGAATTTAAATAAACCTTTTTCGATGTTAGTTGATACATGGTACAAGTACGTCTTTGCTGTTGTTCATCTTGCGTATAAAAAGCCGCGTCAAAAGACCTCCGTATTCACAATAATGAAGGAAGACGCCGCGAATATAATAAAAGCGCCTGGAAAACTCCGCCTTCTCACAATAGAATATTTCAACTGGAAAGTTATCTCTCCTTTGGTGGAATATTAGCGCCTGGATATTAGCACGAATGACGAAAAAAATCCCGAGGGAATTTGAGGTGGAATTCATTAGCCAACGTCTTCGTGCAACAGTTGAAATATATTTCGCGGCAAATATTTAAAAATATTAAATCCATAAAAATCTAACGGCATATAAAAATTGCGTTTGCCAAACAAAAAACAAAACGTGCAATTTGTATTTTTTTTCTGCACCATGTTTGTTTGTGTGTACGTATTGTTGCGTGTTTATTTCGTCATTTTGAAATGAACGTGATATTCTAATTTCTTTGTTTCTGTTTGTCTTCAGGTGCGTAACGTTAACATCCCTTATCTGTAGCCTGCGGTGTTAAAGCTCAGCTTCTGCTATACAACACACGAAAAGGAATTCATTATAATTCAGGTAATGCTACCGCATACATTCTAAGCAAATAAAACGTTGCAAAGTCTTGCAAAAATTCACTAGTTTATATTTTAATCAACTCGGATGATGATGAATTTTATTTTTTAAGTGCCACATTAAAATTTTGAATTTCCACTTTACAAACTATTAATTAATTAATTAATTAATGAAAACTAATATTTGTTTCGATGGCTCTTGATTCTTTTGTTAATTAAATAGAAAACTATTTAATTTTCAAGAGATTTTTGAAATAATTTTAAAACAACCAATTTTTTTGAATGGGTGGATAAGACAACGCTATTTATTTTCAATAATATATTTGGCAACACTGTTTTATATTATGGCAACACTAAATATGTATTTTTCTACCTTGGAATGATCAAAAATCCCCGTGGCAATCTTTTTGCGCACAAATAATAATAAAATTGTTTGTGTATTTTTCAAAAAACAATATTTCATGTCTCATTCAGTCTTCGTATAAAAATTCCTTTTATCAAATAATAATAAAATATAGATTTTATTACATTTTTCTTTTCTCAAAAAAATGTATCAAACAATTGAAATTTTTGTGATTTTTTTTGGTGTGTATTATTTAACGTACTGTACGTGGAAGCATATCTTTCGAAATGCGCATCTTGATTCGTTCCGTAAAATTTTTTTGAACGATTTTTTTAACACTATAGTTAGAATTTTGCAATATTTCTTATTTTAACAGAAGAAAAAACGAATCTTTCCCAATAAAAACGATTTAATTTACTTTTAGAATACCACAAACAAAATGTTGAACAAAAAATATTTTTTTATTACTCTAATTAAAATTGTGCTATATTTATTGAGTTAACCAAAAAAAAAAAACAATCATTTTCCAACAAAATGTTTTTTTTTCGAAAAGAAAAATGTATTCAATAACTATAATTTTGGCGAGTGATTGATGTATATTATCAACACGATTGAAGATGGAGGCTTAGCTACCGAAATGCGCATCTAGCTAGACGCTCCATTGAGTTAGAATTTTGTTTAACGATTTTTTAACATCGTAAGAATTTAGCAATATTTTTTGACTTGAACAGAAAGACATCAAACGATTTATACTAAACAATGTAAAAAAAATGTGTGTAGTGTAATTATCTAACGTATCATTTTCGGGTATTTATTTATTTATTTATTTATTTATAGAAATAAAATAATTTTCAATTACAGTATATAAACATTTCAACCAGAGTTATGACTCTGGTTAAGAATAAGAATAAGAATAAGAATAAGAATATTTTTGTCATAAGAATTTATGACAAAAATGGTTTACACATATTATGGTATGTTGCCAAAAAAATTTTTTTTTAAATTACAAGCCAAACCAGAGGAAACAATTTCCAAACTTAACTGAAAGGAATTGAATTAAATTAAATTGCAAAACTGAAAGAAAGGGTATTAGCAAACATTGATAATAAACATCTTTTACAATTAAAATGTTTCTCAAACGCGTGAAATTATTGACGATACCGTTTCATTTCTGAAGACGATCCTCTTGCGCAGCCACGAGTTGTTACATTTCCTCGTAAATGTTCCCCATTCACTACTTACTGGTCCTCCTCCTCTTCCCCCCTCGTAATTTTGTACATCCATTTCGCCAATATATATATATGAATATTCGCATTATTCTGGCTGGTGGAGTTGTATATATATGCAACCACAGTTGCATGTACAGAGCGGGGCTTAAAAGCATTACACACTGTCACAGAGATCGTGGAAAAATAGTGCGATCGTGGTTTTGGGTTTGTGCGGCTTGTTGAGATTAAAGGATTATTAAGTACTATATAATTTGAAATTTATAGTTGTAATGTGTTGCGTTTTGTTTTATCCTAGCTTGTGGCGGTACATTTTTGCCGGAAACAAACAATTTTTACTCGCTGATCCCTAATATTTGACGTGTACGTCACTGCTGACGTGCCTGTCACTTTTGACGTATCCGTCGTGCTTTTGACATACCTGTCGCTTTTCACGTTGAAGAATTTTTGGAAAAATACATTTTCCGCGCACCTCTTGCCCATAATCGTAATAAAAATATTATTGTTTCATTTTCGCGCGATAAAATAGTAACCCACACATGGCCTTTTATACATGGATGGTAATAAATTCCACTTCCCTGTATATGTGAAGGGGCTCATAACTTTCACTACGCCATACTCGTCTGGTCTAATTTAATTAAAGCGAATAAAGACGAACGATATATGCATACGATGTCAGCGGGTTTTCGCTATTTGTGGCTTTTCTGCTACCCCCACGTAGATGATATTCTATACGGTTGTAGATCGGGGGTCCGTCCCAATAGATGGAATATATCTTCATCAGGTCTCTGCGCAAATCTTGGTTCGTGAAATATCTAGAGTCGAAATTGTGGTTTTGTGTTTTGAAATCATCGTATTCCGTGTACAAAAAAAATGGTCGAACTAACTAAACATAGTTTCTCATCAACTTGTGAATTGTTTAATTTATTTAAATCTTTTTCATCGCGAGGAAGACGTGACTTTTGACCAGTGGCGGTTCCTTTTGACTTTTGACCCGGGCCGCGCACCCCTCCTGAACATTGAGCGCATCACCGTAGATATATAATTGTATTGCGATATTTTATCTCGGCATTATTTTGCATAAAAGATATAGCTTGCGCCGCGAACATACCTAACACTCAACACGATATGACAGCTAGCAAGTACCAGTCAAATCTCATCCTATCTGTTGGAAGCGCTAGAGTTAGAGCGACCGTATGCAGTATGTCTTCTGTTTCTTCGGTTCGCGTATCGCAATATATAGACTATTGTAACACACATTCCAGCGGCTTGGGATGAGTCATAGTAACGTGATGTCACGCTGCTTCAAAGCTAAGAATATATGGTTGTTTTAAAATGTTGATGCCGCGATACTTTAGCGCCGAACAGCCATAAAACCACAGCCACAGAGTGGTTTAATATATGTATATAAATTGATATAGTATGGCCAGATAAGACAGTAGCATTTGTTCTGTGTGTGTACGTATGCACGATTTTGCCACGTGTTTCTCCAAGAATACATTTAATAGAAATAATTTAATAAAAATTAATAGTGTTTGTTCTTTATTGCAAATAGAATTTTGTAGATTTTGTCTTATGGACAATGTAAAAATTAAAGAATTAGGGAGGCCATTGCCTGATTTCAATTTATCGGAAACTTGTGCATGGAGTGCTCAAAACCGGACATTTACGCGGCGTTTTACAAGAGACATTTACAAAAATATATATAACACAGATGAAGGACATAAGTAACATAACCATCAGTGGCGGTTCCTTATGCAGGCCGCAGGGCCGCGCGCCCCTCCTGAACATTGAGCGCATCACCGTGTATTGCGATATTTTATCTCAGCATTATTTTTCCTAAAATATAAAGCTTGCGCCGCGAACATACCTAACACTCATGAAGCAACACGATATGGCAGCTAGCAAGTACCAGTCAAATGCATATGCCCCATCTGTTGGAAGCGCTAGAGTTAGAGCGACGGTATGCAGTAAAGCTATATAGCTATATCGTTAATATGTAGTACACATTCCAGCGCCACACAGTACTGGTTAAATGCATATGCACTCGTCTCACTCTACTGCAAGCAATAGGTGAGAGCGACCGTATGCAGTATGTCTTCTCTATTTCTTCGGTCCGCTTGTACTATACTACGACTAGTGTGCAATATTCCAGAGGTTTTGGATGAGTCATAGCAACGTGACGTCACGCTGTTTGTACAGCGAGAAAATATATCGTTGTTTATGCTATTCTGGGCTACGATTCTTTAGCGTTCTAACAGAGAAGCCTAGTAAACAGTAAAATTGATGTAGATATAGTTGCATTGTTCTGTGTAGTTAGGTACGTACGATTTTGCCACGTGTTTCTCCAAGAATATATTTAATAGAAATAAATTAATAAAAATGAATAGCGTTGGACAATTGGACATTTACTCGCGTTCGGATTTTTATCAAATAATTGGAGCGACAAATTTTCTTTCGTTATTGCTACAAAATAATCTCAGTGAAACTTTCCCGTAAACTATAAAAATACTTAAAATTATTTTAACATGGCACGAGCCGCCACTGCTTTTGTCTTTTATTTATTAATACTTTTGTTTCGGTTGACTCACTTTATACAATTCCATGTTATTTATATTCGATTTGTACACGATTTTATTTCTTTCATTCTCTTTTGTAAAAAAAAAACTTCATCTCGGGCGATTCTGCACATATTAGGTTCCTGCGATTTTAAAACTGCAAAAGCATCAGATGCAACAATGCTGGTAGCGTAAACTGCGCAAGAAGCAAATATACGGACCCGTTCGACTTAAGAATTCGTTTACAATCCGGATTTCGTTGACTATGAGCGCATCTGAGTTAATTCCAAAAAAAAAGGTGTCTTCTAAACCGAATTCTAAATCTGCAACTAGTCTTGCTGTAGGAGCAACGGTGTGGAAGATATCGGCAAAAAAAACTGAAACAAACATTTTCACTTGTTCGAAATGATATTTTCGAATAGGATTTGATTCATAAAAGCTGCAAGTGATTTTGTTGGGAAATAAATAGTTCAGTAGATAGAAATTTTAGAAAAATTGGATGTAACAGTTAGAAATATTTTTGTATGGAAGTGTATAAAATTTAAATTTTTAATTCGCGCGAAATTTGGTGGAATTCGACGTTTTCTAATACAAAATCATCGCAGGATTCTAAATCTGCAAATCCGTTTTATTCTAGGGCTGACGGTTTGGAAGATATCATCAAAAAACTGAAAAAAGGCGTCTCTCCGTTGAATTTTTTTGATGAATTTTCGCATTTTTTTAAATGGGTTTATGATATTTTCCAAATAGGATTTGATCATAGAATGTTGAATCGGCAAGTGATTTTGTTTCGAAATAAATAGTTCAGTAGATACGAATTTTTTAAAAATGAGATATTACACCTAGAACTATGTTCCCATGTAAACATCGTTAATTAGCGTGTTATTTGACACATTCTAATAGAAAAACATCTCAGGATTCTAAATCCGCAATCAGTTTTATTCTAAGATTAACAGTTCAAAAGATATCGTCAAAAAACTGCAATATTTTACGATAAAAAAAAATTCACATGTTCGAAATGATATTTCCTAATAGGATTGGACCAAGAATTTAAAATCTGAACGTAATTTTTATGGGACATGAATATTTCACACATATCCATTTGTAAAGTGAGCTTATATGTGTTAAATTTTTCATTTTTTATTTTGGATGAAAAGAAATGATGGGAATTGATCTTTTTGCTGTAGGGACTATTCCTTTTGAAGATATCGTCCAAAAAATTGATTACTGAGAAGAGGTTGGACCCTGTGCGAATATTTTCGTTAGTTTCCAATAACATTTGATGCGAGGACTTAAAACTTACACATATTTCGGACAAGCTCAATAATTGTTAATTTACTGCAAAGATTTCGATAAAAATTTCGACTTGGTTCAATCCGAGGTACATTCGATCAGAAACCAGCTCAGCTGAAAGGACGTGCTCGAGCTCGTGGCGGGAATATAAGGGCAAAAGAAGACCCGGTCGCCATGTTTATCTGTAATTTAGAATCAGTAGCGTACGTGCCTGCATCATGGAGGAGGCCAAGAGCGTGTACATAATATATGTTTGCGCTATTTGTCCTGCTCCTGCATACACGAGCGGCCAACGTTGCAGGACCTTCAACCTCTCTCAGGATCGCACTTCCACCATATTAAATCACAAATATCATAAAATTCACTTCTTAGCTGTAAAGTTTATATTGAGTTAAATACGCGGGAATTGGCTACCGTGAATTACGAAGCAATTCCAAAAAGCAACAGCTAACAAAAATCCAAGAGGTTTAAAACAAACCTCTTTTGGATAACAGAACTGATCAAATCTAGATTACTTTAAGATGAGAACGTAAACGAAAATCGTACGTCAACTAAAATGATGTATTTTACTTAAAATGACCGTACAAGAATTTAAGTGCAGTTGTACGTTCGTTCAATTATCTTGATTTAAAATTGCGTAAAAAATTCTACGATTTCGATTCAGCTGCAAAATCCGTTCACATTTCATATCAATGCACGGAATATTTTATAAGGACAATGTGTGCGATAGCCAATTAACGTTTGATTCGTTGTTAAACGGTTACAAACGTCACTGCATAGTAGTTAACACACAACGCACCTCCGACTACGTTCTACTATGCAACTATATTTACGCGCGCTAAACTGACACATCGACACACAATTAGCTGCCAATATCGCAGCGGGTGTTCCCTTACACAGGATAGTGCGTAAGGAACAAGCGAACCAAACCACTCGTCGCTTATTTCATTTGCAAGAGCGTACTCGATACATTTCT
Organism: Leptodirus hochenwartii; assembly: GCA_947310635.1. Classification (NCBI taxonomy): domain Eukaryota; kingdom Metazoa; phylum Arthropoda; class Insecta; order Coleoptera; family Leiodidae; genus Leptodirus; species Leptodirus hochenwartii. The sequence goes on along the minus strand of OX371185.1, from coordinate 4,417,290 downwards.
ACAAATTTCTGCACTTTGAATGTTGGAATGTTATATTTTGAATTTGAAATGTTGAATTTTTTTAAATATACACTGTTTCGTTTTTGTAGATATTAATACAGATTTCGTAGTACACTACCCCGTGTATTAAAATATCACTCATACACCCCCCCCCCCCCCCCTTTTTTTTTAAACAATTAGTTTGTAACAATTTTTTGTTCGATGACTGAAAAATCATTTAACTGCGTAGTTTGATTCATATCACCCTGTATGGTATTGTATACTATAAGTGCCGTTAACTCGTTCTCTTTTATGACGTGTGTGAACATGGGTATGTACTTAACATCTCATAAAACTAAACCAACTGTAGATAGGTAAAAAGCAACCTTTATGTATACTACCCAACGTACATGTAGCCAATTCGCCTGTAATATACAATAAAAAATGTGAGTTGCGAATTATTTCACCCTGTGTGGCATTTAAGTGACAGTGAAAAGTGTCAGTTTATAATTTGTTCTTGTGCGCGACTTATTTTAGAAGTATTAAAGAACTATATAAAAGTTTTAGATATCTATACAATTTTTTTTCCGGTTTTTTGTTAATATTTACTTTACAATGCATCACGTTGTTCGACAGTTGCTGCCATTGCGGACGTCGCTACAACTAACAGGAAATGTATAAATGGCAACATAGCGACACTGAAATATTTATCGAAACCAGTGGCATGGCCCTGGAGGGATTTTTCAATTTTCGCTTGGCAAATTTTTCAATAATCCAATCAGATGTCACTGATGTAAGGACACCATTACTATATGCAACTTCTTAATCACTCGCACATCGCATTATAAAAACAACGGCCCTGCAAAATATTTTGTTTATATTTACTTATCAATTTGGACATTTAATATATTTATATTTGTTAGTATAAAAGTGCATCGCGTTATTCGACAGCTGCTGCCATTGCGGACGTCGCTACAACTAACAGGAAATATATAAATGGCAACATAGCGACACTGAAATATTTATCGAAACCAGTGGCATGGCCCTGGAGGGATTTTTCAATTTTCGCTTGGCAAATTTTTCAATAATCCAATCAGATGTCACTGATGTAAGGACACCATTACTATATGCAACTTCTTAATCACTCGCACTTCGCATTATAAAAACAACGGCCCTGCAAAATATTTTGTTTATATTAACTTATCAATTTGGACATTTAATATTTTTATATTTGTTAGTATAAAAGTGCATCGCGTTGTTCGACCGCTGCTGCCATTGCGGACGTTGCTACAATTAACAGGAAATGTCTAAATGGCAACATAGCGACACTAAAATATTTATCGAAACCAGTGGCATGGCCCTGGAGGGATTTTTCAATTTTCGCTTGAAAATTTATCAATAATTCAATCAGCCGTCACCGATGTAAGGACACCCTTACTATATGCAACTTCTTAATCACTCGCACATCGCATTATAAAAACAACGGCCCTGCAAAATATTTTGTTTATATTTACTTATCAATTTGGACATTTAATATATTTATATTTGTTAGTATAAAAGTGCATCGCGTTGTTTGACAGCTGCTGCCATTGCGGACGTCGCTACAACTAACAGGAAATGTCTAAATGGCAACATAGCGACACTGAAATATTTATCGAAACCAGTGGCATGGCCCTGGAGGGATTTTTCAATTTTCACTTGGCATAATTTTCAATAATTCAATCAGATGTCACTGATGTAAGGACACCCTTACTATATGCAACTTCTTAATCACTCGCACATCGCATTATAAAAACAGCGGCCCTGCAAAATATTTAGTTTATTAAAAATGGACTAAACTAAAGTTAAAACGTCACTTGCGAGTCTATTGGATTGCAGTTATATATATTTTTTGTAGTTTCGTCACGTATTACCCTGTATGGCTTCCTATGTGTATGATTGTGACTTGAATGGCATTAAAAGTTGTTCGTTGCCGGTTCAAACATGCATTTAATAATAGCGACGTCGAGTTGCAACGCGACAGTTCCGTAACTAGTTAACATAATGCGGACGTGAGCCGATATTTTTAAGACTCACGTTCGAACGTATTTCGCAATACATTATAAATTGTTTTCGTGAACTTATAAGTCGAATTTTCGTCAATTAACGCGAATAATCAAATAGCACCAAAAAATCGAATGCAACACCCTGTATTTACGCAACACCTAAACTACATGCATTGAAATCTGTTATAATTATGACTATACAAACGTCACTTTTGACATATCCGTGGCGGTGGGTAGCGTTTCTGCGCGCTAGATGGCAGTAGAGGCGGCGTGCATGTTGCCACGTATATGCAGACACGGAATATATCTGTACCAACCCTAAAATATAATATAATCCCTAAAACATATGCATGTTGATTCCAGCTGATGTCGAATTTGTACAATATAGAAGTCGGTGTGTACGCTCAAAGACAAATTGTCGGATTAATTTGAAGCTGTGTAGGTGCGGCTTAAGAATTCACCTACTGGTTTGAGTCCTCACCATCCAGGTAAAAGTCCTGGTAAAGTCCACACCTCTCTCCTCGCCAATACTTTTTTTCAATATACATCTTTATTTACTAGCGTAAATAAAGAAAAATCTATAGAAGCAAAATAAATTTTCTAAAATTTATATATCTATTTTTAAATTAATTAATTAATCCGACTGCCAAATTACTAGAAATATATTTTTAATTTATTGCTAAATATTCGTGTCTTATTATATTTTTGTAATCTAAAATTTAACAACGGCGAAAGAGAATTTTTGAACTTTCTGAAAAAATTCTTTGCAAATATAAGCTTATAAAATGTTGATATGCAACATTTTGCGGTTAATGTACACAGTGAATTAATTTTTGATTAATTCGTGTATGTGATATGAGCGTAAGGGAAAACCACGATGCTCGAATAACAATATAAAATTAACTTTGCTTGTTGTTTTATAAAAACAGTAACAACTTGATTCTTAAACTCCGCTTTTATACGATCAAAATCAAAAATAAACGTACGATGATACAATAACACGCGAAAAACATAAAATATAGTTGGATTTTTCTGTAAAAATTACAACAGATTGTTGGTTTATATTTGTATTGTATAGTATACAAAAATTTGTATATTTTTTGAAAGATAACAGCGAATAAAAGGGCGAGCGAAAAGTTACACTTTTCGGAAGCGAACGACCATTTTTTTTTCGATTTGTCGGCCCGTAGTTATTTGTAACAAATCATTTCGCTATAAAAATTGGTATCTTTTCCTAATCTGGGGGAAATACCGTGCCAAATACATCGCTGTAAAAATGTTATACGCGAAATGAACATGGCTTCTATCATCTAAATTACAAAGTTTTTCTCTTGAGGAAAAGTTCGCTGATCCTTTTATTTTTCTTTCCATACTGCTGCCGGTTGTTTATACGACCCCGCGTATTATACAGAATTAAAGATAAATATCCTTTCGATACCGAAAACTTACGAAATATATCAAAATTCAAAATCTTACAAAAATATTAACTCCAAAATTTGTTTTTTTTAATAAACATCTCGCCGATCTAATATTTACTTTTTTAAGATACCCTGTATACATAAACCCCTTATATAGTTTTTTTTCTTCTATATATAGACTTTTTTTTTTATATAGTCATTTTTTCACGCACCCTAATGTACATGCTTTTTTACGTGGGTTAGGTTCAAGAGATTTTTTACTGCCTCTACCAAATCAACGTTTATTTTTTTTTAATCTGCTATAATTTGATTTTTTTGCAGATTTGTTCGAATTTAATTTTTTTTAAACGTATATTTTATTTTGAACGTTGAGATTTTTTATTTAAATATACATTTACAACTAATATATATATTTTTAATTATCAATCCAAAACATTAACCAAAACATCTTCTTGTCGCTTTTTTGCCATTTTTTTTTTACATTCTCGACCCTAAAATCCCACAGGACCATTATTCAAACAATCGACTCCAGCATCATCTTCGACAATCATCTTCAGCCCCATTGGCAATTAATTTCCATTTCAATCTGTCGCTCAAACAGAACATTCCAGAATATGATTTTCTTAAGTTCTTAAGACACAATTTAGTCGCTGCCTAATTTATTTATTTATTTTATGCTAAAATAATAAACTTTTGTAAAGGCATTTTGTTCAAAATGCCATGTAAAGTATTTAGTACTGTGGTTGTGTCTTTTAAACATCCCAAAGATATCTTTCTGCTTCATTATTTCCTCTGAAGTATCAGGTAGTTGAATTCAGAAGTGATAATGGATACCATAAAGGTATACTATTGTATAAAATGGCAACAGCGCAGCGGGATATATATAAAAGAAGAGTGCATTTATTTGTATTCTTCGGTAGTGATGATTTTGTGTCTATTTAACAAAGGAAACTGACAAAAAGTTAATTCTTTCTTAAGAATTTCAGGTCGAAATTGATTGATTGATTGATTTGAGGTTGATTGATTTTTTTTTTAAGTAAAAAAAAACACGCTAAAATTGATATCTAAAAATTTGCTTGTGCTGTTAAAATGCAAACTTAATTTTTAATAAATTAACAAATTTGTTTCAAAAAACAATTTTTTTTTAGACATATTTGTCAATTACGGTCCATATTCAATTTCAAATATAAAACTGCACATACACGTTGAAAAAAAAATTATTTTTTTTGTTAATTGTGCCCTAATGGGCGTTTATTGAAGCCGTTCCGCCATCCGAATTCGTAAACAATTTTATTATTTTTTCATGCGCGCATAGAATTGATATTCTGCAGGCAATGTAAATATTTTTTCGATGCTCGCGGGAAAATTTTTATTTCGCGATGTAAACAGTGCAGTCAAAGGAATTTGTACAAATATAATATAAGAAAAAGAAAGTGCCTGTATTATCAACCGCGAATTTTGTTGTAGGCTAAAATATCAAAAATACTGTACAGTTAATGTATTAAAATATTTGCAAAAAAAATCTGAAAAATACGCAAAAACATTTTTTATTAAATTTCAATTAGTTAAAGAGTCCGCAATCCTAAAGATTGGTTGGAAACAGCACGCCATGCCGATCTATCCTGAGCTAATCCCTTCATCTCCCTATAGCTATTCATCTCAACGTCTTCAACTATCTGACTCACATACTCCAATCTAGGCCTACCTACCCCTCTCTTTCCCTCCACTCTACCTTCTATGATCAATTGCATAATCCCCCCATGCCTAAGGATATGCCCTACTAATCTGTCTCTCCTACGCTGTAACACTCTCCAAATACTTCTCTTCTCCCCTACTAACTCTAGTACAGCTTCATTTGTTACTTTATCTTCCCAACCAATCCTCATCATCCTCCTATAACACCACATTTCAAGTGCTTCTAATCTACGCTTCTCTTCCTTTCCTATAGTCCACGCCTCACACCCGTACAGTGCTACACTCCAAACATATACCTTCAGTAATCTTTTTCTAATACCCAAGTCAATATTTGATCTTAAAATCTGTTCTTTTTCTACGAATGCCTTCCTACCCTGTGCTATCCTACACTTTATATCTACCTTGCTTCGATTATCTTTTGTGATTCTACTGCCTAAATAACAAAAATCTGACACTTCTTCGATTCTATTATCTCCTATTGTGATCCTCATTTTTCTACTGCATTCCTTTTTGTCACACCTGATCACTTTAGTTTTACCTATATTTATTTTCATGTTAAAATCCCTAGTCAATACTGCCTGCATACCATTCAATACCCTTTCTAAATTCTTTTCGCTTTCTTCCAATATAGCTATATCGTCGGCGAATCTCAACATATATATTTTCTCTCCCTGTACATTCACACCTACACTATACTCTTCTTTTACTTTGTTTATTGCATCTTCTATATATAGATTAAATAATAACGGTGAGAGTGTACATCCCTGCCGAACTCCCTTCCCTATTTTTGCTACCTCTTCTTCCCCCTCAATTCTAACTAAGGCAGTTTGGTGTTTATATAAATTAAAAATTATTCTCCTATCCTTATAATCTATACCCGTTTCTTTTAAAATTCTAAACATTATGTCCCAATCTACATTGTCAAATGCCTTTTCTAAGTCTACAAAAGCTATGCAAGTTACCTTTCCTACCCTCTTTCTTTTTTCTACTACCGTTCTTAGTGCTAGAATCGCCTCTCTCGTCCCTCTGTTTTTCCTAAAACCAAACTGATCTTCTCCTAGCCTTTCCTCTACTTTATTTTCTAATCTCCTATAAATAATCTTTAACAATATCTTCGATGCATGTGATAGTAGGCTAATGGTCCTATAGTTCTCACACAAATTAGCTCCTATTTTCTTCGGCATTGTTACTATTCTACTACCCTGAAAATCCTGTGGTACTTCTCCCTTCTCATATATTTTACAAACTAACCTGTATAATCGCTCCTGCATTTTTTCCCCTGCGTGTTTTATTAATTCGGCTGGTATCATATCAATCCCCGCTGCTTTGTTATTCCGTAAATCATTTAATGCTCTATGAAACTCTGACCTAAGTATGCTAGGACCTAAGTCATCCTCATCTATCTGTTCCACACTTTCTAGCTCCTCCATGTCCTGCCTACCTTTATATAAATCTTCAAGATACTCCTTCCATCTTCTAGCTTTTTCCTTATTTTCTGTGAGTTCCTTACCCTGCTTATCACATATAATGTTACCCTTTGGTTTTACTTTAGAAAAATGTGACTTAATTTTCCTGTAGCCTTAATTTTTTTAAATTTCAATATACAAAAAAAAATTGAATCTAGAAAAAAATGCATTTTTTTATAAAAATACATTTTTATATAGAGTGTTGGTCGTAAAATTAAAAATCTTTGACGTGACTTTTATAGTTAATCCCTTCCACGCTTCATTCGGTATTTTCTCGCGACAAATTGCAATAATATTATAATTATTAATTCTACACATCATATGATCTCGTTTTGCTTCATTATACCGAGCCATATTGCAACAACTAATCCTTTACGCTATTATATATATCCACAAGAAACGCTGAATTTCCATATGCATACACCAGGCACGAATATACACCGTGTGGCCCAAAATATCCACCAAAAAAAAATTGGTTGTTACTACAATCTATAAAAATACAAAGTATATAATAAAAATATTAAGAAAAAAACATTTTCACGCGATAATTTTTTATCTATATTACTTTATTTTAAATGTGCCACATTTTATAATTGTAAAAGAAACGAACATTCTGTATATACAAACGAATCAACGCATCAGATTGTCTGAGCCTCACGCTTCATGTGTCTTATTATATGCACCTAATATTGTATATCAACGTAACGTACATGGATGTACGTTGGGTTGCATAATCTATTTAATATACTACGCACCGAGCGATTCTTTTTTATTCAAAAAAGGAAAAGCAAATCAAATTTTCTGCGCGAATTTTGGATTATTGTTTATTGTCACAAAAAAAAATATATATGTTAGTGTATATATATATATATATATTGCTATCGAATATGATTGGTAAATTGCGGGTTCGAATCCCGTAAGTGCACAAAACAAATAAATAAAATACGCCAAAAAAAATTCAATACGAATATCATGTTTTATTGAATATAAACACCCAGTATAAGCAATCAGTGTCGACATATGTCTGCATAGTGTTTGGTTCCACCCTCTGGGTAGGATCAGTACACAACTGCATACAAGCCGCCCTCGCCGCCCCCGTCTGAGCCGCCCCTGTATCCTTGTATCGTCCTTGCTGATGTTTCTTATCCCCATAAATCGCAGGGTGTATAGAATAGCTATTTCGTATCAGTCAAATTTATTTAATTTTTGAGATGAAACTTCTATAGGCGCGGTAGGGCAAATTGCACGCTACGCGCATGCGCCGCGTGTACTGTGCGTATACGTAGCATAAGGCAACCAGTAGACACTTGCGTATTTTATTATATATTACACAAACACAGCTTAATCTTTTAGCTAACAATTTGTTTATCAAATTCGCGATGAGCAGCTTGAAAGAATGTAAATTTTGTGTTTGATGCACTAGTGGGTGCATTTCTATTTGTCGATGGCTCGCTCAGCTGTATCAGATTCATTTCGTTGATCTCTCACGCCGCGTGTATCTTCACATGTAGAATCAGTGGCATTGAAATTCTCTATAACACTCACTGTGTCCTCACTTAGCGATGGTATCGATTCGTCCAGTGTATTTGAAAGTACCTTGGAAAGAAGTAGAGAGTATCGAGCCAGGCAAAGGGCGTTAAAGAAACACGGTGGACAACATAACCTACCAACGACCTCAAATACACTGGATGAATCGATACCGTCGTTAAGTGAGGACACAGTGAATGGTATAGAGAATTTGAATGCCACTGATTCAGGTACGTGAAGATACACGCGGTGTGAGAGATCAACGAAATGTACCTGATACAGCTGAGCCATCGACAAATGGAAATGCACCCACTAGTGCATCATACCCAAAATTTACATTCTTTCAACCTGCTCATCGCGAATTTGATAAACAATTTTTCAATAATCCGCTATGTACAGTGTGTTCCGTATGTGATCGAATATGGTTTAAGAACGATGTGAAACCTGTTGATCCTAAGCACGAACAACTTTTACATACTGCCATTCCAGCCATTATCATTGAAGGTGTAATAGCGTGCAATTCATGCCGAAATCCTGATACAGCTGAACCATCGACAAATAGAAATGCACCCACTAGTGCATCATACCCAAAATTTACATTCTTTCAACCTGTTCATCGCGAATTTGATAAACATTTTTTCAATAATCCGCTATGTACAGTGTGTTCTGTATGTGATCGAATATGGTTTAAGAACGATGTGAAACCTGTTGATCCTAAGCACGAACAACTTTTACATACTGCGTTTCCAGGCATTATCATTGAAGGTATGATAGCGTGCAATTCACGCCGAAATGCTGATACAGCTGAGCCATCGACAAATAGAAATGCACCCACTAGTGCATCATACCCAAAATTTACATTCTTTCAACCTGCTCATCGCGAATTTGATAAACAATTTTTCAATAATCCGCTATGTACAGTGTGTTCCGTATGTGATCGAATATGGTTTAAGAACGATGTGAAACCTGTTGATCCTAAGCACGAACAACTTTTACATACTGCCATTCCAGCCATTATCATTGAAGGTGTAATAGCGTGCAATTCATGCCGAAATCCTGATATAGCTGAGCCATCGACAAATAGAAATGCACCCATTAGTGCATCATACACAAAATTTTATCCAAACTCCTCTTTATAGACCGTACGATATTACAGTTAATAATGCTTTCTTTGATGATCAGGGTGTCAAAAATTCTACAGCGCGGTAGAATTTTTTATTTGGGGGGGTGATTGCACTTTAGTTGTGAATAAAATGCATTTATTTAACCCTGCGATGGATCGATCTTTTTTACAAAATACATACGTGTTACGATTACGGCAACATTCGCCATTATATTGTATAAATAAATATCGAACCGTTGGGGACTTTTCGCAAATTCCACGTTGGCAAATTAGGGTTTTCCTTGGCATTTACGTACGTACCATAAATCGCACACGTCACGCATATTTCTCATCAAAACTGCGGTATCCTCGCAAATTTCCTTCCTCCTGCGCCTATAGTACAGTCTTCGGCTACATATTTTACCGCATTCAATCAATCTGTATTAATACATTCGTTTTATTAAAAAAAAAAACATTTTTTGCGCGCCCAAATTATAATCCACGTAGCATTAAATTGATCGTCCTTTTGTTATACAATTAAATTAATTTATACTGCACAATAATTTTGTTTTAACCAAAATCAACATTTTTTTAAAAATTAACTAATTAAAAAATATATATATAGTACATCCTTGTCTTTTTGGTTTCGACTTTTTGATGAGTAAATAACATTTTGACTTTAATCATCAACAAAAATATTTTTAACATAAAATTGCATGATTGGTTAAAATATGTTTTATATAGCATCGTATACACATCACGCTGTATATATATATAGTGAGACTCGGCCATCTTTAATTACCGAGCGATTAATTTCATACCGGAAGTGCCGCCCGTCAAATCACTTCCACATAATTAATATCTGAAAAACTGTGTACCTACCTACGTGCTATTTACGCATTATTATATGCTAACGGAAGTATATATACCGGGTGTTTCGCGCAAACTATTATACAAATCAAAAAGTGCGAAATTAAGTATTTTAAAACGATTGAAGCAATTTTTTGTTCGATATTACGAAATGTGCGGCCACTGTGTATATGTACCGTTGCTGTATGGTATAAAAGATTAATTTTGGAACGTTTAGATCTAACTTATAGATTGTAATAAGCTCAGAAAATATCCGTCGAGAAAGTCGATGTGAAAACTAACTGCGAAGTTCATATTTAATATTAATTATTAAATCTCGCGGCCATTTTACTGCTTTTTTTAAGTGTTTTTCTGGAAAAAAAAATCGTAATTCGGTCCTTAGTTGGTAATTATAAAAGTCCAAATTTTTCTTTTTAAGAATGATTGTTTTATGCATTTTATATAAAAAAAAATTGGCCAAAATAAATAAATAAAAATAAAAATACTTTATTGATTGACTAATTATGAAATGTTTAAAATATCAATGTATATATTTTCATTTTCATGATCAAAAAGTATTACTAAAGTTTAAGCCTGTAAAATATTTTGTTGATTTAAAAAAATATATCGACAGCGATCATAAAATAAATTCGCCCAACTAAGAAAAATAAATAGCGATTATAATAAACGTAATAAATTCTTTTTAACCTGTTTATTTGACACTAAAAACGTCGAAATAACAAAATAACCGCTTGTCATCCATTTAAAATCAGTTGACTCTCGCTGGCATGAATGGAAGGTGCATTTTCTAAATATAATCTTCAAGATACCCGGTACAGGTATACATTGGTACGAGCTGAGCTGAAGAAAACTTCACAATATTATATAACATATATACGTGATACACAATTTTCCTCGGCTACAGTTCTCAAGAAAACACTCTACCAATGTTAAAGCGGGCATTGAGACATCCTGCTTAAAAGCACACTCTTGCACTGGCACTGAAGAGACATCTTCATATATGTTTATAAGTGCGTTTAAGAATTACGTGTTGATGTACCTAGTGAAAAATATATCAACTTAAAGGGTTTAATAGCTACATGCGCATTTCGGAGGCTATGCCCCCATCTTCAGTAGCGCAAGATACAAAACGTAATAAAGACATCTCTGTCACTCACAGGGATCGCTATATAATCGATCTTTATTTCGTTCGCTACTGAAGATGGGAGCATAGCCGCCGAAATGAGCATCGACGTTTTGGTTTTGGGTCTAGTTTTGTTGAAAGATTTTTGCTTTTATTTTTAAAACTCGTTTCTTAACATTTATTGGCATTTTTTGCACTACCACCAATTCTTCGGATCAAAATTCGATTCTTTTTTTAATGCACGTTGCAGAAGACGCACGGATCCATTCCCATCCTGCACAGACGATATTGAAAATATCGCCTTCTCTTCGGCTATGGTATAGAAATAATCTTATAATCGCAAATCCAATTCTCCATCTAGCAATTGATAGAACATGTTACTTTCGTTTGTGGCAGTGTTTTTGTGCTCTCATCAACTATAGTGCTTTCATCTTTTCGCATTATATTGGCGTATGGAATAGCTTGCGGTAGCCTATTGAAAAACCGAATAACGAAGGCCTGCGCGCGAACAGAACACTCAAATCCGCATATATACAACGTGACCCAAAGAAACTATTTTTGTTGCAAAACAATCTGGATTTTCTTATAACAACATTTTGTTCTTCGACTCCCCACCTTCTGTAACTTATTGCACTATACCGCCGTGTATGAGAATAGGACCCATCTGTTCTATAGTGCAATATTTTTCACGACTTCTTCTTCGCCACTCTATCTACCATCCCAATTTTCAACATCCTCTTGGCTCGTAAATTTTTTTTTAACAAAAATCTTGATTTTCTGATAGCAACGTTTTGTAATCGTCTGTTCTTCGACTCCCCACCTTCTGTAACTTATTGCACTATACCGCCGTGTATGAGAATAGGACCCATCTGTTCTATGGTGCAATATTTTTCACGACTTCTTCTTCGCCACTCTATCTACCATCCCAATTTTCAACATCTTCTTGCCTAGTAAAATATTTTTTGATAAAAAACTCGATTTTCTCTTAGCAACGTTTTGTAATCGTCTGTTCTTCGACTCCCCACCTTCTATAACTTATTGCACAATACCGCCGTGTATGAGAATATGACCCATCTGTTCTATAGTGCAATATTTTTCACGACTTCTTCTTCGCCACTCTATCTACCATCCCAATTTTCAACATCTTCTTGGCTCGTAAATTTTTTTTTAACAAAAATCTTGATTTTCTGATAGCAACGTTTTGTAATCGTCTGTTCTTCGACTCCCCACCTTCTGTAACTTATTGCACTATACCGCCGTGTATGAGAATAGGACCCATCTGTTCTATAGTGCAATATTTTTCACGACTTCTTCTTCGCCACTCTATCTACCATCCCAATTTTCAACATCTTCTTGGCTCGTAAATTTTTTTTTAACAAAAATCTTGATTTTCTGATAGCAACGTTTTGTAATCGTCTGTTCTTCGACTCCCCACCTTCTATAACTTATTGCACTATACCGCCGTGTATGAGAATAGGACCCATCTGTTCTATAGTGCAATATTTTTCACGACTTCTTCTTTGCCACCCTATCTACCATCCCAATTGTCAACATCTTCTTGGCTCGTAAATTTTTTTTTAACAAAAATCTTGATTTTCTGATAGCAACGTTTTGTAATCGTCTGTTCTTCGACTCCCCACCTTATTGTAACTTATTGCACAATACCGCCGTGTATGAGAATATGACCCATCTGTTCTATAGTGCAATATTTTTCACGACTTCTTCTTCGCCACTCTATCTACCATCCCAATTTTCAACATCTTCTTGCCTAGTAAAATATTTTTTGATAAAAAACTTGATTTTCTTATAGCAACGTTTTGTTCAGTTCTAAATTGCAATATTTTTATGAATCCTGTTTTTTTCGTCAACAAAATTCTTTTTAAGACTTCTTAATTTTGTATCTGCCCACCCAATCGTCAACATTGTCATATATGACCACATATACACAAACCTTGTCCATAAAATATATTCTTCGACTGGTTTGTTCTCGTTAAAAATCCAATCGTGTTCGATATGGTTGTGTAGGTTTCTTTGTTGGTTCACAGTGTATATATGCGCGGTCTCTTAACGAATTTCTCCAATTTAGTATCCGCATATCCCGCCATTTATCCAAACCAAACGTTGGTATTCGTTCGTTCACGTTGCGGCTTCTTTCGTTCAAATCCTCTTCTTATTTATAGCCACTCTATTACAGAAGACGACGAATGCCATCGCTATCATCCGACCGAATAGAGTTTCACTATATCCAGAAATTGACTGCAGGTTACATCGAAATGACCCGCGTTTGATTGCAGAGATGCAGTTATTTCGCGATTTCACCAAATTGTTTAAAAATTGACCATTAAGTTACCGAAGCTTCGTGGCGCGCTTTTATCGGCACTCTTGTTCGTCACGTTGGTTTTTCGAAAAAAAAAAGCTTTTTATGACTCTACCATTCAAACAAAATACAAACTTTCTTTTTTGGATTCGACTAAAACTATTTTAATTTTTATTGCATTTTTATTGCATGTTCGTCATCTTACATCGCGTGTAAAAATAACTTGAAGCGTGCAATCGCTTTTTACGGGTACCTAATTCGGGTCTCCACAATAATTTTCCTCTATAAAATATTAATGTCGCCATTCTTTGAGTCTTTAAACTTATACTATCGGCAAATATTTACAGAATTATGCTCGTCTATAATCTACTAAGTATTTTTTGAACTATAATTTTATTCGACCTACTCTGGATTTTTTTTTTGATATTCTATTTTATATAAAAAATTTAAAATTCGTAATTCAAAACGTAAATTAAAATACAGTATGCGGAATTTTTTTTTTCTTGTCGTGACACATTTTTACGTTCAAAATTTATTTATAAAACTCTATACGCGTATATTTTTGCGAATATTTTTTTATGCACCATTTCTACAAAATATACCACAATTTATATTCCCATGAAAATGATGGAGTTTAAAAATATTGCTAATAAAAAAAAATCTATTAATGTGTTTTTCCTTAGTTCTTGGTGCCTCATTTTTCTACGTCTCACCATTTAGACTATTTAATCATTTAAAATAATCCAAAGTCTTTAACTAAGCCCAAAAATCAGCTGATTACTATTTTACTGAAATTCGTAATTATTTTACCCCTGGGAATTATTATCCCAACAAAAGAGTATCCGGCATAAGAGATAGGATTGTAATTGAAAGATAACACAACTCAAAAACGGCGAGTGTGTTGTTTTCATCTGCAAATATCCACTGTATGGAAGACTATTCCTCATCATTGCACACGAACATATAAATATATACATCTAAGGATCATTCTTCATCTTTACCCTAGCGAGAAAATTTTACAAAATAGCGAGGTCGTTGGACCTGTCTAAAAATTCGGAATCTCGTCAATTTTTTTTGGGTAATTTTCAAGGCACATCCTTCAAATGGACCTATATTAAAATCTTGATTAGTTAACACTAATTGTCCATGAAGTACATAAGAATTTACATTTACTTCCAACCTGAAGTCCATAAGAAATTATGGCCTTGATGACCCGAAGATTACCCACTAGCATGTATCATTAAATCTGATCAAATTCATCAACGTCTAATGTCAGCCAAATAAGATTTTGTACATATCTTTTGCACTAAACATCGAGTTGTCTAAAAATATATCCACGTATAAAGATAGATGTGTATCACTCGTAGCAAACACGCAGACGAAAATATATTATTTACATTTACCGGAGTATCAATGAAAGTTTGTACTCTCCAGAGAGCGTTCCCGAAGACTCGTACCACTAGACCCACTCATGCCCATCCAAGAAGTGTTATATAGATACAGACACGATTGTGTTTCGATACCACATGGTCGAATCATTTTTTTGCTCATTTATGGACAAACTCTTTAGTATAAACTTGTGATTTCTCTACGGAACAAAGATCGCTTTTCACGTCCCCAGGCGAATATCTTCACTACAATGCAAAATGCCACAAAAACACTCGCCAATTGAATGCATTATCAATCCGTTCAAATCATTTCGATTCGATCAAAAAATTGGAACCTTAAGAGTAAGCAAAAGTGTATCCTTACCACACCGCGACATCCTCTTCAACGCGACAGTTTAATCCAACATTTAAAGTTAATTTATTATAAATCGAATTATGTATTCGATAATGACATTATTTATGCGTACATCGAATTAAATGAATTGTTGAAAGTGCGTGGAATAAATCGATGGTTATTTATTGTGGAAACGCAACAACATCTACCTGGACACATCGTTTCGAATTGGCTATTACGATCGAATCAAATTTCATGCAACCGATAATAAATAATGCAATTAGCTCCGTAACGGAAATGGTAATTGCAACACACACATTATCGCGAAATAATCACCGCGGAGCGTTAGTTGATAATCTCTGCTTATTATTAATCAGCGCGTTATTGTTAACGTTGCCGCGACTAATCGAGCGAATTGATGTCGGTCGGTGGACCGCGCGGATTTCATGCCAACGCCAGAAGATGGATATACGTAGTGGTCAACCCAGGGCCGGATCAGCGACGTTAGCAATGACAACGACAGCTGGTTGAAGGGGACCAAATTACACACTGAAACCATTTGACCCGGATTCAACCAGCTAAAGTTGCGCAAAGCATGTTATCTCCGATGGATGGTGGGTGGTAGTACCTCCAAAAGCTGAAAGACAGTATCACATATCACCACCCGTCACCCCACCCCCCCCCACGTATGGGCTAGTTAAATCAAGACAACGGTGGGCTTAGAGGTGGCAACGTGGTAGCTAACCGCTTCTATTCTCGGCGAAAACACGATCCGGCCGGCGTCGCTTTCACATTTCGTCTCCTAACTTGCACATCGGCTCTGGTTGCTCCGTCGAGTCATCATCATCATCGCACAGGCACAGAACGCATCGAGCCGGCCGGTTCGGTAACACGACACCGCTGCAACCGCATAATACACTGCGAAACACATTGGTGGCACGTAGGTACCTTGCGGTGCACCCCACCGACATATCTTATTCGATCCCCGTGTACTGTACGTTCACAACTGGGCACCGCACTCGCATTGACGACGCGATGCCAATGATTGCTGCTGCATGGGGATGCGAAGACGCTCTCTTCAGTTGAAGAGATATATCTGTAGTATGTGTGTGTGTGTGTGTGTGTAGTGTGTGCACAGAGGAGAGCGTCGGGTTGCTCGGCGTCCGTTTGCAGGCAGCAGGTCCAGATCTCGACTGAGCAGCGAGCAGCATCGCGACGACAGGCGCCTCTTGCGTGGAGCGGCGCGTCATGCGCGCCGCGGCTTTGTACGTTGTAGGGTAAATGTGGCGGCGGCGGCGGCGGTGGTGGTGGCGGTTGTAGTAGGCACACCCACCCAACCACCCACTGCAGCGTAGTATGCCCAATTCCAGGCCCTCGCTCCGACACATTCTTGCACATTAACCCTGGGACACCCCGATTACCTATTCACTGCACCCTGCTCCAATTTTAGGCAGCGGCCGAACAGCCCCCCCCTAAAATCACCTCGATACCGAGGTTCCATTGATGCGCCCACTCCCATGTCTTCGGTGAGCCTATTTCAGCGATGATGTGTGTCTTGTTTACGCCACCCACCCACGATTATTCTAAATGACCAAGATGCTTATTACTTGGAGCCCTCCAAAAATCGCTGCAATCAAAAAGAATTCTCCACTCGCATTTCATACTTCATCAAATTTATATCAATTCTCCAATAACATTCTACACTGAAACAAACAGATGATAACTGAAAATGGCGCGATTCTTTCGATTTATTATTTAGCTTCTAAGCAATTTGAAATGTTCTTCCATTTTCTAGACTTCGAAATTTCTTTCGATTTCAAAATGCAATTGTACTACCCGCAACAGCTGCTTGAAGCTTTGAATTGCATCACTGCTCCCTTCTCTCATCTCACCCCTTGACCTACTTGATTCAAGCATCAAAAAAGCAACTTCAACAGCACGAAATTCCACAACCACCTTGAGGTGGCAATTTACATCATTCCTCAGCGATTATTTCGCAGTTCTTACGTGCAATATGAACAGAAATGGCACTTTTCAGTTAATGTTTGTCCATAAACTTCTTATGAATCATAAAAAGCATAGTTTACCCAACGTGAATTGGTTCTTTAATGCGCTTTATACATTATCGAATGAAGCGGAAGTTGCATGTAAATTTGCACCACGAAACGAGAGGGTAAATAAAAAGATGGATTTTATTTAGGGGTTCGTAACGGTTAAGATGTTATCTTGCTATTATATACAGGGTGGTGGTATGTAAACAATATTTTGTTATTCATCAGAAAAAAATCACTACCACGTCAACTTAAGTGCAACAAATGAATAATTCAAATTTCGCCGTATTTTACGCGCATCTCTTCAATTGCGTAAATACTTCAACACTAGCATTGTGTTCTTTTGCGGTTGTAATGTTAAGGTACAATCGCCCTGATTACGTAATAAGAATAATAACAACAAAAAAAAAAGCTATATACAGTTCGTCACGCAAACACGACCACTAAAATGACCACATCGTTGTATACTTCGCTCAACTTCTTTTGAGCTGTATTAAAACCGTAGTTTGTGTCAATATAAACGAGCTGTAGGTTAACTGAAAATGAAGTAGCAAACCTAAAGAAGGTTCGTTTCGAAAGTAATTGGTCTTGTATTTTTGAAAATGGTCGCGTGTTAGAAATGTGGTGCTACAGGGAAGTGGTAATAAAAAAAATTGGACCGTTTTTTCACGTTGCTTAAACGAATTGATTTTTTTTGCAATCCAGGCTAACTAAACCTTTTGGATCGCTTTTCGCAGCATTTTAAACAGATAGTACGTGCCGCGTACGTACACAGTTGCCATTTAGTCAAATATACCTATCGATGTGGCAAGGTCTAGGCTAGAATATGTTAAATTTAGTTTGTGTTCTAAATATACCAGCGCACTGACGAACTGTGAAAATTGTATATTATTACACTGCGAAACGGTAACACGTTAGACACAATTACCGCTTCAATACCGCTCGTATTCATCTGCACATATCACCCGATCGTTTCAACGAAAATTCAGTACACCAAATCGCCGGTACAACGAAACTTCGCTGCACCGTATAAATAAGCTGCCTAAAAAAAAAATTTTTTTTTACACAGCAGATATTTGATCAAAATGATAACTTTTAACAAAGTCCAACTAAAAAAAAACTAAAAAAAAAAAACTTGTGTTTTCTTGCGTGCTATATGCTATTAAAGAAAAATCAACTTTTGACGAATCGAATGTTTATTTAGTCAATAACTTGAAAAATAATGTTGTTGGGTGACTATCGGTGACGATAAATTTTCTTGTAGAATTTTTTTTTGAACAAGTGGCTGTGTAATGCTTTTAAAATGTGGCGAGGACCGTTTAAATTAACTCCAACAACAATAATAACAGAAGAACATTTCGTACGCGTCAATTAATTATTAAATTCTGCCTACTTTGTTGCCTATACAAAAAATATATATATACAAACAGAATGTGGTTTTTCTTATTTAAATAATATTTGAAAAATTGTAACACAACGAAATATATGTTCGAGTTGTAGTGTAACAACAATTATCTGGGTTTGTATTTACTGAGCTTCATTATAACAATTTCTGTTTGATATTTGTTATTGGACGGGAATATTATTAAATATCCAAACATTGACTACGACATTCTCGTTACAAATAACAACATCAATGTCCATTCTGCCGTATTTATTCAATAAATTGGATACATGTTTATATGCCGAATTCAAAAGTAAATAGACCTATTGCAAACTCCCTTTCTATATATATATATTTGATCTCCTGTATATATTCACTGGCAGTCATATTTAAATTAATTAAATTTGCTTTCGATCAGTTTCGAAAGAATAAACGCAACACTCCACGTGCTGCTTTTTTGACGGTGTTGATAAATGATTCTAAATATATTTAATGTGGTTAGTTGGACTTTTTAATAGCAGTAATTAATTCTATGTTAAAATCTATAAATGAATAAAAAGTGTTTTTATCATATTTGTAAAAAGAACAAAAAATGTGTTTTGTTTGTTGTACATTTGTTGCTCTGCCCGCAATTTTTTTTTAAATTTTTAAACGGAGTTTTTAACTCCGATGTAATAACATTACCTAGACCAAAAAAAAATTTATATATATATATGGGGTTGAACAATATATTAAAATGCAGTTTGTATTGTAAAAGTTTGCGTGATATGTTTTTCTTTTACCTTAGCAAATATTACCTTTAATATTATAGTGTTTTTATATCAGAAAAGTGAACTGAACTAAATTGTTGTATTGAATAAGTAAAATGTTTTTAAAAGCGTGGATTTTAAGGGAGCCCAAAATAGAATTTAAGTTTTTATAATAGTGTGCTGGGAGTAATGACCTAGGGATTATAATACGTACATAAATTAATTTTTATTTAGTATTTGGGAAGTAAAATAATCGAAATGAGCTCAAAAAATATTTTTTTTAATTTTTTTCGTTAAACTGTTTTATTTTGGAACACTTTCGAACATAGCTCGATTTACTATATAATATATTCAAGAGGATTATGAATAGTGAAACTCGCTGCGCAACTAAATGGTTTTCCATTTAATTTTCAATCGCATATTATTGAAATTCCTAATATCGCGGCGCTAGAAGTTCGCCTCGCAGTCCCTGATGATGGCCGCACCGAAACCGGTGATAATTTATTTCGCATGAGCTAAAGCGCTCCGCTACTGAACTTTCCCCGGCCGCCTCCTCTAAGCGCACTAAATTATTGTTATCTGCAGTCTAGTGCACATACCGTATATACAGCGTGGCCCACGAAAAGGCCCTACAAACCTCCCGAATTTACACACGTTTATTTTAAAAAAATTTCATTTACAATTTTTAAAGTTTGTCACTCTATTTGCAACAATTTTTTTTTAATTTGTAATTTTATATATAATTCTTCAACAAAACTAGACCAAAAAAATTCTTTAATCAATCAAAATCATTTATTTTAAACTTTGTAAATTAATATATATTTCTTCAATAAAAGTAGACCAAAAAAATTAAAACAAATTTTTTTATAAATCAATCAAAATCATTTATTTTAAATTTTGTAAATTAATATATAATTTTTCAACAAAACTACACCAAAAAATTCTTTAATCAGTCAAAATCATTTATTTTAAACTTTGTAAATTAATATATAATTTTTCAATAAAAGTAGACCAAAAAAATTAAAACAAATTTTTTTATAAATCAATCAAAATCATTTATTTTAAATTTTGTAAATTAATATATAATTTTTCAACAAAACTACACCAAAAAATTCTTTAATCAGTCAAAATCATTTATTTTAAACTTTGTAAATTAATATATAATTTTTCTATAAAAGTAGACCAAAAAAAAGAAAACAAAAATTTTTTTAAACAATCAAAATTATTTATTTTAAGCTTTGTAAATTAATACATCATTTTTCAACAAAACTAGACCAAAAAATGGTTTAATCAGTCAAAATCATTTATTTTAAACTTTGTAAATTAATATATATTTCTTCAATAAAGCTAGACCAAAAAAAAAGAAAGAAAAAAAATTTTTCAATGAATCAAAATCGTTCATTTTAAACTTTGTAATTTAAAATATAATTTTCAACAAAACTAGACCAAAAAATGCGTTAATCAATCCAAATTAATTAATTTAAACTAAAACTAATTTAAGCTAGACCGAAAAAAATCGAAAAAAAGTTTTAATCAATTAAAATCGTTTATAAACTCACAATGTTTTATATCACAAATTAAAATGTTTTTAATTAATTGTATTTCTCTTGCCTAATATTGAATATCGCAACAAAATCTATTAATTTGACCAACTTTTTTAATATGTATTTGGAAAATTAATTTAAAAAAAAAATTTGGGGCCACGCTTGACGATTTATATAATATAATATCTATCTAGATCTAGTTCAAAGCAAACCTTTATTAATTGTCGATTATCCAAAGCGCGCTTCAGATCCGCACATGATCCACGAATTCACCACAACCACATTTATCTCTCATTTTATCTCATTTATGAGGGCGTATGAAGCCCTACCCTCAGCCTAACTCAAACTCAAAAAGATATTAATTTCCCTGGATAAATCTTGCTGCCTTTGCAGCAGATTTCTGATTATAAGTTTATCCAAACAATTTTTTTGGACACAATACGAAAATAACAATTTTAAATCAGCACACGTAATTTTTTTTGCTTGCAAAAAAAAATTTTTTTTATAAATGATTATTATAAATACTTCATATTTATGTATTAATTTGTTAAGTTTCAAATAAACACACGAAAATTTTTTTGCTTATGAAAAATTTTTTTTTATAAGTAATTATTAGAAATTTATGTAATTATTCTAATCAAACAATTTTTTTTTGTACTTTTCAATTAAAACCACTATTTTAAACAACAAAATTTAACAAAGCCGCTTTTAATTTTAATTTATTTTTTTATAAATTTACTCACTGCCGTTTATTAAAAAAAAAAAAATTTTTTTTAAATAAATTTCAAAAAATTTAATAAAAAAAAAGAATTTTTTAAAAAAAAAAAAAAAAAAACGTCAAATCGTTATATATTTTTAAATTTGTATCTCACTATGTTAATGTATTTCAAGAGCAGTGTTATTTTACAATTTGAGCACAGGTCTGGCTGAAAGTGTATGTTGTTGAGTTTTGGGCAGTTTTCGGTCGGTATGTTAAACTGATCGCGTGGCTGCAGCGTCGTTTCTGCCGTCGCTAGAGAGGCTGGCGCCTGCGCCCCAAAAAACCACCCCAACCAAACCGAAATGTTCCCCACCGCTATGATTTACGCCGCTTCTTCGTTTTTGCATTTTACGCGACGCTCGGAATCCTAAAAAGAAAAAATATACCTAATTATTACGAAAAATTATAGTAATAAGGGTTGTATTACAATTTTTTTAATACCTTCTGCGAAATTACGAAGTTTTATTAATTGGCTTTTGCTGTACAATTTTTTTTTTTTACTACACACTTTAATTATTTTTCCAGTTAGATTTATTGAATTATCTTATTCACGTTCGTTAATTGGGGAAAAAATCATGAAATTTTACGATGGCCTTTTCATTGGCCCCAATTGTCCAAAGTACATGTCCCAAAATACAACCACTTTATATTTTTTGAATCTCAGATTATATATATTTTGTATAATCGTAATAAATGATTTGAATATTTTTCTAGAGAAATGTTTAAATTATATTTTTTGAATCTCAGATTATATGTCTTTGTATAATTGTAATAAATGATTTGAATATTTTTCTAGAGTAATTTTTAAATTTTCTTTTAACTTTCTGATATAAACATTTCTGAATTTTTAAGAACGACTGTGTATATATGGTTTGAAACTATAGAATTATACAAATATGATAGAGAACTAAACAACTTGCACTATAATAGCGTACTTTTCGATCTAAATTCTAAAACAAACAGCGAGTGTTTATAAAAGACAATGTGCGTCAATTACGTCACGACAGGATGATTGTGATGGAGTGACGCCTTCGACGTTGTATCAACAGCAGTGCCGCCATCTATACGGCTGTCGATCTACATCAATATAACGCATTCAAAACCTACGAAACTTTCACACACGCGTGCATGTTGGGTTGTATAATTAGTACACTCGAGGACAATGATAATGAATGATTCTTTTGAACGCTGGAAGACAATTTATTTAAGAATATATTTTATAGCCAAGAGGAAAAAAGTTTGTCATAATATTTTTGTGGACATTTTTAATCGTATAAAGATAAAATCTTTTGAAAAATTCGAATAACAAAAGTGCTGAATTTTCGTTTGGACAATTTCTGATCTGCGTCCAGTGTTGTAAGTATTATAGAAATCGATGTTCAAGTTATTCTGTACAATTTGGAAGTTGTTTCGCCAATGGTATATAGTTATATTATCCTTCGGGCGTTGGGAATTCCAGGTTATACCAGAGAAATGGAATAGAGTTCTAGTTTGAACAGGATCATCCACATCCACTCAGTTATATCGCCCATATTCCTCCTTGGCAGGCAAATGGAAACAATTTCCATCGATTGCGATGCTCAAATGTATTTTCGGTTCAAGGAAAACGACTAGTAAGCTGTATTTACAAGAATATACTGAAACAGTTCTTCTATATCGAACGATTTTGTAATATGATGGATTGGGCACTTTGCACAGAGATATTAAACTCAAGGGACCCTGATAATGTCTCCGAAGACATTCAAAGAAACAATCTTGCTGTTATCTATTAAATTCCCTAATTGAAACAACAAAAATTCAAGCGAAAAAAACACTTTTAGCGACCACGAAAATATATACCATTTTCATCACATATGTTTTCTGACCAAAAACGTTTCCTAAATTTATTTTGTAATAAATCACGCGAAGAAAATTTTTTTATTATGCCTCACTAAAGACAAAAATCATTGTAAATACTCGAAGATTTTTTATTAAATTTATTTCTTGTTTTTTTTACTCGAAAATTACAGATTTTTTTTATACGCATTTTAGAAGTGATTATTTTATATTTACATTCTAAAATTCTAAAATTCATTTTGCATTTGCAATTAAATTATCTTACACAGCTCTTTTTTTTTTATTGGCGGAGCATTTTGGTAGTCGTCTGCGCTCAGTACCAGTGGTGCCAGACAACAAAAAATACTCTAGGTCCAACAATTTAAATTTGTCACTATTTTATAGCTATCGTACAAATTAATTATGACATAAATATAATAAGTATTTATCAACATTTCTTATATTATACTATAACTTTTCTTCATTTCGTATTAATTCATTATAATTGCATAAAATGGTTATAACTGTGCGTGGTGATTTGTCAACATTGCATTTTTCCGGACGCACCTTCTACACTAGCCACACCTACTTATTCTCTGGAGAAGACAGAAGCGTAGCGTGTTTCGAATAGCACTGCTCTGTACTGTATTGGTCGAGCCATTATGCCGGTTTTGATTTATGATGCGTATACTTCTGTCATTCTTCGCCAATTAAAAAAAAAGCGAACTGTACGTTCGAATATTTATATTGCCCATGTCTTGCAAAATACAATTTTTTCTGTTAATAATTCCTCTGTCAAATAGAAGATAGAAAACCAAACATTCATAAAATAATTTTTACACCGTGTACTGAATCTTCCAATTTTTTAAAATGCACTTTGAATACGCCAATAGCATCTTAAAGATTGTTGATGTAAATAACTTTTCTAAAATTGTGATACATTTTTTTTATGACACGTGATTTTTCTTTGTACCGAATATTAATCGTTTTGGAAAGTCGATTTAATTTTTGATTTAAACGCGTCAGAGGTACTTTTATCGCTTCGTGGTGGTGGCTACATACCTCGTGTTCGCATTAAAAATGAAATATAGCAATTTAATAATTTATGTAATGGAGTTAGAATGGTATAAGACAATCTTCGCGGCCAGCATCATTCCACTCCAAGTAGCATTTCTCTTAAATTGCGCGAGTTCGCTTCTTCCTTCTACATATATATCGCTATTAAATGATTTGAAATAATGTTTCTGGAAAGAAAAGAACGACTTGATAAACTTTACGTCTACCATCAACTGACTTCTGTAAAATAAAACACGCGCGCCAATGTTTTGTTGATTTTCTTGCAAACTTTTAAATATTTAAAACAAATTGAACTTAATCCTAGATTAATTGTTGAAAATATTAACATAACGACAAAAAAAAAATTTTTTATATAAGACTTTTTTATTTATTTACATTTTTTGGGATGTTGTTTTGATTTTTGAAACGTCAATTTGACTGTAACGGACATAAAATAAATATTACTCTTCATATTTAATGAATCGTATTTAAAAATTGTATTTTTGCTTTTATAGACTTTTAAATTCCTAAAAATACTACAGGGTGTTACATAAAAAAATTAATAAAATTTTGTTTAAATCGATATATTAAATACTTTCGGAATCATTATTTTTGTCTTTGAAAAAATGTATTTTTAACACTTCGTGTTAAAACAAATTGTGACGATTAAAAATACAGTAGGGATTGTTTCTACACGCTCAAAATAATAACTATAGTAATAATACAATTTAATAGCAACATTTCGTAATATAAAATTTTATTCGTTTATATTATTTGGTCGTAAAAGTATTTATTTGACCACGTATTATTACTAGATTATTTTGATTACTGTCGCATTTATAGGATTGTATAGTTTTAGTGACAATTTTCCTGTCCAATAAAATATTTAATTATTTACCTCGAAGAATTATTTCACCACGTAAGAAAAATCGTCGAAACACGATCTAGCGAATTATTAAAAATTGCTATAAATATCGCATTTCTTCTTGGGCTGATTGTTTTATTTTATCGTGTAAATACGGACGATTGCGTGGTTGAAAATTAGAGGCCAAATAACGTTTCTGTAACCTCTCTATTAAATTAAAATTACGGACCGCGACGTTTGTTTAATAAATATATTGCGTTCGTAAAACGTTTGATATCGCCCATTTTTAACGCTTGTTCCATTTTACGCAAGCATTGGCCTACTCCCAGCCACTTGGCCATTTCGGCCACATGTTACAAGACATACTGCCCATTGCATCCCGCATTCCCTTATTACATAGTTCCGCATTATGGCACCACTGTTAACATATACAATCTCACCCCGATTTACATTCATTACTTTCGGATTATTTTCCGAACAATTTTAAATTCCTGATCTTTCCCATGTCATAAAAAAAAATTCCTGATCTTCTCCATGTCGTAAAAAAATATATTCATCTAACGTATTCCATAAAACAAAGTAGGTACAAACATTTTCCCCGCTTATTATTTTTTTATTATTAATTATCCACTTTTTTTATGCAAATAAAAGAAAAAAATTAATATTTTAGATGTACATTTTAACTTAGAATTTTTTCTGCGAATTTTTTTGATATGGACAAATTTATGCCTATACAAAACATAAAAAATTTAAATAATTTACCTGATCTTTCCCATGTCATAAAAAAAATTCCTGATCTTCTCCATGTCGTAAAAAAAAATATTCATCTAACGTATTCCATAAAACAAAGTAGGTACAAACATTTTCCCCGCTTATTATTTTTTTATTATTAATTATCCACTTTTTTTATGCAAATAAAAGAAAAAAATTAATATTTTAGATGTACATTTTAACTTAGAATTTTTTCTGCGAATTTTTTTGATATGGACAAATTTGTGCCTACACAAAACATAAAAATTTTAAATAATTTACCTGATCTTTCCCATGTCATAAAAAAAATTCCTGATCTTCTCCATGTCGTAAAAAAAATTATTCATCTAACGTATTCCATAAAACAAAGTAGGTACAAACATTTTCCCCGCTTATTATTTTTTTATTATTAATTATCCACTTTTGTTATGCAAATAAAAGAAAAAAATTAATATTTTAGATGTACATTTTAACTTAGAATTTTTTCTGCGAATTTTTTTGATATGGACAAATTTGTGCCTATACAAAACATAAAAAATTTAAATAATTTACCTGATCTTTCCCATGTCATAAAAAAAATTCCTGATCTTCTCCATGTCGTAAAAAAAATTATTCATCTAACGTATTCCATAAAACAAAGTAGGTACAAACATTTTCCCCGCTTATTATTTTTTTATTATTAATTATCCACTTTTTTTATGCAAATAAAAGAAAAAAATTAATATTTTAGATGTACATTTTAACTTAGAATTTTTTCTGCGAATTTTTTTGATATGGACAAATTTGTGCCTACACAAAACATAAAAATTTTAAATAATTTACCTGATCTTTCCCATGTCATAAAAAAAATTCCTGATCTTCTCCATGTCGTAAAAAAAATTATTCATCTAACGTATTCCATAAAACAAAGTAGGTACAAACATTTTCCCCGCTTATTATTTTTTTATTATTAATTATCCACTTTTTTTATGCAAATAAAAGAAAAAAATTAATATTTTAGATGTACATTTTAACTTAGAATTTTTTCTGCGAATTTTTTTGATATGGACAAATTTGTGCCTATACAAAACATAAAAAATTTAAATAATTTACCTGATCTTTCCCATGTCATAAAAAAAATTCCTGATCTTCTCCATGTCGTAAAAAAAATTATTCATCTAACGTATTCCATAAAACAAAGTAGGTACAAACATTTTCCCCGCTTATTATTTTTTTATTATTAATTATCCACTTTTGTTATGCAAATAAAAGAAAAAAATTAATATTTTAGATGTACATTTTAACTTAGAATTTTTTCTGCGAATTTTTTTGATATGGACAAATTTGTGCCTACTCAAAACATAAAAATTTCAAACAATTTGCTTGATCTTCCCCATGTCATAAAAAAATTCTTTATCTAACCTATTCCATAAAACAAAGTAGGTACATATATTTTTTATTATTAATTATCTACTTTTACCTGACCTGACCTGACCTGACCTGACCTGACCTGACCTGACCTGATCTTCCCCATGTCATAAAAAAAATTCTTCATCTAACCTATTCCATAAAACAAAGTAGGTACATATATTTTTTATTATTAATTATCTACTTTTGCTATAAAAAAAAAGAAATATTTTAGATGTATTAACTTAAAAATTTTTCTACGAATTTTTTTGGTATGGACAAATTTGTGCCTACACAAAACATAAAAATTTCAAACAATTTGCTTGATCTTCCCCATGTCATAAAAAAATTCTTTATCTAACCTATTCCATAAAACAAAGTAGGTACAAACATTTTCCTCGCTTTTTTTTTTTTTTTATTAATTATCCACTTTTGCTATAAAAAAAAAGAAATATTTTAGATATATTAACTTATCGTTTTTTTTGCGATTTTTTTTGGTACAGCACACATTTTTGAGTACTCAAAACTTAATTACTTCAAATAAAAATAAAAAAATTTAAACCCCTTTGATTTTCATGAGGTATTGTACAAGACGTTGACTTTACGGTCGTAATTTGTGTAGAATTGCTTATTCCTGTTGTTTATGATTTATTTCATCAAATAAGGGAAATATCCCCCCCCACCCACCTACCCACCCCCCACCGCTGGCATTCTGCATTCGCTTTATGGGATAATTACGAAAAAGGAAAATTTAGGGGCATAATGAAAGTTACGTTATGAATAAAATTCGTTCTTCGTACAAACCACCGCTATGTTGATTTCTTCAATCTTAAATTCCATTGTGTTTTGTAAAAATGTTCGCAAATCAAAATTTACAAAATGAATTTAAATTTTAAATGATTTTTTTCACTAAATCAATTTATAAACATTTCATGGATAAAAAAAAAAATGTTATTGACTTTTTGATTATTTTTGTTGCAGGTACGTCTTATACGATTTTCCAGAAGAAAATCTTCATACATAAAAAACGTAAGTTTTAACAAAAAAAAATTTATAACATGAAAGTATATCAAATTTTGACGACTATCGATATTTTTAAAAAATTCGCTAGTTACATCAAATTGAAAAATAATCACCACGATCGATGGCAATTTGAAATTACTCGACGAAAGTAGAACGATTCTATTAATCCTTACAAATACGTATATATCAATCAGTTCGGATCCTTTCGAAGGATAATTGTATATTAACGATCCTCAAATGGGAAAACCGCATTGTTGATGAATATTCCGATGCAGTTCTTCTATAGTCCGTTTCATTAATACTCGGCCATTTCAATTTCTTGCAAACTAAAATCGACTATTAAAATTTTTTGCACAAAACAATTAATTTACTCATCAAACGCACGTGGTTATTATTTGTTTTAAAAATAATAAAAAAAATTCAAGCTACTTTTTGCGTCCATCAATTGATCTGGCAAATTTTCGGTAAATGTCGGTTTGTCCCTCCAGTTCTTCGCGCCTAATCCGAGTGAACTGAACTTTACATCACAAGAACATATTCCGTGTTATCTATCGCGTGATTGCGAGCAGATTTATTGCTGACACGAGCCGACACTCCTCCACCGCCGACTGTTATGCAATTTCATATTTACCATATCTCAAGTCCACGGTGGCCGTGCAGAACCTGCCCTGCCAACCTGCTCATTTAACTCTCGCCGCGCATAAATGCAATACTGCACAATTATTGTGGACCGTTCGTTGGTATGCAACCCCATTACCACCGTGGTAGTTGCACATATAGACGCTTGTTCGGTTTTTGTTTGTATCCTGAAGAGTATGGCCCTATAATTAGCCCATAATTACAGACTGCAGTCGAAATTTTTGGTTTAGCACGTTTTCGTTTTCGTACAGATAAATATTATCGAGCTTTGTAATTGTGATTTAAATAGTTTCCGTTGGCTGGACAGGTTGGGTTGTATCTGCGCAAAGATGGTCCGCGAAATGAATGTCTTTACCGACCCTGAAGAAGAAGAAATTGGTGTTTGTTTTTGGTGTTTTTGTAGTCGGTGTATGAATGTCGCGGAACCGGATAAAGTGTGTCCCTGACTTGCCTGAAAGATTTTATCCAAAAAGAAGAAGTGGTCGCTATTTTTTTGGATATTAAAACCCGCATTAATTTTTGGAAATTAAAACCCGCATGCATTTTTGGAAATTAAAACCCGCATTAATTTTTGGAAATTAAAACCCGCATTAATTTTTGGAAATTAAAACCCGCATTAATTTTTGGAAATTAAAACCCGCATTAATTTTTGGAAATTAAAACCCGCATTAATTTTTGTTAATTAAAACCCGATTTAATATTTTATTTTATTATAAAAAAAATATTTTTATTACATGCAACAATTTAAATTATGATAATTTCGAAAAAAACGGCTATTGCTACTTCTTTTCTTAAGATTAGATAGAATTATTTTTAAAAATGAACGCCGCAGGCGAAACTTTTGTTAAGGTATTTTAGTTGGCGAAATAAAATTAGAAAAATTTCCAAAGGCAGTCGTAATAATTTTTTTTGATATTAAACAAAATTATATAATATAAGAAGAACTTCTTTTGCTCAAATTAAATATAATTATTTATAAAAATTAGTGCCGCAGGCGAAAATTTCGTTTTATATAATTTTAATGTTTAGTTTCGCTAAAAATATGTTTTTTATATTGAACAAAATTATAATAACTTAGAAAAACAGATTTCTTTACCTAAAATTGAATTCTTTAAAGAAATTAGCGCCGCAGGCAAATCTTTTGTTGGTGTCTTTTGGTTTTAAAATATAGTTTCGCTTAAAAGTAAAACAATATAAATACAAAAAACGCAAAGTGAAATTAAAATGAATTCGAAAAACAGCTGTTTGAACATCTGTTGCTTTTCATTAGATTAATTTTTAAAAAATAACGCCGCAGGCGAAATTTTTGATTAGGTATTTTCGATGATTTATTTTTGCTGTCAATTAAAATATGTTTATATTAAAAACTCAAATTATAATTATTGTGAAAATTTCACGAAACAATTCGTCAATATTATTTTGAAAAAATTGCGCCGCAGGCAAAATTCCCACTTCAGAAAAAAATATATATATAAAAACAGATATAGCAACGAATTTTGCTTTTCATAAGTTTAAATTAAACAAATTAACGCCGCAGGCAAAATCCCTACTTAAAAAAAAATAAATATAAAAACAGTTATAGCAACATCTGTTGCTTTTCATTAGTTTAAATTTAATAAATTAACGCCGCAGGCGAAATTTTTGATCAAGTATTTGCTCAAGATTTATTTTTACTGTCAATTAAAATACGTTTATATTAAAAACTCAAATTATAATTATTGTGAAAATTTCACGAAACACAAGACGGAACAATTCGTCAATATTATTTTGAAAAATTAGCGCCGCAGGCAAAATTCCCACTTCAGAAAAAAATATATATATAAAAACAGATATAGCAACGAATTTTGCTTTTTATAAGTTTAAATTTAAAAAATTAACGCCGCATGCGAAATTCCTACTTAAAAAAAATATTAATTATAAAAACAGCTATGGCAACTTCTGTTGCTTTTCATAAGTTTAAATTTAACAAATTAACGCCGCAGGTGAAATTTTTGATCAAGTATTTTCGATGCTGCCAATTCAAATATGTTTATATTAAAAACTCAAATTATAATCATTGTGAAAATTTCACGAAACATAAGACGGAACAATTCGTCAATATTATTTTGAAAAATTAGCACCGCAGGCAAAATTCCCACTTCAGAAAAAAAAATATATATATAAAAACAGATATAACAACGAATTTTGCTTTTTATAAGTTTAAATTTAAAAAATTAACGCCGCAGGCGAAATTCCTACTTAAAAAAAAAATTAATTATAAAAACAGCTATGGAAACTTCTGTTGCTTTTCATAAGTTTAAATTTAACAAATTAACGCCGCAGCCGAAATTTTTGATCAAGTATTTTCGATGCTGTCAATTAAAATATTTTTATATTAAAAACTCAAATTATAATCATTGTGAAAATTTCACGAAACATAAGACGGAACAATTCGTCAATATTATTTTGAAAAATTAGCACCGCAGGCAAAATTCCCACTTCAGAAAAAAAAAAATATATATATAAACAGATATAGCAACGAATTTTGCTTTTTATAAGTTTAAATTTAAAAAATTAACGCCGCAGGCGAAATTCCTACTTAAAAAAAAAATTAATTATAAAAACAGCTATGGCAACTTCTGTTGCTTTTCATAAAAGTTTAAATTTAACAAATTAACGCCGCAGGTGAAATTTTTGATCAAGTATTTTCGATGCTGCCAATTCAAATATGTTTATATTAAAAACTCAAATTATAATCATTGTGAAAATTTCACGAAACATAAGACGGAACAATTCGTCAATATTATTTTGAAAAATTAGCACCGCAGGCAAAATTCCCACTTCAGAAAAAAAAAAATATATATAAAAACAGATATAGGAACGAATTTTGCTTTTTATAAGTTTAAATTTAAAAAATTAACGCCGCAGGCGAAATTCCTACTTAAAAAAAAAATTAATTATAAAAACAGCTATGGCAACTTCTGTTGCTTTTCATAAGTTTAAATTTAACAAATTAACGCCGCAGCCGAAATTTTTGATCAAGTATTTTCGATGCTGTCAATTAAAATATTTTTATATTAAAAACTCAAATTATAATCATTGTGAAAATTTCACGAAACACAAGACGGAACAATTCGTCAATATTATTTTGAAAAATTAGCGCCGCAGGCAAAATTCCCACTTCAGAAAAAATATGTTAATCATCAAAAGTTTTTTTCTACAGAATTTTGTTAGGATTAAAAATAACTATATAAAATTACGATTTAATTTTTGATCAATATTAATTAATTGATATATTAATTAACTAATAATAAAAAAAAATTTAAATTTAATAAATTCTGCACAAATAACTCGTCAAGTCATTTTAAATTTGCTATCGCAACGAGGACGAATTATTTTCTCCGCATTTTCCAACGTATATAAAATATTTTCCACCGATATGGGGTGGCAGGACGGGGCTGCTTATATTTTGATGGGTCATGGAGAATAATGATTTGCGCCAAGTTTGCGTGCGTCTATTTATATATATACATCCCGCAGCCAGCAAGCAGCGAGTCGGTAATATATGCAGATTATGCCTGGCGTATGTCTGACGAATTCGAAATTCGTTCTTTCGATCCGACGCGTTTCCATCAGGTCGAAGGCAATCCACCATCCATATAGAAAATTGTATACCTGGTAATATTATTCCTCGTACAAATAATAATCCTTAACGATGTCTCTCTCGCTGCACATTTGACAGCACGTTTTATATATGTGCAATTTTGCCGACATGACGAGTGTCGAATTCGAGGTTACATTTTTATTCGATCGCTCGTTACGGAGTACTATAAATTTGTCGATGTGGTGGCGGAATATCCTTGAAGGTCCTGTTTAACCCATTCTTTAAGCGGCACGGTATTACATCGGAAAGTCGCATGTTCGAGGATAAAAACGCAATCGATATGAATGTTTAATACGAGGACACACGGAAAATATGGTGGTTTTCCCGTCATATTTTCGCGAAAAGCGGAAGCTGGTTTATTATACGATTCCATATAGTGGAATATCAATAAAGAATTTTTGTTATTTTTTTTTTTTGCTTTTTTTTGCAAGTTTTTAACGAGAATTTACTCGAAAATTCTTTTTCAGAAGAACAATTTTTTTTTTTTATTATTTTATATAACATCCTCGTGAAAAAAATATTAATTTTTTCAATTGATATTTGCAAAAAAAAAATTCTTTTTCTGCAATCAGGAATAAAAAAAAAAAACAGTAATTAAATTATTAACTTCTAAAAAATATATATTATTAATTTTAAAAAATTTATACAAAAGCTTTTTTTAAATAAATATTTTAATTTAAAAAAATATTCCACGTTAAATTATTTTAAAAAATATGTTGAAGTATTTTTGATTAGTTTTTTGCAGTTTGTTGTTTTAATATGGCGATATAATTTTAAAATAATTTAATATAAAAATAGATATGAAAAGTACGTTATTTAAATTTAAAAAAATATATGGAGAAGAATTATCCTTATCTTTTTTATAAGTTTGGAAATAGATTTAAAAAAAAATGCAATAATTAAATTATTACTTCTAAAAAAATATATATTATTAATTTAAAGAAAATTATACAAAAGCTTTTTTTAAATAAATATTTTAATTTAAAAAAATATTCCACGTTAAATTATTTAAAAAAATTTGTTGAAGTATTTTTGATTATTTTTTTGCAGTTTGTTGTTTTAATATGGCGATATAATTTTAAAATAATTTAATATAAAAATAGATATGAAAAGTACGTTATTTAAATTTAAAAAAATATATGGAGAAGAATTATCCTTATCTTTTTTATAAGTTTGGAAATAGATTTAAAAAAAAATGCAATAATTAAATTATTACTTCTAAAAAAATATATATTATTAATTTAAAGAAAATTATACAAAAGCTTTTTTTAAATAAATATTTTAATTTTAAAAAATATTCCACGTTAAATTATTTAAAAAAATATGTTGAAGTATTTTTGATTAGTTTTTTGCAGTTTGTTGTTTTAATATGGCGATATAATTTTAAAATAATTTAATATAAAAATAGATATGAAAAGTACGTTATTTAAATTTAAAAAAATATATGGAGAAGAATTATCCTTATCTTTTTTATAAGTTTGGAAATAGATTTAAAAAAAAATGCAATAATTAAATTATTACTTCTAAAAAAATATATATTATTAATTTAAAGAAAATTATACAAAAGCTTTTTTTAAATAAATATTTTAATTTAAAAAAATATTCCACGTTAAATTATTTAAAAAAATATGTTGAAGTATTTTTGATTAGTTTTTTGCAGTTTGTTGTTTTAATATGGCGATATAATTTTAAAATAATTTAATATAAAAATAGATATGAAAAGTACGTTATTTAAATTCAAAAAAATATATGGAGAAGAATTATCCTTATCTTTTTTATAAGTTTGGAAATAGATTTAAAAAAAAATGCAATAATTAAATTATTACTTCTAAAAAAATATATATTATTAATTTAAAGAAAATTATACAAAAGC
Source organism: Leptodirus hochenwartii (assembly GCA_947310635.1). NCBI lineage: Eukaryota > Metazoa > Arthropoda > Insecta > Coleoptera > Leiodidae > Leptodirus > Leptodirus hochenwartii. The sequence goes on along the minus strand of OX371185.1, from coordinate 4,382,488 downwards.
TTTTTTTAAATAAATATTTTAATTTAAAAAAATATTCCACGTTAAATTATTTAAAAAAATATGTTGAAGTATTTTTGATTAGTTTTTTGCAGTTTGTTGTTTTAATATGGCGATATAATTTTAAAATAATTTAATATAAAAATAGATATGAAAAGTACGTTATTTAAATTCAAAAAAATATATGGAGAAGAATTATCCTTATCTTTTTTATAAGTTTGGAAATAGATTTAAAAAAAAATGCAATAATTAAATTATTACTTCTAAAAAAATATATATTATTAATTTAAAGAAAATTATACAAAAGCTTTTTTTAAATAAATATTTTAATTTAAAAAAATATTCCACGTTAAATTATTTAAAAAAATATGTTGAAGTATTTTTGATTAGTTTTTTGCAGTTTGTTGTTTTAATATGGCGATATAATTTTAAAATAATTTAATATAAAAATAGATATGAAAAGTACGTTATTTAAATTCAAAAAAATATATGGAGAAGAATTATCCTTATCTTTTTTATAAGTTTGGAAATAGATTTAAAAAAAAATGCAATAATTAAATTATTACTTCTAAAAAAATATATATTATTAATTTAAAGAAAATTATACAAAAGCTTTTTTTAAATAAATATTTTAATTTAAAAAAATATTCCACGTTAAATTATTTAAAAAAATATGTTGAAGTATTTTTGATTAGTTTTTTGCAGTTTGTTGTTTTAATATGGCGATATAATTTTAAAATAATTTAATATAAAAATAGATATGAAAAGTACGTTATTTAAATTCAAAAAAATATATGGAGAAGAATTATCCTTATCTTTTTTATAAGTTTGGAAATAGATTTAAAAAAAAATGCAATAATTAAATTATTACTTCTAAAAAAATATATATTATTAATTTAAAGAAAATTATACAAAAGCTTTTTTTAAATAAATATTTTAATTTTAAAAAATATTCCACGTTAAATTATTTAAAAAAATTTGTTGAAGTATTTTTGATTATTTTTTTGCAGTTTGTTGTTTTAATATGGCGATATAATTTTAAAATAATTTAATATAAAAATAGATATGAAAAGTACATTATTTAAATTTAAAAAAATATATGGAGAAGAATTATCCTTATCTTTTTTATAAGTTTGGAAATAGATTTAAAAAAAAATGCAATAATTAAATTATTACTTCTAAAAAAATATATATTATTAATTTAAAGAAAATTATACAAAAGCTTTTTTTAAATAAATATTTTAATTTAAAAAAATATTCCACGTTAAATTATTTAAAAAAATATGTTGAAGTATTTTTGATTAGTTTTTTGCAGTTTGTTGTTTTAATATGGCGATATAATTTTAAAATAATTTAATATAAAAATAGATATGAAAAGTACGTTATTTAAATTCAAAAAAATATATGGAGAAGAATTATCCTTATCTTTTTTATAAGTTTGGAAATAGATTTAAAAAAAAATGCAATAATTAAATTATTACTTCTAAAAAAATATATATTATTAATTTAAAGAAAATTATACAAAAGCTTTTTTTAAATAAATATTTTAATTTAAAAAAATATTCCACGTTAAATTATTTAAAAAAATATGTTGAAGTATTTTTGATTAGTTTTTTGCAGTTTGTTGTTTTAATATGGCGATATAATTTTAAAATAATTTAATATAAAAATAGATATGAAAAGTACGTTATTTAAATTCAAAAAAATATATGGAGAAGAATTATCCTTATCTTTTTTATAAGTTTGGAAATAGATTTAAAAAAAAATGCAATAATTAAATTATTACTTCTAAAAAAATATATATTATTAATTTAAAGAAAATTATACAAAAGCTTTTTTTAAATAAATATTTTAATTTAAAAAAATATTCCACGTTAAATTATTTAAAAAAATATGTTGAAGTATTTTTGATTAGTTTTTTGCAGTTTGTTGTTTTAATATGGCGATATAATTTTAAAATAATTTAATATAAAAATAGATATGAAAAGTACGTTATTTAAATTCAAAAAAATATATGGAGAAGAATTATCCTTATCTTTTTTATAAGTTTGGAAATAGATTTAAAAAAAAATGCAATAATTAAATTATTACTTCTAAAAAAATATATATTATTAATTTAAAGAAAATTATACAAAAGCTTTTTTTAAATAAATATTTTAATTTAAAAAAATATTCCACGTTAAATTATTTAAAAAAATTTGTTGAAGTATTTTTGATTATTTTTTTGCAGTTTGTTGTTTTAATATGGCGATATAATTTTAAAATAATTTAATATAAAAATAGATATGAAAAGTACGTTATTTAAATTTAAAAAAATATATGGAGAAGAATTATCCTTATCTTTTTTATAAGTTTGGAAATAGATTTAAAAAAAAATGCAATAATTAAATTATTACTTCTAAAAAAATATATATTATTAATTTAAAGAAAATTATACAAAAGCTTTTTTTAAATAAATATTTTAATTTTAAAAAATATTCCACGTTAAATTATTTAAAAAAATTTGTTGAAGTATTTTTGATTATTTTTTTGCAGTTTGTTGTTTTAATATGGCGATATAATTTTAAAATAATTTAATATAAAAATAGATATGAAAAGTACGTTATTTAAATTCAAAAAAATATATGGAGAAGAATTATCCTTATCTTTTTTATAAGTTTGGAAATAGATTTAAAAAAAAATGCAATAATTAAATTATTACTTCTAAAAAAATATATATTATTAATTTAAAGAAAATTATACAAAAGCTTTTTTTAAATAAATATTTTAATTTAAAAAAATATTCCACGTTAAATTATTTAAAAAAATTTGTTGAAGTATTTTTGATTATTTTTTTGCAGTTTGTTGTTTTAATATGGCGATATAATTTTAAAATAATTTAATATAAAAATAGATATGAAAAGTACGTTATTTAAATTTAAAAAAATATATGGAGAAGAATTATCCTTATCTTTTTTATAAGTTTGGAAATAGATTTAAAAAAAAATGCAATAATTAAATTATTACTTCTAAAAAAATATATATTATTAATTTAAAGAAAATTATACAAAAGCTTTTTTTAAATAAATATTTTAATTTTAAAAAATATTCCACGTTAAATTATTTAAAAAAATATGTTGAAGTATTTTTGATTAGTTTTTTGCAGTTTGTTGTTTTAATATGGCGATATAATTTTAAAATAATTTAATATAAAAATAGATATGAAAAGTACGTTATTTAAATTTAAAAAAATATATGGAGAAGAATTATCCTTATCTTTTTTATAAGTTTGGAAATAGATTTAAAAAAAAATGCAATAATTAAATTATTACTTCTAAAAAAATATATATTATTAATTTAAAGAAAATTATACAAAAGCTTTTTTTAAATAAATATTTTAATTTAAAAAAATATTCCACGTTAAATTATTTAAAAAAATATGTTGAAGTATTTTTGATTAGTTTTTTGCAGTTTGTTGTTTTAATATGGCGATATAATTTTAAAATAATTTAATATAAAAATAGATATGAAAAGTACGTTATTTAAATTCAAAAAAATATATGGAGAAGAATTATCCTTATCTTTTTTATAAGTTTGGAAATAGATTTAAAAAAAAATGCAATAATTAAATTATTACTTCTAAAAAAATATATATTATTAATTTAAAGAAAATTATACAAAAGCTTTTTTTAAATAAATATTTTAATTTAAAAAAATATTCCACGTTAAATTATTTAAAAAAATATGTTGAAGTATTTTTGATTAGTTTTTTGCAGTTTGTTGTTTTAATATGGCGATATAATTTTAAAATAATTTAATATAAAAATAGATATGAAAAGTACGTTATTTAAATTCAAAAAAATATATGGAGAAGAATTATCCTTATCTTTTTTATAAGTTTGGAAATAGATTTAAAAAAAAATGCAATAATTAAATTATTACTTCTAAAAAAATATATATTATTAATTTAAAGAAAATTATACAAAAGCTTTTTTTAAATAAATATTTTAATTTAAAAAAATATTCCACGTTAAATTATTTAAAAAAATATGTTGAAGTATTTTTGATTAGTTTTTTGCAGTTTGTTGTTTTAATATGGCGATATAATTTTAAAATAATTTAATATAAAAATAGATATGAAAAGTACGTTATTTAAATTCAAAAAAATATATGGAGAAGAATTATCCTTATCTTTTTTATAAGTTTGGAAATAGATTTAAAAAAAAATGCAATAATTAAATTATTACTTCTAAAAAAATATATATTATTAATTTAAAGAAAATTATACAAAAGCTTTTTTTAAATAAATATTTTAATTTAAAAAAATATTCCACGTTAAATTATTTAAAAAAATATGTTGAAGTATTTTTGATTAGTTTTTTGCAGTTTGTTGTTTTAATATGGCGATATAATTTTAAAATAATTTAATATAAAAATAGATATGAAAAGTACGTTATTTAAATTCAAAAAAATATATGGAGAAGAATTATCCTTATCTTTTTTATAAGTTTGGAAATAGATTTAAAAAAAAATGCAATAATTAAATTATTACTTCTAAAAAAATATATATTATTAATTTAAAGAAAATTATACAAAAGCTTTTTTTAAATAAATATTTTAATTTAAAAAAATATTCCACGTTAAATTATTTAAAAAAATATGTTGAAGTATTTTTGATTAGTTTTTTGCAGTTTGTTGTTTTAATATGGCGATATAATTTTAAAATAATTTAATATAAAAATAGATATGAAAAGTACGTTATTTAAATTCAAAAAAATATATGGAGAAGAATTATCCTTATCTTTTTTATAAGTTTGGAAATAGATTTAAAAAAAAATGCAATAATTAAATTATTACTTCTAAAAAAATATATATTATTAATTTAAAGAAAATTATACAAAAGCTTTTTTTAAATAAATATTTTAATTTAAAAAAATATTCCACGTTAAATTATTTAAAAAAATATGTTGAAGTATTTTTGATTAGTTTTTTGCAGTTTGTTGTTTTAATATGGCGATATAATTTTAAAATAATTTAATATAAAAATAGATATGAAAAGTACGTTATTTAAATTCAAAAAAATATATGGAGAAGAATTATCCTTATCTTTTTTATAAGTTTGGAAATAGATTTAAAAAAAAATGCAATAATTAAATTATTACTTCTAAAAAAATATATATTATTAATTTAAAGAAAATTATACAAAAGCTTTTTTTAAATAAATATTTTAATTTTAAAAAATATTCCACGTTAAATTATTTAAAAAAATTTGTTGAAGTATTTTTGATTATTTTTTTGCAGTTTGTTGTTTTAATATGGCGATATAATTTTAAAATAATTTAATATAAAAATAGATATGAAAAGTACATTATTTAAATTTAAAAATATATATGGAGAAGAATTATCCTTATCCTTTTTAAAATTTCGGAAATAATCTTAAATTGCAGTATTAGAGATTTATAAATTTAAAACTACCAAAAAGATACCATTTTTCATATAATGAAAATTTCAATATTAAATTAAAAGCGTTTAAAAAAATATTATAAAATTCATGGATAAGCAGTTTACTTTTTAATTTGATAATATATTTAAAATTACAATATTAGAAAATATTTAAAAAATATTTTCGATGTTAAATAAAAAAAATACATTATAGATATCTTTCACATTTTTAAATATTGCGGTACATTAATTTTTTTTTAGATTAAATTAAAAAAATATATATTGATCTACAAGTATTTTACTTAACGTTCACATTTTTTCCATATTTGCTACTTTAGAAAGAAAATCATTAAGCAAAAAAAATATATATCGAATCACAATTTTCAATTATTCTTCCATTTCTTTTTTTTAGCAAACATTAAACGACTAAATTTAACAACAACAACAAAAACAATCCACTGTTGTTGTTTTTTTTTAACAGTAGACCAAATCAATTCATGTCTTCGGTTATCATCATTGCCTACATTCATATTCTATCGAAATGTGCCTTGTCATCAACTTCTTCAGCATCTCCTGTATATTGACCTTTAGTTTACGATGGCATTCAATCTAGCCAATAAATTTTGCCTAAAAAAAACGGAAAAAAACACTTCTCAAAACTCATCCCTTGTTTATTTTTATTTCAGAATTTCCTTCGATCGAAATAACAGTTAATTTTTATATATCTGAAAGAAACTGTTCGATTTTTAATTTTTTGTATTGAGCGAATTTTTATTTTCCACTTTTGAGTTTTTTATAATACCCTATGTTGAAGATATCTTCATGGTGCTCGTTTTTTTCTACAATACTAATTTAATTAATACGGGAGAACAAAATTCGCAGTCTACATAAAATTGCAAAGTTTATTCAAAGGAATTTATTGACTCTGCTTTATATTCAGCCACTCTCACAACAACTCCACAAAAAACTTTTAAATTCCCTCAAAAAGTGTTGTCGCTTTTTTTGTTCTTTCAAATTATTTACAGCAAATATTAAATTGAATCGTGACATCAAAAAATAATTCATAATTTTTTTTGCATGTCAAGTACGTCGAAGAAAGTGGTAGCTAACTCATGTATGACGATTAGTGCATGGAATGGCACCTATGGTAACTTGGCCTGGGCCGGTAACTTTTCTAATCGCGTGCAAAATTAAATTGAATCGTTCCATCAAAAAATAATTCGTAATTTCTTTCGCATGTTAAGTATGTCGAAGAAAGTGGTAGCTAACTCATATATGACGATTAGTGCATGGAATGGCACCTATGGTAACTTGGCCTGGGCCGGTAACTTTTCTAATCGCGTGCAAAATTAAATTGAATCGTTGCATCAAAAAATAATTGGTAATTTCTTTCGCATGTTAAGTACGTCCAAGAAAGTGGTAGCTAATTCATGTGTGACGATTAGTGCATGGAACGGCACCTATGGTAACTTGGCCTGGGCCGGTAACTTTTCTAATCGCGTGCAAATATTAAATTGAATCGTTGCATCAAAAAATAATTCGTAATTTCTTTCGCATGTTAAGTACGTGTAAGAAAGTGGTAGCTAACTCATGTATGACGATTAGTGCATGGAATGGCACCTATGGTAACTTGGCCTGGGCCGGTAACTTTTCTAATCGCGTGCAAATATTAAATTGAATCGTTGCATCAAAAAATAATTCGTAATTTCTTTCGCATGTTAAGTACGTGTAAGAAAGTGGTAGCTAACTCATGTATGACGATTAGTGCATGGAATGGCACCTATGGTAACTTGGCCTGGGCCGGTAACTTTTCTAATCGCGTGCAAATATTAAATTGAATCGTTGCATCAAAAAATAATTCGTAATTTCTTTCGCATGTTAAGTACGTGTAAGAAAGTGGTAGCTAACTCATGTATGACGATTAGTGCATGGAATGGCACCTATGGTAACTTGGCCTGGGCCGGTAACTTTTCTAATCGCGTGCAAATATTAAATTGAATCGTTGCATCAAAAAATAATTCGTAATTTCTTTCGCATGTTAAGTACCTCGAAGAAAGTGGTAGCTAATTCATGTGTGACGATTAGTGCATGGAACGGCACCTATGGTAACTTGGCCTGGGCCGGTAACTTTTCTAATCGCGTGCAAATATTAAATTGAATCGTTGCATCAAAAAATAATTCGTAATTTCTTTCGCATGTTAAGTACGTCGAAGAAAGTGGTAGATAATTCATGTGTGACGATTAGTGCATGGAACGGCACCTATGGTAACTTGGCCTGGGCCGGTAACTCTCGAATCGCGTTTATGGAGCAAATGACGTATAAAAAAAAAACAAATGCCCGAACGTAGCGCGGAATATTTTCGCGTCACGTTTAATGGCCCATTCTGCACAGCTGATGCGCACTTTAATTCCCCCGGTATTAATTAAGTATTGATGGGAAAAAGGGCCGAGCATGTTGTTATCCAAACTGTTATATTTTTAATCGCGTTCTTCTGACAAACCGAAAAAAGCACGGCCGTCTAATAAAAGTGCGACAATAAAAACTGGAAGTTGCTTTTGTTTATTTTAAATGGGGGGGGGGGGGGGGGGAATTTACAAATAATATTCAAAAATTCACGTCAGTGGATCATTTTTTTATTCAATCGATGTCTTGGGAGAATGCACAGGAATTATTTTATTAATTTTTATTGTGCTTTTAACGCTTTCAATTTAGGCGGTGAAAAAAAAAATCTGCGCACAGTCGGTTCTTTTTTTTTTTAATTAAATCTAGACATTGACAATCGATCGAAGGATTTGATGTCCGATTACATTCCTATCGTTCATATCTGCTGACACACCTTGCGCAATTAAAATCACAGCTGGAAGTATCGCATGACACGCGTACAAAAAAAAAACGCGAAAAAGGCCGTACATTTTTTTTTTGTAGAAAAAAAAAATCTTTTCACCACGTATATTGTGTCTTCGAGACCTTTTCCATTCGCATTCGTAATAATGGAATGAATAATACCTCGGCTACTTATTACAGCTGTTGGATTGGGAAATATTAAGTGGAGTTTCCTCGGGAGTTTTGTTACCCGGGAATGGTACAAAAATTTATCACGGGATGAAATAGACGCTCGGCTAATGTCGGCCACACATGCCCGCCCCCCCCCTGCCCGGGGGGGTAAGATTTACCGTTATCCCCAGCGTATACATTTGTTCTTGTGAGCGAAGGAAAACTGTGATTTAAAAAAAAAACGTTAAACAGGCCTTTTTTAAGGGATCGTCTTGGGGAGGAGGTGCGTGTCTTTGTATTCGGCGGGGGGGAAATGAAGTATCGGTTAAATAATTTTCCGGGATTCGGACTGTAATCATTCACTGTCGCCGGGCAGAGGCGTCCCTCATCATTTACTCCGAGATAATTCACCTGCCTGAGAGAAGACCACTTTATCATTCTTTGCACTGAACAGATCCTCGAGTCTCACCACCAAACGAACAGCCACCCCCACTTTCCCCGATATTCCTCCATACAATCAGAAATGATTTTCAAAAATTGTCATCCCAATTTTTCCAAACATCTCTTCACAAATCAAATAAATTGTACATCGAATATTCTTGTAATCAATTTTCTTCTGGCGTATTGTGGGCCAGGCTGTATCGCCTCTTGTAGATTGCTCGTGTTATGTCCACTGAGGGCCTGTCATAGTGCGTTTTCATAGATTTTCTCTTCGCAACAATCGTAAATTTGGTAGAACTGCATCCGATATAAATGTTTGTCTATTTTTTTGGGGGGAATTTTCAACAAACGCTGTATGAACGAACCACTTTTTTTCCACCGGAAGAAGAATAAATTTTAATTGGCGCTGATTAACAATTATTATGAATAATAATTTTTGTAGTCTCAAAAAAAATTTAAGGCCAAAAATATTCGGACAATACTTTTTTCTATATTTGTTGTAATATACAGGGCGTTTCAGTACAGTTACAATTGAATCTGTTGTGTAAATTAATTCCCATAAAAATCTAAATATATTTTGAGAGCTGCATTTAAAATTTAAAGAAAAGTCATACATTAATTAAATATTTAATTTTTTATGTGATTTCTATTTATTATTTATTATACATTAAATTTGCTATCCAAATTTAATATTTTCCAAAAAAAATGGAACTTTTACACAGGTCCATAAATAAAACTATAATTACAATATATAATGATATAAATTCATTCTCCAAATGCAATTTTTTTTTTTATTTGCAACGCAGTATATTTTTTACAGCGTGTTATTACTGCCAGCAAAAATTTACAAATTTTAAACTACATTTCAATTTTTTTCTTGATTTTATCTTGAATTATATTTTTATATAGAAGGCCCTGTATACTTTAACCTCTATATTGTATTTTAAAAGCTTCCATCACAAAATTTAGAAAATTATCTTTAAAAATGAACGTACAAAGTTATTTTTTTTTAATTAACTTTAAAAATTTCATGTTTTTTTTACATTTTACAAATTTTAAATTACCTTTCAACTTTTTTCTTGATTTTATCTTGAATTATATTTTTTAATGGAAGGCCCTGTATACCTTAACTTCTATATTAAATTTTAAGAACTTCCATCACAAAATCTATAAAATTTAGAAAATTATCTTTAAAATGAACGTATAATATTTTTTTTTTAAATTGACTGATCCTGACTGTACCGTTCAGTGCCGTACCCAACATTGATTAATGTAAATTTACTGCTTCATTTTGCAATAATCTTTTCGTCTTGACCCAAAAAAATTCCCATTTTAAAATTTCGAATTAAATAATTTAAATTAAATAATAATTTTTAAATTTTTCGAATATTAAATCTTAAACTATATTTTATTCCCCAACTTTTGTTAATCCAATAAAAAATAAATATTTTGTATAAAAAGTATATACTGACCGGGAGCTAATTTATTATTTGCAGCACAAAAATTTGTCCTGAAAAATCAATTTAAAAAAAAAAAAATTTTAAACTGTTCCATCATTCGAAAAAAAAAACCATTTTGCCAAACCTTCATTTCTGTCAAATACAAAAAGCTTGCTATTAATAATCCTTTTGATCGCGATTTTATTTTTATTTTATTTATTACATTCCATCGTGTGTTCTTGATATTAAAAAATACATGATCACGCGTATATATACCCGATAAAAGTGAAACACAATGAAAATCTTGAGGACAATACCAGAGGATAGTCATCGCTTTTTAAAGCACGTCGATGTCACTCTGGGGGGGTGTTAATATGAGCTTTAAAAACGCCACTGAAAAGTAATATATTTTATATACGTCTATTTTTAGTTTAAACAAATAACATTTATTTTCTTTGGTTGAGTTGACATTTTCTGATTACCTTAAAAAATTTTTTTTGTAAAAAAAAAAATTGTTCGCTTGGGTGGTGTATAATAAGATTCCTCACCTGTCCATTATGACATCGTTATTTCTTATTTTTGCACCGTTCGTCTCAATTCATCTGACCGTTCCTTAAGAATGTTTATGCTTATATAGGCTACCACAACAGCATCCCCCCAGATCCCGATATATATTTTCCTTTACGGCATTAGTGGTCGTAACTATTCCAGCAATCGGTTGGCACGTGCCATTACCACCGTCTGTTGATCTAATCAACTGGTCAGCAAAAATTCTACCGTAAACTCTTCATACGCCGATACGAAATATACCGCGTGATTCGTTGCGCGGTACGAACAATTCGAAATGTTAAGTAACAAATTGTACATGTTAGAATAAACATTGGTTCTGTTGATATTACGGTTGAGCGCAAAGAAGCCGAACGAACAGACAATTGAAATGCGCTGAATAAATAAAATTGTAGTTCGTGCTAATGCCAAAGTACATTCCCTCGTTGTTGTTGAAGATTCTACTGGAATGTCTTGAGATCTCTGATGGGGAAAACCTTATCGGTTTCGCAACGAATCCATGTTAGAAATACACAAGACTTTGTAATACATCTCTTATTTGGCCGCTGCTAATTTTGTACAAATTGTTCTGGTAATTTACAAGAAATTTTTATTTAAACTGTCTTTCTATATTCCTTCAAATTTTAATTTCACTATCATATGAAGCCCCGAACAAAAAAAAAATGCGTGAGACTCTCGCGCGGTTGAAGTGAAACTTCTTAGCTCCTAGGAAAAGTTGCTTTTATGCATTGCTTTTTTACCATTTGTTAACGATTTGATTTTGATCTTGATTGATTTTGATTGACAGTCTATAAAGATGAGTTTAGATTAAATTATGTGTATGATGCACTAGTGGGTGCATTTCTATTTATCAATTGTGTGAAAAGTGAAATGGAGAAAAAGACAAGTACAGACAGAGTGCGAGCCTTTAAAGAATGAAAGAAAGCGAATAAACCGCCAAGAAAAGTGCCAACAAGTACCTGGGAAAAAAGTAGAGAGTATCGAGCCAGGCAACGGGCGTTAAAGAAACACGGTGGACAACATAACCTTGCCACGACCTCAAATAATCTGGATGAATTGATACCGTCGTTTAGTGAGTGGTGTAGAGAATTTGAATGCCACTGATTCAGGCACACGCGGTGTGAGAGATCAACGAAATGAATCTGATACAGCTGAGCGAGCCATCGACAAATAGAAATGCACCCACTAGTGCATCATACACAAAATTTACATTCTTTCAACCTGCTCATCGCGAATTTGATAAACAAATTGTTAGCTAAAAGATTAAGCTGTGTTTGTGTAATATATAATAAAATACGCATGCGTCTACTGGTTGCCTTTTGCTACGTATACGCACAATACACGCGGCGCATGCGCGTAGCGTGCGTTTACCGCGTCTATAGAAGTTTTCAATATTTGTCATAAATGGAATATTTTAAGAAGTATCCAAACGATTCTTCAGACATTTTTCGGCAAGGTTTTTAAACAACTGTTAAACAAATATCGACAAATAGCTGATAAATTTTCGGTATGTAAAATAATGGTCTTTTTGACGATTTCTTTTTCTTAGCTTTAAATTTCATTGATTTTGTTGAGGCATACATGCAAAAATGCAAAAATTTGCAAAAAAAACTAAATTTTGCTCGTAAATATTTTTTTTTTCATTTTATTTAGATAAGTTGAGACTAAAAATGACTTAACAAATACCGACAAATGACTGATAAATTTTCCGTATATAAAATAATGGTATGCCGTTAGGCAACACTGTATATAAAAATATTATTTCTACGGGAAAAAAATATATAAAACAACAATTACATAGAGAAAATCTTTTTTTTTAGTTGTTTTAAAAATTGCGTTATACGAAACCGATTTTTTTTTTTTTTTTGACGGTTTCTTTTTCTTAGCTTTAAATTTCATTGATTTTGTTGAGGCATACATGCAAAAATGCAAAAATTTGCAAAAAAAAATAAATTTTGCTCGTAAATATATATTTTTTCATTTTATTTAGATAAGTTGAGACTAAAAATGACTTAACAAATACCGACAAATGACTGATAAATTTTCCGTGTATAAAATAATGGTGTGCCATTAGGCAACACTGTATATAAAAATATTATATATATAAATACATAAATATACAAGCTAGCGAAAGAAGAGTGGATAAAAGGAAATTGTGAGGATATTGAGGAGGATATGAGAAGAGGTAAAGTAGATTTGGGCTACAGGAAAATTAAGTCACATTTTTCTAAAGTAAAACCAAAGGGTAACATTATATGTGATAAGCAGGGTAAGGAACTCACAGAAAATAAGGATAAAGCTAGAAGATGGAAGGAGTATCTTGAAGATTTATATAAAGGTAGGCAGGACATGGAGGAGCTAGAAAGTGTGGAACAGATAGATGAGGATGACTTAGGTCCTAGAATACTTAGGTCAGAGTTTCATAGAGCATTAAATGATTTACGGAATAACAAAGCAGCGGGGATTGATATGATACCAGCCGAATTAATAAAACACGCAGGGGAAAAAATGCAGGAGCGATTATACAGGTTAGTTTGTAAAATATATGAGAAGGGAGAAGTACCACAGGATTTTCAGCGTAGTAGAATAGTAACAATTCCGAAGAAAATAGGAGCTAATTTGTGTGAGAACTATCGGACCATTAGTCTACTATCACATGCATCGAAGATATTGCTAAAGATTATTTATAGGAGATTAGAAAATAAAGTAGAGGAAAGGCTAGGAGAAGATCAGTTTGGTTTTAGGAAAAACAGAGGGACGAGAGAGGCGATTCTAGCACTAAGAACAGTAGTAGAAAAAAGAATGAGGGTAGGAAAGGTAACTTGCATAGCTTTTGTAGATTTAGAAAAGGCATTTGATAATGTAGATTGGGACATAATGTTTAGAATTTTACAAGAAACGGGTATAGATTATAAGGATAGGAGAATAATTTTTAATTTATATAAACACCAAACTGCCTTAGTTAGAATTGAGGGGGAAGAAGAGGTAGCAAAAATAGGGAAGGGAGTTCGGCAGGGATGTACACTCTCACCGTTATTATTTAATCTATATATAGAAGATGCAATAAACAAAGTAAAAGAAGAGTATAGTGTAGGTGTGAATGTACAAGGAGAGAAAATATATATGTTGAGATTCGCCGACGTTATAGCTATATTGGAAGAAAGCGAAAAGAATTTAGAAAGGGTATTGAATGGTATGCAGGCAGTATTGACTAGGGATTTTAACATGAAAATAAATATAGGTAAAACTAAAGTGATGAGGTGTGACAAGAAGGAATGCAGTAGAAAAATGAGGATCACAATAGGAGATAATAGAATCGAAGAAGTGTCAGATTTTTGTTATTTAGGCAGTAGAATCACAAAAGATAATCGAAGCAAGGTAGATATAAAGTGTAGGATAGCACAGGGTAGGAAGGCATTCGTAGAAAAGGAACAGATTTTAAGATCAAATATTGACTTGGGTATTAGAAAAAGATTACTGAAGGTATATGTTTGGAGTGTAGCATTGTACGGGTGTGAGGCGTGGACTATAGGAAAGGAAGAGAAGCGTAGATTACAAGCATTCGAAATGTGGTGTTATAGGAGGATGATGAGGATTGGTTGGGAAGATAAAGTAACAAATGAAGCTGTACTAGAGTTAGTAGGGGAGAAGAGAAGTATTTGGAGAGTGTTACAGCGTAGGAGAGACAGATTAGTAGGGCATATTCTTAGGCATGGGGGGATTATGCAATTGATCATAGAAGGTAGAGTGGAGGGAAAGAGAGGGGTAGGTAGGCCTAGATTGGAGTATGTGAGTCAGATAGTTGAAGACGTTGAGATGAATAGCTATAGGGAGATGAAGGGATTAGCTCAGGATAGATCGGCATGGCGTGCTGTTTCCAACCAATCTTTAGGATTGCGGACTCTTTAACTAAAATATAAAATAAAAATAAAATAAAATAAAAATATATAAAACAACAATTACATATAGAAAATCATTTTTTTTAGTTGTTTTAAAAATTGCGTTACACGAAATCGAATTTATTTCTTCACAATTTCCTTTTTGACGATTTCTTTTTCATAGCTTTAAATTCCTTTGATTTTGTATAGGCATTATACATGCAAAAGTATCGCTTGTAAATATATTTTTTGATTTAGGTAAGTTGAGACTAAACAATTTTTTATACACCATGCCTATTGTACGCACCATGGCATTGGCTTGACATTCTTTTGCGGATGATGGTATTTGCAGTTATGCAAGCGCTGGAATTGCCTCGCATGTATTTGCGATGTGTATCCGCGAACGTGTGCAGAATTTGCGCCGGTACGTTAATTCCCATCGCATTTTATTTCACTCGAATCCCGATCCTAACATCTATGCTCCTTCCGGAAGAACGCGACGAATTCGGCAAAAATCAACTAACACAATTACCCAATACACACCCGCAACTATCCCCTCCACGCCCACTGTACACACACTTTTAATGTCGCGTACAGAAAACATTTAAAAATGCCTTTTTGCCGCTTCAATTTGATTTTTTTTTTTTATCACTACGTTGAGTGTATCAATTGTATAGAAATGACAATTAGTGACAGACAGAGGTGTTTTTGTTTCGTTTTTAACTTGTGCTAGTGAAGATGGTGGCATAGGCTTAGAAATGCGCATGTGGGTATTATATAATGCATTTGAATGTTGACGCAAATCAAACAAATGATTAATCGAATAACTTAATTTTCTTTAGGTCAAAATTTAATTTAAAAAAAATATATTTATATAAAAAAAACATTTTAATATCTGTAATTTAGATATTCGCAAAAAAATGTTTGTATTGGCAGTGTTTCGTTTTGCGGCTACAATTTTTTTTAGTTGATTATAATAAATATAATTTCGTTGTATATATTTTCGTTTGAGGTTAGCTGAAAACGAGCGTTAACGTGGCGAATATATTATTTTCTGCATTTGCATTGTTGTGCCAAATTATTATGCATTATTTTCGCAAGTACGGAATAAATTTCAACGTTTTGTAAACCTACTAACTTTGTTTCAGCTAGGGAAATATTTTATTTAAAAAAAAGTACAAAGTCGTATGTATCTTAATATTAAAGCTGCGAGCGCTGTCAAAAATAAATTTTTATATACTATAAATTTTTATATATTATAATCCTCAAAAAGTTTTCAAAAAAATCTGATTTAATTAATCCGCGAAATGACGTGAAAACTACCAAATTATAAAAATGCAAATATTTCGTAAAAAAAAAATCGATTTTTGCATTTTTGCAAAAAAGTTATGCATAAATTTAAATTTTTTTTTGCATAATAAACAAACGTACAGTTTTGTAGAATAAAATCAATTTTTTGTTAATTATAAAACTAGTTTAATAACTATAAAAATGCATTTATCAAAAAAAAAATGCTATGCTCGCGGAAATAAATAAAACCTACCAAAAAATATATTTTTTTGATTTGGCATTTTTAGAAATGATACCCTTCAAATCTAACCCGACCTAAAAAAAATTATTCAATTAATAAAATAATCTTTTGTAGACTTAGAAAAGGCATTTGACAATGTAGATTGGGACATAATGTTTAGAATTTTAAAAGAAACGGGTATAGATTATAAGGATAGGAGAATAATTTTTAATTTATATAAACACCAAACTGCCTTAGTTAGAATTGAGGGGGAAGAAGAGGTAGCAAAAATAGGGAAGGGAGTTCGGCAGGGATGTACACTCTCACCGTTATTATTTAATCTATATATAGAAGATGCAATAAACAAAGTAAAAGAAGAGTATAGTGTAGGTGTGAATGTACAGGGAGAGAAAATATATATGCTGAGATTCGCCGACGATATAGCTATATTGGAAGAAAGCGAAAAGAATTTAGAAAGGGTATTGAATGGTATGCAGGCAGTATTGACTAGGGATTTTAACATGAAAATAAATATAGGTAAAACTAAAGTGATGAGGTGTGACAAAAAGGAATGCAGCAGAAAAATGAGGATCACAATAGGAGATAATAAAATCGAAGAAGTGTCAGATTTTTGTTATTTAGGCAGTAGAATCACAAAAGATAATCGAAGCAAGGTAGATATAAAGTGTAGGATAGCACAGGGTAGGAAGGCATTCGTAGAAAAAGAACAGATTTTAAGATCAAATATTGACTTGGGTATTAGAAAAAGATTACTGAAGGTATATGTTTGGAGTGTAGCACTGTACGGGTGTGAGGCGTGGACTATAGGAAAGGAAGAGAAGCGTAGATTAGAAGCACTTGAAATGTGGTGTTATAGGAGGATGATGAGGATTGGTTGGGAAGATAAAGTAACAAATGAAGCTGTACTAGAGTTAGTAGGGGAGAAGAGAAGTATTTGGAGAGTGTTACAGCGTAGGAGAGACAGATTAGTAGGGCATATTCTTAGGCATGGGGGGATTATGCAATTGATCATAGAAGGTAGAGTGGAGGGAAAGAGAGGGGTAGGTAGGCCTAGATTGGAGTATGTGAGTCAGATAGTTGAAGACGTTGAGATGAATAGCTATAGGGAGATGAAGGGATTAGCTCAGGATAGATCGGCATGGCGTGCTGTTTCCAACCAATCTTTAGGATTGCGGACTCTTTAACTAACTAATAAAATACAGCGTATTAATTAAATGTGTCCAATTTTGTATGTGTAGTTATTTTAATTCGTTGCTCTTCGCGATCGAATTTTTTCCTCGCCAATTTGTATTGGAATTATTTTCGTCAATATTCTGCGCATTTACGATCATACTAACACATTCAAAAATGTAAATTAAGACCTAATTTACTTGTTGGGAGAACAAGGAATGCAAATTTTCGCCATAGCAATACCAAACTCAACAGTACATTAAAACGAACTAAAGATAATCGAATAATAGCCATCTGACTTTTAAATTTTAATCCAACATCTTATAAAAAATATAATTTCGACAGTGTCAAATGAATATTTGCAAGGCACCTTTAACATACGTAGAAAATATCTATCGTGTGTAATATTTAATATTTATAGTATTATTTAAAAATATATATTATTTTTTTAAATTATAGAATTAATTTAAAAAAATATTTGATTTAATTCGAACGTATTTTTTAATCGCCTATACAAAAAAAAATCATTGAATGATCTTGAAAAAGCAAACATCTTCGCTTAGATTAAGAAAACAGTTGCTCCTGATGGAGCTGAAGATCTTCGTAACAAATATAATTATGTTAATCATCTTGACAAAAAAAAACCTCTTCTTTTTATAATAACAAACATTTGGTAGTACTAACTTTTACCTCTGAAGAAACTTATATTCTCTTCTTTACCACCGAACTTAATTTACGCGCAACATTTCTGCAGATTTCGAAACTAGTACGCGATAGTTATAAATAATTCTCGACTGATATTACAAGGATGTACCTCTGAAAAGTTCATCTTTCCAACTTGCTGTTTGTGGCGGCAAAGAATAAACTTTCACAAACGATTCAGGTAAAATTTTGTTGACTTGAGCTCTAAAAATTTCGCCCCAAAAAAATTTTTTTTTATTTACGACAGTTTGTAATGAAGGCGTAAAAATAATGTACATAAAAATTGTTTGAAAATTATTATAGCTGTGTAAGGAATATGTTTATGGTACATTTCGAGATTGTAAAGTTGCATAACTTTAATTTGAAATCTTTCGTCGTGGTATAAATGCATTTTCATAACTAGCTTTATTCGTCGTCAGTTTTCACGGTTCCTAATATAATTCTTTTGATTTTACGATGTTCATTTCGCGTACGTGGCCTCTTTGGCGCGATTTTATTTGCTTCCGTTTCTGTTCCTCACATCGTCCAATTTTAATCCCTTAATTTTACGAGGTTCGTGTTTGTTTCACTAAATAATATCCGTCCGACATTTCATCGGATTCTCTCAACCTTTAACATTTCATAGAACATTAATTCAACCTTTCAGTATATGACATTCGGTGGATATAACAAACTTCGAAAAACTGCATATTCTATAATGTAAACAAATGTCATCGATGTCGCGGTCCTGCGCAAATATTAATTGGATTTTGTATTTACGAAGAATTGAAAAAAAAAAATTTTAAGGTAGCACCAGATTTTCTTCACAGCGATTTTTCTAAACCGTATTTTTTAATAAATTTAGATCACGTTAAAAACGTTTTAGGACTATAATATCCTATTAATCCTTCTAAGGACTAAGGGAAAACGTCCATCAAAGTTTGTGCTTCGCGTAGTGTTTTTTTTTTTAATTGAAAGATTATTTGATAAAATCGGAAGAAATTGTTGATTTTAAACATGGTTTAAAAAAAATTGTATATCTTGGTAATGAAAGCAATTAAAAAAATTGTTGATTATACAATCGGGAAATTGCTAACGTGTTTTAAGTTGAAGAGTATTTTTGCAAACTTTATTGTCGGTCGATAGAGTGGAAAATGCATCGTGTTTGAGGATCTAGATAAATTTCAAAAAGGAAATTTACACTAATTTTAATTCGCAATTAGTTTTTGTAATACTCGAATAGTTGAAGAGAAAACATTGAATTTTAAATGAAAGGATCGCTGAGGAATTATCAAATGAATGTATAGGAGGACAAGGAAGTGTGTTTATAACAGCTTGGGGAAGATGTTTGATTTTTTTGTTAGCTGCTTTATGAAAAATTGATCATCCAACAAACCGAAAAAAATTTACGAATACTTAAAAAAATCGCTCGACGAATATCAATTACAAAATACTTGAACACCGTAACTCAAATGCATTGAATGCGCGTTTCGGAAGCATCTTCAGAAGCGCAAGTTACACACTAAATAAAATATCTCTATTACTAAAACTATTTAGTAATCAGGGGTATTTTAATTCGTACTACTGCGGATGAGGGCGTAACATTCGAAATGCGCATCTAGCGCATTAAATGCCTTGCGTTTGGTGATTTAACAAAAATCATTTAACGGCATAGTGACAATTTAAATGTTACGAAAAAAACTAGCCTTTAATAATTTTTTGAGATAGTTTCGGCTAATGTAAACTGGCTTTATTATGTCGAGGGTATAAGTAGCTATATTTCTATGTGTATAGCATTTTGGTATCGCGCCGATGGATCTATCGTTATTTTTCTTTGCCTATTAACGTTATCTAGTGCTTTATCGTAAAGTTGAGCGTGTTTGAAAGAAATCGGGTGTTTGCGTTCGGTGCGAGAGCCCCGGATTTACCACCAACAAAACCAGTAACCCGCATCTACCCGAAACGTAACCTGCACGTAACATACAATGTAACAAAAGACAAACGCGAACGTACGTACTCTTCTTTAACTTGCTTGAATATAATGCGCGTATATAATATTCGTGGTTTTTGTTTAGTTTCTATTGGTATCGCAGGCATTAGCTACCCATATCTGCTGTGAGGTCTCTTTGAAATCAAATGATAAATGAGCATGTTTGAAATCGGACAATTTGGAACACTGTTTAAGACGTAATATTGAACCTTGGCAACGTGGAAAGCTATTAAGCCAGATAGATTTATGTATGAATTATTCCTTTGAAAGATATATGTGCCCCACTGACACCGGAATAGCGAACACAAACCATTCATCCCTTGCTCGACATCGATTCATCGAATATCGCGATGCGATCGTGTTTTTAACTTCCCTAAACACCTTCGAACTCACCTTACAGAATTTCATTTTTAATTTTACATTCCGCAAGCTATTTCGTACCCCCCCCCCCCTCCCCTCCCGTGTATAAGCATACGACCTACTAGTCTATCCCTTCTACACTGTGATAGTTTCCAAATACTTCCCTTTTTTCAAAAATTCTTAGAAAATTTCTTAGCGTATTTTATCTCATTAAATTTGATCAAATAATAAATTTATCAAATCATTTTTATTTATAAATAAATCAAATAAAATCGTTTATAAACATCTTTTTTTTTTTGATTTATATTATAATCTTATTTTTAATAAAAATCATATTTTATATTAAAAAATATTCATTAAAAAAGTCATTTTACATTACGGGTTACATTTTTTTTATATCCGGCAAATAATTAACATTTTATAAGACAACGAGTCTGTAAATTTTTTTAACATCTACATTCAGCAATAAAATATTCATCTAGAAAGTCTTGTACAATACTGTCTAGCGTTTTCCACACTACAGGGTGTTACAATACTTAAAAATAAACTTCAAACAAAAATCGGGATTTTCTCATACAAAATCGGCTGAAATTATGCATTTCTTTTTTTGGGCATTTTTGCCATTTTACGGCATTCTTTAAGCACCATCTGGTATACAAACTTCGACAAAACCGGGGCAATATAGAACATAAGGCAGTTATCTTTAAATCACGTAACTTCGGCGACCTCTCGTGAGCAACTCGTAAATTGTCCTCGAGGCGCGCGTCCTGGCACCCCCCCCCCCCACCACCACCCCCACACCCTCACATGCGCGCACACACACACACATACAAAGTGCCTTACGTTGTCCCGCTTCGCCTGCAATAACTGTAAAATTTTATAACAGATTACTAGTTAATTATTCATTGTGCGTTGGCTACAGTTCTGATAGAAGCTCCTGCATATATCTTGCCGAGATGTAAAATATCGGATGTGCCTCGGCAAAAATTTAAATTTAAAAAAGTTGTTTTGTTCGGGTAGTATACCTAACAAATCGCTGTATATAGTGTTGGTTGGGACAAGGTTACGCACTACCGCCACGATTATTTAATCTTTACCAATTAGATCGAACGTTTGCTTCGTTTTCTCGTGTTTATCGGGTGGATTGGTAGAAGGTAAACCCGATGTGGATTTCTTGATAATCCGGTATATGGTGTGCCATCCCCATAGTCAATATCTGGAGTCAGCCGGTGCCCGTGCCCATGCCCGTGCCCGGACCTCCATCGATTATTCATTATTTATACAAACGTTCCTATTATTCCGCATTCGATGCCGCGTTTTCCTTTTTCACCATCCAAAACTGCAATAGACCAAACAACCAAAGTCCTCACTATAAGGCCAACGAAACTTCGCAAAATCCACGTTGATCTACAAATTTATATTATCAAAGTAGTCCCTCTTTATCTGCCCAGAAAATTGATCAATTTCCCTCAATTGATACAAATCTAAAAATTTGTACGCACTCAAATTAGTCGACTTTGTTCTTTCGGTATTCATTTTTGAACGCCAAATCATTGAACCTCCAAATAGATTTGAATATAAGTGACAGTTCCAATTTATTCTATTCAATATATTTATTATTGTTCTCAAAGAAAATTCGTCTGATATCAAAGTAGATGGAATGATTTGTTGATGTGATTTTGAATTAACTTGGCCTGATCTTTTATCGTACCTCAACAAATTTGGCGTGCACTAGCTTTTCCTTTTCTGACCTGACCTCACTCAAAATTTAAAATTATAGCAAAAATTGACCATCGATCATCGGACATGAAAAGATTTCTTCACTTGTAATTACATCGATGATATTTTTATGAAATCATTAACGAAACTGCTCAAAACAAACGTTCAACTATCGTTCAAAATAATAATCATTTCGAAAAAGCACAAAATAAATTCGAAACTCATTAATCCAATCTCAAATTGAAGTCCTCTTTAAAAATCCTATTTCAAGACCCGAAACAAATTGTCAATCATCTGACAACATTTAGCCTTGCGCTCGATGCGAATCCGCATGCATTCATTCATTGTTATAGTATACAGGACCCTCTAGTCTAAAGCACAGGACCAGGACCTTCCTATACCATCGCATCGGTCCTGCACTTACCATATCTTCACATTCGAAAGTTGATCACATGGAGGAATAGCTAAGTACCAACATTCGCCCGGCACTATATAGTACGTGGCACGGCCATTGTGTGACGTAACATTCCCAGATATTCTGCATACTCACCATATGAAATATACCAGGCGGTCCAAAAACAAAAACTACTATTGATTATATATAATTCTAATGATTTAAATCATGTCATGTTGGAGGATTCTCCTGTCATATCTTTCGGTGGTGTCCAATTTTATTGGGCATCGTATAAATATTGTTGCTTTTTACTTCATTTTTATCCATAATAACGGAGTTAAACAAGAACATTTTTATTTCGCAGCTAATCCATAAAATTCGCACATCCGGCTAAAATTTGCTGAACGGCACGTAGTGTGTACGCCTAATGATCTACTTGATTTCACCATCCGAAGTCATTTTCACGCGAGCGATCCACAATCCTATTGAAAACGCTCTACGCATTCAATCCCCTATTATCACAAAGGAATAAAGCAAAAGGAACGACGTCTTCAGTTTAGAGTGTAAATGGATATTTTATATCCTTGAATTTTCTATGTTATACCGATCGGAAGTAAAATCTAAAAGCTACCGTGCTACCACACGAAGAACACGCAATATCTCTCATCCATTAAATTTCGTCTTGGATGTTCGTTAAGAAATAAAAATTGTGTTGTATTTTATCTAATGAAGGAGCGCATGGACTGCATTTCCTTTTGTACATTTATTTGACCACTTATTGGTGGCTTAAAAAATGTGCCCATGAAAATCTTACAATTTCGAATTAAAACGTTCTTTCAACACGTTTGCCAAGCCATAAAGTGCCACTCTCCAATGACAAAAGCTGATGTCACGCGTCTTGTATGAAATATCGTCTGCACGTAACCAGAAGATTTACTTATACAATAGCTCGTGAACTAACATGGCTTCTCCATTGAACGGCGAGGTCTGCTAACCCTCGATTTCCCTGTTTATACCGACCGTATTGAAGACTGACACACCGTGAGCCCAAAAACAATCTACAGTTCCCTCTGGAGCTGCTATTGTTGTTACTGGAGCAAGTAGCATTCTGTTTGGTCGTGGGAAGAGGAGCAAAAACGTATTGGGGACGAACGTGCACTGGCCTGGCGTTGTTCTTCGTATCTTCTTGCTGGACAGGGCTGTTACTGACGAGAGGATAGACTTCAGACCACAGTACAAGACTCACAGACTCGACAAAAACCGATGAAATTGTAGCCGCTATTGGCAAACAAATACTGTAAAATTTAACACACACAAAAACATTTTTTAACGATGGTAAATAAATCCAAGCTTCTTCAGAGATCATTTTATAAGTATGTCTTAAAATTGTTGTTCCTAAAACTAACCCAGAACAGAAGATAATAAAAACAACTTTAGAATTATATTATCTTAACATATAGAGTAAAAAGATCTTGGTTGGGTGCTATCATCTCCGAGTAGCTACTTATTTATTTACATCAACCTAAAGTGAAGAAGCACGAGCTCTCATAAAACTTCCAATTGTAAAAGAAACCTCCAAGTTCCAGAACATGTTCATTATTTACCATGTTGCAGTTTGATTATGAATTAACCTGGCAACGCTTCACAATTTTCTCGTATAAAAAAGATCAGCGCGAAGAAAAACTATATTCGGTATCCGGAGAGGTTCTTGTCGAAACCATGAGGCGACTTCAAAGGACAATATATTGGTCTGAGTGCCCTTTATATAGGGAGATGTACAAAGGTGCGGTAGGCCGATATATTACATAACGTATAGCATCGAAAGTTATTGTTGTCCATATCGATTTTAGGCTGAGGCCTCACTAGGAAGACCTGCTTTCGCCAGTTTCTATAGAAGGGGTTAGCCCATCCTCTTCTTAAATATATATATACACAGTGAAAATGTGCAAAAATCATTAGATAACATTAGCTTCTTGAAAATTACGCCAATAATTCTTCGTGATCATCATCAATCCTTCCCATTTCTCAGTTCTCTCCCAAATGTCCTTTCCCCGTCTTTTTCTTCATTCAAAATGATTAATCAAACAGTTCATTTGCAGCGAACTGACCTGACCCGAAGAAATCTTCCATCCATCACCTTGTATACCTTCCTTATTAGCAGTAATATTCCCGACGTTGGTCTTGTAGGCTCTAAGCTTTTCCTCGCTTTGTATGTGTATAAATCTGACTTCCAGACCATTGAGGACCGTCCAGATCATTGATGCAGAGGAAGAAAATTCTCCATAAAACTGTTGATTATATACCACATTTTTATGCAACATTCTTCGTATTAGTTAATTAGAGTTGAGATTATCCAAAGCCTCTGGTACATCGGTATATTTTATTAAGACGTAGTCTTCAGCAGCAATTATATTGTTATATAATATTCCTCATAGTTGACTCATTTCGTGCGTCGCTAAGAGCTAGCTGGGGTGCCATCGGTAGTAATGGTTGCGCTATCATCTCCAAGAAAATCTGCATAATTTATGAGTATAATAGCTTTTATATAGTCTAATGAACTTGTGTCTAGTAAATACGTGGTATAGATATAGTTTGTAAAGCTTACGTGAGTCTATCCTTCTGTATGAATTAGCAATAATTCAAGGGATATGAGATAATGATCCGCATTTACCAAAACAGACAGCGTGTGTGCATATATGCTGCCATCACACCCTGGAAGATAGCTGGATATGTATCCGGCACTCTTCGTTGCGTTTTATTTAAGCCGAATTTCACGTTTTGGACTTGACCCAGTTTAACATTGGCGGAAATTATGACCACTTCAAGTTCTTGTATTCAATTCGAACAAATGAGCAAAGCGGAGATTTGCGTTTTAACTTTGCAGGCCCAAGAAGATTTTTTATTCAACATGCGACTTTTCCAACCCACAATTGGAACTACCAGTTTGCGTTTCATCTACTGAATCTGGTCCGCGTTCATATTGGATTCGTTCAAGCTGCATTGCTCTTGCGGATTCGGCAACGATGCTATTCCGGAATGGTAATTAGCTCTGGGATTTGTAACAGAACGATGATTGCCTGCTGCGCTATATTACCATACATTCTTCCACTAACAACACGGTCCTATATACGCTGATGACGCTTTAATTCACCAAGTGTCTACCTTCGTTCTAATACGTTTTGTTCCTAATTCGAATTACATTCAAATTTTCTTCGGCGACATGTTTATTGCGCGCGACATTAATCAGGGGCGGCGGTTTGACCCGAATATCAGCCTCTGGCGCAGAAGTTAAATAAATCAGCATCAGGCAACTTTTTATGCGGTGAAACGGTTATGTTGTGCACGTACGTTGTGTTGTCCGCGGCATGGAGCGTATCTCGCGATAATCAGCACTTTCGAAACTACAGAAAAGTTTTTTCGGTATGGGGAAAAAGGGCAAACTATCGGGAAAAGGTAGCCGCATGCAAAGGGAGTTAGGGGTGCTCGCTTTCTTGCTAAGGCGGCCGTATTTAGGGGCTTCGCCTAGTTGTGCGTTCGTGCTAGTCATGATAAACAGCGTTGATGAACCGCCGGTCGCTTCGACGCCAGCATTACAATCAGAATTGTGCCGCGAAATGTTACAGGGTGTCTTCACTGTACAATCAAACTTATCCCAATACTTTCCCACATTATTATTAGCCAAATACATTGTATTCGCTATGGCGTTCCGCCAGGCTCCCTCCTAGGCCCGTGCCTTTTCAACGTATATACCAAAGACCTGCACAATTGATTGAATCAAGTGTTTCCTTGTCGTAAATGGATGTGAAGGGAAATATCTTGCGTTATAATACCACGTAAAATATTTTCATTTTTCTTGACCCGGTTTCACCGGTAAGGGCATCATCAGAGTTATTCGAAAACTTATATTTATAATATAATGCCGTTCTATATCTGATCACAATTTTGTATAAATACCACTAAATGTAAGTTTTGGTCAGCTAAAATAAAAATATTTTAAGTGGTATTATAACGCAAGATATTTTCCTTCAAAGATTTGCGTCTTTAAAAAACGATTTAGAACATATCGAGTTCCCCGAGGCTCTAATCTCTACCCACTTCGTTTCAGCAATTATAGCGTTTAATTTTTTTTTTATAAAAACCCAAAAATTAAACCTGTATAAGAAAACGTTACACACTAGACAGTGGGATTATATTACCGCTATATATACAGTGTGATAATCCGTTTGTCGGCTGTAATCGCGTATGCACTTGGCATGCTAACAATGTCAACACTGGCAGGACTAGCCGGATGGATCTCATGCAGCTTCTAACAAGCTTAAACCGGTAAAGATACAAAGGGATGTTTGAATTACTCTACCAGGCCGTGTTTTTGATGAGCGAGGAAGATGAACTCGCGAGTTCTGTTTGTAAATTTTTTTAATTGCCTCCCTTTTCATTGATCTAACGTTTTGGGAATATGCGCTGTTCATTCGCTGCTGTTGTATATCTATTTTTTCCTTGGAATATTTCGAAGAACAGTGAAAATAAATTTCTTTCGCCTCTTTGTGCTGTGTTCTTGTATGGCAAAGTTAATTGACGAGCGAAAATGAAGCTTATAAACAAAACCGACGTCAGAAGTGATGTTTTTCAATCAAACCAATTAATGGACTCGTGCAACCAGAAACTTCAAAATCCTAAATCTACCTCAAACCACGTTTGAAGCATGCAATGTCAAATATAGGAAAGATTTTCTATTCGTTTCTTTCGCACGTTCAAACTTTTATAATCGACTTTTTGACTTTCATAAACTGGTATAATAAAAAACTTTGTTCCATTCAAATGGTTCGGTGTCCAATTGATTACGCGATCCATTTATTAAAAACTGTAATCCAAACTCATCCGATGTACCAATCTATCTCTTTCCACCTCCTTATCTCAGATCGCTTCCTTCCGAAACTAATTTCTGCTCAACTTTTTCATTTCTCGCAGCACACATTTCGCCCGGCGACCGTCCGTCAACCATAACACACGGCCTCTTCTTCATTCGCCTCCTCCTCCTCCTTGCGTCCCATTACGCTGCATTCCTAACGGGACTTTTAATTTAAAATGCACTGACCTTAATTTCATGCTTTACGGGCCCCACTTCCATTAAAACTTTAAGCGAACCATCCAACGGGCCCACGAAAAAATTTAAGACGAACGCAGCAGTCTGAGGACTTTATACAGTGTGTTTTATATATTTAAAAAAAAAGAACCTCTACAGAACTACAAACTATTGAAATTAATCATAGGAAATCGCCACCAAAGAACAGGTTTGCGCTATCGTTAAATATGTAGTGTTGCCGTTTTTCTTCCGAAATTCTTTTATGTCCCAAATTACGTTAAAAAAAAGTTAAGCAAATAATTTCGCGATGGTTGATAGCGGCATAAGGAATGAATATTACATTTTCACAGTTCAGATCATTGTAATTTTCTTCCATGGCTGAGCGAGGTTTGTACGGAGGCGCTTTTAACTTTCCTCTTTCGCGTGGCGTTCTGTTCTGTATGATGTGGTGCCCTTCCGGCGACCTGAAAAAGTTAAATTGAGATAATGGCCGAATAAGAAAGCAGATCCGTATCATTAATAAATTCGTTATGTTTTTATGGCAGTTGTGGGAACGTTTGCTGAACTTATTCGTACACTTCACCAAGTTGGAATGTCTTTGCTCACGGCGAAGAGTTTTAGATTTTTCGTGCGCTATCTGACTGTTGGAGTGCGCGTTATTCTTAACGCTCGGTAAAAACAAGAAGTGCTTTTAATAAAAGTTTCGCGTTTTTGTTTTATGCTAATTTAATTTGCGCTGATGGATTTCTTATTTTGAACAATTCTTCGTGGTATTAAATGCGAAATACTTGAATAGGTAAATTCACTCTTCACGCAATTCTTCGTAGAGAGACTCTAGTAATCAAGAGTGGAAGCAACACTCCCTCTCACATCTAAAATAATAGAACGAGTTAAATAATGACTTCCTTTCCTTTCTCGACGCTTTCTCTTCTCTTCACCCCTAAATTACCACCCCGTACATGCTCTATAGAACTCAAGATCCGATTCCAATCCACACTATACTCTATCCACAATACCATCGCAGTTACCATTAAATAAAACTGACCTTATTATCAACCCCGAAATTGTGGAATCCTCTTCAAATTTTGCGATCAATTTAGCTGCTGACGAAAGAGTAGATAAAAATTGATCAAATACGTTGGTAAACCATGCGATTGGTGCGTTCTTATTATGGACATCATGTAGTATTTTGCAGTGTGCGTTGCTTTTGTACTGATGAGATGAAACTTGGCTGAAACGGAGTAACTGTTTCCTGAAAAGAAGCACGTCGCCCCAGAGTGAATTTCCTCTTCTACGTTTCTTCCGGTTCTAGGATAGCGGAAGAACGGAATTTAAAAAAAAAATCTTAAAAGAAACATCTGCGATGAGAACGTCGAGTTTCACAATATTATTAAAAAAAAATTATTGCTATATATACTCGAAAGAGTATATTAATAAAAGTGTAGATTTGTTCGTAACTAGTCTTTATTTTTTATTATATCTGATGCTCATCTGTGGAGAATAGACGAGTCGTTAATATTTGCTTTTAGTCCGAGTGAAATATCTTATTGTTATTGTTTTTTTCCTCAAAAATACTCTTAAATTAGCAACGAACGAAATTTTATGTTTTATAAAAAATGTTTTGCGAACAACATTTTTTACAATGTAGCCAGTAGGGCAATCGGTAGTGAATTAAATAACTATTATTTTTTTACTAGCACAAAAATGAACATTTCTATACAGTCTGTACAATAAAATTTACATCGAATAAAATTTTAAAAAAATTGTTTTTTGTAGCGTTTGTGTGGTACTTAAAAAATACAAAAGCAATTGCGTGAGACTCTCGCGCGGTAGAAGTGAAACTTCTTAGCTCCTAGGAACAGTTGATTTTATGCATTGCTTTTTTTTCCATTTGTTAACGATTTGATTTTGATTTTGATCAAAGAAAGCATTATTAACATGTAATGTCGTACAGTCTATAAAGCGGAGTTTCGATTAAATATTGTGTATGATACACTAGTGGGTGCATTTCTATTTGTCGATGGTTCAGCTATATCAGGATTTCGGCATGAATTGCACGCTATCACACCTTCAATGATAATGGCTGGAATGGCAGTATGTAAAAGTTGTTCGTGCTTAGGATCAACAGGTTTCACATCGTTCTTAAACCATATTCGATCACATACGGAACACACTGTACATAGCGGATTATTGAAAAATTGTTTATCAAATTCGCGATGAGCAGCTTGAAAGAATGTAAATTTTGTGTATGATGCACTAGTGGGTGCATTTCTATTTGTCGATGGCTCAGCTGTATCAGGATTTAGGCATGAATTTCACGCTATCACACCTTCAATGATAATGGCTGGAATGGCAGTTTGTAAAAGTTGTTCGTGCTTAGGATCAACAGGTTTCACATCGTTCTTAAACCATATTCGATCACATACGGAACACACTGTACATAGCGGATTATTGAAAAATTGTTTATCAAATTCGCGATGAGCAGGTTCAAAGAATGTAAATTTTGTGTATGATGCACTAGTGGGTGCATTTCCATTTGTCGATGGCTCAGCTTTGTCAAATTCATTTCGTTGATCTCTCACGCCGCGTGTATCTTTACGTGTAGAATCAGTGGCATTCAAATTCTCTCTACCACTCACTGTGTCCTCACTTAACGACGGTATCGATTCACCCAGTGTATTTGAGGTCGTTGGAAGGTTATGTTGTCCACGGTGTTTCTTTAACGCCCTTTGCCTGGCTCGATACTCTCTACTTCTTGGCACAAGGTACTTGTTGGCACTTTTCTTGGCGGTTTATTCGCTTTCTTCCGTTCTCTAAAGGCTCGCACTCGACCTCAAATACACTAGATGAATCGATGCCGTCGTTAAGTGAGCAACACAGTGAGTGGTATAGAGAATTTGAATGTCACTGATTCTATACGTTAAGATACACGCGGCGTCAGAGATCGACGAAATGGATCTGATACAGCTGAGCGAGCCATCGACAAATAGAAATGCACCCACTAGTGCATCATACATCAAATTTACATTCTTTCAACCTGCTCATCGCGAATTGTTAGCTAAAAGATTAAGCCGTGTTTGTGTAATATATAATAAAATACGCAAGCGTATTACTGGTTGCCTTATGTTACGTATACACACAGTACACGCGGCGCATGCGCGTAGCGTTGATTGGTGACGTTCAGGCCAATTTGCCCTACCGCGCCTATAGAAGCTTCACTTCAAAAAGTAGGACACGAACAATTCATTAAATTTTCTGTAATATTTTTATCCAGCAGCAGCCAACGAAAAACATTTTCCCCAATTTAACCGAAATTTGAATAGCCATTTCAAGTTTATATGATTCAATAAAATCTTCTGCGCTTCTAGCGAATAAATAATGCATTATTTATACAAATATGCAGCTCCGAGAAAATCTAATCATCGTTTTTATCTATGATGTGTTATACCACCAGAAGTTACCAAACTTTTTTATTAAACTATTCCGCAAAATTATGATTGCCTTTTTTTTAATTATTAAAAATCTCGAATGATCTCGATTTTACGTATATAAATAAAAACTTAAATTGTATTTACAATACGTTGATTATAAAAAAAAAAAACGGGTACGAACTGCAAAAACTAGCTAAATTGCACAACTAAAAACCATATATACAGGATAATTGAATAATTACGCACATTATACACAATTTTAATAAAACCACCGATTATGTTATATTTTATGCACTAAATTATCAATATCGCAACAAAAAAAAAAATCCTATTTGTTTAAGACACTTCTTTTTGCAATCGGCCCTATATATTTATCATGGTTTGTCCGGGCTCTATTCAACTTTGACGGGGAAAGCGTTTTTCCGTCACGGGAATGTTGACATAGAGTTCGATGTTTTAAAATGGACATGGGTGGCCCTTTTTTTTTGTAAAAACTATAATCGGAAACGCTCCACCAAAAAAAAAATTACACTATCTACGAAATTCATCATTCGTGCGGAAAAATCCCCCCATTTAAATGAAAATATTTTCGTTTGGTTACGAAAAAAATATTATCGCGCTTAAATTTGCAATTCGCTGAAGATTTCTCGATTAAAGTGCGATAATAAATTTTGTACCGTTTTTTTTTTTCTTTTCATTTTACCGACATGGGTTTATAGTCGAATTTTAAGCGTATATTTAATAGGGGATTTTCGATTTTGTTAATAATAAAAGCCCGGAGATTTATAACAGTACCACAAAAGCGCGTCACGATCCGCTTGTCGCCTGTACCCAAACACACCCATTGTTTTTGCGTTATTGGATTTATTTTTATGAGTTATGGACTACTGTATGAGCTTCAACATGCCACTGCAATAAAAGACCGTGGATTATTTCGTTGTGATTCCTGTTCAGCGACAGAGAAAAAAAAATGTCGTCCAACATTTTTCAATCGCTACAACTTCTAATGGCACATTTCCAATGTTTCTAATTCTATTAAAATAATCGTGGGGAAATATGGCACCGTGTGCGTTTTAATTAAACGAGAAATCTACCAAAAAAAAAATGTATGTTGATGTTACGTTTAATTTTTTCATAAATAAGATGCGTCAAAATATTTACGCTTGGAAGAATTTTCGTTATATTTTACATTTCGCATCAATCAAATAAATCGGGGCGTAATCCCCCAGCTGAAATGCAGCGTTGCCACTGTGTGGATTTTATAAAATACACGCGGCGTTGTGAAAATGGAAAAAATATGAAAATAACAATGAAAAAAATGAAAAATGAAAAAAAAAATGTGCTTCACCGAATCTGCAAAATCGTCATTTCTTATACCTTCGAGTCAATTATTTTTTTTTAATTCAACGAACTTTAACAATAATATTTTTTCGACTTATATTTAAAATTTAATTTATTGTTATTATTATGTAAAATTTGTTTTATTTAAATAATCCCTCGTTTCTTTTAATAAACAAAACTGCATTCAAATTACATTGTAATTTTTCTTTTTGCGACGTTTTTAATTTTTTTTTTCCGATTTTTTAACAATAAACAACTATACATCGTTTTTTTTTTAATGGCCGACTAGTATCGCCACTACTGCACTTATTACTCTTATTACTTATTACTTATTACTTATTACTTCTTATTACTTATTACTTATACTCAGCCACACCTAGTTTATGTATTGACAATACACAAGCGTACCCACAGCACTATTCAATGTGCCGTACGACTGACGCCATACTGTTTCGAATAGCACTGCTCTGTACTGTATTGGTCGAGCCATTATACAGGTCTTGATTTATGATGCGTGAACGTCTGTCACTTTCCGCCACTGTCAATAAAACGGTGTATATCTGTCATACAATTCATTTTCTGGTATATCCATACAACCAAGTAGGTACAAATACACTACACTGGGAAAAATCGATTGAACGAAATTTTGTTTCAAAATTTGCATTTCGCGCACGATGCGGCAACGGGGGGTGCTTTTGCGCGGCCCTCATGAATTACTAATGCTTATTTTCTGTGCTTTCACAATGAACCCGCTCCCACGAGTTTCACGGCGTATATATCTACGGCAAGATCTCTCTTATCTTTCATTATTATACGACAATATCGTCGTCTTTCATTCTCATAACAAACAACCATTTATCCTGCTGTTGAAACTCTCTGCCATTGCTTACGTTTTGTGTCATCTGCATACGTACTTGTATATATAACGTATGTACACTCACAGCCAATAGAAATGTCGCGCAAAATCAAAAATTTTTTTTTTTGCAGATTGGTGAAAATTTTATTAGCAAATATTTTCGTTCGAGAAAAGACATTTCGATATCGATAAGATCTTAAAGTGATATGCAAAGCACGTTACAAAAAGTTTTTTTTTTCAAATGTTCATTACACATCTAATTTTTCTGCAGTATAAATAATTTTGTTGATAAATGTGAGGTTTTTAATTTAATTTGACATTATCAACGTATAACTACGTGTTGCGCTCAGAGATGACACTACCAAAGCACTATAACTTTCGAATTTTTATTATGATTTCTATCGTAAAGAGGACGAGTTTATGGCACTCCTGAGGGAAGAGGACACTGCGCTATGCCACAATTCTGGCTCCTCGCTATCCGCTTGCACGAAAATCCTGCAAATTCCCCGCGATCATCCCTCTTTTATACCGTATCTGCTTTTACCCGTTCGTACACACTAGCCAGGGGTGTGTAATCAAGACATTTCTCATCAAAAAAATATTAATCGTTTTTTACAACCATTTCATTTCACAAGATCGCATTTTTTGAAACATTATACGTGCGATTTTTTTTAACGCGCCATCTATTACGAGTCTATTCAAGCAATTATACTCTGCAACCTATTATGCAGCACGTGTTTGTTTGGTTACCGGTATTTATTGTCTCGAAATAATAATTATTTATTAACTAGAAATAAATTTAGGGAA
The DNA here is from genome assembly GCA_947310635.1 of Leptodirus hochenwartii. Lineage (NCBI taxonomy): Eukaryota > Metazoa > Arthropoda > Insecta > Coleoptera > Leiodidae > Leptodirus > Leptodirus hochenwartii. The sequence goes on along the minus strand of OX371185.1, from coordinate 4,348,387 downwards.
ATTCAAAAATAGCCACTGTATTTTTACTGAATTCATAAAATTTACATAATATAGAGATTAAATTTAAAAAATGTTTGCAAAATTAAAAGTATTTTTTTTTAAATAATATTTATTTGGCATTACAAATTTTGTTGTATAAAACAAAGAACACTTTGGATGAAACATGTCAAAATAAATAACCTACAAATTTGTTTGTATAGATAATATCTTCGTGCGTGACTTTGTTTAAGTCAACTACTTGGACTCGTTTTATATTCTCTTATTTGTCATAAAAATGCTTTTTTTTATATGTAAAAGTCAAACTAAATTTCGTCGGCCGTAAAAAAGGTTTCGCTAAAACAATTGTGACGTATTAAAATCGTTTTGCAGAAGACTATAGTAACAAAATACGGGTTCGTTTGGCAAAAATATATAAAACTGCGCCAAACTAAATAAATTAAATCGTAGATATATAGTAGAATGATAATTTGTTAAAAAATATACTAATTTTAGTTTATTGTACTAATTTGATTAAGGTGCATTAAAATTTGTATCGTGTAACTATAGAATAAATTAATTTAAAAGCGCGTTATTACAAAAAAAAATCACACTTTTTTTAACTAGCTAAATATTGGCTATTAAAAAAAGATTTCTTTTTTGAAATTTTGCTGAGTGGTTGTTCAGTTTACGTAGTTGGCATTCTATGAGTGTCTACGTTTATGCGTGATCAGTGGCGGCGATGTTAGAAACTGCTTCCAATTTATAGGCATTTGGGCCGAATTATTGATTTGATGGCAAACTTTTCCCCATATATATGCATTCTTCATTTTGCGATTAGGCGAAGAAAAAAATATAGCAAAAAAAAAAGTGCAATTCCTTTTTAAATTGTTATTCGAAAAAAATAATGATTCTGCGTTTCGCTTTGTTGATTATGAAATTCTATTTTCCCTTTATAAATGAACAAGTAAAAGAGCGTCTTGAGATGGGATCCTCGGCTTGCTTGTTGTTAATTAAATATGCACGTTGTTGTCGGAGATTCTTCGTGTACCTGATGCTTTATTAAATAATTCTTTATCGAGTCGCTGGCATCTAATATTCATTCGCGTTGCTTATTTTAGATATCTCTGAAAATCTCTTGAAATGACATAAAGAGAATACTACTCCTGAAGGAATAACATCTTTTTTTTGTATTAATTAAATTGCGATGAATTAAAGTAGCTATTAATTCCAAAAGTTCGAAGAAAATCCAACGATTATTATATAAAATCCAATAATGAAATTAAATAATAATATTAATAAAATTATTTAAAAAAATTGAATGACACTCGAGAATAATTAAAAATTGAAAAATATTACATTTGTGTCGTGGCAAATAGTATGTTGACAATGACGTTTGATTTATCAACGTGTGCGTTACAAATTGTCTTTGTAGGCGACGTTGCCGTCGTTGCGCGAACTTTCCTCATATAATTTATAATGAGGTAGAATGTTCTCAGTTCATAATCATCATCATCATCATCATAACGCGAAAATGTACCGTGCCAGAAATAATAATGTACGTTGACAGTTTTCCAACTGGCTGTGAGATACTTAAGATATTGTATACACCCCTCAAGAAAATGTCAGTGATTTTTTTATCGAATATTTGATTTAATATACATTATAAAATTGTACTTTAAACTTGAAATGTAAACTCGTGCGTCAAGAATTTTTTTTTATGTAAATTTGACACTCAGCTGTCAAAAATATTCCAACTTAGGTATTAAGACCTCGGCAGACGTGTTATTTTTTTGACAGTCTCCTCAAAGTGGAACAAAAATTTACGATAAAGAAGCTCTAATAATTATTATAACTAGTTGCCAAGGTGTCAAACAAATAGCAATTTGGCAATGACGTAATGACTGTTTGGTTATAAAATTTGTTCGTAAAACGAAACGTTAAACAAGAATCAAATTTCACATAATAAAACTACTAAAACTAGCAAATTGAAACCATAGAATAGAAAATCCGTTATCATGTAAAATTTAATTGGCCAACTATGTGTCATAATTGTCAAAATTAGACAATGATATATGTAACGCAACAATGCTTAGAGTACCGCAGATTGCCTATATACTTTTGACATTAACGTCAAAAACATCAATTCTTGTTATGAATAACAATAAAACGACATGTTTGACAAATAGTTTTTTTATGTCTTGAACTTTAATTGTCAATTTTATGTTATTAATGTCATTGTTGTATGACAATTATAATATGACAAACAACTTGAATGACAACTAGAATTGTAACGTCATGAAACTATTTACCAACGTAATACTTTTTTAACGGTGACAATAATAATAGAAAATTTAAAAAATTGTAAATCACCCTACCTAGCCTCGAGGGGCGTAACATTTTAATCATTTTCTCTGTCAAACAGTATTTTTGAATTATGAAACAGCGTGAGTCGTAAAACTAGAGCATTACTTTTATTACAACTAGCAGCAATTACAATAATCCTGAACATTATTGCTTTAATTATTGACCTTAACAAATCGGAAATTTAAACATAATTGTTTAATTACGCTCCTAAAGTAGGCAACCAATAAATCACACAATTACGCGATTTCGAAATATCGCATAAAATTACAAAAATATTTCCAATTTGAAACATGTTATTTATTGACTAGACAACTTTTGATCCGTCAGTGTTGCAATTCTGTTGCGAATTTGTTTTCGGTCGTGTCCTTTGATATACAAACGCAACAAATGCCAGTCAGCCAACTGCCGCAGACGTACCAACATTAACAGTCTTCTTCCTACCATTTCTATTTTATTGTATCGTATCCATTTTTAAATTGCATTCCTCAAAGCGACATACCGTCGCACGTCCCAGCTCGACATATAAGTAAAACGGCGTGGCAACACTGTTCACTTGTTATAAGCAAACATTTTTATAATAAACCTTGAGACGAAGAATGAAACGGAAGTTATGGAATTGATTTTTTTTAGTTAATTTCGACAATTGTCTTCCAAATTGATTTTTTTTTTATGTCTACGATAGGGTCCTGCTATTGATCTCAGTGGAAGGGGATAATCGTATCTGGGGACATTTTTCGCAAAGAAATTTTATTGTCAAATATTTATCATCAAAACTAGAATGTTGTATACAATTTTGGTTTTGCATGTAATCGTTTTAGATAAACAGGCCCTTTCGCTCGAAGCATTTCTTTTGGATTTTCTGTTGGTTTGTATTTTTAAATTGGCGTACGTTTTGTTGGCACACTTGCGACAATACCACGTAATATTCTACAATTGGAGCACGATTTTCTGGAATACAGGCAATTTCAATAAAAGTTTTTGTTTCCCTCCGCATTTCATTCATCGCTCTTATTCAAGGCAATTTCTTCTTGTGTAGCGCGACGTCGGCGGCAATTCCACGAACTTCTGAAATTGAAAAACGTGCCAATCTTCAGCGACTCTTAATATATATACCTGATCAAACTGTTGCGTTATTAGAAATATATACGTGCGTGCGCAAATAATCAAATAGCCCCGGGAAATGTGAAAAATTGATCAAATCTCACGAGAATATTTGACCTGACCTGACCTGACCCGTCTACACGCTGTATATTCGATGCAACTATTTCACCAATAAATCAATAAAAAATAATCATCGATAAAAATCGCGTAAATTTCCTTTAAATTAGCAGTCAACTTAATTTTAATTTTTTTTTCAATCGAAAATCGTTAATATTTGCAAAATATTTTGAAAATTATTGTAAAAATAACTAATTCATTTTTTCTATATCAACTGAAACTTTTGAAACTCACAACGTCTTAGGTGTTTTTCAAATATAAATATATTTTTCTAATTTGCGTTCCTAATAGAGCTATTAACGAACCCAAATGAGTTCGTTTATAGCGAATTTGAGTTCGCTTATAGCATAGGGCAATTTACTATTTCGAAGTTGGTAGCACTGGTTGCTAGTTATCAAACGTCAAACTACAATAGAAAGCAACAAATAGTTTGATTTTAATTTTGTCCCTGAAATGTACAATTGTACGTCAAACTACAAAAGAAACCAACAAATAGGTTAATTTAATATTATTTGACAATTTATTTCAAATGTTCCGAACATGCCAATAGTTAATACCAATAGTTAAAAAAATTCCCTACATTTTTAAATTTCGATTTTTTATTTAAAAAGAGCATAATAGACGCAAATTAGAAATAATAATATAAAAAACTCATTTCATAAGTCAATTATGACTTATGACTTAACCTATATGACTAAACTTAACTTATGACAAAATCGTTCTTTGATATACTATTAAAGAAAAAATTATTTATTTCTTTAAATATTAAAAAAAAATCTGTTCGTACTAAAATGTGTATTTTATAAAAAATATATAATAATTTTTTAACATTTTTCATATATATTCATTACAATTAAAACATGAATATATCTCTGAAATACATACTTAGTATTTAACGTATGCAATATCCATACACCGAACAACTAAGTGTTGCCTATAAGGAGGCAGGTCCAAGAAATTTCCTGTTGCAAGCCAAATCACTTTTCATGATTCTCCCAATTGCATCACTAATCTGATGATTTTCTTTGTTTCAAAATGATTATAAACACACAATTTACTCTCTACTTTATCAAAATAACGAAAGATATTTTCAACTGAAGCATCAAATGCAAATATAAATGGTTTAGACATCATGATGATTTTATTATTATAATGCCTTTAAATATCACCTTTTTTGTGTTGATTTCAATTGAATAATACAACCATACGATTTATAAAACACTGTTAACATATCAACAACAACAAAATGCGGACTTGTTGGATGATTTAGCAATTTTAATTCGTGTTTGTGTTTGGAATCTCCCGCTGATTTCTGATTTAATTTCTGAAATGCATCATACCGCATTCAGAAATTAAATCACTTAACAATATCATTGTTTATCGTCAGATGAGCGGAAGGCATTGTCTAGCATATATACGCCACTAATTTATAGTCCAGTAAATCTGCAAGAGATTATGGCTCGAAACTACCACCACGAATACTCACTCTGTTTACTCAATTCTGCACTAAACTTTCCTAATCCAGGATAAATGATTGTTTATATACAACGTGCAATTAACAAATAAAACTGTTGTTTATCGTCGTAAATTAATTGTACATTCGTGAAGATGTCCTCAAACATTTTTGACCAAAAACAAATCTTTAATATAATTCGCTGAGGCTAATCTATTCGCCTTTTCCTTTATTCTTGTGCAGACGATAAAAAAAAAATTCCAGCCGGTGTAAGAAAAACGCATTGTTTGAAAATCTTTATGACCTGACTGACCTGAGTTTTTTTTTCGCGGTGAGAAAGAGATTTTATTATTCCCCAGCAGGTGCTGTCGAGATATTAGCTCTCATAAACATTTGTTGAAATAATATTACATATCTGGACCATATTACATATTTAGAAAAGGCATTTGATAATGTAGATTGGGACATAATGTTTAGAATTTTAAAAGAAACGGGTATAGATTATAAGGATAGGAGAATAATTTTTAATTTATATAAACACCAAACTGCCTTAGTTAGAATTGAGGGGGAAGAAGAGGTAGCAAAAATAGGGAAGGGAGTTCGGCAGGGATGTACACTCTCACCGTTATTATTTAATCTATATAGAAGATGCAATAAACAAAGTAAAAGAAGAGTATAGTGTAGGTATGAATGTACAGGGAGAGAAAATATATATGTTGAGATTCGCCGACGTTATAGCTATATTGGAAGAAAGCGAAAAGAATTTAGAAAGGGTATTGAATGGTATGCAGGCAGTATTGACTAGGGATTTTAACATGAAAATAAATATAGGTAAAACTAAAGTGATGAGGTGTGACAAGAAGGAATGCAGTAGAAAAATGAGGATCACAATAGGAGATAATAGAATCGAAGAAGTGTCAGATTTTTGTTATTTAGGCAGTAGAATCACAAAAGATAATCGAAGCAAAGTAGATATAAAGTGTAGGATAGCACAGGGTAGGAAGGCATTCGTAGAAAAAGAACAGATTTTAAGATCAAATATTGACTTGGGTATTAGAAAAAGATTACTGAAGGTATATGTTTGGAGTGTAGCACTGTACGGGTGTGAGGCGTGGACTATAGGAAAGGAAGAGAAGCGTAGATTACAAGCATTAGAAATGTGGTGTTATAGGAGGATGATGAGGATTGGTTGGGAAGATAAAGTAACAAATGAAGCTGTACTAGAGTTAGTAGGGGAGAAGAGAAGTATCTGGAGTGTTACAGCGTAGGAGAGACAGATTAGTAGGGCATATTCTTAGGCATGGGGGGATTATGCAATTGATCATAGAAGGTAGAGTGGAAGGAAAGAGAGGGGTAGGTAGGCCTAGATTGGAGTATGTGAGTCAGATAGCTGAAGACGTTGAGATGAATAGCTATAGAGAGATGAAGGGATTAGCTCAGGATAGATCGGCATGGCGTGCTGTTTCCAACCAATCTTTAGGATTGCGGACTGTTTAACTAATCTGGACCATATTTAGCTCTGAACAGTTAAGTAAATATACTGCTGAAGCCAAATTCAATTTCGTTCAATATTCGTTCGAATAAGAAAAAAAATATCGGCATAAACCCGCTCTTTTTATTGATATAAAAAATATGTATAGTGAAAATTGCGCGTGTAATTTGATGCGGCATTTTTTTTTCTAAATCTATTAAGAAGCGATGAAGCGTTTAAAAAAATTGATTCTAATATTTTTTTTAATCATCGTGAATTCGTGCTTTTTGACTTTGGTATCAAAAATTATTTTTAACATCGAAAATGTTGGGTAATTTCTGAAATCGAGATAGTTTTTTTAAAACAACATGCAATGATGTACATTTTTCACGCAGCTGTTAAAAATATTCCAACTTAGGTTGAATTAAAAGTTCGGCAAATTTTTTCGATGGCGTATTAGTTTTTTGTAGTCTCGAAGTTAAAAAAAAATTGACAAAAAAGAATTCGATATTTTTGACATCATCAAAACTTGTCATTATATAATCGAAACTTTTTTAAATATATGTTAACAATTGTACGTCCTCTGCAAAAATATTAGTTGCCTCAAAATTTAAAGATCTAGTAAAAACAAAAATATATGTAAATCACAAAAATGATCAGAATATTTTTTTTTAATTTCCCCTGTGCCTCTCACGGCCTAAAAATACAAAGTTTATCCTCAGATTTCATAAATAAACAAATAAATAAAACGAAAAACAACTCGCTAATTTCCACCCAATTTTTTGTTGGTAGTTCTTCATCATCATCAATTTGGCTGTTTGCTGTAACGAAATAATATTTTACAAAATCATCAACAATATGTTTAAATGGCCATTGAATTCGAGCTTTCGAATCTGCTCTTCGATCGCTCATTAATTTCACGTGATGTTGAACACCGTTCCCGAATTAAGAACTTTTCCAACGCCCTGCATTTTCCAACGCAAACAAATTGCCTGCAATTCAAAAAAGAACATATTTATTCGCTGCTTTTTTACGGAATGTTTTAAATGGACGTGTGAAATGTTTGCAGAATGGCGAATTAAAAATATATTTAAATAGTTCAGTACGCCGTCGTAATATCGTGTTTTATTTTTATTTTTTCGTGGGTAAAGTCATGGAATAATTGTTGGTTTTTTTTTTGTTGAATGTATAGATGCAAATGTAAACATGTCGTATTTCACGTTGGATATGCAGAAAGTCCAAAACTAATTTAATTTTCATATATTCCTCTAAGTGTTTAACTATATACCTGTTCTGCGCATCTACTAACATTTTCCCCGACTATGGTACAGCCAAAGAAATGTTGAAACGCAATTTCCAACGATTTAACTTACCATCAATTTTTTGCATTCAAAACAAAATTTTTATATAAATAAATTTACTTAAAACATTAAAACAAAAAAATTGTAAGGAATCATTTTTTATTTCCCAGATTGTACTGACGTATATGTAGCTTCCTGTATTTGTAATGAAGTCCCGGGTTGTTTGAAAACTTTTTGAATATTCAAAAATTATTAAGCGAAAACGTGATTCAGTTAAACTAGGCCGAAATGTACCCAAAATGTATCAATTGTACCCCTAATTAGAAATCATACAAAGAACTTTATTTTTTTCAATAAATTCAATTGGTCCATTTTAATAAATATAATTCCTTTTATGATCAAATTAAACAAATATCAAAATCTGCTCCCCGCTGAAAAAAAAATTATAACAAATTTCAATTTATATTCTGCGCAATTGTTGAGCATCGATATGCGAAATAAAAAAACACAAATGATGGGTTTTTGGAATTGAATAATTTGATTGCCTCATCAATTGAATTTTATCGCAACACAAACGGCACTGTATTTTCTAAATATGGAAAATAAATATTTCCTCGGTCCTTTCAATTATATTTGTCGTATCGTCGATATTTTATGCAGAAAAATTAAAATTTTAGTGAAAATGATAGTTTATTTTTTATAATTCGTGCACTCGCTGAAAAAAAAAATTTTTTTTTCGAACCAGTATTCAATCATAAAATTTTTTTTGCAGATTTTAATATTATTTTCATACAATTTCGAATTAAAACGAATAAATTAGTCGATTATAATTCGACTTAATTTATTTTGATGCATTTTTATTTTTCCGACAGATAAATATATTCCCCCCCCCCCCCAAAATCGTTGCTTTGGAAGCCAGAGTCTTAAAAAACAAAAAAAAACATTGCTGAAAATAGTCCTCGACAGAAGTATATAGTTTCAAGCTCAAGTCTGATCTTTTATGGTATGAAGGCGGATGCGCACGCGCAATCGCTTTGCCAGATTCAATTTCAAGATCAACCGTTCATTTATGCACCTTATTCTACTCAATTTTATTCGTACCCACGAAATATTATATTAAATGTTGCGCGAATAAACGAAAGAATTCACCGATTTCTTTTTATAAATTCCAGGAAGCGTTTACAGTGTTGCCAGCCTGCCTTGATCCGCTCCATACTTCTTTACATTCCATATGCAAGAAACGTCACTATGGGAAGTAGAGAAGCATGGAACTTGCGAAGGCATTTGTTTGTCGCACGAAAAAAAAACATCTTCGAAGATTTTCGGTTTAAAAATCACTGTTGCACATCCTCGGGCCACGATTAGGTAATCACTGTCGGCTGATGAAGCACTTCACTTTCCTTCCAACCGTCAACTGATGGGACCGCAACTGCGAAGCGGGTTTCTTCGTACGAAAACGAAACGATCGTGGAAGGCCTCCTGCCTTCGACTAGGTATCGCGCTTCTAGTCTAAAATAGGCCTGGATTGTGGTATTGGCTATCAGCCCCCACGGGCCCCCCCCACCGGGACGCATTCCCCCCGTGCTCGTTGCGATTGTACCACGCTGAGAAACAAAACTGAGCCAGCTCGATCATTGCTGCCGTTCTATCCAAAAACGTACGCCGTTTCTTAAAATACACATCTGCGTGCATTTAGAAATGCGTGCCTCTGACTCAGTCAATCCATGCTGCTACCCTGTCTACCATCAGGCCCGGGAAAACTTTCCATACATTCTCAGATTTTTTTCAAATTCCCTCTGCATCTTCAACATCCCTTCAATATGAAATATGTACATCGCTTTTAGTTAAATTATAAAGCTTTCAAACGCATTGTACAACACTTGTACTGGCTTGTAGTTTTTTTTTTTTGCATTTTTTCTATTTGGCAATTTGGCCGTGGCTGTTAAATATTATCATACTGTGGGTAAATTTAGCGTTTTGGAACCAGAGATGTTGCCTGTATGGCTGCCATGTGGTGAAAATTCTTGCAGCATCACCAACACATGTGTACTAATACTATACGGGGTGTTCCAGAAACCAAGCGCATCTATACAAACAAAACAGTCAAATTGATCTCGAATGTAATTGTTAATTTATTTATTGTAAGCGAAATCTACATTTATTTGAAAATATTCGATTCTATGATTAACACACTTTCAAATTTTCAAATATTGATTTTTTTTTAGTCAAATAATCAATTTTTTTTAATCAAAATTCTGCAGCATCACCAACACTTGTGTACTAATACTATACGGGGTGTTCCAGAAACCAAGCGCATCTATACAAACAAAACAGTCAAATTGATCTCGAATGTAATTGTTAATTTATTTATTGTAAGTGAAATCTGCATTTATTTGAAAATATTCGATTCTATGATTAACACACTTTCAAATTTTCAAATATTGATTTTTTTTTTTAGTCAAATAATAAATTTTTTTTAATCAAAATTCTGCAGCATCACCAACACTTGTGTACTAATACTATACGGGGTGTTCCAGAAACCAAGCGCATCTATACAAACAAAACAGTCAAATTGATCTCGAATGTAATTGTTAATTTATAAATTATAGCGAAAGAAGAGTGGATAAAAGGAAATTGTGAGGATATTGAGGAGGATATGAGAAGAGGTAAAGTAGATTTCGGCTACAGGAAAATTAAGTCACATTTTTCTAAAGTAAAACCAAAGGGTAACATTATATGTGATAAGCAGGGTAAGGAACTCACAGAAAATAAGGAAAAAGCTAGAAGATGGAAGGAGTATCTTGAAGATTTATATAAAGGTAGGCAGGACATGGAGGAGCTAGAAAGTGTGGAACAGATAGATGAGGATGACTTAGGTCCTCGCATACTTAGGTCAGAGTTTCATAGAGCATTAAATGATTTACGGAATAACAAAGCAGCGGGGATTGATATGATACCAGCCGAATTAATAAAACACGCAGGGGAAAAAATGCAGGAGCGATTATACAGGTTAGTTTGTAAAATATATAAGAAGGGAGAAGTACCACAGGATTTTCAGCGTAGTAGAATAGTAACAATGCCGAAGAAAATAGGAGCTAATTTGTGTGAGAACTATAGGACCATTAGCCTACTATCACATGCATCGAAGATATTGTTAAAGATTATTTATAGGAGATCAGAAAATAAAGTAGAGGAAAGGCTAGGAGAAGATCAGTTTGGTTTTAGGAAAAACAGAGGGACGAGAGAGGCGATTCTAGCACTAAGAACGGTAGTAGAAAAAAGAAAGAGGGTAGGAAAGGTAACTTGCATAGCTTTTGTAGATTTAGAAAAGGCATTTGACAATGTAGATTGGGACATAATCTTTAGAATTTTAAAAGAAACGGGTATAGATTATAAGGATAGGAGAATAATTTTTAATTTATATAAACACCAAACTGCCTTAGTTAGAATTGATGGGGAAGAAGAGGTAGCAAAAATAGGGAAGGGAGTTCGGCAGGGATGTACACTTTCACCGTTATTATTTAATCTATATATAGAAGATGCAATAAACAAAGTAAAAGAAGAGTATAGTGTAGGTGTGAATGTACAGGGAGAGAAAATATATATGCTGAGATTCGCCGACGATATAGCTATATTGGAAGAAAGCGAAAAGAATTTAGAAAGGGTATTGAATGGTATGCAGGCAGTATTGACTAGGGATTTTAACATGAAAATAAATATAGGTAAAACTAAAGTGATGAGGTGTGACAAAAAGGAATGCAGTAGAAAAATGAGGATCACAATAGGAGATAATAGAATCGAAGAAGTGTCAGATTTTTGTTATTTAGGCAGTAGAATCACAAAAGATAATCGAAGCAAGGTAGATATAAAGTGTAGGATAGCACAGGGTAGGAAGGCATTCGTAGAAAAAGAACAGATTTTAAGATCAAATATTGACTTGGGTATTAGAAAAAGATTACTGAAGGTATATGTTTGGAGTGTAGCACTGTACGGGTGTGAGGCGTGGACTATAGGAAATGAAGAGAAGCGTAGATTAGAAGCACTTGAAATGTGGTGTTATAGGAGGATGATGAGGATTGGTTGGGAAGATAAAGTAACAATTGAAGCTGTACTAGAGTTAGTAGGGGAGAAGAGAAGTATTTGGAGAGTGTTACAGCGTAGGAGAGACAGATTAGTAGGGCATATTCTTAGGCATGGGGGGATTATGCAATTGATCATAGAAGGTAGAGTGGAGGGAAAGAGAGGGGTAGGTAGGCCTAGATTGGAGTATGTGAGTCAGATAGTTGAAGACGTTGAGATGAATAGCTATAGGGAGATGAAGGGATTAGCTCAGGATAGATCGGCATGGCGTGCTGTTTCCAACCAATCTTTAGGATTGCGGACTCTTTAACTAACTAAGTGAAATCTACATTTATTTGAAAATATTCGATTCTATGATTAACATACTTTCAAATTTTCAAATATTGATTTTTTTTTTAGTCAAATATCATTTTTTTTTAATCAAAATTCTGCAGCATCACCAACACTTGTGTACTAATACTATACGGGGTGTTCCAGAAACCAAGCGCATCTATACAAACAAAACAGTCAAATTGATCTCGAATGTAATCGTTAATTTATTTATTGTAAGTGAAATCTATATTTATTTGAAAATATTCGATTCTATGATTAACATACTTTCAAATTTTCAAATATTGATTTTTTTTTTAGTCAAATATCATTTTTTTTTAATCAAAATTCTGCAGCATCACCAACACTTGTGTACTAATACTATACGGGGTGTTCCAGAAACCAATCGCATCTATACAAACAAAACAGTCAAATTGATCTCGAATGTAATCGTTAATTTATTTATTGTAAGTGAAATCTATATTTATTTGAAAATATTCGATTCTATGATTAACATACTTTCAAATTTTCAAATATTGATTTTTTTTTTAGTCAAATATCATTTTTTTTTAATCAAAATTCTGCAGCATCACCAACACTTGTGTACTAATACTATACGGGGTGTTCCAGAAACCAATCGCATCTATACAAACAAAACAGTCAAATTGATCTCGAATGTAATCGTTAATTTATTTATTGTAAGTGAAATCTATATTTATTTGAAAATATTCGATTCTATGATTAACATACTTTCAAATTTTCAAATATTGATTTTTTTTTTAGTCAAATATCATTTTTTTTTAATCAAAATTCTGCAGCATCACCAACACTTGTGTACTAATACTATACGGGGTGTTCCAGAAACCAAGCGCATCTATACAAACAAAACAGTCAAATTGATCTCGAATGTAATCGTTAATTTATTTATTGTAAGTGAAATCTATATTTATTTGAAAATATTCGATTCTATGATTAACATACTTTCAAATTTTCAAATATTGATTTTTTTTTTAGTCAAATATCATTTTTTTTTAATCAAAATTCTGCAGCATCACCAACACTTGTGTACTAATACTATACGGGGTGTTCCAGAAACCAAGCGCATCTATACAAACAAAACAGTCAAATTGATCTCGAATGTAATCGTTAATTTATTTATTGTAAGTGAAATCTATATTTATTTGAAAATATTCGATTCTATGATTAACATACTTTCAAATTTTCAAATATTGATTTTTTTTTAGTCGGATAATCAAAAATAGTCAATTTTTTTTAATCAAAAAAATAATTTTAATAGAGACAAACCGAAATAATCACTAGATGCAATTTCGTAAACGTTAATAAAAGAACGTGTCAGATTAGCAATTAAAAATGGCTAAAATTTAATTACATAACATAACATCGTTTAAATTTTTTTGGCACACCCTGTATATTGTAGCTCTATGCTATATAATATCCTATGATCTCACTACTGACTAATATATACACAATCCACTATTGAGAATCGAATCGTAAGACCGTGCTTCTAATTTCTATCAATAGCTTAAGAAATTTACCAGATTCCTAGCTGCCAATTGCATCGTACAGTAAATATGCTTTTTTTACAAAAATATCGATATATGATTTACATCCTCGTTTCTTGTCCTTCCACGAATTCTTAGTACAACTCCGTTATTTACAAAAATCAACCGCGTTCTATTTTTCATTGGAATAATAAAAATTTTATGGAAGATTGAGTAAGATAGAAATTTTGCTTATTTATTATATCCGTTTGTACTGGTTTTGAATGACGTTTTGGCCCGTTGGTGCGACTGTCAATTTTAACACAACTGTTATACTTATTTTATAAAGTTTGGCAAAGCCAACGGTTTCCAAGTTATCCAATATTCCTGTAAATTCCTCATTTCTGCCATCTATTTTCCTAGATTTTCCAATCATTCTATGGTCGACGAGTGCATCCAGAAATAAGCTAGTGCACATCAATTCCATCTCATATAATACATTGGTAGATATTGTCTTTCATTGTCAAACTTAAAATCCATGACTTTTATTTGACTTTTACTACGTAATTGCTTGCTAAAAAAATATCTGTACACATTTGCGGAAAATATGTCCTATATTTTAGTTATTCTCTTCATCTTTTTAAACTATAAATTCTACCAACGACAGGCCTAACTAAACATCCATCTAGGTTCGAAAAATCAACTGTCGAAAACGGCTTTATTGTGCCTTCGCTGGCCCACTAGTGTAATTATATCTGGTCAGCTGAGTGTACGAAAATAATTCGGGTGTGGTTTGTATTTACTGAGACTTGGGCCAGAGAAGCAGGAGGGCAAGGAGCATCAACCGCCATGGCAGATATGGCAACGAATTGATCGCGTGCGCTCTCTCTCAGCTAGATGCCGGTACTCACGCCATTCACTTCAATGGATATATTAATGGAGAAACCTGCTGCGAAATGCGAAATCTCATCGCCCATCGCCGCGGCGGATCAACTAAACAGATCGCCGCATTTGCGTAGTTCCGTTTAATGTGCCCGCTAACCTTGTGGTGACATCAATAGGTACGTCGAAGCGAAAGATCTTACAAACATTCTACAAAAAAACACCTCGATTTATAAAAATAAAGGCAATCAAATCAAGAATCCGTTTTCTTTGAACAATCATAAAACAATCATAATTCAACGATTTACACGCTATATGCGCATTTCGGACTATAAGCCTTCATCTTCAGTAGCACAACAATCAGAGATAAAATGTACCGAAATTTATTTTTCGAGTTTTTTGTGTAGAAAATGAATGCCATTGTCAAAAATCAAATCAAGAAGAATCCCTTTTCTTTGAAGAATCATAATTCAAGGCTTTTACACGCTATATGCGCATTTCTGACTATAACCCTCCATCTTCAGTAGCACAACAGTCAGAGATAAAATGTACCGAAATTTATTTTTCAAGTTTTTTTTGTAGAAAATGAATGCCATTGTCAAAAATGTTTACCCAAGCTTCAAATTACCGATTTTACAAAAATTCTACAAAAAAACACCTCGATTTATAAAAAAAACTAAAGGCCATCAAATCAAGAAGAATCCCTTTTCTTTGAAGAATCATAATTCGACGCTTTTACACGCTATATGCGCATTTCGAACTATAAGCCTTCATCTTCAGTAGCACAACAATCAGAGATAAAATGTACCGAAATTTATTTTTCAACTTTATTTTGTAGAAAATGAATGCCATTGTCAAAAATGTTTACCCAAGCTTCAAATTACAGATTTTACAAACATTCTACAAAAAAAAACACCTCGATTTATAAAAAAAAAAATAGACGATCAAATCAAGAAGAATCTTAATTCAAGGCTTTTACACGCTATATGCGCATGTCGAACTATAAACCTTCATCTTCAGTAGCACAACAATCAGAGATCAAATGTACCGAAATTTATTTTTCAAGTTTTTCTTGTAGAAAATGAATGCCATTGTCAAAAATGTTTACGCAAGCTTCAAATTACCGATTTTACAAAAATTCTACAAAAAAACACCTCGATTTATAAAAAAAACTAAAGGCCATCAAATCAAGAAGAATCCCTTTTCTTTGAAGAATCATAATTCGACGCTTTTACACGCTATATGCGCATTTCGAACTATAAGCCTTCATCTTCAGTAGCACAACAATCGGAGATAAAATGTACCGAAATTTATTTTTCAACTTTATTTTGTAGAAAATGAATGCCATTGTCAAAAATGTTTACCCAAGCTTCAAATTACAGATTTTACAAAAATTCTACAAAAAAAAACTCCTCGATTTATAAAAAAAAAATAGGCGATCAAATCAACAAGAATCTTAATGCAAGGCTTTTACACGCTATATGCGCATGTCGAACTATAAACCTTCATCTTCAGTAGCACAACAATCAGAGATCAAATGTACCGAAATTTATTTTTCAAGTTTTTTGTAGAAAATGCTTAATGCCGATGTCAAAAATTATGCTTCAAATTACAGTTTTCGTGAAATATTCTTGTATGAAAATCTTTAGCATCTAATTCGCCCTGTTCTTCTACAATTTTTGATTGGTACAGTTTTAGAATTTAGAGATTCATTTACAAATAAAATCTGATGCAACGTTTTGCAAAACATTCTAATTTAATCCATGATTATCTATACTTAATACTCCCACAATCAACCGAGATATGCCAAACTGAAAACCAAAAGTCATCAGCTGATTTCAACAAAAATAGATTCTCAAAAATATATTCCCCAAATTAAAATCTGCTCGTTATACTAAAATGTAAACAAAATTTCCTTCAGCTACTTTTCTAAATTTAAATCTACCACCAAAACAGAGATTATTTTCTTCGCCTACCCTCGGTATGTACACGCACATGTGACTTGTACACCGAATCACGTACAGATAGTTCGGTTTTATTACCCCCCGAGCAATATTTGTGCTGTTTAATAACTACGATGGGAATACCATCGGCCGAATTTACCTACCACACCCGAGGAACACCTTTACACAAACCGAAACAACACCGTGTCCATTTCGTACACGTGGATATCCTAACCACCCATCAATAAGCCCTTTACGCCGAAAAAAGACCGCATTCACAGCAAATGCATCGTTTACGTATGCGGAATTGTGTTTTTGCGTCTTATGGTACCATATTGGTACCGTAATATACATTCGTTTATTTTATTACATCGAAATAAGTATTTATTTATATATTTGGTGCATTGTTATGACTTTGTAAACGTCAGTTTGACGTGACTGCGTAAAATCATGATGGCCGCCGAACTGACAGCGTTACTATGGCAACCGATTTTATTTACATACAAACATCAAACGAATACACAAATAAAACTAAATTAATTATTATACTAAATTAATTATGCAAAGTTGACTTTTATCGCAAATAAAGACTGTATCTTATAGATTTTAGCTTGTGCGAATATATATCGATTTTCGATATATATTCGACTAAATATTGATATTATTGATACGTCTTCGGATGTCTTCACGTACATATTCGATTAAAACTTAGTCTAAATAAAATTTGTACCGCACAATGATGTTTAAGTAGATATGACACAGGGTGTTTTGATTGACCCATCTAATCAGTTGCCGAAATTTGTTAAGTTTATGATGAATTTGCTCTTAATTGCATAAAATTAAATATTGTAGATTAGATAGAATTTGGTATGGTCAGGCCAGGCCAAATTTTAGTTCATATACAATTCCTTCGTGAGTATGCGTTTAAAATTAGATGCGGCGAAATTATTATGAATTGAATTTGTCGGTGTTATTTTGACGTTTTGTCAACTATTTTTGTATTGTGAACTTTATAGCACAATGCTAAGAATACCGACTAATAAATTTGGAGATGTCATCGTGAATTAACCACGTGAATTAAATGAGTATTTAAATTGTAAAACACACGCACATCTTTCCTCTACGGAAAACACACAATCCGATTTACAGTTTTTTTTTATTTCTCGTGAAATTGCGACAGTTTATGAAATTGTTTGTTGAAATTTTAAAATGTTTTGTGTTCAACATTTTATTATGAAAGAAATAGTTGAAAAAAGTACCCCCTCAAAGTAAGTTTAAGGCCATGTAGGAGGCCTTTAATTCCCCTACGAATATCTCGACAAAGTAATTATAAATAGCTCTTATATAACGTAAAAAATATATATAAACTTTTATTACAAACTCGATTGACTTTATCACAAATATTTCGTATTATTTATTCACTCTTCACGCAACGAATTCTTCTATACGCAGTCTCATTCAACTACCCAACGCGAAATTAATTACGCTCTTCCTAAGCTACCATTTAACAATCCGAAACAATGTATTTAAGTTCCCTTTAAATATTCTATATTCAATCTGAACTAACGGCAAGCAAAACCTAAGGCGACGGCGACATCTTCATCGCTGAAGTCTTCTTAGAGCAGAAACCGACATTAAGGTATTAGTGGAACCATTCAGAGACTAATGCAAACCGTCGCCAGGAGACAATGTTACTCATTGTCTCGCTCTACGTCTACACAAATGCACGAATACTATTCTGTGCAAATAAGGAAGCTCCAAGTCCCGACAAAACACTTTAAAAACATATAATTACTTCGCAGAAACGCACTACTTCATTTTAACGAATTAAATCTCATTCGTAATTCAATTTAAAAAATATAAACCGATTGGGGTACATGTTTATCAATCTGACAACTGTTTGTCAAAGTGACAGATGCTTGTCATAATGACATGCATATCAAGATGACAGATACATGTCAAGATGACAGATACATGTCAAAACGACCGATGCATGTCAAGGTGACAGATGCTTGTCAAAATGACATATGTATGTCAATATGACATATGTATGTCAAGATGACAAATATATGTCAGTATGTCAAGATGACAGTTGCATGTCAGGATGACAGATGTCTTGCATATCTAATTGCATATTGTTGTAATAAAAATTGTGTTTTAGATTTAGTTGCGCAAGTATTATTGTTGCTTTTTTTGTTTTTAATGTCAATATGACATATGTATGTTAAGATGACAGGTGTATGTCAAGATGACAAATATATGTCAAGATGACAAATATATGTCAAGATGATAGATACATGTCGAGATGACAGATGGTTGTCAAAATGACAGATGCTTGTCAAAATGACATATGTATGTCAATATGACATATGTATGTTAAGATGACAGATACATGTCAATATGACAGATGTATGTCAAGATGACAGTTGCATGTCAGGTTGACAGATGTCTTGCATATCTAATTGCATATTGTTGTAATAAAAATTGTGTTTTAGATTTAGTTGCGCAAGAATTATTGTTGCTTTTTTTGTTTTTAATGGAATGGTTTAATTAAATTGTATTCATATGCACATGGTTCGGTACTGATAATGTACGGAATCGTTTTAATATGAAATAATGGACGGAAGTGACGAATTGTATCTTATATGGCAGTTGCACGCATTTTATTTGTATGAATTAAAGTTGAAACCAACAAAAAATGAACGTCCAGAAATGTGTAAAATTTATATCGTTATGCTAATATATACATTTGATACATTAATGCATTTGAAAATATTTTAACAATCGTAAAAACTTTCATTACATACATTTATTTATATAAAATTGAGATCATGACATAATCGGTTCGGCTTCTAATTGATTTAAAAAAATACAAAAATTAATCCGTTCCAAATTATCAATAAAACGAAAAATTTCTTATATCTGCCATCATTTTTTAAATATTTATTAAGTATTTTAACTTCCGTATAGTATTTATATTATACTTAATATTAATTAAAATTGTCCTCGTTATAATTTGTTTAACTCTAGTATATTTTCTTCTTATTGTATTATATAGTTGTTGAGTTGTATTTTTAGTTTTTAAGCTTCCTTTCATCGCATTTCTTTGCTTAAAAGTGCAATCAGATAATGCCTGAATTAATTGAATGCGATATTTAATCATTTTAAGATGTATAAATCGAAAACTTATCAACATACTCATTGTACGCTTCACGGACACTAACAATACTCCAATAAAAAAATCTCAAATTCAGCTTTTCTACACCGCATTAAAAATGGTTGGTGAAATAACACTCACAACATTCCAAAATTACTTCGATTTCACAATCACTTTACTTTTCTGTCCATTGATGTTTTAGCGAAACGAACCGATCTTCTCTCGGACGTAAACTAATGGAAAATCGAACCTTAGGCCGTTGGAAGTTTCGCAAGTACTTGCTCTAGTACTGACTGTTGCATTAATGACGATTGCTTGAGTTTGTTGAGTATATGCACCAGTGGCGGCTCGTGCCATTTCAATCGGGGGGGGGGGGGGGGGCATTTCTTATAAAATAATAGAAACCTTACCTAAAATGGATGCAAAATGATTAAATTCAATCATTTCTTAAAAGTGAATTCCCCTCTTCTATCTTTCATTGATATAAACACTCCTTGCACAAGTTTGTGATCAATTTAAATCGGGCAATGGCCTACCTAATTCTTTAATTTTTACTTTGTCCACAAGAGAAAGTCTACAAATATCTCTAAAGTCTAAATTATTTCTATTAAATAAGTTCTTGCAGAAACACGTGGTAAAATCGTACATACACAGAACAAATGCTACTGTCCTATCTGACTATTCTATATCAATTTATATACATATATATATACTCTGTATATATATACTACTTTCTGTTCTCTCTGAACGTTTCTAGGACGTTAAAGAAGCGCGACATCCAATAGATGATATACTACATCGGTCGCCTGCACTCTATGATACACTCATCTCATTGTATATGTACTGTATATATGTTTTTAACTTGTACTGGCAATGGATAGCCGCTGGGAATGAGTGACATATATTAGACGATGAAGCAAGAGCGAACCGAAAAAATAGAGAAGATATACGGCATACGGTCGCTCTCACCGATTGCTCGCAATAGAGTGAGATAAGTGCATATGCATTTAACCTGTACTGGGTGGCGCTGGACACCCAGCGGCACCAAATTAGCGATATATCTATACCACGCGAACGATAGATACAGCATCGGTCGCTGTTATGATTTGCAACGGATACCACAACGAACGTTGTGTTGATTGTTATCGCGGCGCAAGCTTTTTCTTTTCGGAAAAATAATGCCGAGATAAAATATCGCAATACAATTACATATCTACGGTGATGCGCTCAATGTTCGGGGGGGGCGCGCGGCCCTGCGGCCTGCATAAGGAACCGCCACTGATATGCACACGCACAATACTGAATATATACAGTGTCTGATGATGGCATTGAATGCTAGAAACACTGAACTCCATGTGTAATTAATAAATTACGATGGTATGCCATTGTGAAGTGCAGAGTACGTTGTAATTGTCAGTAGTCGCTCGATTAACCAGCAAGTGCTATTTTAAGTATTAAGCGTTTATAAGTTCGATACTTCCGATAGTGAGTGATTTTTCAATTTAATTTCGATTTGATCGAAACATTTTTTAATAGAAAATCAGCTCATTATCGCAGGATTCTAAATCTACACTCAGTTTTATTTGATGGCTAACGGTTTGAAAGATATCGTCAAAAAATTGGTCCCCCCCCATTGAAAATTTATGATGAAATCTACACTTTTTTGAAAGTGAGTTTATGATATTTTCCAAATAGGATTTGATACGCCGAATGTTGAATCGGCAAGTGATTTTGTTTCGGAAATAAAATGTCGATAAATTGGATATAACAGTTCGACATATTTTTATATGGAAAAAAATTTCAATTTTTAATTCGCGCGATAAGTTCATCGACTAAGATCATCGCAGGATGCAAAATCTGCAATCAATTTTGATCGATGGCTAACTCGATAAAAAATAAGATTTATCAACTCAATTTCCCGAGTCTCTTTTCTCAATAACTATAAGTATATTCTCATACAACGCGACTTATATGGACTCTTGGAAAGCCATCCGCAAATTAACCGCGTTCGTAGAAGGCCGCGGCCAGTTTCTTTGGTGGTTAATTTCATCCATTCTGCAATGCTAGATGCCTCCAACTCACTTGGTACAATCGTAGCCATTCAAAACATCGCCAATATTCAACGTTCCTTGTGGTTCCAGACGTTCAATGATATCCGTGAGTGTAGTTTCTATCTAACCGGGCAGAAATAAACTATTTTTACATATGTCTACTAGCTTACAAGGTGCCTTAGATGATTATAGCAGCGTATGAATAGAAACCAGTTCAGTGATCCTGAAATTGAAACCCTGGTCCACGGTAATGTTGCTGCACTTCATCATCCACTCTACATGCAAGAAATGAATGAGAACCTGCCTCCGATTTATTGTAAATCTTGTTATATTCTTTCGCAATTGTTTCATCTATTCGATACAATTAGAAGTGAGTCTCCAAACTTCTATTGAATTGACTGGTCTCCAAAAGTTTCCAAACTTCTAAGGAATTGGAAAAGGCGCATTTATTTTTTTGTTTTGTATTGTTCGCTTGGAAACGAGAATTTGTGGTTTATTTTATAGTTAGTCGCTTGTTGCTGTTTTACGATCGTGTATAATCGACGTCGGCTCAGGAGCGTCCCGACGGTGACTCAGAACGTACAGGAAACAAGATGCTGTCTTTAGCAATCTGATCTTAGCTGAATTGAATGTTAACAGTATTTGGTCAGAGCTAACCATCTAGTAAAATTGATGCTATTCATCATGTCCATCAATGATTCGATGAGGAATCTTTAGGACGCCTCTTCCAAATTAGCAAATCAGATATTCAATCCTCTTTGAATTTTAATTTATTTACCGAACAGCACAGTTGAACTAACCCCTTCGTTAATATTCATACAAAAAGTGTTAATAACACGTTTCTTCTCGTTTCAGTGCCATGAAGATTCTGCTTGCGAAGCTGCCACGTCCATGGATCGTGGACGAGAAGAAGGACGACGGTTACACAGCTTTGCACCTGGCTGCGCTGAACAATCACGTGGAAGTAGCCGAACAGCTGGTACTAAATGGCAAAGCCAATATGGACTTGCAGAACGTTAACCTGCAGACGGCCCTGCACCTGGCCGTCGAACGCCAACACACGCAAATCGTCAGGGTATGAACTAAATGAACTATTGTTCCCATAATTTTCCATGCCAAAAAAAAAACTGGTACATATGTTACGTGTTTTCTTGTAAAATTGAAGTAACATTATTTAATAGTTCTCTCGAAATTAAAAATGGATGTTCTTGAAGAAGTCGTCGCTTCTGTAACTTTAAAATGTTTATTTTTAGCGTTGTAGAATTTTGAACGCCGCAATTTAATTAATGATATTTTTTGGCTTTAAAAATAGAAAAAATTTGGGTTGAAATTTTAACGATTTCTTTTTTGATAGCTCAGAATTTGTACATAGGTAATAGTATCTTACGAAATAGCTAGAGATGGAGGATGTTTTCGAAAAATGCAAATACATTATTCTTATATTTCAAGCTTTTGGTGCGAGAATCGGCGAACCTCAACATCGCTGACAAAGACGGTGACACACCTCTGCACGAGGCGTTACGTCATCATACCTTAAGCCAATTGCGTCAACTGCAAGACGTGCAGGACGTTGGCAAGTTGTTGATGGGCCTCGGTGCCCAGGGCTCAGACAAAAAGAGCTCAGCGAGCATTGCTTGCTTTCTGGCCGGCAATGGTGCTGATTTGGCGATCAAAAACAAGAAGGGACAGACCCCACTGGACCTCTGTCCAGATCCAAATCTGTGCAAAACGTTGGCGAAATGTCACAGGGAGAAGCAAAGTGGCGAGTTGGATGTGCATATTGGTGGTCCACCGTGTAATAATTTACAGTACGTAAAATTTACTTGAAAAAAAAATGGAACCTACTAAAAGTGTTTTAATTTAGACCGAATCCTTCGACCTCCTCCACATCGAACTCCAACAACAACTCTTCCAGCGCAAATATCCACAATCCAAACTATCTCCCACCCACTCACAACTCGTCCCAACAACCGCATATTACACTTCAACCTTTACCGCCGATCCCTAACGCCAACACGCCATCAAACAACAACAACAGCAATAACAACAACAACAGCACACCAAACCAACAATCAACTGTCGCTGGATCTTCTTCATCGTCATCATCATTATCATCAGCAGCAGCAACTACTGGAGGACTATCTTCATCATCATCAACATTAGCATCGAATCAAGGAGGAGCTGTAGCTACTTTACGCCAACAACAATCAACATCACCAATCGGTGTTAATATGATCGACGAATGTCTTGTGTGCTCTGACGCCAAAAGGGATGTTCTCTTTCAACCGTGCGGCCATGTTAGTTGCTGCGGTGCTTGTGCACCTAGGGTGAAGAAGTGTCTTATTTGTCGGGAGAATGTGACAAGCAGAATTAAAGTACGTTGAAAGAATTTTCAAAATTGTATATCGAGTTTGCAAACATTGATGTTCAAGATTTGAGCTTTTTAAGTGGAAAAAACGTTGTTTTGATCCAAGGAATTGAATAATTTTTGTTTAACATTAGATAATTTTCAATGAAAATATGTCTAGCTGCGCATTTTAAATAAAAGTTTTAAATGGTTTTTTGTTAAAAAAAAGTATAATTTGGACGTTTCTACTTCAAACAAACAAAAAATCGTTATAAGTGAAAAATATGTCCAGCAGCTGCTTGTTTAGGATGCCTAAAGATAAATTCGTTTTTTGTTTAAAAAAATTATAATTTGGGCGTTTCTTCCCGAAACAAAAAAAAAAAATGTTTAATTTGACCTTTTTTCGCTACTGTTAGGTAGAGGAATGTCGAGTGTGTTCTGACAAAAAAGCGGCCGTTCTGTTCACACCTTGTGGTCATATGTGCGCATGCAACAGTTGCTCGCAACTAATGAAGAAGTGCGTGATGTGCCGCGCACAGATCGATCGCATGGTGCCCATTTCTGTTTGCCTGGGCGGCCTGGGCAACATCAGCGAGGTTAGCAAACAATTTCTTTTATTATATTTGGCAAACTTATCAATAATATAGAATATCACCCAAATACCGTAACAAGCATTGTGCTACTGAAGATGGGCGCATAGCGCTTGAAATGTACATCTAGGTAGTGAATGCTTGTTACGGTATTTGGGTGATATTCTATATTATACTGAAGATGGGCGCATAGCGCTTGAAATGTACATCTAGCTACTTAATGCTTGTTACGGTATTTGGGTGATATTCTATATTATACTGAAGATGGGTGTATAGCGCTTGAAATGTACATCTAGCTACTGAATGCTTGTTACAGTATTTGGGTGATATTCTATATTATAATTTAACACCGTAGTGATAATTTAAAAAAAACTTATCAATAATCGTCCTGTTAATAATAATATCCTCAATCAAATAGACAATCTATTTATTATTGTGAACTTTTGATATTTCTAGTTTACATTTGATATTTAAATAATATATTTATTTTCAGGTGAATCAAGATTGTCAAGCGCTGGAAGATAGCGGTGGCAGTAATGTGGCGCCCGTGGCGACAATATCGAACGCCCCTTCAATGGCGCTAGATGATGCTCGTCAGGCCCTCGCCAGTATGTCGATTGGTGGTGGGAATGGATCTGGAGACGGACCTGTAATGAACAACGGCGGCAGAGACACTAGCAACGACATCCAGAAGCTGCAGCAACAATTGCAGGATATCAAAGATCAAGTAAATTGGTTTTGTTGCAGTGAATTGGACCTGTAATGTTTGTAAAATACCGTAACTCAAATGCGCATACCTATATGCGCATTTCGACAATGTACAAATATAATTTTGTACTATTTATGGTTTATTGATGTTTGTTTGTATTTGTGTTTTTTAGACAAATTGTTATTGTATGTTTTTCAGACTATGTGTCCAGTATGTCTGGATCGTCTGAAGAATATGATTTTCTTGTGCGGGCATGGCCTATGCCAGATGTGTGGAGATCAGATGTCTGAATGTCCCATTTGCAGGAAAGCAGTTGAAAAACGAATATTATTGTATTAAATTATTTGTCGATTCTCTCTCTCTAACTGTACCTTTCTCAGTTGTTTAATTGTTGTTTATTCAATTGTTTATTAGCAATATCCACCTACTACTAGAAACTTTTTTTTTTATTATATAAATTTCAACATCATATAATCATGTTGAAATAAAGTAATAAACTGAAATAAATTATTATGTAATTTATTTTAAACGTTTATGTTTTATTAATTCACAATCATTTTTCTATATATATTTTCGTTTGTTGGTAACAAAAGTTGAGATAAATTAATATTTTGTAGTTTTACGCAGTGTTTTACTCTTTAAGTTTCGCTTACAAATAGCCCAAAAAAGCCAATTTTTCCGATTGAACCGGATATCGGAATATTTCAAAGGTATACACGACTTTTTCACATTTTTCGACGATAATTTCAACTTTTTCCGTTTGAACCGGAAATCAGTAAAATATGGTTTTAAGATGATTTATAGCCATTTTGCATTGTTTTGAGCAGCATTTGTTAAACTTTGACGAAAATCGCCAAAAAAATCGGAATATTTCAAAGGTATATATATACTACTTTTTCACATTTTTCGACGATAATTTCAACTTTTTCCGTTTGAACCGGAAATCAGTAGAATATAGTTTTAAGATGATTTATAGCCATTTTGCATTGTTTTGGGCAGCATTTGTTAAACTTTGACGAAAATCGCCAAAAAAATCGGAATATTTCAAAGGTATATATACACGACTTTTTCACATTTTTCGACGATAATTTCAACTTTTTCCGTTTGAACCGGAAATCAGTAAAATATTGTTTTAAGACGATTTATAGCCATTTTGCATTGTTTTGAGCAGCATTTGTTAAACTTTGACGAAAATCGCCAAAAAAATCGGAATATTTCAAAGGTATATATACACGACTTTTTCACATTTTTCGACGATAATTTCAACTTTTTCCGTTTGAACCGGAAATCAGTAAAATATTGTTTTAAAACGATTTATAGCCATTTTGCATTGTTTTGAGCAGCATTTGTTAAACTTTGACGAAAATCGCCAAAAAAATCGGAATATTTCAAAGGTATATATTATATACACGACTTTTTCACATTTTTCGACGATAATTTCAACCTTTTTCCGTTTGAACCGGAAATCAGTAAAATATAGTTTTAAGATGATTTATAGCCCATTTTGCATTGTTTTGGGCAGCATTTGTTAAACTTTGACGAAAATCGCCAAAAAAATCGGAATATTTCAAAGGTATATATACACGACTTTTCTCACATTTTCGACGATAATTTCAACTTTTTCCGTTGAACCGGAAATCAGTAAAATATTGTTTTAAGACGATTTATAGCCATTTTGCATTGTTTTGGGCAGCATTTGTTAAACTTTGACGAAAATCGCCAAAAAAAATCGGAATATTTCAAAGGTATATATACACGACTTTTTCACATTTTTCGACGATAATTTCAACTTTTTCCGTTTGAACCGGAAATCAGTAAAATATAGTTTTAAGATGATTTATAGCCATTTTTGCATTGTTTTGGGCAGCATTGTTAAACTTTGACGAAAATCGCCAAAAAAAATCGGAATATTTCAAAGGTATATATATATACACGACTTTTTCACATTTTTCGACGATAATTTCAACTTTTTCCGTTTGAACCGGAAATCAGTAAAATATAGTTTTAAGATGATTTATAGCCATTTTGCATTGTTTTGGGCAGCATTTGTTAAACTTTGACGAAAATCGCCAAAAAAAATCGGAATATTTCAAAGGTATATATACACGACTTTTTCACATTTTTCGACGATAATTTCAACTTTTTCCGTTTGAACCGGAAATCAGTAAAATATAGTTTTAAGATGATTTATAGCCATTTTGCATTGTTTTGGGCAGCATTTGTTAAACTTTGACGAAAATCGCCAAAAAAATCGGAATATTTCAAAGGTATATATACACGACTTTTTCACATTTTTCGACGATAATTTCAACTTTTTCCGTTTGAACCGGAAATCAGTAAAATATAGTTTTAAGATGATTTATAGCCATTTTGCATTGTTTTGGGCAGCATTTGTTAAACTTTGACGAAAATCGCCAAAAAAATCGGAATATTTCAAAGGTATATATACACGACTTTTTCACATTTTTCGACGATAATTTCAACTTTTTCCGTTTGAACCGGAAATCAGTAAAATATAGTTTTAAGATGATTTATAGCCATTTTGCATTGTTTTGGGCAGCATTTGTTAAACTTTGACGAAAATCGCCAAAAAAATCGGAATATTTCAAAGGTATATATATATACACGACTTTTTCACATTTTTCGACGATAATTTCAACTTTTTCCGTTTGAACCGGAAATCAGTAAAATATAGTTTTAAGATGATTTATAGCCATTTTGCATTGTTTTGGGCAGCATTTGTTAAACTTTGACGAAAATCGCCAAAAAAATCGGAATATTTCAAAGGTATATATACACGACTTTTTCACATTTTTCGACGATAATTTCAACTTTTTCCGTTTGAACCGGAAATCAGTAAAATATAGTTTTAAGATGATTTATAGCCATTTTGCATTGTTTTGGGCAGCATTTGTTAAACTTTGACGAAAATCGCCAAAAAAATCGGAATATTTCAAAGGTATATATACACGACTTTTTCACATTTTTCGACGATAATTTCAACTTTTTCCGTTTGAACCGGAAATCAGTAAAATATAGTTTTAAGATGATTTATAGCCATTTTGCATTGTTTTGGGCAGCATTTGTTAAACTTTGACGAAAATCGCCAAAAAAATCGGAATATTTCAAAGGTATATATACACGACTTTTTCACATTTTTCGACGATAATTTCAACTTTTTCCGTTTGAACCGGAAATCAGTAAAATATAGTTTTAAGATGATTTATAGCCATTTTGCATTGTTTTGGGCAGCATTTGTTAAACTTTGACGAAAATCGCCAAAAAAATCGGAATATTTCAAAGGTATATATACACGACTTTTTCACATTTTTCGACGATAATTTCAACTTTTTCCGTTTGAACCGGAAATCAGTAAAATATTGTTTTAAGATGATTTATAGCCATTTTGCATTGTTTTGGGCAGCATTTGTTAAACTTTGACGAAAATCGCCAAAAAAATCGGAATATTTCAAAGGTATATATATATACACGACTTTTTCACATTTTTCGACGATAATTTCAACTTTTTCCGTTTGAACCGGAAATCAGTAAAATATAGTTTTAAGATGATTTATAGCCATTTTGCATTGTTTTGGGCAGCATTTGTTAAA
This sequence comes from Leptodirus hochenwartii, assembly GCA_947310635.1. Lineage (NCBI taxonomy): Eukaryota > Metazoa > Arthropoda > Insecta > Coleoptera > Leiodidae > Leptodirus > Leptodirus hochenwartii. The sequence continues at coordinate 4,319,420 of OX371185.1, read as the reverse complement.
CTTTGACGAAAATCGCCAAAAAAATCGGAATATTTCAAAGGTATATATATATACACGACTTTTTCACATTTTTCGACGATAATTTCAACTTTTTCCGTTTGAACCGGAAATCAGTAAAATATAGTTTTAAGATGATTTATAGCCATTTTGCATTGTTTTGGGCAGCATTTGTTAAACTTTGACGAAAATCGCCAAAAAAATCGGAATATTTCAAAGGTATATATACACGACTTTTTCACATTTTTCGACGATAATTTCAACTTTTTCCGTTTGAACCGGAAATCAGTAAAATATAGTTTTAAGATGATTTATAGCCATTTTGCATTGTTTTGGGCAGCATTTGTTAAACTTTGACGAAAATCGCCAAAAAAATCGGAATATTTCAAAGGTATATATATATACACGACTTTTTCACATTTTTCGACGATAATTTCAACTTTTTCCGTTTGAACCGGAAATCAGTAAAATATAGTTTTAAGATGATTTATAGCCATTTTGCATTGTTTTGGGCAGCATTTGTTAAACTTTGACGAAAATCGCCAAAAAAATCGGAATATTTCAAAGGTATATATACACGACTTTTTCACATTTTTCGACGATAATTTCAACTTTTTCCGTTTGAACCGGAAATCAGTAAAATATTGTTTTAAGATGATTTATAGCCATTTTGCATTGTTTTGGGCAGCATTTGTTAAACTTTGACGAAAATCGCCAAAAAAATCGGAATATTTCAAAGGTATATATACACGACTTTTTCACATTTTTCGACGATAATTTCAACTTTTTCCGTTTGAACCGGAAATCAGTAAAATATTGTTTTAAGATGATTTATAGCCATTTTGCATTGTTTTGGGCAGCATTTGTTAAACTTTGACGAAAATCGCCAAAAAAATCGGAATATTTCAAAGGTATATATATATACACGACTTTTTCACATTTTTCGACGATAATTTCAACTTTTTCCGTTTGAACCGGAAATCAGTAAAATATAGTTTTAAGATGATTTATAGCCATTTTGCATTGTTTTGGGCAGCATTTGTTAAACTTTGACGAAAATCGCCAAAAAAATCGGAATATTTCAAAGGTATATATACACGACTTTTTCACATTTTTCGACGATAATTTCAACTTTTTCCGTTTGAACCGGAAATCAGTAAAATATAGTTTTAAGATGATTTATAGCCATTTTGCATTGTTTTGGGCAGCATTTGTTAAACTTTGACGAAAATCGCCAAAAAAATCGGAATATTTCAAAGGTATATATATATACACGACTTTTTCACATTTTTCGACGATAATTTCAACTTTTTCCGTTTGAACCGGAAATCAGTAAAATATAGTTTTAAGACGATTTATAGCCATTTTGCATTGTTTTGGGCAGCATTTGTTAAACTTTGACGAAAATCGCCAAAAAAATCGGAATATTTCAAAGGTATATATACACGACTTTTTCACATTTTTCGACGATTATTTCAACTTTTTCTGTTTGAACCGGAAATCAGTAAAATATAGTTTTCGTTTCAATCGGTAAAAGTTGAAAAAATCGTCGAAAAATGCAAAGTCTCATTCTTTGACCCTTCTGAAAATATCAATTTTTTGTCGATTTTTGTCAAAATTTAACAAGCTTCTAAAACAACGTAAAATGACTATAAATCGTCCTAGAAACAAATTTTAGTGGTTTTCGCTTCAATCGGTAAAAGTTGAAAAAATCGTCGAAAAATGCAGTCTCATTCTTTGACCCTTCTGAAAATATCAATTTTTTGTCGATTTTTGTCAAAATTTAACAAGCTTCTAAAACAACGTAAAATGACTATAAATCGTCCTAGAAACAAATTTTAGTGGTTTTCGTTTCAATCGGTAAAAGTTGAAAAAATCGTCGAAAAATGCAGAGTCTCATTCGTTGACCCTTCTGAAAACATCAAATTTTTGCCGATTTTTGTCAAAATTTAACAAGCTTCTAAAACAACGTAAAATGACTATAAATCGTCCTAGAAACAAATTTTAGTGGTTTTCGTTTCAATCGGTAAAAGTTGAAAAAATCGTCGAAAAATGCAGTCTCATTCGTTGACCCTTCTGAAAACATCAATTTTTTGCCGATTTTTGTCAAAATTTAACAAGTTTCTAAAACAACGTAAAATGACTATAAATCGTCCTAGAAACAAATTTTAGTGGTTTTCGTTTCAATCGGTAAAAGTTGAAAAAATCGTCGAAAAATGCAAAGTCTCATTTTTTGACCCTTCTGAAAATATCAATTTTTTGCCGATTTTTGTCAAAATTTAACAAGCTTCTAAAACAACATAAAATGACTATAAATCGTCCTAGAAACAAATTTTAGTGGTTTTCGCTTCAATCGGTAAAAGTTGAAAAAATCGTCGAAAAATGCAAAGAGTCTCATTCGTTGACCCTTCTGAAAATATCAATTTTTTGCCGATTTTTGTCAAAATTTAACAAGCTTCTAAAACAACATAAAATGACTATAAATCGTCCTAGAAACAAATTTTAGTGGTTTTCGTTTCAATCGGTAAAAGTTGAAAAAATCGTCGAAAAATGCAAAGTCTCATTCTTTGACCCTTCTGAAAACATCAATTTTTTGCCGATTTTTGTCAAAATTTAACAAGTTTCTAAAACAACATAAAATGACTATAAATCGTCCTAGAAACAAATTTTAGTGGTTTTCGCTTCAATCGGTAAAAGTTGAATAAATCGTCGAAAAATGCAAAGAGTCTCATTCGTTGACCCTTCTGAAAATATCAATTTTTTGCCGATTTTTGTCAAAATTTAACAAGCTTCTAAAACAACATAAAATGACTATAAATCGTCCTAGAAACAAATTTTAGTGGTTTTCGCTTCAATCGGTAAAAGTTGAAAAAATCGTCGAAAAATGCAAAGTCTCATTCTTTGACCCTTCTGAAAATATCAATTTTTTGCCGATTTTTGTCAAAATTTAACAAGCTTCTAAAACAACATAAAATTACTATAAATCGTCCTAGAAACAAATTTTAGTGGTTTTCGCTTCAATCGGTAAAAGTTGAAAAAATCGTCGAAAAATGCAAAGTCTCATTCTTTGACCCTTCTGAAAATATCAATTTTTTGCCGATTTTTGTCAAAATTTAACAAGCTTCTAAAACAACATAAAATGACTATAAATCGTCCTAGAAACAAATTTTAGTGGTTTTCGCTTCAATCGGTAAAAGTTGAAAAAATCGTCGAAAAATGCAAAGTCTCATTCGTTGACCCTTCTGAAAATATCAATTTTTTGCCGATTTTTGTCAAAATTTAACAAGTTTGTAAAACAACATAAAATGACTATAAATCGTCCTAGAAACAAATTTTAGTGGTTTTCGCTTCAATCGGTAAAAGTTGAAAAAATCGTCGAAAAATGCAGTCTCATTCTTTGACCCTTCTGAAAATATCAATTTTTTGCCGATTTTTGTCAAAATTTAACAAGCTTCTAAAACAACATAAAATGACTATAAATCGTCCTAGAAACAAATTTTAGTGGTTTTCGCTTCAATCGGTAAAAGTTGAAAAAATCGTCGAAAAATGCAAAGTCTCATTCTTTGACCCTTCTGAAAATATCAATTTTTTGCCGATTTTTGTCAAAATTTAACAAGCTTCTAAAACAACATAAAATTACTATAAATCGTCCTAGAAAGAAATTTTAGTGGTTTTCGCTTCAATCGGTAAAAGTTGAAAAAATTGTCGAAAAATGCAAAGTCTCATTCTTTGACCCTTCTGAAAATATCAATTTTTTGCCGATTTTTGTCAAAATTTAACAAGCTTCTAAAACAACATAAAATGACTATAAATCGTCCTAGAAACAAATTTTAGTGGTTTTCGCTTCAATCGGTAAAAGTTGAAAAAATCGTCGAAAAATGCAGTCTCATTCTTTGACCCTTCTGAAAATATCAATTTTTTGCCGATTTTTGTCAAAATTTAACAAGCTTCTAAAACAACATAAAATGACTATAAATCGTCCTAGAAACAAATTTTAGTGGTTTTCGCTTCAATCGGTAAAAGTTGAAAAAATCGTCGAAAAATGCAAAGTCTCATTCTTTGACCCTTCTGAAAATATCAATTTTTTGCCGATTTTTGTCAAAATTTAACAAGCTTCTAAAACAACATAAAATTACTATAAATCGTCCTAGAAACAAATTTTAGTGGTTTTCGCTTCAATCGGTAAAAGTTGAAAAAATCGTCGAAAAATGCAAAGTCTCATTCTTTGACCCTTCTGAAAATATCAATTTTTTGCCGATTTTTGTCAAAATTTAACAAGCTTCTAAAACAACATAAAATTACTATAAATCGTCCTAGAAACAAATTTTAGTGGTTTTCGCTTCAATCGGTAAAAGTTGAAAAAATCGTCGAAAAATGCAAAGTCTCATTCTTTGACCCTTCTGAAAATATCAATTTTTTGCCGATTTTTGTCAAAATTTAACAAGCTTCTAAAACAACATAAAATTACTATAAATCGTCCTAGAAACAAATTTTAGTGGTTTTCGCTTCAATCGGTAAAAGTTGAAAAAATCGTCGAAAAATGCAAAGTCTCATTCTTTGACCCTTCTGAAAATATCAATTTTTTGCCGATTTTTGTCAAAATTTAACAAGCTTCTAAAACAACATAAAATTACTATAAATCGTCCTAGAAACAAATTTTAGTGGTTTTCGCTTCAATCGGTAAAAGTTGAAAAAATCGTCGAAAAATGCAAAGAGTCTCATTCGTTGACCCTTCTGAAAATATCAATTTTTTGCCGATTTTTGTCAAAATTTAAAAAGTTTACAAAACAACATAAAATGACTATAAATCGTCCTAGAAACAAATTTTAGTGGTTTTCGTTTCAATCGGTAAAAGTTGAAAAAATCGTCGAAAAATGCAGAGTCTCATTCTTTGACCCTTCTGAAAATATCAATTTTTTGCCGATTTTTGTCAAAATTTAACAAGCTTCTAAAACAACATAAAATGACTATAAATCGCCCTAGAAACAAATTTTAGTGGTTTTCGCTTCAATCGGTAAAAGTTGAAAAAATTGTCGAAAAATGCAAAGTCTCATTCGTTGACCCTTCTGAAAATATCAATTTTTTGCCGATTTTTGTCAAAATTTAACAAGTTTCTAAAACAACATAAAATGACTATAAATCGTCCTAGAAACAAATTTTAGTGGTTTTCGTTTCAATCGGTAAAAGTTGAAAAAATCGTCGAAAAATGCAAAGTCTCATTCTTTGACCCTTCTGAAAATATCAATTTTTTGCCGATTTTTGTCAAAATTTAACAAGTTTCTAAAACAACATAAAATGACTATAAATCGTCCTAGAAACAAATTTTAGTGGTTTTCGTTTCAATCAGTAAAAGTTGAAAAAATCGTCGAAAAATGCAAAGTCTCATTCTTTGACCCTTCTGAAAATATCAATTTTTTGCCGATTTTTGTCAAAATTTAACAAGCTTCTAAAACAACATAAAATTACTATAAATCGTCCTAGAAACAAATTTTAGTGGTTTTCGCTTCAATCGGTAAAAGTTGAAAAAATCGTCGAAAAATGCAAAGTCTCATTCTTTGACCCTTCTGAAAATATCAATTTTTTGCCGATTTTTGTCAAAATTTAACAAGCTTCTAAAACAACATAAAATGACTATAAATCGTCCTAGAAACAAATTTTAGTGGTTTTCGCTTCAATCGGTAAAAGTTGAAAAAATCGTCGAAAAATGCAAAGAGTCTCATTCGTTGACCCTTCTGAAAATATCAATTTTTTGCCGATTTTTGTCAAAATTTAAAAAGTTTACAAAACAACATAAAATGACTATAAATCGTCCTAGAAACAAATTTTAGTGGTTTTCGTTTCAATCGGTAAAAGTTGAAAAAATCGTCGAAAAATGCAGAGTCTCATTCTTTGACCCTTCTGAAAATATCAATTTTTTGCCGATTTTTGTCAAAATTTAACAAGTTTCTAAAACAACATAAAATTACTATAAATCGTCCTAGAAACAAATTTTAGTGGTTTTCGCTTCAATCGGTAAAAGTTGAAAAAATCGTCGAAAAATGCAAAGTCTCATTCTTTGACCCTTCTGAAAATATCAATTTTTTGCCGATTTTTGTCAAAATTTAACAAGCTTCTAAAACAACATAAAATTACTATAAATCGTCCTAGAAACAAATTTTAGTGGTTTTCGCTTCAATCGGTAAAAGTTGAAAAAATCGTCGAAAAATGCAGTCTCATTCTTTGACCCTTCTGAAAATATCAATTTTTTGCCGATTTTTGTCAAAATTTAACAAGCTTCTAAAACAACATAAAATGACTATAAATCGCCCTAGAAACAAATTTTAGTGGTTTTCGCTTCAATCGGTAAAAGTTGAAAAAATTGTCGAAAAATGCAAAGTCTCATTCGTTGACCCTTCTGAAAATATCAATTTTTTGCCGATTTTTGTCAAAATTTAACAAGTTTCTAAAACAACATAAAATGACTATAAATCGTCCTAGAAACAAATTTTAGTGGTTTTCGTTTCATCGGTAAAAGTTGAATAAATCGTCGAAAAATGCAGTCTCATTCGTTGACCCTTCTGAAAATATCAATTTTTTGCCGATTTTTGTCAAAATTTAACAAGTTTCTAAAACAACATAAAATGACTATAAATCGTCCTAGAAACAAATTTTAGTGGTTTTCGTTTCAATCGGTAAAAGTTGAAAAAATTGTCGAAAAATGCAAAGTCTCATTCTTTGACCCTTCTGAAAATATCAATTTTTTGCCGATTTTTGTCAAAATTTAACAAGCTTCTAAAACAACATAAAATGACTATAAATCGCCCTAGAAACAAATTTTAGTGGTTTTCGCTTCAATCGGTAAAAGTTGAAAAAATCGTCGAAAAATGCAAAGTCTCATTCGTTGACCCTTCTGAAAATATCAATTTTTTGCCGATTTTTGTCAAAATTTAACAAGTTTCTAAAACAACATAAAATGACTATAAATCGTCCTAGAAACAAATTTTAGTGGTTTTCGTTTCAATCGGTAAAAGTTGAAAAAATCGTCGAAAAATGCAAAGTCTCATTCTTTGACCCTTCTGAAAATATCAATTTTTTGCCGATTTTTGTCAAAATTTAACAAGTTTCTAAAACAACATAAAATGACTATAAATCGTCCTAGAAACAAATTTTAGTGGTTTTCGTTTCAATCGGTAAAAGTTGAAAAAATTGTCGAAAAATGCAAAGTCTCATTCTTTGACCCTTCTGAAAATATCAATTTTTTGCCGATTTTTGTCAAAATTTAACAAGCTTCTAAAACAACATAAAATTACTATAAATCGTCCTAGAAACAAATTTTAGTGGTTTTCGCTTCAATCGGTAAAAGTTGAAAAAATCGTCGAAAAATGCAAAGTCTCATTCTTTGACCCTTCTGAAAATATCAATTTTTTGCCGATTTTTGTCAAAATTTAACAAGCTTCTAAAACAACATAAAATTACTATAAATCGTCCTAGAAACAAATTTTAGTGGTTTTCGTTTCAATCGGTAAAAGTTGAAAAAATTGTCGAAAAATGCAAAGTCTCATTCTTTGACCCTTCTGAAAATATCAATTTTTTGCCGATTTTTGTCAAAATTTAACAAGCTTCTAAAACAACATAAAATTACTATAAATCGTCCTAGAAACAAATTTTAGTGGTTTTCGCTTCAATCGGTAAAAGTTGAAAAAATCGTCGAAAAATGCAGTCTCATTCTTTGACCCTTCTGAAAATATCAATTTTTTGCCGATTTTTGTCAAAATTTAACAAGCTTCTAAAACAACATAAAATGACTATAAATCGTCCTAGAAACAAATTTTAGTGGTTTTCGCTTCAATCGGTAAAAGTTGAAAAAATCGTCGAAAAATGCAAAGTCTCATTCTTTGACCCTTCTGAAAATATCAATTTTTTGCCGATTTTTGTCAAAATTTAACAAGCTTCTAAAACAACATAAAATTACTATAAATCGTCCTAGAAACAAATTTTAGTGGTTTTCGCTTCAATCGGTAAAAGTTGAAAAAATCGTCGAAAAATGCAAAGTCTCATTCTTTGACCCTTCTGAAAATATCAATTTTTTGCCGATTTTTGTCAAAATTTAACAAGCTTCTAAAACAACATAAAATGACTATAAATCGTCCTAGAAACAAATTTTAGTGGTTTTCGTTTCAATCGGTAAAAGTTGAAAAAATCGTCGAAAAATGCAGAGTCTCATTCGTTGACCCTTCTGAAAATATCAATTTTTTGCCGATTTTTGTCAAAATTTAACAAGCTTCTAAAACAACATAAAATGACTATAAATCGTCCTAGAAACAAATTTTAGTGGTTTTCGCTTCAATCGGTAAAAGTTGAAAAAATCGTCGAAAAATGCAAAGTCTCATTCTTTGACCCTTCTGAAAATATCAATTTTTTGCCGATTTTTGTCAAAATTTAACAAGCTTCTAAAACAACATAAAATGACTATAAATCGTCCTAGAAACAAATTTTAGTGGTTTTCGTTTCAATCGGTAAAAGTTGAAAAAATCGTCGAAAAATGCAAAGAGTCTCATTCGTTGACCCTTCTGAAAATATCAATTTTTTGCCGATTTTTGTCAAAATTTAACAAGTTTCTAAAACAACATAAAATGACTATAAATCGTCCTAGAAACAAATTTTAGTGGTTTTCGTTTCAATCGGTAAAAGTTGAAAAAATCGTCGAAAAATGCAGAGTCTCATTCGTTGACCCTTCTGAAAATATCAATTTTTTGCCGATTTTTGTCAAAATTTAACAAGTTTCTAAAACAACATAAAATGACTATAAATCGTCCTAGAAACAAATTTTAGTGGTTTTCGCTTCAATCGGTAAAAGTTGAAAAAATCGTCGAAAAATGCAGAGTCTCATTCGTTGACCTTCTGAAAATATCAATTTTTTGCCGATTTTTGTCAAAATTTAACAAGTTTCTAAAACAACATAAAATGACTATAAATCGTCCTAGAAACAAATTTTAGTGGTTTTCGCTTCAATCGGTAAAAGTTGAAAAAATCGTCGAAAAATGCAAAGAGTCTCATTCGTTGACCCTTCTGAAAATATCAATTTTTTGCCGATTTTTGTCAAAATTTAACAAGTTTCTAAAACAACATAAAATGACTATAAATCGTCCTAGAAACAAATTTTAGTGGTTTTCGTTTCAATCGGTAAAAGTTGAAAAAATCGTCGAAAAATGCAAAGTCTCATTCTTTGACCCTTCTGAAAATATCAATTTTTTGCCGATTTTTGTCAAAATTTAACAAGTTTCTAAAACAACATAAAATGACTATAAATCGTCCTAGAAACAAATTTTAGTGGTTTTCGTTTCAATCGGTAAAAGTTGAAAAAATCGTCGAAAAATGCAAAGTCTCATTCTTTGACCCTTCTGAAAACATCAATTTTTTGCCGATTTTTGTCAAAATTTAACAAGCTTCTAAAACAACATAAAATGACTATAAATCGTCCTAGAAACAAATTTTAGTGGTTTTCGCTTCAATCGGTAAAAGTTGAAAAAATCGTCGAAAAATGCAAAGTCTCATTCTTTGACCCTTCGAAAATATCAATTTTTTGCCGATTTTTGTCAAAATTTAACAAGCTTCTAAAACAACATAAAATGACTATAAATCGTCCTAGAAACAAATTTTAGTGGTTTTCGCTTCAATCGGTAAAAGTTGAAAAAATCGTCGAAAAATGCAGTCTCATTCTTTGACCCTTCTGAAAATATCAATTTTTTGCCGATTTTTGTCAAAATTTAACAAGCTTCTAAAACAACATAAAATGACTAAATCGTCCTAGAAACAAATTTTAGTGGTTTTCGCTTCAATCGGTAAAAGTTGAAAAAATCGTCGAAAAATGCAAAGAGTCTCATTCGTTGACCCTTCTGAAAATATCAATTTTTTGCCGATTTTTGTCAAAATTTAACAAGTTTCTAAAACAACATAAAATGACTATAAATCGTCCTAGAAACAAATTTTAGTGGTTTTCGTTTCAATCGGTAAAAGTTGAAAAAATTGTCGAAAAATGCAAAGTCTCATTCTTTGACCCTTCTGAAAATATCAATTTTTTGCCGATTTTTGTCAAAATTTAAAAAGTTTACAAAACAACATAAAATGACTATAAATCGTCCTAGAAACAAATTTTAGTGGTTTTCGCTTCAATCGGTAAAAGTTGAAAAAATCGTCGAAAAATGCAAAGTCTCATTCTTTGACCCTTCTGAAAATATCAATTTTTTGCCGATTTTTGTCAAAATTTAACAAGCTTCTAAAACAACATAAAATGACTATAAATCGTCCTAGAAACAAATTTTAGTGGTTTTCGCTTCAATCGGTAAAAGTTGAAAAAATCGTCGAAAAATGCAAAGTCTCATTCGTTGACCCTTCTGAAAATATCAATTTTTTGCCGATTTTTGTCAAAATTTAACAAGTTTCTAAAACAACATAAAATGACTATAAATCGTCCTAGAAACAAATTTTAGTGGTTTTCGTTTCAATCGGTAAAAGTTGAAAAAATCGTCGAAAAATGCAGTCTCATTCTTTGACCCTTCTGAAAATATCAATTTTTTGCCGATTTATGTCAAAATTTAACAAGCTTCTAAAACAACATAAAATTACTATAAATCGTCCTAGAAACAAATTTTAGTGGTTTTCGCTTCAATCGGTAAAAGTTGAAAAAATCGTCGAAAAATGCAAAGTCTCATTCTTTGACCCTTCTGAAAATATCAATTTTTTGCCGATTTTTGTCAAAATTTAACAAGTTTCTAAAACAACATAAAATGACTATAAATCGTCCTAGAAACAAATTTTAGTGGTTTTCGTTTCAATCGGTAAAAGTTGAAAAAATCGTCGAAAAATGCAGTCTCATTCTTTGACCCTTCTGAAAATATCAATTTTTTGCCGATTTTTGTCAAAATTTAACAAGTTTCTAAAACAACATAAAATGACTATAAATCGTCCTAGAAACAAATTTTAGTGGTTTTCGTTTCAATCGGTAAAAGTTGAAAAAATTGTCGAAAAATGCAGTCTCATTCTTTGACCCTTCTGAAAATATCAATTTTTTGCCGATTTTTGTCAAAATTTAACAAGCTTCTAAAACAACATAAAATTACTATAAATCGTCCTAGAAACAAATTTTAGTGGTTTTCGCTTCAATCGGTAAAAGTTGAAAAAATCGTCGAAAAATGCAAAGTCTCATTCTTTGACCCTTCTGAAAATATCAATTTTTTGCCGATTTTTGTCAAAATTTAACAAGCTTCTAAAACAACATAAAATTACTATAAATCGTCCTAGAAACAAATTTTAGTGGTTTTCGTTTCAATCGGTAAAAGTTGAAAAAATTGTCGAAAAATGCAAAGTCTCATTCTTTGACCCTTCTGAAAATATCAATTTTTTGCCGATTTTTGTCAAAATTTAACAAGCTTCTAAAACAACATAAAATTACTATAAATCGTCCTAGAAACAAATTTTAGTGGTTTTCGCTTCAATCGGTAAAAGTTGAAAAAATCGTCGAAAAATGCAAAGTCTCATTCTTTGACCCTTCTGAAAATATCAATTTTTTGCCGATTTTTGTCAAAATTTAACAAGCTTCTAAAACAACATAAAATTACTATAAATCGTCCTAGAAACAAATTTTAGTGGTTTTCGCTTCAATCGGTAAAAGTTGAAAAAATCGTCGAAAAATGCAAAGTCTCATTCTTTGACCCTTCTGAAAATATCAATTTTTTGCCGATTTTTGTCAAAATTTAACAAGCTTCTAAAACAACATAAAATTACTATAAATCGTCCTAGAAACAAATTTTAGTGGTTTTCGCTTCAATCGGTAAAAGTTGAAAAAATCGTCGAAAAATGCAAAGTCTCATTCTTTGACCCTTCTGAAAATATCAATTTTTTGCCGATTTTTGTCAAAATTTAACAAGCTTCTAAAACAACATAAAATGACTATAAATCGTCCTAGAAACAAATTTTAGTGGTTTTCGCTTCAATCGGTAAAAGTTGAAAAAATTGTCGAAAAATGCAAAGTCTCATTCGTTGACCCTTCTGAAAATATCAATTTTTTGCCGATTTTTGTCAAAATTTAACAAGTTTCTAAAACAACATAAAATGACTATAAATCGTCCTAGAAACAAATTTTAGTGGTTTTCGTTTCAATCGGTAAAAGTTGAAAAAATCGTCGAAAAATGCAAAGTCTCATTCTTTGACCCTTCTGAAAATATCAATTTTTTGCCGATTTTTGTCAAAATTTAACAAGTTTCTAAAACAACATAAAATGACTATAAATCGTCCTAGAAACAAATTTTAGTGGTTTTCGTTTCAATCGGTAAAAGTTGAAAAAATCGTCGAAAAATGCAGTCTCATTCTTTGACCCTTCTGAAAATATCAATTTTTTGCCGATTTTTGTCAAAATTTAACAAGCTTCTAAAACAACATAAAATGACTATAAATCGTCCTAGAAACAAATTTTAGTGGTTTTCGCTTCAATCGGTAAAAGTTGAAAAAATCGTCGAAAAATGCAAAGTCTCATTCTTTGACCCTTCTGAAAATATCAATTTTTTGCCGATTTTTGTCAAAATTTAACAAGCTTCTAAAACAACATAAAATGACTATAAATCGTCCTAGAAACAAATTTTAGTGGTTTTCGCTTCAATCGGTAAAAGTTGAAAAAATCGTCGAAAAATGCAAAGAGTCTCATTCGTTGACCCTTCTGAAAATATCAATTTTTTGCCGATTTTTGTCAAAATTTAACAAGTTTCTAAAACAACATAAAATGACTATAAATCGTCCTAGAAACAAATTTTAGTGGTTTTCGTTTCAATCGGTAAAAGTTGAAAAAATCGTCGAAAAATGCAGTCTCATTCGTTGACCCTTCTGAAAATATCAATTTTTTGCCGATTTTTGTCAAAATTTAACAAGTTTCTAAAACAACATAAAATGACTATAAATCGTCCTAGAAACAAATTTTAGTGGTTTTCGTTTCAATCGGTAAAAGTTGAAAAAATCGTCGAAAAATGCAGTCTCATTCTTTGACCCTTCTGAAAACATCAATTTTTTGCCGATTTTTGTCAAAATTTAACAAGTTTCTAAAACAACATAAAATGACTATAAATCGTCCTAGAAACAAATTTTAGTGGTTTTCGCTTCAATCGGTAAAAGTTGAATAAATCGTCGAAAAATGCAGTCTCATTCGTTGACCCTTCTGAAAATATCAATTTTTTGCCGATTTTTGTCAAAATTTAACAAGTTTCTAAAACAACATAAAATGACTATAAATCGTCCTAGAAACAAATTTTAGTGGTTTTCGCTTCAATCGGTAAAAGTTGAAAAAATCGTCGAAAAATGCAAAGAGTCTCATTCGTTGACCCTTCTGAAAATATCAATTTTTTGCCGATTTTTGTCAAAATTTAACAAGTTTCTAAAACAACATAAAATGACTATAAATCGTCCTAGAAACAAATTTTAGTGGTTTTCGTTTCAATCGGTAAAAGTTGAAAAAATCGTCGAAAAATGCAAAGTCTCATTCTTTGACCCTTCTGAAAATATCAATTTTTTGCCGATTTTTGTCAAAATTTAACAAGTTTCTAAAACAACATAAAATGACTATAAATCGTCCTAGAAACAAATTTTAGTGGTTTTCGTTTCAATCGGTAAAAGTTGAAAAAATCGTCGAAAAATGCAAAGTCTCATTCTTTGACCCTTCTGAAAACATCAATTTTTTGCCGATTTTTGTCAAAATTTAACAAGCTTCTAAAACAACATAAAATGACTAAATCGTCCTAGAAACAAATTTTAGTGGTTTTCGCTTCAATCGGTAAAAGTTGAAAAAATCGTCGAAAAATGCAAAGAGTCTCATTCGTTGACCCTTCTGAAAATATCAATTTTTTGCCGATTTTTGTCAAAATTTAACAAGTTTCTAAAACAACATAAAATGACTATAAATCGTCCTAGAAACAAATTTTAGTGGTTTTCGTTTCAATCGGTAAAAGTTGAAAAAATCGTCGAAAAATGCAGTCTCATTCGTTGACCCTTCTGAAAATATCAATTTTTTGCCGATTTTTGTCAAAATTTAACAAGTTTCTAAAACAACATAAAATGACTATAAATCGTCCTAGAAACAAATTTTAGTGGTTTTCGTTTCAATCGGTAAAAGTTGAAAAAATCGTCGAAAAATGCAGTCTCATTCTTTGACCCTTCTGAAAACATCAATTTTTTGCCGATTTTTGTCAAAATTTAACAAGTTTCTAAAACAACATAAAATGACTATAAATCGTCCTAGAAACAAATTTTAGTGGTTTTCGTTTCAATCGGTAAAAGTTGAAAAAATCGTCGAAAAATGCAGTCTCATTCGTTGACCCTTCTGAAAATATCAATTTTTTGCCGATTTTTGTCAAAATTTAACAAGTTTCTAAAACAACATAAAATGACTATAAATCGTCCTAGAAACAAATTTTAGTGGTTTTCGTTTCAATCGGTAAAAGTTGAAAAAATCGTCGAAAAATGCAAAGTCTCATTCTTTGACCCTTCTGAAAACATCAATTTTTTGCCGATTTTTGTCAAAATTTAACAAGCTTCTAAAACAACATAAAATGACTAAATCGTCCTAGAAACAAATTTTAGTGGTTTTCGCTTCAATCGGTAAAAGTTGAAAAAATCGTCGAAAAATGCAAAGAGTCTCATTCGTTGACCCTTCTGAAAATATCAATTTTTTGCCGATTTTTGTCAAAATTTAACAAGTTTCTAAAACAACATAAAATGACTATAAATCGTCCTAGAAACAAATTTTAGTGGTTTTCGTTTCAATCGGTAAAAGTTGAAAAAATTGTCGAAAAATGCAAAGTCTCATTCTTTGACCCTTCTGAAAATATCAATTTTTTGCCGATTTTTGTCAAAATTTAAAAAGTTTACAAAACAACATAAAATGACTATAAATCGTCCTAGAAACAAATTTTAGTGGTTTTCGCTTCAATCGGTAAAAGTTGAAAAAATCGTCGAAAAATGCAAAGTCTCATTCTTTGACCCTTCTGAAAATATCAATTTTTTGCCGATTTTTGTCAAAATTTAACAAGCTTCTAAAACAACATAAAATGACTATAAATCGTCCTAGAAACAAATTTTAGTGGTTTTCGCTTCAATCGGTAAAAGTTGAAAAAATCGTCGAAAAATGCAAAGTCTCATTCGTTGACCCTTCTGAAAATATCAATTTTTTGCCGATTTTTGTCAAAATTTAACAAGTTTCTAAAACAACATAAAATGACTATAAATCGTCCTAGAAACAAATTTTAGTGGTTTTCGTTTCAATCGGTAAAAGTTGAAAAAATCGTCGAAAAATGCAGTCTCATTCGTTGACCCTTCTGAAAATATCAATTTTTTGCCGATTTTTGTCAAAATTTAACAAGTTTCTAAAACAACATAAAATGACTATAAATCGTCCTAGAAACAAATTTTAGTGGTTTTCGTTTCAATCGGTAAAAGTTGAAAAAATCGTCGAAAAATGCAAAGTCTCATTCTTTGACCCTTCTGAAAACATCAATTTTTTGCCGATTTTTGTCAAAATTTAACAAGCTTCTAAAACAACATAAAATGACTAAATCGTCCTAGAAACAAATTTTAGTGGTTTTCGCTTCAATCGGTAAAAGTTGAAAAAATCGTCGAAAAATGCAAAGAGTCTCATTCGTTGACCCTTCTGAAAATATCAATTTTTTGCCGATTTTTGTCAAAATTTAACAAGTTTCTAAAACAACATAAAATGACTATAAATCGTCCTAGAAACAAATTTTAGTGGTTTTCGTTTCAATCGGTAAAAGTTGAAAAAATTGTCGAAAAATGCAAAGTCTCATTCTTTGACCCTTCTGAAAATATCAATTTTTTGCCGATTTTTGTCAAAATTTAAAAAGTTTACAAAACAACATAAAATGACTATAAATCGTCCTAGAAACAAATTTTAGTGGTTTTCGCTTCAATCGGTAAAAGTTGAAAAAATCGTCGAAAAATGCAAAGTCTCATTCTTTGACCCTTCTGAAAATATCAATTTTTTGCCGATTTTTGTCAAAATTTAACAAGCTTCTAAAACAACATAAAATGACTATAAATCGTCCTAGAAACAAATTTTAGTGGTTTTCGCTTCAATCGGTAAAAGTTGAAAAAATCGTCGAAAAATGCAAAGTCTCATTCGTTGACCCTTCTGAAAATATCAATTTTTTGCCGATTTTTGTCAAAATTTAACAAGCTTCTAAAACAACATAAAATGACTAAATCGTCCTAGAAACAAATTTTAGTGGTTTTCGCTTCAATCGGTAAAAGTTGAAAAAATCGTCGAAAAATGCAAAGAGTCTCATTCGTTGACCCTTCTGAAAATATCAATTTTTTGCCGATTTTTGTCAAAATTTAACAAGTTTCTAAAACAACATAAAATGACTATAAATCGTCCTAGAAACAAATTTTAGTGGTTTTCGTTTCAATCGGTAAAAGTTGAAAAAATTGTCGAAAAATGCAAAGTCTCATTCTTTGACCCTTCTGAAAATATCAATTTTTTGCCGATTTTTGTCAAAATTTAAAAAGTTTACAAAACAACATAAAATGACTATAAATCGTCCTAGAAACAAATTTTAGTGGTTTTCGCTTCAATCGGTAAAAGTTGAAAAAATCGTCGAAAAATGCAAAGTCTCATTCTTTGACCCTTCTGAAAATATCAATTTTTTGCCGATTTTTGTCAAAATTTAACAAGCTTCTAAAACAACATAAAATGACTATAAATCGTCCTAGAAACAAATTTTAGTGGTTTTCGCTTCAATCGGTAAAAGTTGAAAAAATCGTCGAAAAATGCAAAGTCTCATTCTTTGACCCTTCTGAAAATATCAATTTTTTGCCGATTTTTGTCAAAATTTAACAAGCTTCTAAAACAACATAAAATGACTATAAATCGTCCTAGAAACAAATTTTAGTGGTTTTCGCTTCAATCGGTAAAAGTTGAAAAAATCGTCGAAAAATGCAAAGTCTCATTCGTTGACCCTTCTGAAAATATCAATTTTTTGCCGATTTTTGTCAAAATTTAACAAGCTTCTAAAACAACATAAAATGACTATAAATCGTCCTAGAAACAAATTTTAGTGGTTTTCGCTTCAATCGGTAAAAGTTGAAAAAATCGTCGAAAAATGCAAAGTCTCATTCTTTGACCCTTCTGAAAATATCAATTTTTTGCCGATTTTTGTCAAAATTTAACAAGTTTCTAAAACAACATAAAATGACTATAAATCGTCCTAGAAACAAATTTTAGTGGTTTTCGTTTCAATCGGTAAAAGTTGAAAAAATCGTCGAAAAATGCAAAGTCTCATTCTTTGACCCTTCTGAAAACATCAATTTTTTGCCGATTTTTGTCAAAATTTAACAAGCTTCTAAAACAACATAAAATGACTAAATCGTCCTAGAAACAAATTTTAGTGGTTTTCGCTTCAATCGGTAAAAGTTGAAAAAATCGTCGAAAAATGCAAAGAGTCTCATTCGTTGACCCTTCTGAAAATATCAATTTTTTGCCGATTTTTATCAAAATTTAACAAGTTTCTAAAACAACATAAAATGACTATAAATCGTCCTAGAAACAAATTTTAGTGGTTTTCGTTTCAATCGGTAAAAGTTGAAAAAATTGTCGAAAAATGCAAAGTCTCATTCTTTGACCCTTCTGAAAATATCAATTTTTTGCCGATTTTTGTCAAAATTTAAAAAGTTTACAAAACAACATAAAATGACTATAAATCGTCCTAGAAACAAATTTTAGTGGTTTTCGCTTCAATCGGTAAAAGTTGAAAAAATCGTCGAAAAATGCAAAGTCTCATTCTTTGACCCTTCTGAAAATATAAATTTTTTGCCGATTTTTGTCAAAATTTAACAAGCTTCTAAAACAACATAAAATGACTATAAATCGTCCTAGAAACAAATTTTAGTGGTTTTCGCTTCAATCGGTAAAAGTTGAAAAAATCGTCGAAAAATGCAAAGTCTCATTCGTTGACCCTTCTGAAAATATCAATTTTTTGCCGATTTTTGTCAAAATTTAACAAGTTTCTAAAACAACATAAAATGACTATAAATCGTCCTAGAAACAAATTTTAGTGGTTTTCGTTTCAATCGGTAAAAGTTGAAAAAATCGTCGAAAAATGCAGTCTCATTCTTTGACCCTTCTGAAAATATCAATTTTTTGCCGATTTATGTCAAAATTTAACAAGCTTCTAAAACAACATAAAATGACTATAAATCGTCCTAGAAACAAATTTTAGTGGTTTTCGTTTCAATCGGTAAAAGTTGAAAAAATCGTCGAAAAATGCAAAGTCTCATTCTTTGACCCTTCTGAAAATATCAATTTTTTGCCGATTTTTGTCAAAATTTAACAAGTTTCTAAAACAACATAAAATGACTATAAATCGTCCTAGAAACAAATTTTAGTGGTTTTCGTTTCAATCGGTAAAAGTTGAAAAAATCGTCGAAAAATGCAAAGTCTCATTCTTTGACCCTTCTGAAAATATCAATTTTTTGCCGATTTTTGTCAAAATTTAACAAGTTTCTAAAACAACATAAAATGACTATAAATCGTCCTAGAAACAAATTTTAGTGGTTTTCGTTTCAATCGGTAAAAGTTGAAAAAATCGTCGAAAAATGCAAAGTCTCATTCTTTGACCCTTCTGAAAATATCAATTTTTTGCCGATTTTTGTCAAAATTTAACAAGTTTCTAAAACAACATAAAATGACTATAAATCGTCCTAGAAACAAATTTTAGTGGTTTTCGTTTCAATCGGTAAAAGTTGAAAAAATCGTCGAAAAATGCAGTCTCATTCGTTGACCCTTCTGAAAATATCAATTTTTTGCCGATTTTTGTCAAAATTTAACAAGTTTCTAAAACAACATAAAATGACTATAAATCGTCCTAGAAACAAATTTTAGTGGTTTTCGTTTCAATCGGTAAAAGTTGAAAAAATCGTCGAAAAATGCAAAGTCTCATTCTTTGACCCTTCTGAAAATATCAATTTTTTGCCGATTTTTGTCAAAATTTAACAAGTTTCTAAAACAACATAAAATGACTATAAATCGTCCTAGAAACAAATTTTAGTGGTTTTCGTTTCAATCGGTAAAAGTTGAAAAAATCGTCGAAAAATGCAAAGTCTCATTCTTTGACCCTTCTGAAAATATCAATTTTTTGCCGATTTTTGTCAAAATTTAACAAGTTTCTAAAACAACATAAAATGACTATAAATCGTCCTAGAAACAAATTTTAGTGGTTTTCGTTTCAATCGGTAAAAGTTGAAAAAATCGTCGAAAAATGCAAAGTCTCATTCTTTGACCCTTCTGAAAATATCAATTTTTTGCCGATTTTTGTCAAAATTTAACAAGTTTCTAAAACAACATAAAATGACATAAATCGTCCTAGAAACAAATTTTAGTGGTTTTCGTTTCAATCGGTAAAAGTTGAAAAAATCGTCGAAAAATGCAAAGTCTCATTCTTTGACCCTTCTGAAAATATCAATTTTTTGCCGATTTTTGTCAAAATTTAACAAGCTTCTAAAACAACATAAAATTACTATAAATCGTCCTAGAAACAAATTTTAGTGGTTTTCGCTTCAATCGGTAAAAGTTGAAAAAATCGTCGAAAAATGCAAAGTCTCATTCTTTGACCCTTCTGAAAATATCAATTTTTTGCCGATTTTTGTCAAAATTTAACAAGCTTCTAAAACAACATAAAATGACTATAAATCGTCCTAGAAACAAATTTTAGTGGTTTTCGCTTCAATCGGTAAAAGTTGAAAAAATTGTCGAAAAATGCAAAGTCTCATTCGTTGACCCTTCTGAAAATATCAATTTTTTGCCGATTTTTGTCAAAATTTAACAAGTTTCTAAAACAACATAAAATGACTATAAATCGTCCTAGAAACAAATTTTAGTGGTTTTCGTTTCAATCGGTAAAAGTTGAAAAAATCGTCGAAAAATGCAAAGTCTCATTCTTTGACCCTTCTGAAAATATCAATTTTTTGCCGATTTTTGTCAAAATTTAACAAGTTTCTAAAACAACATAAAATGACTATAAATCGTCCTAGAAACAAATTTTAGTGGTTTTCGTTTCAATCGGTAAAAGTTGAAAAAATCGTCGAAAAATGCAGTCTCATTCTTTGACCCTTCTGAAAATATCAATTTTTTGCCGATTTTTGTCAAAATTTAACAAGCTTCTAAAACAACATAAAATTACTATAAATCGTCCTAGAAACAAATTTTAGTGGTTTTCGCTTCAATCGGTAAAAGTTGAAAAAATCGTCGAAAAATGCAAAGTCTCATTCTTTGACCCTTCTGAAAATATCAATTTTTTGCCGATTTTTGTCAAAATTTAACAAGCTTCTAAAACAACATAAAATGACTATAAATCGTCCTAGAAACAAATTTTAGTGGTTTTCGCTTCAATCGGTAAAAGTTGAAAAAATCGTCGAAAAATGCAAAGAGTCTCATTCGTTGACCCTTCTGAAAATATCAATTTTTTGCCGATTTTTGTCAAAATTTAACAAGTTTCTAAAACAACATAAAATGACTATAAATCGTCCTAGAAACAAATTTTAGTGGTTTTCGTTTCAATCGGTAAAAGTTGAAAAAATCGTCGAAAAATGCAGTCTCATTCGTTGACCCTTCTGAAAATATCAATTTTTTGCCGATTTTTGTCAAAATTTAACAAGTTTCTAAAACAACATAAAATGACTATAAATCGTCCTAGAAACAAATTTTAGTGGTTTTCGTTTCAATCGGTAAAAGTTGAAAAAATTGTCGAAAAATGCAAAGTCTCATTCTTTGACCCTTCTGAAAATATCAATTTTTTGCCGATTTTTGTCAAAATTTAAAAAGTTTACAAAACAACATAAAATGACTATAAATCGTCCTAGAAACAAATTTTAGTGGTTTTCGCTTCAATCGGTAAAAGTTGAAAAAATCGTCGAAAAATGCAAAGTCTCATTCTTTGACCCTTCTGAAAATATCAATTTTTTGCCGATTTTTGTCAAAATTTAACAAGCTTCTAAAACAACATAAAATGACTATAAATCGTCCTAGAAACAAATTTTAGTGGTTTTCGTTTCAATCGGTAAAAGTTGAAAAAATCGTCGAAAAATGCAGTCTCATTCTTTGACCCTTCTGAAAATATCAATTTTTTGCCGATTTATGTCAAAATTTAAAAAGTTTACAAAACAACATAAAATGACTATAAATCGTCCTAGAAACAAATTTTAGTGGTTTTCGCTTCAATCGGTAAAAGTTGAAAAAATCGTCGAAAAATGCAAAGTCTCATTCGTTGACCCTTCTGAAAATATCAATTTTTTGCCGATTTTTGTCAAAATTTAACAAGTTTCTAAAACAACATAAAATGACTATAAATCGTCCTAGAAACAAATTTTAGTGGTTTTCGTTTCAATCGGTAAAAGTTGAAAAAATCGTCGAAAAATGCAAAGAGTCTCATTCGTTGACCCTTCTGAAAATATCAATTTTTTGCCGATTTTTGTCAAAATTTAACAAGCTTCTAAAACAACATAAAATGACTATAAATCGTCCTAGAAACAAATTTTAGTGGTTTTCGCTTCAATCGGTAAAAGTTGAAAAAATCGTCGAAAAATGCAAAGTCTCATTCGTTGACCCTTCTGAAAATATCAATTTTTTGCCGATTTTTGTCAAAATTTAACAAGTTTCTAAAACAACATAAAATGACTATAAATCGTCCTAGAAACAAATTTTAGTGGTTTTCGTTTCAATCGGTAAAAGTTGAAAAAATCGTCGAAAAATGCAGTCTCATTCTTTGACCCTTCTGAAAATATCAATTTTTTGCCGATTTATGTCAAAATTTAACAAGCTTCTAAAACAACATAAAATTACTATAAATCGTCCTAGAAACAAATTTTAGTGGTTTTCGCTTCAATCGGTAAAAGTTGAAAAAATCGTCGAAAAATGCAAAGTCTCATTCTTTGACCCTTCTGAAAATATCAATTTTTTGCCGATTTTTGTCAAAATTTAACAAGTTTCTAAAACAACATAAAATGACTATAAATCGTCCTAGAAACAAATTTTAGTGGTTTTCGTTTCAATCGGTAAAAGTTGAAAAAATCGTCGAAAAATGCAGTCTCATTCTTTGACCCTTCTGAAAACATCAATTTTTTGCCGATTTTTGTCAAAATTTAACAAGTTTCTAAAACAACATAAAATGACTATAAATCGTCCTAGAAACAAATTTTAGTGGTTTTCGTTTCAATCGGTAAAAGTTGAAAAAATCGTCGAAAAATGCAAAGTCTCATTCTTTGACCCTTCTGAAAATATCAATTTTTTGCCGATTTTTGTCAAAATTTAACAAGTTTCTAAAACAACATAAAATGACTATAAATCGTCCTAGAAACAAATTTTAGTGGTTTTCGTTTCAATCGGTAAAAGTTGAAAAAATCGTCGAAAAATGCAAAGTCTCATTCTTTGACCCTTCTGAAAATATCAATTTTTTGCCGATTTTTGTCAAAATTTAACAAGTTTCTAAAACAACATAAAATGACTATAAATCGTCCTAGAAACAAATTTTAGTGGTTTTCGTTTCAATCGGTAAAAGTTGAAAAAATCGTCGAAAAATGCAGTCTCATTCGTTGACCCTTCTGAAAATATCAATTTTTTGCCGATTTTTGTCAAAATTTAACAAGTTTCTAAAACAACATAAAATGACTATAAATCGTCCTAGAAACAAATTTTAGTGGTTTTCGTTTCAATCGGTAAAAGTTGAAAAAATCGTCGAAAAATGCAAAGTCTCATTCTTTGACCCTTCTGAAAATATCAATTTTTTGCCGATTTTTGTCAAAATTTAACAAGTTTCTAAAACAACATAAAATGACTATAAATCGTCCTAGAAACAAATTTTAGTGGTTTTCGTTTCAATCGGTAAAAGTTGAAAAAATCGTCGAAAAATGCAAAGTCTCATTCTTTGACCCTTCTGAAAATATCAATTTTTTGCCGATTTTTGTCAAAATTTAACAAGTTTCTAAAACAACATAAAATGACTATAAATCGTCCTAGAAACAAATTTTAGTGGTTTTCGTTTCAATCGGTAAAAGTTGAAAAAATCGTCGAAAAATGCAGTCTCATTCTTTGACCCTTCTGAAAATATCAATTTTTTGCCGATTTTTGTCAAAATTTAACAAGTTTCTAAAACAACATAAAATGACTATAAATCGTCCTAGAAACAAATTTTAGTGGTTTTCGTTTCAATCGGTAAAAGTTGAAAAAATCGTCGAAAAATGCAGTCTCATTCTTTGACCCTTCTGAAAACATCAATTTTTTGCCGATTTTTGTCAAAATTTAACAAGTTTCTAAAACAACATAAAATGACTATAAATCGTCCTAGAAACAAATTTTAGTGGTTTTCGTTTCAATCGGTAAAAGTTGAAAAAATCGTCGAAAAATGCAAAGTCTCATTCTTTGACCCTTCTGAAAATATCAATTTTTTGCCGATTTTTGTCAAAATTTAACAAGTTTCTAAAACAACATAAAATGACTATAAATCGTCCTAGAAACAAATTTTAGTGGTTTTCGTTTCAATCGGTAAAAGTTGAAAAAATCGTCGAAAAATGCAAAGTCTCATTCTTGACCCTTCTGAAAATATCAATTTTTTGCCGATTTTTGTCAAAATTTAACAAGTTTCTAAAACAACATAAAATGACTATAAATCGTCCTAGAAACAAATTTTAGTGGTTTTCGTTTCAATCGGTAAAAGTTGAAAAAATCGTCGAAAAATGCAAAGTCTCATTCTTTGACCCTTCTGAAAATATCAATTTTTTGCCGATTTTTGTCAAAATTTAACAAGTTTCTAAAACAACATAAAATGACTATAAATCGTCCTAGAAACAAATTTTACTGATTTCCGGTTCAAACGGAAAAAGTTGAAATTATCGTCGAAAAATGTGAAAAAGTCGTGTATATATACCTTTGAAATATTCCGATTTTTTTGGCGATTTTCGTCAAAGTTTAACAAATGCTGCCCAAAACAATGCAAAATGGCTATAAATCATCTTAAAACAATATTTTACTGATTTCCGGTTCAAACGGAAAAAGTTGAAATTATCGTCGAAAAATGTGAAAAAGTAGTGTATATATACCTTTGAAATATTCCGATTTTTTTGGCGATTTTCGTCAAAGTTTAACAAATGCTGCCCAAAACAATGCAAAATGGCTATAAATCATCTTAAAACAATATTTTACTGATTTCCGGTTCAAACGGAAAAAGTTGAAATTATCGTCGAAAAAAGTGAAAAAGTAGTGTATATATACCTTTGAAATATTCCGATTTTTTTGGCGATTTTCGTCAAAGTTTAACAAATGCTGCCCAAAACAATGCAAAATGGCTATAAATCATCTTAAAACAATATTTTACTGATTTCCGGTTCAAACGGAAAAAGTTGAAATTATCGTCGAAAAAAGTGAAAAAGTAGTGTATATATACCTTTGAAATATTCCGATTTTTTTGGCGATTTTCGTCAAAGTTTAACAAATGCTGCCCAAAACAATGCAAAATGGCTATAAATCATCTTAAAACAATATTTTACTGATTTCCGGTTCAAACGGAAAAAGTTGAAATTATCGTCTAAAAATGTGAAAAAGTAGTGTATATATACCTTTGAAATATTCCGATTTTTTTGGCGATTTTCGTCAAAGTTTAACAAATGCTGCCCAAAACAATGCAAAATGGCTATAAATCATCTTAAAACAATATTTTACTGATTTCCGGTTCAAACGGAAAAAGTTGAAATTATCGTCGAAAAATGTGAAAAAGTAGTGTATATATACCTTTGAAATATTCCGATTTTTTTGGCGATTTTCGTCAAAGTTTAACAAATGCTGCCCAAAACAATGCAAAATGGCTATAAATCATCTTAAAACAATATTTTACTGATTTCCGGTTCAAACGGAAAAAGTTGAAATTATCGTCGAAAAATGTGAAAAAGTAGTGTATATATACCTTTGAAATATTCCGATTTTTTTGGCGATTTTCGTCAAAGTTTAACAAATGCTGCCCAAAACAATGGTAAATGGCTATAAATCATCTTAAAACAATATTTTACTGATTTCCGGTTCAAACGGAAAAAGTTGAAATTATCGTCGAAAAAAGTGAAAAAGTCGTGTATATATACCTTTGAAATATTCCGATTTTTTTGGCGATTTTCGTCAAAGTTTAACAAATGCTGCCCAAAACAATGCAAAATGGCTATAAATCATCTTAAAACAATATTTTACTGATTTCCGGTTCAAACGGAAAAAGTTGAAATTATCGTCGAAAAATGTGAAAAAGTCGTGTATATATACCTTTGAAATATTCCGATTTTTTTGGCGATTTTCGTCAAAGTTTAACAAATGCTGCCCAAAACAATGCAAAATGGCTATAAATCATCTTAAAACAATATTTTACTGATTTCCGGTTCAAACGGAAAAAGTTGAAATTATCGTCGAAAAAAGTGAAAAAGTAGTGTATATATACCTTTGAAATATTCCGATTTTTTTGGCGATTTTCGTCAAAGTTTAACAAATGCTGCCCAAAACAATGCAAAATGGCTATAAATCATCTTAAAACAATATTTTACTGATTTCCGGTTCAAACGGAAAAAGTTGAAATTATCGTCGAAAAAAGTGAAAAAGTCGTGTATATATACCTTTGAAATATTCCGATTTTTTTGGCGATTTTCGTCAAAGTTTAACAAATGCTGCCCAAAACAATGCAAAATGGCTATAAATCATCTTAAAACTATATTTTACTGATTTCCGGTTCAAACGGAAAAAGTTGAAATTATCGTCGAAAAATGTGAAAAAGTAGTGTATATATACCTTTGAAATATTCCGATTTTTTTGGCGATTTTCGTCAAAGTTTAACAAATGCTGCCCAAAACAATGCAAAATGGCTATAAATCATCTTAAAACAATATTTTACTGATTTCCGGTTCAAACGGAAAAAGTTGAAATTATCGTCTAAAAATGTGAAAAAGTAGTGTATATATACCTTTGAAATATTCCGATTTTTTTGGCGATTTTCGTCAAAGTTTAACAAATGCTGCCCAAAACAATGCAAAATGGCTATAAATCATCTTAAAACAATATTTTACTGATTTCCGGTTCAAACGGAAAAAGTTGAAATTATCGTCGAAAAATGTGAAAAAGTAGTGTATATATACCTTTGAAATATTCCGATTTTTTTGGCGATTTTCGTCAAAGTTTAACAAATGCTGCCCAAAACAATGCAAAATGGCTATAAATCATCTTAAAACAATATTTTACTGATTTCCGGTTCAAACGGAAAAAGTTGAAATTATCGTCGAAAAATGTGAAAAAGTAGTGTATATATACCTTTGAAATATTCCGATTTTTTTGGCGATTTTCGTCAAAGTTTAACAAATGCTGCCCAAAACAATGCAAAATGGCTATAAATCATCTTAAAACAATATTTTACTGATTTCCGGTTCAAACGGAAAAAGTTGAAATTATCGTCGAAAAATGTGAAAAAGTCGTGTATATATACCTTTGAAATATTCCGATTTTTTTGGCGATTTTCGTCAAAGTTTAACAAATGCTGCCCAAAACAATGCAAAATGGCTATAAATCATCTTAAAACTATATTTTACTGATTTCCGGTTCAAACGGAAAAAGTTGAAATTATCGTCGAAAAATGTGAAAAAGTCGTGTATATATACCTTTGAAATATTCCGATTTTTTTGGCGATTTTCGTCAAAGTTTAACAAATGCTGCCCAAAACAATGCAAAATGGCTATAAATCATCTTAAAACTATATTTTACTGATTTCCGGTTCAAACGGAAAAAGTTGAAATTATCGTCGAAAAATGTGAAAAAGTCGTGTATATATACCTTTGAAATATTCCGATTTTTTTGGCGATTTTCGTCAAAGTTTAACAAATGCTGCCCAAAACAATGCAAAATGGCTATAAATCATCTTAAAACTATATTTTACTGATTTCCGGTTCAAACGGAAAAAGTTGAAATTATCGTCGAAAAATGTGAAAAAGTCGTGTATATATACCTTTGAAATATTCCGATTTTTTTGGCGATTTTCGTCAAAGTTTAACAAATGCTGCCCAAAACAATGCAAAATGGATATAAATCATCTTAAAACAATATTTTACTGATTTCCGGTTCAAACGGAAAAAGTTGAAATTATCGTCGAAAAATGTGAAAAAGTCGTGTATATATACCTTTGAAATATTCCGATTTTTTTGGCGATTTTCGTCAAAGTTTAACAAATGCTGCCCAAAACAATGCAAAATGGCTATAAATCATCTTAAAACAATATTTTACTGATTTCCGGTTCAAACGGAAAAAGTTGAAATTATCGTCGAAAAAAGTGAAAAAGTCGTGTATATATACCTTTGAAATATTCCGATTTTTTTGGCGATTTTCGTCAAAGTTTAACAAATGCTGCCCAAAACAATGCAAAATGGCTATAAATCATCTTAAAACTATATTTTACTGATTTCCGGTTCAAACGGAAAAAGTTGAAATTATCGTCGAAAAATGTGAAAAAGTCGTGTATATATACCTTTGAAATATTCCGATTTTTTTGGCGATTTTCGTCAAAGTTTAACAAATGCTGCCCAAAACAATGCAAAATGGCTATAAATCATCTTAAAACATTATTTTACTGATTTCCGGTTCAAACGGAAAAAGTTGAAATTATCGTCGAAAAATGTGAAAAAGTCGTGTATATATACCTTTGAAATATTCCGATTTTTTTGGCGATTTTCGTCAAAGTTTAACAAATGCTGCCCAAAACAATGCAAAATGGCTATAAATCATCTTAAAACATTATTTTACTGATTTCCGGTTCAAACGGAAAAAGTTGAAATTATCGTCGAAAAATGTGAAAAAGTCGTGTATATATACCTTTGAAATATTCCGATTTTTTTGGCGATTTTCGTCAAAGTTTAACAAATGCTGCCCAAAACAATGCAAAATGGCTATAAATCATCTTAAAACATTATTTTACTGATTTCCGGTTCAAACGGAAAAAGTTGAAATTATCGTCGAAAAATGTGAAAAAGTCGTGTATATATACCTTTGAAATATTCCGATTTTTTTGGCGATTTTCGTCAAAGTTTAACAAATGCTGCCCAAAACAATGCAAAATGGCTATAAATCATCTTAAAACATTATTTTACTGATTTCCGGTTCAAACGGAAAAAGTTGAAATTATCGTCGAAAAAAGTGAAAAAGTCGTGTATATATACCTTTGAAATATTCCGATTTTTTTGGCGATTTTCGTCAAAGTTTAACAAATGCTGCCCAAAACAATGCAAAATGGCTATAAATCATCTTAAAACATTATTTTACTGATTTCCGGTTCAAACGGAAAAAGTTGAAATTATCGTCGAAAAATGTGAAAAAGTCGTGTATATATACCTTTGAAATATTCCGATTTTTTTGGCGATTTTCGTCAAAGTTTAACAAATGCTGCCCAAAACAATGCAAAATGGCTATAAATCATCTTAAAACAATATTTTACTGATTTCCGGTTCAAACGGAAAAAGTTGAAATTATCGTCGAAAAAAGTGAAAAAGTCGTGTATATATACCTTTGAAATATTCCGATTTTTTTGGCGATTTTCGTCAAAGTTTAACAAATGCTGCCCAAAACAATGCAAAATGGCTATAAATCATCTTAAAACTATATTTTACTGATTTCCGGTTCAAACGGAAAAAGTTGAAATTATCGTCGAAAAATGTGAAAAAGTCGTGTATATATACCTTTGAAATATTCCGATTTTTTTGGCGATTTTCGTCAAAGTTTAACAAATGCTGCCCAAAACAATGCAAAATGGCTATAAATCATCTTAAAACTATATTTTACTGATTTCCGGTTCAAACGGAAAAAGTTGAAATTATCGTCGAAAAATGTGAAAAAGTAGTGTATATATACCTTTGAAATATTCCGATTTTTTTGGCGATTTTCGTCAAAGTTTAACAAATGCTGCCCAAAACAATGCAAAATGGCTATAAATCATCTTAAAACATTATTTTACTGATTTCCGGTTCAAACGGAAAAAGTTGAAATTATCGTCGAAAAATGTGAAAAAGTCGTGTATATATACCTTTGAAATATTCCGATTTTTTTGGCGATTTTCGTCAAAGTTTAACAAATGCTGCCCAAAACAATGCAAAATGGCTATAAATCATCTTAAAACAATATTTTACTGATTTCCGGTTCAAACGGAAAAAGTTGAAATTATCGTCGAAAAATGTGAAAAAGTCGTGTATATATACCTTTGAAATATTCCGATTTTTTTGGCGATTTTCGTCAAAGTTTAACAAATGCTGCCCAAAACAATGCAAAATGGCTATAAATCATCTTAAAACTATATTTTACTGATTTCCGGTTCAAACGGAAAAAGTTGAAATTATCGTCGAAAAATGTGAAAAAGTCGTGTATATATACCTTTGAAATATTCCGATTTTTTTGGCGATTTTCGTCAAAGTTTAACAAATGCTGCCCAAAACAATGCAAAATGGCTATAAATCATCTTAAAACAATATTTTACTGATTTCCGGTTCAAACGGAAAAAGTTGAAATTATCGTCGAAAAAAGTGAAAAAGTCGTGTATATATACCTTTGAAATATTCCGATTTTTTTGGCGATTTTCGTCAAAGTTTAACAAATGCTGCCCAAAACAATGCAAAATGGCTATAAATCATCTTAAAACTATATTTTACTGATTTCCGGTTCAAACGGAAAAAGTTGAAATTATCGTCGAAAAATGTGAAAAAGTCGTGTATATATACCTTTGAAATATTCCGATTTTTTTGGCGATTTTCGTCAAAGTTTAACAAATGCTGCCCAAAACAATGCAAAATGGCTATAAATCATCTTAAAACTATATTTTACTGATTTCCGGTTCAAACGGAAAAAGTTGAAATTATCGTCGAAAAATGTGAAAAAGTAGTGTATATATACCTTTGAAATATTCCGATTTTTTTGGCGATTTTCGTCAAAGTTTAACAAATGCTGCCCAAAACAATGCAAAATGGCTATAAATCATCTTAAAACATTATTTTACTGATTTCCGGTTCAAACGGAAAAAGTTGAAATTATCGTCGAAAAATGTGAAAAAGTCGTGTATATATACCTTTGAAATATTCCGATTTTTTTGGCGATTTTCGTCAAAGTTTAACAAATGCTGCCCAAAACAATGCAAAATGGCTATAAATCATCTTAAAACTATATTTTACTGATTTCCGGTTCAAACGGAAAAAGTTGAAATTATCGTCGAAAAATGTGAAAAAGTCGTGTATATATACCTTTGAAATATTCCGATTTTTTTGGCGATTTTCGTCAAAGTTTAACAAATGCTGCCCAAAACAATGCAAAATGGCTATAAATCATCTTAAAACTATATTTTACTGATTTCCGGTTCAAACGGAAAAAATTGAAATTATCGTCGAAAAATGTGAAAAAGTAGTGTATATATACCTTTGAAATATTCCGATTTTTTTGGCGATTTTCGTCAAAGTTTAACAAATGCTGCCCAAAACAATGCAAAATGGCTATAAATCATCTTAAAACATTATTTTACTGATTTCCGGTTCAAACGGAAAAAGTTGAAATTATCGTCGAAAAATGTGAAAAAGTCGTGTATATATACCTTTGAAATATTCCGATTTTTTTGGCGATTTTCGTCAAAGTTTAACAAATGCTGCCCAAAACAATGCAAAATGGCTATAAATCATCTTAAAACAATATTTTACTGATTTCCGGTTCAAACGGAAAAAGTTGAAATTATCGTCGAAAAAAGTGAAAAAGTCGTGTATATATACCTTTGAAATATTCCGATTTTTTTGGCGATTTTCGTCAAAGTTTAACAAATGCTGCCCAAAACAATGCAAAATGGCTATAAATCATCTTAAAACTATATTTTACTGATTTCCGGTTCAAACGGAAAAAGTTGAAATTATCGTCGAAAAATGTGAAAAAGTCGTGTATATATACCTTTGAAATATTCCGATTTTTTTGGCGATTTTCGTCAAAGTTTAACAAATGCTGCCCAAAACAATGCAAAATGGCTATAA
The DNA here is from genome assembly GCA_947310635.1 of Leptodirus hochenwartii. Classification (NCBI taxonomy): domain Eukaryota; kingdom Metazoa; phylum Arthropoda; class Insecta; order Coleoptera; family Leiodidae; genus Leptodirus; species Leptodirus hochenwartii. The sequence goes on along the minus strand of OX371185.1, from coordinate 4,288,343 downwards.
ATCATCTTAAAACAATATTTTACTGATTTCCGGTTCAAACGGAAAAAGTTGAAATTATCGTCGAAAAATGTGAAAAAGTCGTGTATATATACCTTTGAAATATTCCGATTTTTTTGGCGATTTTCGTCAAAGTTTAACAAATGCTGCCCAAAACAATGCAAAATGGCTATAAATCATCTTAAAACTATATTTTACTGATTTCCGGTTCAAACGGAAAAAGTTGAAATTATCGTCGAAAAATGTGAAAAAGTCGTGTATATATACCTTTGAAATATTCCGATTTTTTTGGCGATTTTCGTCAAAGTTTAACAAATGCTGCCCAAAACAATGCAAAATGGCTATAAATCATCTTAAAACATTATTTTACTGATTTCCGGTTCAAACGGAAAAAGTTGAAATTATCGTCGAAAAATGTGAAAAAGTCGTGTATATATACCTTTGAAATATTCCGATTTTTTTGGCGATTTTCGTCAAAGTTTAACAAATGCTGCCCAAAACAATGCAAAATGGCTATAAATCATCTTAAAACTATATTTTACTGATTTCCGGTTCAAACGGAAAAAGTTGAAATTATCGTCGAAAAATGTGAAAAAGTCGTGTATATATACCTTTGAAATATTCCGATTTTTTTGGCGATTTTCGTCAAAGTTTAACAAATGCTGCCCAAAACAATGCAAAATGGATATAAATCATCTTAAAACAATATTTTACTGATTTCCGGTTCAAACGGAAAAAGTTGAAATTATCGTCGAAAAATGTGAAAAAGTCGTGTATATATACCTTTGAAATATTCCGATTTTTTTGGCGATTTTCGTCAAAGTTTAACAAATGCTGCCCAAAACAATGCAAAATGGCTATAAATCATCTTAAAACAATATTTTACTGATTTCCGGTTCAAACGGAAAAAGTTGAAATTATCGTCGAAAAAAGTGAAAAAGTCGTGTATATATACCTTTGAAATATTCCGATTTTTTTGGCGATTTTCGTCAAAGTTTAACAAATGCTGCCCAAAACAATGCAAAATGGCTATAAATCATCTTAAAACTATATTTTACTGATTTCCGGTTCAAACGGAAAAAGTTGAAATTATCGTCGAAAAATGTGAAAAAGTCGTGTATATATACCTTTGAAATATTCCGATTTTTTTGGCGATTTTCGTCAAAGTTTAACAAATGCTGCCCAAAACAATGCAAAATGGCTATAAATCATCTTAAAACATTATTTTACTGATTTCCGGTTCAAACGGAAAAAGTTGAAATTATCGTCGAAAAATGTGAAAAAGTCGTGTATATATACCTTTGAAATATTCCGATTTTTTTGGCGATTTTCGTCAAAGTTTAACAAATGCTGCCCAAAACAATGCAAAATGGCTATAAATCATCTTAAAACATTATTTTACTGATTTCCGGTTCAAACGGAAAAAGTTGAAATTATCGTCGAAAAATGTGAAAAAGTCGTGTATATATACCTTTGAAATATTCCGATTTTTTTGGCGATTTTCGTCAAAGTTTAACAAATGCTGCCCAAAACAATGCAAAATGGCTATAAATCATCTTAAAACAATATTTTACTGATTTCCGGTTCAAACGGAAAAAGTTGAAATTATCGTCGAAAAATGTGAAAAAGTCGTGTATATATACCTTTGAAATATTCCGATTTTTTTGGCGATTTTCGTCAAAGTTTAACAAATGCTGCCCAAAACAATGCAAAATGGCTATAAATCATCTTAAAACTATATTTTACTGATTTCCGGTTCAAACGGAAAAAGTTGAAATTATCGTCGAAAAATGTGAAAAAGTAGTGTATATATACCTTTGAAATATTCCGATTTTTTTGGCGATTTTCGTCAAAGTTTAACAAATGCTGCCCAAAACAATGCAAAATGGCTATAAATCATCTTAAAACATTATTTTACTGATTTCCGGTTCAAACGGAAAAAGTTGAAATTATCGTCGAAAAATGTGAAAAAGTCGTGTATATATACCTTTGAAATATTCCGATTTTTTTGGCGATTTTCGTCAAAGTTTAACAAATGCTGCCCAAAACAATGCAAAATGGCTATAAATCATCTTAAAACAATATTTTACTGATTTCCGGTTCAAACGGAAAAAGTTGAAATTATCGTCGAAAAAAGTGAAAAAGTCGTGTATATATACCTTTGAAATATTCCGATTTTTTTGGCGATTTTCGTCAAAGTTTAACAAATGCTGCCCAAAACAATGCAAAATGGCTATAAATCATCTTAAAACTATATTTTACTGATTTCCGGTTCAAACGGAAAAAGTTGAAATTATCGTCGAAAAATGTGAAAAAGTCGTGTATATATACCTTTGAAATATTCCGATTTTTTTGGCGATTTTCGTCAAAGTTTAACAAATGCTGCCCAAAACAATGCAAAATGGCTATAAATCATCTTAAAACATTATTTTACTGATTTCCGGTTCAAACGGAAAAAGTTGAAATTATCGTCGAAAAATGTGAAAAAGTCGTGTATATATACCTTTGAAATATTCCGATTTTTTTGGCGATTTTCGTCAAAGTTTAACAAATGCTGCCCAAAACAATGCAAAATGGCTATAAATCATCTTAAAACATTATTTTACTGATTTCCGGTTCAAACGGAAAAAGTTGAAATTATCGTCGAAAAATGTGAAAAAGTCGTGTATATATACCTTTGAAATATTCCGATTTTTTTGGCGATTTTCGTCAAAGTTTAACAAATGCTGCCCAAAACAATGCAAAATGGCTATAAATCATCTTAAAACATTATTTTACTGATTTCCGGTTCAAACGGAAAAAGTTGAAATTATCGTCGAAAAATGTGAAAAAGTCGTGTATATATACCTTTGAAATATTCCGATTTTTTTGGCGATTTTCGTCAAAGTTTAACAAATGCTGCCCAAAACAATGCAAAATGGCTATAAATCATCTTAAAACATTATTTTACTGATTTCCGGTTCAAACGGAAAAAGTTGAAATTATCGTCGAAAAATGTGAAAAAGTCGTGTATATATACCTTTGAAATATTCCGATTTTTTTGGCGATTTTCGTCAAAGTTTAACAAATGCTGCCCAAAACAATGCAAAATGGCTATAAATCATCTTAAAACAATATTTTACTGATTTCCGGTTCAAACGGAAAAAGTTGAAATTATCGTCGAAAAAAGTGAAAAAGTCGTGTATATATACCTTTGAAATATTCCGATTTTTTTGGCGATTTTCGTCAAAGTTTAACAAATGCTGCCCAAAACAATGCAAAATGGCTATAAATCATCTTAAAACTATATTTTACTGATTTCCGGTTCAAACGGAAAAAGTTGAAATTATCGTCGAAAAATGTGAAAAAGTCGTGTATATATACCTTTGAAATATTCCGATTTTTTTGGCGATTTTCGTCAAAGTTTAACAAATGCTGCCCAAAACAATGCAAAATGGCTATAAATCATCTTAAAACATTATTTTACTGATTTCCGGTTCAAACGGAAAAAGTTGAAATTATCGTCGAAAAATGTGAAAAAGTCGTGTATATATACCTTTGAAATATTCCGATTTTTTTGGCGATTTTCGTCAAAGTTTAACAAATGCTGCCCAAAACAATGCAAAATGGCTATAAATCATCTTAAAACATTATTTTACTGATTTCCGGTTCAAACGGAAAAAGTTGAAATTATCGTCGAAAAATGTGAAAAAGTCGTGTATATATACCTTTGAAATATTCCGATTTTTTTGGCGATTTTCGTCAAAGTTTAACAAATGCTGCCCAAAACAATGCAAAATGGCTATAAATCATCTTAAAACATTATTTTACTGATTTCCGGTTCAAACGGAAAAAGTTGAAATTATCGTCGAAAAATGTGAAAAAGTCGTGTATATATACCTTTGAAATATTCCGATTTTTTTGGCGATTTTCGTCAAAGTTTAACAAATGCTGCCCAAAACAATGCAAAATGGATATAAATCATCTTAAAACAATATTTTACTGATTTCCGGTTCAAACGGAAAAAGTTGAAATTATCGTCGAAAAATCTGAAAAAGTAGTGTATATATACCTTTGAAATATTCCGATTTTTTTGGCGATTTTCGTCAAAGTTTAACAAGTGCTGCCCAAAACAATGCAAAATGGCTATAAATCGTCTTAAAACAATATTTTACTGATTTCCGGTTCAAACGGAAAAAGTTGAAATTATCGTCGAAAAATGTGAAAAAGTAGTGTATATATACCTTTGAAATATTCCGATTTTTTTGGCGATTTTCGTCAAAGTTTAACAAATGCTGCCCAAAACAATGCAAAATGGCTATAAATCATCTTAAAACTATATTTTACTGATTTCCGGTTCAAACGGAAAAAGTTGAAATTATCGTCGAAAAATCTGAAAAAGTAGTGTATATATACCTTTGAAATATTCCGATTTTTTTGGCGATTTTCGTCAAAGTTTAACAAATGCTGCCCAAAACAATGCAAAATGGCTATAAATCATCTTAAAACTATATTTTACTGATTTCCGGTTCAAACGGAAAAAGTTGAAATTATCGTCGAAAAATGTGAAAAAGTAGTGTATATATACCTTTGAAATATTCCGATTTTTTTGGCGATTTTCGTCAAAGTTTAACAAATGCTACCCAAAACAATGCAAAATGGCTATAAATCGTCTAAAAGCCAATTTTAATGATTTCCGGTTCAATCGGAAAAAGTTGAAAAAATCGTAAGAAAGTGCTAGGTCCTTCTTCCGAAAAAAAAAAATTTCGACCTGTCGAGATTTTTTCGATTCTTTTTTGACCCTGTGAAATATATCAATTTTTCATCGAATTTGATTATAATTTTTTAATTAATATAATTTTAATAATAATAATAATAATAATAAATAATTATAATAATCGCCTTTAATATTACGTAAATCGTCTTTAAAACGTGAAAGTGTATTTTTAAATTTACTTTATTTTTCTTATTAATAAGAGCTGCGTGATTTTCCATGTCACCCAAGAGGTACCACGGCATCTCGTTAACAGTTAATGGGTCACCCAATCGAGTGGGCGATCCAAGGGCAGTTCGCCTCGTGCCTCATCATTCACATATTGAACAGTGTTTAAATAAGGGCATCATGAAGTATAAAGCCCTATCTCCAAATCTTCGAAGAAATTTATGACTTTTAAATATTTTTTTACAGTTTAATTTTATTAAATAATCATCTTAATATATATATTTTTATATATCATCTTAGGATATTTAAAATATCGTAACAAAACTACCACAAAAACTTTAGGAACAAACTAATTATTTACAATATTCCTTCTACATACTGTTAAAAATATATCGCCGAACCAATAAAATCTTTTAATCGGTTCTGGTGCTCCGTCCAACAGTCTTCGGCATTTTCTTATTCGTCGAATCCTCGAGTTCCTTCTGTTTGTAGTAGTGCGGCGCCACCTCCAGTAGCCATTTGCTTTGAATCTCAATCACCTGCCGCATGAACTCCTTCGTCGTAAATACGAGCTCGTGGTAGAGAAGCCACCGGGGCAGATCCTCGAACAGCGTGGAGTTCGGGTGAATGGTTACACTCTGCATTACGCGAACAAACAAAAATCCCATCGGTCAAATTAGGCATGGGTAAGCAGGTAGAAATGAAGTACAGGCAAGCCCCGTATAACACGGCATTCCTACAGCACGGTTTCGCTTCTAACGCCATATAATATACTTACAAAGATTTAAAAAAAATTCGGGAATTTTGGTTTTAAACACAATAGAATAGCTATACAAAAATGAAATATTTCTACTCTTGTTAAAGTTGGTAGGCAGCAAACAATTAAAAAGAAGTGAGAAATTAATTGTTGGGGGATTTGAAGTAATATTATTTAAGGTTTATGTTGATTTTTTTATATTTAAAGTTTTATTTAAGCTATAAGGATTAGTATGTATATATGCAATAATGTCAAATTTAATTTAAATAATTTTTTGTATAAGTGATTAAAATTTTGATATTTAAAAAATGTTGACCTATTTTGTGCCAACAGTTGCGATTAAACAGAAGAAAATAATTAATTGTTATTAATTTGCGAAGGGATATTAAAGTTATATAAATTAAGATTGATTATATTAAATGAAATTTTATAACTGATCATATTTATTTAGAGTAAATTTATTCGTTAAATTTTAAATTAAACTACGATTAGATACCCTATTATTAAAAAAATTATTTAATTTAAATTGATTAATTGTTATTTTAAAAATTATCACTACGGTGTTAAATTAGTAGCTAGATACGCATTTCGAAGGCTATGTCCCCATCTTCAGTAGCACAAGATAAAAACGTCTATGTTTCGTGAAAATAAATACAAAATCAGTGATGAGGTGTGACAAGATTTTTTTATTAGGTTAAGATGAATATCTATAGAGGAATAAACAATTTTTTTTTTAGATTGATGACCGATTAGCTAATTTTTTAAATTTCTTAGCTACCTGTCCAAGTTATCTAATGTTTCTGTATTGTTATCTTCTCGACGTTTATATATACTTTGACGTATTTAAACAGTAAATAAAGAAAACTTACCTGATGATAAATAAGTTATGTTTTGCCGTTATATTTGCCGTTATGTTGCGATATTCCATATTAGGGAAGAGAAATAAAAAATAGAATGTTTTATATCACAATTAAATTATGCGATTGAAATTATCAAATACCTGATTGTGTTTAACAGTTTTATAGCTGCCGCCTTTCGATAATCTGGCAATGTGGTAAAAGTATCCGGAAGTAATCGATTTTTTCACGTTATCTACTTCGGATACATTCGACACCATTTCGATTTCGACTCGCTGCATAAGGCCCACCAACTGTTCCCGAACATCTCGCGCACGTTTCATTGATCTACAAAAAAATACAACAAAAAATAAAAAAAATTTTTTAATGAATTGCCTTCATTAAAAACAAAAGATTTTTTGTAGGGTAATTAATATCCACCTATATTGTATGAAATTTTCGTAGCACCATTGCGTGGAATATTCGCAATCCCTCCATTGATTATAAACATTCAGCAATGTCAGATGATCGCCACCAGGATGGCTAAAATTTCTACGTGCCGTATCCGCGTGTATAATTTTGTCTTTCGGTCTGTAAAAAATTGCTCCGTTTACAGACAACATGGCGCTGATTGTAACGATTTCTTCGGAACATTTGTATCTAGACAATTTAATACAACTTTCAAAAACAAAATTTCTGGACTGTGACTTATAATATATATTTTTTGTAAGATTATTTTTTCTAAAATTTAACATTTCAGCGAATTTAAATAATCTTTTTTTTTTAAATTTTATACTATTCAACAATAAATCTATTTTTTTAAATATTTCTGATTGTCGAATAAGTAATAGAAAAATTCTAAACACTCGCTATTTTTTAATTAAACAATAACATTCATTACTTGAATTCATTTTAGTTTAAATTCGATTACTTATGCGCTGGAAATATGTTAAAATTTGGTGGCTAATTAGAGTTAATTAGCCAAGTTAGAGTTAATTGAATTGGGTAATGTGTATGGAGGAGTGTATGTTACTTTTCGGAAGCCAGTAACATTTTGGCCATCATCGGATCGACAGGGAATTCGGCCATGCGACGTCCAAGCTTCGTTAGTTCGCCGTGGTGATTGAGGGCGCCTAAAGCGTACAGCTGTTCCAATGCCAGGACAAGTGTTTCGTGAGGTGGTGGGTCGAGAAAGTCGAAATGGACCAAATCATTTATGCCGAGGGCTTTTAACATGAGCACAGCGTTTCCTGTATCAGAAACGGATTTAATTACACACACATAAAAAACAAATTAAGCATAGATTGATTATTTCTGGCATTTGGTATGTGTTTTTAAAGTGCCTAAAATAACCTAAAATGATAATTAAATGGAGTGATTTCCGGTTCAATCGGAAAATAGTTGTAAAATGTTCACATTCTTCACAAAGTACGGGATTCTTTGACCCTTGGAAAATTTAAAATTGTTGGTCGATTTTGGTAAAAAAAATTACTATAAATCCTCCTAGACGTCATTTTTCGTGATTTTCAATGCAATCTGAAAAAGTTGAAAAATTCGAAGATTTTTGAAATTTTAGTCAATTTAGAGGCCTATTATAAAATTTACATTTAATCAGATATCAATTAATCAAAAATGGCAAAAAAAAATCAAAAAAGATCAAAAAGCCTCAACTAATAATTCAACAAAAAGGAGCTTAAAAACGATCATCAAAAAAATATTTCACACCCAAGTTTATCCTCTGTATTTCCGGAACTGTGTTATCCTCCAATTCATGCTTATACGACCAGGCTGTAAACAGCCGGAAACATTTCCCAGCGGCAATACGACCAGCTCGACCAGCACGCTGATTAGCTGAAGCCTTCGACACAGGCACCACCTACAAATATCACACATTTTCGCGAAACCATACAAAAATTCCAGTGCAATTCCTCACCATAAGACTTTCCATTCCAGTCCGCGAATTGAAATGGTTCTGTTTGGCGAAACCCGGATCAATAACGTAAATGATATTATCGATCGTCAAACTAGTCTCCGCGATATTCGTGGCCAGAATAACCTTCCTCGCCCCGGGCGGCGTGGGCTCGAAAATTTTTGCTTGCATGTCACTCGGAAGATTCGCATATACAGGCAAAATGATCAATTCGCGTACCTAACAGTTTTTTTTAAAGAATTTTATTTAAAACTATGTTCCTAAAATAATAAACGAGGGAACAGTACCGTAAACGACGTGCTATTTCAGACCAATCCCAAGATTGATGATTAACTAAACAAAAACAAAAAAGTTACCTTGCTGCCCAATCTCCGCACACGGTCTTGTAACAATTCTTGACAAGTTTCAATTTCATCTTGGCCAGTTAGAAAGACGAGAATATCGCCCAAAGCTTGCGTCGCGTGTATTTGCAGCACAGAAACGACGCAGGCGTCTACATAATCCGCTTCCGGCGCTTTAGTATAATAAATATCAACAGGAAATCTAAAAATATTATCATTAGCATTGAAATAATCATTAAAAAATGATCGATCTTTCAATTGATTAATTTACGTCTTGGAGAGAGCAATTCTTTTTTGCGACATACCTCCTGCCTGGAATTTTGAAAATGGGTGCGTCGTCGAAGAATTCGCTGAATTTCTGAGCGTCCAACGTGGCACTGGAGATTAGTAGTTTTAAATCGGGCCGGAAGCGAGCGATGTCTTTCACGAGACCGAACAAAATGTCGGTATGTAACGTACGCTCGTGCGCTTCGTCAATCATCATTACAGCGTACGATTGCAGATCTGGTTCGGACAAAAATTCACGATGGAGCGTTCCATCTGTCATATACTTAATCACCTATAAAACACACGCGAAATTTTCATGGTGTGCACAAATTGATGCCATCTGTAAAAAAAACTTAACTCAGCATTCTATGCTCTAAGTAAGTTTAAGTTCTAATTCGCTGCTAAACATTAATTATTCTCTCGCCTATTCACATTTATCCTATAATATTATTATGTGGGGTTTATTATGAGCAGTCAATGTTAAACGACGTTTTTGTTACTCAAACGCGTATTCTTAGACTAATTTTTAATCGAACACCTCGTGTTAGCTGCAAACCGTTTTTTTTTCTTAGTAAGTATAACATCGTAACATTCACTTGCATTTATATTTATCAATGTTAAACTGCATGTTATAACGACTATATCCAAGAATTAGCCTAATAATACGTACTATAAAAGATCGCCTATTATAAAAGATTCTGCAACATCTTTATAGAACCACCTGATAATACAAAGGCAACAGATAACTACAAAATGTTTACAAATGTTTTAAAGTCTTAACTAGTTGAAAATTGATTTTATTCGCTTAATGAATATTTGCCCCAAATTATATGACTCTCTTTATTAATTTTAAAAATTATGACTACGGTGTTAAATTATAATATATATTATCACTCAAATACCGTAACAAGCATTAAGTAGCTAGATGTACATTTCAAGCGCTATGCGCCCATCTTCAGTAGCACAAGTTAAAACTAAATAAAATACCTCTGTCACGAATCGTGATTGATAAACTATCAATAGTTTATAATCATATAATTTATAATCATTTCAAGCGCATAGCGCTTGAAATGTACATCTAGCTACTTAATGCTTGTTACGGTATTTGGGTGATATTCTATACTCTTTATTAATGTTTTTATTTACATCAAATGAAAAATGTGTAGCTAAATGTGCAATTCACGTTGTATTATAATGTTTATACTAATTTTTAATATTAATTTATAACAGCATGTACCATATACCTCACGCAGAAATAAATATTCTATTCTATTTTATTCGATTATGAAACTATATTAAATGTACCGTTCTTTCGCTGGTGCAGTCCTCAAACCGAATAGCATAACCGACTTCATTGCCCAGTTTAACGCCCATTTCTTGGGCGACTCTAGCAGCCACTGACATAGCGGCTACACGTCGCGGCTGCGTACATCCGATACGTTTCGCACCATCTTCCGTAAAGCCCGCTTCGTAGAGGTACTGAGGTATTTGCGTGGTTTTACCCGAACCAGTCTCGCCTTCGATTATAAGCACCTAAAAAAAAAATCCATTCCATTGCAATTTTACGGTAGTGTTTCGACGAATATAAATCACCTGATGGCTTCTAACTGCTTGAATTATATCATCCCTGAATGTGTAAACTGGTAGACTTATTTTTGTCTGCGCGATGTCTAGTCGTTTTCTTTCCGTTTCGGTGAGGACGGGTTCTTTGGGCGCTCCTTCCTTCGAGCCGGGCATTTGTAACGCCTGTATGAATTCGATTTGATCTTCCAGCAATAGTTCGTATTCGTCTTGCTTCTGTTTTTCGCGAGCGCCGAACGAAAATTGAGCGGACGCCATCTGCTCTTGTTCCCATTTCTTCTGCTCGGCTTGCGGCATTTTCTCCAGCTCGTCCACTTCGATATAGTCCGCTGTGGATCCTTTGCCCAGATCTCTAGGCATGTGATAGCGATGGATCTTCTCCAGTTCGCGGGCCTGTTCGTGCTCTTGCGCTAGCCGCAGAAGTTCTTTTTTGTGCTCGCGGTCCTTCTTCTCCCGCCTGGTGAGGACGTCATCTTCGAATAAGTATTCGTCGTCTTGAATGTCAGCTTCGAGCTCTTGGAGCTTGTCTTCCTTGCGCCTTTCTAAATACTTTCGGCGCGAATCTACGCGAAGTTTGGATATCATCTCGGTGCGACTTTCCTTTTCCATTTTGAGACGTTTAGCGGCTTCTTCGTAGGCTTTTTTATCGGACGCGTGAACAATATTGCGCGTTTTCGCGGCATCTTTCTTTTTAAGGCGATCCGCAAATGCATCGCGCTCTTTTAAATCACGACGTGACGCCTCTTCCGCACTATCTACTGCCTCCGAATCGGATGATGATTCTCCGTAACGTTTACGACGCTTAGCGCTACTCATGTTCCAATTATAATATCGTAATTAACTAACCAGGAACATTTGATAAACGGTACTATACACAAACATTTACTAACTTTATATTTTTTAGGTTATGTTAATGACATCTGCCATGAAATGTGATAGATATCATCTAGAGTGAATTTCGAAAAAATTAAAAAATATCTACGAAATAAATTGTAATTACAGATGTGAATTGCTAAAAGCAAAGATATCAAATTAAATTAAATACATTTCCTTATGAATTAGATTTCGTATCATATTTTATGTTGCAATAAAGCAATATAATCAACATAAGCGTAGACATTGACATAAGGAACAAAATTCATGACTGAAGTTACCTCAACTTCAGTCATGAAATTTCATTCATAACCTCCATGACTTCTATGACGTGTATGGTTATGACTTTAATTATTGACAAATTGTTATAGTTCGAACAACTTTATATAAAAATGCGTATCAACAGCAATGAATATAATTAATCGATTATTAAATTGTGTTAGAAAAATACATATATATCAGACCACTTTGGCACGAATTTGTTCGATATTATTTCACATTCATTATACATTTCACGGTTTTTATATTTAACTAGCAAATTTAGAATCCTCAGATCATTTTTCACGCAAAATACAAATTGAAAATATTAGCATAAAAATATAAAATCCGTATAAATATATTTCTAAATACTAACTTTGAAAATCTGTAGAAATTTGTTGAAATTTTACAGGCAATTAACAATCGCGGGTTTATTTGAACATGTAATAATTTCAACGCTGATCGAGTAGGTAACGCCATCTACATACTCTAATAGTAGATGTGTGCGACAACGGCGATGAATGTGCACACAGATTACACACTTTTTATTCTCGACGAACACGGCGAGGAATTCATGTTTAACTACACGGTTACGTGAACGCAATCCCACCTCTGCACGTGCTATTTTATAAGAGCAGTGTCAATGGCACCTTGGACTATAAGTTGAAGCGACGAATAGTAATTTTAAAAAGTTGGTTGCGTTGGTTGAAGCGAAACTTTCGCCGTTTTCTGGCAGAGTTCTCGCTCGCCCTATCAACAAATCTTATACGTGTGTTCATTATCAGAAATATATATAAACACATCAGACATAAATGTAGTTTAAAAACAAAAAAAGCAAAATCATTTGTTTGTCTTGTGATGGTCGCTCAGTGTTTGATTACTTCGGCAAAGTCTTGTAAATGTTTAAAATGATCCCTCGAAACTTCTTAATTAAATTAAGTACAAATATTAAACACACTTATAATCTCCGAGGAAGATTCCTAAATGCCCCTAAAATTGCTCTTATTAATACAACAGCCGGAATAACGTTTAATAACGAAAACATTTTGCGTATAAATATTTTGGAAGAACAAGAAAAGTTACTAGAAAACGAAATTCTAGACGATAACGATATATTCCATAATGTCAATTTGAATCGTGGGTTTGCAATTTTTTAATTCCCCGCAAAATATATTAATAGTGTACTTTAAGGTGGTGCAATGGGAGTGTTCGATGTAGCGGATTTAGTGGACGTTTTACGGATAGAGAATTCTGAAGATATCTTCGTAGCGGAAGTACCACCGCAATATAAGTACGTAGATCACATGTGCATTGCTACGGGGAAATCGTACAGGCACATGTACGCTATAGCGCAATTTGTGAGGCAAGTCTACAAGAGAAAGATGCTTCCGACTGACGGTATTCCAATTTTGGAAGGGAAAAATAGCAAAGATTGGATGGCTTTGGACTTGGGTAAATTTAGTTCAAAGAGATTCAATTAGTGCGTGTTCCGCGATACAGTTGGGTTTACGAAGTTGCATACTCTCTAGCGGTTTTAACGTTGCCAGATTTTGATGCACCAACAAGCTGATTTATGTTCAGGTCTTTAATACCTAATATTAAGACACACATTTAAAAAGATTTACTTATTACTAAATTACCAATAAATTAATATTTATTTAGTTAGTTAAAGAGTCCGCAATCCTAAAGATTGGTTGGAAACAGCACGCCATGCCGATCTATCCTGAGCTAATCCCTTCATCTCCCTATAGCTATTCATCTCAACGTCTTCAACTATCTGACTCACATACTCCAATCTAGGCCTACCTACCCCTCTCTTTCCCTCCACTCTACCTTCTATGATCAATTGCATAATCCCCCCATGCCTAAGAATATGCCCTACTAATCTGTCTCTCCTACGCTGTAACACTCTCCAGATACTTCTCTTCTCCCCTACTAACTCTAGTACAGCTTCATTTGTTACTTTATCTTCCCAACCAATCCTCATCATCCTCCTATAACACCACATTTCGAATGCTTGTAATCTACGCTTCTCTTCCTTTCCTATAGTCCACGCCTCACACCCGTACAGTGCTACACTCCAAACATATACCTTCAGTAATCTTTTTCTAATACCCAAGTCAATATTTGATCTTAAAATCTGTTCCTTTTCTACGAATGCCTTCCTACCCTGTGCTATCCTACACTTTATATCTACCTTGCTTCGATTATCTTTTGTGATTCTACTGCCTAAATAACAAAAATCTGACACTTCTTCGATTCTATTATCTCCTATTGAGATCCTCATTTTTCTACTGCATTCCTTTTTGTCACACCTCATCACTTTAGTTTTACCTATATTTATTTTCATGTTAAAATCCCTAGTCAATACTGCCTGCATACCATTCAATACCCTTTCTAAATTCTTTTCGCTTTCTTCCAATATAGCTATATCGTCGGCGAATCTCAACATAGATATTTTCTCTCCCTGTACATTCACACCTACACTATACTCTTCTTTTACTTTGTTTATTGCATCTTCTATATATAGATTAAATAATAACGGTGAAAGTGTACATCCCTGCCGAACTCCCTTCCCTATTTTTGCTACCTCTTCTTCCCCCTCAATTCTAACTAAGGCAGTTTGGTGTTTATATAAATTAAAAATTATTCTCCTATCCTTATAATCTATACCCGTTTCTTTTAAAATTCTAAACATTATGTCCCAATCTACATTATCAAATGCCTTTTCTAAATCTACAAAAGCTATGCAAGTTACCTTTCCTACCCTCATTCTTTTTTCTACTACCGTTCTTATTTATTTATTTATTTATTTTTATTTAATTTAATATTTTATCAATTATGTAGCCAAAATTAATTGAAAATTTTTTTTTTGCAACTAGGATTTTATCGTGTAGTTTCAGTTGCCTACCAGGCAAAAATTTTCCTTTCCTTATCCAGGCTATTCTCAACAAGAATCGTACCGAATCAACTAGTCTACATTACCGATTTATTCGAGAACGATTAGTTGACCATATTCTGGAATTATTATTGCTATTTATATATCCACGAAATCAATTCTCAGGTCAAATATTTTATTCAATAACCTCAACTTCTGTCATGAATTTTGTTCCCCGAATTGATTATACTGCTTGAGATTTGTTGGATGGATATTTTTTAAATTTTACTTAATTTAATATTTCATCAACTATGTAGCTAGAATCTAAAACAATTGAAATTTTTTTAGGGTAACTGTAGGTTTTTATCGTGTAGTTTCAGTTGCCTATATTTATTTTCCTATCCCTATCCGGCTATTCAGCCAGAATTTTTAATATAGAATGAAATTTTAAAAATTATCACTACGGTGTTAAATTATAATATAGAATATCACCCAAATACCGTAGCAAATATTAAGTAGCTAGATGTACATTTCAATTAGTATATCAATCACGATTCGTGACAGAGGTATTTTATTTAGTTTTATCTTGTGCTACTGAAGATGGGCGCATAGCCTTCGAAATGTACATCTAGCTACTTAATGCTTGTTACGGTATTTGGGTGATATTCTATATTATAGAATGAAATGTTTTTTTTCTTACAGGAAATATTGCTTTACATATATTTTCGAGGGAGGCTCGAAGACGATACGATATGGACAATTTATGGGCGGTTGGAAAAGAATTCGATCCGGAATCGGTTAAAGCGGATCCCGTAGTAGATATGTTAGAGAAGCATTCAATTTATCTGGCAGATTTAAAACCCGCAAAATAAATGCTTATTTTTCGACAAAAAATTACAATATAATATATTCCCTACATCTGTGATGGATATATATCGAATAAAGTATTTATATATAAACTTAACTACGAAACAATGTGTAGTTTTTCATATTAAAATATTACGTGTTCAGATTTACCATCGCAAAACTGTTGTACTGAATTAATTGCCAATAAATATACCTTTTAAATACAATTCCGTCCATCATTCGCACTTGCTCTTCACCGTCGAAATAATCATGTTTGTCTGATGTATCAAATACAGCGCACTTATAAACACCGAATTCGCCCTGAAATCCACACAAACAAATTATTATATATAAACTTGATTAAATATCGAACTTACTGTCCCTCTTTGAAATACTCTTTCAAAGTATTGCTGAAGCGCTTCGAGAATTTAACAAACTCCCGTTTACGCTGTTCCAAAGCCTGTTTACCCGTTTGACCCGGTATAAATCCGTTCACCTCATTCACCGCGTCCAGAAGTTTCTTTATAGCACTAGCTATTTCTCTAAAATACAAAAGCAATTCATAAAATGCATAAAACTCTTATAAAATAGACGACGAATTGTATTTTCCAACTAGAATCTAACCAGAAACCAATTAAAGTACAAAAGCAATCTGGTGTATACAAAATTCTTATAAAATAGTTCTTTAAAATTATCGGGTATCATCGAACAAAAATAAAACAAAATTTCAGTTATTAGTTATTTTATTTTTATCCGATGATACCCGATAATTTTTGAACAACTATTCATACTTAGTACGGACGTGATTTCAAATTATTTATTATAATAGTCGCTTAAAGACGACGAATTGTATTTTCCAACTAGATTCTAATGAAATTCCCACCAGAATCGAATTCTTTAATAAGTATGCTACCATTGATAAGTAAATATACAAATGTGTGTAATGGCATAGGGCAATTTGTCTCATCCATACACCTCTATATAAATATATACGCTTCTTTCTCTTACATCAATCTCTTATGCACTATAATCAAGACTGACTGATGGTGGCGCTATTGACGTACAATAGCAGAAACTATTAGCAAAACAAAAACAGCTGATTCGCGACCACTTGCATTCGGAACAGTGTTGCCAGATGTTAGTTAATATCTATATTGTTATGTACCAAGAGCAACTAGGAAATGGTTTTCTTAATTCTGTCCATACTATGTAGAGATATCTTGATATAATATTCGATGTGTTGACGGCTTACTTTGTTGTATTTATCCATATTGAATATGGATAGGAGTAAATAATTGCTTTGTTTAGTTAAAGAGTCCGCAATCCTAAAGATTGGTTGGAAACAGCACGCCATGCCGATCTATCCTGAGCTAATCCCTTCATCTCCCTATAGCTATTCATCTCAACGTCTTCAACTATCTGACTCACATACTACAATCTAGGCCTACCTACCCCTCTCTTTCCCTCCACTCTACCTTCTATGATCAATTGCATAATCCCCCCATGCCTAAGAATATGCCCTACTAATCTGTCTCTCCTACGCTGTAACACTCTCCAGATACTTCTCTTCTCCCCTACTAACTCTAGTACAGCTTCATTTGTTACTTTATCTTCCCAACCAATCCTCATCATCCTCCTATAACACCACATTTCAAGTGCTTCTAATCTACGCTTCTCTTCCTTTCCTATAGTCCACGCCTCACACCCGTACAGTGCTACACTCCAAACATATACTTTCAGTAATCTTTTTCTAATACCCAAGTCAATATTTGATCTTAAAATCTGTTCTTTTTCTACGAATGCCTTCCTACCCTGTGCTATGCTACACTTTATATCTACCTTGCTTCGATTATCTTTTGTGATTCTACTGCCTAAATAACAAAAATCTGACACTTCTTCGATTCTATTATCTCCTATTGTGATCCTCATTTTTCTACTGCATTCCTTTTTGTCACACCTCATCACTTTAGTTTTACCTATATTTATTTTCATGTTAAAATCCCTAGTCAATGCTGCCTGCATACCATTCAATACCCTTTCTAAATTCTTTTCGCTTTCTTCCAATATAGCTATATCGTCGGCGAATCTCAGCATATATATTTTCTCTCCCTGTACATTCACACCTACACTATACTCTTCTTTTACTTTGTTTATTGCATCTTCTATATATAGATTAAATAATAACGGTGAAAGTATACATCCCTGCCGAACTCCCTTCCCTATTTTTGCTACCTCTTCTTCCCCCTCAATTCTAACTAAGGCAGTTTGGTGTTTATATAAATTAAAAATTATTCTCCTATCCTTATAATCTATACCCGTTTCTTTTAAAATTCTAAACATTATGTCCCAATCTACATTATCAAATGCCTTTTCTAAATCTACAAAAGCTATGCAAGTTACCTTTCCTATCCTCTTTCTTTTTTCTACTACCGTTCTTAGTGCTAGAATCGCCTCTCTCGTCCCTCTGTTTTTCCTAAAACCAAACTGATCTTCTCCTAGCCTTTCCTCTACTTTATTTTCTAATCTCCTATAAATAATCTTTAACAATATCTTCGATGCATGTGATAGTAGGCTAATGGTCCTATAGTTCTCACACAAATTAGTTAATATAAGTTATATCATGCTTTGTTAATATAAGTTATATCATGTTCCCTATTGAATTAAATATAATGGTTACGAATCGTGGAACAAAACCCTAAACATCCAACTAAAGGGCGAATTTGAAATATTTACTTAATCAATGATCAACTTAAATCGCTCGAATGTATTCTTACTTGATAATTTCAAGGAAAGTCTTACGGTCGACAATCTCTTCGGGGATCCTGCTGAGGATCCTCTTGAGCGTGGCCGATTTGCGATTGAGCTCTTGAAACGCATCTTCGGAGCGCGTGAGGCGATACTCAACCACATCGGAATCGCTGAGGGCGCCCTGCAGACGTAACACGCACTCGTTCATGTTGACATTGAGGTCGCCGCGCCGCAATATGTCCATTACCAAATCGTACGTGAGGCCCGGATGCGTGGCCTCCGCCTTGTACAACGCGGAACGAAGCGTCTGCGAAGCGGACACATCGCGACGTTCCAACTGCGATATGTGCGACAATGTAATGTACTGGCGTGCGTTTCGACGTGATTTGCAACGTACCTGCGTCAATATTGGTCGGATTAGTACAGGCAAAATAAGCGTTATCACGGGTGTCTCATCGCCCATTGTCATCGTACAGATGGTACTGGTTTTGTTTGTTTGTTGGTTCAGCGAGGAAATATTTACATCGTTCCACAAACTAGGTACTAATTTTTGGGATCGGCTTTACGGGCTTAAATGTATTGGCGGCGTACACAGCGAAAGATTCATTTACAAGTGGATGGTATCTTGTTAATGTCGTCACCGATATATATTTAAAAATATATTAGTATTTTTATTATCAACCAAAAATTGTTATCTTATCAATTGCAATTTTGTTCAACGACAGATACCAACATTATGAAGTTTGTTAGATTAGAGGTTATGTTCGAGTCCGTGATGAAATCGTTTGAACTATTAGAGATAAATTGAGCGAACTGACACCATTATATAAATTATTCCCCAAAAGTAGTTGCAAAGTTAATTGATGCGCATTTCAAAGCCTATAACCGCGGTATTAGTATAGAATGACAATATGAGAATATAAAGGAAAAAATACCGAGAATAGACAAAATCAATGTTTTTATTCATGACAATAGTAACATTCTTAGGGTAATAATTAATATTCAAGTTAACATCAATAATGAATGAGAAAATATTGACAAAACAAATTACTTTTTAATATATAACTTATCACAATGAAGTTTCGCAAGCAACAAAACCTTATTAAAAAATATAATAAGAACGTACAATCATTCAAATGGGATGTTCAAATACTGTGCGTGGAACCTCGTAAAAACAGCCAATGATTTTGTTGACAAACAATTTTTTATATTAGGAGTGTTTATACATTATTTTTTTATATATAAAAGTCGGATAAGCGAAATCAGAACATAAACAATCAATAGTTATGGATAAAGGCGGAAACTGCGCACCAATAAAAGTTGATTTGACCGACCACCCGGGGCAATTTTTTTTTTTAAAAACACGTTTTTAACGGATACTTTAAACGCGTGGACTGGCGTCTCGTTTTTCCTATACCAAGAATGTTTTCTTCGATTACAAAGGTTATAATTCAATCTATATAATCGGTTTTCGTGGGGAATATAATTAAAATATGCTATGTGTACAGTATACACGATTACATATGAAACAAGATATTGTAACTTAAAAATAAAGAATTTTGTATAATAAATATTTACATACAAATCAATTTACGGTTACGGCGTTTTACACGTTCACGTTGCTACATATATTTTTCTAGAAAAACACGTATTTGGACTCCATTGCAATTACTATTACATACTTCGTTCTGAAAGACAAGAAATTCTTTTTCTAAATCCGAAATTGACAAGATTTAATGTAACTTTGTTGCAACTATTATTATAATAACACGATAAAATTTGAATATTATAGCATAAACGTCTAAAAAAACCACAAAAAAATTCATCTTACCTTGTGCTAGGACGTTAGTAATCAGTGTCTGAATCCCCTCCACTACTACACTGTTAACTCTAGTCTCTTTCCCTCCTCATCATCGTCGAAATAACCGGTGCCGAAGTTAGACGGCCGCCGCCTGCCCAGTCGGCTCCGGTGCCGTCTGCAGCGCAACATTCAACGCCTTCTGTAGGTCTAAACGTAGCGCGGCCACGATACCCTGGAATAGTTGCTCGTTGGCCTGTACTAGGCGCACAATATTCAGCAGACGTTGACCGTCCGGCTTGGCAGCGTCAATGGCGTCACTGTGGAAGGCCTCCGCTATGATTGCGATGATGCGGGGGATGTTCTCGTTGCCCGGACCTGAAAATTCGTTTTTAAGAGATCCAAAAAAGCATTTTTATAAAGAACTGAGCGAGTTTTATCTATAATTTTGCGAGATTTTTTCGTAACAGTTTAAAATTACATGTTAAATAAAAAAAAAAAACATTAAAAATACAATATTTTATATCACAATTAGATTTAACTGTAATATAAAACGTTGTACTTTTTATTTCTCTTTCCTAATATGAAATATCACAACAAAACGGTAAAATTTATAACATTAAAAATTGCTGTTTGATTTACGACAGAAAAAAATAATAAGAACGGCTTTAAAAAAATAATGGAAAATTACAATTTCTCTGTCTCCGATAATGTACCTCGGTTTTATCCAATCCACATCGGCAGTGTCTTTATTGCGCAAAAGAAAATTATAAGACTGATGTATGTATAATATAGGACCAAGGATTTCGTGTGGAATAGGAAAATCACGACTATACCTAGCCTCTATATGTTTTCATACTGCTGAAAGTAAAAGCGAACATACACAATTA
The DNA here is from genome assembly GCA_947310635.1 of Leptodirus hochenwartii. Lineage (NCBI taxonomy): Eukaryota > Metazoa > Arthropoda > Insecta > Coleoptera > Leiodidae > Leptodirus > Leptodirus hochenwartii. The sequence goes on along the minus strand of OX371185.1, from coordinate 4,267,422 downwards.
TGCTAATAATGATTTTTTAACTAGACATCGTGATGATATAACAACCCCTTTTTATAGACTAAGCATATCTCAAGGACCGAACTTTCAAGGAAAGCTCCCATATAATAAGCTAACCCTGGCGATAAAACAATTTAAAACTCTTTAGAAAGACCGTATCCGATATTTTTTTAAACGCCTTTTACTCCACATATGAATTAATTATTACTTTAAAAATAATGATAATACGCTTTCTTAATATGTAATTTTTAAACACACTCCACAGTTCTTAATATGTTTTTACCATGTTGTTAATCATCATAATATTGCTATATATATCATATAATATCAATTTATTGATATTATATGATATATAATATCAATTTATTGATATTATATGATATATATGATGTATATGATATATATGATGTAACTTATTGTCGTTAATTATGTTTCATGTATCCAAAAAAAACAAATAAATTTCTCTTTTTCTTATCTCTACTTACCAATGATGGTTGGATTATTGCCTTCAATCAGATCGCACAGGAAACCGTAGATATGGACCGCTTCATCGGTATCTTCCACCACTGGCAGCCAACTGAACCATAGCTTAAGAACTTCCTCTTTATTGTGCACCTGACTGGAATTATACTTGAGGATTTTTGTTACCGCACTGATGGCATTTTCCGTTGGGTTCGCATTGCGCGATTCCCGCGAATCTGGCTGGTTAATCACATCCGCCAGTAGCGGCACGGCCGCGATGAAATGGGCCGCATACTGCTCGCCGCCAAACTGGGCGAGAACGCCCAAACCGTACGCCGCTGCCTGTCGGACCTACCAATCGAAATATTAACAACACACGAAACAACCAAAAATATTCATGTTGATTTCACTCATTCACGCTTTTAACACTAGATATACCAACCGGTCAAAATGACCGGTTTAGCATAAGTAATATACTTATAACTTTAAATTTAATTTCAAGTTTTCTGATAACATTGTGATAATTTTTATTTATATGTAATTTGACTATTATTATAAATAATGTAAAATATCACCCAAATACCGTAACTCAAATAGCTAGATGCGCATTTAAGATTAAATAGAAAGGATAAGTGCTGTAGCCGAGCATATATTTGAATCAGGTCATCCTATTCAAATTAGTTCACTTAAATTGCGTAAAAGTTTTTTCAATTACTCTAATATGCTTATGAAAGATATGAAAGTATAATGCTTATGAAAGAAAAACCAATATTAATCAAAAATATTCCAGTCACGAAACAACGCACAATTTTCCTGTATTTATACTTATTCAATCTAGATTTCGTGGATTCTTTAAGGGATTTACCTCTGGCTGTTTGTCTTTGATATAGACCATGAGCGGTTCCATGAAGCATTGTTGGTATTTCACCGAAGCATTTCCAGTGAACTCGATGACGTCGTCAAATACGCAGAGGGCCCATTGTCGATCCGCCCACGGTCTGGGCGGCTGTAATAAGCGGGTGAATTGCGGGCACAACTGTTCGAAAGCGGGCAGGAAGTCTACGCCGTGCGTACTGAACATAGAGTGGATTACATCGGCGATTTTCGACAAGACGTAGATGTCGTCAGATTCTTCGTCTTCTAGTTGCTCTTGAACGACCTAAAATAATAAAAAACGATCTCAAAAAACCTACTATTATTAAAAATAACGAAATAACTATAAAATACAAATTCAGCAATATTAATAATAAATGATTATACTTTATAATTTAAATTAATGGGATTAATAAGGCAATTTCTACGTCTAAACTTAAGAAAATAATTGCAATTATGAAGAATGGTATAATTTGCCGAGGCGTCAATTTATTTGTGTGTACCTCATCGAAATCTTCATCTAGATGCTTCTTTTGCCGGTTCTGTGATCGTTCGAAGTGCTCCTCGAGTAGTTTATTTAAAATACGTAGCATTTCGACCATCGACTCTTGGTCTATACACCCCGCTCCTAAAGTTTCAATGCAGCCAGCTAAAGACGCTAACAGCTCGTAGAGGACTTCATTTTCCGGTTCCGTATCTGAAAATAATACCAAATTCTATTGCAAAAAAACAACGATCGAATTAATTGAAACGCCATCATTAATACCGAGCGCCCTGAGCAATTCTGGACACATATATCGCCACATGGCTTCGAGGAAGACGGGACCTTTAACAGTTGCGCTTTGTAGAAGATACGGTAGTGATTCAGCCGCGGCGGATCGCACACCATCGTGGAAATAAAACTTTAGCATCGGTACCATTAGCTTGACCACCTGTTCGGCGTAATTCGAGAAGCCCTCCTTCAATTCGCGAGCGTAACATAACAGCATCATACAAGCGGACGCTTTATCTTCGAGACCTAAATTCGATAAATGCGCATTTATTCATTGAGTAACTTATAAACAGTAAAAATAAAACTAGGTTTCCTTTACTTTTTCTCCACCGAACACACAAAAAAATGTTAATACTTTATGTTCGCTTAATAAGCGAAACTACTATAGTCGATTAAATCCTCGGTTTTAACCGTGATAATAAACATCGTATTGTTATTTCTCTTCCCTAATATGCAACATAACGGCAAAATCAATATCCCATTTAATAATAAAAATAATTACGTTCGAGGGATTTATTGCATTTTACCTGCCGTACGAATGCCGAAGTTCTGCTGTTCGCCCAATGAGACAAACTGCCAGTCGACGTCCCCCTCGACGCCCTGCATATCTTCGTTGTCGAGTAAGGCAACTTCCGGTTTCATCGAAGCTGTTCGCATTACCGGCCCCATCACCAACGGCAGATATTGTTCGAAACGTTTGCCCAACACCTAACACACAAAAAAATAATATCAGTTGATTAAATAAAACAGTGAATTAGAATTTCAAATGAAAAAAAGCACACAGAAATACCTTGCATATTCTGGACCAGGCGGATATCAAATAGCTAGTCTGCAGATCATCGTCGGGTAATTCGGCACCATCGCCACCGTACGTCGCCAGCAACATGTCCATAACATCGCTGGCATCCGCCATGAACTTGTCCGGTCCTACGGCGAGGCCAATCAATGACACGCATTCGATCGTCTTGCCGCGCAATATCTTCAATTCGTCCTTGTTCGCATTCTGGATGATGTACTTTAGGCAGGGCATCAGGCGATCGTAGTACGTGATAAATTCCTTTTCGGCTGTATCCGCAACGGACGCTATCGTTGTCACAACCTAAAACGGAAATGTTCTCCATCGTAAAAAAAAAAACTATTTGTTTATCTGCAATTTAGTTTCGAAACTTACTTGTTCCAACACCAATTTTGTGCCCTTTTCGACAAGTTCTTTGAATTTGGCTGTTAATATTACCTCCAATTTCGCCATCATTCCTAGTAATAAAAAATACATCGCAACTTTTAGTCATTTACAAATTAAACATTCGTTTCCAGGCTCTTCTGATCCTCGAAATTTAATTTTTTATTTGATGCGGCATTTAATTTACCTTCTAAGTAACCGGTTAAAATATTTTTCGGGCAGTCTTCGCTGAAGTTAACGAGAGCGGCACCGGCGTGCGCTTGCACCCGAGGATTCATATTGTCGTCCAAGAGCATTAAAAGGCCGGGAATGACATGTTCGTGGAACTTTTTCTCAAATATCGGCGCAAAATCGGTCGACATCTGACCAATCGCATTACAAGCCGCATAGCGAACACGCGGATGAGGATCTTGTAAATATCTGCGTTTTATTTAATTTAAATTGAAAAATCATATTTTGTTGCCACGAGTTTACGTATTTAAAAATAAAGATTTGTTTGCACTGCGCAAATAAATATTTTACAAAAAATTAAATTAAAACACGATACTCTAACATACTTTCTATAACTTAAGAAATAACTATTCATTTTAAGCAAATTTCGTCTTAAGTAGAAAGACGTATATATTTTTATTTATTTTTAAAAACTGTTGATATGATGGGCCATCATACATTAAAAAAAAAACCAATCCAAATGATATACACACATATTTATTATTCAGTGGTAGAACGTTTTCAAATAATTAAATATTCATCTTCATTGCTCTTTTGATCACTAACCAAGTAAGCCAAATGGGATAGATATATTATTACATTAAACATTTTTAATTTTAACCTAGAGCATCTATTACCTTAGAACGCCGTCCATAACACCAGGAACGCCATCCATCACCTGATCGAGCATCCCCTCCATTTGCTTGCTGCAACCCTCACCGATGGCACTGAGGGCCATGAGGGCGGCGTGCCGTTGCTTCCAGTCACTGTTGGCCAGCATCGCTGGCACACTGGCCGTGACCAGGGGCAATACGGTCTTACCACCAAGGCCGCAGGCCAGCCGGTCCAGCGCGGCCTCGGCAACAACGTTATTGCAGTCGTTGTCCTGCAATAGATGTGTTTTTAGATGATTTTTTTTTGTGTAAATTAAAAATTATGGCGTAATGAATACAGACTATCGAATTTGCACGAGATATTTTTTTATTAGGCAAATAAAAAACTGCGTTGAAATGACAATTTTAGAGAATAAATATAATTAATTATCTATTAATTGTTGTTATTATTAAAAACGAAGATTTATTCAAGAGAATATAAATTTACTTGAAAAATAACATTTTTAACGTAATTATTTTGCGCGATTCTTTATGTAGTAAATAGTCGTTTGTATTTCTGTGACAAAATATTTGTACATAAAATATAATGAGCTTGAATATATGATGTATTACGTACATGTTTGTACTTTTCTATATAATAAAGATACTACACAAGGAATGAAATTCGTAACATCAAATGCGTTTAATTTGACCTATTTATAGCGCTGATATATTTACAACGAACGACATTCAATCAAAACATCGGATTTATAACGTTGTTCTTCTGCTAGTAAATTGTGTCTAAAAACTATATGTGCAACAGCGCATAAATTTCAAAAATGATAAAATCAGGTAATAACCAGATATTTGGACTTACTTCATCTAATAATTCATCGGAATCGGCCCAATTGTCCTCTTCGTCCAATTCAGCCATCATATGCAAAATTAAGGGCACCAATTGTTCGATATATTTTAAAGCTGTTTTTCGGACCATTGCCGGGGCCATTTCTGATAATGTTACTATTGTCTAAAAAATATATTTAAATTACTATAAAAAAACGCATTTTGCGAATTTTAGAATATATTGAAAAGCAACAAATAGAAGCATGTCGTTTTTTTTAAATATAAAATATGTTATACCTCGAGACTAAGTTGTCGCCAGCTATCGAGCATATTAACGTTGTTAAAGACCTTCATGCACAGTTCGAAGATGGGCAGCAGTTGAGGTCGGAGGAATTTAGGCGTATTTTCGGCGAGGTCAATCAAAACCTTAAGTAAAGCGTCGTCGTCTTGGAAGCGTATACTTTCCGCGATTACACCCAACATATCCGGCAACAAGTCGGCGAAATGGCGCATAATCTGAGTCTCTTTCTCGTGCATCGTCATAAACGCTCCTATCGCTCGCACAGCCTAAACAAACACTTACGTTTTCATCGAATACGAGAATGTTTGCACAGTCGTCTTACTTGATAGCGGACTTCGTACGGTTCAGTGGCGGGCAAACTTCGTTGTAACATTTGCTTAATAACATCCAAATAGTTGGATTGTTGATTACCGAACACGCCCGGAACGGATGTGAACATTTGCAAAGCCGCTTCCTTCATAATCGGATTCGGTGCGCTAGCGCATTGGAACAAAAACTAAAAAATACACCAAATGATAATTTTTTTTAAATTATTTTATGTAATTTTAAAACAATAAGTAAATGTAATCGGTAACCAAACTAACAGGTAGCTACCTAAAATATCAATACAACAATATCGTTTTTTAAAGTAATTTAAAACTAACATAGGGATATAATTTTTTTGGGGGGAAATTCTATTAAGTCTAGTATTTTTTTTTAATTATTCTATCAAATTCTGTTTGAAACCACCATATATTGACTTGCGAGTGTGAAAAAATTTGCAAGGAAATCCAAGGAGTATCGCTCATTTTTCAGTTTCCTTACGAAACCTTCCAAACTATTAATCCGTCAGCAAACCCAACTGTAGCTTTAGAATTCTGACATCAATTTCTATTATAATAATATGTTTTACATACAGATTGCAATTTGAGCTAGTGGCTTTATGTCTGGTATCTGCATTTTTTTATACTTATAATTTAGGTACGATTCTGGCTGAGAATAGCCGGATAGGAAAAGGAGAATAAGTATAGGTAACTAATACTACACGATAAAAACCCAGAGTTGCCCCAAAACAGTTTCAATTGATTTAAATATCACTAGTTATATAATTTAAAAAATTATCACTACGATGTTAAATTATAATATAGAATATCACCCAAATACCGTAACAAGCATTAAGTAGCTAGATGTACATTTCAAGTGCTATGTGCCCATCTTCAGTAGCACATAATTTTATCTTGTGCTACTGAAGATGGGCGCATAGCGCTTGAAATGTACATCTAGCTACTTAATACTTGTTACGGTATTTGGGTGATATTTTATGTTATAGTTATATAATTGATCAAATATTAAATTAAGAAAAAATAAATATATATCCATGTCAAAGTAAGCCTTAATGACCTGACCTAGGATCCATAGGTAAGGTCTTGATACATCGAAAGTCAGGTAACCTTAATACCCATTGAGAGTAGGCAACTTAATAAGCGCCACTATATCGCGGAACACGCACTAAATAATTATCACTATTCAGCAATTCTCAGCCAGAACCGTGCCGATACTTGAAAATTAGTGCGCAACATTTAGAACTTATCGCAATTTCTGTACGATCGTGGAAATAACCGCGATAACCTTTTGGTAAACTAAAGGACACGTTACCTCTAAAAATTGGGGCCACTGATTATTGCCGTCATCGTCGATTAAATTCCGGGCCATTTCCGCGGCGACGTCGCAGATTTTATGCCGCATGCTGCTCGATTGGTCCAGCTGAATACCGAGCAGTACTTGTTCCTTCAGCTGCTGTTGACTTTCCGGCGGTAATTTCGGATAGAAATCGGCGAATTCGCTGGAGAAGAGACGGCGCAACAGTACCGCAGCCATCTGGCGCGGTTCCTCGCTCAGACCGCCATTGTGGATCGCACTCAACAGATGACTAACCTTAGTTTCGATGGGTAGATTGGAATAGGCCTCCTACAACAAAAGCGGTGTTAATAGCCGCTGTGGAATGTGGCTTTTGGCGGGAATGTCGGCCGCAGGCAATTGTGCGATTTGATGGCATCCCGTTGATCGATCGTGTGTATAATTGAACATGGCACCGTTAGACGACGCGCTTGGTATGCCAGACTGGTTATAATCTGGCACCGATTGTTAAATGAATCGTAGAATTGCCATGCTTTCGCACGCAGCGATTAAGTAATGCGGCCTTATTGGTAAAGTACTGCGTGCCGCGTGCTGGTTTTAGTCTTAATCGATAGAATGCAATAAACGTGTTAATTCGCTCACCTCCGCTTGCGTTCGAATGGCATTATCTGTCGATAATATGGTATTTAATAATTGGTAAAATTGCTCCTGGTCGGCAGCCATCGTCGCACCACATGAAAGAACTGTCCGAAAACTAACCACTACCAATCTGCGGCGGTGATAAACACTTGCTGCGAATTCGAATTTAATGAACTTATTTGGACATAAAAAGGATTCAATGAGATAAAAATGACTTCAAAATTTTCAATTATTGTTTTCTTACCCGAGTAACATGTACCTACTACGATATTCGCGTTGAAAAGAAATGATTTTCAAAATACAATTTAGTGACATCAAAATCATCTATTGGTCGCCATGTCCAGTGAAGTTAGCACTTTAAAATTGATTACTAAATCTAATCCGTCATTGGAAGTTAGGTTAGACGTGAGAATTTAATCATTAGGCGTGATTTAAATCACAACAAAAACAAATATCGTAATATTTCTAGAAATAATTTTAAGTTGTTAAATAATGCCTGCAACTGGTATCCATAGGTTCATATGCGCCATCGGTTTCATATCAATATTTCACGCTGCATATTCAGCCGCACAACGTAAGCGAATTTTACAAAAAAAACATCGTGGGATAATTAACAATTTCTTCTCGTTATAGATCGAACTTACTTGCGTTTAAATGAGCAAGAATTCACGTCGTTACCACTCGATGTACGCATCTAATGTGCACCGTAAATATACCGATTAATTAAACTGTATATTCTGATTTCAGATTACGATACAAGCAATTTTAAGCTTGTTTACAATCATGTACAGCGTAATGTACATCGCTGGCGATTTTAAGGAAATTAAAGCCTCCGCCGATTTAGAGAACAAATCCTGGGAGACCTTCCGGAATATACCAGCGTTTTATACATTTAATCATCGCGGACATAAACTGAATTTTTAGAAGTGATTTATAATTAATTAATGTACCTGTTTAATTTGCAATTGATTTTATACAATGTAAAATGCAATGAATAAATTATAGATACTTGTAATCTTACGTTCCTATGTATTGCATTATTATAACTTATTACTTATAATAAACAAACGTTAATGTTGGTTTTATTTTAAAGATTTGTTAAGAATTTTCCCAGCCAGATTCGATATCAATAATTTTTTTAATTCTCTATCGCTGCGAATAGATTAAGTGTACTTTAAAAGGCAACTAATTTATTACCAAAACAAGATGTAGCAATTTTTACAAATCCAGCATTAGATTCTAGCACTAAGAACGGTAGTAGAAAAAAGAAAGAGGGTAGGAAAGGTAACTTGCATAGCTTTTGTAGATTTAGAAAAGGCATTTGATCATGTAGATTGGGACATAATGTTTAGAATTTTAAAAGAAACGGGTATAGATTATAAGGATAGGAGAATAATTTTTAATTTATATAAACACCAAACTGCCTTAGTTAGAATTGAGGGGGAAGAAGAGGTAGCAAAAATAGGGAAGGGAGTTCGGCAGGGATGTACACTTTCACCGTTATTATTTAATCTATATATAGAAGATGCAATAAACAAAGTAAAAGAAGAGTATAGTGTAGGTGTGAATGTACAGGGAGAGAAAATATATATGCTGAGATTCGCCGACGATATAGCTATATTGGAAGAAAGCGAAAAGAATTTAGAAAGGGTATTGAATGGTATGCAGGCAGTATTGACTAGGGATTTTAACATGAAAATAAATATAGGTAAAACTAAAGTGATGAGGTGTGACAAAAAGGAATGCAGTAGAAAAATGAGGATCACAATAGGAGATAATAGAATCGAAGAAGTGTCAGATTTTTGTTATTGAGGCAGTAGAATCACAAAAGATAATCGATGCAAGGTAGATATAAAGTGTAGGATGGCACAGGGTAGGAAGGCATTCGTAGAAAAAGAACAGATTTTAAGATCAAATATTGACTTGGGTATTAGAAAAAGATTACTGAAGGTATATGTTTGGAGTGTAGCACTGTACGGGTGTGAGGCGTGGACTATAGGAAAGGAAGAGAAGCGTAGATTAGAAGCACTTGAAATGTGGTGTTATAGGAGGATGATGAGGATTGGTTGGGAAGATAAAGTAACAAATGAAGCTGTACTAGAGTTAGTAGGGGAGAAGAGAAGTATTTGGAGAGTGTTACAACGTAGGAGAGACAGATTAGTAGGGCATATTCTTAGGCATGGGGGAATTATGCAATTGATCATAGAAGGTAGAGTGGAGGGAAAGAGAGGGGTAGGTAGGCCTAGATTGGAGTATGTGAGTCAGATAGTTGAAGACGTTGAGATGAATAGCTATAGGGAGATGAAGGGATTAGCTCAGGATAGATCGGCATGGCGTGCTGTTTCCAACCAATCTTTAGGATTGCGGACTCTTTAACTAACAGCATTAGAAGAACCTTTTCCAATATTGTTGAAGTAGATAAATACCAAGCTAAGACTAGTAGATTGTTAGCAGAGTAATATAACATAAAATTAAATAATATTGCAAACTAATACTGAATTAGTATAAAAAGCAAACGCATAAATGTCGATGAAAGAAGACAAAAATGAAATATTACTTGTTCCAATTGCAGCGATTATAAACTGAAATTAAATATCAGAAGCACGGTGTAGGTTTTATATACACAATATGACCTATATTTATTAATTTGTAATATACTAATTATCACCTAACTAACAAAATATGGCATCTACCTACTTATATTACAGAAATTACAGCGTAATAATAATGGGTTAATTGTGAGAGCAGTGCTAGAACATGTTTCGTGTTACCGTTATTAAATTTATGAATTAAATCTAATTAGAGACATTTAAATTTTTATTACTGGGATCAATCGACTTTACAGTATTCTAAAAGTACAATAAATATTCGGATGCTGTACATTGCGAAATAGGGATCTCGCTGTCAATACGTGAATTATTTCCGTGTAATGGCCTAATTTTACAAAATTGCTTCGCTACTAAAATTGTATCGAGTGACTAATTGAATATATGTTACAATAGGGTGGGACACTAACAATGATTAATTTAGATTAGATTTTTTTTTATAATAAAATAATAAAATATATCAATCACAGACAATTCTCGAAATAATTAACTTTTACAATATTAACCTTACGAACTACTCATTCGATTTTATACATTCACACGTAATATATACATTTCTTTCAGTTGAAATGATAAAAATAAATAGATATGTAAAACAAATGTATATATAAAGAGTTATTAAAACTGTGATGTATTAATTGAAACAATGATATGATGCCAAAATGATTTTTTCGGTGAATTTTGAAGGGCTACTAAAAATCACTTTGGCTTCACGTAAAATGGTATTTTTTTCTTCGCACGGCGGAAAAGTGATTGACAAAAATGTTGGTTAAAACAACGGAATTTGATTTAAAATTGAAAAATCTACTTTAATTACGGAAAAAGTATTTTTTAGCCATTGCTTTGTGACGTGTAACGTCATCAATTTGCCCGACGTGTGAAGAAAAAAATTAATTATTGTAACTAGAATAATTTGTCGATAGAAACTATCGATGTATCTGGCAAAAAGTTCAGTATATGGTTTACATATTCACACATTTTATCCAACATTATTTTATACATACGTATTTTTAACAGCACCATTAATGTATCTTTTCGTATAACATCCAGTATAACACTATTCACAAGATCTGGAAAAAAATAAGCGTATATAAAGTGTAAGCGATAATGTCACAATGATATTAAAAATCGAACGAAATTTGCTAAAAAAACAAACGTAATATTACATTCTTTATCTGTACATATACAACCGCTACATCTAGGGAAGACAACAAAGTGTTATTATTAAATTTGAGATATTTCTATAATAAACCACTGTATTTTATACAGTTGTGTGACAAACGCTCACATTAGCAATGTGAATTTTATACTTTTCAAGTCCCAACAATATAATTACTCCACTATCTAAGTATGTACATGTAAATTCTTCTATGATTCACCAATAAATCTAATCAAAACCGTTACAAAGCATCACTCGCTGCATATAGTAAATTTAACGCTCGTAAATATCAAATTTTATAAAGATATCGCAACATCTTTACAATTTAATAACTGCCTTTAAAATTTTGAAATTTTTGAATCCAAACTGAATCCTCTCATTTTACACAGCCAGCTGATTGGTGATTTTATATACAATTTTTATCGTATAACAAATAAATCTCAAATTTGAGATTTAGCGCGATGTTTGTTTTTCTTTTATAGCTTACAAACGAAAACTCCACCGGGATAAAATTTATTATTAAAATTGGCTCTACTCAAGAACAGATCAGTTTTATTATGGCACATGTTCCGAAAATGTCTCCCAATATTATATTATTCAACAATGGCTTTTTTAAATGGATATACTAAACGTATATAATTCTAAAATTCTTGAGTAGATCTTGCGTTAGAATTGTTAGTAAAAACGTAAAAAATATTCAAAATACAATCGCACATTCATTCGTAACATTATAATAAATACGTTAATAATTCACCAGCAGGATTATTTTCAATAATCCCCGTATTTTTTTTTATCGCACGGTTTATTATAATATAAACACATTTTTTCGTGGAAACTCTTAATTTTTGTGCTTTGAATTCGTTTTATATACTTTATTTTTGCTTGTTTCAAACGTTATTTTTTGTTTACTCTGAGCGGGGAGATACACTTTCACGCAGATTCATTCACGAGATTTGCAACGCTATTGATAGCAGTATAACAGACAGCCAAACAGCTGGCGTTAGGGCTGCGCTTCCTTGAGTTGTCGCCCCTTTCGGACTTTGATGATTCACATTTTCCGTCGTTGATTTGTCGTACGAATCGCTTCGATGGTGACCTGAATAAAACAAAAACAAAAAACGCCATCCAAGGATAAATATAATAATAGCTCGAATTGTTTCTTAAATAGAAGCCAAAGTTTTTTTTACCGTCATGTCCGTCACCAGAGCCGGAACCAGGCACATCATCCGTATCATCGTAATTGGGACCATTTCCAGAGCCGGACCCTTCCGCACCATCGCCTTGCATAAAACTGTCCGATTCTGGTAGGCCAACTGCTCCCAGTGAAGACATCACCATCTAGATTTAATAAAATTGTCGCGATTATTTTATTTTTACTTATTTATTTATGGTGGTGCCAACAGTGCAGTATGCACTAAGAAGGCCCTCCTCGAATTACAAAAGTACTATAATTTTAATAATCACAGTTGCATTACGATTATTCTTAACATAAAAAGAGTTCTAAAAATCTTATTTTAAGTAATCTATTAACAGTGTTTTATACTTATTTTTTTGGTATAAAAAATATATCATTATTATTGAAATATAAGAATTGAGTCAGCAATCTCTTCAATGGCGAGAAAGCCCTTATGGTTGTTCTGCTGCATATTGGTTTAAACGTTACGTACGATCGAGAAATTTAATAAAAAAAAATTTTGTGCAGACTTCAATCTGGCACAATATATTTCATAATTAGGAGACCAAACACAGGATGCATGTTCTAAATGTAACAAAACTACGTATCTGATATATTTTTTTACATATTACATTATATTTCAAATGTACGACAAATAAATCAAAAACATAAAGCAATGTTCGACGAGCGATAAAATTATTTATTTTTAATTACCTGCGAGTAGTGCCTGAGTTTATCAGCTAAATTAGCGACGCGATCATCAACATCTTGGACGCTGGTGTTCGGTTTGACTTCTGGATTGTATTTCTGCATATCGACGCCGCCATCCACAACGGTCTTTGTATATCTGTATTACAATTGAATCAAAAAACATACATGAACAAATAAACTTGAACACATGTTAATCATCTAAAATGTTATCGGCGAATTAAAAACATGCATTAGAAGTTTCGCACACGCGGAATGTACATGTAATTGTGTGTTTCAGTTACATTAAAATATGAATTTAATTTGATATATTAATACTCCAGGAAAACTTTTCTCATTTAGTGCTTGGCGAACTAAGTTGGGCAACGCCGTTATTGTTGTGTATGTATGGTTGGTATTGTGTGTATAGTTCACGCTGTGCGGTCGTTGTTCACAATTACGGGGTGAATAGTGACCGTAGTATATTTTACAATCAAAGGTTTTGTTATCGGAGCAGCCAGAGTGAAAATTGATAACTTTACTATTATACACCTAGTACTATATGTATGCACATACACAATAGCGCCCCTTTTCAACAATTTGTGAATTTAACTTTATTATTAATTTTGTTTACCACATCATATATGCTTTAATCAATCACATTTCTGCCCATAAAATCATTAATTTAAACAATAAATCTATCTAAACGAATATATATTAAAAATACATTTTTTTTAACGATATTTTGTAATGTGATACACTTTTGCACTACTCCGCTTTATCTGTCCTATATATTACCAGCTTTATCCATCCCATTCTAAAATTCAGGTCAGGTTATCTCACAATTTTTTTTTTAATTAGACGATATTTTCTACACACTCTAACAAGGTATGAATAAATATGAGCTGCGATTTAAAAAAAATTCACTCACTCGCCAAGTCGTTCGCCATTCCAGCAGCCTCTGTCTTTCAACTCGGCGAAGCTTTCGTCGCGACACAAACTGTCGGCGAGTTGTCCATAGAAGCCTCTGCTCTTTTCCACCTCGACGAGGAACACTTGCAGTTGGTGCTCCTGTCCAGATGACTGCGTCATGCGTACTACGCTGGGCATGCGCACAGCGCTGCGTGTAGATATTTCTCCACTACTCCCGCCAGTGTTATTGTTGTTATTAAGAGCTGTGGCGGGGGTGGAGAGGAGGCCATTGGGTAATGACGGAAGTGGCGTTGGGTTGAAAGTCGGAACTCCACATACGCGTTTCAGCTGAGAAGAATAGAAGAGATGTTTAAGTTGGGTTTCGTGTTGTTGTTGGTTTGTCTGAACGATTGCGCCAATTTTAGAGAAATTCATGTATAGTTTGATTCACTTTAATGATTTAATATCACAATTTTCGCAGTATATTTAGTTTTTATAAAAATAAAATAGAATTAACATTTTTCGTCATTAAAATTTACATTTTACACAAAATATTTGAATTCTATTTGCCCATTAATTTGAAGTATTGTGTTCAGCGAACGTCTTCTTTATGGGGCCATTTGTTTTGGCACAAATACCTAATTTAACTAGCATAGTTCTACACGATAGTTTATTTATATTCCCGTGCAACATAAAACGTAGTCAAGAATTTCTGCAGACAATGTATCAATATCGAACGAAATACAAGGTTTATGTAAAGAGTGCGCTCATTACAAGGGCAAATTCAATTATATGTTTTCTTGTTATAACGAATTGAAATTCCAAAGTATTACTTCTTATTATATAGCTGAAGAAAACAGTTACCTATTATATGGTTGTAAGGAAAAATGGCCCGGCGTATAGTGGAAATGTGTTTTTCATGCAAATAGACGTCGAATATTTTACCGAACGTAGCTACGTTTTTATAACCGTTTTGGTGTCAAAATCTCCTATGTGTTAGGTGCTTTAAGTTTATTTTAAATTTAATGTAAGCCGCGAAAAGTGTGTTCATAAATTTCAATTCAACATCAAAATTGATTTGAAAATGGTACTAATCAAAAAAATATTATTATTATTGTAAAATAATAAAACGTAGAAGTGATTAATTTACAAAAATAATTCATAGAAATTTTTCATATTATTGCTGATGAAATAAATGCCCAAGAAGCCTTAACAAACACATTTCAATAGAAAAATATTGTTTGGCAAAATTTGTATTTTCCAGGTACATAGAAGGTATATTTTGAACAATGATTGTGGCACGATTCTTGATGTCTCCATTTTGCACATGGAATAAATAAAAGCGAGGCAGTCATTTACCGCCGGTTAAGGAAAAATTGAAAATGCCATTGGTGGGGATCATATATCTCTAGCTAGCGGAAACGCCAAAACTCCTGAACCGTTTCGTTTCGGCTTTGACTATGCACAAGTTCGCTATTTCTAGAAATATACGGCGTCGATGATAAAAACGAAATTTATAGTAGGAAAAAAAGAAATAAATTTAGATGTTGAAGTTTTTAATCTATATTGAGAGTTTAAAACAATTTTCGACTAATTTTTCAATAACTGCCAGTGAGCATGAAGAAATTATATTTTTTTTATAAGAGATAATAGACTAATTCTGCAGATTTATAAAAAATGATATTTGATTGTACCTTAGCATCCATATCGTCACCCATACGTTCCATAGCGTACATAATCGCTTCCGAAACACGGGTATCTAGCATTCGAATGACAGCGTCGGCATTGACGCCCGCCTCGTTGTTATGTTGCTTGATAGCCGTTACGAGCCGCTGCAGCGCCTCCACGAGGCCATTCCACGGTGCCTCTAGTTCCGAAACGTACCGCGTCAAACAGCCACGCACTACATTCAAGCAGTATCCGCTGCACGGCTTCACAGAGGGCGCGTAACCCTGACAGCGCGGACAGTGCGTCAGGCGCAGCAGAGCCGTGTGACAATCCGCGTTATTTTTACCTGATAAGATAAATTATTACTGATAAGATAATACTGATAAGATAATAATATGATAATACTGATGTATACTGATAAGATAATATAAATTAACATTTTTTTACAATATATATAAAAAAATAAGTTGGGCCTGTATTAAAAATACTTGGCTATTGGGAGTCCGCAGATAGCGCAATTATACATTTTTATACAATTTTTGTTATATTTCGAAAAATTGTACATATTTGTAGACTTGAATTCAAACGATAGAATCTAAAATTTCCACGTACCATTGTCTTCGGTGATGAGAGCATCTGTAGCGTTGAGCACCTCCAGGCCGACCCCGAGGGCCTGCAGAAGCAGCCGCGTAGATTCCAGACTTTTGGCGAGGGACTGCGCAATTTGCAGCGGAATGCCACCGAACGGCTGCAGCTGGTGCACGCGATCTCGCAGGCACGTCTTGTAGTCTTCCGTGAAGTCCCGCAGGTCCATCGGTGGTTGCGCCTGACTACTAACGTGGTGATGATAAACCTTCGGAAAGTAACCGTTATTATTATTTCTGTTGGTAGAGTAAATTTGTGTGAGAACTATAGGACCATTAGTCTACTATCACATGCATCGAAGATATTGCTAAAGATTATTTATAGAAGATTAGAAAATAAAGTAGAGGAAAGGCTAGGAGAAGATCAGTTTGGTTTTAGGAAAAACAGAGGGACGAGGGAGGCGATTCTAGCACTAAGAACGGTAGTAGAAAAAAGAAACAGGGTATGAAAGGTAACTTGCATAGCTTTTGTAGATTGAGAAAAGGCATTTGATAATGTAGATTGGGACATAATGTTTAGAATTTTAAAAGAAACGGGTATAGATTATAAGGATAGGAGAATAATTTCTAATTTATATAAACACCAAACTGCCTTAGTTAGAATTGAGGGGGAAGAAGAGGTAGCAAAAATAGGGAAGGGAGTTCGGCAGGGATGTACACTCTCACCGTTATTATTTAATCTATATATAGAAGATGCAATAAACAAAGTAAAAGAAGAGTATAGTGTAGGTGTGAATGTACAGGGAGAGAAAATATATATGTTGAGATTCGCCGACGATATAGCTATATTGGAAGAAAGCGAAAAGAATTTAGAAAGGGTATTGAATGGTATGCAGGCAGTATTGACTAGGGATTTTAACATGAAAATAAATATAGGTAAAACTAAAGTGATGAGGTGTGACAAAAAGGAATGCAGTAGAAAAATGAGGATCTCAATAGGAGATAATAGAATCGAAGAAGTGTCAGATTTTTGTTATTTAGGCAGTAGAATCACAAAAGATAATCGAAGCAAGGTAGATATAAAGTGTAGGATAGCACAGGGTAGGAAGGCATTCGTAGAAAAAGAACAGATTTTAAGATCAAATATTGACTTGGGTATTAGAAAAAGATTACTGAAGGTATATGTTTGGAGTGTAGCACTGTACGGGTGTGAGGCGTGGACTATAGGAAAGGAAGAGAAGCGTAGATTACAAGCATTCGAAATGTGGTGTTATAGGAGGATGATGAGGATTGGTTGGGAAGATAAAGTAACAAATGAAGCTGTACTAGAGTTAGTAGGGGAGAAGAGAAGTATCTGGAGAGTGTTACAGCGTAGGAGAGACAGATTAGTAGGGCATATTCTTAGGCATGGGGGGATTATGCAATTGATCATAGAAGGTAGAGTGGAGGGAAAGAGAGGGGTAGGTAGGCCTAGATTGGAGTATGTGAGTCAGATAGTTGAAGACGTTGAGATGAATAGCTATAGGGAGATGAAGGGATTAGCTCAGGATAGATCGGCATGGCGTGCTGTTTCCAACCAATCTTTAGGATTGTGGACTCTTTAACTAACTAAAGCAAATTGATTCCAATTAAAATAGTGTGTATAAAGTTTATACTCAGTGCCATCTAATTGAACATCATACGAACTACACAACCGTTTGCAATTGGAACATATAGATGTCGCTGCGTATAAACGTTGTAAAAAAAATAATACGTACCAATGGAAACATTGCATTGAACAAGCCTTGCACGCTTAAACTGATATCGACAGGCGGACTGTTGCTATAAATCATCCCCTGGCCTTGATCAGCGTTAGTGACAGCCTTTGCGGCGGAACCGGCCGCTACTGGGTCCAGAGGTGAACCAAGAGAGGTCGTTAGAGGTGATGTACCAACTGTCGTCACGACAGGTGAAACGTAGTGCCGAATATCGGCGAATAGATTCGCGACCGGTTCGCGTAAATGCACGACCGTTGCGCGGTAGACTTGCGTGACTAAAAGAAGCGTTTTGTTCTCGGATTGGTGCGCCAGCTCTGTCACGTGATCTATGAGGCATGACGAAAGAAGTATTGTTTAGAAAAGTATGCGGGAAAAATAAAATGTTTATAGATGGGTGATTTTTTGAAAGATGTTTGAATTTAAAAATATATTATATAGTACATTTTTTATAAACAAATTTGGCGTGTATTAATTTTTTGCGTATGTAAATTTGGAGACATTTACGGTTCACCAGCTCATCACAAATGCGTTATATGTAAATAATGTCATTGTAAGTCTGGTTATTATTGCTATTTAACACTAGTTTGGTTTTGCCTGAGCGGAATACGTTATTGTTATTTGCATATGAATTACATTGTCTATTTTGTACAAGTAACAAGTATGTTGATTTGCTAATTTGAATATTATTATCACCTTGCATTGAATAGCATATATAATATTATATACTTGAATCTATTAAAATCAATGTCAATATTTGAAATATTGCTGTCTATCGAATTAAATTGTATTAATTAAAACAAATATGAATTATGGAAGGCAATTTTGGAACTATAGTATTTAGTATACTTCAAATATGTTTTATGAGAATAAATTATAGAATATAATTATATTGGATGTCTGTTTGAAATTGCTTTTAATTCAATTTTACAAATTTCAAAATTCAGTATCTTTGATATATGTAGATTCTAAATCCTGAAAATACCATACTCATTTTCGAAAAATGTGAAAAATAACGAAAAAAATTCGAAGAGGGTACCTTTGGATTTTTCATGCGATATTTTGCCCACAGCAAAACCAATAACAGATTTGGAATTCTGAGATGATTTCCCATTAGAAAATATTAAACTGAATTAAAAAATACAGGGTGCACGGTGCAATAAAATAAACAAAACCGAGGTAGTCCAAATAAAAATCACTTATAGTGGTCTTTATCGCTTCGGAAGCTCAGTAAATATTTTATGTAGTGTGTTAAGTTAACGCTCTGTTACCCAATTTATACGTATATATATACAGGATGAATATAAACTCGAGAAAATCTAAGATTTATATCAACGATTTTTATATACCTTGTTTTAGAAATTTGAAAAGAAACACAAATTGAAATGAACTCCAAAATAAAACCTGCATAAAAAATTGACGAATTATAATTTGAAAGTAATACATTGTTATATATCGCGATCACGACGTATATGGATGAAAGATAGATGTAGAGGTCGAGCAAAGTGTAACGACAGTGCATAAAACAACCCCCGCGGCAGGTTGGGGACGTGACCAGGTTGCCAGATGACAGATTTTATTTGAAGGACGTAAAGGAAAGAAATATTCGACAATCGAACAAGCGTCAAGAGTTAAAAACAGTGCACAGATAAATTAGATTGAACTACTTAAACATTTTTATACTCCATCTTCATCATATCCATCACTTCAAACGACAGCAAACGATAGTTCAAAAAAATCCTCCTCCATTGAATATAAGATAATATTGTTGGGCAGCCATGTTGAAATATTTGCGTGACGTTTGCCAGTTATAATCGAATTCTACAATTTTTAGATATTATATCAATAGCTTGAATGTAGCCTAATATAGTTTTATTTCAATTTACTTAAATATTTTTATACTCCATCTTCATCATATCCATCACTTCAAACGACAGCAAACGATAGTTCAAAAAAATCAGCCTCCATTGAATATAAGATAATATTGTTGGGCAGCCATGTTGAAATATTTGCGTGACGTTTGACAGTTATAATCGAATTCTACAATTTTTAGATATTATATCAATAGCTTTAATGTAGCCTAATGTAGTTTTATTTCAATTTACTTAAACATTTTTATACTCCATCTTCATCATATCCATCACTTCAAATGACAGCAAACAATAGTTCAAAAAAATCATCCTCCATTGTATATTAGATAATATTGTTGGGCAGCCATGTTGAAATATTTGCGTGACGTTTGCCAGTTATAATCGAATTCTACAATTTTTAGATATTATATCAATAGCTTTAATGTAGCCTAATGTAGTTTTATTTCAATTTACTTAAACATTTTTATACACCATCTTCATCATATCCATCACTTCAAATGACAGCAAACGATAGTTCAAAAAAATCATCCTCCATTGAATATAAGATAATATTGTTGTGCAGCCATGTTGAAATATTTGCGTGACGTTTGCCAGTTATAATCGAATTCTACAATTTTTAGATATTATATCAATAGCTTTAATGTAGCCTAATGTAGTTTTATTTCAATTTACTTAAACATTTTTATACACCATCTTCATCATATCCATCACTTCAAATGACAGCAAACGATAGTTCAAAAAAATCATCCTCCATTGAATATAAGATAATATTGTTGGGCAGCCATGTTGAAATATTTGCGTGACGTTTGCCAGTTATAATCGAATTCTACAATTTTTAGATATTATATCAATAGCTTTAATGTAGCCTAATGTAGTTTTATTTCAATTTACTTAAACATTTTTATACACCATCTTCATCATATCCATCACTTCAAATGACAGCAAACGATAGTTCAAAAAAATCATCCTCCATTGAATATAAGATAATATTGTTGGGCAGCCATGTTGAAATATTTGCGTGACGTTTGCCAGTTATAATCGAATTCTACAATTTTTAGATATTATATCAATAGCTTTAATGTAGCCTAATGTAGTTTTATTTCAATTTACTTAAACATTTTTATACACCATCTTCATCATATCCATCACTTCAAATGACAGCAAACGATAGTTCAAAAAAATCATCCTCCATTGAATATAAGATAATATTGTTGGGCAGCCATGTTGAAATATTTGCGTGAAGTTTGCCAGTTATAATCGAATTCTACAATTTTTAGATATTATATCAATAGCTTTAATGTAGCCTAATGTAGTTTTATTTCAATTTACTTAAACATTTTTATACACCATCTTCATCATATCCATCACTTCAAATGACAGCAAACAATAGTTCAAAAAAATCATCCTCCATTGTATATTAGATAATATTGTTGGGCAGCCATGTTGAAATATTTGCGTGACGTTTGCCAGTTATAATCGAATTCTACAATTTTTAGATATTATATCAATAGCTTTAATGTAGCCTAATGTAGTTTTATTTCAATTTACTTAAACATTTTTATACACCATCTTCATCATATCCATCACTTCAAATGACAGCAAACAATAGTTCAAAAAAATCATCCTCCATTGTATATTAGATAATATTGTTGGGCAGCCATGTTGAAATATTTGCGTGAAGTTTGCCAGTTATAATCGAATTCTACAATTTTTAGATATTATATCAATAGCTTTAATGTAGCCTAATGTAGTTTTATTTCAATTTACTTAAACATTTTTATACACCATCTTCATCATA
Organism: Leptodirus hochenwartii; assembly: GCA_947310635.1. NCBI lineage: Eukaryota > Metazoa > Arthropoda > Insecta > Coleoptera > Leiodidae > Leptodirus > Leptodirus hochenwartii. The sequence continues at coordinate 4,245,722 of OX371185.1, read as the reverse complement.
TCCATCACTTCAAATGACAGCAAACAATAGTTCAAAAAAATCATCCTCCATTGTATATTAGATAATATTGTTGGGCAGCCATGTTGAAATATTTGCGTGACGTTTGCCAGTTATAATCGAATTCTACAATTTTTAGATATTATATCAATAGCTTTAATGTAGCCTAATGTAGTTTTATTTCAATTTACTTAAACATTTTTATACACCATCTTCATCATATCCATCACTTCAAATGACAGCAAACAATAGTTCAAAAAAATCATCCTCCATTGTATATTAGATAATATTGTTGGGCAGCCATGTTGAAATATTTGCGTGAAGTTTGCCAGTTATAATCGAATTCTACAATTTTTAGATATTATATCAATAGCTTTAATGTAGCCTAATGTAGTTTTATTTCAATTTACTTAAACATTTTATACTCCATCTTCATCATATCGATCACTTCAAACGACAGCAAACGATAGTTCAAAAAAATCAGCCTCCATTGAATATAAGATAATATTGTTGGGCAGCCATGTTGAAATATTTGCGTGACGTTTGCCAGTTATAATCGAATTCTACAATTTTTAGATATTATATCAATAGCTTTAATGTAGCCTAATGTAGTTTTATTTCAATTTACTTAAACATTTTTATACACCATCTTCATCATATCCATCACTTCAAATGACAGCAAACAATAGTTCAAAAAAATCATCCTCCATTGTATATTAGATAATATTGTTGGGCAGCCATGTTGAAATATTTGCGTGACGTTTGCCAGTTATAATCGAATTCTACAATTATTAGATATTATATCAATAGCTTTAATGTAGCCTAATGTAGTTTTATTTCAATTTACTTAAACATTTTTATACTCCATCTTCATCATATCCATCACTTCAAATGACAGCAAACAATAGTTCAAAAAAATCATCCTCCATTGAATATAAGATAATATTGTTGGGCAGCCATGTTGAAATATTTGCGTGACGTTTGCCAGTTATAATCGAATTCTACAATTATTAGATATTATATCAATAGCTTTAATGTAGCCTAATGTAGTTTTATTTCAATTTACTTAAACATTTTTATACTCCATCTTCATCATATCCATCACTTCAAACGACAGCAAACGATAGTTAAAAAAAAAAATCCTCCCTCATTGAATATAAGATAACATCTGAACGTGAAATCAATTTTGCTCGGTGTATATAATTCTGTTTATCTCAGGCCCGGAATTAGATTAAATACATGCGCGTACATTATTGGATCAGCTGGTAATATACCCGATATATTGCGTGTATCACATCGAACAACTAACATTTCGGGTGTATGAACAACAAGCGAACATTGTGCGGCTTAACTGTCACGATGACAGTAATCACAATAGTGCCGTGTATGTATATATGTGACCGGACATCCATCACATCAGCCGACACAATTAGATTGGTAGCGCTGAATTAGTGACTAGACGTAACGCATCTAAATAGTATATTTGACTTAATAAAAGTGAAAGAGGACGTCAAAAACGTAGTTCGAATGAAAGAAAACGGACACTGTTGCAAAACGCATCAAAAATGGTTTTTTTTTTGTGTTTTCATTCACAATTTTTGTTAGGTATAAAATATTTTTAGCTCATTTAATATAAACTGATTTTATGTCCTTCCATTATTTTACAGGGAAATTTTTAGCCTGTATTAATTATGAACAAATTTAAGTGGCCGCGAACTTTGAAATAAAATTCTTTATGTATGATGAAGGGTGCGCAACTTTGATGTGGTGGCGCAATTTGATTATGAATTTTTAATGGGAGGCACATTTTAAAACAAAAAAAAATCACGGGGATTTAACTGAATATTAAAATATTTGTAACAAGAACAAAAATGAAACAAATGATAATCTAAACAGCTAAAATATATACAAATAAAATTATCTGCCTGTTTCTTTTATCAAAGAAATGTGTATAAATTATTTTTTACTAATAAAGAAATAAAATATTTTTAAGGCACGCAATTTGTCTAACATTTATGTAATGTAAATATTTCTAGCAATGACGCAGGTAGTATTTAAATGTCGTAACATGCACTTGTCATAGCAAAAGCCCCATTCAACGTTGCCATATCGATTGTAAATACTGATGTTAAAAGAAACATTAGAAAAAAATACTTTTATAAGTTATTATACGCATTTTTATGGTTGATAATAAATTATTTAATATTTTTTAGTAAACAATTTGTCGTTTGGTTAAAAATACTTGAAAATCAATGTTTCTTCTACTCAAAATTAACCATAAAAATAATCAAAACGTTCTTTTAAAAATTTTTGCGTAATAATGACGTTATCTAAAACACATTTCAATATTCCGAGTTATTTGAAGACAACAACAATGACTGTTAATTGTTCCAAAACAAATGCAGCATATAATCAATCGGTGCTGCACAAGTTGCAGCTCTACTATTAACTGTAACAGCGGTTCTCAATTTTTTTTGCATTGCCCTCGCACATAATTTTTTTTTAAATTTCTAATCGACCGCTCTAGAATTTTTATATTCCCCAAAATTTTGCAATCAAGAGAATCACGTGAAAAAAAAAATATATATATAAATTTTAAAATCCAATGATCAAAATTTTTCAAAAACACAATTTTTTCATCGACCACCTGTAAAATTTCATCTACACCTTTTAATAAAAATGCCCTCCACCCCGCCGAGGGTGTGGTGTCTACTTATCGCCCCCCCTTTGGCAGTCGCTGGTCTGTAGTGGCGGAGGACAATTGCGGTGGCGGTAATCTCGTTATCTCTTCATTTGTCTGGTAAGCGCGACTGGCGGGAAATTAAATTATCCCCGGCGGCAGATAGTTATCTAGTTCTTGTGTTTGTGCATGCTTAATAGGTGGCTGTGATGAAGTCAATGGGATCAGTGTTTTAGTGTGATAGGTGGTCGCATCATCAAATATGCAATTGGCTGAAGAATGTGGTAAATTGGAATTGTTGGTGAGGAAATTAGAGGTTTCGTTTGAAAAGGCTAAAATTAATGGTTTTAAAGAGACGGGGTATATTTCGAGCGTAGATAATTTTTTTATAGAAAGTCGTAAGGACGTAATATTTTTAACGCACATTAAGAAATGTTTGGATTAGATAATGTCAGATTTTGACAGTATTTGCTATGTTCGTTATTTTTTTTTTTAATTCTTGAAATTGCGTTTCTTTTTTTGTTATTTTTTTTCTACTTTGAGAATTTGCCAAAAATTAACGCATCATCAAAAAATTTGATATCGGAGTTGGTATATTTTTAACAGCTGAGTGCCAAATTTACATCACTGCAATTGTATTCTTGTAAAAAAAATTTGACTAAGAACTTTTGCAGTTAAGCAAAATGTTATACATTAAAAATATGGCATCTAGAATTTTTTTGCACTAATGTTAAAGTAACACATATTTTGAAAAATAGTAGATATTGGTTTTCTTCTAAAAAAATTTAAATTTTATTTATTTTTTAAATAAAAATCATTTATTTTCCTGTGCTTATTGTGTGGTAAGCTTTATAAACATGAAAATGTTAGAAAATCAATTTTTCGAAAAAATATGTTAAAAAATATCTTTTAAAAACCAATTATTTTTCTGTATATGTTGTATGGCAAGCTTTATGTACACGGTTAAAAAAAATACTTTATTAAAAAAAAATTGGAAATTTTTTTCTCTTAAAAAAATCAAATATTCTAGTGTATGTATACTCTGTGGCACGCTTTATAAAAGCTAAATAAATAAAATTATATTTTTTATGTATGTATTGTGTAGCAAGCTTTATAATATATAAAATTAGCAAAAGTATATATTTTGGAAATTTTTTTCTCTTAAAAAAATCAAATATACTAGTGTATGTATACTCTATGGCACGCTTTATAAATGCTAAATAAAAAAACAAAAAAATAAAATTATATTTTTTATGTATGTATTGTGTAGCAAGCTTTATAAAATATAAAATTAGCAAAAGTATATATTTTGGAAATTTTTTTCTCTTAAAAAAATCAAATATACTAGTGTATGTATACTCTATGGCACGCTTTATAAATGCTAAATTAAAAAACAAAAAAATAAAATTATATTTTTTATGTATGTATTGTGTAGCAAGCTTTATAATATATAAAATTAGCAAAAGTATATATTTTGGAAATTTTTTTCTTTTAAAAAAATCAAATATACTAGTGTATGTATACTCTATGGCACGCTTTATAAATGCTAAATAAAAAAACAAAAAAATAAAATTATATTTTTTATGTATGTATTGTGTAGCAAGCTTTATAAAATATAAAATTAGCAAAAGTATATATTTTGGAAATTTTTTTCTCTTAAAAAAATCAAATATACTAGTGTATGTATACTCTATGGCACGCTTTATAAATGCTAAATAAAAAAATAAAAAAATAAAATTATATTTTTTATGTATGTATTGTGTAGCAAGCTTTATAAAATATAAAATTAGCAAAAGTATATATTTTGGAAATTTTTTTCTCTTAAAAAAATCAAATATTCTAGTGTATGTATACTCTATGGCACGCTGTATAAAAGCTAAATAATAAAATAAATAAATAAAATTATATTTTTTATGTATGTATTGTGTAGCAAGCTTTATAATATATAAAATTAGTAAAAGTATATATTTTGGAAATTTTTTTCTCTTAAAAAAATCAAATATACTAGTGTATGTATACTCTATGGCACGCTTTATAAATGCTAAATAAAAAAATAAAAAAATTAAATTATATTTTTTATGTATGTATTGTGTAGCAAGCTTTATAAAATATAAAATTAGCAAAAGTATATATTTTGGAAATTTTTTTCTCTTAAAAAAATCAAATATTCTAGTGTATGTATACTCTATGGCACGCTGTATAAAAGCTAAATAATAAAATAAATAAATAAAATTATATTTTTTATGTATGTATTGTGTAGCAAGCTTTATAAAATATAAAATTAGCAAAAGTATATATTTTGGAAATTTTTTTCTCTTAAAAAAATCAAATATACTAGTGTATGTATACTCTATGGCACGCTTTATAAATGCTAAATTAAAAAACAAAAAATAAAATTATATTTTTTATGTATGTATTGTGTAGCAAGCTTTATAAAATATAAAATTAGCAAAAGTATATATTTTGGAAATTTTTTTCTCTTAAAAAAATCAAATATTCTAGTGTATGTATACTCTATGGCACGCTTTATAAAAGCTAAATAAAAAAATAAATAAAAAAATATATTTTTTTTATGTATGTATTGTGTAGCAAGCTTTATAAAATATAAAATTAGCAAAATTTGGAAATTTGGAATATTTTTTCTCTTAAAAAAATCAAATATTCTAGTGTATGTATACTCTATGGCACGCTTTATAAAAGCTAAATAAAAAAATAAATAAATAAAATTATATTTTTTATGTATGTATTGTGTAGCAAGCTTTATAAAATATAAAATTAGCAAAAGTATATATTTTTAGCTACTAGATTATTCAACTATTTGACTATAATACATAGAAAAAATAAATAAAAATAATAAATCGATTTATTTTAATATTACGAATTTTTCATACATTATGTATAGTACGAACGAACGATTTTCCTGCTAAGTGATGAGAATTGTACGTCAAAGAGAATAACAATTTAAAATTGATAGGGCCGCCTCTCTTCGTATCCACTCTTGTTATGCAGCGAACGAAAGGAAGCGCCGCCGTCCAATTAATTAGATAAATTGATCAGCTGCGCGGAGGAAAATTTGATTGAAGGGGTGAAGTGATTCTTGTCAGCGTTAATTGAAAAGCTGCGATAGATTTTTTTTAAGACTTAAAAATTAGTGTACGTGATTTAATTATTTTTTGATAAATGGTTGTATAATGGGAAAAATTTGGAATTTTTGTTCAAAAAGTGGAAGGAAATAAAAAAAATGGAGATCTTAAAATATTGAATTTAAGATTGCAAAAATTGAAAACAACGAGAATGTAAAAAAAAAATTAAATACAATTATATATTGAAATTTTTGGTAAAAATGTAAAAAAACATGGAGAAAAAGTGAAGGAACGACCTGAAAATTCAGGGGAAAAAAATGGGAAGAAAATACGAAACAAATTGCAAAAATCGAAAAAACAAAACAAAAATATTCGAAACACGAGAAAAATTGAAAATCCCGAAAATTTAAAAAAAAAATGGAAGAAAAGGAAAAAAGCAAGACTCGAGGAATGCAAGTTATTTTAAAAACTCATAAAAATCGATAGAATTGAAAATTTGAAAGATTTTAATAAAATAAATGATCCGAGAGGATTTTTGAAAAAGCGGAAATAAATAAATTGAACAGGTGACAATTTGAAAAAAGGATAATTTTTTTAGTGTAAAGAATTTGAACAAAAAAATTGAAAAAATCTGAAAAAGGCGAAGTAAGTAAATATTCAACTATAACCTTTTATCTGGAAAATATAGAAAATCAAGTTTTCCTCGAGTTAACAAACAAGACTTAATCCCATTTTCCAAGTTGAACTTTACAAATTCCGTTCCATTTCCTCGATAATAAATGTCAACTAGGTCGCGTTGATATTTCGGGTTAGAAATGTTTGGAATTCTTCACATTTCTTCGCATTCAGACATTTAATACTAGTTTATTTCAACACAACAGCAAAGATTTGTGTTAAATTTATCTTCAATTTCAAAGAAAATGATTTTTTTTAATAGTTTTTTTGTTTAACGCAACCTATTTTCAAACTAAAAGTTTATTGCAAAAAAAAAAAAACGTTTAAGAAACAAGAAAACAATTTAATAAATTCAACTAAATAAATTCGAACTAATTAAAATTTCACTCTGATTTAACTGTTGAACAAACAGCTGACTTTATCAAGTAATAACAACGTTTCTGTTTCGAAAACACCAAGTACAGTCATTATTTTTGTCTTTTACAAATTTTTATTACCTTTCTAACTAATATAGCTAAAATGATAAGGTTTTTTATTCTTTCGGTTTATTTATAAAAATAGCCTAATTATTCAAATTCTCATAATTATTTTTTACACTTTAAAAATTAAACTTTCTTTTTTTTTGTATATTTTTATTATCTTATATTAAAAATCAAATTAATATGCAATATATATTGCCTAATAGATTATACGTGTAATATAGGTTGCCTATATACACAGAAATATTAGAATCAACAACAAAAAAAACGTCTTATTTCATTAAAGTATTTTGCAATCGCATTAATTTTCGTTTAAATTTATTTACTGCTGTTTGAAAGATAAAGTTTTTAAACAATAAAGATTACGTAATTAACTCTTTATAGCGTAAGTTTGGCAAGTTGAATGAATATCAGGTAATCTTATCTCGGGCTGTGGAGAGTTACTTAACCTAACTTAACTCCAGGCAATAGGGTGGTAGGATAAAACGATTACAGCGCCAAAGTGGTGGCATCTATAGAATATTATAGAGGAAATGCGAAAACAATGAAGAAGACTATCCTGTAGGAGGAATTCAGTTGTTTGGTAGAACAACTGAAAAAGATATTAGTTGTAGAATAAAATAAATATTAAATGCATTTAAAAACGAAAAGTTTCGTATACAATAATTTGTTTACAACTTAAATTAAATTTCTAAAAAAAAATGTCGGTCAAAAATGAAGCTCGACTTTGCGATTTTTTAAAAAGACAACTAACATAGATAATATTCCCAGAATCTGTCAATATCTAACCGAATCCTTTCTCAATATGTGTTAAAAATTTCACGTCCTTACCGACTTTTCTTTAAAAAAAAATCTCGACTTAAAATTCATACGACTTTATAATAAAAACTCAAATGTACACTCGCGCACTTTCGTTAATTTTTATATATTAAATATAAAAATATATTAAAATAATAAAAAATATAGTTAAAAAACCCATTATCCCAGCGTCAGTTTCCAGAATAATAAAACAGCTCGAACGGATGACATCCATTATCTAGATAAAACTAGAAATTTCCAGTCGTGAAGATAATTTCGTGACTGCGAATGCAATATTCATAGCACAAGGACATAGACAAAGCACTATCGAGTATGTTTGGTTGCCTATATAGCGAAGCCCGAAACGAAACAATGCCGTGCATATTCGAGTTTTGTCGAAATCTCCGAATCGATGAGGTTTTTATCTTTAGCTTACATCGCGCGCAGTTTATGAATTATTTTACGTGCAAGAAAATGTTGAAGGAACATGGCAAATGTGACGTACATTCGTAAATTTTATAAACTGCGAGTAGTGAATAAAATAAATTACGACTAAAATATATATAGCAACAAATATATATATAGTAAAATTACGCTATACCCTGTAGATATATATATATATATATAAAACGGATGAAAATCAGTTTAATTAAATTAATAATCTTCCCGAACTATCTCCAAGCTTTGATACTATTAAAATTAATAATATTAGGCCTATTAGTGTATATTACATAATAAAATAATATACCATGCATTAAGTATTTAATATAATGCAATTCTAGTTCCCCTATGAAGGTAAATACATTTAATTATATCTTGATGGCTTTCACATGTTGTTCAATAAGATAATGGCGCGTAATGGCTTCATTTAATTAGACGCTTTTTGATGATTAAGGTTCGATTTTACGATGTTCAATAAATAAACTAACAACAAATGAGTAAATAGATAGATTTTGAATTTTCTATTTTAAAATATATGCTAGGAGAAGATCAGTTTGGTTTTAGGAAAAACAGAGGGACGAGAGAGGCGATTCTAGCACTAAGAACGGTAGTAGAAAAAAGAAAGAGGGTAGGAAAGGTAACTTGCATAGCTTTTGTAGACTTAGAAAAGGCATTTGATAATGTAGATTGGGACATAATGTTTAGAATTTTAAAAGAAACGGGTATAGATTATAAGGATAGGAGAATAATTTTTAATTTATATAAACACCAAACTGCCTTAGTTAGAATTGAGGGGGAAGAAGAGGTAGCAAAAATAGGGAAGGGAGTTCGGCAGGGATGTACACTCTCACCGTTATTATTTAATCTATATATAGAAGATGCAATAAACAAAGTAAAAGAAGAGTATAGTGTAGGTGTGAATGTACAGGGAGAGAAAATATATATGCTGAGATTCGCCGACGATATAGCTATATTGGAAGAAAGCGAAAAGAATTTAGAAAGGGTATTGAATGGTATGCAGGCAGTATTGACTAGGGATTTTAACATGAAAATAAATATAGGTAAAACTAAAGTGATGAGGTGTGACAAAAAGGAATGCAGTAGAAAAATGAGGATCACAATAGGAGATAATAGAATCGAAGAAGTGTCAGATTTTTGTTATTTAGGCAGTAGAATCACAAAAGATAATCGAAGCAAGGTAGATATAAAGTGTAGGATAGCACAGGGTAGGAAGGCATTCGTAGAAAAAGAACAGATTTTAAGATCAAATATTGACTTGGGTATTAGAAAAAGATTACTGAAGGTATATGTTTGGAGTGTAGCACTGTACGGGTGTGAGGCGTGGACTATAGGAAAGGAAGAGAAGCGTAGATTAGAAGCACTTGAAATGTGGTGTTATAGGAGGATGATGAGGATTGGTTGGGAAGATAAAGTAACAAATGAAGCTGTACTAGAGTTAGTAGGGGAGAAGAGAAGTATTTGGAGAGTGTTACAGCGTAGGAGAGACAGATTAGTAGGGCATATTCTTAGGCATGGGGGGATTATGCAATTGATCATAGAAGGTAGAGTGGAGGGAAAGAGAGGGGTAGGTAGGCCTAGATTGGAGTATGTGAGTCAGATAGTTGAAGACGTTGAGATGAATAGCTATAGGGAGATGAAGGGATTAGCTCAGGATAGATCGGCATGGCGTGCTGTTTCCAACCAATCTTTAGGATTGCGGACTCTTTAACTAACTAAAATATTTCATTTGTATTTTTAGTTTGAATAGGTTTCAAGAAAATTCATAAAAAGTTTCGCCTGCATTGTTTCGAAAAATGGCAAAAATATCTGTCAAATTGGCCCTAGAGAAGTGAAATAAATATTTTCGAATTCAGATTTAAAAACTTTAAATCTTCTGTATTTAAAGTTTCATCGTAAAATATTTAGGGAAGCTAATATTTGAACAAATCGAAGTTAAATATTCTATAAATAAAATATAAATTTAAAATGCTATATTACGTTTAGCCACGAAACATCCGGTACATATTATTATATATTTTTTAATTCTATACTTTGATATTTCTCGCTTTTTCCTGTATTTTCTTCTTGATTCGTTTCGTACGAGCGAAATTTTAATATATATTCCAATTAATCCGCCAACCGGCTTGAAATAGTTTTGCACTTTTGTTTGTTAAATCATTAAAATAAGCTCGAAGTGATCAGCAATTAAAAGTGACATGAAAAATTATTCACCGACACTTTTTTGTTACTTTTGTACAAAAAAAACTAGTTTAAATGTTGAATTTTTAAATATTTCTATAAGAATATTCAAAGAAACATCATTTATTTCGCATTAAATCAAATTTATATCAACTCAATACATCATTTATTACAATGCACCCTTTAGATAGGCAACCAAAATCACAGTCTACTTTGAATTGGTCTACTGGAATACCGACAGATTTGTATCTGTACACTACTGGACAACAAAAATGTTAATTAATATACGTAATTTTGTTTAAAAAAATAGTACAAAGTTAAGTTGTAGAATTTATTTGATATCCACCACCATTCTGAACAAAAAAAAAATGTTCGATTTACTTGAAGTTTAATAATAAAAAATATATATAAGTTAAATTGACTTTTGTTATAGCATTTGATTGCGCGGAGTAATTGAATTATCCACGAGTGTACATATACAAACCAATGACGTGCCATTCTAGGACACGCAGACAATCTGTCAATATTGACATTTGTGTGGGAGAGCATATTTCCGCAAGTAAGATATCAACGTTGGCCTGTCCTGTCGTTCACGATATATGGCAGAAATGTCAAGCATGGATTTAAAAAAAAAGTAAATACTAATTTTGATTCGAGCGGACACGATTTGAATTTTACATTATTTTAGAATGTCTAGTAAATATTGGATTTGTTTTGAAATGAATTGGAACAAAAACATATATATTTTTTAATAGTAAAATTGTAAAATCGATAATGTAAAAAATGAAAAAATGATTAAAGAAACACTCGGTTTTTATAAAATTTAATTAGTAATGTAAACAATGAAAGCGTCTGGCAAAATTAATGTTATTTTCTACGCCAGATCTTCTCTATACATTTTGTGAAAACGAAAAAATTTGCATTAATTAGTCTACGCACTTAAATGCTTATAAAGAAGAGCAGAAATACGTTCCCGCTAATTGTGAATTAATTACCAACGGTGTTAATTAACCGGCTATCTAAATACTACATGCGCTAATTGTCTTCTACCAATTAGGCAGACATCAAAATAATAATTTACACCCTAAAATTAATATTTCAAAACGGCCAGACCAAAAATTCATATGTTCTAAAATTTATTAAAAGAATTTTCTTTTTTACGTTTTTTTTTTCTTAAATGAAAGCCGTGTGCTGACCACCCGCGGATTTTTTAAATTGAATTTATTCCTCATCAACTTGAACAATACAAAAATTAAAATAATCGACTTCATTTGAACTAATTTCGTTGAAAAAAAAAAACGACCCAATGTTATTATTGAATTTTCAAGAAAAAAAAACAAGAAAATAAGTAAGAATAACAAAAAGCTCGATGACTCATCACAGCATATACGAGTTCTTCGGATCGAATTATATATACCTAGTTCAACATTAGTGTGAAGAATCATTTGTTCGTTGAATCAGATTTATTTTTTCAATAAAGATATTTTTTAAAATAAATTACATTTACGCTTAAATTTTTTTAATCGATAGAAATGTTTTATGACAAGATATTTAGAAATAATAATTATTTCGCCACGTTATATTTTTACGTCGGGTATATTGAAAAACAGCCCCAGAGGCAGAAAAAAGAAAACGTTTGTTTTTCGTCGATGTTGGACAATTCGAGGAAACTATTCTATTGTCCGTGTGAAGGGATGAATTTGAATTAGTTTGCCCGGCCGTCGAATATTCACCAGCTGATTGAGCGGTTCATTAAAAAAAAAAGTATTTTAAGAGAGAAACTTGAAAGTGAATAAATATCGTATATCGAACTCTCGATAATCTATTAATGTTATTTTTTAAAGAAATTTCATTTTACAAAATCCAGTTGTGTCATTTTTAGAAAATTGGACAGGATTATCGTAAAACAAATCTCTAAACACAAAAAAAAAACTAAAATACAACAGCAAATATTCTTTTAATAATTCTTTATAAATGTAGAATCATATTTATTTTTCTGTTCATATGTAAAGAGATTCGTGTCAAAATATGTTATAAATTAACGATAATTGAACAAGTAGTTCAAATTGCTTTCTATAGAAACGTGTCAAAACTATTAACAAGTCGGCCATCATGAATTTACCGCATCTTAAATCAACAACGTCAGATTGACGTTTCAAAAAGCCAAAACAAACATGTTTAGATCAAAACTGGAGAACAACGCGACAACTGTTCGTTCTTAATGTGACGCACCAGCAACAACAAACGATAAAACATTTAATATTTCACTTGGAAATCCAATTTTATTATCCCAACTTACTCCGACTGATATGGCCGCCTCGGTACATATGTCCATGAAACAAGAAGTCACCGAGGTACCCGAATCGCGTCATTATTTGTTGACGTTCTGCCTCGAATTCGTAACATGTCTAAATCGGACGAGGCCATTATTTAATCGACGTTTGATTGAGAGTTGTACAAAAATATTCTGGTCGAATAAAAAAAAACCTCTCCGGATGAAAACTCCTTCATGTCCTTACTCATCCTCCACTATCCCACCCACATACACCAATCTAGGACTACCCACCCCTTGCTTTCCCTCTATCCCACCTTCTATAACCAATTGCAAAGATGAAAACTCCTTCATATCTATACTCATCCTCCACTATCTCACCCACATACTCCAATCTAGGCCGCTACCTTCTATAACTAATTGAAAAGATGAAAACTCTTTCATCTCCCTACTCATCCACCACTATCTCAACCACATACTCAAATCTAGGCCTACCTACCCCATTCTTTCCCTCTACTCTACCTTCTATGACCAATTGCGAAGATGAAAACTCCTTTATCTCCCTACTCACCCCACACGTCCTCCACCATATCACCCACATACTCCAATCTAGGTCTACCCACTCCTTGCTTTCTCTCTATCCTTCCCTCTATAACCAATTGCAAAGATGAAAACTCCTTCATCTCCCTACTCACCCCACACGTCCTCCACCATATCACCCACATACTCCAATCTAGGTCTACCCACTCCTTGCTTTCCCTCTATCCTACCTGCTATGACCAATTGCAAAGCTGAAAACTTCTTCATCGCCCTACTCATCCTCCACTATCTCAACCACATACTCAATTTACACCTACGTACCCCCTTCTTTCCCTCTACTCTACCTTCTATGACCAATTGCAAAGATGAAAACTTCTTCATCTCCTTACTCATCCTCCACTATCCCACCCACATACACCAATCTAGGACTACCCACCTCTTGCTTTCCCTCTATCCCACCTTCTATAACCAATTGCAGAGATGAAAACTCCTTCATATCTATACTCATCCTCCACTATCCCACCCACATACACCAATCTAGGACTACCCACCCCTTGCTTTCCCTCTATCCCACCTTCTATAACCAATTGCAGAGATGAAAACTCCTTCATATCTATACTCATCCTCCACTATCTCACCCACATACTCCAATCTAGGCCGCTACCTTCTATAACTAATTGAAAAGATGAAAACTCTTTCATCTCCCTACTCATCCACCACTATCTCAACCACATACTCAAATCTAGGCCTACCTACCCCATTCTTTCCCTCTACTCTACCTTCTATGACCAATTGCGAAGATGAAAACTCCTTCATCTCCCTACTCACCCCACACGTCCTCCACCATATCACCCACATACTCCAATCTAGGTCTACCCACTCCTTGCTTTCCCTCTATCCTACCTTCTATAACCAATTGCAAAGATGAAAACTCCTTCATCTCCCTACTCACCCCACACGTCCTCCACCATATCACCCACATACTCCAATCTAGGTCTACCCACTCCTTGCTTTCCCTCTATCCTACCTGCTATGACCAATTGCAAAGCTGAAAACTTCTTCATCGCCCTACTCATCCTCCACTATCTCAACCACATACTCAATTTACACCTACGTACCCCCTTCTTTCCCTCTACTCTACCTTCTATGACCAATTGCAAAGATGAAAACTTCTTCATCTCCTTACTCATCCTCCTCTATCCCACCCACATACACCAATCTAGGACTACCCACCCCTTGCTTTCCCTCTATCCTACCTTCTATAACAAATTGCAAACATGAAAACTTCTTCATCTCCCTACTCATCCTCCACTATCCCACCCACATACACCAATCTAGGACTACCCACCCCTTGCTTTCCCTCTAACTACCTTCTATAACAAATTGCAAAGATGAATACTCCTTCATCTCCCTACTCATCCTCCACTATCCCATCCACATACTCCAATCTAGACCTACCCACCCCTTTCTTTCCCTCTACGCTGCCTTCTATGACCAATTGAAAAGATGACAACTCCTTCATCTTCCTACTCATCCACCACTATCTCACCCACATACTTCAATCCACCCTACCCTACCTTCTATGACCAATTGCATAATCCCCCACCCCCGTGTCTAAGCATATGACCTACTAGTCTATCTCTCCTGCGCTGTAACACCTTCTTCAATTCCAAATACACATCACTTCTGCTTTAACAAACTGTGGCAACGGCTACGATTTCGTGCAGGGCCGGACCCGACGACCGGAATGGCTTATTGCAGCAAAGCTGCGTAAAGGAATGGGTTACCGAGGTGTACCCACATGTACAGGTATATGCACACGCGAGCACGGGCGCTTTATATATGCCCACATGGTGGGACGATGGTAAGAGTGGTACAGGCACTTTTTGAGAATGGAATGCCACAGGCGGAATGTTCGTGGGAACGATTCACACGTACGTTAAACATATCGCCGTGGAGGCAAAAGGAAGAGTGAAGTTCTATGCACATTCTACATGGTAGGGGCGAACAGTTTGAAAAGCTTATCGGTATACAGCGTGGGTTTATTCGAACTGAAGTATTTTGTTGTTGGTGGTAAAGTAGTTAAAGGAGACGTTCAGGGGATACCTGTTTTTTTTACGATATCTTTTGAACCGTTAATCTTTGAATAAAACGGATTGCGGATTTAGATTTTCTACGTGAAAATGCCCCATTTTCTACGTGAAAATGCCCCATTCCATCAAAATATCGCGCGAATTACAAATGAAAAATTTTTACACGGTACTTCCACATAAAAATATTTCTAACTGTTAAATTCAATTTTTCAAAAAATTGACCTACCCATCCCTCCCCCCAAATCAACATCAGACATTTCCATTGCGCGCGACTGCACACGCGCAACTAAATTACACCGATTCAATTTGCGCGTCTAATTTTTTATTAATACACCCCCAAGTTTAATGGAAATGTTAACGTAATCAATCAAATAATTCCCATTATGGATGCATCGAATATTGGGCCCCTATACGATAATTCAAATAAAATATTAACGGAGCGATCCAAAAATCCTTTGTATAGAAAAGGTACACGCTATGTGGCATTTTCGCGATGAAGAGAGAGACATTGATAGATGATAGACGTTTCGGTTGGTATCATTTATGTACGTCATTTCGCATTGTTCTATTTCCAGTTCGATCAAAGTCATGCACGATATGTATTTGTATATATTATATACATGGTGAAGCGTAAATTAATTAATAAATCGATTTATTTGTAATGTTAAAAAATATATATATTTTTTTGGGTTGTTTTATAAAATAATAAATTTCGATTTTATTCGCCACCGAAGAGTGGCATTATTGTTTAATTTTAATGGAGTAAATGAGAAGAGGCCATATGCAGGTGACATATGCAGGTCAAATGTCACGTGACCGTACGTTTGAATAGTTGATTAAAATTGCAGAACTCTGCAATGTTTGAATAATATAATATTTTGTTAAATCAATATTATATACGGATATTAAAGAAGATTATTTTCAATTACGAAACAATTTTAAGATTTGTTTTTGCATTACTGCGTAATTTTCTTCGTAGATTTAAATCAGCATGGCGGTTTGCATATATTTATAAATTTTTTAAGCTTACCAGATAATTTTTTTCTTTTGAGAATGTTAAAAAATCGGGCGAAAATTCAACTCACCTGAAAATAAAGAAAGACACATTAAATTCATGCGAAAATTAATTTTTCTTTACAAAAATAGTTAATATAGACAAAAGTATTGTTATTACGTCAATAAAGTTGCAGAAAACGTCATTAAATTGATCGACATTAATAAAAAGGATAAATATAATAATATTAACAATATAATATATCTATATTCTATAAAAAAAAAATTAGTTCAATAGAAAAACAAGAAAATTAGTTGATGGTAAAAAAGCCTAACGTAAATTAAATATATAAAAAAAAGTACAACGAAAGAAAAATACTAAATAAATTGCATTATTTAATGTTTTTCAAAAATTAATAACATCGACTAAAATATTTGTAATCTGCAGATTTACGGAAGATATCTTCAAAAACTGTTTGTTAATCAAATTCGTTTTTTATAAGATTTTACCTTTCCATATATAAAAATATACATTTACAAGAATTAATATTAATTATCTATTATAACAACAAAATTGCATCAATTTGTACATAAACGGCACAAATGTAGATCTAACTCCCGATGAATATCATCCAGTTCAACATAACCACATTCCGCGTCTTCATTCATAAGTTCCAAGCCGAAGAACCGATCGACCACCTCAAGCTGAAGAGGTTGTTATAAACGCTACACTTCGCTATATATAATGGATGGTCTATCTCACATAATACACCAAAGAAGAGTATCTGTACGAAGAGAAGAGATGATGACCAACAATACATACACAAAGATCGTCCAGGATCCTCTTCCGAGCCCACGTATTAATTAAAGAGTAATAATCCTCGATCAATCAATACGATTTTTAAAAGATCTTCTAAGGAGATGTTTAATACTTGTAGTAAATTGTAGATAAAATGATTTTTTTTTTTTTACATTGTGGTGTGAAAAGGCCTTTAGAAATAAATTTACAAAACCAAACTTTTTTATAAGAATAGCTTCTTAGATTTGAATTAACAAAACGTTTTAATTTCGAGACGCGTTTATATAAAATTTAAAAAAAAACACACAGCCGATGAATTTTTTTGTTCTTTCGGTTGATCCTGTACAATTTAATTCGTGCAACATTCTTGCGCTGGCATTGTTCTCAGTTGGAGCAACACGGGCCGAGAGAACGTTCAAACAGACATTACCGTCGAAGAGGGGCACCCATCGAAGAGCCGCCACAAGAAGAGGACTCGCTGAGATGATAATGAAAGACGCAGGCTAGACAAAAAGTCACCAACTCATCTTTGGTTCGGTGTATAGGGGGCAAGAATATTGTGTGCAAGAATTTTTGTTTGAAAGAAGACATTTCAGACAGAGGAAAGGTCAATTATGACCAAATTACAACAAATATTTATTTTACAAATTTATAAATATTTCTACGTCGTTGGAGATTCGAACCTCAAGTCTCATCCAGTTGAGAGTTCCCAGAAATTAAGAGCAAAATTTGTACAGGCATTTTTTTACAAATTATTTATTTAAAAAAACTAAAAAAAACTTGGAAAATTAAGTTGGTTAACATTTTTTTTTTAAACAAAAATTAATTGTTCAGTTTTTTTGTAATAAATAATATACTCGTATATGCATTTTGCACTAAGCTGTATTTTAAAATTACTGACAATTTTTTTTAATACGTACAAAACAAAAGTCTAACCTTATTGCAGATTCCAACTCTAAAAGTATTCTAAAATCTAATTGAAAATAGATTTTTTTTTAATTAGTAAAGTAAGCATTTAATAGTTTTTTCAAAATTATTCTAGAACGAATTTATTTCTATCGTGCATTTTTTTTTCATTAAATTTAGCACATTATCAAAAAAAAAATTAATGATAATTTTTTTATATCTACACAAATTGTTTTTTTTAATCAGCAAAATTCCTCTTTATATTTTCCCTTTTTACAAATATTTTTCAACACTACTCGATAATCCATAACGATTTTTTTTTTCGTTTGCATTTTTTAAATTAATTTAATTTTCTAATTTTTTTTAATATATAGAAAAAAATCAATATCGATGCAGATTCGAAAATTTATGTTACGACTATTTTTAGAAATAATTTTCAATCCGGCTCTGTATTTTAAATTGTACCTTCTAATTACAAAAAAAAAATTATCACCTTATGCATTTAAAAATAATGTTTCCAAAAAATACAATAAAATCTGCACTCAAATCAATGAAGATAAAAAGCACCCTTTTAAATTTCCATATGATTTTTCTCCATTTATCTAACAGTTCTTAGATTGAACGTTGAATCTGCATGCGAAATATCTTGAGACAAGAACTGATGTTAAAACTATATAACTGTCGAGTCGACGTTGAAATTAATGCGAACTTGCTGATGTGAGTTTTCACGTGGAAAAGCATCGGGAAAGTTTTTCCACGCGGTAAGACTAAAATAAAACATTAATTAGTCGTTGGTGAAGTAATGAGATATATTAAAGATATGCGAAGTTGAACTTAAGAGAATTAAATTAAATTTAACTAGAAAATTTCGTTTTCTTTCTTCTAATTTTATAATTTTCATTGCCACATTTGAATGTAAATTACGCGTTCACAATTGATTTCTGTACATAGATCAATGTAAGTTGCCTATATAATATTTTAACATACATTTATGTATACTTTGATTTTTTTCTAATAGAATATTGAGGTGAGTTCATATCAATTTTGTTTTGGTATTTTGCAATAACTGGACCTACGCGCCATCTATTTTTCAATTACTTAACTATAAATTTACGATTTCTATCGATTTTTAATGGCGAAATATTCGATTAAAAAGCTTTCATTTTTACGTTCAACAGTGTTTTGTAATTTTTGAATAAAGGATTCTTTTTTAAACATAATGCAGTGATGTAAATTTTACAATCAGCTGTTTAAAATATTCCAACTCAGATATTAAGGCCGCGGCAAAATTTTGTTGTTGGTATGTTAGTTTTTGGAGGACTCAAAGTTGAAGAAATATTTCGACTTTGCGATTTAAAAAAATAATAATGAACGCAGCAAATACTGTCAAATTATGTAATTGTCTAATTTAAACCTTTCTTAATGTGTGTTAAAAATATTACGGCCTTGCGAATTTTCTGTAAAAAAAAAATTGTCGTCGCAAAAAATACCCGTTTTTTTTTTAATTGAAAAATTAACATTTTAAAGGTGAAAAATTAACAAATCTCTTTTTTTTGTAAAATATTATAAAATATACCAACACCAAATTTTTATTTTTAACAACGGGCAAAATGATTTTTTAATTTGAAAATTTAGCGACTACATACAATAAAAATTATATTCGATTTCGAAATGGGCAAAAAAAATTGAAAATACGCTAGCGAGCAGAAAATGAAAATTCCTAAGAAATTATACTCGATTTCGATATGGGCAAAAAAAATTGAAAATACACTATCGAGCAGAAAATGAAAATTCTTAAGAAAATACACATAAAACAAAAATTATATTCGATTTCGAAATGGGCAAAAAAAATTAAAATACGTTATCGAGCATAAAATGAAAATTCCTAAGAAAATATACATACAATAGATATTATACTCGATTTCGAAATGGGCAAAAAAAAATTGAAAATACGCTATCGAGCAGAAAATAAAAATTCCGAAGAAAATATACTTACAACAAAAATTATACTCGATTTCGAAATGGGCAAAAAAAATGAAAATACGCTATGGAGCAGAAAATAAAAATTCCGAAGAAAATATACATACAACAAAAATTATATTCGATTTTGAAATGGGCAAAACAAAATTAAAATACACTAGCGAGCAGAAAATAAAAATTCCGAAGAAAATATACATACAACAAAAATTATATTCGATTTTGAAATGGGCAAAACAAAATTAAAATACACTAGCGAGCAGAAAATAAAAATTCCGAAGAAAATATACATACAACAAAAATTATACTCGATTTCGAAATGGGCAAAAAATGAAAATACGCTATGGAGCAGAAAATAAAAATTCCGAAGAAAATATACATACAACAAAAATTATATTCGATTTTGAAATGGGCAAAACAAAATTAAAATACACTAGCGAGCAGAAAATAAAAATTCCGAAGAAAATATACTTACAACAAAAATTATAATCGATTTCGAAATGGGCAAAAAAATGAAAATACGCTATGGAGCAGAAAATAAAAATTCCGAAGAAAATATACATACAACAAAAATTATATTCGATTTTGAAATGGGCAAAACAAAATTAAAATACACTAGCGAGCAGAAAATAAAAATTCCGAAGAAAATATACATACAACAAAAATTATATTCGATTTTGAAATGGGCAAAACAAAATTAAAATACACTAGCGAGCAGAAAATAAAAATTCCGAAGAAAATATACATATAACAAAAATTATACTCGATTTCGAAATGGGCAAAAAAAAATGAAAATACGCTATCGAGCAGAGAATAAAAATTCCTAAGAAAACATACATACAATAGAAATTATACTCGATTACGAAATGGGCAAAAAAAATTGACAATACGCTATCGAGCAGAAAATGAAAATTCCTGAGAAAATATATGCGCTATAGCTTCTTTGAAGCGGAGGTATGTCATGGTAATACAGTAATAATTTGGTTTGTGGTAATTGCAGTGATTAAATATGTAATGCATTTTAACTAATGAATGGCAAATGCGCGTATTTATATAATATATAATAAGAGCATCGCTTTAGACGATAATCTAGCGAATATTGAACAGTTAGCCAGTCAGTTTGCAGATACATATGTAATTTGCACATGATTTGCAATTATGCAAATGTATCAGCTGATTTAGTGCCGCTTAAACCAATTGGAAAACATGTGCTACGTGCACAACGAACGCATTTGTTTCTATAGAAGATTAGAATAGGATAATATGAATATTAGTTGTGGATAAAGTTATATGGGCACGTACAGTGTGACAACCAGTTGATATAAACAGGAAATATGTAAAAAAAAATTTTTTTTAATGAGCTATGTTTAGAAGATTTGTAAAATGTTATTTTGTAAAATGGTATGTTTTGAGTCAAGATTTTTTTTTGATAGAAACGTCGTTAGGGCGTAATATTATTAACACATATTAAGAAAGGTTTGGTTTAGATTTTGGAGGTATTAGGTATGTCAGTTAATTAAAAAAAATATTCAAAGTTGAGTTTATTTTTGCCGAAGTCTACTTTGAGACGCGGTCAAAAAAATTTGCCGAAGCCTTAATATCCAAGTTGGTATATTTTTAGCAGGTGAGTGTCAAACTTATATCGCTGCACTATGTAAAAAAAAATCTTTAGTAAACAACACTTGTGAGGTTAAAAATGAAGAAATTATACTCTGAAACTTCGTATTCTATAATTTTTGCAGTAATTTTGAATCTATTTTTTTTTTTTACAAAAGTCACAAGGATGTAATTTTTTAAACACAAGCTAAGAAAAGTTTAGATTAGACTTTGACAGATCTTGGATGTATTAGCTATGTTAGTTATTATTTTTTTTAATCTCAAAGTTTTTTGTCGAATTCCTAACGAAAATAACACGTGAAGATATTTTTTATAGACGTAATATTTTTAACGCACATTAAGAAAGGTTTGGATTAGATTTTGACAGTATCATCAGCTATGTTAGTTATTTTTTTAAAATTCTTATAATTGTGCTTTTTCTTTCTAATTAGAGAATTTGCCAAAAATTAACGCATCAAAAAAATTTGCCAACAGCTTAATATCTATGTTGGTATATTTTGAACAGCTGAGTGTCAAATTTACATCATTACACTTTTTTTTTTCGACAAAAAATTACAAAACATTTTCGAAGTTAAGAAATAAAGATTTGAAACTTTAAAAAAAGATTAATTTTTTTTGTCACTTCCTTCAATGATGTACAACTGTAATAAAAGCTTGCCACTTCTATTATTATTTTTTGAGGACGTTAGCTAAAAGTCTACCACGTTTTTGTTCTGCAAAATTCTTCCTCCACTATTTCTGCACGCAATATTTCAGTAGCGTATAATAAATTTTAATATTATCTCGCATGGGCTATATTTACGCACCGTCGTCGATAATCGTGCGGGATTTTTCAAATCAGCTTTTTCCAGAAATTGTCTTACCCATAAATCTCTTCAGAAAGAATTTTTTATCATAATACGAAATTGCTTGGCGAAGAAAAATGTATACGCGTAAAAAAAAAATTTTTTTCTATATATATTTGGATTTTGTAAACCAATAGTTTTTTTTTTGGTATTATTGCATAAAATAACTTTTTTTTAAAATAACAAATAATTGTGTTGCTTCACGCTTACAGTCGTTAATACTTGATAAAATGAACATTCTAGATGTTATTATTAGTAATTATTTTGCCAAATAAAAATGTATATAGAACTAGTAAATTAAACTGCGAGTTTAATTTACACAGTGAAGAATAAAAATTTGCAAAATTAATGTTAAAATATAAAAATACGATTAATTGAATGAGACGCGCAGTATATTGTATATTTTTAATAAAAATTTTGCAGAGAGTAAATTGGATTTTATTTCAAAATAAATTGTTTGATAATGCAGTGGCAGCGTATATCTGTTTCAAATAAAAATTATGAACCGCACGGTGTATAATTTTCATTTGCATTTGTATAGATATGCAGATTATTACACCTGCATAGAATGTGCAGATAATACAAAATAAATAATTATAATCTACAATAGGTATCTAGTTGAATATCTATTGATGAGAATATATACACGGTGAGCTACGAAAATGTGATCATTATTAAAATTGATATATTCAATAAATCGCTAAACATTCGAGAGAAACTAATAAGTATTTATTTTAATTGCAAAAAAGTAACTGTTGATTTTTTTTAATGCAATTTTTTGTGGTTACTTTTTATAGTCGGGAAAAAAATTGTTAAAATGAGAATCAAGCAATAATTCCATTTCATGAAGTAAATTTGTAAAAATTATTTTTAAATTAGATCTTTTTTTTTAAGGACTGACTAAAAAAATGGAATACTGTTTTAAATTTCCTTTACTATTCATAATTTTTCGCCGATGATGAACAAAAATAAATCGAAACTAGTCGAAATATATAATTTATAAAATTTGATTTATTAATCGATTCTTTTGATTATGTATTTATTTGTGAAAAGTAATTGAACTTAAAAAATGGCTACATTTTCTGTGGTGCACTCTGTATATTAATGTGTACAATCGTCGCGAAAAATATTTCAATGGACAATGCAATGAATTTTGTAAAAAATTACAAAGAAAAATTATATTTTAACTAGAAATGACCACACTTTTTGGCCCAGCCTGTATATTGTCACGTACAATCGTAGAATAAAATATTGCAATACAAGTCGAATTTGAGGAATAATTTAACGACAGAAAATGGCTTTAAAAACAAAAATTCGATATTTTGTTGAAAAATGGCTACATTTTCTGTGGTGCACTCTGTATATTAATGTGTACAATCGTCGCGAAAAATATTTCAATGGACAATGCAATGAATTTTGTAAAAAATGACAAAGAAAAATTATATTTTAACTAGAAATGACCACACTTTTTTGCCCAGCCTGTATATTGTCACGTACAATCGTAGAATAAAATATTGCAATACACGTCGAATTTGAGGAATAATTTAACGACAGAAAATGGCTTAAAAAATAAAAATTCGATATTTTGTTGAAAAATGAATACATTTTCTGTGGTGCACTCTGTATATTAATGTGTACAATCGTCGTGAAAAATATTTCAATGGACAATGCAATGAATTTTATAAAAAATGACAAAGAAAATTTATATTTTAACTAGAAATGACCACATTTTTTTGCCCAGCCTGTATATTGTCACGTACAATCGTAGAATAAAATATTGCAATACACGTCGAATTTGAGGAATAATTTAACGACAGAAAATGGCTTTAAAAACAAAAATTCGATATTTTGTTGAAAAAATTGATACATTTTCTGTGGTGCACTCTGTATATTAATGTGTACAATCGTCGCGAAAAATATTTCAATGGACAATGCAATGAATTTTGTAAAAAATGACAAAGAAAAATTATATTTTAACTAGAAATGACCACACTTTTTTGCCCAGCCTGTATATTGTCACGTACAATCGTAGAATAAAATATTGCAATACAAGTCGAATTTGAGGAATAATTTAACGACAGAAAATGGCTTCAAAAACAAAAATTCGATATTTTGTTGAAAAATGGCTACATTTTCTGTGGTGCACTCTGTATATTAATGTGTACAATCGTCGCGAAAAATATTTCAATGGACAATGCAATGAATTTTGTAAAAAATGACAAAGAAAATTTATATTTTAACTAGAAATGACCACATTTTTTTGCCCAGCCTGTATATTGTCACGTACAATCGTAGAATAAAATATTGCAATACACGTCGAATTTGAGGAATAATTTAACGACAGAAAATGGCTTTAAAAACAAAAATTCGATATTTTGTTGAAAAAATTGATACATTTTCTGTGGTGCACTCTGTATATTAATGTGTACAATCGTCGCGAAAAATATTTCAATGGACAATGCAATGAATTTTATAAAAAATGACAAAGAAAATTTATATTTTAACTAGAAATGACCACATTTTTTTGCCCAGCCTGTATATTGTCACGTACAATCGTAGAATAAAATATTGCAATACACGTCGAATTTGAGGAATAATTTAACGACAGAAAATGGCTTTAAAAACAAAAATTCGATATTTTGTTGAAAAAATTGATACATTTTCTGTGGTGCACTCTGTATATTAATGTGTACAATCGTCGCGAAAAATATTTCAATGGACAATGCAATGAATTTTGTAAAAAATGACAAAGAAAAATTATAATTTAACTAGAAATGACCACACTTTTTTGCCCAGCCTGTATATTGTCACGTACAATCGTAGAATAAAATATTGCAATACAAGTCGAATTTGAGGAATAATTTAACGACAGAAAATGGCTTCAAAAACAAAAATTCGATATTTTGTTGAAAAATGGATACATTTTCTGTGGTGCACTCTGTATATTAATGTGTACAATCGTCGCGAAAAATATTTCAATGGACAATGCAATGAATTTTATAAAAAATGACAAAGAAAATTTATATTTTAACTAGAAATGACCACATTTTTTTGCCCAGCCTGTATATTGTCACGTACAATCGTAGAATAAAATATTGCAATACACGTCGAATTTGAGGAATAATTTAACGACAGAAAATGGCTTCAAAAACAAAAATTCGATATTTTGTTGAAAAATTGATACATTTTCTGTGGTGCACTCTGTATATTAATGTGTACAATCGTCGCGAAAAATATTTCAATGGACAATGCAATGAATTTTGTAAAAAATGACAAAGAAAAATTATATTTTAACTAGAAATGACCACACTTTTTTGCCCAGCCTGTATATTGTCACGTACAATCGTAGAATAAAATATTGCAATACACGTCGAATTTGAAGAATAATTTAACGACAGAAAATGGCTTTAAAAACAAAAATTCGATATTTTGTTGAAAAATGGATACATTTTCTGTGGTGCACTCTGTATATTAATGTGTACAATCGTCGCGAAAAATATTTCAATGGACAATGCAATGAATTTTGTAAAAAATTACAAAGAAAAATTATATTTTAACTAGAAATGACCACACTTTTTGGCCCAGCCTGTATATTGTCACGTACAATCGTAGAATAAAATATTGCAATACAAGTCGAATTTGAGGAATAATTTAACGACAGAAAATGGCTTTAAAAACAAAAATTCGATATTTTGTGGAAAAATGGATACATTTTCTGTGGTGCACTCTGTATATTAATGTGTACAATCGTCGCGAAAAATATTTCAATGGACAATGCAATGAATTTTGTAAAAAATGACAAAGAAAAATTATATTTTAACTAGAAATGACCACACTTTTTTGCCCAGCCTGTATATTGTCACGTACAATCGTAGAATAAAATATTGCAATACACGTCGAATTTGAGGAATAATTTAACGACAGAAAATGGCTTCAAAAACAAAAATTCGATATTTTGTTGAAAAATGGATACATTTTCTGTGGTGCACTCTGTATATTAATGTGTACAATCGTCGCGAAAAATATTGGAATGGACATTGAATTTTGAGCAATAATTTTGTAAAAAATGGCAAAGAAATTTTATATTTTAACTAGAAATTACCACACTTTTTGGCCCAGCCTTTATATTGTCACGTACAATCGTAGAATAAAATATTGCAATACAAGTCGAATTTGAGGAATAATTTAACGACAGAAAATGGCTTTAAAAATAAAAATTCGATATTTTGTTTAGCAATAAATAAATTTAATAAGACTAACTTTTATATTAATAAATTTGTTCTGTTGCCAATTTAATATAAAATCTAAAGAATGTTTCTAAAAATACATAAAACAATAATTTATATATTTTTTTGATTAATACTCTTATTTGTTTGAATCAATTTATAAAAACGACCTGTCAGAGCAAAATATGTAATAATAAATCGATTCAAACTCTTCGTAGCGTTATTACAAATTTATTATTAATAAATTCCGATTGAATTAATATCTATGCTAATATGATTGTTTATATATTCAATTACAGGTATCATAATAAATATATTGATTAAATCTACGTCGAATTTACGGCGACGTATTTACAAATATCGATTAAGACGTTTAAAATGCAATTTGATTCAAAACGGAAATTGATCCAATCAATTTTAATGTCGATATTTGTTGTTACAGTTACCGCTTTTTTTACAGGGTTGTTTATTGTCAGCCTTTACATGACAAGGTAATGTCAATTGGATGTATTTAATTATAATATACAACGTTTGATTAAACATTGATCGAATATTGAAAAAAAATCGAGCAGAAAATTTACTGTGTAAATTTTGCACATACCGAATTTTGAACACTCAAATTTTTATGCAAAATTATTTTTTTGTACTAATTTGTAAATTTGAATAATCAGTTGAAAAATTACACATGTAGATTTTAAAACCATATAAGATTTCACCCCAAAAAAAATTTTTTTTCTTAATGATTTAAAATAAAAATTTGCAACAATCGAATATATATAAAAAAAAAAATTATACAATTTTATAAACATGAAAGTGTCTGTAATTTGAAACTTTAATTTGTATAAACTTGCCCAGATGAAATTTTCGTTTAATAAAATAAATTAACAAATCAAACTGAAAAATCAAAAATTAATTTATTTTATCGAGCAGAAAAAATCACTACAAAATCAGGTTTGTAAATTTCACATAATCAGTAAAATAATAGGAATTTCTAGGAATCAGTTAAAATTAACCATAATCGCATGAAATTTTTTTTTGTATAAAAATTTAAAAAAAAATTGTAAAAAAATTTTTTTGTAAAAATTTGTAAGTCTTGGAAAAAATACAGACAAATTGTCTAGTGAAATTTTTAAAAAAATAAAATATACGTTTGAATAATTGAACGTAAATTGAAAATAAAAAAAAACAATCGAACAGGATATTTTATTTTTATTTAAAAAATTTGTTTCCCCAAAAAAAAAATTAAATCACGTTTCGTCACGGTCAATTTCCCCTTTTAATTGCCAACAAAACTTCAGGCGAAAACGATTTTCCGCGATATTTCACCGGTAACTTTTAAAATATCGTTTTCAAACTTTGATTGTCGCTAGAGGTCTTCTGGGGGTAATAACAAATAACGACTTTCACCCTTATTTTAGTAAATTGGATGGGAGTTCAATAAGCGATTTTAAAGTAATTTTCTTTAAGAAATGAAATGTAGACGCAATTTTTTTACATACGTTTTTCTTTTGCAAAATTGTTGGCCAATTTTTTTATGATAAAAATCTTTTTTTTTTGGTATATTTAAAAAAATCAGCATGATAGCGGGAATATATCAAGTTAAAATAAAATTGACTCAATTTGCCGTCAAGTTGCTTAAGAAATAATACATTTATTCGAGGCACATTATACAGGGTACCTCGAAATGAATTTAAAAAAAAATCTCTTTTATGCTTATTCGAGGATTTATTTTTTAATAATCTTTTCACAAGACATTTGAAAATACAGGGCGAGGGTAACTAATTTACAGGGTAAAACACTAAAAATACTAAACTACAGGATAGTTTTTTTTATAAACAAATAATTTATTTATAAAAGCACGATTCTTTTTGCGGGATTTTTTGATGACCCTGTATATAAGACATGGTTCTGAGGGATATCAAGTGCAGATAGTGGTTCATGAATTCCTCGGGATAAAACGTCGTTTTAAAATGCTCTTATCTGAAGACAGAGACTGCAGATCTGTACTAAGACTAAGATCCCAGCCGTCTGGAATGAATGGGGCAAGAAAGAGTTCTGTTCTCCGCTCAGCAGTGCTTAAGATAAAATGGTTTTATATAAATGAAGCGCATCTGGGAAACCACAAAGTGATTCTGCAATATTGCACTTGTTTTCGCAGTAAAATTCCATTGTTTCAGTAAATAAAACTCGCTAGAGTAAAAGTCAGTTTTGCATAAATTGAATTTACCGCGCTTTTCTAAAAAAAAAAATTAATTTTGTTGCCATTGTTATTTACTAAAAATTTGCGCAATAAATAAGCCTACATTTTTCTAATTTACATTTTAACAAATGCGCTGAGGATCAATCAAGGGGATTAATTTTTATTCCATTTTTCCTTTATTAATAAATCAGCAAATTAAATAAATTAAAATAAAAACCAAATAAATTTCCAATATTTCGCAAATTATTAACAAATCGCTGTAAAATTCTACAAGTGCGGTATCCCCTTAACAAATGCGTTGAGGATAAACCGAGGGGATAAATTTTTATTCCATTTTTCAAAAACAAGTTTTTCTCTTAATAAATCAGCCAAATAAATTAAAATAAAATAAACTAAATAAATTTCTGATATTTCGCAAATAATTAACAAATCGCTGTACAATTCTACAAGTGCGGTATCCCCTTAACAAATGCATTGAGGATCAATCAAGAGGATGAATTTTTATTCTATTTTCCCATTAATAAATCTACAAAATAAATGAATAAAAATAAACGAATAAATATCTGATATTTCGCAAATAATTAACAAATCGCTGTACAATTCTACAAGTGCGTTATCCCCTTAACAAATGCATTGAGGATCAATCAAGAGGATGAATTTTTATTCCATTTTTCCCTTAATAAATCAACAAAATAAATAAATAAAAATAAACGAATAAATTTCTGATATTTCGCAAATAATTAACAAATCGCTGTACAATTCTACAAGTGCGGTTTCCCCTTAACAAATGCATTGAGGATCAATCAAGAGGATGAATTTTTATTCCATTTTTCCCTTAATAAATCTACAAAATAAATGAATAAAAATAAACGAATAAATATCTGATATTTAGCAAATAATTAACAAATCGCTGTACAATTCTACAAGTGCGGTATCCCCTTAACAAATGCATTGAGGATCAATCAAGAGGATGGATTTTTATTCCATTTTCCCTTAATAAATCAACAAAATAAATAAATAAAAATAAACGAATAAATATCTGATATTTCGCAAATAATTAACAAATCGCTGTACAATTCTACAAGTGCGGTATCCCCTTAACAAATGCATTGAGGATCAATCAAGAGGATGAATTTTTATTCCATTTTTCCCTTAATAAATCAACAAAATAAATAAATAAAAATAAACGAATAAATATCTGATATTTCGCAAATAATTAACAAATCGCTGTACAATTCTACAAGTGCGGTATCCCCTTAACAAATGCATTGAGGATCAATCAAGAGGATGAATTTTTATTCCATTTTCCCCTTAATAAATCAAGAAAATAAATAAATAAAAATAAACGAATAAATTTCTGATATTTAGCAAATAATTAACAAATCGCTGTACAATTCTACAAGTGCGGTATCCCCTTAACAAATGCATTGAGGATCAATCAAGAGGATGAATTTTTATTCCATTTTCCCCTTAATAAATCAAGAAAATAAATAAATAAAAATAAACGAATAAATTTCTGATATTTCGCAAATAATTAACAAGTCGTTGTACAATTCTACAAGTGCGTTATGCCCTTAACAAATGCGTTGAGGATCAATCAAGAGGATGAATATTTATTCCATTTTTCCCTTAATAAATCAAGAAAATAAATAAATAAAAATAAACGAATAAATATCTGATATTTCGCAAATAATTAACAAGTCGTTGTACAATTCTACAAGTGCGTTATGCCCTTAACAAATGCGTTGAGGATCAATCAAGAGGATGAATATTTATTCCATTTTTCCCTTAATAAATCAAGAAAATAAATAAATAAAAATAAACGAATAAATATCTGATATTTCGCAAATAATTAACAAGTCGTTGTACAATTCTACAAGTGCGGTATCCCCTTAACAAATGCATTGAGGATCAATCAAGAGGATGAATTTTTATTCCATTTTTCCCTTAATAAATCTACAAAATAAATGAATAAAAATAAACGAATAAATATCTGATATTTCGCAAATAATTAACAAATCGCTGTACAATTCTACAAGTGCGGTATCCCCTTAACAAATGCATTGAGGATCAATCAAGAGGATGGATTTTTATTCCATTTTTCCCTTAATAAATCTACAAAATAAATGAATAAAAATAAACGAATAAATATCTGATATTTCGCAAATAATTAACAAATCGCTGTAGAATTCTACAAGTGCGGTATCCCCTTAACAAATGCGTTGAGGATCAATTAAAAACGGACGGTATGTGCGACATTAGTGTGCTGGGTGAGGGCCGATCGCGGAACGGATCCACATTCAATTCAAATATAGAAATTCCGAACGGAACGAGTTCGCGGATGCCAAAAATTCTTTTGGCAAGTCGTCCTGGCGAGTCGTCGAACCCGTCCTCCAACTAATCGTCACACCGTCAGCCACCGCTGTCAAGAGCCGATCCGGGTACGCGCATAAAATCCGAATGACAATTGTACAGTCCTTAACATACCTCCTCAAAAATAGGCCGAAAAAAAAATTTTTTTTGTCTTCATTCATTGGCCAGTGCGCTGCACTTTTGAGTCGACTGTGAGTAGTTCAATTTTTGGAGTAGTTTAAAAAAAACATTGAGTAGCTCAAAAAAACACATTCGAGTAGTTCAACAAAAAAACTTTAGTAGAACAAATTATATGATGTTTAGAAGCCGGGAATTTAAGAAATGTATGCAAATTAAGGACTAACATATTTCCCAAAAAATGGGCCCAAAAAAAATTTATTTTTTCATTAAGACGGTGTTTATTATTGTTGTGTTTGCGTTTGACAGTAAGTAGTTAAAAAAAAAACCATTAGTATGGCGAATTAAATAAATATATAGTAAACCGGAATTTCATAAAAATACGTACAAAAGCTTTTATTTTAAAGGATAATCTATTCTAGACCTTCCGAGCGTTGAATTAACTGAAAATTTTACCTCATGTTTTCTATAAATATTACGTGTAGGTGCGATGTGCTGGTGAGACATTAAATTGACATAAAACAGACAGAAATGCGTAAAATCTTTGTTAATCTCACTGGAAACAAGAAATATTTATAGACACTGTAAAATCGTCACTACGGCGTTAAATAATTGCATAAAACATCGCCCAAAAACGTAACACGAAGCATTTATTTTAGGCAGATGCGCACTTCGGAAGCTATGCCCCCATCTTCATTGTTATTTTTAATTCTATAGTTTTAAAATTGAGTCCACAAAAAAATATACTAGGCAATTTTATTAAACTTTTTTTTTTGTTACTCCGAAGTAAAAAATATGTAATTTTCATGTTACGTTAAGCAAAATATATATATTAAATTATCCAATTTTTAATTGTACAAAGAACATCATTTTTTTTTTTAGGAAATATTTTTATGGATTTTTTTAAAAAATAATTTCGTGTGTAGCAATTCGTTTTCGTAATATTGGTAAAATTAAGAATTTTTATTAAGGAGCAATATTAAGAAAAACAATTTAAACCATAAAAATGTGTAACAACTTGTAAAAGTAATTTTTTCTTCAAAAACCAACTTTTTTATTGCTGGGGAATTTTTGTAAAAATAAAACGCTGTAAGAATTTCTTTTTAGTCGAAAAAAATTATTAATTCTTCAAATGTTAAAAAACAAAACATCGAGTATTATTATTTTTTGAATTTTTAATGATTTTTATAAAAAAAAAACATAAAGTTCAATAAAAAATGCATTGAAATTAAAAAAAAAAAAAAACGTTTTGAGTAGAATTTTTTTCTTTTGCTTCCAAAAAACTTCTCACTGATATTTTTTGACAGTTCGAAATAGTTCATATGAAGATTTGAATGAATATGAAGCGCTCGATATAAATAAAATAAAATTGCGTCAGATGTGCTATGAATCCTAAATTGGACGCTTTGTTTTAAATTTCCATTTAAATTAATGGACCTTTTAACCTTCGAATACACTCCTAATATTCGCCTAAATGAACTATCGTCTAAACGTCATTCAAACAACAAAAACATTTTTTTCGGAGTCTCGTTCAATATTTATTTTTATTTTTTAAAACTTTCCCATACAGTAAATAATTTGACCTAACAAACATTTGGTATATTAAAAAATTGACCTGAAATTAGAGAAAATTAGAAATTTTGTTTAGAGAAATTAGAAATTAAATGCACATTTAATTCGATTTTCAAAAAAAAAAAATTTATTCGTAAAATGTTTTCTTATAAGTGCTCGCATTAAAACATATCTTTTTAAAATAAAATCGTTTGATGACACAAAAAAGAATGATTTTTCTTCTTCATTTGGCACGTCATGTCGAATAATAAATTATTTTGCATATATATAAAATTAGTCTTCCGTTCGGGATTTATTATGGTTTAAATTTCGCGGGAAAAGTGTAACGTATTCTGAAAATTTATGGCAGTTAAACAGGTTCATTACAAAGGGTGAAAATGTGCCTGCGCGATTTATGGGTTTTAAATTAAACCAAACAGCGTATGTACATGCGGCAAAGCGTATTAAGCAGTGTTGCCACATGGTAGTTCAATTATTACGCATGGAGACAAGTGCAGAATAGTGCAAATGCAGCGCTGTACAAGAATTAGTTCAAATTTACATTAGAAAATAATGTTGGTAATTGAGGAATCGATTCAAATGCATATTAGGCAGTGTTGCCACACGGTAGTTCAAATATTACGCATGGAGACAAGTGCAGAATAGTGCAAATGCAGCGCTGTACAAGAATTAGTTCAAATTTACATTAGAAAATAATGTTGGTAATTGAGGAATCGATTCAAATGCTTATTAGGCAGTGTTGCCACACGGTAGTTCAAATATTACGCATGGAGACAAGTGCAGAATAGTGCAAATGTAGCGCTGTACAAGAATTATAGTTCAAATTTATATTAGAAAATAATGTTGGTAAATGAGGAATCGATTCAAATACATATTAGGCAGTGTTGCCACACGGTAGTTCAATTATTACGCATGGAGACAATTGCAGAATAGTGCAAATGTAGCGCTCTACAAGAATTAGTTCAAATTTATATTAGAAAATAATGTTGGTAAATGAGGAGTCGATTCAAATGCATATTAGGCAGTGTTGCCACACGGTAGTTCAATTATTACGCATGGAGACAAGTGCAGAATAGTGCAAATGCAGCGCTGTACAAGAATTAGTTCAAATTTATATTAGAAAATAATGTTGGTAAATGAGGAATGGATTCAAATGCATATTAAGCAGTGTTGCCACACGGTAGTTCAATTATTACACATGGAGACAAGTGCAGAATAGTGCAAATGTAGCGCTGTACATGAATTATAGTTCAAATTTATATTAGAAAATAATGTTGATAATTGAGGAATCGATTAAAATGCATATTAGGCAGTGTTGCCACACGGTAGTTCAATTATTACACATGGAGACAAGTGCAGAATAGTGCAAATGTAGCGCTGTACATGAATTATAGTTCAAATTTATATTAGAAAATAATGTTGGTAATTGAGGAATGGATTCAAATGCATATTAGGCAGTGTTGCCACGCGGTAGTTCAATTATTACGCATGTAGACAAGTGCAGAATAGTGCAAATGCAGCGCTGTACAAGAAATAGTTCAAATTTATATTAGAAAATAATGTTGGTAATTGAGGAATGGATTCAAATGCATATTAGGCAGTGTTGCCACGCGGTAGTTCAATTATTACGCATGTAGACAAGTGCAGAATAGTGCAAATGCAGCGCTGTACAAGAAATAGTTCAAATTTATATTAGAAAATAATGTTGGTAAATGAGGAATGGATTCAAATGCATATTAAGCAGTGTTGCCACGCGGTAGTGCAATCATTTTTAACACGACGCATGTTGACAGTAGTGCAAATAATAAAAGTGGAGCAAATTAGTTCAAAATTTTAATTCAGAGGTAATTATGTTGGTAAATGACTTCGGATCGAAATACGGTAATATTTGGGGGCAGAGATTGTTTGTCTGTTCGAATGGGATATAAAAAAAGAGATTCAAACAAGGCCTGAATTATAAATACATCAGAAATAGGTAAATAAACACAGGCGTACAAATTTAGGAGGATCTGGATTTTGGAGCAGATGGCTTTCGAATACGAAATTAACTTTGTAAAATGAAAAATAAACATTGTAAGGATATATAAATGAAAATTCATTATTTTTTTTATAACGTAATGATTGATATTAATTAATAATACATTTAATAATAATAATAAAATGAATAAACTGTCAATTGTCAATTTTTACTCGAAGTTTGAAAACGATAAAAAGAAAATTAGCAAAATTTATTAGAAAAATCTAAGTCTTTGCTTTGTGTTTTTTTTAACAATAAATTGCGATTTTACACTAAAGCATTATTTAGTTCGAAAAATGATTTTTTTTTAAATCAATTCAAAATTATTTTGATGCTTATAAACTAGTCATTTTTTCCAGCGTTTACAAAATTAAATTAAACTGTCCTTTATAAAGAGTTTTGGTAAAAAAAAAAAACTTTAAAAGTGTTTTGTAATTTTTGAGTCAAGATTTTTTTTTGATAGGCTTAGTGCCAGTGATGTAAATTTGTCACTCAGCTGTTCAAAATATTCCAACTTAGATATTAAGGCCTCGGCAAATATTTTCGATGATGCTTTAGTTTTTGGAAGAGTCTCAAAGTTGAAGAAAAATTTCGACTCAACTTTGAGATTTTTTTTTTAAGTAACGGACATATCTAATAATATCAAAATCTGTCATTATTTAATCCCAACCTTTCTTAATGCATGTTAAAAATATTACGTGCTTACGATGTTTCTATAAAAAAAAATTCTTGAATCAAAATAGATCATATGTAAATTTAATAATTATAATATATGTAAATTTGATACTCAGCTGTTCAAAATATTCCAACTTAAATATTAAGGCCTCGGCAAACATTTTCGATGATGCTTTAGTTTTTGGGAGAGTCTCAAAGTTGAAGAAAAATTTCGACTCAACATTAAGATTTTTTTTTAAAGTAACGGACATATCTAATAATATCAAAATCTGTCATTATTTAATCCCAACCTTTCTTAATGCATGTTAAAAATATAACGTGCTTACGATGTTTCTATAAAAAAAATTTCTCGATTCAAAATATATCATATTTTTTACTGAAAATTGAATATATCATTAAAGTAATGTAAATTTTTGTATATCATATGACAAACACACATTAAAAAAAAACACATTTTTTTGCATTTTAACTTTACAGAACAAGAGCGCCTGTTTGTAACAGTTTGCGTACTCGAGATTGTAGTGAATTTACACATGTACAATCTGACGTGAGTTTTTAAAGGATTTTCCGGGGCTTTCAATTAAATTCCACCTAAAAGCTGTGCTAGTGGCAAGCGTGATTGTCAACCATCAAAATGCCAACCACACACACATAACAGATTTCACATCACGATATAGAAAAAAGCGCCATCGAAAATTTTCCATCCACAAATCGATTCTGTTTACGATTATATCCATATGCTGTGTCTGTCCACAGCACGAAATTTTTTTTATAAAAAAAAATGTTGGTCGACTATTTTAGAATGTATTGATATACGCAAAATTTTACTTAAAAATTAAATAGGGATTTGTAAAATCATTTACGACAGCGATTTGCAATGTTAATTTGATACAAGAAATTTTTTTATACAGAAAAATCGTGTGGACGTAATTTTTTTTAACACGCATTAAGAAAGGTTTAAATTTGATAATGTCAGATTTTGGAGGTGATAGCTATGTTAGATATATTTTTTTTTAAATCTCAAAGTTAAGCTTCTTTTTGTATTTTTTTTTTCTACTTTGTGATTCTGCCAAATACTAAAATACAATCGAAAAAATTTGCCAAGGCCTTAATATTACATAATGACCAATTTTCGAGGTACTATCTAAGTTAGTTACTTTTTTTGTTAAATTTCTAAGAAGAAAAATTAACATGCCATCAAAATTTGATTAATTGAAATTGGCTAAACTGAATTTAAAAGAAAATACTGAATTTTTCCTTTTTATATCATAAACTTTTTTTAAATTCCAAAAAAAAAACGGCTTAAAGCTTTGTTGGTTGTTTTATTTAAATCTAGCATCCGAATATAAAACTTAATTCAAGATTGCAAAATTAAATTACAAATTCATCAAACACTTTACTAAATTTTTCCATTTTTTTTTTACAAAAAAATCAAAACGAATCGATAATAAATTTAAATATAAATTAAAATAATAATAAAATTCATCGACTGTCCGCAACAAATAAAACACAAGTTAATTTAGGCAAACGAATGCATTCAATTTAGGCAACCAAACAATCTTTTTGTTTGCGCCGAATAAATTTTCTACGTCTAGCATTTCAATTTGCATAAATAGCAATTGTAAAAGATATTATTAATAGTTGAAATAACAATTGACAATTGCGCAAAATAAAATGGGTTTTTTTGCACTAGACATCTCGAAAGAAAAAATAACGAAATAACGTCTACAGCGAAAACAAAATGTCTTTGACAAATTAATTTCGTCTGCTGAGTGTAATTAATAAAAGCATCGCTGAAATGAAAGACGATGGTAAATCTGTCATGATTTACTTTAAATTTAATTTCGCTTCTCGCCAATTGCTGCAAACGACTGTAGACCTCCCAACAGTGTTGTCAACTAGTATTAAAATGTTATTTTACTATTTAATATGTGCTTAAAATAAAAGCGCTGTTTTTAGCTCATAAATCATCCGCCTACTATTTTATAGTTTGAATTTTCGCGCCATTCAATTTCTTGAAATAAATTTTCTAAATAAACATATATCAACCGCATGTGTATATACATTATTTTTTTATTTTGCCTAATTTTGTAAACAACTATATCATATTTTGTACTTTTACGTCATTAAATTTTTCACAATAAATTTTCCATTTATAAAAAAATATTAGCAAATATTTTTTTAATTTGATTGCGATTTATTTCTAATCTGGCAACGCTGGCTGCTACAAATGAAATTATTGGCAATTAGAATGAAATCATATATTTGCTCTTCAACGAAAATTAAGAGGACTTTGTAAAATGCTAATTACAAAAAAAAAAAAATCATTAATAAACATCGAAAAACGCATTTTTGGAAAGAAAAAAAATTTGATAATTTTTTTATCTGTTTTGAACCCGCTGATTTGTTTTACATTTTAATATTTCAACACAGAAGTCTACAAGTAGTTTTTTTTTTTTATAATAATGAGACACCCTGTATACATATAGTGTTACTAAGCAGATGCTGACTTTGTATAAATTGCAAAGTGTTTTTGTTTATACTTCTTTTAACCTTGACGTTGAAATTTTGATGATTATATATATATATATATATATACTGTACGAAATGAAGAAGAAACGAAATTAAGTTGCTAAAAATATTTTTATTTATTGCTAACTACAGCAGCAAATGAAGTATTAGGCACAAAGAAAAGGGCAGGTAGGAGGGAATGGATCACGGAAGAAATAGTTGAAATGATAGAAGCAAGAAGGAAAATTAAAATAGGAAACACAGAAGCAGGACAGAAAAAATATAAGGAACTAAGGAACTTAATTAATAGGAAATGCAAGCTAGCGAAAGAAGAGTGGATAAAAGGAAACTGTGAGGATATTGAGGAGGATATGAGAAGAGGTAAAGTAGATTTGGGCTACAGGAAAATTAAGTCACATTTTTCTAAAGTAAAACCAAAGGGTAACATTATATGTGATAAGCAGGGTAAGGAACTCACAGAAAATAAGGAAAAAGCTAGAAGATGGAAGGAGTATCTTGAAGATTTATATAAAGGTAGGCAGGACATGGAGGAGCTAGAAAATGTGGAACAGATAGATGAGGATTACTTAGGTCCTAGCATACTTAGGTCAGAGTTTCATAGAGCATTAAATGATTTACGGAATAACAAAGCAGAGGGGATTGATATGATACCAGCCGAATTAATAAAACACGCAGGGGAAAAAATGCAGGAGCGATTATACAGGTTAGTTTGTAAAATATATGAGAAGGGAGAAGTACCACAGGATTTTCAGCGTAGTAGAATAGTAACAATGCCGAAGAAAATAGGAGCTAAATTGTGTGAGAACTATAGGACCATTAGCCTACTATCACATGCATCGAAGATATTGTTAAAGATTATTTATAGGAGATTAGAAAATAAAGTAGAGGAAAGGCTAGGAGAAGATCAGTTTGGTTTTAGGAAAAACAGAGGGACGAGAGAGGCGATTCTAGCACTAAGAACGGTAGTAGAAAAAAGAAATAGGGTAGGAAAGGTAACTTGCATAGCTTTTGTAGATTTAGAAAAGGCATTTGATAATGTAGATTGGGACATAATGTTTAGAATTTTAAAAGAAACGGGTATAGATTATAAGGATAGGAGAATAATTTTTAATTTATATAAACACCAAACTGCCTTAGTTAGAATTGAGGGGGAAGAAGAGGTAGCAAAAATAGGGAAGGGAGTTCGGCAGGGATGTACACTCTCACCGTTATTATTTAATCTATATATAGAAGATGCAATAAACAAAGTAAAAGAAGAGTATAGTGTAGGTGTGAATGTACAGGGAGAGAAAATATATATGTTGAGATTCGCCGACGATATAGCTATATTAGAAGAAAGCGAAAAGAATTTAGAAAGGGTATTGAATGGTATGCAGGCAGTATTGACTAGGGATTTTAACATGAAAATAAATATAGGTAAAACTAAAGTGATGAGGTGTGACAAAAAGGAATGCAGTAGAAAAATGAAGATCTCAATAGGAGATAATAGAATCGAAGAAGTGTCAGATTTTTGTTATTTAGGCAGTAGAATCACAAAAGATAATCGAAGCAAAGTAGATATAAAGTGTAGGATAGCACAGGGTAGGAAGGCATTCGTAGAAAAAGAACAGATTTTAAGATCAAATATTGACTTGGGTATTAGAAAAAGATTACTGAAGGTATATGTTTGGAGTGTAGCACTGTACGGGTGTGAGGCGTGGACTATAGGAAAGGAAGAGAAGCGTAGATTACAAGCATTAGAAATGTGGTGTTATAGGAGGATGATGAGGATTGGTTGGGAAGATAAAGTAACAAATGAAGCTGTACTAGAGTTAGTAGGGGAGAAGAGAAGTATCTGGAGAGTGTTACAGCGTAGGAGAGACAGATTAGTAGGGCATATTCTTAGGCATGGGGGGATTATGCAATTGATCATAGAAGGTAGAGTGGAGGGAAAGAGAGGGGTAGGTAGGCCTAGATTGGAGTATGTGAGTCAGCTAGCTGAAGACGTTGAGATGAATAGCTATAGAGAGATGAAGGGATTAGCTCAGGATAGATCGGCATGGCGTGCTGTTTCCAACCAATCTTTAGGATTGCGGACTGTTTAACTAACTAAAAATATTTTAAAAATAAATTTACAACGCAAATTTATGAATGTGGTGGCGCGTTTAAATTGCTAGACTGGCACCACGGAGGTTGTGGGTTCGAATCCCACCCAGAGTCCGGTCACGGATATTTTCTCGAGGAAAAATCTCTTCCTGGACCATGGACATTGTCCAAATTTGTTTAAATAAGGCTGGCATTAATTAATTAAAAAAAAAAAACACAGTTTACGAATAAATATGAAATGATTTTTTCGAAATGAATATCGATTATCGATGTAGTTTATTGATACAACGAAGTATACGATCGTATTATAAATGAATTGGCTGAAGACGGGGACAGTGTAATGACGTGTGACATTGTTAAAGAACCGTCTTTGAGAAACAAACTGCAATTGATTAATGGACCGTTACAGTAATTTATTTGTATATTGAATAAATGGACGTACCATTAAAAATAATGATTATATTATTTCGTTTTCTCACATCAATTTACATTTAAATTGTTTCATACGTAGAAATTTTTTTTTCGAAATCTACAAATCATTATTTTTTCTCTTACCCTTCTTACCGAGCTAAAAAATAACCTCTCTCGTCCTTCTGTTCTTCCTAAAACCAAACAGATCTTCTCTTAGCCTTTCTTTCACTTCATTTTCTAACTTCCTCGAAATAATCCTCCACCATATCTTCGATGCACAATCTAGTACACGAATGGTCCCATATAGTCCTCACACACAAATTAACTGCTACCTTCTTCGGTATTGTCAATCACTATTCTACTAATCCTGTGGTATCCTTAAATCCTTTCCCTTGCGTGTGTTATTACTTCTACCGGTATCATAAATCCAGCTGCTTTGTTATTCAATTAAAGCTCAAGATCAAATTTTGCATCTAAAAATGCTAATAACCGAACTGTTCATGGATCTAACTCTTCTACACTTTCTAGCTCCTCCATTTCCTGTCTACCTTTATATAATTTTTCGGGATATTACTCCCATGTTTTAACTTTGTCCTTATTTTCTGCGAGCTCCTCTTCTTCCTCATCACATATAACGTTGCCCTTTAACCTCACTTCTTAACTCACATATCTGCCTTACCCCTGTTCGTATCTTCATCAATATCCTCACATTTTCCTTTTATCTATTCTTCTTTCGCTAATTTACATTTCCTACTAATCAATCTACCTTATCCCTTCGTATCTTCTTCACATTTTCCTTTTATCCATTCTTCTTTCGCTAATTTACATTTCCTATTGATCAATCTACCTTATCCCTTCGTATCTTCCTCACATTTTCCTTTTATCCATTCTTCTTTCGC
This sequence comes from Leptodirus hochenwartii, assembly GCA_947310635.1. Lineage (NCBI taxonomy): Eukaryota > Metazoa > Arthropoda > Insecta > Coleoptera > Leiodidae > Leptodirus > Leptodirus hochenwartii. The sequence goes on along the minus strand of OX371185.1, from coordinate 4,204,221 downwards.
TAATTTACATTTCCTACTAATCAATGTACCTTATCCCTTCGTATGTTCCTCACATTTTCGTTTTATCCATTCTTCTTTCATCAATTTACATTTCCTACTAATCAATCTACCTTATCCCTTCGTATCTTCTTCACATTTTCCTTTTATCCATTCTTCTTTCGCTAATTTACATTTCCTATTGATCAATCTACCTTATCCCTTCGTATCTTCCTCACATTTTCCTTTATCCATTCTTCTTTCGCTAATTTACATTTCCTACTAATCAATGTACCTTATCCCTTCGTATGTTCCTCACATTTTCGTTTTATCCATTCTTCTTTCGCTAATTTACATTTCCTACTAATCAATGTACCTTATCCCTTCGTATGTTCCTCACATTTTCGTTTTATCCATTCTTCTTTCATCAATTTACATTTCCTACTAATCAATCTACCTTATCCCTTCGTATCTTCTTCACATTTTCCTTTTATCCATTCTTCTTTCGCTAATTTACATTTCCTATTGATCAATCTACCTTATCCCTTCGTATCTTCCTCACATTTTCCTTTATCCATTCTTCTTTCGCTAATTTACATTTCCTACTAATCAATGTACCTTATCCCTTCGTATGTTCCTCACATTTTCGTTTTATCCATTCTTCTTTCGCTAATTTACATTTCCTACTAATCAATCTACCTTATCCCTTCGTATCTTCTTCACATTTTCCTTTTATCCATTCTTCTTTCGCTAATTTACATTTCCTATTGATCAATCTACCTTATCCCTTCGTATCTTCCTCACATTTTCCTTTATCCATTCTTCTTTCGCTAATTTACATTTCCTACTAATCAATGTACCTTATCCCTTCGTATGTTCCTCACATTTTCGTTTTATCCATTCTTCTTTCATCAATTTACATTTCCTACTAATCAATCTACCTTATCCCTTCGTATCTTCTTCACATTTTCCTTTTATCCATTCTTCTTTCGCTAATTTACATTTCCTATTGATCAATCTACCTTATCCCTTCGTATCTTCCTCACATTTTCCTTTATCCATTCTTCTTTCGCTAATTTACATTTCCTACTAATCAATGTACCTTATCCCTTCGTATGTTCCTCACATTTTCGTTTTATCCCTTCTTCTTTCGCTAATTTACATTTCCTACTAATCAATGTACCTTATCCCTTCGTATGTTCCTCACATTTTCGTTTTATCCATTCTTCTTTCATCAATTTACATTTCCTACTAATCAATCTACCTTATCCCTTCGTATCTTCTTCACATTTTCCTTTTATCCATTCTTCTTTCGCTAATTTACATTTCCTACTAATCAATCTACCTTACCCCTGTTCGTATCTTCATCAATATCCTCACATTTTCCTTTGCGCATGTGTCATATAGTAAAAGTCCCACACACCGTTGCCATATCGAACATAAATGCCTTAAAAACATTTATTCAAATATTATAAAATATATATAAATACTTATATATATAAAGTATAAAAATAAAATATATAACCAATAAAACAATTAATATTTTTAAAGATTGGTAATTAAATAGATTACAAAATGTTATTTACTTAGTTTAAAAACGCCAATTTGACATACACTTTTTTTAAAGGATATTTTAAGTTAACAAAAAAAAAAAACGTTAAACTAATTTGACTAAAATTTCGATTAAAAAAATTAATCCATGCAATATGCGCACATAAAAATATGTTTTGTCTATAAAAATATCTACAGCAAAACTATAAAAGTATATAAGGCTGCTAAACGAGGCATAACCTCAAATCTAATAACACTCGGCCTCGTGCCAAACACATACGCGATATTTATAAATTTGCGAGCATTCTATAACCCGTTCCAGAAACAATTACCTACACCAACAACTCTTTCGGAGGGCAAAAAAAAATTATTCTTCCATTTTTTCTTGTGGAAATATTTGCTCGTTTTTTGCACAAACCATTTGCGAGAGAAAAACTATCATAGGTAGAAGAAATTGCATTTTTTTTTTGAAGAATTACGGATTTTTTAACAGGAAATTTTTAATTTTTTTTAATTCTGGGATTTGAAATTATAATATATAATGCACAGTAAAAGTGGACTTAAAAACGGGTTTTGAAGACATCTGCGATATATCTCTTGCGCAGAGTGTGGAAAACTAAGAAACAGAACCGCAATAGACAAATAAATCGCACGGCGACTTGCAGAGTGTCTTCAGATACACACTCTTGAGCGCACTGAGACTATGGGATAAGAAACAATACAAATGGCATGGCTGGTTGAGATTAGCGAAGAATTGTTGCCACCGGATTATAGATAAGCCACTATCAATTAAAGGGTTAGGAAAAAGTTAAATGGAAACAATCGGTTTTGTTGGTGGTGAATTTTATAAGAAATGTTCTAAATCCAAGAATTTATATATGTACATTTTTGTGATTTTATTGAATAAATGCTATTGATAATATTCTTTATGGGTCACTCTGTATAATTTTTGCAAGATTTAATTATCAAATATACACACACTAAATTTTTCAAGAAAAAACAATGGCAACATTGTTTTAGTTCTATTTGACGTTTGTATGTTTAAGAAAAAGAGGTTTAGGAACCAGATTAAGAATTGTAAGAGTTACCCTGGAGCAGATATTGATAGTGACCATAATTTAGTAGTCCTGGACTCAGAGGTCAAATTCAAGAAATTACAGAAGTCTAAACAGGTCAGAGTAGATGTCGATAGGTTAAAATTAGCTGATGTATGTGAAAAGTACAAGCAGAAAGTAGAAATCATGGCTAATGGAACATCTAGGAGCGACATAGATTGCGAATGGAGGGAAATCAGAAATGGGTTAACTACAGCAGCAAATGAAGTATTAGGCACAAAGAAAAGGGCAGGTAGGAGGGAATGGATCACGGAAGAAATAGTTGAAATGATAGAAGCAAGAAGGAAAATTAAAATAGGAAACACAGAAGCAGGACAGAAAAAATATAAGGAGCTAAGGAACTTAATTAATAGGAAATGCAAGCTAGCGAAAGAAGAGTGGATAAAAGGAAATTGTGAGGATATTGAGGAGGATATGAGAAGAGGTAAAGTAGATTTGGGCTACAGGAAAATTAAGTCACATTTTTCTAAAGTAAAACCAAAGGGTAACATAATATGTGATAAGCAGGGTAAGGAACTCACGGAAAATAAGGAAAAAGCTAGAAGATGGAAGGAGTATCTTGAAGATTTATATAAAGGTAGGCAGGACATGGAGGAGCTAGAAAGTGTGGAACAGATAGATGAGGATGACTTAGGTCCTAGCATACTTAGGTCAGAGTTTCATAGAGCATTAAATGATTTACGGAATAACAAAGCAGCGGGGATTGATATGATACCAGCCGAATTAATAAAACACGCAGGGGAAAAAATGCAGGAGCGATTATACAGGTTAGTTTGTAAAATATATGAGAAGGGAGAAGTACCACAGGATTTTCAGCGTAGTAGAATAGTAACAATGCCGAAGAAAATAGGAGCTAATTTGTGTGAGAACTATAGGACCATTAGCCTACTATCACATGCATCGAAGATATTGTTAAAGATTATTTATAGGAGATTAGAAAATAAAGTAGAGGAAAGGCTAGGAGAAGATCAGTTTGGTTTTAGGAAAAACAGAGGGACGAGGGAGGCGATTCTAGCACTAAGAACGGTAGTAGAAAAAAGAAAGAGGGTAGGAAAGGTAACTTGCATAGCTTTTGTAGATTTAGAAAAGGCATTTGATAATGTAGATTGGGACATAATGTTTAGAATTTTAAAAGAAACGGGTATAGATTATAAGGATAGGAGAATAATTTTTAATTTATATAAACACCAAACTGCCTTAGTTAGAATTGAGGGGGAAGAAGAGGTAGCAAAAATAGGGAAGGGAGTTCGGCAGGGATGTACACTTTCACCGTTATTATTTAATCTATATATAGAAGATGCAATAAACAAAGTAAAAGAAGAGTATAGTGTAGGTGTGAATGTACAGGGAGAGAAAATATATATGCTGAGATTCGCCGACGATATAGCTATATTGGAAGAAAGCGAAAAGAAATTAGAAAGGGTATTGAATGGTATGCAGGCAGTATTGACTAGGGATTTTAACATGAAAATAAATATAGGTAAAACTAAAGTGATGAGGTGTGACAAAAAGGAATGCAGTAGAAAAATGAGGATCACAATAGGAGATAATAGAATCGAAGAAGTGTCAGATTTTTGTTATTTAGGCAGTAGAATCACAAAAGATAATCGAAGCAAGGTAGATATAAAGTGTAGGATAGCACAGGGTAGGAAGGCATTTGTAGAAAAAGAACAGATTTTAAGATCAAATATTGACTTGGGTATTAGAAAAAGATTACTGAAGGTATATGTTTGGAGTGTAGCACTGTACGGGTGTGAGGCGTGGACTATAGGAAAGGAAGAGAAGCGTAGATTAGAAGCACTTGAAATGTGGTGTTATAGGAGGATGATGACGATTGGTTGGGAAGATAAAGTAACAAATGAAGCTGTACTAGAGTTAGTAGGGGAGAAGAGAAGTATCTGGAGAGTGTTACAGCGTAGGAGAGACAGATTAGTAGGGCATATTCTTAGGCATGGGGGGATTATGCAATTGATCATAGAAGGCAGAGTGGAGGGAAAGAGAGGGGTAGGTAGGCCTAGATTGGAGTATGTGAGTCAGATAGTTGAAGACGTTGAGATGAATAGCTATAGGGAGATGAAGGGATTAGCTCAGGATAGATCGGCATGGCGTGCTGTTTCCAACCAATCTTTATGATTGCGGACTCTTTAACTATGTAAATAAACTCACGTCAAAAGATAATCAATGGTTCTGAATGACATTATGTGACATTGTCAAGAAATAACGTCAACGGCGGCCATCATGATTTTATTGCATCCTGACAGCGACGTCAAATTGACGTTTCTAAAGTCAAAACAATATCATAAAATGTAAACAAGTGATTTTTTTAGTAAATATAGTGCTAATATAAAAAAATTGTTAGATTTTAATCAAAAATGATCACATTTTTAGTAAATATCAAAAAAATTGTTTCTTTTTCGATATTTACTGAAAAAACAAAGTATAGAAGCTATTATTCTTCATTCTGGACAATATTTCACTTTAGTGCATTGTCTAAGAGTGAATTCTAGCGCATAAAACACCTATAAATGGCAACACTGTAATATTTTCCAGCACATATTTCGCGTCTTGAGTAGAATGCGATATTAAATGGTGATTTTGCATTGAATATGTGCATTCATAGCTCAAGACTAAGATATGTGAAACTGATGCCGAAGTCTTCTTGTTCGTGTATGTAAAATGCACAAAACGATGCAGGAGAGAAAATTTTTTTACAATGTATTTAAAAGCGATTCTAATATTTAAAAAATATATTATATACACAAATTAAATTTTTTCTATTAAATTAACGTTTGATTTTTTATTTTATTTTTAACTCCCAGTGTAAAAAAATGCAACATCAATGGTACATACATTTTTTTCAGTTAAATTGATTTTTTTCTGCAAATTCTGTTGGACAAAAGACTATAAAACAAACTTATGTAACTTTATTAACAAATCTCTTAAAATAATAATTTTCCCACCAAAAAATTCGCTGTTTTTTAGTCAAGTTGAAATATTTTCCCAACTATTTTTTGCTTATCCTTCTTGAAACACCCTGTATATAAAGTAAACAAATGGTATTCCATTACAATTATAATTATAATAATTAGCATTTTCAGGGTCCCTGTGCAGAATTTAAAGGCCATATTTTTTTTTGCAAATTTTCTAAAATCACAAAATTCGTACATTAATTTTGTTAAATTCGCAATTTTATGGATTTTTTTTCTTCTACCAAAACGACAATATTTTATGCCACAATGTAATTTCTTTTGCTGTTAAAAAAAACATTTTTACTAAATATATCAGTTTTTGTTCTTTGTAACTGTGGAATTAATTTTAGACTAAATTTTCGTTTGCTAAATTAATAAATAATTTCATATTGCATTGCAAATAACCGCAAAAATTAATCAGTGCTTTTGTTGTCGAAAAATAATAGAACAATAATTATTTAGTAAATTTGAAAACACAATATGAAATATTTCGAAAGCAAAATAATGGTAAGGGTAGTAAATAGTAAAATTGATATTTGAAAATGTGGTTTGTGCAAAATATATTGCTGAGAATGTAAATTTATTTTTGTGTGTGTGTAAAAAGAAAGTTATTTTCAGTAGAGGTGGATTAAAAAATATTAGCAGAAAATTTCGTTTCGTTTAAAATTTTCCAGTACTTTGTTTAACAAAAAAAGAATATTTTGCAAAATTACCTAAAACCTAAATAAATAAATAATTGTTTTAACTTCATACCCACTTTCGTACTAAAAAAAAATCCAGTTTTTTTTTGTATCAGAATAAATCAAACAATTCTTTAAAAAAATCGTAGAAATCGTATTATTTAAAAAAAAAATTGTTATTTTGCAGAATTGAGATTTTCTTCATCTCTTGCAGATGATTTATAATCCTCTGTCACCATTATATGCAAATTAATCGAAGATATTAATTTAATTGCTCAAATATGCTAAACAATTCTTTCTTCTCAAATTTCAATAAAAATTACATTTTTAAATTTTTAAATACAAATAATCCTCTTTTAAAGATAAATCTGACGGGGGTGTCTCATAATCATTAAAAAAAATATATATAATATTTAACTAGAAAATCTTCAGAATCCTCAAAAGGATTTTTTACAAGCCTTCATTAATTTCACGAAATATTTTTAATTCGAAGATTCAAAACACACAATTTGTAAAAATATTTTTTATAACCTTTTTAAATGTGCGTGTTCTGATTTAAAAAAATGTAAATTTATAAAAATAACATCGTAATTATTTTCCAATTTCCAAAACATCTTATTGCAAAAAAAATCTTCGCTTCGGAAAAAAAAAAACGGTGCAAAGTAACTTTTTGTGGCAATTTCAAAATAAAATAAAAAATTCTTACTTAAAAAATCTAAGCAATTTCAATTTTATAAATGCACCAAATTGCGAAAAAAAAATGTACGGGCAACCGCGTATATATACGAGTCCAAAGCAACCGACGACCAAATAATAAATTGATAGTATTGGAAGATTATTCAGGCAGTTTCGAAGACCGAAATCTTTTCTGAACAGCGTTTTCATGCTTTATAATACAAATTAGACATGCAAATTGCTGGTGCGTGGGCAGACAATGGCCGTACCACATAACCCGGCCATTATTATTATTTTATCGGTCACGGAGCATTAAGATGAAGCTCGAGCCGAAGACATCGAGCTCGCTCTTCAATAGAAAGAACAAACACCTTCTTTCCCTTCGAGAAAGAAGAGATCAACTGCATGTCTTTTTTGATTTTTTGATTTTTTTCCCATACAATTAAAATTCTAAAATTTCAAGTATTAACAAAAAATTTGACGATATTTATTTTTTTAAATGTTTTTTTTTGGTGATTATTTTTTTAACGAAGTAATTTACAACGATTAACGCAGTATTTAATTATAGCCCGAGGCTAATTAAAAACTCGATTTTTTAAACAGATGTTAATTGGTGACTTAAGGTTCGTTTATAAAAGCGGCTGAGCAATTATCTGAAAAATGTTTGTAAATTAACAACGCGACAAAAATTTCGTGTTATTAAATTTTTGTTTTGATTTATAAATAGCTGAAAAGAGGTTGGTTTTTTTTTTCGGGTAACGTGGAAATTTTATTTGGGCAAATAAAAAGGTAATTTGGCGATTACAAAAAAAAAAAAAAAAAACCCAATGAGCTGAAATGTCAAATAAATGGTAATGCGTTTTGTTTTTTAGATAATTTGATTTTAAAGGAAATGATAATGCAAAAAGTAAATATCGGATATCGACACAAAATAAATAACACACAATTGTTTGAATAGTCGATTTCCATATCCGTTTTTCACAAAATTTTTACGTCTTTATCAATATTTTCATCTGTCAGTCAAATCTACTTTAAGCATTTATTTTACGAAATATTTGCAATTTTCCTAAAAGACCACAAACGATTTTTTTTTAAGCCAAGATAAAAAAACGATTTTGCAAAAGTAAGTAAAAAATGAATGTACAAAAAGAATCTCAATGTTCCAAAACATCTAAAAAAATTTAAAAAAAAGGCGCAATAAATCCAACAATCGTTCTGGAAAAAATTCTAGTCGCGTACGATTTTTTTAGTTAATCAAAAAATTTGGTATAAAACTTTAAAAAAAAATTTTTTTTTTAACTTACTTTGTAAAGCGTATGACGTGGTGCGTAATGTAGCTTGAAGAGATTTTGAGTTGTCACTGAGTAGCTCAGCAAATTTCTTTTGTCCAGCTTTCTTAAGAGCAGCCTCAGCATCGGCGTCGCAACACTGGCCATTACAAGCACTCCCTGAAGAGAAAAAAAGAAATTTTATTAAATGTTCAACAAATATATATCTTAATAATAAAAATGTACACTACTCTACAAAAAAAAACTAGAATGATTCATAAAAACTGGGTTTGTCAAAAAATAAACACATTAATTTAATTTTGTTTGTTTTTATGATGCCGGTGTTTTTTTAATGGTCGATTTTCTGGGTATGTAAATTTTTGTTTTTACTGCAGTTAACAAGGGCGCCATTTATAACGGCACCAAATCTGATTTTGATGTCGGCGCGGAAAAGTTTTATAATAACGATGAAAGTGGCTGAACCTGAGTTCCGAAAGAATAACTTTATTAGTTATATATACGATGAAAATATTATGTTTTCACTCGTCAAAACATGGAAAAGTTTTCGCACCGTTTTTCTTTTATTTCGAAGCTTTTTTCTTGATGAGCTGACATTATTTTTGCGCGTAAAAGTGAAGATTTTGCAGAAATCAACCTTTTTCTTAAAACGTGTTTCGAAATTTAAACAAATGAAAACTTTTTTTTATGAGCTGACAATATTTTAGCGCCAAAGCGATTTTTTTTTATAGAAATCAACATTTTCTTGTAAATATATTTTGAAAAATTAGACAAAAATTACATTTTATTTCATTGGCATTGATTTTTCATCAAAAAATCGCATTTTTTGAACTTTTCTTTTGTGCGAAGCGAAGATTTTTTAATCAAAGAAATTTTAAAGGTATTTTGAAAAGTATGCAATAATACAAATTTTATTTCATAGACGTTCACTTTTCATTAAAAATTGATATTTTTTTCGTGATGAGCAAACAAAATTTTTGTAGAAATCAACATTTTCTGTAAATATATTTCGAAAATTAGACAAAAAAAAAAATTTTAATTCAAAGACATTGAATTTTCATCGAAATCGGAAGAAAATCATTATTTTTGTTTAAAAAAGCCGAAAATTTAGCAAAAATCAAAATCTTAGCGAATATGGAAATTCTTTTGTACATATTTTCAATTTCTCTTCATCCGGAGCATATATTATTTTTGTACCAAAGCGAAATTTTTACATAAATTAATTTTTTTTGACAATTATATACATTTTACTTTACTGACTCAAATTTTTACAAGGAAAACAAATTTTTCAAACATTTTTTCTTCGTTTCTATTTTTTTTGCAAATTAACTGATATTATTTTTGATCTTAAGCAAAAAAATTCTATTAAAAAAAAAATTGGGTCTTCTAAATTAGACGATAATATATATATTTTATTTTATATACTCTCACCTGTTATAAAAAAAAGTATATATAAAAAGATTTCGCACATAAAAATTCCATCACGAGTTTTTACGAAAATTTTGCATGAAAAATTTTTTTTTTGTTAAAAATTCTTTAAAATTAGGTATATATATATATATCAATAGTAAAGCACAAAATAATTTGAACAAAGGAGCAATAAATTACATTTAAATTTTTCATTTTAACATCATTTGAAGAATTTAAAGTCCATTCGAATCTACGCTGCAATAACACAATAACATTTTATATCGATATTGATTTATTCCGTTTCGGTCGATTGGACGTATTTTATCCGTTACTCTAAGCTCGGCAAATCTCGACATCTTATAAATCAATAATGCACTTATTCCCTGCCATAAACATACACAAAATAAATAAATAAATAAATAAACGCGCCAGCCATACATAACGAAGAAAAAAACAAAATTCATTTGCGAGAAAAAATTAAATTAAAACTTTTTTTAGTGACGTAAAAATCTTATTTAACTCAGCGAACAATATGTTATTGTCATTTTAACGATTTTCGTTAAAAAAATGTTGAAATTTTTTCAATCACATGTGTAATAGTATAAAAAATACAAAAATCGACGATACTTTTTTATATTTACAATTCTAATTTTTTTTTTATGAAATTTGATCGTTTTAAAATATATTTGATCATAAAATACCTTGAATTGAATTGGGGGAAAAAATCACTTGATTTGGAATACTTTTCGAAATTGTAATTGAAACGAGTATTAAAAGTTGCCTACATTAAACCGTAAAATAAAATTTGTTTCTCTTCCAAAATTCGCTTCAACAGAAAAATTCAATTAATTTTTGTGAAAAAATAAATTCCTAACGAGACTTGCTAATTTTTCAATACAATAATAAATAAAAAATATATTTCAAAGAATTAGTTTTCTTAAAAAAAAAAATTAATTTCGTTAAATTTACCAATACAAATTTATTAATCGATTTTCCAAACGCAAAATAAACGAAAATAACTGAAACGGTCCACATTTTCCAGTTGTGTGGCCGCATTTTTCTTTTCCGCACATACATTTTTCATAATAAATGTTCAGGATGGGAGCAGTGACTTCGTATCAGCTTTTCACCGCTATAAACATGAAAATTCAGAATATATCGGTCATGGAATTATAACTGAAAGTTTAAAAACAGAATTCCAAGCGAATTTATTTTTTACTAAAAAAAAAAAAACGCAAGTGATGCAAAATTGTAATAAATTAATTGTACAATTGATAAAACTTGACATTGGTTCAAAATTCAAAAATATGTGATTAAAAATGATTTGGTCATCGATCAAAAAATTTTAATTAAAATTATTGTCAAATATTACTTACACATTTTTTTTTTTTAATTATAAGAAAAGTCGTTATATGTAACAATTCCAAATTTTCAGCCTGTTAGAGGCCCTCTAAAAAAATGCATATAGTGTGAGGTTGCCTTAAGATGTCTTGTGCAATTTCCATTGAACTACCCTTGGGTATTTTATTGGGGGTTCAAACGTAGTGCAATAAATAGATTTATCGCTATGAAACTAGCTGGCTATTACATGAGAACAAATCGCATGCAGATAAACGTAGTATATTACACGGACATGATCGCCCTGTATGATTTGTTTGTATAGTATTTGTTCAAGTCCTCTGGAAATAATGCTGCAGTATTTTTGTTTTGTTTAGTTATTATTACAGCGACTTGTCTATAGTTTCGTATAATCTAAAAAAATTGACTTGTGCGTTTTATTTTTTTAATATACTCATTTTTATGTTTTTTTTTTATGGTATACCGTTTATAGTATTTTTTTTATGATATTTGAGCGATTTATTAATTTTTTTCTATTTTAAATTTTTTTTATTTTTAACATCTCTGCGAACTATGTAAAAAAAAGTTACTTGAAAAAAATACCATTTGTTTTGTGCAAAAACTGCAGCCTTAACGATTTATAATAAGGCGAGTTTAATGATTTTTAGTGAAAGAAACATTTTTTAATCACAGATTTAATTTTTAAATATATCTTCACCTACTACCGGTGAAAAAAAAATTTCTTCGTTCAAAAATTCCAAGTTTCTTGTGCAAAAATGAACATACCAAACCGAAACCTTAAGAATTTTTAATAAGGCGAGTTTAATGATTTTTTAGCAAAGTTATAATTTTTTTTAATCACTGACTTAATTTTTAAATGCAATATCTTCCAGAACTATCAGTAAAAAAAAATTTCTCGACTTATAAAAAATCCAGGTTTCTTGTGCAAAAATTCACAAAGCAAACTGCAGCCTTAACAATTTATAATAAGGCGAGTTTAATGATTTTTATTGAAGGAAACTTTTTTAATCACAAATTTAATTTTTAAATATAATATCTTCACCTACTACCGGTGAAAAAAATGTTTCTTCGTTCAAAAATTCCAGGTTTCTTGTGCAAAAATGAACATACCAAACCGAAACCTTAAGAATTTTTAATAAGGCGAGTTTAATGATTTTTTAGCAAAGTTATAATTTTTTTTAATCACTGACTTAATTTTTAAATGCAATATCTTCCAGAACTATCAGTAAAAAAAAATTTCTCGACTTATAAAAAATCCAGGTTTCTTGTGCAAAAATTCACAAAGCAAACTGCAGCCTTAACAATTTATAATAAGGCGAGTTTAATGATTTTTATTGAAGGAAACTTTTTTAATCACAAATTTAATTTTTAAATATAATATCTTCACCTACTACCGGTGAAAAAAATGTTTCTTCGTTCAAAAATTCCAGGTTTCTTGTGCAAAAATGAACATACCAAACCGAAACCTTAAGAATTTTTAATAAGGCGAGTTTAATGATTTTTTAGCAAAGTTATAATTTTTTTTAATCACTGACTTCATTTTTAAATGCAATATCTTCCAGAACTATCAGTAAAAAAAAAATTTCTCGACTTATAAAAAATCCAGGTTTCTTGTGCAAAAATTCACAAAGCAAACTGCAGCCTTAACAATTTATAATAAGGCGAGTTTAATGATTTTTATTGAAGGAAACTTTTTTAATCACAAATTTAATTTTTAAATATAATATCTTCACCTACTACCGGTGAAAAAAAATTTTCTTTGTTCAAAAATTCCAGGTTTCTTGTGCAAAAATGAACCTTGCAAACCGAAGCCTTAAGAATTTTTAATAAGGCGAGTTTAATGATTTTTTAGCAGTTATAATTTTTTTTAATCACTGACTTCATTTTTAAATGCAATATCTTCCAGAACTATCAGTAAAAAAAAAATTTCTCGACTTATAAAAAATCCAGGTTTCTTGTGCAAAAATTCACAAAGCAAACTGCAGCCTTAACAATTTATAATAAGGCGAGTTTAATGATTTTTATTGAAGCAAACTTTTTTAATCACAAATTTAATTTTTAAATATATCTTCACCTACTACCGGTGAAAAAAAAAGTTCTTCGCTTAAAAATTCCAGGCTTCTTGTGCAAAAATTAACATACCAAACCGCAGCCTTAAGAATTTTTAATAAGGCGAGTTTAATGATTTTTTAGCGAAGGAAAAAGTTTTTTAGTCACTGACTTAATTTTTAAATGCAATATCTTCACGAACTATCGTTAAAAAAAAAAATTCTCGACCTATAAAAAATCCAGGTTCCTTGTGCAAAAATTCACAAAGCAAACTGCAGCCTTAATGATTTATAATAAGGCGAGTTTAATGATTTTTATTGAAGGAAACTTTTTTAATCACAGATTTATTTTTTAAATATAATATCTTCACCTACTACCGGTGAAAAAAAAATTTCTTCGCTTAAAAATTCCAGGTTTCTTGTGCAAAAATGAACCTTGCAAACTGTAGCCTTAAGGATTTCTAATTTGGCGATTTTTACGATTGTAAATAGTTGCAGAGTTTTCCAAAAAATATAAATCTTAAAAAATTAACGTCTAATTAATCCACTGTATATTTAAAACATACGCATATAATTATTTAATTAATTATTGCATAATATATATATAATCAGCAAATATTAACGTGTGCTTATTAAATATGTAATTAACTAGAGTAATCAAGCAAATAATTAATTAACGAACGTATAGTAGTTATAAAGTTAAGCGAATTTAATATTTAATTATTTTAATTCGAAAGCCGTTTTGAAAAACTAAAACTACAATTATTTATAAAACCACAAAATACGGCCCTGTATATAAAAACAGGCAATTTTATTAACGAAAGGATTTTTGATACTTTGCATACGTAGATTGAATAGGCGAATTGTAGCAGAAAATTTATATTACTTTTCGGTTTATTCTTGGAAAAGAAAAACCTCCACCACAAAGAGCGCAGATTTACATATAAGGGTGGCTTTTGAAGAAACAAACTGTTTTTTTTATGCCGTTTGTTTACCACAAAATAGTTATATACCCAAATGGTATTTTATTTCACGAGTCGATATATTTTATATAAAAAAAATCCTCGCAATCAATTATTTGATTATATTAATTTTTAATTTGATTTATAAATTTTTGCACCGGGTGAAAAAAATTTTCATTCGACAAAATATTATTTTAAAATAATGTTGATACTTAATTATTTTATTTTTTGACATTACGAAAACGATCGTTCATAATTAAATACTAACCATTAATTTAACTACATTTTATGATATTCACTAATTTGAAATTGCAATTTCAAGAATATTTCGCATCCGACTATCCTGTTTCTTGTTCTACATTAATTATCGTACCTTCCTAGTTATCTAGATTAGATTGCAAAGACGCGAAATGGCCGACGATTTAATTGCTCTTCAGCAATGAATAGCAACGAGAAGGAAAACATAGAAATTGACGACATTGGCAATAAATTTAAAAATATTAATATACAGACAGGCAGTTCTCCCAGGGAATGGTTTAAATTTTTTTATTTTTTTATTTAAAATATTGCAAGTACGTTACTTAACTTTATATAATTACTTCATCTACAAAACACGCTAAGTATATAATATACAGGGTATTTCTTTTGCGATAATATCTGTTCAAATAAATGTAAAATTGTGAAATTATTAACAAAATTGCGATTTTTTTTTTATAATAAAAAAATATATTTTTTGCAACGGGATATTTAAAAAATTTGTCTTAAAAAAATGAAATCTGGTTAAAAAACGTCTTGTCCCAAAAAAAAATGAAATAAAAAACTATTCTTTTTAAATTTTGAACTCAACCTAGAAAAACAACAAAAAAACGATTGCTTTTTTTGAATTAAAGGACTGGATATTTAAAAAAATTGTCTTTAAAAAAAATGAAATTTGATTAAAAAAACGTCTTGTCCCCAAAAAAAATGAAATGAAAACTATTATTTTTTAATTTGAACTAAACATAGAGAAACAAAAAAAAAAACTATAAAAAGCGATTGTTTTTTATTTTGAATTAAACGACTGGATATTTAAAAAAATTGTCCTTTGAAAAAAAATTAAAATTTGATTAAAAAAACGTCTTGCCCCCAAAAAAAATTGAAATAAAAAACTATTCTTTTTAAATTTTGAACTAAACGTAGAGAAACAAAAAAAAAACTATAAAAAGTGATTGTTTTTTATTTTGAATTAAACGACTGGATATTTAAAAAAATTGTCTTTTAAAAAAAAATTGAATTTGATTAAAAAACGTCTTGTCCCAAAAAAAATTGAATGAAAAACTATTCTTTTTAAATTTTGAACTAAACGTAGAGAAACAAAAAAAAAAACTATAAAAAGCGATTGTTTTTTATTTTGAATTAAACGACTGGATATTTAAAAAAATTGTCTTTTAAAAAAAAATTGAATTTGATTAAAAAACGTCTTGTCCCAAAAAAAATTGAATGAAAAACTATTCTTTTTAAATTTTGAACTAAACGTAGAGAAACAAAAAAAAAACTATAAAAAGCGATTGTTTTTTATTTTGAATTAAACGACTGGATATTTTAAAAAATTGTCTTTAAAAAAATTGAATTAGATTAAAAAAACGTCTTTCCCCCAAAAAAAATTGAAATGAAAACTATTATTTTTTAATTTGAACTAAACGTAGAGAAACAAACAAAAAAAAACTATAAAAAACGATTGTTTTTTATTTTGAATTAAATGACTGGATATTTAAAAAAATTGTCCTTTGAAAAAAAAATTGAAATTTGATTAAAAAAACGTCTTGCCCCCCAAAAAAAATTGAAATAAAAAACTATTCTTTTTAAATTTTGAACGAAACGTAGAGTAACAAAAAACAACGACATAAAAATCCAAAAAGTTTCACAAATTTTTGGACAACAGGGTAGGCAACTCAAGCGACATATAGAGTTGCATAATACGATATTATTCGCATGATGAAAGCCGTTGGAGCAACTCATTGACATGTCAAAGGAGTGAAGTTGTAGCTTCTAAGCAAATATGCAATCACGTCGGAAATTCGCGCGCTTATATTCCATGTAATTCGTAATATGCAAATTAGGTAGGTATAATATATTTGCATGTGTTATATATGCCGGTAAAGCTTACGCTGGGCGGCTGTCATTTCTTGCGCTATTCTGCGGAAGAATCAACGGGGGGGAGGGGGGGCAAAATGTTAGTTGAGCAAAATAAGAGTACGTTTTATTTGGATTTATGCGCAGATGAAATGTTTACGTAATGACAGATATGTCAAAATACATGGTGGGTTAGTAGTTCGAATGAAACTAAATGTACAAAATGAGGGATATAAACATAATATAATAAAAAGTGGCAGAAATTTTTTTTGGAAATATTAAAAGAGAAGAGTATTACTATTTGCAAAAAAAAATATAGAAGAAAATTAAAAGAAAAATATTTCCAAAATGAAACTATACAACTTTTTTCAGTTATACAACCGCCCGGTATAAAATTTCAATAATTAAGGGTTTACAAAAAAATTCACAAATCTATATTTTCTACCAAACGCAAACAATTTATCATTTTCTACACAAACGAACTTTCATTTAGTCGACTGATCAGATAATTTCAGACCAGACCTGACCATTGGCCATCATCATCATCATCACCGTCACACAGGCGATCTTGAGATCGTATATTATCACACGTTAATTTAATTGGCGCGAGTATGTTTATAATTTTCTAATGCCGTGAGATAGTTGATTAAATAAAACATCATCATCGGTGCTATTAATAGTTTTTTTTTTTTTTTTTAAGACTTAACACAGACATACTTCTTCATAATATGACGGTCGTGCACGAACTAATCTGTGAGTGTCTTTAATATTTGTTTTCCAATTAATGTTGCGACTTGTAATTTTTTTTTTTAACAAAAAAATATGTCTACGAAGATGGCGAGTAAGTTGATTACGAATGCGAGGGGTATTTGCCTGATCAGGATCCCAATAACAAAATGGACTGACTATTTATTCCTTTCCGCTCGCTTTATATATAAACTGGTACCCGCATCGTGAAGAAGTCAATTTAATGCAATGTACCGTTCTTCACGTTGCACTCGTCCATGTTATTTGCGATTTAAATACACATACATATGCGGAGTGATTTGCTCTTTTTATGTACTCTTTGGTCTACTGATGTTGTAGTTATTATGTAATCGATATGAGGAAGTCTCCACCTCAAGACGATATCATGGTAAAAACAGTCGAACTCATCAAGAGATAAGACGCCTATTCAGTGCCATACATTTCGAAAACTAATTAAATGAATTGGTGCGTATTGATTGTTCTGCTTTGAAACGACTAACTATTGCAATGTTACTACTCGAAAGAACCTGAGCATAAATCTGTCAAGACCAGATCGATGCATTGTTATCGATTTTTTTTTGCAGAAAATTAAAATGTCGATTAGAAATGATAAAATTAATTTTCCAACCGATTTTTTTATTAATATGATACTCCCTTTACCATCTGACACTTGTCATCTGACATGTGTCATCTGACATGTGTCATCTGACATGTGTCATCTGACATGTGTCATCTGTCATCTGAAATCTGACATGTGTCGCGTATAATCTGTCATTAATATTATATAAACTGCGTAAAGAAACTAAGATATTAAAAATAATCTGACATGTGTCATCTGTCATCTGAAATCTGACATGTGTCGCTTATAATCTGTCATTAATATTATATAAACTGCGTAAAGAAACTAAGATATTAAAAATAATCTGACATGTGTCATCTGTCATCTGAAATCTGACATGTGTCACGTATAATCTGTCATTAATATTATATAAACTGCGTAAATTCGTATAGAAGAATTTATATTATTATTATTATTACTATTTCAAAACAATTTGTATGTACTGAAGAAACTAAGATATTAAAAAGAAACTGACATATGTTATTTGACATGTGCCATCTGACATGTGTCATCTGTCATCTGAAATCTGACATGTGTCGCGTATAATCTGTCATTAATATTATATAAACTGCGTAAAGAAACTAAGATATTAAAAATAATCTGACATGTGTCATCTGTCATCTGAAATCTGACATGTGTCGCTTATAATCTGTCATTAATATTATATAAACTGCGTAAAGAAACTAAGATATTAAAAATAATCTGACATGTGTCATCTGTCATCTGAAATCTGACATGTGTCACGTATAATCTGTCATTAATATTATATAAACTGCGTAAATTCGTATAGATGAATTTATATTATTATTATTACTATTTCAAAACAATTTTTATGTACTGAAGAAATTAAGATATTAAAAAGAAACTGACATGTCATCTGACATGTGTCATATGACATGTGTCATCTGTCATCTGAAATCTGACATGTGTCGCGTATAATCTGTCATTAATATTATATAAACTGCGTAAAGAAACTAAGATATTAAAATAATCTGACATGTGTCATCTGTCATCTGAAATCCGACATGTGTCATCTGAAATCTGACATGTGTCGCGTATAATCTGTCATTAATATTATATACACTGCGTAAATTCGTATAGAAGAATTTATATTATTATTATTATTATTTCAAAAGCAATTTTTATGTGGTAAAAAAACAAAGATAGTAAAAATAAAGTTTTATAATATTAAAAAATGCATGTCTTGACGTATTCTTAAAATAGATTGTCGGCCGAAGAAACAGCGGGGAATTAAATTAGTGTATGTATTTAACATTTTGTAGCATGTAATTGTGTCATTATTTGCCAGGCCGTTGGGAATGGTGACGTGTCAGCAGGGCAACGTTCATATTGACGGTAATGACATCTATATTATTGCAACTGGAACTATTCATAAATACAGAATGTAATGGTATAGGTAGTCACTGTTTGTGTATATGTTGAAAATGAAAAATAAAATCGACACGGGAAGAAGCTAGGCATGGGCTCGGTGCTGGTGTAAGGATGGCCAAATATTTGGAAAATTATGACGCGGATCTATACATCGTTTTTTTTTTATGTGACGGACCAGTATCGTCCACTACTGCGCATAAGGGCTGCACTTATATACACTCCTAGGTACTCAGCCACACCTAGTTTTTCTATTGACAATACACAAGCGTACCCACAGCACTATTCAATGTGCCGTACGACTGACGCCATACTGTTTCAAATAGCACTGCTCTGTACTGTATTGGTCAAGCCATTTTACATTTATGATGCGTGATCTTCTGTCACTTTCCTGCCACTTTCAATAAAACGCTGTATAGCATGAGGTAAAATTTACAAAAAAAAATCTATATCCAAAGTACGAAGACGCAATAATTTTGGATTGATTTAGTTCGACCTGACTTAAGATTTGGTACAAAACCACTCATCTACCAAGCCAGAATAAACAGAAAAAATTCCTTATGAATATTCGACTAGTTTCGACTGACATGTCCTGACTTAAGTTTTGTGCAAAACTTCTAGCAAATTTTATTCCAAACAAAAAAGTGGAGCAAGAAATTCAACAACAAAATTTGAATCATTTGGACTAATACGATATGAACTGACCTGACCGAGAAATGTTGGTGTAATTGACCTCAAACTCGTCGACAAATACTCATGCATGTTCTAATCAAGGAGCTCGTAATTTTCCAATTAATCTGTGCATGATTTTGTTTAACCTGAACAAACACATTGTTTGCATAAAAACGAACAAAAATTTCAAATTTCCCTATCGATACTGCATCTACTTTAGCGGCCGTGTCCAATTTTGGCCAACCGTGTGCGTGAGATGGCGCGACCGAATCGATATCGATGGCGCCACTGTGGCTTTTCCACGGCTGCCACGATATCGGGGCAGCGTCAACACCGAAGACAGAACAGCCGGAGGCATACGGGAAGTGTGACTTTTTTTGCGCTGCGACGAGGATAGATACGACGTCGCCCCGTTAGCGAAAACTTCCTGGTGTATTTCAATGAACGGCGCGAGAGTTTCGCAACTGTTTTACCGCCGGACTCACGGATCTGTCGCACAGTTCGAAAACTTCAGGTGCGACTGGGTCCTCGGTTCGAAAGTAATGCTATTATCAGAACGGCGATTTCGCACGAAATTCAATATCTTCAAAGTCGATCGCGATAAAGGCGGATAAAGACCGCATTTGGAAAGCTGTGCCCACACAGCCGTATTTAACGCCGTATGGATTCATTCGCAAACGGCAACCACTGCAAGTGTACGTAAAATGAAAAAAGATTCACGAACTAAATAATGCATCCACTAAAAAAGCAACCATGCGAAAAATAAACGAACGCTTTGTTATATAAAATAGCGAAACACCTGTCTGGAAAATTACGAACGTGTTCGATTAAGCCCAACGGATTGAGGAACGTTCCCGAGCAATTTGTGCGGATCAATTATTTAACTTTTGCCCCGTTTCGAAGAAGCGAAGTTTTTAATATTTAATATAACTCGGCCGGGGATTTCATAAAGCCGGGATTGAAATATGAATTCTCCCGCCCCTGCCAAGAATGTAAAGTTTTCTCGCCTATTCTAAATAAGTAACATAAATATCGTGGGCGCTGGAATTTTCCCCCTAAAACTGAATGCGCGAAGAAAGTTGGTTTTGGAAGTTTCAAAGGTGGTAATTTCAAAATTATGGCCGTTTTCATCTACGAGTTCGAAAAAAATCAGGCAAGTTGGATTCAAAAGTTAGGCAACTTTTGAATCCAAATATAGACAAATCCGAACTCCTTTCGCCGAAAAAAACACACACAATATGACTAATAATTGTCACTTTTGTGATACAACAGCTGTCGTCCAAAAATTAGTCACTTGTCAGCGAAACTTCAGCTCCTATCCCAACACGATATTCTTCCTGCGAAAATACCCGTCAAAAGACACGGGCTTAAATATTTGATACCCTAACCTAACCTATGCCAGGCCGTATGAAGGCGCTCTGTCAGGATAACATTTACTCCCTTTAAACCCGATGGGATGTCTGCGATCCTCAGTGCATTGTAAGCATCGAGTATTCCGACATGACGGGAATAAGAATGGTTGTATTTGACGTTTGCATATACGTGCAAAGTCCCGGGGGGTGGGTGGATGGGGGATGTTTTGTGTGTCGTAAGTCGACGGGATAGAAGTATGCAGACGCGCGTCAACGTCGGATCACAATAGGATCGGATTCGTAAGCTTCCTTCGGGATGTTATCTACGCTAGACGTGCAGGAGGGAATGGCGCTGGATTTGTTTCGGGAAATGACAAATATTCACTGGGTGTTCATTTTTCAAATCGTTATTGATCAGGGCATAGGATATCAAACGTTTTTTAAAAAATAATTTCTGAGTCGAGAGAAAATGTCATTTTTAGATGAATTGTAGAATTAATCAAAACTTCAAATTAATAATAACAAAAAAAAATTAAAATACATCGAATATTTGTGGTAAAATATTAAAAGTCGACTAAAAGTCGTAAAATAGATATCGTATATTCATGAATGAGTAATTGAAATGCAGATGGCGATACAATCTAAATCAATTATGGCGATAAAATATTGATATCAATTTACAGATTTCTATACAATACGTGAATTAATATATGGTTAAAGCTCCTATTCTTTTCAGTTTAACGTTTTTTTTCTTTTCAAAAAATTCACGTGCACAAATCCATAAAGTAAAAAGTATCATAAAATCTAGCGGATTTTATTTTATCGACAATTTTTTACAGATATGAATTTTTTTTTTTGAGTTTGGTAAAGCAATTTTCTAAAAGCCTGTAATTAGTAATAAAATAAATATTAGCTTGTAATAAAAATGTTTATAAGAAAAGAAATGATTAACCTAACTAAAGATCATCAAAAAATAAGTTATACATTAATATTTTGCAGTTTTTGAGAATAGTCACGGGTCGCTCATGAAGACAGTCTTTCTTTTTATTAGTCGAGAGGTTCTCAACTCTTTTCTGTTCAACAATATTTCAAAAAAACATAAAAAATAACGTACAATTATATCGCATTGAATTAAATTATCGTCCGATTTTCAAAGACACGATAAAAAAGGATTTCTGTATACACAGGGTAAAAACATTTCAGGAAGCAAATTTGACAGGACAAATAATTGCATTTTCTCTAAAATTTCATAAGCAAACAAAAGCATTTCTTCTAGGCAAACATATAGGAGGATACGATATAAATATAAAAGGACAATAAAGTGTTCGAATATTTTGTGTACACTGTATAGGAAAATGTCCGATATTCTGAGCAATTATTTTCATTTCACAGAATTTATACTTTACATTATTAAAATTAAAAAAAAGAATCTTACAAATATTTATCTAGAGCAACAATATAATTTTATTTCGTGTTTTCGAAATGTATATATTCAGAACATTTTTTGAGTACTTCCCAATGAGCCAAGAACCCAAAACTTTTATTTAAAAAAAAACTGTGTAAATTAGTTAACGAGTCCGCAATCCTAAAGATTGGTTGGAAACAGCACGCCATGCCGATCTATCCTGAGCTAATCCCTTCATCTCCCTATAGCTATTCATCTCAACGTCTTCAACTATCTGACTCACATACTCCAATCTAGGCCTACCTACCCCTCTCTTTCCCTCCACTCTACCTTCTATGATCAATTGCATAATCCCCCCATGCCTAAGAATATGCCCTACTAATCTGTCTCTCCTACGCTGTAACACTCTCCAGATATTTCTCTTCTCCCCTACTAACTCTAGTACAGCTTCATTTGTTACTTTATCTTCCCAACCAATCCTCATCATCCTCCTATAACACCACATTTCAAGTGCTTCTAATCTACGCTTCTCTTCCTTTCCTATAGTCCACGCCTCACACCCGTACAGTGCTACACTCCAAACATATACCTTCAGTAATCTTTTTCTAATACCCAAGTCAATATTTGATCTTAAAATATGTTCTTTTTCTACGAATGCCTTCCTACCCTGTGCTATCCTACACTTTATATCTACCTTGCTTCGATTATCTTTTGTGATTCTACTGCCTAAATAACAAAAATTTGACACTTCTTCGATTCTATTATCTCCTATTGTGATCCTCATTTTTCTACTGCATTCCTTTTTGTCACACCTCATCACTTTAGTTTTACCTATATTTATTTTCATGTTAAAATCCCTAGTCAATACTGCCTGCATACCATTCAATACCCTTTCTAAATTCTTTTCGCTTTCTTCCAATATAGCTATATCGTCGGCGAATCTCAGCATATATATTTTCTCTCCCTGTACATTCACACCTACACTATACTCTTCTTTTACTTTGTTTATTGCATCTTCTATATATAGATTAAATAATAACGGTGAGAGTGTACATCCCTGCCGAACTCCCTTCCCTATTTTTGCTACCTCTTCTTCCCCCTCAATTCTAACTAAGGCAGTTTGGTGTTTATATAAATTAAAAATTATTCTCCTATCCTTATAATTTATACCCGTTTCTTTTAAAATTCTAAACATTATGTCCCAATCTACATTATCAAATGCCTTTTCTAAATCTACAAAAGCTATGCAAGTTACCTTTCCTACCCTCTTTCTTTTTTCTACTACCGTTCTTAGTACTAGAATCGCCTCTCTCGTCCCTCTGTTTTTCCTAAAACCAAACTGATCTTCTCCTAGCCTTTCCTCTACTTTATTTTCTAATCTCCTATAAATAATCTTTAACAATATCTTCGATGCATGTGATAGTAGGCTAATGGTCCTATAGTTCTCACACAAATTAGCTCCTATTTTCTTCGGCATTGTTACTATTCTACTACGCTGAAAATCCTGTGGTACTTCCCCCTTCTCATATATTTTACAAACTAACCTGTATAATCGCTCCTGCATTTTTTCCCCTGCGTGTTTTATTAATTCGGCTGGTATCATATCAATCCCCGCTGCTTTGTTATTCCGTAAATCATTTAATGCTCTATGAAACTCTGACCTAAGTATGCTAGGACCTAAGTCATCCTCATCTATCTGTTCCACATTTTCTAGCTCCTCCATGTCCTGCCTACCTTTATATAAATCTTCAAGATACTCCTTCCATCTTCTAGCTTTTTCCTTATTTTCTGTGAGTTCCTTACCCTGCTTATCACATATAATGTTACCCTTTGGTTTTACTTTAGAAAAATGTGACTTAATTTTCCTGTAGCCCAAATCTACTTTACCTCTTCTCATATCCTCCTCAATATCCTCACAATTTCCTTTTATCCACTCTTCTTTCGCTAGCTTGCATTTCCTATTAATTAAGTTCCTTAGTTCCTTATATTTTTTCTGTCCTGCTTCTGTGTTTCCAATTTTAATTTTCCTTCTTGCTTCTATCATTTTAACTATTTCTTCCGTGATCCATTCCCTCCTACCTGCCCTTTTCTTTGTGCCTAATACTTCATTTGCTGCTGTAGTTAACCCATTTCTGATTACCCTCCATTCGCAATCTATGTCGTTCCTAGATGTTCCATTAGCCATGATTTCTACTTTCTGCTTGTACTTTTCATATACATCAGCTAATTTTAACCTATCGACATTTACTCTGACCTGTTTGGACTTCTGTAATTTCTTGAATTTGACCTCTGAGTCCAGGACTACTAAATTATGGTCACTATCAATATCTGCTCCAGGGTAACTCTTACAATTCTTAATCTGGTTCCTAAACCTCTCTTTAACCAGTATGTAATCTATCTGATACCTCCCTATATCTCCTGGCATTTTCCATGTATATATCCTGCGCTTGTGATTCTGAAAAAGCGTGTTTGCTACCACTAGCTTATTCCTAATACAAAACTCTACCAATCTATCCCCTCTATCATTACGTGTTCCTATTCCATATTCTCCTACTATTGGAACTTCCTTTCCCTTACCTACTACGGCATTCCAATCTCCGATTACAATTAGATTATCCTATCCTTTAACGTTTGCTAACCTAGATTCAATCTCCTCATAAATGGATTCTACCTCCTCATCATCGTGACTTGAAGTTGGCATATATACTTGCACTATAACTGTGTCCGTTGGCTTCGTGTCTAATCTAATAGTTATAATTCTATCACTAACTTGGCAATAACTCTTTATTCTACATCCCAACTTTCTATTCATTATAAAACCTACACCGGTATGCCCATTATCTGATGCTGTGGTTATTAATCTGTATTCTCCTGACCACGTATCTACTTGATCTTTCCTCCTAACTTCACTAATCCCTACAATATCCAGTCTAAGTCTCTCCATTTCTAATTTCAAATTCTCTAACTTTCCTATCCTATTCATACTGCGTATATTCCACGCTCCGACTCGTAGAATTCGCGAAATTTGTGTAAATATGTCATTAAAAATTGCGAGTAATTTAAATTATCTTTTACTAGGCCAGTTTTTATTTTTATTTTAATACTTTATACGACAACATTTTTCAATCCAAACTTTGCTTCAATAACACAATTTATTTTAATATTCCGCGCTGCAAATTTATTTTGTACACGTCGAGAATTCTTCAATCAGCCATTAACTCGGAAAGTTTTTCAATTTTCTAGATTTTCAATCCCGTCCTTCAGTCATCTTCAACAATAGCCTTCTTTAAGAAAAACACACACACACACTGTCTATATATATACACAACACTTTGCCAAAAGAGCGCGCGGTTTTTCTCAAGAACAAGAACGTTGGTAGCGTCGCTATTTTCCCGTCAGGCAATGTAGTGCTTGCACTATAATGTCCTTCGATAAATAAAACGTAACCGAGTTACACAGTTACGTGTCCTTCGGATCTTCACGCGTGATATATCTTTAGCTCGGTGTGCATGAACAGTTTCAAGGCGAGTGGTGGACCCATTGTTAAAATTATCCTTGAAGTTTTCCATGTACACACAAAGACAATGGTAATGTGTCGATATGGGGACGTGCAAATGCAGTTTGTATATTCGGTAATACCCACGTTCGGTAATACTTGATTGGTATTATCCACGTTCGGTAATATTCGTTTGGTAATACCCACGTTCGGTAATACTCGTTTGGTAATACTCGATTGGTATTATCCACGTTCGGTAATACTCGTTTGGTAATACCCACGTTCGGTAATAATCGATTGGTATTATCCACGTTCGGCCATATTCGTTTGGTATTACCCACGTTCGGTAATACTCGTTTGGTGATACTCGATTGGTATTATCCACGTTCGGTAATACTCGTTTGGTAATACCCACGTTCGGTAATACCCACGTTTGGTAATACTCGATTGGTATTATCCACGTTCGGTAATACCCACGTTCGGTAATACTCGTTTGGTAATACTCGATTGGTATTATCCACGTTCGGTAATACTCGTTTGGTAATACCCACGTTCGGTAATAATCGATTGGTATTATCCACGTTCGGCCATATTCGTTTGTATTACCCACGTTCGGTAATACTCGTTTGGTGATACTCGATTGGTATTATCCACGTTCGGTAATACCCACGTTTGGTAATACCCACGTTTGGTAATACTCGATTGGTATTATCCACGTTCGGTAATACCCGTTTGGTAATACTCGATTGGTATTATCCACGTTCGGTAATAACCGCGTTTGGTAATACTCGTCTGGTAATACCCACGTTCGGTAATACTCGTTTGGTAATAGCCACGTTCGCTAATACTCGATTGTTATTATCCACGTTCGGTAATATTCGTTTCGTAATACCCATGTTCGGTAATACTCGTTTGTTAATACCCACGTTCGGTAATACTCGATTGGTATTATCCACGTTCGGTAATATTAGTTTGGTAATACTCGTTTGGTAATACTCGATTGGTATTATCCACGTTCGGTAATATTCGTTTGGTAATACCCATGTTCGGTAATATTCGTTTGGTAATACTCACGTTCGGTCATACCCACGTTCGGTAATACTCGTTTGGTAATATCCACGTTCGGTAATATTCGTTTGGTAATACCCATGTTCGGTAATACTCGTTTGGTATTATCCACGTTCGGTAATACTCGATTGGTATTATGCACGCTCGGTAATATTCGTTTGGTATTACCCACGTTCGGTAATACTCGTTTGGTAATACCCACGTTCGGTAATACTTGTGTCAGATGCGAGCCCACGATGTTCTTCCAACTAACCACGCAATACATAATTTACACATTTTTCCTTATAATATACCACAAAAAAATATCACCACGAAGCGAAATAAAATATATATTTTTTAATATTAATATATATAATTATTCATCAATCCAATCATCACTTTGCTTATTTAGTAAGTACCTGAACATCTGTTTTCTAATTGTTCTTACCGACATTGATTATAGAAGTGCTTTTTGTAAAATTCAAATTTTTTCGTTTCTAGAATATTGAATATTTCTAGAAAACGTAAATTACATATTAGATTACCAACAAGGCAATTTAAATATATATTTTTTAATTTAATTAATTTTAATCGTGTGTATACAAGTATAAAACGATCATATTTTCTACAGGGTAATAATATTTCATGACATTTTAAATTTTTGCGATTTTTATGGAATTTTGAAATTTCATTAAATATAGTTTCTATCATCCTATTGTGGATTGCAATTTTTGAGTATATTTATACATAAATTGGACGATATATTGCTACCTCAGTTCAATTCGAAAATTATCAAAATTGAAATATTTTTGCACAGTCGAAGAGAATATAAAAAAAAAAACCTCTTCATA
Source organism: Leptodirus hochenwartii (assembly GCA_947310635.1). Classification (NCBI taxonomy): domain Eukaryota; kingdom Metazoa; phylum Arthropoda; class Insecta; order Coleoptera; family Leiodidae; genus Leptodirus; species Leptodirus hochenwartii. The sequence continues at coordinate 4,176,500 of OX371185.1, read as the reverse complement.
CGAAATATAAATACAAATTTATTTTATACTTTACTCTTATACTGGGTCATTACTATTGTCGTTGAGTGTACACTTTAATCATTAATAAATTTCAGAGGGGGTTAATATAACCCCCCGCGCTAGAGGGATTTTTTTCAACAGTCCATTATTTAAATCCCCGCAAAAAATATTATTTACAACTTTAGTCAATATTTTCTTTGATCGTGTTTTTTTTTTGTATATGTTTGAAAAAAACGAACCATTTATAGATTTTTTTTCGTTAATCCCATGGGATAAAGTTCGACTCGATAATTTTATATATCCCTCTACTATGGCCATACTTAAATGTCCGCGGATTATACAGGGTGATCTACCATAAAAATAAATACAATTCTTTGTTTAATCGTCTTATTGATTTTTATCATAAAATATCTATTTTTTTAAATTATTATTCGAAAATTTGTCCGAAACAAAAAAAAAAAACATTTTCTAGAGAAATTATATAATATTTTGTTCTTTGTAATTTTTTTTAATTAATAATTTTCGTTAATATAATAAAGTGAAAAAATACCGTTAGATATCTAAACTTGTTTTTTTCGGCGGTAAGTATTTTTTTTTTAATTCAAGGCTGCTCAAAGATTTTCCTCGAAGATTTTCTAACTCAAGGGCTGATGGAAGGAAGACTTTTTAATCTGCGCAATGATCCCAAAAAAAAATTCGAAACTGGACTAATTAATTTAATGGAATTTATGAATACTAAATGCGAATCTGAAAATATTTGTACGTCTATTCTTTTAAATACATTTTTAAATAATAATTTTTAATAAATTAAATAAACTGCGAATTTATAAATTCTACTTAAAATTAAGTTCGAAGATGTTTATTAATTTCAACCTCATTTATTCAAATTTATATCAACATTTCTAAAGAAAAAAAAAAAAACGCTTACATAGAAAAATGTTAATTTTATTATACAATCGAATTAGCATCGACAAATATACGAAGAATTCGAATATTTCTGAAGAAATGTCCAATTAATTTTCTGTTGGGAAATTTATTTGCCGAATCGAGTTATAAATGCGATGCATGTTTTCTTCTTCTACAAACTGATGTTATTTAAATTGAATAACAATGTTGTAAAGTGAATCTATTAATAAATTAAGTAAAAAATATAAACATCGTTTGTGTATGCAAATTTTTTTGTATAAAAAAAAATTGGTGAATAGATGATGATATCATTATAAATTTTTATCTGTTGATATGATTTTTTTTAAATCAAATGTTGATTAAAAAATTCCGTTGGTATAGATTAAAAAAAAAAAACGCTTCGGTTATAATTTTTAATTTTCATTTCAATAGTCGCTCGTGTAAATCCGCAATAATAAATAAACCCCGCTGCTAATTGACATAAAGCGCTAATTTTGTTGACCCTAATAAATTTCACTTTATTTTCCCTTTTCTTTTTTGTTCTCCAACTTTGTGCAATTTACTCCCGTTGGTTAATTTAATTCTACATATTTATCCTTCCGCAGATTACTTTTATAAAGGCCCGTTTAAACGATGACAATATTGTACTGAATAAAAGTCACGATCCTACATATTTTACAAAATAATTAATTAAAAAAAAAATTAACCCAGGCAATTTTTAACGTGTACAAAAATGTTAGGAACATTAAAAAATCATTATTTTTTAATTTAATAAATTAATTTAAATATTTCGAATATACGCAAAATATAAATTTTGTTCTATTTATTTTATTCACTTTATACAATATTTTAGTTAAAAAGAGCATATTTTTTGTTTCAACAATTTTTTTTTGAAAATGTAATCATAAATGTGTGTAAAAATTATTTTCAGTTATTAAAAAAAAAATGAAAACTTGGTTGGAATTTCTACAATTGTATGTTAAATTCCGATCGATATAAACAACTTTACAAAGTTATGTTTTTTATGCAATTTTTATAAATATTTGTTTACGTTGAAATTATTTTCAGAAAAAATGCGAACAGAAAAATGAATTAAAATTATACGTTTTATCAAATATTAAACTCTTAAACTCGATTTTTTTTTAACGATACTAAATAAATTTATTTTCTAAAAGAAAAATCATTTTTACACGCAAATTAAATATTTTAAACACTGTAAATTCTTTTCAAATTATTTCTAGCTGAAGATTTGTTTTTATTTTTACACGTAAAAGTCCAACCCTAATAAATATGAACATTTACGATCAGATGTTTGTACGTACACAACTTTGCAGAGAAAATATCGAGGGGATTTCAGGAGCTGAAAAAGTTTGTTTCGGAAAAACTGGAAAATTTAACTCAGTTTCTTATAGAGATGGGCAGTAACTGCAAACTTGATTCATTTACAAAGAATATATAGCTATTGTAAGTGTTTTTTTTTTTATAGTCGATACACCCGAGACTAAATGAAAAGTTTATTCAGAAATAAAATGAAATCTTCTTCGTGAAAATCGTCAATTTTATGCCGCAGTGGGAATATTTTAAGCGGAAGCCCGTAATATATTTTTACATGGAAAATTTAATGTTTGAAGAAAGAAATCCGGTTCTTAAAATCGTACGGTTTTTTTTTTGGTAACGTTGAAAATATTTCAAGCGGAAAAGTTGCATTAATATTTTTTAATGATGCTATAAAAATGAAATTTTGAGATTGTAATAAATTTTATGTTAGAGTAAAAATATTTTCAGCAGAAAATTTGTATTTTATTTTTACTGTTTTTAAAGAAAAAAATTCCCCTTTTGAAAATCTTCTATATTTTTTTATAAAATGTAATAATTGAATGAAATTTTCTTCGCAAGTTCTCTTCATTTTTTTCTACGCACAATGGAAATGTTTTAAGCCTAAAATGTGTGTATTTTTCATTTATTTTCGAATAAAATATTTCGTTTCTTGAAATCAATTTTTTTTTTATCTCAAGTTTCATTTTTCAGTCAAATAAGTTGAAATTTTCCAACAGATTTTCTCCAAAAATCAGCAATATATGAAATTTAATAAATCTTATACAAAAAACCCAATTAAAAAAGCTTTAATATTTAATTTTAAACAAGTAATTAAACATTTCACAGCTATACAGGGTAACTTGATTTTAATACACTCATAAATAAACTAACGCTGTTAAAAGTACTTAAGAATTTTCATTTCCTGATGGCCTTTCAGATAAGGTTTATAAATTATACCAACTCCATAACGTATTTATATTTAATTTTTTAACAAACGCGAATATATAGGATAAGGCAATATTTGCAATTTGATATAAAATTGCATGAGAAAACAAAAAAATACTTGCAAAATAAATATATATTTTTTTAAATGTTTGTTTAAGCAATTTTTGTAATTGGAAAAAATTTCATTTTTTTTAAGAGAATTTATTATGGGTCCATCATAATTTTAATTAAAGAAATGCAGTGGATTGAAGTTAAAATATCAAGTTAAAAAAAAAATTTTTTTGGTTTAAAAAATTTTAATACGCCGTAAAAGAAATTTTTATGTAATATATGACCTTAATTTTACGATATGCCGATCAAATTTGAATACTTGAGCATGTTACAAAATCCCGTGAGAAAACTCAATGCGATTCATGTTTGTTTAACTAAAAAACTATACAGGGTAAAAATTCGAACACTATAAATTATTTAAAAAATATATATACGGTCCTGTATTTTCCTTTAAATTATCTAGTCAATGTTAAAAATGTAGAATAAAAATTTTTTTTTAGTATAATAAGTTTAGTTAGAGAGTCCGCAATCCTAAAGATTGGTTGGAAACAGCACGCCATGCCGATCTATCCTGAGCTAATCCCTTCATCTCCCTATAGCTATTCATCTCAACGTCTTCAACTATCTGACTCACATACTCCAATCTAGGCCTACCTACCCCTCTCTTTCCCTCCACTCTACCTTCTATGATCAATTGCATAATCCCCCCATGCCTAAGAATATGCCCTACTAATCTGTCTCTCCTACGTTGTAACACTCTCCAAATACTTCTCTTCTCCCCTACTAACTCTAGTACAGCTTCATTTGTTACTTTATCTTCCCAACCAATCCTCATCATCCTCCTATAACACCACATTTCAAGTGCTTCTAATCTACGCTTCTCTTCCTTTCCTATAGTCCACGCCTCACACCCGTACAGTGCTACACTCCAAACATATACCTTCAGTAATCTTTTTCTAATACCCAAGTCAATATTTGATCTTAAAATCTGTTCTTTTTCTACGAATGCCTTCCTACCCTGTGCTATCCTACACTTTATATCTACCTTGCTTCGATTATCTTTTGTGATTCTACTGCCTAAATAACAAAAATCTGACACTTCTTCGATTCTATTATCTCCTATTGTGATCCTCATTTTTCTACTGCATTCCTTTTTGTCACACCTCATCACTTTAGTTTTACCTATATTTATTTTCATGTTAAAATCCCTAGTCAATACTGCCTGCATACCATTCAATACCCTTTCTAATTTCTTTTCGCTTTCTTCCAATATAGCTATATCGTCGGCGAATCTCAGCATATATATTTTCTCTCCCTGTACATTCACACCTACACTATACTCTTCTTTTACTTTGTTTATTGCATCTTCTATATATAGATTAAATAATAACGGTGAGAGTGTACATCCCTGCCGAACTCCCTTCCCTATTTTTGCTACCTCTTCTTCCCCCTCAATTCTAACTAAGGCAGTTTGGTGTTTATATAAATTAAAAATTATTCTCCTATCCTTATAATCTATACCCGTTTCTTTTAAAATTCTAAACATTATGTCCCAATCTACATTGTCAAATGCCTTTTCTAAGTCTACAAAAGCTATGCAAGTTACCTTTCCTACCCTATTTCTTTTTTCTACTACCGTTCTTAGTGCTAGAATCGCCTCCCTCGTCCCTCTGTTTTTCCTAAAACCAAACTGATCTTCTCCTAGCCTTTCCTCTACTTTATTTTCTAATCTCCTATAAATAATCTTTAACAATATCTTCGATGCATGTGATAGTAGGCTAATGGTCCTATAGTTCTCACACAAATTAGCTCCTATTTTCTTCGGCATTGTTACTATTCTACTACGCTGAAAATCCTGTGGTACTTCTCCCTTCTCATATATTTTACAAACTAACCTGTATAATCGCTCCTGCATTTTTTCCCCTGCGTGTTTTATTAATTCGGCTGGTATCATATCAATCCCCGCTGCTTTGTTATTCCGTAAATCATTTAATGCTCTATGAAACTCTGACCTAAGTATGCTAGGACCTAAGTCATCCTCATCTATCTGTTCCACATTTTCTAGCTCCTCCATGTCCTGCCTACCTTTATATAAATCTTCAAGATACTCCTTCCATCTTCTAGCTTTTTCCTTATTTTCTGTGAGTTCCTTACCCTGCTTATCACATATAATGTTACCCTTTGGTTTTACTTTAGAAAAATGTGACTTAATTTTCCTGTAGCCCAAATCTACTTTACCTCTTCTCATATCCTCCTCAATATCCTCACAATTTCCTTTTATCCACTCTTCTTTCGCTAGCTTGCATTTCCTATTAATTAAGTTCCTTAGTTCCTTATATTTTTTCTGTCCTGCTTCTGTGTTTCCAATTTTAATTTTCCTTCTTGCTTCTATCATTTTAACTATTTCTTCCGTGATCCATTCCCTCCTACCTGCCCTTTTCTTTGTGCCTAATACTTCATTTGCTGCTGTAGTTAACCCATTTCTGATTTCCCTCCATTCGCAATCTATGTCGTTCCTAGATGTTCCATTAGCCATGATTTCTACTTTCTGCTTGTACTTTTCATATACATCAGCTAATTTTAACCTATCGACATCTACTCTGACCTGTTTAGACTTCTGTAATTTCTTGAATTTGACCTCTGAGTCCAGGACTACTAAATTATGGTCACTATCAATATCTGCTCCAGGGTAACTCTTACAATTCTTAATCTGGTTCCTAAACCTCTCTTTAACCAGTATGTAATCTATCTGAGGGAGGTATCAGATAGTATAATAAAATTAATAATAATTGTGCAGCTTTATCTTTGTATCAAATTGAAAAAATTCTGAATATTGAATTTTATAATTTACATTATTAGCATCGAATAGCACAAAATTGTGAAGAAAAAACAAAACGCAGCTCTCGCTGGTTATAATTGAATTTGTATGTTCTTAACATCTTGGACGAAGTGGAGGATTTAATATTTATGTAGTCAATAACTCATAATGTCCATTATAGTAACTGCACATGGAGAAATAGCAACGGGTTAAAAGCCATTTACGATCACTGCGTATATAGGAGTCACAACAAATCCATTCTGATGATGAAATTGTTTGTGTCGAAATATTGCCGTATATAAATATAAAAATTTTATGTAAAGAAAAATATATATTTTGTTGGATATTTGATTAATTTTTAGATAAAAAAATATTGCAAAAAAAAATTTATTAAAACCGAGTGTGCGTTTTTTTGGATTTGTTGTGTGTTTCGTCACATCGGGAGGAACATTTGCTGCTGTGGGTGGACAAATATTTACTTCTTTGACGAGTATTCGAGTCTTATGCCATTTCGGATGATTTTAAATAACGAATAATGTATTTCTTACAATCCTCATAATATTATGTGCATTTCGTGAAGATTTTAAAAGGATATAAATAAAAGCAAACGACTTTCTGCACAGGGCGCATAAAATAAAATCACGGGATAAATAAGAATGTGCTATTCGCGAGAATTTTTCAACTTTTTCCAAGTGTACAATTTTTATTGCTAAATTTAACGAAATATATATTTTTTTGTCATAAAAAAATATATTTAAATTATTAGTAACAATCACTGGGCAATTTAAAATATTCTTTTCTTCTTTGCAGCGTTCAAACTTTTTTTTGGCGATTTTTTAAATCGAAATAACATTTTTTTTTGTTTCGTATTAACATATTATATTGCCAAATATGCGATGATTAATTTAACAAAAATCGGAATTTTGGCAATTACAAAATAAAAACATTCAGCCAAAATTATTTATTTAAAAAATTATCTGTATATATATTTTTTTATTAGTTAAAAATATTTTTTTTGTAACATGAAAAATATTAATATTTTGGCATATTTATACCGAAATAAATCTATTAATGCGTTTGATTGATTTTAGTTTACATGCATTGGATTTTGTATGGCCCTGTATGTTGACTATATTTAAGTGCATGAAGATAAGCTAATTTATGTAACATGTATTAATATCAAGAAGCAATAAAATTTAAAAAAAAAATCGTATTGAAATTGAGAAATGCATATCGTGTTGCGAAATTGCGTCTGAGTGTTTGTTAAGACTTTTAAAGTTTATTTGTTCGATAAATAATTAATTTAAAACATGACTGTATTTATTTATTAGCATAAAAAGGGGTTATGTCAAAGGTTGGTATGCCAAATCAAAGGTTGGTATGCAAAATTGTGTTTTAAAGTAAATATTTCCACGCGAGATTGCATTAGACAAATATTGTATTTTTTAGCCAAAATTTTGTTGCAAAAAGGAAAATATTTAGTTTGGATGTGTAAATAGGAAATATATAACTGTATTTTGAGTAAGCTATTGAATAAATATTGCTATCAATTGGAATTGAATAATTTGAACAAATTTAAGCCTTGAGGTTTTGAATTAAAAAATATAACAGCTGCAAATGTTTATTTAGTCTATTTAATGTTGATTTTAATCGAAACAAATTTCTGCGAGAACAAAAAGTTCGTTATAAAAATTGTGACACGTCAAATTTTTAATTTTTAATATTATTTTCGAAGAAATATTAATATTTAAAATTAAAAATAATAATTATTTTAATATTTTGTGATAAAATTTGTTCTATCGTGTTAAAAAAAAATTGTTTTTAAGCAATAAAAAAATTAAACAGCAGAAAATTTAATTTATGTAATTAAAATCCTTAAAAAAATCAATACAGTGATTATCAAAATTCTTAAAATTTCGTAGAAATGTAAGTTGACAATTTTTTTTTCATTTTAAATTTTGGAACAAAAAAAATGTTTGAAACTGGAAATTCTGGAATTGAATTTGTGTAACTAAAATATACAAAAAAGTAAACGATAAAACAAATAAAAACTGATTACAAAAATTTTAATATAATAAAAAATCGAAAAAACTTGATAAAAATAACAAAATATCACTATTTTTCAAATTTAACGTGTGTAAAAAAAATAGTTGTTGAAAAATAAAAAATTGATTGCAAAATGTTTTCACGGTAATAAAAGTTCAAAAAAACAATAATAAAATAACAATATTTTTTTCATTTTACAGTTTGTAAAAAAAAATGTTTTTAAGCAATGAAGAATTAAACAGCAGAAAATTTAATTTGTGTAATTAAAATCTTCAAAAAAATCTATACATTGATTATTTATAACAAAAGAATTCTTAAAAATTCGTAGATATAGTAACTTGAAGTTTAAAACGAAAAAAAAAAATGTTTTAAACTTGAAATTCTCAAATTGAATTTGTGTAACTAAAGTACACAAAAAATGTTTTAAAAAATCTAACAAAAATGATTACTAAAATTTTAATATAATAAAAATCTAAAAAAACTCCATAAAAATAGCAAAATATCAATATTTTTCAAATTTAACGTTTGTAAAAAAAATGTTTTTAAGCAATAAAAAATTAAACAGCAGAAATTTTAATTTGTGTAGTTAAAATCTTTTAAAAAAATCTATACATTGATTATTTATAACAAAAGAATTCTTAAAATTTCGTAGATATAGTAAGTTGAAGTTTAAAACGAAAAAAAAAAATGTTTTAAACTGGAAATTCTCAAATTGAATTTGTGTAACTAAAGTACACAAAAAATGTTTTAAAAAATCTAACAAAAATGATTACTAAAATTTTAATATAATAAAAATCTAAAAAAACTCCATAAAAATAGCAAAATATCAATATTTTTCAAATTTAACGTTTGAAAAAAAAATGTTTTTAAGCAATAAAAAATTAAACAGCAGAAAATTTAATTTGTGTAGTTAAAATCTTTTAAAAAAATCTATACATTGATTATTTATAACAAAAGAATTCTTAAAATTTCGTAGATATAGTAAGTTGAAGTTTAAAACGAAAAAAAAAAATGTTTTAAACTGGAAATTCTCAAATTGAATTTGTGTAACTAAAGTACACAAAAAATGTTTTAAAAAATCTAACAAAAATGATTACTAAAATTTTAATATAATAAAAATCTAAAAAAACTCCATAAAAATAGCAAAATATCAATATTTTTCAAATTTAACGTTTGAAAAAAAAATGTTTTTAAGCAATAAAAAATTAAACAGCAGAAAATTTAATTTGTGTAGTTAAAATCTTTTAAAAAAATCTATACATTGATTATTTATAACAAAAGAATTCTTAAAATTTCGTAGATATAGTAAGTTGAAGTTTAAAACGAAAAAAAAAAATGTTTTAAACTGGAAATTCTCAAATTGAATTTGTGTAACTAAAGTACACAAAAAAAGTTAAAAAAATCTAACAAAAATGACTACTAAAATTTAATATAATAAAAATCTAAAAAACTTCATAAAAATAGCAAAATACCAATATTTTTCTACAATACCTTTTGTAAAAAAAAAAAAATGTTTTACCGAAAGCAAATATTCCCTTTTCACGATATGAACAGCCATATTGAAAATGGCGATATAGGGAGTGATATAAATACCATTTGCACTTGCTGTGAACGGCTGCATATTTAATGGAGGAGCTCCATCATCCATTTGCCAATCCATTATGCATGTGCCAATATAGCGGATCGTTTCGATAAACAGTGCAGTACACGTTTTATATGGACAAATTAAATTATTGCTCGTGACCCGGTTTATATAGAATCGATTAAAATTGTTAAATATTTAAAGTAAAAAATATATTTAAAATTCTTAGATAAATATAAGCTTTTCTGTTACGTTTGGAATCGCGCTTTTTTTATATAAAAAGGATTTAATCAGTAGTCAATAGTTGCGGTTTTATTTTGGATAGGGTATATACACTGCGCTTATGATTTTGTATAGAATCGAAATTTTAATTAATAAATAATTGAAATTTATTTTTTATAGATTCAACATACATTTTTTTAATTTGCCCCATTTTTTTTTTTATAATAAAAATTTTCGCGTGCGCTTGAGCAACTAGATAAATATTGTTAAAAAATTATTGGTAGCCTAATATAAGAGATAAAAAAATCGCCGCCACTGGATTACGATTATTTAATCGATACAAAAAAAAAATGGCATATTTATCATGAGATTAAATAAAAAATATATATTTTAAATTCGTTGGAAAATATTGTTAAAAACAAATATATAACGATTCATTCAATTAAGCAGATTTATTTTGGATAGATTATATGAAAAGCTAATAAATTTTTATTTAATTTACTTTGTTCAAATTTAAAAATATATATGTTAATAAATAAGTGTTACATTTTTTATAACCAAAAAAAATTAAATTTTGCTAATAAAAAAAAAAATCTATAATAAAATTTGGCAATAATTTCTACAATAAAATTTGGCAATAATATTTTTTTTCGTTTTAGCCATTACGATTCATCTTGCATTAGCTTATTTGCAAATTTGAGGAGGCGAAAAAATAAATTTCGAACAAAAATCACCGCCACTGGGATTTGCGGCGAAATACTGCAGGATAGTTCTGAACGGTGAACGGGCAGACGGATCGTGCCGCTATCGAATTAAAGTTAAAAACTAGGTTATCTGCATTCATCGATTCAGGTAACAAATCGATATGCAATTACAAAAACAGTTTAATTCGGAGGGTGTGTTAAAAAGATAAAAATACGAAATTCCGAACTAATAATAGATTTTTTTTTCTGAGGAATAGTACCATAAAAGTATTGTAAAATTAATTTAATTTATTCTAGTTACTCAGTTAGTCATCTATTCCCCACCTTCTATAACTAATTGCATAAGTCGAAAAATGTTTGAAGATTCTAAATTCTAAAATAATCTCAGTGAGTCTTCACTGAAGTGAAGATTTTTTGAATCGTTTGATGATGGAAGTGTAACTTATGAAATGCGCATTTTAAATATTTTTTGGACGTAGTGTAAGAGGAGGAATGCAAGAGGCATTAATATGGCCTGTTTTCAATTTTGGGGTAAAGGTACAACCGCAATAAATGGAAGAAAAAAAATTATAGTATCGAGTTGATCAAAAATATTACACAAATTTATATGTTGTTTGTATAAAATTTCACTCGTTTTTCAGTTTTTATAATTTTTGCAGAAACAGCATCCATTGCTCGATTGATATGGTTTATTTTATATATTTAATTTACGTTCGTTATTAATTAAAACATAAATATTTTTTAAATTGTGATTAGATACAACGTTGGGAGTTTTAAGGATCTTTTAATTGAAAAACGTTTGAATGATCTTTTGGAAAAAATCCAGACGAATTTATCATTCGTCGTGCAAAGTTTGTTTGCACAAACTAAGGGGAAATTTGTAAAATATAATTTGTTATTTTTTTTATAGCATCTTCAGATGCTCTACAATTTTAAATGTGGTTTAATTTCTACAGTTGCTAATGTTTGATAAATCGATATAAAATAGATAAAATTGACTTAATTTTTTTTTTAATTTGTTCAATTTTTTTTCTAATTCGTTTCATTTTGCAAAATTATTAAAGTTTTTTGTTATAAAATTCCATTATACGTTCAAAAATATTTTTTACAGCCGTATTATTGAAAAAAAAAGGAATGGAATTTTAATTTTTTTTTGTACCAAGAGATAAATATTCTCGAAAAAATCGTGATTTTTTTTTCTATCATGAAATATTCTTTAAAAAAATACGGATTTTGCTTCATAAAAATAAATTTTTCCTTAAAATAATTCCGAAAAAGTTGTAATTTTTTCTCTATCATAAAATATTCTTTGAAAAAAAAAAATTTTCCATGAAATATTCTCGAAAAAGTTGTGGTTTTTTTTTCTATCATGAAATATTATTGAAAAAAAACACAGATTTTGATTAATACATTTGAAAAAAAATATTTTTTCCTTAAAATATTCTCGAAAAAGTTGTGAATTTTTTGCCTACCAAGAGATATTCTTGCAAATTAATTGTGAACTATTTTCCACCATATATAATTCTTAGAAAAAATCGTGATTATTTTCTATCATGAAATATTCTTTAAAAAAATACGGATTTTGCTTCATAAAAATAAATTTTTCCTTAAAATATTTCCGAAAAAGTTGCATTCTTTTCTATCATAAAATATTCTTTGAAGAAAATAAATTTTTCCTTAAAATATTCTCCAAAACGTTGTGGATTTTTTTTCTATCATGAAATATTATTGAAAAAAAAACAGATTTTGCTTAATACCTTTGAAAAAAAATATTTTTTCCTTAAAATATTCTCGAAAAAGTTGTGAATTTTTTGCCTACCAAGAGATATTCTTGCAAATTAATTGTGAACTATTTTCCACCATATATAATTCTTAGAAAAAATCGTGATTATTTTCTATCATGAAATATTCTTTAAAAAAATACGGATTTTGCTTCATAAAAATAAATTTTTCCTTAAAATATTTCCGAAAAAGTTGCATTTTTTTCTATCATAAAATATTCTTTGAAGAAAATAAATTTTTCCTTAAAATATTCTCGAAAAAGTTGTGAATTTTTTGCCTACCAAGAGATATTCTTGCAAATTAATTGTGAACTATTTTCCACCATATATAATTCTTAGAAAAAATCGTGATTATTTTCTATCATGAAATATTCTTTAAAAAAATACGGATTTTGCTTCATAAAAATAAATTTTTCCTTAAAATATTTCCGAAAAAGTTGCATTTTTTTCTATCATAAAATATTCTTTGAAGAAAATAAATTTTTCCTTAAAATATTCTCGAAAAAGTTGTGAATTTTTTGCCTACCAAGAGATATTCTTGCAAATTAATTGTGAACTATTTTCCACCATATATAATTCTTAGAAAAAATCGTGATTATTTTCTATCATGAAATATTCTTTAAAAAAATACGGATTTTGCTTCATAAAAATAAATTTTTCCTTAAAATATTTCCGAAAAAGTTGCATTTTTTTCTATCATAAAATATTCTTTGAAGAAAATAAATTTTTCCTTAAAATATTCTCCAAAAAGTTGTGAATTTTTTGCCTACCAAGAGATATTCTTGCAAATTAATTGTGAACTATTTTCCACCATATATAATTCTTAGAAAAAATCGTGATTATTTTCTATCATGAAATATTCTTTAAAAAAATACGGATTTTGCTTCATAAAAATAAATTTTTCCTTAAAATATTTCCGAAAAAGTTGCATTTTTTTCTATCATAAAATATTCTTTGAAGAAAATAAATTTTTCCTTAAAATATTCTCGAAAAAGTTGTGAATTTTTTGCCTACCAAGAGATATTCTTGCAAATTAATTGTGAACTATTTTCCACCATATATAATTCTTAGAAAAAATCGTGATTATTTTCTATCATGAAATATTCTTTAAAAAAATACGGATTTTGCTTCATAAAAATAAATTTTTCCTTAAAATATTTCCGAAAAAGTTGCATTTTTTTCTATCATAAAATATTCTTTGAAGAAAATAAATTTTTCCTTAAAATATTCTCCAAAACGTTGTGGATTTTTTTTCTATCATGAAATATTATTGAAAAAAAAAACAGATTTTGCTTAATACCTTTGAAAAAAAATATTTTTTCCTTAAAATATTCTCGAAAAAGTTGTGAATTTTTGCCTACCAAGAGATATTCTTGCAAATTAATTGTGAACTATTTTCCACCATATATAATTCTTAGAAAAAATCGTGATTATTTTCTATCATGAAATATTCTTTAAAAAAATACGGATTTTGCTTCATAAAAATAAATTTTTCCTTAAAATATTTCCGAAAAAGTTGCATTTTTTTCTATCATAAAATATTCTTTGAAGAAAATAAATTTTTCCTTAAAATATTCTCCAAAACGTTGTGGATTTTTTTTCTATCATCAAATATTATTGAAAAAAAAAACAGATTTTGCTTAATACCTTTGAAAAAAAATATTTTTCCTTAAAATATTCTCGAAAAAGTTGTGAATTTTTTGCCTACCAAGAGATATTCTTGCAAATTAATTGTGAACTATTTTCCACCATATATAATTCTTAGAAAAAATCGTGATTATTTTCTATCATGAAATATTCTTTAAAAAAATACGGATTTTGCTTCATAAAAATAAATTTTTCCTTAAAATATTTCCGAAAAAGTTGCATTTTTTTCTATCATAAAATATTCTTTGAAGAAAATAAATTTTTCCTTCAAATATTCTCGAAAAAGTTGTGGTTTTTTTTTTCTATCATGAAATATTATTGAAAAAAAAACAGATTTTGCTTAATATACCTTTGAAAAAATATATTTTTCCTTAAAATATTCTCCAAAACGTTGTGGATTTTTTTTCTATCATGAAATATTATTGAAAAAAAAAACAGATTTTGCTTAATACCTTTGAAAAAAAATATTTTTTCCTTAAAATATTCTCGAAAAAGTTGTGAATTTTTTGCCTACCAAGAGATATTCTTGCAAATTAATTGTGAACTATTTTCCACCATATATAATTCTTAGAAAAAATCGTGATTATTTTCTATCATGAAATATTCTTTAAAAAAATACGGATTTTGCTTCATAAAAATAAATTTTTCCTTAAAATATTTCCGAAAAAGTTGCATTTTTTTCTATCATAAAATATTCTTTTAAGAAAATAAATTTTTCCTTCAAATATTCTCGAAAAAGTTGTGGTTTTTTTTTTCTATCATGAAATATTATTGAAAAAAAAAACAGATTTTGCTTAATATACCTTTGAAAAAATATATTTTTCCTTAAAATATTCTCCAAAACGTTGTGGATTTTTTTTCTATCATGAAATATTATTGAAAAAAAAAACAGATTTTGCTTAATACCTTTGAAAAAAAATATTTTTTCCTTAAAATATTCTCGAAAAAGTTGTGAATTTTTTGCCTACCAAGAGATATTCTTGCAAATTAATTGTGAACTATTTTCCACCATATATAATTCTTAGAAAAAATCGTGATTATTTTCTATCATGAAATATTCTTTAAAAAAATACGGATTTTGCTTCATAAAAATAAATTTTTCCTTAAAATATTTCCGAAAAAGTTGCATTCTTTTCTATCATAAAATATTCTTTGAAGAAAATAAATTTTTCCTTAAAATATTCTCCAAAACGTTGTGGATTTTTTTTTCTATCATGAAATATTATTGAAAAAAAACACAGATTTTGATTAATACATTTGAAAAAAAATATTTTTTCCTTAAAATATTCTCGAAAAAGTTGTGAATTTTTTGCCTACCAAGAGATATTCTTGCAAATTAATTGTGAACTATTTTCCACCATATATAATTCTTAGAAAAAATCGTGATTATTTTCTATCATGAAATATTCTTTAAAAAAATACGGATTTTGCTTCATAAAAATAAATTTTTCCTTAAAATATTTCCGAAAAAGTTGCATTTTTTTCTATCATAAAATATTCTTTGAAGAAAATAAATTTTTCCTTAAAATATTCTCCAAAACGTTGTGGATTTTTTTTCTATCATCAAATATTATTGAAAAAAAAAACAGATTTTGCTTAATACCTTTGAAAAAAAATATTTTTCCTTAAAATATTCTCGAAAAAGTTGTGAATTTTTTGCCTACCAAGAGATATTCTTGCAAATTAATTGTGAACTATTTTCCACCATATATAATTCTTAGAAAAAATCGTGATTATTTTCTATCATGAAATATTCTTTAAAAAAATACGGATTTTGCTTCATAAAAATAAATTTTTCCTTAAAATATTTCCGAAAAAGTTGCATTTTTTTCTATCATAAAATATTCTTTGAAGAAAATAAATTTTTCCTTCAAATATTCTCGAAAAAGTTGTGGTTTTTTTTTTCTATCATGAAATATTATTGAAAAAAAAACAGATTTTGCTTAATATACCTTTGAAAAAATATATTTTTCCTTAAAATATTCTCCAAAACGTTGTGGATTTTTTTTCTATCATGAAATATTATTGAAAAAAAAAACAGATTTTGCTTAATACCTTTGAAAAAAAATATTTTTTCCTTAAAATATTCTCGAAAAAGTTGTGAATTTTTTGCCTACCAAGAGATATTCTTGCAAATTAATTGTGAACTATTTTCCACCATATATAATTCTTAGAAAAAATCGTGATTATTTTCTATCATGAAATATTCTTTAAAAAAATACGGATTTTGCTTCATAAAAATAAATTTTTCCTTAAAATATTTCCGAAAAAGTTGCATTCTTTTCTATCATAAAATATTCTTTGAAGAAAATAAATTTTTCCTTAAAATATTCTCCAAAACGTTGTGGATTTTTTTTCTATCATGAAATATTATTGAAAAAAAAACAGATTTTGCTTAATACCTTTGAAAAAAAATATTTTTCCTTAAAATATTCTCGAAAAAGTTGTGAATTTTTTGCCTACCAAGAGATATTCTTGCAAATTAATTGTGAACTATTTTCCACCATATATAATTCTTAGAAAAAATCGTGATTATTTTCTATCATGAAATATTCTTTAAAAAAATACGGATTTTGCTTCATAAAAATAAATTTTTCCTTAAAATATTTCCGAAAAAGTTGCATTTTTTTCTATCATAAAATATTCTTTGAAGAAAATAAATTTTTCCTTCAAATATTCTCGAAAAAGTTGTGGTTTTTTTTTTCTATCATGAAATATTATTGAAAAAAAAACAGATTTTGCTTAATATACCTTTGAAAAAATATATTTTTCCTTAAAATATTCTCCAAAACGTTGTGGATTTTTTTTCTATCATGAAATATTATTGAAAAAAAAAACAGATTTTGCTTAATACCTTTGAAAAAAAATATTTTTTCCTTAAAATATTCTCGAAAAAGTTGTGAATTTTTTGCCTACCAAGAGATATTCTTGCAAATTAATTGTGAACTATTTTCCACCATATATAATTCTTAGAAAAAATCGTGATTATTTTCTATCATGAAATATTCTTTAAAAAAATACGGATTTTGCTTCATAAAAATAAATTTTTCCTTAAAATATTTCCGAAAAAGTTGCATTCTTTTCTATCATAAAATATTCTTTGAAGAAAATAAATTTTTCCTTAAAATATTCTCCAAAACGTTGTGGATTTTTTTTCTATCATGAAATATTATTGAAAAAAAAACAGATTTTGCTTAATACCTTTGAAAAAAAATATTTTTCCTTAAAATATTCTCGAAAAAGTTGTGAATTTTTTGCCTACCAAGAGATATTCTTGCAAATTAATTGTGAACTATTTTCCACCATATATAATTCTTAGAAAAAATCGTGATTATTTTCTATCATGAAATATTCTTTAAAAAAATACGGATTTTGCTTCATAAAAATAAATTTTTCCTTAAAATATTTCCGAAAAAGTTGCATTTTTTTCTATCATAAAATATTCTTTTAAGAAAATAAATTTTTCCTTCAAATATTCTCGAAAAAGTTGTGGTTTTTTTTTTCTATCATGAAATATTATTGAAAAAAAAAACAGATTTTGCTTAATATACCTTTGAAAAAATATATTTTTCCTTAAAATATTCTCCAAAACGTTGTGGATTTTTTTTCTATCATGAAATATTATTGAAAAAAAAAACAGATTTTGCTTAATACCTTTGAAAAAAAATATTTTTTCCTTAAAATATTCTCGAAAAAGTTGTGAATTTTTTGCCTACCAAGAGATATTCTTGCAAATTAATTGTGAACTATTTTCCACCATATATAATTCTTAGAAAAAATCGTGATTATTTTCTATCATGAAATATTCTTTAAAAAAATACGGATTTTGCTTCATAAAAATAAATTTTTCCTTAAAATATTTCCGAAAAAGTTGCATTTTTTTCTATCATAAAATATTCTTTGAAGAAAATAAATTTTTCCTTAAAATATTCTCCAAAACGTTGTGGATTTTTTTTCTATCATCAAATATTATTGAAAAAAAAAACAGATTTTGCTTAATACCTTTGAAAAAAAATATTTTTCCTTAAAATATTCTCGAAAAAGTTGTGAATTTTTTGCCTACCAAGAGATATTCTTGCAAATTAATTGTGAACTATTTTCCACCATATATAATTCTTAGAAAAAATCGTGATTATTTTCTATCATGAAATATTCTTTAAAAAAATACGGATTTTGCTTCATAAAAATAAATTTTTCCTTAAAATATTTCCGAAAAAGTTGCATTTTTTTCTATCATAAAATATTCTTTGAAGAAAATAAATTTTTCCTTCAAATATTCTCGAAAAAGTTGTGGTTTTTTTTTTCTATCATGAAATATTATTGAAAAAAAAACAGATTTTGCTTAATATACCTTTGAAAAAATATATTTTTCCTTAAAATATTCTCCAAAACGTTGTGGATTTTTTTTCTATCATGAAATATTATTGAAAAAAAAAACAGATTTTGCTTAATACCTTTGAAAAAAAATATTTTTTCCTTAAAATATTCTCGAAAAAGTTGTGAATTTTTTGCCTACCAAGAGATATTCTTGCAAATTAATTGTGAACTATTTTCCACCATATATAATTCTTAGAAAAAATCGTGATTATTTTCTATCATGAAATATTCTTTAAAAAAATACGGATTTTGCTTCATAAAAATAAATTTTTCCTTAAAATATTTCCGAAAAAGTTGCATTTTTTTCTATCATAAAATATTCTTTTAAGAAAATAAATTTTTCCTTCAAATATTCTCGAAAAAGTTGTGGTTTTTTTTTTCTATCATGAAATATTATTGAAAAAAAAAACAGATTTTGCTTAATATACCTTTGAAAAAATATATTTTTCCTTAAAATATTCTCCAAAACGTTGTGGATTTTTTTTCTATCATGAAATATTATTGAAAAAAAAAACAGATTTTGCTTAATACCTTTGAAAAAAAATATTTTTTCCTTAAAATATTCTCGAAAAAGTTGTGAATTTTTTGCCTACCAAGAGATATTCTTGCAAATTAATTGTGAACTATTTTCCACCATATATAATTCTTAGAAAAAATCGTGATTATTTTCTATCATGAAATATTCTTTAAAAAAATACGGATTTTGCTTCATAAAAATAAATTTTTCCTTAAAATATTTCCGAAAAAGTTGCATTCTTTTCTATCATAAAATATTCTTTGAAGAAAATAAATTTTTCCTTAAAATATTCTCCAAAACGTTGTGGATTTTTTTTTCTATCATGAAATATTATTGAAAAAAAACACAGATTTTGATTAATACATTTGAAAAAAAATATTTTTTCCTTAAAATATTCTCGAAAAAGTTGTGAATTTTTTGCCTACCAAGAGATATTCTTGCAAATTAATTGTGAACTATTTTCCACCATATATAATTCTTAGAAAAAATCGTGATTATTTTCTATCATGAAATATTCTTTAAAAAAATACGGATTTTGCTTCATAAAAATAAATTTTTCCTTAAAATATTTCCGAAAAAGTTGCATTTTTTTCTATCATAAAATATTCTTTGAAGAAAATAAATTTTTCCTTAAAATATTCTCCAAAACGTTGTGGATTTTTTTTCTATCATCAAATATTATTGAAAAAAAAAACAGATTTTGCTTAATACCTTTGAAAAAAAATATTTTTCCTTAAAATATTCTCGAAAAAGTTGTGAATTTTTTGCCTACCAAGAGATATTCTTGCAAATTAATTGTGAACTATTTTCCACCATATATAATTCTTAGAAAAAATCGTGATTATTTTCTATCATGAAATATTCTTTAAAAAAATACGGATTTTGCTTCATAAAAATAAATTTTTCCTTAAAATATTTCCGAAAAAGTTGCATTTTTTTCTATCATAAAATATTCTTTGAAGAAAATAAATTTTTCCTTCAAATATTCTCGAAAAAGTTGTGGTTTTTTTTTTCTATCATGAAATATTATTGAAAAAAAAACAGATTTTGCTTAATATACCTTTGAAAAAATATATTTTTCCTTAAAATATTCTCCAAAACGTTGTGGATTTTTTTTCTATCATGAAATATTATTGAAAAAAAAAACAGATTTTGCTTAATACCTTTGAAAAAAAATATTTTTTCCTTAAAATATTCTCGAAAAAGTTGTGAATTTTTTGCCTACCAAGAGATATTCTTGCAAATTAATTGTGAACTATTTTCCACCATATATAATTCTTAGAAAAAATCGTGATTATTTTCTATCATGAAATATTCTTTAAAAAAATACGGATTTTGCTTCATAAAAATAAATTTTTCCTTAAAATATTTCCGAAAAAGTTGCATTCTTTTCTATCATAAAATATTCTTTGAAGAAAATAAATTTTTCCTTAAAATATTCTCCAAAACGTTGTGGATTTTTTTTCTATCATGAAATATTATTGAAAAAAAAACAGATTTTGCTTAATACCTTTGAAAAAAAATATTTTTCCTTAAAATATTCTCGAAAAAGTTGTGAATTTTTTGCCTACCAAGAGATATTCTTGCAAATTAATTGTGAACTATTTTCCACCATATATAATTCTTAGAAAAAATCGTGATTATTTTCTATCATGAAATATTCTTTAAAAAAATACGGATTTTGCTTCATAAAAATAAATTTTTCCTTAAAATATTTCCGAAAAAGTTGCATTTTTTTCTATCATAAAATATTCTTTGAAGAAAATAAATTTTTCCTTCAAATATTCTCGAAAAAGTTGTGGTTTTTTTTTTCTATCATGAAATATTATTGAAAAAAAAACAGATTTTGCTTAATATACCTTTGAAAAAATATATTTTTCCTTAAAATATTCTCCAAAACGTTGTGGATTTTTTTTCTATCATGAAATATTATTGAAAAAAAAAACAGATTTTGCTTAATACCTTTGAAAAAAAATATTTTTTCCTTAAAATATTCTCGAAAAAGTTGTGAATTTTTTGCCTACCAAGAGATATTCTTGCAAATTAATTGTGAACTATTTTCCACCATATATAATTCTTAGAAAAAATCGTGATTATTTTCTATCATGAAATATTCTTTAAAAAAATACGGATTTTGCTTCATAAAAATAAATTTTTCCTTAAAATATTTCCGAAAAAGTTGCATTCTTTTCTATCATAAAATATTCTTTGAAGAAAATAAATTTTTCCTTAAAATATTCTCCAAAACGTTGTGGATTTTTTTTCTATCATGAAATATTATTGAAAAAAAAACAGATTTTGCTTAATACCTTTGAAAAAAAATATTTTTCCTTAAAATATTCTCGAAAAAGTTGTGAATTTTTTGCCTACCAAGAGATATTCTTGCAAATTAATTGTGAACTATTTTCCACCATATATAATTCTTAGAAAAAATCGTGATTATTTTCTATCATGAAATATTCTTTAAAAAAATACGGATTTTGCTTCATAAAAATAAATTTTTCCTTAAAATATTTCCGAAAAAGTTGCATTCTTTTCTATCATAAAATATTCTTTGAAGAAAATAAATTTTTCCTTAAAATATTCTCCAAAACGTTGTGGATTTTTTTTCTATCATCAAATATTATTGAAAAAAAAAACAGATTTTGCTTAATACCTTTGAAAAAAAATATTTTTCCTTAAAATATTCTCGAAAAAGTTGTGAATTTTTTGCCTACCAAGAGATATTCTTGCAAATTAATTGTGAACTATTTTCCACCATATATAATTCTTAGAAAAAATCGTGATTATTTTCTATCATGAAATATTCTTTAAAAAAATACGGATTTTGCTTCATAAAAATAAATTTTTCCTTAAAATATTTCCGAAAAAGTTGCATTTTTTTCTATCATAAAATATTCTTTGAAGAAAATAAATTTTTCCTTAAAATATTCTCCAAAACGTTGTGGATTTTTTTTCTATCATGAAATATTATTGAAAAAAAAAACAGATTTTGCTTAATACCTTTGAAAAAAAATATTTTTTCCTTAAAATATTCTCGAAAAAGTTGTGAATTTTTTGCCTGCCAAGAGATATTCTTGCAAATTAATTGTGAACTATTTTCCACCATATATAATTCTTAGAAAAAATCGTGATTATTTTCTATCATGAAATATTCTTTAAAAAAATACGGATTTTGCTTCATAAAAATAAATTTTTCCTTAAAATATTTCCGAAAAAGTTGCATTTTTTTCTATCATAAAATATTCTTTGAAGAAAATAAATTTTTCCTTAAAATATTCTCCAAAACGTTGTGGATTTTTTTTCTATCATGAAATATTATTGAAAAAAAACACAGATTTTGCTTAATACCTTTGAAAAAAAATATTTTTTCCTTAAAATATTCTCGAAAAAGTTGTGAATTTTTTGCCTACCAAGAGATATTCTTGCAAATTAATTGTGAACTATTTTCCACCATATATAATTCTTAGAAAAAATCGTGATTATTTTCTATCATGAAATATTCTTTAAAAAAATACGGATTTTGCTTCATAAAAATAAATTTTTCCTTAAAATATTTCCGAAAAAGTTGCATTTTTTTCTATCATAAAATATTCTTTGAAGAAAATAAATTTTTCCTTAAAATATTCTCCAAAACGTTGTGGATTTTTTTTCTATCATGAAATATTATTGAAAAAAAACACAGATTTTGCTTAATACCTTTGAAAAAAAATATTTTTCCTTAAAATATTCTCGAAAAAGTTGTGAATTTTTTGCCTACCAAGAGATATTCTTGCAAATTAATTGTGAACTATTTTCCACCATATATAATTCTTAGAAAAAATCGTGATTATTTTCTATCATGAAATATTCTTTAAAAAAATACGGATTTTGCTTCATAAAAATAAATTTTTCCTTAAAATATTTCCGAAAAAGTTGCATTCTTTTCTATCATAAAATATTCTTTGAAGAAAATAAATTTTTCCTTAAAATATTCTCCAAAACGTTGTGGATTTTTTTTCTATCATGAAATATTATTGAAAAAAAAACAGATTTTGCTTAATACCTTTGAAAAAAAATATTTTTCCTTAAAATATTCTCGAAAAAGTTGTGAATTTTTTGCCTACCAAGAGATATTCTTGCAAATTAATTGTGAACTATTTTCCACCATATATAATTCTTAGAAAAAATCGTGATTATTTTCTATCATGAAATATTCTTTAAAAAAATACGGATTTTGCTTCATAAAAATAAATTTTTCCTTAAAATATTTCCGAAAAAGTTGCATTTTTTTCTATCATAAAATATTCTTTGAAGAAAATAAATTTTTCCTTAAAATATTCTCCAAAACGTTGTGGATTTTTTTTCTATCATCAAATATTATTGAAAAAAAAAACAGATTTTGCTTAATACCTTTGAAAAAAAATATTTTTCCTTAAAATATTCTCGAAAAAGTTGTGAATTTTTTGCCTACCAAGAGATATTCTTGCAAATTAATTGTGAACTATTTTCCACCATATATAATTCTTAGAAAAAATCGTGATTATTTTCTATCATGAAATATTCTTTAAAAAAATACGGATTTTGCTTCATAAAAATAAATTTTTCCTTAAAATATTTCCGAAAAAGTTGCATTTTTTTCTATCATAAAATATTCTTTGAAGAAAATAAATTTTTCCTTAAAATATTCTCCAAAACGTTGTGGATTTTTTTTCTATCATGAAATATTATTGAAAAAAAAAACAGATTTTGCTTAATACCTTTGAAAAAAAATATTTTTTCCTTAAAATATTCTCGAAAAAGTTGTGAATTTTTTGCCTACCAAGAGATATTCTTGCAAATTAATTGTGAACTATTTTCCACCATATATAATTCTTAGAAAAAATCGTGATTATTTTCTATCATGAAATATTCTTTAAAAAAATACGGATTTTGCTTCATAAAAATAAATTTTTCCTTAAAATATTTCCGAAAAAGTTGCATTCTTTTCTATCATAAAATATTCTTTGAAGAAAATAAATTTTTCCTTAAAATATTCTCCAAAACGTTGTGGATTTTTTTTTCTATCATGAAATATTATTGAAAAAAAACACAGATTTTGATTAATACATTTGAAAAAAAATATTTTTTCCTTAAAATATTCTCGAAAAAGTTGTGAATTTTTTGCCTACCAAGAGATATTCTTGCAAATTAATTGTGAACTATTTTCCACCATATATAATTCTTAGAAAAAATCGTGATTATTTTCTATCATGAAATATTCTTTAAAAAAATACGGATTTTGCTTCATAAAAATAAATTTTTCCTTAAAATATTTCCGAAAAAGTTGCATTTTTTTCTATCATAAAATATTCTTTGAAGAAAATAAATTTTTCCTTAAAATATTCTCCAAAACGTTGTGGATTTTTTTTCTATCATCAAATATTATTGAAAAAAAAAACAGATTTTGCTTAATACCTTTGAAAAAAAATATTTTTCCTTAAAATATTCTCGAAAAAGTTGTGAATTTTTTGCCTACCAAGAGATATTCTTGCAAATTAATTGTGAACTATTTTCCACCATATATAATTCTTAGAAAAAATCGTGATTATTTTCTATCATGAAATATTCTTTAAAAAAATACGGATTTTGCTTCATAAAAATAAATTTTTCCTTAATATATTTCCGAAAAAGTTGCATTTTTTTCTATCATAAAATATTCTTTGAAGAAAATAAATTTTTCCTTCAAATATTCTCGAAAAAGTTGTGGTTTTTTTTTTCTATCATGAAATATTATTGAAAAAAAAACAGATTTTGCTTAATATACCTTTGAAAAAATAAATTTTTCCTTAAAATATTCTCCAAAACGTTGTGGATTTTTTTTCTATCATGAAATATTATTGAAAAAAAAAACAGATTTTGCTTAATACCTTTGAAAAAAAATATTTTTTCCTTAAAATATTCTCGAAAAAGTTGTGAATTTTTTGCCTACCAAGAGATATTCTTGCAAATTAATTGTGAACTATTTTCCACCATATATAATTCTTAGAAAAAATCGTGATTATTTTCTATCATGAAATATTCTTTAAAAAAATACGGATTTTGCTTCATAAAAATAAATTTTTCCTTAAAATATTTCCGAAAAAGTTGCATTCTTTTCTATCATAAAATATTCTTTGAAGAAAATAAATTTTTCCTTAAAATATTCTCCAAAACGTTGTGGATTTTTTTTCTATCATCAAATATTATTGAAAAAAAAACAGATTTTGCTTAATACCTTTGAAAAAAAATATTTTTTCCTTAAAATATTCTCGAAAAAGTTGTGAATTTTTTGCCTACCAAGAGATATTCTTGCAAATTAATTGTGAACTATTTTCCACCATATATAATTCTTAGAAAAAATCGTGATTATTTTCTATCATGAAATATTCTTTAAAAAAATACGGATTTTGCTTCATAAAAATAAATTTTTCCTTAAAATATTTCCGAAAAAGTTGTAATTTTTTCTGTATCATAAAATATTCTTTGAAAAAAAAAAAATTTTTCCATGAAATATTCTCGAAAAAGTTGTGTTTTTTTTTCTATCACGAAATATTATTGAAAAAAAAAATTGCTTAATAGATACCTTAGAAAAAATAAATTTTTACCTTAAAATATTCTCGAAAAAGTTGTGGATTTTTTGCCTACCACGAGATATTCTTGCAAATTAATTGTGAGCTATTTTCCACCATAGTTTATAAAAATTGTCGAGTTTTTTTTTCTTCAAAAATATCCGATGGTATTAACGTTTCGATTTGATTCGGGCTGTGTGTTTTTTTTTATTGCATGATATCGTATAATAAAATCTATATTTAAATTTAACAGCGCAAGAACAACGAAGAACGCCCACGCACTTAACGGGATTTTGTAACATACCAAAAAGACAACCGACCAAGAAAAGCTGTTGAATTTAATCCTTTCAAAGAGTCTTGAAAAAAAAAAAACATCCAAATTCAAACTTATCTCACAAAAAAAAAATTTCTGGTACATCGAAAGAGATTCGATTTTCTCAATTAAAGCTGAATTTTTGTTAAAAAAAAAACGCGAAAAAATATCCCTATAGAAATATCCAATTGACAATATAAAATTGGCCTTTTCAAACAAAATGTCTTGCTTTAAAGCAAGAGATATCCGCAGCAGCGAAGACGAATGGTCGTAGAGGAACCAGAAGCTAATCAAACTCGACAAATTGAGTTGGATAATTGTTTTTGTGAGGATGCAAATTGATTTATGAAGATGATGGAAGTGGTTGGAAGATATTCGATTTTCAATCGATCGATGTCTTTGTATTTTTTATATACGTACAGCGGAGGGGGGGTATAAAAATGTCATCGGTGGATGGACAATGAAAAATTTTTTTTTCAGTTGGTAATAAATTGCTAGAATGATTTTTTAAATAAATATAGATGAATTATTAAAAAAAAAAAACTTACTGTCATGTGCTATATTGCGCTGAGTTGAAATTTGCAGAGTTGAGGGATCAGATTTACCTGAAATAAAGAAAAATTGTATTTAAAATATGTAAATTTTATAGAAATAAAGATTGAAGTATAGCAAATTTTTATTCTTGTATTTTTAACTTGAAGATCGATTTTTTTAAATTTTGTTGATTAAGATTTGTTCCATATGACGATGGAAGAATTACTTACGAAAAACTTATATAGAAGAAACGATCCATTTTCTAAAAAAAAAATGTTTTATTTTATTTTATTTGAAAATAATAATAGCTAGGCAATAAAATAAAATCACCATGGCGTTTATTATAAATTTATTTCCAAAAAACGGGGTGATTCAATGAAATGTGATCATTTTTAAACTTTCATAACTTATTCCCCACAATATACGGATTTTTATAAAAAAAAAATTAAAGAATAAACGCATTTTTTGTATGTCCTAAAAGAAAGCTTCCATTAGAAAAATCCTCATTGCGATCCTGTAAATAGCCTTCGCACCAATTAATGATAAAAAAAAATTACCAATAAAAGTTCATTCAAAACAACAACAAAAAACTACGAAAATGCGTCTTGTTTCAAATTTTTATTTCAAGATCGGGCTCGAATGTGGATTTTTCTTCTTCTATAAGAAAAATTTTCCAATAAAACGTTCGAAAGAATAAAATTGTTAAAAGTTTTTTTGATGCATAAATTTTTTCTTAATGTATTTTTATTTTTGCACTGTTTGCACGACCGGAATGATTATTTTTCTTTTTCTATAAGAAAATCTTCATTGCGGTGTTGTAAACTAAAAAAAATTGTTTTTATGCATTTAAAAAATTAATAACTAAACAACTAAAAAATACATTCTGAAAAAAAAAGCATAATAAAAATGCTTTTTATGAAAAACAAAAATCCCTATTCCGGTCGTGTAAACAAAAAAAAAAAAACGGTATTCAGAATGAATTTCAATAACATTTTTCTTTCGAGTGTGTAAAAAACATGTATATTAATTAATCACAAGTAGAAAATAGGACAAGTAAAAATCGCCACGTATTTTTGCGTGGCCCTGTAAGTTACAGTTTCATTTATTTACGCCACCCACGCATATAATCCATAAAACAAAGTAAGTACGCGCACATATTAAGACATGCAACACATCGCATTAAAAAATAAGCAATTGGTGGGCGATATTACAAAAGACATCATTCCTTTATTGTCCAACTGCAATTTAGAAAACGTTTCTTTGTCCATTTCGAGCATAATCTTCGATCTCGATGACCCATCTTGTACATTACACATACGCAAGAAGATGCATATGAATAGTCATTATGCCCTTTTCGGTTGA
Source organism: Leptodirus hochenwartii (assembly GCA_947310635.1). Taxonomy (NCBI): domain Eukaryota; kingdom Metazoa; phylum Arthropoda; class Insecta; order Coleoptera; family Leiodidae; genus Leptodirus; species Leptodirus hochenwartii. The sequence continues at coordinate 4,148,809 of OX371185.1, read as the reverse complement.
ATATACACCACTATCGATATCGTAATCTACACGCGAATAAAATTATCATAATGCGTCCGATGAGGCGCCCAAACTGTTCTCTTGTAATTAACACACGCCGATGCAAAGTGCGTCCATATATTAAGCCCGTTGGAAATGGACACGTACAATATTATATTCGTTAGGTTGTACGAGGTGCAGCCAGCGCCGAAGAGATCGGTTGGACCCGCAGAACTGGTCGGTGTTAAATATATTGCCAATTAATTGTATATGTTCTTTGCGCCGCATAATGCTGCAGCGATGGGTCATTTAAGGAACAAGCTTATTTAGCTCGAAATGGTAATGAAGTTTTTTTTTTATTTGCGTCATCAAATTTTTTTTAATGTACTCCTCAAAAATGAAATTGAGATTTTTTCAATTTGAGTTCTTATAATCCAATTTCTTAGTTTCCTCCCCCAAAAATAATGATTTTTAGATGATAATGGAAATTGAGATTTTTTAATTTGTGTCCTCGATAATAGCATTGGAGATTTTTTTTAATGTTTTCTTCAAATCCCGATTTTTTGTGATTTCTTCGTTTTTGTCTACCAAAAAAATAGTGATTTTTATTTATCTGATTTTAAGGAAGAAGCTCGAAATATTACTATCGATAATGGTAATGAAGATATTTTTTAAATTGAGGCATCGATTTTTTTTTTTATGTAAATCCTCAAAAAGGAAATTGAGATTTTTTCAATTTGAGTTCTTATATTCCAATTTCTTAGTTTTCTCCCCCAAAAATAATGATTTTTAGATGACAATGGAAATTGAGATTTTTTAATTTGAGTCCTCGAAAATAGCAATGGAGATTTTTAATTTTTTTCTTCAAACCCGATTTTTCGTGATTTCTTCATTTTTGTCTACCCAAAAAATAGTGATTTTTATTTATCTGATTTTAAACAAGAAGCTCGAAATATTACCATCGATAATGGTAATGAAGATATTTTTTAAATTGAGGCATCGATTTTTTTTTTAATGTAAATCCTCAAAAAGGAAATTGAGATTTTTTCAATTTGAGTTCTTATATTCAAATTTCTTAGTTTTCTCCCCCAAAAATAATGATTTTTAGATGACAATGGAAATTGAGATTTTTTAATTTGAGTCTTCGAAAATAGCAATGGAGATTTTTAATTTTTTTCTTCAAACCCGATTTTTCGTGATTTCTTCATTTTTGTCTCTCAAAAAAATTCTGAAAAATAGTGATTTTTATTTATCTGATTTTAAACAAGAAGCTCGAAATATTACCATCGATAATGGTAATGAAGATATTTTTTAAATTGAGGCATCGATTTTTTTTTTAATGTAAATCCTCAAAAAGGAAATTGAGATTTTTTCAATTTGAGTTCTTATATTCCAATTTCTTAGTTTCCACCCCCAAAAATAATGATTTTTAGATGACAATGGAAATTGAGATTTTTTAATTTGTGTCCTCGATAATAGCATTGGAGATTTTTTTTAATGTTTTCTTCAAATCCCGATTTTTTGTGATTTCTTCATTTTTGTCTACCCAAAAAATAGTGATTTTTATTTATCTGATTTTAAACAAGAAGCTCGAAATATTACCATCGATAATGGTAATGAAGATATTTTTTAAATTGAGGCATCGATTTTTTTTTTAATGTAAATCCTCAAAAAGGAAATTGAGATTTTTTCAATTTGAGTTCTTATATTCCAATTTCTTAGTTTTCTCCCCCAAAAATAATGATTTTTAGATGACAATGGAAATTGAGATTTTTTAATTTGAGTCCTCGAAAATAGCAATGGAGATTTTTAATTTTTTTCTTCAAACCTGATTTTTCGCGATTTCTTCATTTTTGTCTCTCAAAAAAATTCTGAAAAATAGTGATTTTTATTTATCTGATTTTAAACAAGAAGCTCGAAATATTACCATCGATAATGGTAATGAAGATATTTTTTTAAATTGAGTCATCGATTTTTTTTTTTAAATGTAAATCCTCAAAAAGGAAATTGAATTTTTTTCAATTTGAGTTCTTGTATTCCAATTTCTTAGTTTTCTCCCACAAAAATAATGATTTTTAGATGACAATGGAAAATGAGATATTTTAATTTGTGTCCTCGATAATAGCATTGGAGATTTTTTTTAATGTTTTCTTCAAATCCCGATTTTTTGTGATTTCTTCATTTTTGTCTACCCAAAAAATAGTGATTTTTATTTATCTGATTTTAAGGAATAAGCTCGAAATATTACCATCGATAATGGTAATGAAGATATTTTTTAAATTGAGTCATCGATTTTTTTTTAAATGTAAATCCTCAAAAAGGAAATTGAAATTTTTTCAATTTGAGTTCTTATATTCCAATTTCTTAGTTTTCTCCCCGAAAAATAACAATTTTTAAATGACAATGCAAAATGAGATTTGTAAATTTGAGTCCTCGAAAATAGCAATGGAGATTTTTTTAAATTTTTTCTTCAAACCAAATTTTTCGCGTTTCTTCATTTTTGCCTACCAAAAAAAAACCTCTCGAAAATATTAATTATTATTTAATCAATTTGTCATTAACTCGACATATTATTACCCTCGCAAATAATAATTGAGATTTATTTTTTATTTGAGACCTAGATTTTTTATTTTTGCGCTCGAAGATATTTTTCTTTTGAAATATCAAATTCGTTTTTTTCCCAGACATTTGTAATTAACATAAAAAATAAATTTCGCAAATACATTCAATTCAAATTTAAATTTCAACATTTTCAAGTTTCATTTACTGCGAAAATGTATATTATTCGTATTTTTCTAATATTTCTTGAAAAAAAATGCCCAAAACATTTTTTCGTTGCCCATAAAAGAAAATATCTCAATAAAAAAAATTGATTTCTCACAATAAACAAACAAATCATCGAATTAACGACATTAAAATCGAATTTGCCACGTATTTGGCAAAAAAAAAATTCTTTTACAGATAGAATGCATAAAAATAAGTAAATATATGAAATTTGAAGACAAAAAAAAAACATGTAAAAAAACACACCATGCAAACAACCTCTTCAGCCAAGAATAAGGATGTTATTTATAAATCCATTACCTATCGCATCTATCGCCATAATAAGACCGAAATAAAACACTGCAGTACATATTATGCTGGCGCCGTCTTTCATGTTACGACCACGTACGGATTTACCGAATGTCGTGGACCGCTCTGTGCGTGACGAATATATCCCTGCACAGGGTCGTGACGTTGTGATTGAATTGGTGCAGATGTATGCACTGCAAATGCGGAAATCATTTGCATCGAGTGTTTGATATTATAATATAGCCTGGTGGAATGGCATAGATAAATATCCACCTGTGTTGTAAACAAGCAGATAGATGATCTCTTGGGATGGTCTGATGGTGTGGATTAGCTTCAGCTCTGGGTATATGCTGAATGTAGCGAGTGTTGCTTGAATAATTTGTTTGTTGAAAAAAAATATTTATTTCCTCCAGAGGATTGGGTTTATCTAATTAAATATGTACGTGCCTGCTGGAAAAATTATTTCATATTTAAAAATGATTATCAAAATAACATTTATATATTATTTTGTATATTATATACGAATTTAATTTTTTTTTTTTTGATTTCTTGTAGTTGTTTTTAACGAAACAAATATAGAAAATGATTTTTTATATACAGAGCGATTGATTTTGTATTTACTTATTATTATTACTGATGTATTTTATATATTAATATTTTGTATCTTAAATATTAGTTTTTGGTATTTAAATTATTAAAAAAATAGTTTTATACATTGCAAAAATATTGCGCAATTTTTATAGTATACGTTAACGATTGATAATGATTTTTTTTTTTAATTTAATCTATTCGCTGAAGAATTAGTATATAAGCAATTAATTAAAATTTATTGGTTTGGCTTGTGAATTAATTTCCCATTAAATTAAATATGGTATATTTTGAGCCTAGGTATTTTTTTTTACACAGAAGTCGTAAGGACGTAATATTTTTAATACACATTATGAAAGGTTTAGATTAGGTAATGACAGATTTTGGAGGTATTTGATACGTTAGTTATTTTTGTTTTTAAGCTTAAAGTTGCGCTTCTTTTTTGAGCGAATAAATTTTAAACTACGAATTATAAACGTTTTTTTTTTTAAATAGTTTAGAATATCACCCAAATACCGTAACTCAAAGCATTGCGCTAGATGCGCATTTCGATGGTTGTACCTCCATCTTCAGTAGCACAAGATAAAAACTAAATAAAATACCTGTGTAAAAAAATTATAATAAATACTGTTTAAAAATTCAATTTGAATAAAAATTGTTCATTTTAAAATGCGAATTTTCTATATTTAGCAAAATTTATATTAGAAAAGTTGATATATACAGGGAGGCCCTTTGCGCTTCTTTTTTGAGCGAAAAAATTGTGAAGGCTTGCCAATATAAAACTTAAACTACGAATTATTAACATTTTTTTTTAATAGTTTAGAATATCACCCAAATACCGTAACTCAAAGCATTGCGCTAGATGCGCATTTCGAAGGCTATACCTCCATCTTCAGTAGCACAAGATAAAATACCTCTGTAAAAAAATTATAATAAATACTCTTTTAAAATTCAATTTGAATAATAATTGTACATTTTAAAATGCGAATTTTCTATATTTAGCAAAATTTATATTAGAAATGTTGATATATACAACTATACAGGGAGGCCCTTTGCGCTTCTTTTTTGAGCGAAAAAATTGTGAAGGCTTGTCAATATAAAACTTAAACTACGAATTATAAACGTTTTTTTTTTTAATAGTTTAGAATATGACCCAAATACCGTAACTCAAAGCATTGCGCTAGATGCGCATTTCGAAGGCTATACCTCCATCTTCAGTAGCACAAGATAAAATACCTCTGTAAAAAAATTATAATAAATACTCTTTTAAAATTCAATTTGAATAAAAATTGTACATTTTAAAATGCGAATTTTCTATATTTAGCAAAATTTATATTAGAAATGTTGATATATACAACTATACAGGGAGGCCCTTTGCGCTTCTTTTTTGAGCGAAAAAATTATGAAGGTTTGCCAATATAAAACTTAAACTACGAATTATAAACATTTGTTTTTAATAGTTTAGAAAATCACCTAAATACCGTAACTCAAAGCATTGCGCTAGATGCGCATTTCGATGGTTATACCTCCATATTCAGAAGCACAAGATAAAAACTAAATAAAATACCTGTGTAAAAAAATTATAATAAATACTCTTTTAAAATTCAATTTGAATAATAATTGTTCATTTTAAAATGCGATTTTCTATATTTAGCAAAATTTATATTAGAAAAGTTGATATATACAACTATAGAGGGAGGCCCTTTGCGCTTCTTTTTTGAGCGAAAAAATTGTGAAGGCTTGCCAATATAAAACTTAAACTACGAATTATTAACATTTTTTTTAATAGTTTAGAATATCACCCAAATACCGTAACTCAAAGCATTGCGCTAGATGCGCATTTCGAAGGCTATACCTCCATCTTCAGTAGCACAAGATAAAATACCTCTGTAAAAAAATTATAATAAATACTCTTTTAAAATTCAATTTGAATAATAATTGTACATTTTAAAATGCGAATTTTCTATATTTAGCAAAATTTATATTAGAAATGTTGATATATACAACTATACAGGGAGGCCCTTTGCGCTTCTTTTTTGAGCGAAAAAATTGTGAAGGCTTGCCAATATAAAACTTAAACTACGAATTATTAACATTTTTTTTTAATAGTTTAGAATATCACCCAAATACCGTAACTCAAAGCATTGCGCTAGATGCGCATTTCGAAGGCTATACCTCCATCTTCAATAGCACAAGATAAAATACCTCTGTAAAAAAATTATAATAAATACTTTAAAAAAATTCAATTTGAATAAAAATTGTACATTTTAAAATGCGAATTTTCTATATTTAGCAAAATTTATATTAGAAATGTTGATATATACAACAATACAGGGAGGCCCTTTGCGCTTCTTTTTTGAGCGAAAAAATTGTGAAGGCTTGCCAATATAAAACTTAAACTACGAATTATTAACATTTTTTTTAATAGTTTAGAATATCACCCAAATACCGTAACTCAAAGCATTGCGCTAGATGCGCATTTCGAAGGCTATACCTCCATCTTCAGTAGCACAAGATAAAATACCTCTGTAAAAAAATTATAATAAATACTCTTTTAAAATTCAATTTGAATAATAATTGTACATTTTAAAATGCGAATTTTCTATATTTAGCAAAATTTATATTAGAAATGTTGATATATACAACTATACAGGGAGGCCCTTTGCGCTTCTTTTTTGAGCGAAAAAATTGTGAAGGCTTGCCAATATAAAACTTAAACTACGAATTATTAACTTTTTTTTTTAATAGTTTAGAATATCACCCAAATACCGTAACTCAAAGCATTGCGCTAGATGCGCATTTCGAAGGCTATACCTCCATCTTCAATAGCACAAGATAAAATACCTCTGTAAAAAAATTATAATAAATACTTTAAAAAAATTCAATTTGAATAAAAATTGTACATTTTAAAATGCGAATTTTCTATATTTAGCAAAATTTATATTAGAAATGTTGATATATACAACAATACAGGGAGGCCCTTTGCGCTTCTTTTTTGAGCGAAAAAATTGTGAAGGCTTGCCAATATAAAACTTAAACTACGAATTATTAACATTTTTTTTTAATAGTTTAGAATATCACCCAAATACCGTAACTCAAAGCATTGCGCTAGATGCGCATTTCGAAGGCTATACCTCCATCTTCAATAGCACAAGATAAAATACCTCTGTAAAAAAATTATAATAAATACTTTTAAAAAATTCAATTTGAATAAAAATTGTACATTTTAAAATGCGAATTTTCTATATTTAGCAAAATTTATATTAGAAAAGTTGATATATACAACTATACAGGGAGGCCCTTTGCGCTTCTTTTTTGAGCGAAAAAATTGTGAAGGCTTGTCAATATAAAACTTAAACTACGAATTATAAACGTTTTTTTTTTTAATAGTTTAGAATATCACCCAAATACCGTAACTCAAAGCATTGCGCTAGATGCGCATTTCGATGGTTATACCTCCAACTTCAGTAGCACAAGATAAAAACTAAATAAAATACCTGTGTAAAAAAATTATAATAAATACTCTTTTAAAATTCAATTTGAATAATAATTGTTCATTTTAAAATGCGATTTTCTATATTTAGCAAAATTTATATTAGAAATGTTGATATATACAACTATACAGGGAGGCCCATTAAAAATATTTTTTTTTTAATGGATCTGGAGATCCAAATTTAAATTTTGCGTAAAAAAATCGTTGCAAACTTATAAAAAAATTCGCTATCACGCTATATAACTTAATATAACTTTCGATGCTTTCAATAGATACGGACTGACTAGAAGCGAACACACAGTTCTTCAGATGTGCGATTAGGAGTTTATTTACCGTTGAAAACGTTTTGCGCGGCAAATATAACAGATTTCTAATTGTGTTCAGTTTGCATAATAAACTGGGATAAGTGAGCTCGATATAAACTGCATATGTATGCATACAAACATACACGTCTCGTAAGTTGGTTGCCTATTTAAAATGGGTAGTCAACAAATACGCTAGTTACATTTATCGAATCTTACAGTTGGCCAGGCCTCGAATTTTTTATCGAAACAAATCCATACTTTAGTTTTATCGAAATTTAGCGAAGGTAGATTTTTGCAAAAAAAAAAAAGTTAAGGTGGGTAGTTAATTCATATACCAAACTATGATTTAATTAAGTGATAAAATACGCTCAAATTTCGAAAATAAAATTTTGTATTTACAAAGTACGCGAAAAAAATTATTTGAAAAAAGTTGTTGAAAAATCGAAAAAATTTGACTAGCTTTTTTAATAGCATTTAAAATTGCTCTACAGCCTTATTATAAATTAAAAATTGCTGCAAAACAATATATATGACGCAAATGTTTCTATAAAACATATTTTTTAATAAAATAACTCCATTTTTCATATAATTTTCTTACAACAGGCTGAAATGGCCATTTTGGCTGAAAGAAAAATCGTCAACGCATTTCTAAAAACACGCATAAAATTCTATACTCATTCAACTAAATCATTTTTTACAAGCTCTTCAATGAGCCCTCACAAGAAAATAAAAGAAAATATCTAAACAAAAATGCCCAAACGTAAAAATCAATTTACATATTTTGCGCAATTTTTTCCATAAAAATAATCGATTGAAAAAATTACGGTGAGCTTTTGTAAAACCCTGTATAGTCATAAGTTTGAAAATGTAAATCATTTTTTAAGATATTACAAATTCGTTTCTAAATTTACAAAAATATCGTTGTATATTGCCATTTCCGCTCAAGTTACGAATAAATAAATACCACACGCGCCACACACCAAAGTAGGTACAAGGACATATTTACATTTTATCTGAAAATTACGCATCACAAAGCGCATTTCAACGAAATATAAGTAACACAAGAAACTTGGTCGTTGAATCAAGTTATATAAACTGCGGGAGCAGCAAAATCTGCACGGAATTCGCAAAATAAACCACAAAAGCTACCAATATTTACATATAAACTGCTAAGGCGTGCGATATTTACATCGCGATAATTGCCGCAAAAAAAAACTATGTACAGAATCGATCAACAAAATCGTATTCCGCAAAATGCAGTTTACGTGCAAATATTGCGGAATTAATTCGCCCGATCGAATAATATTGATTTAAACGGAAATGACGTTAAGCGAAAAATTGACTTATTCAAAACGTTCGATAAAGTGTTAAGAAATCAGGTGGCGATCCTTTCAGGGGGATCGTTCAATTATTTCTTTCACTTTGGACGAAACGAAAATTCTTTTACTTCCTCTGGTGCACACCGATGCATTGTATTTTATACACAGTGGTCAAAAAAAAAAATCAATAAAAACTATTTTACAGATACAGACAAATTATTTAAAATAATTGCGCACATTGGGGGGGGGGGGGGATTAATGGGTGATGCGTTTTAGTTGTTGCTTTATCAAGTATTAACGACGGCTGAAAAGAAAGTATTTCAATTTCGACAAAAATCGGTGTAAAAATAAGTCAGTAATTAGAAATTCTTAAGATTTTTTTTTGGTTATTTGGTACACTGTGTATATATATGTACATGTATAGGGACATGTTTTGTGTAGATAAGAGTATATATCTCATTTGGGGCTAGATATCAAAAGGGTCAAAGAAGAAAGAAATTTGTAAGATCCGGATGAGAACACAAAAAGTAATTTTTGTTGTAATTTTTTTTTAAATATTAATATTAGCATGATTGCCAACTAGTCTCTTTTAAATTAATTTTTAACGCAATTCTTTTTTTATATTTATGTTCAATTTCGGCAACTATTATTGATTAATGTGCTTTTTGAAAGTACATTTTTTATTCTTTAATAAATATTCCGCGGGAGAAAAAAAAAATTACAAATAGAGGTCGATTAAAATTTTATGTTGGAAGTAATGGCTTCAATAAATTCATTAGATCGAGTTAAGAGGAATGAAGAATTGTATTTTTTCCAAACAAAGAAAAATTGATTTTGTATTTTAATAATGAAAATTGATTGTTTTAATTATTAATTTAATTTAATTTGAAAGTTTTGCGCTAATTAATTGTCATATTTTAATAGTTTTTTGTGGGGAGAAAAGATGGAATTCCAAAATGGGAAGAAATTGAAAATTTGATGATATTTTTTTGCCTCTAAAAACGTCTGTGCGGACGATGAAAATTATTTTAATCAATTTTCAACATTTAGAAAATTATTTTAATCAATTTTCAACATTTAGAAAATTATTTTAATCAATTTTCAACATTTAGAAAATTATTTTAATCAATTTTCAACATTTAGAAAATTATTTTAATCAATTTTCAACATTTAGAAAATTATTTTAATCAATTTTCAACATTTAGAAAATTATTTTAATCAATTTTCAACATTTAATGTAGCAAAAAAAAAGCAATTCAATATAGAAAATTTGATTTTCTATTTAAAAGTCGATAAAATATTTTTCGCTGAGCTTCAATAAAAATTTGTCAATCTGTTCAGAATAAAAAAAAAATTACAATTAGAGATATTTTGAGCGCTATTTGTGGATTTAAAAAAATAATACGAAAACAAATTTTATCTTTTAACTCCTAAATTAAGCCGTTTCTTTATATGGCTAAATATATCGTATTAAAAAATTGAAAAAATATGCAGATACATCCAAAAATTTACTAAAAACATTATTTCGGTAAGCAAAAAAAAAAAAGTATAAATTTTACGAAAAAATATACAATACAGCTCAGAGCGGTTTTCCTGACGACTTTATGGTAAAGTGCACTGTAAAAATAATTAAACTGAATTTACAAACTACCAACAAAGCGCTGCATTTCCTGAATAATAGTCTTCGCCAAGAAACGCTAATGTTCCTTAAACATCATAACCCTCGAAGTACCAACAACATGCAAATTCTCAACTAATGTACATATGTAAGTGCACACTCAAACCCAATAGTAATGCGCCACTATACGAGTATACGGGCAAACGCTGCTACAGTTCCTTATACCGACGCATTACTATTGTCTTGAAATGTACAATCAGGATCCGAATCGGGCTCTCAGCAACGCGCTAACAAATTTTTCCAGCAAACTATTTTAATAGCTCATTTAATCCCGCAAAAGATATATTACAGTAATAAATAATAGAAACATATATATTGTCTTGTAAATTTCTCCACCATCCGAAATTCGTCTCGTTATATCATTAACAAATTATTACATTCTATTCAATCACGTGGTGAGGGTTATAATTACGATTCTCTTTCGTTGTTGTTGCTTTTTTCAACACTGGTGAATATGTAATAATAAATACCCAATGAACAAACGGTGGTAATTTCTAAAGCCACTCGTTCAGACACTTTATTAAAATATTTCAGACGATTTTACACTGAGCCTCAAAAAAAAATGTATATTTTATTAATTCGTTATATTATATTCGTTTAATTAATTATATTTTATTGTATTAAAAAAAAATATTGTATAATAATGAGGTGATTTAATTAATAGTACTTCCGACGAAAATATGATTGTAATTTTTTTATTTATTTGAACCATACAAACAATATGACGGGAGAAAGTGTGAATGTAGAGAAAGTCGCGGGAATATGTATTTTTAATAGGTTTGATTTGTTGTTTAAAAATTGCCAACGGTGTGGAATAAATTAATTTTCTTCAAAAAAAAAGTTTGCATCTTTCAGATACTTTTAGTATATATAAAATAGCAAAGGACCAGGATCGTTACCTTAGGGGGGTACAAGCCAATTCTTTTTTTCTTAGTACGTTGCGGAAAATGCGGATTTATTTTTTTTTTTTTTATTGTACGATACAAAAAAACATTACGGGTGAATGTAGGAAAATATGTATTTTTAACGGGTTTGATTTGTTGGTAAAAAATTGCCCAAGGTGTGGAATAAATTAATTTTTTACAAAAAAAAAGTTTGCATCTTTCAGATACTTTTAGTATATATAAAAAAGCAAAGGACCAGGACCAGGATCGTTACTTTAGGGGGGTACAAGCCAATTATTTTTTTCTTAATACGTTGCGGAAAATGCGGATTTAATTTTTTTTTTAAATTGTACGATACAAAAAAAACATTACGGGTGAATGTAGTAAAATATGTATTTTTAACGGGTTTGATTTGTTGGTAAAAAATTGCCCAAGGTGTGGAATAAATTAATTTTTTACAAAAAAAAAGGTTGCATCTTTCAGATACTTTTAGTATATATAAAATAGCAAAGGACCAGGATCGTTACCTTAGCCAATTAATTCTTTCTTTAATAAATACAAAGTAGAAAATATTATTGCAATTATTTCTAAAGTATTCGGCGCGTACAAGTTGAGTAAAATATTGTAATAAGGAATTTTTTGGACAACTGTGTATATATGGTTAGATGAGGGAAAGGATGGAGGTGGTCTACACTATACTCTATCTGCTGCCAGAATGCATTTGGATGCAGAAGAATGGTCTCTGAAGAAGCAGGTGGTTTTTATAAATAAAACAGGGCTGACCAACTCTCGAAATATCGGGGCGATAATAAATCAAGAATAAATTACTAATCGATTATTTATTATATCTAAAATTTTAATTGTGTTTTCGTTAATCTGCTTTTTATAATTAATTTTAAACTAAAAAAAAAAACAATAAAAAAAGTTTCCTTTATAATAAAGTGTAATAATAATAATAATAATAATAATAATAATAATAATAATAATAATAACCAGTAATCGATTATTTATTTTTATCCCCCACCACTGAGATCAACCTATTCATACTACAAATTTAAATAGAAAATATTATTCAATTATTTTTCGTGTAATATTTCCGAGTGAAAAATTCTTTTCAATTTTCACTTCGATTCTTTTCATCGAATACGCGGACCACGTGCTGTTGTTTGCGCACCACTGCACAGACCTCCCCCATACCTTCCCAAGCGCTTTCCTGTCTTCATTTTAATTTAATACTTTGGTAACGTTCTATTATGCCTTTTCACCGACGGTCGGCTTTAAAATTTATTCGATATAAAAACGGTTTATTCGAATCGAACGCGTTTACCGCTCTATAAAATTTAAAAAAAAAATTTCAACACCATATTTAAAAATACGTAACAAAATTACGCCAAATAATGGAAGAAATGAAGATTTTTTTTTTGTAACGCACCCAACAATTAAATGGCACTCGTAAAACGCATTATATATGCAATTACATACATTGAATAAGCTTTGCAATGTGTAAATAAACAATAGTAATGTGTCGATATAACTTTCAATGCTATATACTTCTATAGTGACGAGTTACTATTGCCTTTGATTGTACATATATATATATATTGTCTGTTCAAAATGGTAAAATAGACATCAAATGTGGTTAATCACAACGTACGATTAATCTTATACACAAAAAAAATTTCAATAAAATATTTTTTATCAAATTATTTAAGCTATATGTTAGTATATATATTTTTTGTGTACGTACGGTCACGTATCTTAAAAATATTTCTTGATTAAACATTATCGGATTATTATTTTAAAAAAGCTTGTTGTTTGATCAAAAAAAAAAATTGATTGCGCGAAGTTGTTGGAAAAGATGATCTAAAAATTTAAATTTAAGAAATCGATTGACAGATTTGGTATTGATTGCCGTGTTGAATGGATTTTAGTACCAACAAAAGGTATAATAAATGCCAGGCATTTTAATTTTCGTCAATAAACGCAGTAATTTTAATCGCTGTGCCCCCCATGTGTACCCATCGGTACCCAAGGTAGTTGTCGTAGTACCAACAACTATTAATCCATCACAACTTAATCAAAGCTCCCTCATCACCGACCGTGTTTATTACACCATTCCACCATAACCGCAAACAAAAGATAAATCCGCTGTTAGTTCAATGGTACTACAATGCCCATATATACACCGTGACTCATCCAAGTAACACAACTTTGTAAAATCATGTAAAAACGTTTTTTCTATAACGTACATTTTTTTTTTTATGAATCCACTTTTGTTTTGATTTGAATACGCAAAAAATCTGTGTTCAAAAGGTCTTCGTATTATAACGTTTTGGTTGGAATGGGTATGTACTAACATATGCGCACGCGCATTTAATATCACTAAAACAAATATTGCTAAAATCTACAATTTAGTTTACAGAAGAAGAAAAAAAATACAAATTTCTACGTAACTCTTCACCTCTTTCGATTGTAGTAGAACATGATTTATTATTGAACCACCCTATATATCGTACACGTGCACATTTTCAAAGGTACTACAAAGCCCATATATACACCGTGACTCATCCAAGTAACACAAATTTGTAAAATCATGTAAAAAAGTTTTTCTATAACGTACATTTTTTTTTATGAATCCACTTTTGTTTGATTTGAATACGCAAAAAATCTGTGTTCAAAAGGTCTTCGTATTATTACGTTTTGGTTGGAATGGGTACGTACTAACATATGCGCACGCGCATTTAATATCACTAAAACAAATATTGCTAAAATCTACAATTTAGTTTACAGAAGAAGAAAAAAAACACAAATTTCTAAGTAACTCTTCACCTCTTTCGATTGTCGTAGAACATGATTTATTATTGAACCACCCTGTAAATCGTACACGGCACATTTTCAAAGGTACTACAATGCTCATATATACACCGTGGCTCATCCAAGTAACACAAATTTGTAAAATCATGTAAAAAAGTTTTTTTGTAACGTACATTTTTTTTTTATGAATCCACTTTTGTTTGATTTGAATACGCAAAAAATCTGTGTTCAAAAGGTCTTCGTATTATTACGTTTTGGTTGGAATGGGTACGTACTAACATATGCGCACGCGCATTTAATATCACTATAACAAATATTGCTAAAATCTACAATTTAGTTTACAGAAGAAGAAAAAAAATACAAATTTCTAAGTAACTCTTCACCTCTTTCGATTGTCGTAGAACATGATTTATTATTGAACCACCGTGTATATCGTACACGGCACATTTTCAAAGGTACTACAAAGCCCATATATACACTGTGACTCATCCAAGTAACACAAATTTGTAAAATCATGTAAAAAAATTTTTTTGTAACGTACATTTTTTTTTTATGAATCCACTTTTGTTTGATTTGAATACGCAAAAAATCTGTGTTCAAAAGGTCTTCGTATTATTACGTTTTGGTTGGAATGGGTACGTACTAACATATGCGCACGCGCATTTAATATCACTATAACAAATATTGCTAAAATCTACAATTTAGTTTACAGAAGAAGAAAAAAAATACAAATTTCTAAGTAACTCTTCACCTCTTTCGATTGTCGTAGAACATGATTTATTATTGAACCACCGTGTATATCGTACACGGCACATTTTCAAAGGTACTACAAAGCCCATATATACACCGTGACTCATCCAAGTAACACAAATTTGTAAAATCATGTAAAAAAGTTTTTTTGTAACGTACATTTTTTTTTTATGAATCCACTTTTGTTTGATTTGAATACGCAAAAAATCTGTGTTCAAAAGGTCTTCGTATTATTGCGTTTTGGTTGGAATGGGTACGTACTAACATATGCGCACGCGCATTTAATATCACTAAAACAAATATTGCTAAAATCTACAATTTAGTTTACAGAAGAAGAAAAAAAACACAAATTTCTAAGTAACTCTTCACCTCTTTCGATTGTCGTAGAACATGATTTATTATTGAACCACCCTGTATATCGTACACGGCACATTTTCAAAGGTACTACAAAGCCCATATATACACCGTGACTCATCCAAGTAACACAAATTTGTAAAATCATGTAAAAAAGTTTTTTTGTAACGTACATTTTTTTTTTATGAATCCACTTTTGTTTGATTTGAATACGCAAAAAATCTGTGTTCAAAAGGTCTTCGTATTATTACGTTTTGGTTGGAATGGGTACGTACTAACATATGCGCACGCGCATTTAATATCACTATAACAAATATTGCTAAAATCTACAATTTAGTTTACAGAAGAAGAAAAAAAATACAAATTTCTAAGTAACTCTTCACCTCTTTCGATTGTCGTAGAACATGATTTATTATTGAACCAACCTGTATATCGTACACGGCACATTTTCAAAGGTACTACAAAGCCCATATATACACCGTGACTCATCCAAGTAACACAAATTTGTAAAATCATGTAAAAAAGTTTTTTTGTAACGTACATTTTTTTTTTATGAATCCACTTTTGTTTGATTTGAATACGCAAAAAATCTGTGTTCAAAAGGTCTTCGTATTATTACGTTTTGGTTGGAATGGGTACGTACTAACATATGCGCACGCGCATTTAATATCACTAAAACAAATATTGCTAAAATCTACAATTTAGTTTACAGAAGAAGAAAAAAATACAAATTTCTAAGTAACTCTTCACCTCTTTCCATTGTCGTAGACATGATTGATTATGGAACCATCCTGTATATCGTACACGTCACATTTTCAATAGCCAGTTCCTTTAGCCTCCGCTGAATCGCAAACACACAACTTGGCTAATTTAATTTTAAATGAATTGCATGAAGAACGGCCATAACTTCACATCAGATACTCATACCAAGGAGTGCAAACATAACACAAGAGATATACCACTATATATAGTGCATTGCAAATTCTATCGCCATGTATGCACAAAAATTCCCTGTGTCCAAATGTCACGTGTCCTCGATTATTGCAATTTTTAATGTATGGTACTTTTTCCAAGCCATTTTTTAAGTTATTAGTAAATGTTAAATAAAATATAAATTGGTAGAGGTATTTTTCTTGAATTTCAGTCAATTTTAAAACAAAAAAATAACAAATAAACCAGAAGAAAAATTCATCTCGTTAAGAACGACTTCTGTCAAGACTAAATTTGATTAATAAAAATCAAATTTAATAAATATATACGACTTTCTAATCCTGGTTCTTCCGGCAATATTGTTGCTAACAATTCCGAAGAACAATCGAATGTTTAGTTTAAAAAAAAAACAATTTAAACTATCAATTCCATAAAAAGTTCTTTCTTAAAATCTCAAAGATGTTTTTATTCAAGAAAAGCGAATCAACACGCGCATTCCGAAGACACACGTGTATCATAAGCAAGGTGTAACGACCACAACCATCAAAAGACACCACACCGCAAGTTCTTCAGCACCGCAGACACAATAGGAATGCGCCCGTAGTTCAAACTAACCGTGCAGTATTAAACAAATACACGATATATACAAGGATATTCAATAGGCACTGCACCATTCGATTGAACGAACTTTTTCGATCGGAATTTGTGTATATATAAGAATTGATGATGAATTTGTAGAAAAATCAAATCAAACTAGGTATAAAGGTATATGGTATAACTAGGTATAAAGGTATATGAAAAAGTTTCGGCAAGAAATAAAAATTGGGGCTGTATTATTAAATAAAAGTATTTTGTAAATTCTGGTAAATAAATTACGCCATAAAAGATGAATTATTTTCCCTTTTATGTCGCTACAGGGTAAATAAATATTTTGGATTCCTCATCCTTCCGCAGGAATTCCTTCAAGAGCGTGGTGCGCTTGTATTTGCATTATGTAGCAGCGCCATCTATTAATCGGTGCCCGTACGAGAATGTTGAATTGGTCCATTAAGGGATGTATGTTTATATATTGTATAGTAAATATTTGTACAGTTAGGGAGGTAAATGCATCTTCTGACAACCTCGCAATGTTGCATGGTTGCCGAATGGTGTTGTTTAAATAAATCGGAAGTTCCAATTTTTTTGCGTTGATATAAATATTTTTTTAATGGAATTTTTATGTTAAGGTGATTATTTAAATTAAAAACAATTTTAAGGGTTGTTTTTACCATTATTGCTTGCAGGCGCTATCTGTACGTCAATTAGTCAAACATGAATTTACGATTTCTATCGATTTTTGGACAAATATTTGACCCAAGTTTTAGGTCTAGAAATTAAAAAAAAAACTAAAAAAGAATGAATGGATGTAAATTTAACACTCAAATGTTTTTAAAAAAAATCAATTTAAGTATTAAGGCGTCGGCAATTTTTTTTGATTAATTTTTGGAAGTCACAAAGTAGAAAAATATCGACAAAAAACAAGCTCAATTTTAAGATTAACTAACATAGCGTATACTGTCAAAATTTGGCATTATCTTACTTTTAATGTTTGTTAAAAATATTTAAGAATATAAGTCCTCGCGATTTCCCTTAAATTATTTTTTCTAGATTCAGAAAATACCAGGTTTATTAAGAAAATTCGCCATAACAACCCGCCTCCGTAAGATTAAAAATTGATCTACCTAAAAATGGTCTTATAATTGAAGATATCTTACGATTATATAAAAAAAAAAGTGCATTTCTTTAAAACTTCCTCACCCTCCAGAGATGTTTTTATCGACCCAATTGAGAAACTCTGGTGTAAATTTACATATCTAGTCTTTGGCCTAACTCCATCTAATTTATACAGTACCGTGTTAGATTTAATGCAGATTTATCTGAAGATTGGACTACACATTATCGTGGTCGCCCCTCGAGGCCAAAGACAAAGAACAGAAACGTGACTTTTCAAAACAAAAATAAACACCTCATTCGAAACATCTTACTCGTGAAAATAACGATACTTCCTTTACCAACAATTTCGATCAAATCTGGATCTATCTCTTCATGTACCATTCGGCAACGAATATATCTTCACCACCTAGCCTAGCGCGCAAAAAATATCTTTATCGAACACGTGTCCTATATCCAGGACACGTGGTTATTGACGCCTCATATTAATTTAATTTTGCATGGCCAAAAAAAAATTGGAATTTCTAATTTTTTACTACATTTTACTCCATAATGATGATTTTCAGTTGAATTTTTATTAAGCCCCCCTATATATTAGACGCTCCATCGTCACAAAATCTCATCTCTATCTATCCATCTACAGGGTTAGAGGTTTAAAACTAATTTATAAAAACTGTACGACATAAAAAAAACCAAGATAGAAAATAATATATGAAACCAAGATTTCGTCAACAAAAAATGAATAATTTTTTAGTTCATTTTATTATCACCCTGTATCTACCTGCATATACCCGACCATTATTCATGATTCAATAATCCTAGATCGTATAGAATGTTGTTTGCTAGTAACAACAATGTATTATATCACAGCGTGTTTGTGTGCCGATCTCTTCTGATTCATGTGAAATTTGACAGGGTCGAGGGGAAAGGGCGTCCATGTATATACAGGGTGATCCACCACACTTGAACCGATCGTACAGGTTGTTCCCGTAGAAAAGAATGCGTGAGGAAGAACTGTGGATTTATTGAATGAGTGCGGCAAATAAGTGATCCGACACGGTGCTGCCAACATAGATGGCGCTGTGTTGGTCCAATACCATTGCGGTGATGGTAATTCTTCAGCAGTGTTATGGTTTTGTAGTTAATTCAACCGCAAATAAAGAGATTGAAAAGTGGAGGTTTTTTTTTTATGGGCGTGAAGAGTTTTCGTAAGAAAAAATTATATTCCACACATTATTAAAACAAAAATCCTGTATGAAAAACAAATTTCGAAAAATATATTCAATTTTCGGCTGTATGTACAAAAAATCGCGCTCAAAAAAATACGCCATCTGTAGTTAGTCTCGTCAATTACGCACGAACAACAGTGCACCGAAACAAAAAATCAACACCGGCGATAAATTACCCGATTCATTTGTCGTAACAATATGAATCATGTTAACACCTATCGACAAATCGCGACAATTTGCATATGCAAAGCCGACATTATTATTATGTAGAATATGAGTAGGCCGTATGAAGTTCCGCACGTTGCTCCGGCTAGACAAGACGAATTATAATTTACAAACGCAAGAAGTTGCTGGTTGTGCGAAATGTGTCAGCTGTTCCGCGAATAACAGCCTGATTTTGCAGAACTTTGCGCCACAGCGTGCCGAGTATAAACAGGTCGAATAAACCTATATATTAATATAAAGAATAAAATAAAACGCAGCATCAGTAGCACGCGAACAAATGAAGAGTTCTTTGCGAACTAAAGATGAGATTTATTTGTCGTTTTATGAAAAGTAAATTTAGAACTTTGTTGTCGCTAGAGTAGAATTTGTTGCAATATACGAAAAGGTCGTATTCTTAGACACGGAAGGTATGGTAAATTTTAAAAAAGGCAATAGTTATGGAATGCGGACTTATTATTAGGAACTATCGGTACTTTTAACTTTTTTTGTGTATATAAAGTTGCATAATAATTGAATGGCCGTGTGTGGGTTTTGTAGTAAATAACTAAGACCAGTTAAAACGATCAAACATAAACATAAAATATTTACGACGCGAGCGATTGGAAATATTGCTAATTAATCATTATTGATTGATTGATTGATTGTATTGACTGACTGAGTAGTTTTGTTACTAATATTTATAATTGTTGTTAGCAGCGAGTTATTAAAAGACAATATTTATTGTATATTTTGATAAGAGAAATCATTTTTTTTTTAAATAAACTACCAAAACTAAATCTTTGATTTAAAATATAGAAGAAAAAAATTGTTGTAATAAATATATAGATCAAATAGAGTTTTGAATTATTGTTAATTAATTATTAAAAAATTAAAATTTTCTTATCTGCATATAACAATTTCATATATAGTTTAAATTATGTTGAAATCACTTTATATAGGAGCGGCAACAATGTTCGATAAAAATAAATCTTTAGAAAAAGAATTTGTGTAATAATTAATTGAATTCCCAGTAATATTTTTACGTTTCGTATAAAGTTATGTGAATTGAAAGTACATTTTAAAATATCTGTACTGGTTTTTTTTTTGAGAAAATGTCCAAGAATTTGTATTTCAATTAGTCGATCATGAATTTATTGTTTTTTTTTGTAAAATATTTGATAAAATATGAGTCCAACTAAGGTATGAAGGCCTGGGCAAATTTTTTTGATGGTGTGTTAATTTTTTAGCAGTCGTCAAAGTCGGAAAAAAAATTGACAAAAAAGAAGCTTGAGTTGAAATTATAAAAAAAAATAACGAACGTAGCAAATACTTCAAAAATTTGTCATTGTCTAATATAAACCTTTATTAATGTGTGTTAAAAATATTACGTCCTTGCCGACTTTTCTGTAAAAAAAAATAGTTGTTTCAAAAAATACCAAGTTTTTTTTAATGAAAAATAAACAAATTAAGGTGTTTTGTAATTTTAGGGTCAAGAAATTTGTTTAAAAACATAGTGCAGTGATGATAATTTGACACTCAGCTGTTCAAAATATTCCAACTTAAGTATTAAGGCCTAGGCAATTTTTTTTGATGGTATGTTAATTTTTTGGCAGTCTCAAAGTAGGAAAGAAATTTGACAAAAAAGAAGCTTGAGTTGAGATATAAAAAAAAAATAACGAACGTAGCAAATACCTCAAAAATCTGTCATTGTCTAATATAAACCTTTCTTAATGTGTGTTTAAAATATTACGTCCTTACCGACTTTTCTGTAAAAAAAAATAGTTGTCTCAAAAAATACCAATTTTTTTTTAATGAAAAATAAACAAATTAAGGTGTTTTGTAATTTTAGGGTCAAGAAATTTGTTTAAAAACATAGTGCAGTGATGATAATTTGACACTCAGCTGTTCAAAATATTCCAACTTAAGTATTAAGGCCTAGGCAATTTTTTTTGATGGTATGTTAATTTTTTGGCAGTCTCAAAGTAGGAAAGAAATTTGACAAAAAAGAAGCTTGAGTTGAGATATAAAAAAAAAATAACGAACGTAGCAAATACCTCAAAAATCTGTCATTGTCTAATATAAACCTTTCTTAATGTGTGTTTAAAATATTACGTCCTTACCGACTTTTCTGTAAAAAAAAATAGTTGTCTCAAAAAATACCAATTTTTTTTTAATGAAAAATAAACAAATTAAGGTGTTTTGTAATTTTAGGGTCAAGAAATTTGTTTAAAAACATAGTGCAGTGATGATAATTTGACACTCAGCTGTTCAAAATATTCCAACTTAAGTATTAAGGCCTAGGCAATTTTTTTTGATGGTATGTTAATTTTTTGGCAGTCTCAAAGTAGGAAAGAAATTTGACAAAAAAGAAGCTTGAGTTGAGATATAAAAAAAAAATAACGAACGTAGCAAATACCTCAAAAATCTGTCATTGTCTAATATAAACCTTTCTTAATGTGTGTTTAAAATATTACGTCCTTACCGACTTTTCTGTAAAAAAAAATAGTTGTCTCAAAAAATACCAATTTTTTTTTAATGAAAAATAAACAAATTAAGGTGTTTTGTAATTTTAGGGTCAAGAAATTTGTTTAAAAACATAGTGCAGTGATGATAATTTGACACTCAGCTGTTCAAAATATTCCAACTTAAGTATTAAGGCCTAGGCAATTTTTTTTGATGGTATGTTAATTTTTTGGCAGTCTCAAAGTAGGAAAGAAATTTGACAAAAAAAGAAGCTTGAGTTGAGATATAAAAAAAAAATAACGAACGTAGCAAATACCTCAAAAATCTGTCATTGTCTAATATAAACCTTTCTTAATGTGTGTTTAAAATATTACGTCCTTACCGACTTTTCTGTAAAAAAAAATAGTTGTCTCAAAAAATACCAATTTTTTTTAATGAAAAATAAACAAATTAAGGTGTTTTGTAATTTTAGGGTCAAGAAATTTGTTTAAAAACATAGTGCAGTGATGATAATTTGACACTCAGCTGTTCAAAATATTCCAACTTAAGTATTAAGGCCTAGGCAATTTTTTTTGATGGTATGTTAATTTTTTGGCAGTCTCAAAGTAGGAAAGAAATTTGACAAAAAAGAAGCTTGAGTTGAGATATAAAAAAAAAATAACGAACGTAGCAAATACCTCAAAAATCTGTCATTGTCTAATATAAACCTTTCTTAATGTGTGTTTAAAATATTACGTCCTTGCCGACTTTTCTGTAAAAAAAAATAGTTGTTTCAAAAAATACCAATTTTTTTTTAATGAAAAATAAACAAATTAAGGTGTTTTGTAATTTTAGGGTCAAGAAATTTGTTTAAAAACATAGTGCAGTGATGATAATTTGACACTCAGCTGTTCAAAATATTCCAACTTAAGTATTAAGGCCTAGGCAATTTTTTTTGATGGTATGTTAATTTTTTGGCAGTCTCAAAGTAGGAAAGAAATTTGACAAAAAAGAAGCTTGAGTTGAGATATAAAAAAAAAATAACGAACGTAGCAAATACCTCAAAAATCTGTCATTGTCTAATATAAACCTTTCTTAATGTGTGTTTAAAATATTACGTCCTTACCGACTTTTCTGTAAAAAAAAATAGTTGTCTCAAAAAATACCAATTTTTTTTTAATGAAAAATAAACAAATTAAGGTGTTTTGTAATTTTAGGGTCAAGAAATTTGTTTAAAAACATAGTGCAGTGATGATAATTTGACACTCAGCTGTTCAAAATATTCCAACTTAAGTATTAAGGCCTAGGCAATTTTTTTTGATGGTATGTTAATTTTTTGGCAGTCTCAAAGTAGGAAAGAAATTTGACAAAAAAAGAAGCTTGAGTTGAGATATAAAAAAAAAATAACGAACGTAGCAAATACCTCAAAAATCTGTCATTGTCTAATATAAACCTTTCTTAATGTGTGTTTAAAATATTACGTCCTTACCGACTTTTCTGTAAAAAAAAATAGTTGTCTCAAAAAATACCAATTTTTTTTAATGAAAAATAAACAAATTAAGGTGTTTTGTAATTTTAGGGTCAAGAAATTTGTTTAAAAACATAGTGCAGTGATGATAATTTGACACTCAGCTGTTCAAAATATTCCAACTTAAGTATTAAGGCCTAGGCAATTTTTTTTGATGGTATGTTAATTTTTTGGCAGTCTCAAAGTAGGAAAGAAATTTGACAAAAAAAGAAGCTTGAGTTGAGATATAAAAAAAAAATAACGAACGTAGCAAATACCTCAAAAATCTGTCATTGTCTAATATAAACCTTTCTTAATGTGTGTTTAAAATATTACGTCCTTACCGACTTTTCTGTAAAAAAAAATAGTTGTCTCAAAAAATACCAATTTTTTTTTAATGAAAAATAAACAAATTAAGGTGTTTTGTAATTTTAGGGTCAAGAAATTTGTTTAAAAACATAGTGCAGTGATGATAATTTGACACTCAGCTGTTCAAAATATTCCAACTTAAGTATTAAGGCCTAGGCAATTTTTTTTGATGGTATGTTAATTTTTTGGCAGTCTCAAAGTAGGAAAGAAATTTGACAAAAAAAGAAGCTTGAGTTGAGATATAAAAAAAAAATAACGAACGTAGCAAATACCTCAAAAATCTGTCATTGTCTAATATAAACCTATCTTAATGTGTGTTTAAAATATTACGTCCTTACGACTTTTCTGTAAAAAAAAATTGTTGTCTCAAAAAATACCATGTTTTTTTTTAATGAAAAATAAACAGATTTTTGCAAACAATTTTTTTTTGCAGTGTTTTGTAATTTTTGGGTCAAGAAATTTGTTTAAAAACATAGTGCAGTGATGATAATTTGACACTCAGCTGTTCAAAATATTCCAACTTAGGTATTAAGGCCTAGGCAAATTTTTTTGAAGGTGTGTTAGTTTTGACAACAAATTTTTGACAAAAAAATGGGTCAATTTCGAAATTTAACATAAAAAAAACTAATACCGTCAAAATCCAAACCGTTCGTAATGTGTGCTTAGAAAAATACGCCCGTACGACATTTCTGTACAACAAAATCTTGACTCAAAATATACCAAGTTCTTTTTAACAAAAAAATCAACGTAGCAAACCATCCTCTTAACCAAACAAATGCACATTTATCATGCATTATACAGATTAGCTTAGGGTAAGGTTTAATGCACTTTGAGTAACAACAATTCTGTATAAAAAAAAATCAGCGACCAACTGGCCGTAAGGTATGCAGAAGGAAATTAATTGCGAAAATCTTGCACGAACAATACCGAGTGCAAATTTAATAAATACTTTGAGCAAACTGCAATTACCCATACTCTCGAATACACAATCGTAAATTAGTTTAATCATAAATCACGATTTGCAGTCTGCATTCGCTTAACAAAATCGAAAATGCAAATATTGCACCAATTTACTTCGAATTCCAAATACTATAAATCAATTAAATATTTTTATACAATCGCTATTTTGCGTTTAAATGGTAAAAGAATATTAAATCGTACACCTCATTCGACAATTTTACGCTTTACGATCAACCATGAAATGTGACGTAAAATGTTCGTGGAATTATTTATACATAAATTCCGTTTAATAAATATTCATTTGTTTTTGCAAAATCGTACCTACGCACGATTTAATTATACAAACTAATAAAAACTTTAGATTTTACTTAAAAAAATTACACATAACTTCAAAAAACAAGTATTTTTTCAACGGTAACTCGTTTGGAAACTAAAAAAAAAAAGATTACATTTTTCGATACGGCAAAAAATCAAGTTGAAGATGCTCAAATTACACGGCAGAATAGAATTAATTAAAATTGAAAGTAATTACATTTCCTTAATAGCGGCAGACATTAACTTTTAATTAAAATTCCCATTTAACTGGTTTAATTAAAAGTATAATTCGAGTGACCTAATCATGCGCAACTCTTGCAAATGTCTATATACAGTCGGCGCTGCAACTTCAGAATCCAGTTCTTTCCGATGCCTAATTTAGTCATTTTCGTTATTTGACTACTAGTGCCCCCCTTTGATCGTCAAACAAGTCCCGAATGTATGCGCGCACTACTCGAGAGAAATAAAAGAAAAGAGTCGAGTGAGTAATCTAACAATTATATTGCCTATCCTTTTGGACGACCCTCCACACCTCGTATATGCTATAATATTAGTGTTTAGTATACCCACAGGTAAAACAATCCTAAAGCACGCTGTACACTAAGCCCATACACGCAATGAAAAAAAAATACTATTTTGTAAAATGCGCATTTTTGTATAGGAATGCTCTTTTAATGCTGCATTTTAATATAAAATATATATAGTACGCACACATCTCTAAACGTGTAAATATATATAGCACGCACACATCTCTAAACGTGTCTTTGTACCTCGGGGTCACCCACTAAGAAAAAACCAGTTAAAATTGATTTTTTTTAAATAAAAAAAATCGACACTTGAATTAGCTTCCTCAATTTTAAAATTCGTTATTTTTTTAGAGCAATAGAAGAAGTATCAAAAATATTTTAAAATCTTAATTGATGTTGCGATTTGTTTTAATCTATCGAATTAAAATGCTAAAGAATTATTTAAAACTCAAAATAAAACAATTGACGAAGATTAAATTTTGAAAATTGCCACTTGAATTAGCTTCTTCAATTTTAAAATTCGTTATTTTTTTAGA
This sequence comes from Leptodirus hochenwartii, assembly GCA_947310635.1. Taxonomy (NCBI): domain Eukaryota; kingdom Metazoa; phylum Arthropoda; class Insecta; order Coleoptera; family Leiodidae; genus Leptodirus; species Leptodirus hochenwartii. The sequence goes on along the minus strand of OX371185.1, from coordinate 4,122,844 downwards.
GCAATAGAAGAAGTATCAAAAATATTTTTAAATCTTAATTGATGTTGCGATTTGTTTTAATCTATCGAATTACAATGCTAAAGAATTATTTAAAACTCGAAATAAAACAATTGCGGAAGATTAAATAAAAAAAATTTCCACTTGAATTAGTTTCTCGATTTTAAAATTCGTTAATTTTTTAGAACAATAGAAGAAGTACCAAAAACATATTAAAATCTTCATTAATGTTGCGATTTATTTTAGTCTATCGAATTTAAATGCTAAAGAATTATTTAAAACTCAAAATAAAACAATTGACGAAGATTAAATTTTGAAAATTGCCACTTGAAGTAGCTTCCTCAATTTTAAAATTCGTTATTTTTTTAGAGCAATAGAAGAAGTATCAAAAATATTTTAAAATCTTAATTGATGTTGCGATTTGTTTTAATCTATCGAATTAAAATGCTAAAGAATTATTTAAAACTGAAAATAAAACAATTGAGGAAGATTAAATAAAAAAAAATGCCACTTGAATTACCTTCCTCGATTTTAAAATTCGTTATTTTTTTAGAACAATAGAAGAAGTATCAAAAATATTTTTAAATCTTAATTGATGTTGCGATTTGTTTTAATCTATCGAATTAAAATGCTAAAGAATTATTTAAAACTGAAAATAAAACAATTGAGGAAGATTAAATAAAAAAAAATGCCACTTGAATTACCTTCCTCGATTTTAAAATTCGTTATTTTTTTAGAACAATAGAAGAAGTATCAAAAATAATTTTAAATCTTAATTGATGTTGCGATTTGTTTTAATCTATCGAATTAAAATGCTAAAGAATTATTTAAAACTGAAAATAAAACAATTGAGGAAGATTAAATAAAAAAAAATGCCACTTGAATTACCTTCCTCGATTTTAAAATTCGTTATTTTTTTAGAACAATAGAAGAAGTATCAAAAATATTTTTAAATCTTAATTGATGTTGCGATTTGTTTTAATCTATCGAATTAAAATGCTAAAGAATTATTTAAAACTGAAAATAAAACAATTGAGGAAGATTAAATAAAAAAAAATGCCACTTGAATTACCTTCCTCGATTTTAAAATTCGTTAATTTTTTAGAACAATAGAAGAAGTATCAAAAATATTTTTAAATCTTAATTGATGTTGCGATTTGTTTTAATCTATCGAATTAAAATGCTAAAGAATTATTTAAAACTGAAAATAAAACAATTGAGGAAGATTAAATAAAAAAAAATGCCACTTGAATTACCTTCCTCGATTTTAAAATTCGTTAATTTTTTAGAACAATAGAAGAAGTATCAAAAATATTTTTAAATCTTAATTGATGTTGCGATTTGTTTTAATCTATCGAATTAAAATGCTAAAGAATTATTTAAAACTGAAAATAAAACAATTGAGGAAGATTAAATAAAAAAAAATGCCACTTGAATTACCTTCCTCGATTTTAAAATTCGTTATTTTTTTAGAACAATAGAAGAAGTATCAAAAATATTTTTAAATCTTAATTGATGTTGCGATTTGTTTTAATCTATCGAATTAAAATGCTAAAGAATTATTTAAAACTGAAAATAAAACAATTGAGGAAGATTAAATAAAAAAAAATGCCACTTGAATTACCTTCCTCGATTTTAAAATTCGTTATTTTTTTAGAACAATAGAAGAAGTATCAAAAATAATTTTAAATCTTAATTGATGTTGCGATTTGTTTTAATCTATCGAATTAAAATGCTAAAGAATTATTTAAAACTGAAAATAAAACAATTGAGGAAGATTAAATAAAAAAAAATGCCACTTGAATTACCTTCCTCGATTTTAAAATTCGTTATTTTTTTAGAACAATAGAAGAAGTATCAAAAATATTTTTAAATCTTAATTGATGTTGCGATTTGTTTTAATCTATCGAATTAAAATGCTAAAGAATTATTTAAAACTGAAAATAAAACAATTGAGGAAGATTAAATAAAAAAAAATGCCACTTGAATTACCTTCCTCGATTTTAAAATTCGTTAATTTTTTAGAACAATAGAAGAAGTATCAAAAATATTTTTAAATCTTAATTGATGTTGCGATTTGTTTTAATCTATCGAATTAAAATGCTAAAGAATTATTTAAAACTGAAAATAAAACAATTGAGGAAGATTAAATAAAAAAAAATGCCACTTGAATTACCTTCCTCGATTTTAAAATTCGTTATTTTTTTAGAACAATAGAAGAAGTATCAAAAATAATTTTAAATCTTAATTGATGTTGCGATTTGTTTTAATCTATCGAATTAAAATGCTAAAGAATTATTTAAAACTGAAAATAAAACAATTGAGGAAGATTAAATAAAAAAAAATGCCACTTGAATTACCTTCCTCGATTTTAAAATTCGTTATTTTTTTAGAACAATAGAAGAAGTATCAAAAATATTTTTAAATCTTAATTGATGTTGCGATTTGTTTTAATCTATCGAATTAAAATGCTAAAGAATTATTTAAAACTGAAAATAAAACAATTGAGGAAGATTAAATAAAAAAAAATGCCACTTGAATTACCTTCCTCGATTTTAAAATTCGTTAATTTTTTAGAACAATAGAAGAAGTATCAAAAATATTTTAAAATCTTAATTGATGTTGCGATTTGTTTTAATCTATCGAATTAAAATGCTAAAGAATTATTTAAAATAGAAAATAAAACAATTCAGGATTTAAAAAAAATTAATTGCCACTTGAATTAGCTTCTACAATAATTTTAAAATCCGTTAATTATATACACACTTTTAGAGCAATAGAAAAAGAAGTACCAAAAATATTTTTAATCTGCATTAATTAAAATGCTAAAGAATTATTTAAAACTCAAAAATAAAACAATTAAAATCGAGGATGATTTTTTTTTTGATAATTTCGAACATAATGTAAATTGTTTTTTTTTTAAGGTACCACCCGCAAGTTTGGACTAGTCACAGCTCGAATACGTTTAGCCGGCAAGCGGTGATAGAAAACCACAAGGAGGATCGCAAGAAGGCAGACACGGAGGTGCGCACTTCTTCATCTCCTCGAGCGCCAGCTAGGCTATAACTTCGCCAGCGCAAGAACAGACCAAATGAACCTGTTTTATATTTATCTTAACTTTGACAAAACACTCCCATAGATGAATAATTAATTGCGAAATATATATTTAACTTAACCATAGGAAATTAAAAAATGGGGAAGCTAATGCATGTGTCAATGATATCATGTATTTTTTTATAAAAACAAAACAAAACGGTAAATACGAACCAAATGAACCTGTTTTTTATTTATCTTAACTTTGACAAAACACTTCCGTAGATTGATAATTAATTGCGAAATATGTCTGTAGCTTGGAACAAAAAGGGCCAATGTCCAAAATATGGAGCATGAAAATTGAAAAAAAATATTTTACACTGTTTCACCAAATAAAATGCTTAAGTAAAACGAAAAACTTTGGCAAAAATTATTTTATGAAAATTGTTATATAATTGCAAATGCAAAAACATTACGAAAATGTTTAAAAATTTAAAATTTATAATATTGGACATTTTTGTACCAAGGTACCGATATATTTTACTATGCTATAGGAAATACAAAATTGGGGAATCTAATTCATGTGTCAATGAGTTGATGTTTTTTTTTTATAAAAATAAATAAAAAATCAATCATGAATGGTTTTTTTTAACTACCATGGAGTTTTGTATAATGCTTTGTGCCAGGATTACTCATCGTCTTTGGTTGTACTGTTAGAGATGTGTGCGTGTGCAAACTATTTTTCTTTAAACCACATATATATTTTTTTAATTTACGACTTTAATATTAAAAAATACACCTATTAGCAATTTTTTTTTAATCAATTGAAACTATTCGCATCATTTCATCAACACAATTCCATTGCTCCAGGGCCTTCGATCAAAATATACTCGTTTTAAAATGTAATATACCTGAGGTGCACGACAATCTACACACACTCTACACATACATATCTCTCACAGGGGGAGGGGGGTTCACCTACACACAAACACACGAAGAGGAGTCCATCCAATTCTACCTCAACTACCTGCTGGCCCGGATTCCTTACGGAACAAGGACAACGATATGGCGCTCAGTTGGTGGTTGAAATGAGATGGGCAGATGCAGGGTGGTCAACGTACCACACCACACCGTGCCAACGCAACAACTATGATTATTTGATTATGAATGCCGCTTGCATACCGAAAGGGATTATGGTATGAGTTGGCCAGAATGTCTGCGCGATGAGTCAAATATTCGAATTTCGGCCAGAAGAGAAAGAGGAAGGCCGCTTTCGTCTACCTCTTGTAGAAGGCATTGTTTCGGTGTTGTATTTCGGTGAAGCCAAAGAACGGCGATTTGCCGATAACAAATTTATTCACCAATCAATTTGCATTTTAAAAAACAAAATTCAATTAAATAACTGGATACCAAACAGTTTGACCTAAAAAAAATTTGGATAGGCAAAGGTGTTGATGATTTTGTTTGGCACTACGTATTGGTGATTTTACAATGAACTTAAAATTGTTTGAGATCGAAAAATTTCTTTCGTAACAAAGAGGAGTATAGACTCACCTCGTATAAGCGATTTTTAAATGAATATTCGTATAATTGCGCTGGCTGCAACACAACGTACAGTTGAGTGTTTTAGGTTGCAGCGTTCAGTCAGGCGGGTTGCCGATGTCGTAAACATACCTGCAATAGAAACGGACGTATTAAATGTTTGAAGAAAGTGAAAAATTGTGAATTTGCAAATTACGTTTCGTAATTGGTTTTGCAAAATATATATAAAATTTAACTGGTAACTTAAAATATATCCATGGTTGTTTTCACAATTTTTTTTATATAAAAAAAAAAACTTATAAATATGTTTATTCCAACAAAGATTTGTCGAATTGTTTTCCTAAGCGACGTAAATTTTGAGAAAGAAAAATTGTATATTCATGTGGATGTGAATTACGTTCGTTTTTGGCACTTGATAGTGTCGTGGGGCCCGATAGCGCAAAAAAAAGGCCAGTTCATGTTTACGTGCGAATATTAATCTAAACTTTAGATATTAATCGCGAGGATTGGACACGCAACCAAAACAAATATAAAACAGATGTTTAGCCGGGGTTTCGCAATTTTTTTTTTTAACGTCGGTACGATTATGCTAAAAGTTTTCGGCACGATGCCCAACATTCCACGCGCTAGAGATCGAATTGGTGTAAGAGTTGTTATATGGCCGTAAATAATTTTCGCGATAGGAAAACGCGACGAAAAAAACCGGATAGTCTTTCAAATACGATATCGGCATTTTTTCCAAGTGTAAAAATAAGTCGACAAATTGCTATCGATTTGCGTCAGCTGTGTTTTGTTATTTTGTTTGTGTTTAGGATAAGTGCGCGTGAAATTACACACAGCAGATCGAAATAACCTCGGGAAAAATTTTTTTTTTTGGTAAACGACTACGCGAATTAATATTTGTGATTTGTCCAAAATCGTACTATCAAAACGGATTCTGCCCAGCGATCTTATTCACGCTCAGTCTGTCATTATTCTTAACCGGAAGGCAACAATCCAATTAAATTTATACTTGTTAAAACCGTAATTATACACAGCGAGTAATTTAAGTTACCTGATAATTACCAATTAGTATATTTGATAATAATAGTGTTTAAAACTCTATTCCACGTGGCATGTGGGCTGCTTCATAATCTGGTATGAAAAATGAAGTGGGGCACTTTTTTATAAAAAAAAATATCACTGCAATAAAATTATACAGCAGTGGCTTTAAAAAAATTTAACAGGCAAAAATTCTGTCGTTTTTTGGCATTTCTGTCAATTTTAACATATATGTCAATTTTGACGTTGATGTCAGTTTGGACGTGTATGTCAAATTTGACGTTTCTGATGTTTAAACACTCGGGACGAATGCAAGTCTAAATAATACGAGTTTTCAAATGTTTAAAGTCACTTTCATCAAATTTTCATCACTTTCTTCCATTTCTGTTTACAAAATATTGAGTAAAAATAATACATTTCTTTTTGGGTGCCTCTAAATAGTTTTGTAAATAGTAAATCTCTAGCCAGGCAGAAGATTAACTACTGAAAACTTTACACTTGTGAAGAATCCTTAACAAAACGCGTTCCTTTTAAAAAGCAGCTTCGGTCAGACATTGACGTAAACATCAAAGACATATTGAAGGAGTGAAACTCACTTTTTATAAAACACACTGCCATAAAATTATACATCACAAATCATTTATCAGTGCTTCAAAGAAATAGGCAAACATTCTGTCAATTTTGGCATGTCTGTCAATTTTGAGATTATGTCAGTTTGGACGTGCATGTCATATTTGACGTTTCTGATGTTTAAACACTTGGGACGAATGCAAGTCTAAATAATACGAGTTTTCAAATGTTTAAAGTCACTTTCATCAAATTTTGATCACTTTCTTCCATTTCTGTTTACAAAATATTGAGCAAAAATAATACCTTTCTTTTTGGGTGCCACTAAATAGTTTTGTAAATAGTAAATCTCTAGCCAGGCAGAAGATTAACTACTGAAAACTTTACACTTGTGCAGAATCCTTAACAAAACGCGTTCCTTTTAAAAAGCAGCTTCGGTCAGACATTGACGTAAACATCAAAGACATATTGAAGGAGTGAAACTCACTTTTTATAAAACACACTGCCATAAAATTATACATCACAAATCATTTATCAGTGCTTCAAAGAAATAGGCAAACATTCTGTCAATTTTGGCATGTCTGTCAATTTTGAGATTATGTCAGTTTGGACGTGCATGTCATATTTGACGTTTCTGATGTTTAAACACTTGGGACGAATGCAAGTCTAAATAATACGAGTTTTCAAATGTTTAAAGTCACTTTCATCAAATTTTAATCACTTTCTTCCATTTCTGTTTACAAAATATTGAGTAAAAATAATACATTTCTTTTTGGGTGCCACTAAATAGTTTTGTAAATAGTAAATCTCTAGCCAGGCAGAAGATTAACTTACTGAAAACTTTACACTTGTGAAGAAACCTTAACAAAACGCGTTCCTTTCTTTAAAACTGCTGTTCGGACAGATATTGACAAAAACATCAAAGACATAATATTGAAAGAGCTTCTTTATATCGTGCTTATACGCCACATTTCCAACACAAGCGCACCATGTTCCTTTATTGCCATCGCGAATGGGGATGTGTGACGTCATGCATCCAGCGCGACTTGGCGAAACGGTCAGAGGTTTAGAATCGGGTGGGAACATCCGTGCGGCTATACGGCACATATTCGGGATGATTGATCAACTGATATCTTGCAGTTGTCTTGCTCTTATGCTAGAAGTACTTCTGTCCGAAAGAACTCGACAGAAGAGGATACACAAGCTGGCGCACTCGAAGCCGGTCAAGAAACTCTCTTTGCCGAATGAACGGCGACGTGACCTTTTGCCCGAAGGAGAAATTGATTTCGAAGTTTATGACCAACTTCGTAGAATCAAATTTGTTTGGCAACAATTTTTTTTATAACATTTCTTCTTGTAAAAAAAGACAAACTACCCAACCAGCTTTATTATTTGAAAATGGAAATAATAGAGCAAGCACTTTCGCGGTCTGCAACGGCTTTGTTGCTTTCTTTCAATTCTTCGCGGCACAATATGAGAACAGCCACGGCGTATTCTTGTCCATAAATCAGCACTTTGGGGGCGTTTGCAAGATATTGGTGCTGCGGTACTTTATGAAGTTCAAGTTGGACTCTACACTACAAAAACACAGATTGTCTGCCTACCCCACAAATAGCACAAATGCAAGTTGTACAACTGCAAATATTGTTAATCTAATGATTGAAACACAAGATATTAAAATCGAACAGATTTCTTCAGATCATTTGTAGATTCTTTGATCGATCGTCAAATCTTAACAAATATAAATGTTGCATTTGCAAAGCTGATATGTACGTCTCATCCTGTACATTCCTACGAGGATGACGTGTACAGTACACCCAGTTATATACTGCGGTATTATTTATTGTATGTTTGGTCGGGGAGTTTCGCGAAGAGATCGTTTGTTGCTTATCCTCCACCAGGGCAATGGGGGATCTAGAAGCATAACTATAACATAGCGGAGACGCAAGAACCTATAGAAAGAGGTCAAATAAAATGGGGTGGTTTCATTCGATTTTGACAATGTACATTTGATATGACAGAATCTAAAGATTGCTACACAATATTTTTTAATGTGCGGCAAGCTTTAGAAATATAGATTTTTTTAAATTTCAACAGTGCGAATAGATAATTTATGGTTCAAACCAGTAGCTAGATGCGCATTTCGAAGGCTGCGCCTCCATCTTCAATAGCACAAGATAAAAACGAAATAAAATACCTGTGTCAAATTCAAAGTAATAATTTGAAGAAAGAAAACACAACAAGAAAACAGTTTTTTTCTGGACTTTATTGTACAAGCGTGCTGGACCAAGGTGTGTGTTGGCAAACGGGGACCCACACGGCCAAGGTGATGAATGTGTCGCCTGGTATTCTGTTGTTTCGGTGTAGACTGTTGTGGTGTGGTGAGAAACCTCGTTGGAATTCAACTTGGTATAAACGCGCGCCACCAGTGGTACAAAATATTTTGTTGCTTTCAACAAAAAGTACAACTTTTGTTGCTAAAGAAATTTTTTTTTAGAACAAAATGTAATTTGTAAAGGTCAGGTCAGGTCACTAACAGATAACTACGTAACATATTCATTGCGATACAGTTTTCTAAGGGGTTGCTCACCTAGTAAATCTGGGTGTACAATTTTCTACAAATCCGAATAAATACCTACAAATATGTATAAATCTCGACAAATACCTACAAATCCCTGCAAATATCTACAAATCTTAAGAAATATCTGTAAATCTCAACAAATACCTACAAATCCCTGCAAATATCTACAAATCTCGACAAATACCTGCAAATATCTACAAATCTCAACAAACACCTAAAAATCCCTGCAAATATCTAGAAATCTCAACAAATATCTGTAAATCTCATCAAATACCTACAAATCTCGACAAATACCTGCAAATATCTACAAATCTCAACAAATATCTACAAATCTCAACAAATATCTACAAATCTCAACAAATATCTACAAATCTCAACAAATACCTACGAATCCCTGCAAATATCTACAAATCTCAACAAATACCTGCAAATATCTACAAATCTCCACAAATACCTAAAAATCCCTGCAAATATCTACAAATCTCAACAAATACCTACAAATATCTACAAATCTCCACAAATCCCTGCAAATGTCTAGAAATCTCAACAAATATCTGTAAATCTCATTAAATACCTACAAATCTCAACAAATACCTGCAAATATCTACAAATTGCAACAAATACCAAAAAATCCCTGCAAATATCTAGAAATCTCAACAAATATCTGTAAATCTCATCAAATACCTACAAATCTCAACAAATATCTACAAATCTCAACAAATATCTACAAATCTCAACAAATATCTACAAATCTCAACAAATACCTACGAATCCCTGCAAATATCTACAAATCTCAACAAATACCTGCAAATATCTACAAATCTCCACAAATACCTAAAAATCCCTGCAAATATCTACAAATCTCAACAAATACCTACAAATATCTATAAATCTCCACAAATCCCTGCAAATGTCTAGAAATCTCAACAAATATCTGTAAATCTCATTAAATACCTACAAATCTCAACAAATACCTGCAAATATCTACAAATCTCCACAAATACCTAAAAATCCCTGCAAATATCTACAAATCTCAACAAATACCTACAAATCTCAACAAATACCTGCAAATATCTACAAATTGCAACAAATACCAAAAAATCCCTGCAAATATCTAGAAATCTCAACAAATATCTGTAAATCTCATCAAATACTTACAAATCTCAACAAATACCTGCAAATATCTATAAATACCTTTAAATTCCTGCAAATATCTAGAATTCTCAACAAATATCTGTAAATCGCACCAAATACCTACAAATCTCAACAAATACCTGCAAATATCTACAAATACCTAAAAATCCCTGCAAATATCTCGAATTCTCAACAAATATCTGTAAATCTCACCAAATACCTACAAATCTCAACAAATACCTGCAAATATCTACAAATCTCAACAAATATCTGTAAATCTAAGCTAATAAATAAAAATATCGACAAATACCTATAAATCTCAGCAAAACCTTCAAATCTTATTAAAGATTGGTGAATCTCAAATCTGGTGTACAAATTTTTACACCTGCAATTTTTTGATACTAAACTAAATTTTAATATTTCTATCAATATTCATTTCCTGAGAATTCAAAATGGTCGAAGATTATTTTTAGAGGTCCGTTTGAAGGTTAGGTCATCAGATAATATTGGACTATCCTTCTTAAAATATTTATAGAATTTCAAACGAAAAGGTTACTTTAAAATTTCTGATTAAAGATCAAATCAGGTCAGGTCACCGTAGTTATCCGATATTTCGGAAAGCACTTTTGAAGGTAAGTTCCGGTCACATTGGCTCATCATTCTTAAAATATGAATAGAATTTCAAAAATTCCTCTTGAAAGTTAAGTTAGGTCAAGTAGGATCAGTTAAGGCCAGATTATTTATTCAGAGGTGATTGTGGAATTCAAGAGGGTCTGTCGAGGCAGTTTCAAAGGTCAAGGCAGGTCACTGGTCATATTAGGTCAGGTGTTATTATTATTATGATATAAAAAAATTCTGTATTTAAAACGGACTGATCTAACTTTTAGATGACTGAGGGGCTTAGTGCGAGCGGAACTTTTTTGGAACTGCGTATTTAAATGATATACATAACTAATAGTTGTGTGTTATGTATAATTTTTGGGAAATAGCTTCACGATCCGAGAATGCAACGGTATTTTATACAGCAGAAAACACTCCAGACAGGCTGCTGTTGCATAAATGTCATTAATCTTGTTATGAGTGATGATTTCAGAATATTTCTGCTCTTGGGTAACTGCTCAACCGAATACAAACAGCCTTTACGGTGGTTTTACATCGTGTATGTTGTCTACCTTTTAATATAAATGGACCCCGGGACCCTGCTTCGTATAAAACACAAATTTATATTAAAACAAAACGATATAAATACTGTTTTTGACAAATGCACCTGCATTTGAACAAAAACAACGGCCTTACAAATTTAAAAAATCGTGTGAAAAAAACATTTTTTACACGCCTCATCCGACAACTAAAAAGGCTCATTTAAATCCAAAAAAAAAAAAAACGCCACTCTCAACATATAAAATTCAATTGCACGACCCTTAAACTGTCACCCGAAACTATTAATGGGGCCTTATACGTGGACTTACAGTTTCATGAAAGTTTCAGCCGAAGCGGAGGGGCATTACTAATCTCATAAACGGAATTTATTTACGGTCTTAATGTGCGATAAATTCACGGCCCGTTCAAATGAAATTACGGCAATCCTCTTAGCCCGCCATCAAAAATTAGTAAATTCGCACTTGGTTTAAAATTTACTACCTATGTTGCGGTGACATTTCGTTGTTTATAAACGTCAATTTGACGTATGTTGATGGCGTGTGAGGTGAAAACGATCATGGCCGCTGGATGAATAAATAATCTGACAGTTGCTACGAAAACGAATGTCATAGATTCGATTAGTGCGCATATTTATTTTTTGACGTATTTCGACAGGAGCGTAATAAAATATTTTATTATAAAAAAAAAAAAAAATGGCTTACGCTAAATTCGAAATTAAAATGCTACCCAAATAAAAAATCTGTTAAAATAGGGCTAGACTCAATTAACGAAGACACCTCAATCGATGTTTCTACCTCGATTTTTGGTTGTATCTTGAACAACATAACGACCGACGTATAATTTATACAAAAAAATATATTCCGAGGCAAATCTTTAATGTATTAGATATAATTTATCGGTTGTATAGAAGACAGAAGGCACCTTTTTTTAAGGAGAGCGCGAAGCGTCCATAAAACTGGAAATTTCGCCTATCGCGGCGAAGATCTCGCAGACTAATGCCGAAGATCAAACGAAGAACCCGCTTAACTATTCACAAACTGTTTATATGCAATTCGTACGGCGCTGAAGATATAGTTTTACAGAATATAATTATGAAAAAATCAAATAATCAGACTGTGAAGGTAAAAAAAAAAGTAAGATGATCAAGTATCAAATAACAGATTTATTCGTATGATGATGGGGCTTTAAAAATATATATATATATATATATAAAGTTTTTATTGATTTTCGAAATCATTTCCAGCTTATATTTTATTATTTTTTGCATTTATCAGATCGTTAAACGCAATAAAACTTTGTTTGTTTGTTAAACCAGTTAAACAAACTGTCAAAAATACACCATTGACGTGTTTTAATACGTCATTTAAGGAAGCCTGTCATTTATGACAGGTCAATTGAAATTAATTTACCGCTTAAAGATTTGCGATTAGTTTCTACACAATCACCTAATTAAGCAAGAACGAGAACATGTTCGTCGAGACTGAAGAGAAAAGCGTATGGCCATTTAAAAAATATATATCGTTGTTAATACTCGATAAAAACAATCAATTTTTTTATACGTATAAAAAAAATAAAGACAATATAAAAATATTTCTATTATTTATATATTTTTGTATTTAGGTTAAATGTAAGCATTTTCCGAACATCTTCATATATTTATAAGGACGACATATATTCCTATAATTCCCCTTAGTCCTTTGAGGATGCCATCTAGCGAAAGGACGAGTCTGTAGCTAGAAGCGTTGACAATATAATCTCGGGAAAACTGAAGCACTGCCGAAGGAGGAAAGCCCTTATAATACCATCTCTGGCACATATGTGCGTATTTCTAAGGGCTTTATTACGCTGCCCTGCAGTGTAGGATTAAGGGCGCTGTATGTGTGGGGTTTGTAAACTTGAAAATTTGCAACATTAATTAAGAGAAACAAACGTAAGTACCTTTTTGTTGAAAATAAAATGAAGTCGAAAATTTGTTTTAAACAAAAACTTTAAAAAAAATACAAATTTATAGTATCCTCGATGAGTGACAGAAGTGAAATATTTGTTTAATTGTTGTGCCGCTGGCGATGGAAGCTTAACTTTCGAAATGCGCATTTTTAAATCGTAATTTGTGAAAGCGAGCAATTTTCTTGTGTTTACATATTTTATGGCTCGAACACATATCATTTCACATAAAGATGTATATAGGATGAAGCCTAACTGCTTTTGGCATATGCTAACTACTATTCTACGTATGGACCAGTCAATTATTTGAAAACGCTCGGCAAAATTTTACTGCATTGGAAAAATTGTTTTAAAAGTTTGTAGATTTTCAACCTACAGTACACTGTAGGGTGGTCAAATAAGGCCCTAAAACGAATTTATATTCACTCCTTATTATTGTCTTTGATTGTACTTTTGCCTGAGGGAAAAGGGCAAAAGGTTTTCCTTTTTTACATAGATTTAAAAAATATATACGAGAAAAACGAATGCTTTTAAAACGTTTTTTAAATTAGTTTGAATAAAAAATTCGGCATTTTGCGAACGTTTTGAAATTCGGAAAAGAAAATCGAGTTAATTTTCCGCAATATACTCTTAAAGTACACAATTTACATTATGCGTATTAAAGAGTGTTTATCGCCGCAATTTCAAAAGAAAATTTGCAACGAAACTGTGCGAATTATCGTGCCGAAGAAATCTATGTCATCTCGCGAACATTTCTGTTTATACTTGCACAAAAGCGTCTCTAAAAAATAAACACGAGTCGAAATTAGACGAACTAGTTAGTAGTCTATAATGTAACACTTTGTATGATGTAAATAAAAAAAAGATGGTACGTTGAGATATATTTCATGTTTAATCGGTGGTGTAAATAATGAGCTAAAAATGAATTTTATATATAGATGATGTGTAATAAAATATATAATTTTTAAATTGGGAAACCGTTTTGCCAATTTTGGTTCAAAATTTGAGTATATAAGGTAAATTAATCGGAAATTTAAAAAAATACGAATGACTAATTTTATTCAATTTTTCGCTGCCCCATTTTTTTTTTTCAAATTTATGTAGATATTTATTTTCTATTTGTCTAATGCACTAACTAACGTCTGACGGCTGAATTTTTTGCTACCTTTTTTAATTAAGAATTTTTCACGAAATCTTGGCATAGTTATTTTTGTGAAAATAAATTTTAATTAGATATTAGTTTCTATACGTAAATTTATAATTCTTGAATTTATAAAAAAAAGTATATAAAAAATACTTAGTGTATATACATATTTTTTTTTTTAATTAAGAATTTTCACGGAATTTCGGCATAGTTATTTTTGTGAAAATAAATTTTAATTAGACATTAGTTTCTATACGTAAATTTATAATTCTTGGATTTGTAAAAAAAAGTATAGAAAAAATACTTAGTGTATATACATACATATTTTTTTAATTAAGAATTTTCACGAAATTTCGGCAGTTATTTTTGTGAAAAAAAATTTTAATTAGACATTAGTTTCTATATATAAATTTATAATTCTTGAATTTATAAAAAAAGTATAGAAAAAATACTTAGTGTATATACATACATATTTTTTTAATTAAGAATTTTCACGAAATTTCGGCAGTTATTTTTGTGAAAAAAAATTTTAATTAGACATTAGTTTCTATATGTAAATTTATAATTCTTGTATTTATAAAAAAAAGTATAGAAAAAATACGTAGTGTATATACATATATTTTTTTTTATTAAGAATTTTCACGAAATTTCGGCAGTTATTTTTGTGAAAAAAAAATTTTAATTAGACATTAGTTTCTATATGTAAATTTATAATTCTTGGATTTGTAAAAAAAAGTATAGAAAAAATACTTAGTGTATATACATATATTTTTTTTAATTAAGAATTTTCACGAAATTTCGGCATAAAGTTATTTTTGTGAAAAAAAAAATTTAATTAGACATTAGTTTCTATAAGTAAATTTATAATTCTCGAATTTATAAAAAAAAGTATAGAAAAAATACTTAGTGTATATACATATATTTTTTTTTATTAAGAATTTTCACGAAATTTCGGCAGTTATTTTTGTGAAAAAAAAATTTTAATTAGACATTAGTTTCTATATGTAAATTTATAATTCTTGGATTTGTAAAAAAAAGTATAGAAAAAATACTTAGTGTATATACATATATTTTTTTTAATTAAGAATTTTCACGAAATTTCGGCATAAAGTTATTTTTGTGAAAAAAAAATTTTAATTAGACATTAGTTTCTATATGTAAATTTATAATTCTTGAATTTATAAAAAAAAGTATAGAAAAAATACTTAGTGTATATACATACATATTTTTTTAATTAAGAATTTTCACGAAATTTCGGCATAGTTATTTTTGTGAAAAAAAAATTTTAATTAGACATTAGTTTCTATATGTAAATTTATAATTCTTGTATTTATAAAAAAAAGTATAGAAAAAATACTTAGTGTATATACATATATATTTTTTTATTAAGAATTTTCACGAAATTTCGGCATAGTTATTTTTGTGAAAAATAAAAGTTAATTAGACATTAGTTTCTATATGTAAATTTATAATTCTTGTATTTATAAAAAAAAGTATAGAAAAAATACTTAGTGTATATACATATATATTTTTTTATTAAGAATTTTCACGAAATTTCGGCATAGTTATTTTTGTGAAAAATAAAATTTAATTAGACATTAGTTTCTATATGTAAATTTATAATTCTTGTATTTATAAAAAAAAGTATAGAAAAAATACTTAGTGTATATACATATATATATTTTCAATTAAGAATTTTCACGAAATTTCGGCATAGTTATTTTTGTGAAAAATAAAATTTAATTAGACATTAGTTTCTATATGTAAATTTATAATTCTTGTATTTATAAAAAAAAGTATATAAAAAATACTTAGTGTATATACATACATATTTTTTAAATTAAGAATTTTCACGAAATTTCGGCATAGTTATTTTTGTGAAAAAAAAATTTTAATTAGACATTAGTTTCTATATGTAAATTTATAATTCTTGTATTTATAAAAAAAAGTATATAAAAAATACTTAGTGTATATACATACATATTTTTTTAATTAAGAATTTTCACGAAATTTCGGCATAGTTATTTTTGTGAAAAAAAAAATTTTAATTAGACATTAGTTTCTATATGTAAATTTATAATTCTTGTATTTATAAAAAAAAGTATAGAAAAAATACTTAGTGTATATACATATATATATTTTCAATTAAGAATTTTCACGAAATTTCGGCATAGTTATTTTTGTGAAAAATAAAATTTAATTAGACATTAGTTTCTATATGTAAATTTATAATTCTTGTATTTATAAAAAAAAGTATATAAAAAATACTTAGTGTATATACATACATATTTTTTAAATTAAGAATTTTCACGAAATTTCGGCATAGTTATTTTTGTGAAAAAAAAATTTTAATTAGACATTAGTTTCTATATGTAAATTTATAATTCTTGTATTTATAAAAAAAAGTATATAAAAAATACTTAGTGTATATACATACATATTTTTTTAATTAAGAATTTTCACGAAATTTCGGCATAGTTATTTTTGTGAAAAAAAAAATTTTAATTAGACATTAGTTTCTATAAGTAAATTTATAATTCTTGGATTTATAAAAAAAAGTATATAAAAAATACTTAGTGTATATACATATATATATTTTCAATTAAGAATTTTCACGAAATTTCGGCATAAAGTTATTTTTGTGAAAAAAAAATTTAAATAAAACATTAGTTTCTATATGTAATGTAAATTAATAATTCTTGGATTATATTTTGGGTGTTAATTTGGATTAAACGATGTCCCTCTGTCGATGGTTAGGTAAACAATCAATATACTCATTTTGTAATCCATCGAAGTCGTGTGGATTTAATATCAAGGACATAATCGTTGGGGCAAAGCACGGAAGAACAGTTTCGTTCGTCTTTTGTAACGCAACTTAGGCGCGAGTATAAAATAAGGCGCGCTTAAGCAATAATAGTTGAATTTGGAGAGTTCGATGGATTTTGCGCCTACGCGTAGTTTGGATATAAAGTGCGGAATAGCCGAAAAGATAGCTGAAGAGTTGTACGTTTAGATGTGGCGAGTTTGTTGGTGGTATATACAGGATGAGGTGGAATTACAGGATGAAAGATGTTCAGAGAATTGTTTATTGGATGTTTTATAATCTAAAAGAAATAATGATTGAATAGAAACTGTTTTAGTTTGTAAGAATAAAACTGCTACCAGAATTTGCTTTTATTTAAGACTGAATGTGTTAAAGTACATGAATAATTTGGAAAAAAATTAGTATTCGGGAAATTATTTTATGCAATGAATTGAAGTATTTGATACAAAATAAATTACGATACCTTCGAAAAAATTGGAAAATTTCTAAATAATTTTAAAAAAATAATTCAGAAAAATACGTGATTCTGTAAAAATAGCATTTTTTTTAAATAAATTGGAAAAGTAATGTTAAAAAACCAGATTTTTTTTGATTAAATTAAATATTGTATATAAAATATGTTAAATACCATTCCAAAAAATTCTAAAGAATTTAGAAGATCTCTTAATAATTTAAATTTGTTTATTGCTATATTAAAACATTCTAAATGATTTAGAAAAAAATTCGTTTCCTGCGGCAACTTAAATATTCGAAATTTCAAAAAATCAAATATCTATTTAATTAAATAATTATTCACAAAATTTCCAAATAATTTCAAGAAAACGCGTATTCAATAAATTACTTGTTAAAATAAATTTATTTTAAAAAAAAAACTACGTTTCAAGAATATTTTTGGAAATTTTGTAAATAATTTCGAAAAAGAATTCAGAAAAATACGTAATTCTGTAA
This sequence comes from Leptodirus hochenwartii, assembly GCA_947310635.1. Classification (NCBI taxonomy): domain Eukaryota; kingdom Metazoa; phylum Arthropoda; class Insecta; order Coleoptera; family Leiodidae; genus Leptodirus; species Leptodirus hochenwartii. The sequence goes on along the minus strand of OX371185.1, from coordinate 4,104,928 downwards.
ATATCTATTTGAAAAAATAGCATTTTTTAAATAAATTAGAAGAGTAATGTTAAAAAAACAGATATTCAGAATTTTTTTTTGATTAAATTAAATATTGTATATAAAATATGTTAAATACCATTCCAAAAAATTCTAAAGAATTTAGAAGATCTCTGAATAATTTAAATTTGTTTATTGCTATATTAAAACATTCTAAATAATTTAGAAAAAAATTCGTTTCCTGCGGCAACTTAAATATTCGAAATTTCAAAAAATCAAATATCTATTTAATTAAATAATTATTCACAAAATTTCCAAATAATTTCAAGAAAACGCGTATTCAATAAATTACTTGTTAAAATAAATTTATTTTTAAAAAAAAAACTACGTTTCAAGAATATTTTTGGAAATTTTGTAAATAATTTCGAAAAAGAATTCAGAAAAATACGTAATTCTGTAAATATCTATTTAAAAAAAATAGCATTTTTTAAATAAATTAGAAGAGTTTTATGAAAAAATAAAAAAAGGGAAAAAATGCAGGAGCGATTATACAGGTTAGTTTGTAAAATATATGAGAAGGGAGAAGTACCACAGGATTTTCAGCGTAGTAGAATAGTAACAATGCCGAAGAAAATAGGAGCTAATTTGTGTGAGAACTATAGGACCATTAGTCTACTATCACATGCATCGAAGATATTGTTAAAGATTATTTATAGGAGATTAGAAAATAAAGTAGAGGAAAGGCTAGGAGAAGATCAGTTTGGTTTTAGGAAAAACAGAGGGACGAGGGAGGCGATTCTAGCACTAAGAACGGTAGTAGAAAAAAGAAATAGGGTAGGAAAGGTAACTTGCATAGCTTTTGTAGACTTAGAAAAGGCATTTGACAATGTAGATTGGGACATAATGTTTAGAATTTTAAAAGAAACGGGTATAGATTATAAGGATAGGAGAATAATTTTTAATTTATATAAACACCAAACTGCCTTAGTTAGAATTGAGGGGGAAGAAGAGGTAGCAAAAATAGGGAAGGGAGTTCGGCAGGGATGTACACTCTCACCGTTATTATTTAATCTATATATAGAAGATGCAATAAACAAAGTAAAAGAAGAGTATAGTGTAGGTGTGAATGTACAGGGAGAGAAAATATATATGAGATTCGCCGACGATATAGCTATATTGGAAGAAAGCGAAAAGAAATTAGAAAGGGTATTGAATGGTATGCAGGCAGTATTGACTAGGGATTTTAACATGAAAATAAATATAGGTAAAACTAAAGTGATGAGGTGTGACAAAAAGGAATGCAGTAGAAAAATGAGGATCACAATAGGAGATAATAGAATCGAAGAAGTGTCAGATTTTTGTTATTTAGGCAGTAGAATCACAAAAGATAATCGAAGCAAGGTAGATATAAAGTGTAGGATAGCACAGGGTAGGAAGGCATTCGTAGAAAAAGAACAGATTTTAAGATCAAATATTGACTTGGGTATTAGAAAAAGATTACTGAAGGTATATGTTTGGAGTGTAGCACTGTACGGGTGTGAGGCGTGGACTATAGGAAAGGAAGAGAAGCGTAGATTAGAAGCACTTGAAATGTGGTGTTATAGGAGGATGATGAGGATTGGTTGGGAAGATAAAGTAACAAATGAAGCTGTACTAGAGTTAGTAGGGGAGAAGAGAAGTATTTGGAGAGTGTTACAACGTAGGAGAGACAGATTAGTAGGGCATATTCTTAGGCATGGGGGGATTATGCAATTGATCATAGAAGGTAGAGTGGAGGGAAAGAGAGGGGTAGGTAGGCCTAGATTGGAGTATGTGAGTCAGATAGTTGAAGACGTTGAGATGAATAGCTATAGGGAGATGAAGGGATTAGCTCAGGATAGATCGGCATGGCGTGCTGTTTCCAACCAATCTTTAGGATTGCGGACTCTCTAACTAACTAGAAGAGTAATGTTAAAAAAACAGATATTCAGAATTTTTTTTTGATTAAATTAAATATTGTATATAAAATATGTTAAATACCATTCCAAAAAATTCTAAAGAATTTAGAAGATCTCGTAATAATTTAATTTGTTTATTGCTATATTAAAACATTCTAAATAATTTAGAAAAAAATTCGTTTCATGCAGCAAATTAAATATTCGAAATTTAAAAAAAATCAAATATCTATTTAATTAAAAAATGATTCACAATATTTCCAAATAATTTCAAGAAAACGCGTATTCAATAAATTACTTGTTAAAATAAATTTATTTATTAAAAAAAACTACGTTTCAACAATATTTTTGGAAACATTATAAATAATTTCGAAAAAGAGTTGATTAAAAATTCGTTTTCAGCAAATTACTTATTGGAATAAATTAAATGTCTATTTCAAAATTTGGAAATTTTTATAGATTATAGATTTTATATATCTACTCGATTTATAAAAAAAATAAAATATAAAGGTTGGTACATTTTTTTAAATATATATTTTACATAATCTTATTTTTATTTAAAAATTACTTGGTATATATATAGTCCAGTCATATGTCAGATTATATGAGAAATTCAGTTGATATCTAATTAAAATCTATATTAATTAAGCTGGTATGGTACACCGATGGTGAGGCAGATAGATAGATAGATAGATATATAGATTGGATGATTTGATCTAACAGGACGTTAGATGCATCATTTGGTTCAACAACAGATTTCCTTATACGGGATATAGCCATGAACATAGTACCGTATTATGGTACCATTTTGTGTACAACTAGAGACAATGACATTGTCTTTGCTTTGATAAAAATGTTTGACCAAGTGTGAAGTTAACAGAAAAAAAAACGTAAATTTTCTTGTTCGAATAGAATTTTTGTTGTCTTAAGTGTACTTTTTTTTTTGTACTATGAAGGTTTTTGTACTATTTAGTACGAATATTAAATGTCAAATATTCAAATATTTTCACGAGACAATAGAATACAAGCGCAACTTCTAAAATGTATTTTACGACTATTCTAACAGTTTTCCTAATATGGGAGATGCCTAAAACACCATAATCGAAAATTGCAACGTACAATGATGAGTAACAACTCGTTAAATACAGTTCTGTTTCTTGTACAGTGCCGGATCTAGCATCAAAATATTTTTTGTTTGGGGATACATTTTTTTTTGTAGTTAATTCCTCAATGTTGGAAAAATTTTAATTACATTTTCAGATTTAATCGCAAAATTTATATTTCTAACTCGTTAAATACAGTTCTGTTTCTTGTACAGTGCCGGATCTAGCATCAAAATATTTTTTGTTTGGGGATACATTTTTTTTTGTAGTTAATTCCTCAATGTTGGAAAAATTTTTATTACATTTTCAGATTTAATCGCAAAATTTATATTTCTAACTCGTTAAATACAGTTCTGTTTCTTGTACAGTGCCGGATCTAGCATCAAAATATTTTTTGTTTGGGGATACATTTTTTTTTTGTAGTTAATTCCTCAATGTTGGAAAAATTTTAATTACATTTTCAGATTTAATCGCAAAATTTATATTTCTAACAACTCGTTAAATACAGTTCTGTTTCTTGTACAGTGCCGAATCTAGCATCAAAATACATTTTTTTTTAGTAAAATTCCTCAATGTTGGAAAAAAATTAAATTACATTTTCAGATTTAATCGCAAAATTTATATTTCTAACAGCTCGTTAAATACAGTTCTGTTTCTTGTACAGTGCCGAATCTAGCATCAAAATACATTTGTTTTTAGTAAAATTCCTCAATGTTGGAAAAAAATTAAATTACATTTTCAGATTTAATCGCAAAATTTATATTTCTAACAGCTCGTTAAATACAGTTCTGTTTCTTGTACAGTGCCGAATCTAGCATCAAAATACATTTGTTTTTAGTAAAATTCCTCAATGTTGGAAAAAAATTAAATTACATTTTCAGATTTAATCGCAAAATTTATATTTCTAACAACTCGTTGAATACAGTTCTGTTTCTTGTACAGTACCGGATCTAGCATCAAAATATATTTTGTTTGGTGATACCATTTTTTTGTAGTTAATTCCTCAATGTTGGCAAAAATAAAATTACATTTTCACATTTAATCGCACAAAATTTATATATCTAACTTTCAGTCTTTCGTTTTGAAGAATTGTACTAAGAAAACGACCTTCAGTAAAAACAAATTATTTAATAACTAAACAAAACTGAAGACGTCACGCTGCTATTTTTTTTTGTAAATAACTGTACAAGAGCATCTTTGATACGTCAAAAGTTAATAAAATAACATTTACGCGAATGTGGGCAAAAGAAAACATTGTACAATAAACGGTTGATTAATCTTATTAATAAACCAAACAGTAAATGCTAACCAAGTTATTTTATTAGATGGGCTAAAACAAGGACAAATATCGATTTTATAAAATACAGGATGAAAAATTTATACATACTTGGGATTTTAATTTTATTTCAATCAGTCCATAATATACGTACTTCACTGGAATATTACGCCGCAATTAATTAACTATTAATTTACTACAATGTATTGAATTACAAATGTCGCTTTCGTAATAAACTTAATTTGCATTGGCAATTGAAACAAATCGAATGCCCATTTATAATACGCAAATTAATTTATATTTCAGATCGTATAATTTAATTGGAAACTACCAAATACCACCGTGTATATATTTCCCATATCTCTGTATATATATATACCATTCACCGAGGATATACGATTTTTTTTTACCACAACAGATTTCTTGCGATGATTTGAAAAATAAATTGCACACACAGTGCGAAACTTTATTCGTGGCCCTGTTTATTTCTTGCTGTGATATATATATTTTTTCTTTCAGATCAGATGAATATGAATACAGAAAACTCAACGGAACGAAATATTCCGCCGCTAGATGTCTTTACTAAAGGAAATAGTAGTTCATTTGACGTTGACGTTCGAAGAGAAAAAAACTGAGAAAATGATGATAACAATCGAGTTGTATATGTAAATAAAACTCGTACAGTCAATTTTTTTTTTGCTGTTTTAAAAACTAATAAATTCAAATAACAGTAATAGTTATACAAGGTAGGCTATATAAGACACCACAAAATTTTGGGCAGAAACTATAATAAATGTAAACAGCTAAAAATGTGTTTTTTTTTTTTAATTCTATACCACAAATATTTTGACCTATACAGCGTGTTCCATTTTTTTATAATCTTATAATTCAACATGAAATAGATATTAATGTATATTACCCATATATTAGCTGACCCATATTTTATACAGGGCGTTAGATAACACAGTTAATATTGGAACTGTCAATTATTTAAAAAATATATTAAATTCAACACACTTTGTTGTTAAATAAATTTGATTTTTTTTGCAAATCCGTTTAAAAATTACAATTTCCTGAACCCCATCCTGCATTCGTACGCGAAAATAGCCGCTATCTCGCTCTTTGCTCTACTTTCTGTTATCGCTTTTTTCTGGCAACTGTACAAGTCTACTGCCGATTTTAGTACGCAAATTTCTGCAGAGGAATCATACCAGAAGGATGACATTAGTGCAACACACACCACCTCACCACATGATGGATTTATTCTAGAAATAACCTGACAAGTGTACGACAGCGGCAACAGCGCAAATAGCGAGGAAACGATAAAAACGCTCGGAAGGAATTTCGCTTCCTCTCACACATGATTTAGTTCAAATGCGAACTGATTTCTTTTGAATAGAGAATAAAAGATTTAAAAAATATATATACAGCGCCATAAAATGTTTGTTCAAATGTAAATATGTCAATTTTAATTCGCAACACATTTGTCATTAAAAAAAAATTATTTATTATTACCAGTCGCGATGATGTAATAAGCCCAGCAAACTTCCTGTATATTAGCGGAGTATTAAATATTTAATAGCACATAAAATGAATGTATTTAGTGGCACTAAAATGGGCACTGTATTCGCATTTTAGTAGTTCCCCCTCTAAAAGCTGCGGGTCAACGTTTTAATAGCGAAAAAATTTTTTTTTTGAATTCTCAAACCAAATTTTTACCATTTTAGACGTGGTAATATCAACGGCATTTTGTAAAAATCGCGAGCTTTAAAAACACACTTCCTTCGCCTCCTCTACGTTCAAAAACAATCTTGCTTTAGTCGTAAAAAAAATTCTGCGTCAAAAAAAATGCAATATTCAAAAACTATGAAATATTTCAACATGACAAAATATTTTCCTCTAAATTTTTATTTATTGTGCGTTAGAAACACACTTCCCTCGCCTCCTCTACGTCCAAAAACAATCTTGCTTTAGTCGCAAAAAAAAAGTAATATTCGAAATATATCCACAAATATTTCAACAAGAAAATTTAATTTTCCTCTAAATTTTGATTTCTTGTGCTTTAGAAACACACTTCCTCCGCCTCCTCTACTTTCCTGTAATCGTACAAGAATTTCTGCCGACAGAAGCTCAAGGAAAATCCAATATTCAAAAAATCACAAATATTTCACAAAGAAAACTTTTTTCTCCGAAAATTTCATCTATAAAAAAATCTTGTGCTTTAGAAATACACTTCCTTCGCCACCTCTACGTTTAAAAACAATCTTGCTTTAGTCGTAAAAAAATTCTGCCCCCCAAAAAAATGTAATATTCTAAATCCACAAATATTTCAAAAAAAAAATTTACTTTCCTCTAAATTTTGATTTCTTGTGCTTTAGAAACACACTTCCTTCGCCTCCTCTACTTTCCTGTAATCGTACAAGAATTTCTGCCGACAGAAGCTCAAGGAAAATCCAATATTCAAAAAATCACAAATATTTCATAAAGAAAACTTTTTTCTCCGAAAATTTCATGTTTGAAGAATCTTGTACTTTAGAAATACACTTCCTTCGCCTCTTCTACGTTTAAAAACAATCTTGCTTTAGTCGTAAAAAAATTTCTGCCCCCCAAAAATTCGAATATTCAAAATCCACAAATATTTCAACAAGAAAATTTTATTTTCTTCTAAATTTTGATTTCTTGTGCTTTAGAAACATACTTCCTTCGCCTCCTCTACTTTCCTGTAATCGTACAAGAATTTCTGCCTACAGAACCTCAAGGAAAATCCAATATTAAAAAAATCCAAAAATATTTCACAAATAATTTTTTCTCCGAATATTTCAGGTTTGAAAAATCGTTTGCTTTGGAAACACACTTCCTTCGCCTTCTCCACATTCAAACACTTAGTCGTAAAAAAATTTTGCCCCCCATTCAAAAAAAATCTAAAATGCAAATATTTAAAAACGACCAAATATTTCAACAAGAAACTTTCTTTCCATCCAAATTCTAATTATTCATTTCCTGATTGTTATTCAACAATTCAACATGACGACTAATCCCAATGTAAGTATTTCAACTGCAGTAGTGGAAGTTAAAGTGATGCATATTCAATCCCTTAATCTCGAGCATGAAGAGCCAACTTTTCATCTCGTCTCGGAGATGCCAGCAAATGTTCTGGTCTGTTCCAGTTGTTACATCCCGCTCATCTGCAGACCCATACATCTCCCCCCACCCAGGCCATTAATCATCTCTTGCACAATGCACGCAAAACCAAACGAAAATGTAGCAAAAAAACCAAGAGATTCGTTCAAATAAGCCTTCGAAATACAGCGAAAGATGAATAAATAAAATGGTTTTTTTTTGCTTTTCGAAAATTTCTAATTCGTTTTTGGAGAATTTGAAATGGAATTTATATTTTTGACATATGACGGCAGAGATTTATTCAAATAAGTCTTTAAACTGCAGCGAAAGATGAATAAATGAAATGTTTTTTTGCTTTTCGAAATATTTTTTGGACAATTTGAAATTAAATTTATAAATTTGACATATGACGGATGAAACGACAATTTTTTTATTTCAAGCTTGCGAAACGAAGATAATTTACAAACCAACGTGAAAAATAAAAAATATTAATCTCACACGATTTTTGTCCGAAAAACAATTTTTTGTCCGTTAGCAAGGGACACATAAAATTTAATAAAGATGTACACGAGTGAAATTCACTACCGCGTAAAAAAATGCGAATCTGTGCGAAACCTCGGCAAAGGGAAGAGATAAAATGTCATAATTTAATAAGGACACGACCTGTTCATCGCATTGTTCCTGCGAAGCCATATACCGAAATTGTAAAGGTGCGATACCACACCGAGAAGAAAATAACTGCCATTCTCAATACAGCTCGAATTTTTTTTGTACGAATATAAAACTATACCAAACGCGACATAAATATTTTAAAATGTCAAATAAATTAAATAATAAATCATTTTTAATACTAGCAGCTTGAATCGCACCATAACCTAGTGTCAACAGCTCGATTTCATTTTGGGGTTATTCTTTGTCCTTTTTTTCCTCGTATATAATCAAGGCAACTCGTGTTGACATGTCGTAATGTCATATTATATATGAGTGACGTCTTATCAGATGTTTTAGATTGTTCTTTGCGCGATAAATGAAATTATGACGAAAAATAAGGCCATCGTGGCAAGAATAAAAAATTGCACATGATAAAAAATAGCGACTAAAAAAAATCACGTGACATGTTATGACTTCGTATAGAGATGTTAATTTAATTTGGAAAATATGGGTTTGTACGTGAGTAAGGTGATTTGGGTTGCCTATAGCTCTCATTAAAAAAAAACAGACTAAAATAGATGAAGGCAATTTGATGAATTGCCTTAGAAAAAATTGTCAATGTAGAAATTTAAAAAAAAATTGTATATTTCTTGTTTCAAATCGATAGAATATTTTAAAACAACTGTCACTGTTAACTTTCATTTCGAATTATTGAAAATTGATCAATTTTCTTTTTCGTGTTGAACAATTCCACTTTCCGAACTTTTTAAAACCATTATATATATAAAGATATATAAAAAAAAATCATGTTTACAATTTTACAAAATAAATATTTTTTAATTAATAGTAGAGAAAAAATGATGAAATTAAATAATTTTTTAAGAGCTTAAATTACGATGTTTTTATTATATAAACACCGTTTAAGAAAACTAAAAATTAATAAGTTTTTCAAAAATGTCTCCTTTAATTTTTTTTTAGGCACCTGTCAACTTTTATCACGGCAAAACTTTATATAGATGTAGAAAATGGCGAGATCGCTCATTACGTTCCATATTTTATATAACTGATGGTGACAAGCTCAAACTGAACAAGATAATGAACAATAAAAGCTTTTCTGGTCAACTTTTACGCTGGACGAAATTTAATTCTCAATCCTTTGAAAATGTACAGCGCAAACATAGACAAAGTAAAATGTAGTTTTTCATTTTAAATGCGCTTTCATCAACGGATTATTCAATTTTAATTGCAACAACATTTTTGACATTTACACTAGATGTCATTTGAAAATGAATGTGTAATTTTTGTAATCTATTCGTTGACAAAATGGATGTAATTTTTTGGAAAAATACTTTTTTAAAAATTCAAATGTCGATCAAACGTACACACAACGTTCATTAAATAAAATAATCATATAGCAATTATTTTCCGACTCTTTGTGGCTTCTAACATTGAGGCAGCACGGAAAAGGCCGTGAATTAACGAAGACATGTATGCACGTATTTGTACGTGATAAATTGGTAAATAGGCTATCATTTTAATGGGACCTTATTGGCGTAACAATTACGGAAGTTTCAGCTCCACATTTGAGCCCAACCAAATTTCAAATATTCTCATCAATGACGGTTGGAAGATTATATAAACACCCGACGGGCGGCAAAGCAAATTGCTCTGACTACGTTATAGTTGGCGACAGAAAAAATGGTTTTTGCGCGTTTTGTCTTGTATGTGTATGTGGCGCGCTTTAGATTTTCGTATTTCATACCTTAATGCATTTTTTTTTGTAATATTTTTTCAACAAAATTTTGTGTAGAGAATTATATCATTTTTTATTACATATTAACAGGCAATTGATATAATGCCATAGTGAGTTTTTTTTTGGCAATAGTTGACTAGAATTTTTTTATTAGTAACTTATATTTCTGACAACCCTTAATCAAAAATTCAATGTCAAAAAGTTAATTTTAAACTCTTCAAAAGTGTTTTGGTATTTTCGAGTCAAGAAATCTTCTGATAAATTTACCACTCAGCTGTTAAAAATTTATCAACTTAGGTATTAAGGCCTCGGCAATTTTTTTTGATGATGTGTTAGTTTTTTAAGTAGAAAAAATTTTAGGCAAAAAAGTAGCTTAATTTTAAGTTTTTTTTTTAAGAATCTACTGAGCTTATATTGTCATTATCTTATATGTACCTTTTAAAACATATTACATCCTCACTAGTATGTAAAAAAAATTCTTGAAGCAAAACAGATCATATTTTTAAGAAAAATCCAACTTTAAGAGCAAACTAAAGTCAAATAAATACACAATAATTTCCTCTGGATTATTTATTGATAAACCTAAATACCTCACTGTCCACCTGACCGAGTATCCGTATAATAAAAATACAGACAAAACTGTAATTATCAAGTAATTTATGCCTCTTTTTTTTAAACCATTTCATTTATCTCTTATTATACTAGCTCTTCGGAAATCTGCCCGTCTATAATTGTCAAAAGTTAATCTGTTTGTAAACTGCTATTAGAGTTGCCATAGCTCAAGACTAAAGGGTAAAAGCTTAGTGGTACCGTAAACTAAGCTAAAGTAAAATTTAATAGGCATTGATATTTAAAAAAATTTACTGGTACTTACAACAGCACATAACCTCTTAGAGAAGATCGATATGAAGAAATGGCATACCTGAAATAAAAGAAAAAACTATTAGGATTTTTAATTAATTCTCCGATCGAAAGCAACTTTAATTTGTCAAATGTTAAAACAGAAACAACGACTGCATTTGCCATTGGGTAACTTCTGCACGAGTTAGTTTATTAGCCTTTTGCTGGCGCCGCCACGACTCCTGAGGGGCGCGCAAACAGTCTGCAAACAGCCCCAACGAGTGACGGCAAAAACTCTGCCGCCCCAACAACATTTACATGCCATCCCACAGCCAGATGCTAACATAAAATCAACAATACATGTGTCTAGTATTTAGAAAAAAAAATGGAAACAATATCGGGCCTTATAGAGACCCTCGGGGAACCCCAGTCGCATGTCTAACAAACCGTTGTTTAGATGTATATATGAACAATGTCATCTTGTTGCAAAATTAATCCTTCCTGACATTTTGTATCGAAATAGTAATTAAGCGTCACAAAAATGCACTTTGGCGGGCAAACAGTCTGCAAACAGCCCCAACGAGTGACGGCAAAAACTCTGCCGCCCCAACAACATTTACATGCCATCCCACAGCCAGATGCTAACATAAAATCAACAATACATGTGTCTAGTATTTACAAAAAAAGAATGGAAACAATATCGGGCCTAATAGAGACCCTCGGGGAACCCCAGTCGCATGTCTAACAAACCGTTGTTTAGATGTGTATATGAACAATGTCATCTTCTTACAAAATTAATCCTTCCTGACATTTTGTATCGAAATAGTAATTAAGCGTCACAAAAAGGCACGTTGGCGGGCAAACAGTCTGCAAACAGCCCCAACGAGTGACGGCAAAAACTCTGCCGCCCCAACAACATTTACGTGCCATCCCACAGCCAGATGCTAACATAAAATCAACAATATATGTGTCTAGTATTTAGAAAAGAGAATGGAAACAATATCGGGCCTAATAGAGACCCTCGGGGAACCCCAGTCGCATGTCTAACAAACCGTTGTTTAGATGTATATATGAACAATGTCATCTTGTTGCAAAATTAATCCTTCCTGACATTTTGTATCGAAATAGTAATTAAGCGTCACAAAAAGGCACGTTGGCGGGCAAACAGTCTGCAAACAGCCCCAACGAGTGACGGCAAAAACTCTGCCGCCCCAACAACATTTACATGCCATCCCACAGCCAGATGCTAACATAAAATCAACAATACATGTGTCTAGTATTTAGAAAAGAGAATGGAAACAATATCGGGCCAAATAGAGACCCTCGGGGAACCCCAGTCGCATGTCTAACAAACCGTTGTTTAGATGTGTATATGAACAATGTCATCTTCTTGCAAAATTAATCCTTCCTGACATTTTGTATCGAAATAGTAATTAAGCGTCACAAAAAGGCACGTAGGGAGAGTAAATCTTCATTCGTATGCGCTGGCACGTCTTCACGTGCTTGCTTTGAGTAAAGGCTCTCTTCTCCGCTATGTGTATGTAAATTCTGCTTATTACTATTGCCCCTAAAGAGGTCAAGTCGGTATAGAGTGAGGAATGCAGTGAGGATGACGTAGAAAAATCTGGAGCAGCTGAAAAATTTACATGGTAATCTCTGCAGAGCTATAAAGAACGTTGGACTTGCAAAATTAAGCTAGTCTAATTTTTTTACAATGTAACAATACGTAGCAAATTTGCAGGGTTATAAAAAAAATGGCTGTACTCGCGAATGTAATGCACTAAAAACTTAGTGTTATTATTCTTTGCGTTCGTGTTTAGGACGCATAAACTGCATCGTATCCAAAATCGGATAAAAGAATTGAAAATAAAACTCTACCCGTTGTAGATTGCAAAGTTAATCAAACTTGTGTTATCTCTTGTAAACACGACATATCGTTCGTAAACACGACGATTTGGCATGTGGCATTCTCATTGCGACAGCAAACTATCGTAATTACCTCATTCGAAGAAAAAAAATCATGCAATTAAGGGGTGTTCGGTGCAATAACTGGGTATGTCCAATTTTCAGTGAATGAGTTATATAAGGGAATAATAAACTTTTTTAAATTCTACACGATGATTGTTTGAGTTAAAAAATTGCTACAACAAACATTTTCTGGGTTGTTCGTAAAGTAGGTGCCCTTGGTACCGACGGGGGCATCTCCCATATAGCGTTATATAGTGATTTATAATAATATAACAAATTATCAATTTTGTGTTGCGAAATATATTGAGAGTTATATTCGACTTTAAACATGTTATACCGAAGTTATATATTTTTCGTTAATAAAGCCAGTTTCTTGAATAAAAAAACGGTAAAAATTTGAAAGTGTGTTTTAATGTTATCACTGAGCAATAATGAGGTATCTCCATTTTTATGATTGTTATAAAAAATAAAAGAGAATTTTTATATATTATTACCTAATTTCATTTATATCTCAAAACCAATACAAAAATTAAAAAATATTTACTCATAGACGGTGGCATTATAAGAATTTATAAATTTTTTATAACGTGACATTTTGGCGGTTTTGCACTGAATTGTAAGATTCAATCGGTTTTTTTATCGCAATTGCTTTTCCTAGTTTCTTTATACATTGCAATTTTTAACTTTAATTATTCAAATGGCAATTAAAAAAAAAAATTGTCGGAGATTACATGTCCTATACTGTCTCAACTAATTTGAACCAGCTGACAAACTATATCCTGTGCTAATTTTAGAAAATTCACAACGTAGCGAGAGCTAAACGATTCATTACGACCTCTGCAACAGTCACGAACGTGACGACAATCTAAACCAGAGTTACATGACCAAAAGTCAATTGGATTATTTATAAACGTGCCATCCACCAGTTCCACAATTATATATCGATTCTATATTATTCTCAGCAAACAGAAATCAAAGAACATTGCTCCATCGCGCTACAAAATTAAATATTTAATAAAAAAGTGGTCCTTCCATATTTAATAAACACGGAAAATCGTATCGATAAAGTGCCATTATTGCATAATCTATATTTCAAATATACATCCCGCTTGAAAGACCAACAAAAAAATCATGTTGCTTTTTCTTTTTGTAAACTGCCAATCTTAACGATCATGTAGCGCATGTTAGTTTAAAAAGGTTTGTTAATTCGTCGGTGAGGAATCATTCCGAAGATAATTTGTGTAAACACGATGCTCGTGGCATATCAAATCCTGGATTTCAACGTTTGGTTGTTTATTTTATTATATCGATATGTGCACAAAGGATGAAGAAGTTTAAAAAATAGCTGTATATTTAAATTGTGACGGCATTTTTTGCGGCGGTCGTTTTTTTTTTGCAAACGGGTTTTAATGAAAGCCTTTAGCGGCCATGTGTCATAAAAATCGGTGTCAAACAAATGTATTAATATTTAAAGATGTGGTGGTTTAGCATTAGATAAATAGAACATTTTAATGTACAGATACAACAAGAATGTAATTTTTGTATTTTTTGACTTGTGTTGGTATTCCATTGATATATTTAAATACATGTCCAATTTTTTTTTTCAATTTCCTAACCACCTGTTTATATGCTTCGCTAGCCAAAAAAAGTCGATTAAAAATTTTTGCGATTGATATTTAATATATATATATATATAAGTACAAAAATGTATTACATTTTTTTATACGTATATATATGTTTAAATATATGTTTAAAAAATTCCATCAAAATTTTTTCCAATTCTTTTAACCCTAACTTTTATGATCTATTTTTGAGGTCTGATTTGCCGTATTTTGGTAAAAGGTTTCCTTTTTTTTAATTTTTTTAATTAAAATTAAATTTTTTTTTTTTATTAGTATAGAATATCACCCAAAAACTACTTAAAGAAGTAACTAGCTAGATGTACATTTCGAAGGCTATGCCCCCATCTTCAGTCATAAAATAGAAATATGTTTAAAAAAATCGATAAAAAAATTGTTTCGAATTCTTTTAACCATATAACTTTTATAATCTATTTTTAAGATCTGATTTGCCATATTTTGGTAAAAGGGTTTCCTCGTTTACAAAAAAAAACATCAAATATTACGGACGAGACTAGAAAAATTTATTAAATTTTATAAAAAATTCTTAGCTATCTGGGCATATATTTAAATACATGTACAAAATATTTTTTTCAATTCTCAACTATCTGGCTATATATTTCAGTATATATCTAAAAAAAAAATCGATTAAAATTTTATTAGGATTGATATTTAAAATATACACATAGGTAAAAAAATTGTTTTAATTTTTTTAGACGTATACATAGAAATATATTAGTATAGAATATCACCCAAAAATTACTTAAAGCAGTAACTAGCTAGATGTACATTTCGAAGGCTATGCCCCCATCTTCAGTCATAAAATAGAAATATGTTTAAAAAAATCGATAAAAAATTTGTTTCGAATTCTTTTAGCCATATAACTTTTATAATCTATTTTTAAGATCTGATTTGCCATATTTTGGTAAAAGGGTTTCCTCGTTTACAAAAAAAAACATCAAATATTACGGACGAGACTAGAAAAATTTATTAAATTTTATAAAAAATTCTTAGCTATCTGGGCATATATTTAAATACATGTACAAAATATTTTTTCAATTCTCAACTATCTGGCTATATATTTCAGTATATATCTAAAAAAAAAATCGATTAAAATTTTATTAGGATTGATATTTAAAATATATACATAGGTAAAAAAATTGTTTTAATTTTTTTAGACGTATACATAGAAATATATTAGTATAGAATATCACCCAAAAATTACTTAAAGCAGTAACTAGCTAGATGTATATTTCGAAGGCTATGCCCCCATCTTCAGTCATAAAATAGAAATATATGTTTAAAAAAATCGATAAAAAAATTGTTTCGAATTCTTTTAACCATATAACTTTTATAATCTATTTTTAAGATCTGATTTGCCATATTTTGGTAAAAGGGTTTCCTCGTTTACAAATAAAAACATCAAATATTACGGACGAGACTAAAAAATTAATTAAATTTTATAAAAAATTCTTAGCTACCTGGGCATATATTTAAATACATGTACAAAATATTTTTTTCAATTCTCAACTATCTGGCTATATATTTCAGTACATATCTAAAAAAAAAATCGATTAAAATTTTATTAGGATTGATATTTAAAATATACACATAGGTAAAAAAATTGTTTTAATTTTTTTAGACGTATACATAGAAATATATTAGTATAGAATATCACCCAAAAATTACTTATAGCAGTAACTAGCTAGATGTACATTTCGAAGACTATGCCCCCATCTTCAGTCATAAAATAGAAATATATGTTTAAAAAAATCGATAAAAAATTTGTTTCCAATTCTTTTAACCACATAACTTTTATAATCTATTTTTAATGCGTGATTTGCCATATTTTGGTAAAAGGATTTCCTCGTTTACAAAAAAAAAAACATCAAATATTACGGACGAGACTAGAAAAATTAATTAAATTTTATAAAAAATTCTTAGCTACCTGGGCATATATTTAAATACATGTACAAAATATTTTTTCAATTTTCCAACTAACTGGCTATATATTTCAGTATATATCTAAAAAAAAAATCGATTAAAATTTTATTAGGATTGATATTTAAAATATATACATAGGTAAAAAAATTGTTTTAATTTTTTTAGACGTATACATAGAAATATATTAGTATAGAATATCACCCAAAAATTACTTAAAGCAGTAACTAGCTAGATGTACATTTCGAAGGCTATGCCCCCATCTTCAGTCAGAAAATAGAAATATATGTATAAAAAAATCGATAAAAAATTTGTTTCGAATTCTTTTAACCATATAACTTTTATAATCTATTTTTAAGGTCTGATTTGCTATATTTTGGTAAAAGGGTTTCCTCGTTTACAATAAAAACATCAAATATTACGGACGAGACTAGAAAAATTAATTAAATTTTATAAAAAATTCTTAGCTATCTGGGCATATATTTAAATACATGTACAAAATATTTTTTTCAATTCTCAACTATCTGCCTATATATTTCAGTATATATCTAAAAAAAAAATCGATTAAAATTTTATTAGGATGATATTTAAAATATATACATAGGTAAAAAAATTGTTTTAATTTTTTTAGACGTATACATAGAAATGTATTAGTATAGAATATCACCCAAAAATTACTTAAAGCAGTAACTAGCTAGATGTACATTTCGAAGACTATGCCCCCATTTTCAGTCATAAAATAGGAATATATGTTTAAAAAAATCGATAAAAAATTTGTTTCGAATTCTTTTAACCATATAACTTTTATAATCTATTTTTAAGATCTGATTTGCCATATTTTGGTAAAAGGGTTTCCTCGTTTACAAAAAAAAACATCAAATATTACGGACGAGACTAGAAAAATTTATTAAATTTTATAAAAAATTCTTAGCTGCCTGGGCATATATTTAAATACATGTACAAAATATTTTTTTCAATTATCAACTATCTGGCTATATATTTCAGTATATATCTAAAAAAAAAATCGATTAAAATTTTATTGGGATTGATATTTAAAATATATAGGTAAAATATTATATTATATTTCTAGAAATATATTTAAAAATTCGATCAAAAATTTTTTCCAATTCTTTTAACCCTATAACTTCTACGATCTATTTTTGTGAGTTTGATTTGCCATATTTTTGTAAAGGTAAGTTTACACGTTCGCATATCTGTAAAATTCCGTTTCAGCAAATCTTTTATAGAGATTTATAAAAATCATTTTAAACGTACGTAAAGAATGCAATATAAATTTATTTAACGACTTCGGGGAGTTTCGCTGTTAGCCTGAAAATATGACCGTATTGAAAGAAAAGGAAGTAGTAAAATTATGAAATCAGCTGCAGGTAATTACGAAATTATTAGCAAGTCTTTAATAATTTACAGCTTTAATATTACCAAGATAATACCAGCGTATAATTAAAAGATTAATAGTCTCCTTCCATGAATTATTACATAACGCATTTAATTAACGTAATATTAATTTTATTACATTTCTGTAGCTATAGAATGGCTCACTAATTTGCTGTTTGTACATTTCTCAATGGTCATTAGTCATTTTCTTTTGTGCAATTTCACGATTTTTTTTTTTTACCACGTGACCTAAGCGGTAAGTGAATTAGCAGCGCAAGAAACGAATGTCTACGAAAATACAGCAAACATCAAGTTTGATTGAGCGAACTTAACATCCTCCAAGGGTGCCCCGTCCGTACCGAGGGCACCTACTTTGCGAAGAACCCAGAAATTTTCTAACTCAAAAAATCATCGTGGACGAGTAATTACTCAAAATCGAACGAGGTTTGGTGTTTTTTCGTTTTTTTATAAACATACCACATCGAAGCAACCCTAAATACATCCCCCAAACAAACGATATCGTGGCCTCACTATCTCTTATACGAGCTTCTTTGCTTTATTCGCTGTAATTTTCATTTGGCACGGAAGAGCCAAGCCTCGGGCAAAGTTAAGGGTAGTAGGTGGTGTTTGTTTGCACGCACTGTACAGCGTGATACGCAATCGATTTTTTGATTTAAAAGAAGGTGTTTATGAATAAATAGCTGGCGCAGGAATTGTTGGCTTCAGATTTTTTTTTGGACATGGTGGTTGAAGGATTTTACGAAACGTTGGGGACATTTTTAAATCTAATTGCAAAAAAATGGATTTCTGATTTCGGTGCGGAAATGTAAGAAAACAAAATGATTGGACACCGTTCGTTTTGAATGGGCACTTTCGATGCTCGTCAAAACTTCAAGTTTAAAATGATTTTTTTTCAAATCTTACAGAGTACCCTGTATTCACCTGCCTGTTTAAAGTCCTGTACCCTGTATTCACCTGCCTGTTTAAAGTCCTGAAGGTGATATGCAGACGTTTCGCTCAGGGAAATATTATATGGGTCACATACCGCGCTGGTGGAGGGGGGATAACGGATTTTAATCCTCAGCAGGAGTTTCAATTTCGCGAAGAGGTCATCGTGACCATTTTTAATCAACTTCTGCAAGATATTACATATTACAATTCAAGCTAAAAGCTATTTTTTCCTATATCTTTCATTTAAACGTCGTTTTATTATGTACACGTGGGCTCAAGCGAATTGCACGATTTTTTTTTCCACCCGCAACAATAAAATTATTCAAATTCAAAAGCTCTAAGGCGAAAATAATGAAAAAGCTTTTCGTATAGAGTATTAAATCATAAAAAATGATGATCACCATAAAAAAATAAATTTCCACCATGTGTATTTTTTCTTCAAATATCTTAGTTCTGATATCGCAACAAAAGAGTGTTAATATATTGCCCAAGAGAGGATTATTGCACCTCTTCCGAGTTTCTACGGAAGAACAAACGACATAACTCTCGAAGGCGTCACTTAAATTGTCCGTTTTGTTTGCCTACTCGTCCTCATATATCTCTTTTATTTATTTTCATTTTCAACTTTTCCGAAATGCGAGAGCAAATAGATAGAAAATGCTTTGTGACGTTGCCGTGGTATGAAAATCGTTTTAAATCTGCAACTAATCACGAACTAGAGGCCTTTTGGTTGCATATATATAACAGAAAGTATTAAGGATCATTAAAAAAAAATCTAATTTTATTTTGAAGATAAAAATTATTCGTTAAATAATTTTTATCTTTAAAATAAAATTAGATTTTTTTAAACAATCGCTAAAACGAATTTTTAAAAAATATTACGTAGTACAAATTCAGCATTTAGTGATTTAGTAATATTTTTTATCTTATCGTATTGTAAATATTCGTATTTTTGTTCCAATTTTTATAATCTAGTATAATAAAAATATATCTTGAAAAATAAAAGGATGGCAAATAGAAATAATTCTTTCAAATTTATTGTTTACTAAAAACAAATATTCCATCGTTACATAATCTACTCTAAAAACGATAGTTGTGTTTTTTTTGGCTCGTCACTTTGGTTTTGGTGGTCTAATAAATTTTATAAACAAACGTAATTAGTAAGTTCAATACTAAATAATGCATTCGTGTTTTTCTGGAAGTTTGTATTGGCTCGGAAAATTAGATACTAATTAAAACAAAGTTCACGTAAAAAAAAGTTTAACAAACAAAAGGAATGGTTTAAAAAAGTTAAGAAAAAAATGAAGAACAGTAAATTTTTTATAAATTTATTTCTAGGCGATGCCTGCAGGTTGACCTTAATAAATCTTTATATAAAAAAAAAAAAAATTTTAAATCTAAGTCACCCTGTATGTTGTAGCATTTATTATCACTGAATTAGCATTCATATTAAGACTTTTTTTTACCAAAAAACATTTCAGAATAAAATATTGTGTCTAAATGTACACCTGTGCATTTCTTTGTTAATATAAATGAGGAATGTTGTGAAATTTATTTGTTTTTTTAACCGAAAAGTTTTTTAAATCACTTCTTGAATTTGAACAAAATTTTAAATTCTGATATTTAAACGACGACTATTTTTTTTTTTAATCATCCGCTTGTGTAAATTATTTTATTTTAATTAAATACTAGGAAAATGTCTCTAAACGCGAACATTTTCTAAAAATAAAATATTTCGTTGGAAAAATTCGTTTTTTTTAAGAGTTTTAAACACAAAAAATATATTAAAAAAATTAAGTATACATATAAAAAAATTATTTATATGATGATCGATCAACGACAGTTTATGTGAGGTTTATATGACATTTGTGGTTTATATTCGTTTCGTTTGCTAAAGGTGTGTATGAATTGAGACGTCGAGGAAACGGATAGAGACTTATCATTATTAGGCACTTTACATTCCGCGCGAGCATCGCAGAAAACTATTAATTTACGTCTTCATTGATACAGGGAATGGGATATATATGTCACGTATATACACATAGATGCTTGAACAGGTGCATATATATATATACACAGTGAGTCGTTCGTGAGGTATAAAGGCCGCTTCACACTACGTGTACTTAAAGTACAAACACTTTCACAACATAAAATCGCACAAATATTTAAACATCTATTGCAGATACAAGACATTTTATATAATCAATTTTTTTTTTTATAAATAATATCTTACCAATATTTATTAAAATAATTTTAAAATTGCTATAATTTTCTTTAAATCGTATACATGTAAATTTTCATAATTCGTTTATAGTAACCCACGATTTTTCATCGAGTCTGGACGTTTGCATAGTATAAATAGGCCTTTACCCTATAACCCGAGTGCGCGACATGACAGCTACTTGACTTAAGTCACTTTTAGTTTACTTATTTCCACAAAGTTATCTTTATCAGCGGTAATGTGAAAATTGAAATCCATCTGGCAGGCGGCTGCAAACTTAATCGCAGCGCATTTGATGTTTATCGCAACGTATATAAAGAAACGTGGTGTACATTTCCCAAGTTAAGTTATTAATAATTACGTGGTGACGTACGCCTGTAATATTACACGCCCGACTTTACTGACGTGACATATGAGATTACTGCGGTAATTAAGGTAATCGGAGATGGATTGCTCTTGTCAAAGTGTAACGGCAAAAGGCTTGGGCAAATAGCAATTATAAGACCGGAACTTTTTTTGTTTTATAAAACCTAAAAAGGTGGTTTTTTTTTAAAATAACTATTGCTTGTTCATTGCGGACAATTTCACAAAGTAGGTCAAAATTTGACATGTCAAAAATAAAGACACAACACACTCTGCCTACTCTTTGTACCATATTTTTTATTTTTTATTTCATATTTTCTCTGTCTATCGAAAAAAAATTCAACAACACTCACAAATTTTTTTTTCTCGGAATTTCAAAAGTGGCTTTGATTATGGTCTTGTATTTCGACTTCTAGGTAAATAATAGATGGCGCCTCTTCATTGTAGTTTACAAAAAAGGCCCCAGGTATATTGTAGGGTTGTAAATACGAGTACTGATGCACTTAAAAAGTATTGAAGAAAAATATTTCTGGAATGTGCATAAAGGTGGAATACCGAAAGTACTTAATAGTGGCAGGTATACAATATGCTTATTAGAATTTGAGAAAAAAACCGCTTAACAACACTTACGTGTAAAATAAATGTATCGATTTTTCTTAAAAAATTGTAAGGTTCTATAAAAAAAATGGATTTATGAAGTCTGGTGTCATTTTAAAATATTCGTAAATTTTAAAATTCGTACATGAGAAACAAAAATAAATGGTGAAAATCAATATATTAGATAAAATGAGTAAAAATTTCATTTTTTAATTCTTGATAATGTTTAATAAGCGAAATTATTGATATAAAACATTGTATTTTTTACATCTCTTCCCTAATATGGAATTATTTAAAATTATTTGTGGATGGGGTTACATAAACGTCGTTAATCGAGGTACTGTTATATATATCAAGGCACGAATAAACTGTATTTAAGAGGGCCAAGGTTCCCGATAAACTTGCCTATGCAAACACCGAAAATTATGCTAATTCTTCGTGCACTTTGTCGTTGGTAACAGAATGCCATAAAAACAATACCTGTCAAATAGGAAGGCTCGCAAATCGAAAGAATTTTAAATAAATTTTCTATAAATTCCCGCGTAATATCCAACCAAATTTGCATTGTTACTAAACAATGCTTTTCAAGTTAAATAATCAATTTTTTTAAATAAAAATTCGGAAAAACCTAAATATACGCCGAAAATAAACTATATTTCATTACTCATCCACTTTGCCATATTTTTTTTTGCGTTCCAGGAACAAGGACATTTTATTTGTTTTTATTTGCTCACATAAAAGGGAAATAATGTATCCTGGATATTAAGCGCGCGGGCGTATGGTAAAGTAGCAAAGAAAGAGCCAAGAAAACAAAAAAGAATATGGGACGAAAAACCACTTATTCGTGCAGGTTCTAACCTGTTTCGCGCTCACCTTCAATCCACAGAAACTTTAACGTCTAAACTCAACCCGAGTTATATAAAAACTATTTGTTCGAAGGAGAAAATTATATATTTTTGTTTAAAAAATATACAATTGTTTTTTTTTTACAACAAAACGTTAAAAATTTGAAATTTCCATTGGCACTTTGACAAACTATACTACCGCTAGTATCTTCTTCGCAAAGTGTGTTTACGGTAGCCTACGTTGGATAAACAAGGCTACCAACGTGTCTCATCCATTTGCGTAATGTATTCATAAAATATGTAACTCTGAGAGTAGTCCAATAACATGGACTTTCCCGACATTTTAAAAATGCTTTTTCATAATCAATTCTACGTTCAATTTTGTTTGTTTAATCTTCTAAAGATCCTGCCCTGGCAAAATGAATAGTTTTTATTAACTATACAATAGAATAAAATAAAATCTAATAGAAATTTGACACGTGTCAAATTTAACAGATTCCAATCAATTCTTATTTCGTTGTCAATACGAAATAAGAAATTCAAAATAACATTGCTTTTATTTTCACGTGTCGCTACACTGTAATGTTGAACGGCATATACGTGACGAATGCAGTATTTCTATAAGGGGAAGTGTACGGGTTTTATATAATTGCTCGTATATGAAATTACACAAGATTTCATAATAAACGGCAAAGAACAGAAGTTTGTTCTTCATATGCGATTTTATCAATTTACCAGTTTATTTACAGCAATTGCCTTCAATTGATGTTGATATCTGTCTTAACAGAACCATTTGAGTTTATAAAAAGCGGACATATGCTAAACATTTAAAAAATATCTTAAATTTTGATTTATTTGTTTAATTTAATCAATTTTTTATTTATTTTTATATATTACAGCAGTTTCTTTTTTTTTGTAACACATCGTTAAAATTTCTCGATGCACATCAACGATTTTAATAAATTAAATAAGATGTTAAATTGTATCATAATTTGGTTAATTTTTATTGCAAATCTTATCTGACATGCGCAGTGTAACTAAGGCTGTAATATACTATTTAGCTCGCCGTATGCAACTACTGCGCACTGCGTGTATAACGAGTTGCCTACCATAAACTTAAATTTAAACTACAGCTAAACGGTATTTATTCGCATTTTTTACGGAATTTTTGCCTTTTTACAGCAGTTAGTGTTTGATAATTAAATAGTGTACAGCTAGATTAAAATTGTACGCATTGGAAATTGGAAAAGTCCATTGTTTGTGTTCATTATCAACGTTTACGATTGTACGAAACATTATTTTATGCAACATCTTATTCGGAAGTAATATCTTGTTCGTGTTACACTATATTATGCCATAACTATTCAAATTACATGGCGAAATCATACAAATTACACAAATTGGTCGCAATTAAGGCGTACGAGCAAATTATTCATGAAAATGCATTTAAGTCATTTAAAGCTGTAATGATTTAATTTAATTCAAGACTGCAATTAGTCCAATTAAAACAATTCTTCATTTATAGAAGACAATTATTATTGCACACGAAAAAGATTTCCTCACCATACAATAATTCACTTCCCATTGATGATAACGTCAGAATTTCTAACCTTGTCAGGGCTTTTTATTCCCCCCCAAAAAAAAACAATACAAATAACCCATTAAAAACATATTACACGATTTTTTTTCTTGGCTTTTTGAAATGCGCATGTAGCTTATATAAGCTTAAAATTCAAGTTTTTTTTAATCATATTACACGCAATTAGAGGATTGTCATATAAAATTTATTTTCCCATTTTTCGTTTGGTAGGATGCTACCGTAGCTCCTGCACGGTGCAGATCGCAATGGATTCGCGGCATAATCGAATTTCAAACTGTCTAGATTAAATTATAGCTGAAGAGTAATGCCGTGGATGGATGGATGGAATGGGAGCGTTATAGCTGTATGTACGGTGGTATATATACGTAATTTATATAATGAAGGAACTACTTTGATGGATTATCTAGCTACCGATCCAATATATCGTAACAGCAATAGTCTGACAACTAAGTATCTAGTCGTGTTCAGTTTCATGTTCATTCGACACGGTTTGGTGGTTAAATATATGTACACATGCTGGAGTATGGAGTATTTTCTGATCACCCGATACATAATTTGATTAATAAATGGCATAAGGAATAATTTAACTAAATTTTTAATATTTTGTATGGTAAAAAAAAACCGTATTGATTTCCGAATATTTTTCAAAACCATTAACTTACAAAAACACAATTGCTATCGAATTATCAGACGTTGTTTTGTATGTCATTTGTCTGAGTGCATGGCTTGATGGCGAAATAGATAATAAACTAAAAATATCAATAAAACATTTATCAATTGTGTATATAAACAAATAATTTTTCATATCACGAACGTATAGAAATATATCCGATCCAATCATTGAAACTATAATACGAATAAAAAAAATATTTTATAAATATTTTGACAGAATCCCATCGTGAAAACAGTTTGTAGATATTACTGTCATGTTTGTATAATAACTGTCAGTGTGACATGTGCATTCGAACATTTATTACATAAAGATGAAGATAAAATCCTCTAGGGATCACTATTTCAGGATAAACTTTATTTAAATAATTTTCTCGTAAAATGGATCAATTAAATAATCACTGCGCGAAATTTTTGCTTTGCAAATTTGGATAAACATTGAATAAAATTCCCCTTAAAAATTAATGATATTACATTTCTATACAAATAACAACTTTCTTACCAATTCCATTATAAAAAAGTAGCACATTTTGTACGCAACGTGTACTTTCGGTTGCCTATATTCATTGCCCTGAAATTTCTTACATTTCGCATTCACATATCAGAAGCTATCGCGGGAAAATTACATGTGGAAATTGTTCGTACATGTGTTTATCGCACACCTAGAGCATTGCTCGAACCTTCCCCGAAGATAGTTTTATGGCGGACGTTATCTCTTCACGTGAATACTATATGGTGATATATACAGAAACTGAAGTTTCACTATCGCGTACAATACCGGCCGGTTGAAAGAGGGCGCATTACACGACCGGAAGTCCGGTTATCACCCTTCCGGGCTATAGAACACAATAAAACACAAAATGCACGCGGTTAGGGTGTTAGCGTTACGCGCGACTAATTGTCAATGATGAAACGTCACAATTTGTCAACATTTTTTGAAGGTTATCTGCTACTAATTGCGCTGTAAATAGCACAGATGGCGCGGTTTAATTTGTTTTGTAAAATCACGGCATATCGATTTTTTTCTATATGGACAGGACTCGAAAAACTCAATTAGTAAAAAAAAAATTCGTGTGAAATTTTAAAATAAAAAATCTTGGTAGTATTTTAAATAGCCAAACCCGTAAGTAACAGACACGAAGAAGGTGATGGACACACGGTTTGTAATAAAAGCCAGTGTAATGTGTAATTTAACTTGCTTTAAAGGTGGATGAACAAGATGTAGGGGTGGCAAAGTATATACAGGGTGTAAAGTATGCCACCTGTTAAATATTCCATTAAAATTAATAGAAACTTTATATATTTTTGTTGTTTTTATGGTTGCGCTGTATTTCCTATACTGAATTTAATGCATTCACGGTCGAATAAATCGAAGAAGTCAATCGTACATAAGCTTATTTTACAGTGGGCTTAAACAGACGATTTTATACGAAGTAATAAAAGAATTCGTATTTTATATTGCGGTTTATTTTTTACGAAATAGCGAATAAATTCGACGTGGAATGTTTAAAAAAGCGATAAATTTTCACTAACAAGATAGTTAACTAATATAATATATCAGCTGTATTCATTTCGCAATTGAATTGAATATTTTTTCGAATACAATAAATGTTTGCAATTTCTTTAGCCTTGACTTATCTAAAGTATAAACGACTAGCATATTTGACCGTAAATGTGCATGAATAAATTAAATGGCAACGTAACAAATATTATCAATTTAATGCAAGCAATTTTTTAAATATTACAACATAAATTTCGATCCAATAATTAATCTCACTTTCGTTTACTTTTTTTTTTAGTAAATTTATTAATGTGACGTAAAACGTTATATCTTTCCAAGTGTTTTTTTTTTTTATAAAAAAACGTATGAATTATTTTGACGTTTTATTCACGATGGTAATATAACAAATTGCATGAATGATGCTGCAAGCATCCATATTTGGTTTATCTCTACTTTTATAATAATCTAAAGAAAGCGCACGGTATATATACAGCGCGATCCACAAAAACAGACGAGGAAATAAAAAAAGTCGCAGGGATAAGATTAAATTTGAGAAAAACTCGTTTAAGGTTAAAAGGATTATCGACCAAGAAATTTGTAAAGACATGACGTCGAAAATATTTTTGTACGTCAATTAGACAACCTATGCTTGATGATGACAATGAAGTTAGTTGCTCTCAAACTGTCATTTGTTTATTGCGAAAAAGTGCGTGTCAATTTTGTAAATATTTAAACGTTCGAAACTTCAAAAACAACCAATCGTTGAAGGATAAATGGTATTGGCCAAGAATTATTTAAAGCCATGGCAGCATTTTTGTACCACAATTAGATGACGTGTACTTATTGATAACAATGAAGTTAGCTGCTATCCAACTGTCATTTGTTTGTTAATGACAAATGCGAAAAAGCATGCGTCAATTTTGTAGTAAATATTCAAACTTTCGCAACAGCGTTGCCATTTTATGGCCGATCTGATACAATCGCTAGTTTTTGGGCCACGGATGAAGCGATGCTCGTGTTGTTTCGGCGCAAGAGAGGCCTGTGTGAAGAGATGCCGTTGCGGCCGCCCGACTCTTGTCTCGCAAGTTGCGTTGGACTCTCACACCGATTTCTTATAGGGCCCCCGGAATGTGGTATGCAGTGTGTGTGTGTGTGTGTGTGTGTGTATATATATATATATATATGTGTGTGTGTGTGTGTGTGTGTGTGTGTGTATTCGTGGACAGTCCGTAAAACGGGTTTTTAAATAATGTATGTAATGCGTTTATTCTCATATTCATAGTGTCGTACAAGTCTTTAAATGGAATATGAGTAAATACCATTAAAAATCAAGTATTTCCCACCATAAAGGGGGATTTAGTATATACAGGTGCGTATTTAAAAAAATCATGTTGCATGGCAAGACGAATTAATGACGAGGCAAAAGGTAATCTACGAATTGTTTGGTCAATTTAACAGTACATGAAAAAAATCTATCTATCAAATTTTTATGGATTAATTTGGACACTCTGTATAAACCACACACATATACATCAGCCGTAGACTAACGGACGATATTACATTCTGGTATATACTTAAGACTTTCGGCTCATTCCGTTCTTTATGCATATATAAAGAAGATATGCGTTAAGACCAGGTGGAGCATTTACTATCCGATTTCTGGGGGCTGTTAATGGGGGGGACTCCCCAATTCGATGCCAATAGCGAAACAAAGAAGCGAATAATATGCGGACAAAAGAAACCAATCGCAAGCAAAATGGTTTGGTAGTGTTGGGGGGGTTTGTAAAAAAATTCAGATGTCGCTTTTTTAAAGAGATAACACAAATTGTGCTGGGTGATCAATATCATCACATGATGAACAATGCACTGCAGTCACGAATATTATTGCAATGACTCGGTTTGTTTGATTAATGTAAGGAAAACCTCGGCGAATTCTTTTATCTCCATTTCGATGAAACATGAATCTGAGCAATTATCGAAATTCAAGGCTCATAATAAATATCGATGTCAAAGTAAAGGATTGTATTATTTCGGCCCCCCAGCCCCATTTGTACGGCTCGACCTATATTTGGTACGATTCTGGCTGAGAATAGCTGAATGGGAAGTGTATTTTGTCAGCGATGCACATGTGTTTATGAAGTTGCCTACTCTCCAGGGATATTACGGTCTCTTGATTTTCTATAAATCAAGAAGCCTATATGACCTATAGATCCTAAGTCAGGTCTTTAATACTATTTAATTATATTTTATCAATTATGTAGTTCCTTCCGGCTATTCTCAGCCATAATCGTACCCTTTATTTCCATGCAATTAGAAGCCTAAAGTGGATATAGCGCCAGGATGTCTGGCAAACGGAAGATAGATTTATCTTGTCGTTGGAAAAGTCCCTTGCGGAGGGACTGTAGACATCGGAAGTATATAATAATAATTAATCGAAAGACGCTCCAATTAAACGCGTAGAGTACATATTTTCAATTCTATTGAATCGACGATGTTACTTTCGCTGTAAACTAGACTTAATAATACATTTAGTATTGAACTGATAATACATTCGTTTTTTTTTTCAATACCGCGACATTTCAACTCGATCGAACTACATACGACAAAAACTGCGTTCGCGACATGTTGGCATACGAGCGTCCAAAGTGCGAAAATACATCACCTTTAATTCCGTTGTTGGTGGGCGCACGGGTGTTCTTCTTCAGGAACTGGTTCACGTGTTCGCAACTCGCATCGGCGGCAAAGCCGTTCGTATCCGCGGCCCTTTTCGCGCGCTGTTGTTGACTGTTATCGGCAACATTTCGGCACTGATGTCCGGCAAGGAAGCACACCGCTATAAGCACCGGAATTAGTCCACTGAACATCGCCATGACGCTGCTGCTGCTTGCGTTGCGAAACGAACGAAAATAGATATGCGCGTGTGGCGAGAAGAGAACGCACTTGGTCGGTGTGACGTTTATTACGAGTGGCTAGAACGGGACTGGCACGCAACGGCGTAACGAACGAGTCCTCAACATCCTCCAACGTGCGGACACTGACTGAATGTGCGTCGCACGAGCTTTGCGGCGGCAACGACGTGTGGCGTGCACGAATAGTGTGGGGGGTGCGCGCGCACGTTCGCGTGCGGAAGAAAAGCCGGTACCAGCTGGTTGGTGGAGAATATTTCGGTAGTGGTACTGATTTTATTTAGAGCGATATTACACGATTTTATATGCGAAATTAATAGAACGATTAATAATAAACGTACCACCTTTGTAATTTTGAAATTCTACTGAGCTGTTTGTTAGTAATTCATATGGAAAATCCATGCATGGAGGAATTTTTCATTAGAGCATGCGCATATGAAGAATCTCGGCGTATTTAAAAAAAATTGCAATGATAAATTACTTAAATCGATTAATAAATTATATTCAAATCCACGTTACAGCATTTAAAAATATATTTATCGTTGTACGTTTGTTTTTGCGGGGTTTTCTCAATTTTATTAATTACTTACAAAGCTGAATCTTTATATATCGATACTGAAATATTACATTACGATAAAAACCTTGCTCCACTATAATATAATCTCATTCTGAAGACATTATTTCTCGTTTTCATTTGCAGTTAGTATTTTTATATGAATTAATGATCGATAACCGATTCAGTAGATTTAAAAATAAAAGTGCAGCATCAATGATGTGTGGAGAAAAAAATTAAAAAATCGAGCTTTATTCCGAAAGATTAAAAATATATATAAACGTGATGTTCTTATAACTATCAATTAAGCTTATAATAAAAATTGATTACTTATCTAAAAGTCAAACGTGTAATACAGATAAGAAAAACAATTCGGAACTTATTTTAAAATATTACAAAACACACTAAATGAAAATCTTAAATAAACGTAATCTTGGTGCGTGTTTGGTTAATCAGCCACACGTTAAGTTCTTCGTATTCCTCAATACAAGCATCAACTTGATCCGGATTATAACCTTTGCTAGCACATTTATCCACAACATCAGCGACCAGAATAGTCTTATCACTGCCAGCCACTTCCCGAATGATACTAAAGATTTTATCGTTCAAATTCGGAGCTCTACAAAAAACAAAACACATTAAAAGAGATATTTAAGAACAAATATGAAGAGATTAACTCTAGTTGGTTATTTAATAAGTGTATTGTGTTTTTTTTTTACATGTACGTGTACCTATAGTTCTTATTTTCGAAGGTTTGATTGAGCGAGTCTTTACTCATTTCCATCAGACGGATCGCCTCATTGATATCATCTTTCTCCACGATATTTGACAGGCGCAAGCGCGCGAGAGCCGTAGATAAACGAAGAATAGCGAGAAGATTCCGAGCGGATGTAAAGGTCATATCTCTGGAATTACGAGCTTCTTTGCGCAGGTCAACATACGCCGCTAATTTAAAAAAAAACAAAAAAAAAACGTTCTAAACTAACACAGCGCGTATCAGCATATTCTATTTACTTACAAACGATGAAATCTGTTAAATTCTCGGGAATCGCGGGATCTTTCATCTTACACAGAGATATATATTTGCGAATAACGCCCATATCTAGTGCCACGATCGACATTGGGGGATTTCTACAATGCTGGTGAACGTACGTGATATGTTTAGCTAGACGTAGGTCGTTTTCGCGATCCGCTTTGTCTTGGATCAGCCATAATAAGTCGAAACGAGAGAGCAACGCGGCGGGCAATTGAATATTCTGCTCGACTGTACGCTTTGGGTTATAACGACCGTACGCTGGATTTGCAGCAGCCAAAATCGACACACGAGCGTTCAACGTAGTCATTATACCAGCCTAGAGATGTAAATTTGATTTGGAACAAATCAGCGGCGAAAAAACGTATAAAAATCCAAACCAACAACAAAGCCTAGTTTTAAAAGTGTTTTATCAATGTAGGAAAAATGGATAACTCCTTTAAAAACTTTTATTAATAAATGTGATCATAAATGGTTATTTAATATAAAAAAATTAACGATAATATTGACTGTAAATATTTGAGTAATTTTTAGCGTTTTTTGTATTATTTTATTCTTATAAAAAAAAAAACACGCTTCTATAAAAAAAATTATATTAAATAACGACGTTTTATCAAATTCTATCGAAATATTTAATCGGCTCGTACCTTGGCAATGCTGATGGTTTGTTGTTCCATAACTTCGTGGATCGCCGTACGATCGCCGTCCGCCATTTTATCGAACTCGTCGATGCAGCAGACACCTTGATCGGCCAGAACAAGGGCGCCACCCTCGAGCATCATTTCGCCGGTCATCGGGTCTTTCATTACAGCTGCCGTTAAACCGACGCCAGACGAACCACGGCCGGTCGTGTACTGACCTAAATATTATAGCAAAAAAATTGTTTTAACTATTGCGTTTCGGACGATGACCGATTAGTCTTCGAAATAAACATATTCCGATCTTACTTCTAGGGGCTAATCTGTCGATATAGCCGAGTAATTGCGACTTGGCAACACCGGGATCACCCATTAAACATACATTGATATTTCCTCGAATTTTCATGCCGTCGGGGCGCTTATCGACACCCCCAACAAGTAATAACAGCAAAGCCTTTTTAACGTCAAGATGGCCGTAAATTTCGGGTGCCAAAGACATGGCTAGTTTAGTGTAAAAGTCGTCTTCCGTTAATGTTTGCAACTCTTCAGCTGATAGAGTCGCCGAGCTTGTTTCATCGTCCGCGGTTTTATGAACACTAACTATGCGCTATTAGAAAAAGTATTTAATTAGCGAAGTAATAATAAAAAAATAGCAATATAAAACAAAGTAATATAAAATAGCAATACTATACACGAGCAATCATCTGTCACTCGACAGCGGTGTCTTTATTTGTTCTATTATTGTGCTACTGAAGATATAGCCTCCGAAATGCGCATCTAGCTAATAAATGCTTTGTATTACGGTTTTTGCATAAGATATATAAATACGTAAAGCTTACGTGAGCTTCGAGGTAAGTTTCGGATAATAATCCCCCCGCCAATTGTTTAAAACCGCTTCGTATAATTGGTAAAAAAATTCCAGTGATTTGCACGTGATCACCAGGTTGAGCTTGCCGTGTCACTTCGCCTCGGCAAAAGATCGTAAGCGACCGAGGAATATGTCCGACAGGAACTTGATCACTCTAAAATGCGATAACCAATCAAATAAAAGTTATCGAAAATAAATAGTTTTAATCTAGTTTAAGTTAATTAGCATGGTAGTGAACATTTAGTCTTATACACTACCTTACATTTTGCCCATTATACCAGCAAATGAGCTGCCTAGGTTCAGAATACTATCACAAAAAAATACACTAAATATTGTGCAACATTTTCATTTATAATTTAAAAATATATATAACTGCTGGAATTACCTCAGAATAAAATACTTACCAATAAAATTCTTGCCTCCGTAAATTATATACAATATCACAAATCAAACTACGAGACAAATGATGAATACCACAAATAAGAAACAAAAACGAACTAAGTATACCATATCATAGGCAAAATAAAATACGAAGAGGAAGCAACTATGTCGCAATAAAAGTGTATAACCACCTTCCTCAAGCATTCAAATCAACTAACAGTTTACACGACTGAAGAAAATCCTAGTCACTATACTGTGGCAGAATTAATTGATTATAAATTTATATGAATATTAGTTAAAGAGTCCGCAATCCTAAAGATTGGTTGGAACCAGCACGCCATGCCGATCTATCCTGAGCTAATCCCATCATCTCCCTATAGCTATTCATCCCAACGTCTTCAACTATCTGACTCACATACTCCAATCTAGGCCTACCTACCCCTCTCTTTCCCTCCACTCTACCTTCTATGATCAATTGCATAATCCCCCCATGCCTAAGAATATGTCCTACTAATCTGTCTCTCCTACGCTGTAACACTCTCCAAATACTTCTCTTCTCCCCTACTAACTCTAGTACAGCTTCATTTGTTACTTTATCTTCCCAACCAATCCTCATCATCCTCCTATAACACCACATTTCAAGTGCTTCTAATCTACGCTTCTCTTCCTTTCCTATAGTCCACGTCTCACATCCGTACAGTGCTACACTCCAAACATATACCTTCAGTAATCTTTTTCTAATACCCAAGTCAATATTTGATCTTAAAATCTGTTCTTTTTCTACGAATGCCTTCCTACCCTGTGCTATCCTACACTTTATATCTACCTTGCTTCGATTATCTTTTGTGATTCTACTGCCTAAATAACAAAAATCTGACACTTCTTCGATTCTATTATCTCCTATTGTGATCCTCATTTTTCTACTGCATTCCTTTTTGTCACACCTCATCACTTTAGTTTTACCTATATTTATTTTCATGTTAAAATCCCTAGTCAATACTGCCTGCATACCATTCAATACCCTTTCTAAATTCTTTTCGCTTTCTTCCAATATAGCTATATCGTCGGCGAATCTCAGCATATATATTTTCTCTCCCTGTACATTCACACCTACACTATACTCTTCTTTTACTTTGTTTATTGCATCTTCTATATATAGATTAAATAATAACGGTGAGAGTGTACATCCCTGCCGAACTCCCTTCCCTATTTTTGCTACCTCTTCTTCCCCCTCAATTCTAACTAAGGCAGTTTGGTGTTTATATAAATTAAAAATTATTCTCCTATCCTTATAATCTATACCCGTTTCTTTTAAAATTCTAAACATTATGTCCCAATCTACATTGTCAAATGCCTTTTCTAAGTCTACAAAAGCTATGCATATACGAATATTATAAATTATAAAACATTATGTAATTATTATATAAGCAAATTATATTAAATACAATTAACTAAGCTTTAGCGGAATAGGGAACTGCTATAGTAACAGGCTTCCCACCCTTCCCATATGTTCTTAATACCACTCTATAACATACACTGTAATTGGGATATTACATCCAGTTGAGGATGTAATTAAGTTAAATAAAAATACGAGCAAATTATGTAAATCAAGTATTGTAGAAAACATGTCGACACACTGAACAAACATTTTATTACACTAAACAGTATGAACTAATACTTACATGTTCTTGAATGCGCAGCTCTTGGAACTTGACAAACTTCGACCCTCTCGTCTGTAGATATAAACGGCCGCCACTGGCGTTAATATGGCAATCCTCGCTAGGGCACATGTGGATCGGCATGAAAGACAGCGAATGTATCGGTTGATACGTTTCGGCGCCACACCGATCGCACGTGTACGTCGCCACGGCCATTTGGGGCTTCACTTCGGTGCATCGGGTCACAATACCACGTACGGTAACAATATGACCGATATGAGCCGCTTTAACGTTACGAATGGGTAGTGATTTGGCTAAAGAATTATCTTTAAAATACACCTCGCTGAAATAGGTATGTTGAGAAATATATGCGGCAGATTAGAATTACTAGGTACGCACTATCTCCTCATTAATTCCGGCGGGAACTTATTCTTCGGATTCTTCTGTTCGTGCGGCTGTCTCAGACGATTCTCCATCATGAGCCGATGTTCGATATAAACATCCAAAGCGTCTTTAGCAACGACATCGTGTTGCTTAAACGTTGGTAGTAGCTCGAACACAATGTCGGAAATCATGTTGGCGTAACGCCTAGCGTTGCTCTTGCACGCCTCTGCCAGTTCGCTGTTGTAATCCTCCACATCATCCAGTTCTACGACGAAAGACACTTCCTCTCTATGCGCGATTTTGGTTAGTTGCTCGGCATATTTGAAGTTCTTGCCGGCTATGCCCTGCACGCAGTATTCTGAGAAAAATGTCCTCAATGACTCTGGAAAAGGAACGGGGTTTAGTGGATGGTAGGAAGGTTTTAAGTCATATTAACCTGTGTTCTTTTCGTAATTAGTAACGCCACGTTTAGCCATTGTATAGACTGTAAATTTTACAACAAAAGCTGAGTATACAAACTATTTGCTCGATGAAGGTTTCTAGTTTTTCCCGCGCTTATAATTATAAAAATGCAGGAACGTCAGCAAGCAAGTTGTCAAGTTTGTTTTGCATGTTGCATATATAAGAGATGCCGTTGTAAATTAAACCCCGTTTTTAACTAATTAACTAAATTACGCAAACTAGCTAAGAAATAATGCGAACATGTTGAATTAATTACATTTAAAATTATATTGGAGGCATATAAAAATTATACAAAAGACCAATATCGAATTGGTTGACATTTCAACAAAAACAAATAGAACATGTCAAATCACTTTTCCCTATCTCTTTCTTATAAATTGACATTACGGTACGTTTCTGAACAGATTTTTTAATCCATTTTTATTCCATCTAAATAAATATCATCCGACCGAAATTTCCTTTGCTTCAATTTTTATTTTTTAAA
This sequence comes from Leptodirus hochenwartii, assembly GCA_947310635.1. Classification (NCBI taxonomy): domain Eukaryota; kingdom Metazoa; phylum Arthropoda; class Insecta; order Coleoptera; family Leiodidae; genus Leptodirus; species Leptodirus hochenwartii. Next base: position 4,069,235 of record OX371185.1, on the reverse strand, counting down.
ATCCATATCGCAAATACGCTATTTAAAAGTTCTAAATATTTCAAAACCTATCGCAAGTACAACAAAGTTAGGTTAGTTTTCGCGTCAACATTTCAAACGCAACACCAAATTTATATTGCAGCATAAATCGAAATGGGACGTGTAATTCGTGCCCAGCGTAAAGGCGCGGGCTCCGTGTTCAAATCCCACACGAAAAGGAGGAAGGGAGCTCCGAAACTGCGCCCTTTGGACTACTCGGAGCGACACGGATATATTAAGGGTGTCGTAAAGGACATCGTGCACGATCCTGGCCGTGGTGCTCCTCTCGCCGTGGTGCATTTCCGCGATCCATACAAATTCCAAACGAGAAAGGAGCTGTTTATTGCCCCAGAAGGCATGTACACCGGACAGTTCTTGTATTGTGGAAAGAAGGCTAACTTACAAATTGGTAAGATTTTGGTTAGAATTTATTATTGTTTCAATGCAATATTTAATGATGATTCTAGTTTTTTTTCTGAAGTACGTTGATGTTTTTTTATACTAGAGGCTCTTTCTGATTATAATTTAAACTTGTAGTAATATATTTTAATGTTAATTTGTTTTGTAACAACGTGCGAATTTTTTTAGGTAATGTCTTGCCTGTGGCTCTAATGCCGGAAGGTACTATTGTATGCAATTTGGAAGAGAAGATGGGCGATCGCGGACGATTGGCGCGCGCCTCTGGCAACTACGCTACAGTAATCGCTCATAATCACGATACGAAGAGGACACGTGTCAAGCTACCTTCTGGAGCCAAGAAAGTCATTCCCAGCAGCAACAGAGCTATGGTTGGAATTGTTGCAGGTAAATGTTATAGGTTGGATGTTTATCTAACAGTGCTAGGCTGTCTTTGGGCATTACAACATCACCTTTGTTAATCCGTTAATGCTAGTAAAACCACATGTATGAATTTTTCATACAATATGGTACTGCAAAATGTTAATATGCAACTGTATATGAATAACGAATTATTGAATTTTACCGACCAACATACTTTCTTAGGAGTACAGATAGATGTAACTCTAACTTGGCGCTCCCAAATCACACTAGTCTGTAAAAAGTTAAATAAGGCTGTATACTCAATATATCAACTTAAACATAAATTGACAATTAAATACATATGCAGGCTTACTAGCATACACGCATATTATGTTCAATATTCGCATGGGGTAGATCCGCAGAATTCTCTAGAGCAGGGGTGGCCAACCCGCGGGCCGCATGTGGCCCGCCTTGAACATTTTTTCAGCCCGCGATTTCATTATTTAAATTTCATTCATATTTATATATTTTTTATATTTAATTTTTAGTGTTATATATTTCTTTACAATGTACGCTTAGTATCATTATTATTATATTATATATGTTTACATGTAAGAATAATAGTAAACACAATAATAATATCTCATTATGTTTCAATTTTTCACTCAAAAAAAATGTCTATAGTGTATCTAAATCTAATATGGGGATTTATAATTTTATATGTGGCCCGCGGAGTTATGATGCATTTCCAAAGTGGCCCGAAAGATCATTTGAGTTGGCTACCCCTGCCCTAGGGTATTTATTTTGCAGAAGCGCGTAATCCGTATAATGTTTGATATTCGCCCAAGAGATACATGTAAAATCACATTTGTTAAACATAAGCTACTAACGTTACCGTCTGTATATATTTATAAAGTTTCGAATTATGTACGCGATAACATTAATATGTTCACCCAAAACAAAGATATATATAATTATCCCACCAGAACTATGAATAATCTCAGCATGATAACACATAATGCCAGTAAATTAAAACATTCACCTATGTGCGCGGGAATCTATATTTATAATAAGCTGCCAGATAGGATGAAGGCATTAAATAACAAGCGATTTAAAAAGCAACTCAAAAGCTATCTCATTGAAAATGCATTCTATTCTATCGAAGAGTTTCTAAATAGATAAATAATATGAGGCTACTCTATCTTGATAACGGTTAATTATAACTTGTCATAGTTGCGAGCGATATACTCTTCATGTTATATCGGGTTAGTCATAATCAGTCATAATTTGTGACAATTATAACCTGTATGTTATATGTTAACTGTACTATACTCTCTGCTTATATAGCGACTATATATGTTTTTTTAATTTTTTTTAATTTATTGTAACTCTGTTTATGTAACGACTGTAACTATTTTTATTTTTACAATGACCATTTATTGCGTTATTTTTATAATGACCAGTTATTACCGCCATGTAAACGATTTGACTTATTATACGCATAGGTAATATGTATCCATAATCAATAAATTCTATTCTATTCGTTATCATTTTTCTAGGCGGTGGACGTATCGACAAGCCGATCCTGAAGGCGGGCCGAGCCTACCACAAGTACAAGGCGAAGCGCAACTGCTGGCCAAAGGTGCGCGGTGTTGCTATGAATCCCGTGGAACATCCGCACGGTGGAGGTAATCACCAACACATTGGCAAAGCGTCCACGGTGAAGAGGGGCACCAGTGCCGGCCGTAAAGTCGGCCTCATCGCCGCTCGTCGTACCGGCCGTATCCGAGGTGGCAAAGTCACCAACACCAAGGATGATTAGACGTTCTATTTTATTGTTTATATCGAAGGAGATGTTTCCTATTTATATTCTACTATTTGCTATGTATTTCGTAGGCTTACATTTAACTGATGTATTTTACGGAATATATTGAGAGCTGTGGTATAAGATGGCGTTTTATTCTGCTATATTCCCTTAATTTTTACCTATATACTATGGGATCCAATTACAAATAGCCCGAGGCCAATTTAATTTTAAATAAGAATAATTTGATTTTACTACCTTGCGTATCGGGGTTTATTAATTAAGTTTTTGATATTAATATTTTTCGAATTAGTAAGAGTTGATAATTTATGTATTTAGGGGATATTAGGAACAACGGAAGGGAGGCTGGTTATGAAAAATAAGACATTTTATTTCTTGAATATATTTTCATGGTATTGAGAGTCGTTTATTCAGAGTGACTGAAATTCTGCGACTTATATCTTTTTGTTTAGTGTACTTAGTTAATTAATGAAGTGATATATCTAGTAATATAAATTTTGTTATTAAATTACTGCTTGATTGCTTGCTTAGCAACAGTCCATATAAGTATTTATATTTGTCTTTAAGACGAGAAGAAACGTAAGATAATGTTAATAAACTTTGAAATTAAAATTCAAGTTAAAAGGTCTGCACTTTAAAAACGAAATGCGCAACGAAATTGTATTGTTCAAAACTGCGATAATATATATTTTTCCTTCTTTTTAATGAAATTGTATTATAGAATGTATGAATGAGCAAATAAGGTTTAATTACTATAAATTGTAATTATATTCGAAATTGATTAGTTTTAGAAATTTACGTTGGTATTACTGACGTATTGATTATCGCTTTTGTTGGCAGCGGTCCAGCAGTCATTCGGCTGAGTGAAGTTTTTCAGCATCTTTTTTGCTATCGAGAAAATGTGTCACGTTGTTAAATAACAGCCCAATTCTCTTGCACGCACTTTAATTACGGCTTATCGAACTTTAACGCATCAGCGCAATAATCCCGCTAACAAATCAGACTTATCCATTTCCGGTGCGAATCAATTGCAGCGCTCTACTATATCGCACCACTACCATATCTATCGTTTCCATTCCGCGTTCGTGTCGGCAGTGGAGAGTGGCGAATCGTCAACTTGTGCAGGCGAGATTGATCTCTAATAGCGAAGTGGACCGCCGCGTAGAAGCCATCCGACGAATCTACGTGCCTTTGTACGAAAAACAGTGCTGGAAGTGCGCGCGTGTGCGTTGTGTGATAAGTGACCGTGTATTTTTTCATCTCGGAACTTTGCAATAAGAAGTTCAATTACTTGTATTGATTGGAAGTAATATGAGTGATGCACCCAACCATAATGGATCAGGTCTAGAGCAGCAGGTAAGGCACACCGAACACGTAGCGGCGTTCGCACGGCTATATGAACCGAGGTGGCCTGTGCACTGGAATGACCCCCCCGTGTATAAATCAACGCCGGCCCGGAAGGCCGCCGTTTCGACAATGGAGGTCGCCGTGCCTGTCACACTATCGATCCGTGCCTTCCTCGTCTAACGTTCAAGTTCATTGCTTTGTGTGACATGTAGCCGTACCGAATGTATTCTAAGATGAGCGTGCTAAAAATAATTGTTAATCCATTTCGAATTGGCTAGGACGTCGTAGCGACTCGGCGAAAACTACCTAATCATATGTTTGTACAGCATCCGCGAAATGTGAAAGTAAAATTCGTTTCGTTGCGTATTGAAATTGCATTTAAACGAACATTAGTCATCGGGTCATAAGTAGATAATGGCTACGGAACGTCGTACTATTGGTACTAGATTTTCGCTGGGTTATTTCCATTTACCGTTCGTTTTCAGCTACGAAGAAGCACAAGTACTACGATTATTTTGTAGCTACTCGCAAAGAAACAATAGAATCGTGATTATAGCAATTTATAAATGCTGTCGTGTCTAGTACAGTGTGAGTTGATGATCGTATTTCATTGTACGAATCTGTTTGGTTGTTGATCTGTTATGGCTACAAATCAATCAACGGGACTATTAACCGTTGATTTATTATCTAAATACTCAACCTTAATTATCGATTTCATTAGCGAATACTATATACAAAGAAAGCAGCATCCTTTATCAGCCGAACGATAATATTGATACATATATGTACGATTTAATACTATTTTACATTTCCTTTGTCTAGTGGTACATTGAATACCATTGCCTTATAGTATAAAAACTGTTTCATTGCCTGCGCCTAGCTTCGTAATAAAATTATGTCATCGAAATAACGGCTTTGGTGTGAAACGTATATACTTTATCTATTTTAAGAGCCGTTTCCCATCGACAAATAGGTGTGAATATTATTTGGCTTCAGATACAAGATGTGGCCCAACTAGTTTCATGGGACCTGTGTCGATGTCACCAAAATAAATTCCCCTACGATTTTTTCGTACAACCTCATTTTAGTGCATATCACGCGAAGAATGTATTTTTTTAAATAAACGTAATGTAATTTTTCACACTTCATAGTTTCGTTGCAAACACCGTCACTTTCAAATTTCATAATTATTGCAACGTAAACTTATGCTTTTTTTTTTTTAATTATCACTACGGTGTTAAATTATAATATAGAATATCACCCAAATACCGTAACAAGCATTAAGTAGCTACATGTACATTTCAAGCGCTATGCGCCCATCTTCAGATTCATCATTTATATTATTATTCATTATTTCATCACGATTCGTGACACGATTTTATCTTGTGCTACTGAAGATGGGGGCATAGCGCTTGAAATGTACATCTAGCTGCTTAATGCTTGTTACGGTATTTGGGTGATATTCTATATTATAAACTTATGCTGTTTGTAATTTTTTTCAATTAGCTTTAAATTCCACGCTTTCTATTGTTTTCTTCTACGTCGGTTAAATTTAATTTGTATTAGAAACGCAATTTAGATGAATTATGGTTATAGCTTAGAGCGAATTTAATACACGATTTAAATCTCAAGATATATTGACGTATTTTTGTCTATTCGTCGTAGTTTGCTGGTCTGGACTTGCAGAGCCACGACTCAAATTCGAGCGGCATTGCCAGTGGGGGCGGCGGCAGGTACATACCGCCCCATTTACGTAATAAGCCGGCCAGTGGCGGTGGCAGTGGTGCTGGTGGACAGTCATCCCAATCGTCGGACAGAGATTACGAGCGGGATTCTCGCGATTCGCGTAGCGGTGGTGGGGGACGCGGATACGGCGCCCGTAACAGTGGCGGAGCCCGAGACGGTGGCGGCAGGGGTGGGCGCGATGCGGACTTCTCCAGCTTTAACTCGAGGTAATGTTTCTTGATCCCCAAACCCGTATAATTAATTATGTTAGGTTGGAGAAAATGATTCTCACACAAGGCGTAGGATACATTATCTATCCTTTGTTCGTGGTTAGGACCGGCAAAGATATTGATTGCTATTGTTTCTCCCCCTCCCATTGTTTGTTTGCATTAAATCCAATAGCAACTTTACAAAAGACAACTGGATCTGATACAGTTTTATTGTTGGCAAAGGAACAGGCGCGGAGGGAATTATCAGAATGGGGATGGAGGAGATCGAGATGCATGGGGCGGCGGCGGCGGCGTTGGCGGCGGAGGCCGCGGTGGTGGCGGTGGCGGTGGCCGCTATGCTGACCGCGAAAGGGACGTGCCTACCAACGATCGTTGGCAGGAACCGGATCGCTCCTACACAGGTAAACGGCACCTATAATCACTTTTATCTCGGTATTTTCTAATCAGTTCATTTCAGGTGGTAATAATCGTTGGCAAGAGCGCGACGGTGGACAGGAACGTGGTGGTAACGGACGCTGGAACGATACAAATCGTGGCGGTGGGGGTAATTCAAACGACTGGACGGTTCCGACGGCGCGCGATGAGCGCTTGGAGCTGGAACTGTTTGGCTCCGGTAATACGGGCATCAACTTCAAAAAGTACGAAGACATCCCAGTGGAGGCGACCGGCGATAATGTCCCGGAGCACATCTCCACTGTAAGTCAATTTCTTCCCTAATCGAAATACTAGCTATTACCATTTCAGTGTCGTGCAATAAATGTATTTTTATTATATATATATATATATAATTAGTTTTAGTCCGCCCTATACACGTTATTTCTTAAATTAAAAATTAAAAACTACACTTTGTGAAACCGCTAGTTTTGTCGCACTTAAATCTTTACTATGTCTTATATGGAGGCTGCATTATAGATACAGATGCATTGCGTATAGAACACGTACAGAAAGCTTGTCTGCATAAACTAGCAGATGTGGGTTGGCTCAATTTGCAAAATCGAAGAATCTTACACTCAGTAATTACCTATCATAAAATTATAACTTTAAAAGCTCCTAAATACCTATATAAAAAGATTACTTTCGGATCTGATATACATAATTTAAACGTGAGATTCACGTGAGTACACCTACTCCTCCGATCCACAAAACAGTAATATTTCAAAGATCTTTTTCTTATAACATATCTAATTTATATAATAAAGTTCCACAAAAATTAAAACACATGAGCATAAGTCAGTTTATAACATTTAAGAAACATCTACAGAACACTGTATAATCTATTCTTTTTATTCTACATTTTCCTTTCTTCTTTTTCTTTGTAGAAATAAGAAATTTCCGAATTTAATAATAATATATGGATGTATAATTTCTGTGTGAATGATATTTATGTTACTACCAGAATTTGAAACCTGATTAGACTGTAAGAGTATACTTGAGACTGGGATAGTGCATGCGTGAAACTAAATTTTTTTTAATTTAAATTCTCTTTCGCATATATGGTTAAGTTGAAAAGCAGCATGTAGCTGAACTTCGCCATTATAAACAATTAGTGTATCATTCTTTCTTAATTATTAATAAAGGCAGTTTATTATTATTATTATTATTATTATTATTATTATTATTATTACTATATTGGTTTCGGTTATGTTTTAGCCCCGGACTTGCTAAATTCACATTTTTTATATTTGTCAACGTTTTGTAGTAGAATTTTAGTCTAAATATGGTTATAAAACTGTTCTCGAACCATTGTGTTCTTTTTCAGTTCGACGAAGTGCAGCTGACAGGTATAATCCGCGAAAACATCCAGATGGCACGGTACGACACACCGACACCGGTGCAAAAGTACGCCATTCCCATCGTGCTAAATAGACGCGACGTGATGGCGTGCGCGCAAACTGGTAGCGGCAAGACAGCCGCATTCCTCGTGCCGATGCTGAATCAGATGTTCGAGCGCGGACCACCGCCGCAAACTGGCGCGCGCAGTTTTCGCCGCAAACCGTTCCCGTTGGGCTTGGTCCTGGCCCCGACCAGGGAATTGGCCACGCAGATCTATGACGAGAGCAAGAAGTTCGCGTATAGGAGCCGTGCCCGCCCATGCGTTGTGTAAGCGTACTCTAAATACCCCTTTTTTTTACATATAAGAATAATAATAGTTTTTATAGGCCGAAGTTCAGTTAGAAAACTCAAATAAAATAATCAATTATAAATATATTATAAAGGAAACTGCTCTTCCACTTAACCCTACGTAAAAGTATGCTTTATATATTCTAAATTATTTTATTATAAATGTACATATGTTATCTATTTTCCTGGATTATCGAGTTACATATAACCAAACTAATGACTACGTTCTTATACAGTTATAAAGTGGTTTTAGATCTAGGAAATACTGTTTTAAAAATTATCACTACGGTGTTAAATAATAGTATAGAATATCACCCAAATACCATAACTTAAAGCATTAAGTAGCTAGATGTACATTTCGAAGGCTATGCCCCCATCTTCAGTAGCACAAGATAAAAATAAAATAAAATACCTGTGTCACGAATCGCGATTGATATACTATAGAATGCTATTATTACTAATTGCCCGCTTTAGATACGGCGGCGCTAATTTAATAGACCAGGTTAAGGATCTTGACCGTGGCTGCCATCTGCTGGTGGCTACACCGGGCCGATTGATCGATATGATCAACCGCGGCAAGATCGGACTGGATCATTGCCGTTTCTTAGTGCTGGATGAGGCGGATCGTATGCTCGACATGGGATTCGAGCCGCAGATCCGCGAGATCCTCGATAACACCGCCATGCCCCGCACTGGAGAGCGACAAACTCTCATGTTCTCAGGTATACATATATATACCCGATACAATAAAACACTTGTCTATTTCATCAAAATTGTTGTTCTCTTGCTAATAAAATATGTGGACACTTGGGATTTTTTTACAGCCACTTTTCCACATGCCATCCAAATGTTGGCCAGAGACTTCCTGGACAATTATATATTTTTGGCCGTTGGCAGAGTGGGAAGTACTTCCGAAAACATCACACAACACGTAAGTAGTTCAATTCACAAACCATCAATTACAGCCGCAAATTCTATTATACATTTACGCTGTACCAAATCTTATGTGAATTCGGTGATTGAATTATTATTATTATTAACCACAAAATCCCTTCGCAGGTTGAATGGGTGGAGGATCACGACAAACGCTCCTTCCTCTTGGACCTGTTGAATGCCGCGGACTTGACGCAGCCATCCGCCGAGTCCCTTACGCTCGTCTTCGTGGAGACAAAGAAAGGCGCCGACACACTGGAGGTGTACCTGCAACATGAGGGTTACCCGGTCACATCGATCCACGGCGATCGAACGCAGCGCGAACGCGAAGACGCTCTCAAACAATTCCGCAGCGGCCAGACGCCGATTCTGGTTGCGACGGCCGTCGCTGCCCGCGGCCTCGATATACCCCACGTGAAGCACGTGATCAACTTCGACCTGCCCAGCGATGTGGAAGAGTATGTGCACCGTATTGGCAGAACGGGCCGTATGGGCAATCTCGGTGAGTGCTATATATAAATGACTATTATGTGAAAGTTACATTTTTTTATATAGAATATCACCCAAATACCGTAACTCAAAGCATTCAATAGCTAGATGCGCGTTTCCAAGGCCATGCCCCCATCGTCAGTAGCACAAGATAAAAACTAAATAAAACACCTCTGTCATTAACCGTGATTGCTATACAATTAAATAAGTCAAAATGACAGAAGTATTTAAAAAAACTGCATAATATGACCTATAAATCTTGAAACAATACAAATTAACAATTTACGCAACTAACAAGTAACAACAATAAATAATATTGGGTTGTCAAACCTAAAATATCAAAAATAAAAATAAAATTTAAAATTTAATAAATAAATTAAACAGACAAGGTGAAATGGGGCCTGAATCTAAATTCATTAAATTTGATTTTGATTTAAGCTTGTATATTCTTTCATAAACATTTAACTCAGAATAATTCAAATTACATTAAGCAATTTAAGTCAACTAATTTCAACAGGATGACCTGATTCAAAAATATGCTCAGGTACAGCACTATTATCCTTTCTATTTAATCTGAAATGAGCTAAATGTTCCACCTAGTTTCAATAGGTCTACGTGATTGTCTTCTATATATACCTTAGGACAACTAGAACAAGATGTTACATAAATACCAGATTTTTTTATTAAAATCAAACTTGGCATTTGTTTTCCATGGTGAATATAATTCCCTATTAGGCTTAGCGACGTCATTTTTCAACGATCGTAATCGTAACTTGGCGAGCGCCATGCTGGACCTATTGATCGAGGCAAAACAGGAAGTGCCCAGCTGGCTGGAGACGGTTGCGCACGATGGCCGCGTGGCGAGCAGCAGTCGTCGCGGCGGCGGGGGTAAGGGCCGTTACGGTGGCAGCGGCTTCGGGGGTCGTGATTACCGTCAGAGTAGCAGTGGGGGAGGTGGCGGTGGCGGCGGAGGTATGCAGAGGGGCAATAGAGGTGGGGGTGGCTATGGAGGCGGGAATAACGGCTACGGAGGCGGTAAGTGAATTTGTACGTCAATTACGTTGCGTTGTTAATTGATAAAACGATATAGGTGGTTATTATGGCCGCGATGAGCACTACGGTGGAGGCTACAACAATGGCGGCGGTGGTGGAAACCGCGACACCTGGTGGGGTGATGCTTAGAACCTTTTAGGCAGCAGAAAATATTTGTCAATAGTATACCCAATAAGAAATCCTATTCCCATTTGTTCCCAGTCCAACGGGTAGATAAATATCTGTCGAAATAATCTTTTTTTTGTATTAACCATTTTCTTGCCTGTATTTGAGTTATTGTAGAAGTTAGATGTACTTTTTTAGGTTATATTGCACATGTTGCCTCTTTTTTTGAAGTAGAGATTTATTCTTAATTCGAATAATTCGAGTAAAGAACTTTTACAGCTTACATAATTTTAACAAATAAAATATATAATCTACTCTTGGACTATGAAGCCCACCTCCTCCGATATCTACTAAATATTTAATCATATAATTAACAGTAATAAAAAAAAAACGGTACCGATTAAAGGCGATGACTAGGGTAACAAATATATAGCAGTCACTCCGACGATTATCTTAAGTACTTTCAACACCAAATCTGAATAAAATTGAACCTACATGAATTTTACCAATACTTTCTCCTCAATAGGAAGTATTATCTTGAAAGAAAAAAAAGCAGTACAGACTCTTATCATTTACGTTACGTATCTATATCAAACTTACTTTAACCCTATTTATAATAAACATATATTTTATTAATTCTTAATATTTTGCTATCCCAAACAATCCATACGATAGCATTCAGAGCGGGCCTCCGAATTGTCCGTTTTTTTGGAGGCTCGGCAACTGCGCAAACACCGCGCGCATGTATTCAAAGATGGCCGCCGATGTGGTACTATGAATAGTTTATATTTCGAAGAGTGTAATATTTATAAACGCCAGTGTTATTGTTACGTAACTGAATCGAGTATTTTCTGGTACCAAAGAGCGACCGTAAGATGCGTTTTTCTTTTAAACAAACTTCGATTCTACGCTAATTTAAGTATCATTCTAATTATGGTTGCTTAGTTAATATATATTTGTTTTACTTAGATTAGGGTAGTGCGAATGTTTGGTTTAGAAAACGCAACCTATGAAGCGAAAACGATTGAATAGAGTATAATACTATGGAAACTATACATGCATAAACACACGCCTGTGCCGTTGCAGTTACAGCTGTCGCGCATGCGCTAAGAGAGTACACGACTGTGATATTAACCGATCTTTGTTATTAAGTATATAGTAGTTGTATTTAAGACTTTGACGAAACATTCTTTCACGTTATGTACAAATGTACTTAACTGAAAAAAATGTTTAGAAATACAAAATGACAATTCTACCTTTAATTTAAAAACGTATTTTCATTGGTGGATATAAATTTTTGGTGTTATTCTTTAGTAGATTACGATTTTTTTTTTTTAAATTACCGAACTATATCGGTCTGTTTTAAAATCGTCGAAATATTAGGTAAAAGTTGTCATTTTCTATTTTTAACTTCAATTATTCAATATTAATAATCAAATTGCTTATAAATTATAGATTTGATTGGGGACGTTTTCTTAGGTCGCTTAAGATAATATATGGAAGATCGTATCGTTTAATATCGAATAATTGAATCAGCGTCTGAATTTTATAGTTTATATCATCATGTACGAAAAATATGACAGAGAAAGCTGTTCCGTTTTATCGGAGCCTGCCGATCGAATTGAGCGGTCGTATTGCGATAAATCTTAGCGTACGAACAATAATTTATATTTATTATAAATATATTAAATGTATACTATTATTATTTAGTAAATATTTCGGTTGCCGGGCCGTTATAGCCGTTATTTATTTATTTACGTATAGTAAGTTATTATCAAACGACTAGGACCATGGAATAATACTATTTGAGTGCAACAATTTTTAAGTTTATTTTTAAATTCGATATTTTTTTTATTGTGTGAATGTTAGCCTGGGCACTTATTTTGTGTCATTGTCATAAATCCTTTATTTTAGTAAAATATGAGCTCATTTATTAGTAACCAGAAATATCACATTTGCAAAAATTTCAAAATACATCTAGTCTGCATAATTTTCTTCGTCATTTTAAGTAAGTTTCCTTTAAAAAATACTTCTCATTTCAGTCATGACGCGGCGACTCTCTTTAAGATCAACTTTCGCCTAACTTAATTATTACGCGCAAGTATTACTTTAGTTAGGGGTTATTTCTCGAATATATTATAACTAATTCGTTCAACGATATTTTTGAGTTCAAAATTGATTGTGCCCGCATTAAGAGCCAATACAAATGTCGTTTTTTTGGCTGGAAATTTTATAATTTTTTTTATTATACTTATATTCTATTCATACGTATATACCCCCTGTGATATGGTTAGAAAATTCGTGCCTATGACCTAACGTAGACGCGGACGTAATCGCGTTTTAAACATCCTGTTCGAAATCGATAAGAGATTTTAAATAACCAATTTTTGAGCTGTGACTGCAACCATCGTGTCTAAAATGTTGAACACGTTTCCGATATGATAATCTACGTTAATACGCGAATTGTTTTGCGGTGTTTCTACAGTTAACACCTTCAACGTAGAGTAATTACATATTGGAAATAAGTATAAATTTATGATGTGAGAAGAGCTAATAAATTAAGGGGATGGCAAAATGCTCACACTGTATAACGCGTACTCTCCGCAGTGGCCCGAGAGTACTCTATATTATAGTTATTTTCAATTTGCATTTAAAACAAAAACATGTTCTTTATTGCTAGATTAGTATATGCCACTGTTTTCGGCATTGCGATATTTAATAAATTATTTGAAATGTACGAAATCGACTTTTATTCGTATTTATCCCAATATCTATAATCGATTTAAATTATCCTTATAATCTGCAACAATATAGATCTTTGAAGGTTCGTTAAATCTTTATTATTTTCTAAATATAACATAATATAAATAAATTGTGTTGATAATATTAAGGAATAGTAATCCAGTAAAACTTGATATAATTCTAAAATACAGTAAAGCAATTTTTTATGCAGTTGTATATGTATAAGCACCTTGTGCAGCTATAGATTTATACAATAGACAACTATAGGAAAAGGGAAATCGTAGGGCATTTCTAGGGAACAATTTTCAGTAAGTAGATGTTACACACTAGTGCGCAATGATGGGGCCTTATTTATTTCGTGCTGGTTCTTATCTGTGCCGTCTAGTACCGAACGTTGGCGAGATCTGACAAGGCTCTTCCAGAATGCCAACAAAAATTCTTGTAATATATAAATCCAATTATTTGTTCAAAAATTCTTCTATTCGTTTCAATAAGTTTAAACGTTTTTTTTTTTCAAACGCGTTACTTCGCGCTTTATTTCCAGTCAAGACTAAAACTACGGTCTAACATCAATTAACTGTTTTTAGCAATTATTAATATCTTTTATGATGATTGGCATGAATGATATTAAGAGGGCAAGTTTGTTTAATTTATAAGAACAAAGTAAATTTATTAAGTGTACTGGTGTACATATGGTTTACATTTTACAGGTACATATAGTTATTGACCTATAGCAAAACATTTTGTTTGATATGTTCGATTAAATTATTCTTAAAATTAATTAAATTATTACATTTCAGTTTATACGGCAGATGGTTAAATATGTTAATTTTAATATATTTATTAAAATATCTCAATGAAAATAAATCCTATAGTTATTACCCCTATAAATCCATATGTAATTTTATAATATCGAAATAATTCTGCATCTCGTTCATTATTATTTTTGTTAATCAATTAGAATTATATACAGGCAGTTGAGTGACCTTGTTCAATTGAAGCTTAAAAAGTTGCCTATGCATCGGCAACATGCATCATCATAAATTATTCGACGCCATTTTAAACGTCAGATTGGCTTGCCTAATACGTTAAATTTAAAAGCGCAGATTTAATAATAATATAAAGTAATAATACACGGATAAAGTAATAAATTTAGTGTTGTAGTGCAAGTGTGGTCAAATAACTTTGCGAGATTCGTTTTGATTTTTCATTTGTCCCGATCAAAATGCATTGTATCTTTGCTAGACCGGTGTCATGGAAGAGCAACCGAAGTAAGTACGTTAGATGTTTTTACGAATAAATTATGTGCGCGTATTGTTAATTAAAAGGAAATATATACATATTACAAGAAGAATAGAAACTAATAAATAATTCGCAATAACCTACGACTTTTCCCTGCACCGTTTAACATGCTTGGATAATACAAATTTATTATCGTTGACGTTTTCGTTAGGCAACTTTTTACACGCGCATACTAGTTCTTGTACATACGCAGACATTTTGATTCTACAGTAAACGTTTAAACAATTTGATATCGTTTATTCTCTCGTGTGTTTAGTAAGATGAGAATGAAACGCCTATCGGCTGTTAACTATCCGATCCGCAGTATAGAATCGATTACTTCGATTCATACGCCACTGTTATATCAGATGGATGCTAATGTAAATACCAGTTCTTGTTATTCCTACCTGTGCTAGACGCCGCGATCCAATGACGGTGATGGCCTGCAAGCTCGTTCAATTTCAATGATGTTCAAAATGGCGGATAATCGGGTACTACCATCGCAAAGCTACCAGGTCCTGGTGAGTGTTTTACTCATTTGTATACAACATTGAATGTATTCGATCGTATCGTTTGTTTGGGTATATTAATCTTCTCAAATTACAACTGTCGACGTATAAATTTCGTTCGTACAGTTTTTCGATATTTCAATGGGTGATTATAGTGTTTGTTTTGATGAGCGTGAGAAAAACGAAACGGCATAGGTACATCTGGGTGGATGTGTTTAATTTGATTAATTTGCATTTGAATGCTTACACTATACAGGCGCTTAATATAACGAGCGGACACTCCGCCTATTCCAACCTAACAAAGCGCCCAAACAATCAAATGGGTTTTACGTAGTCGAAGCGAATGATAGTTCGAATTTCCCTGACCGGTGAGTTTATATACACGGTGCTGTATATTGTTCCACTACTGCCAGGTGCGCGCTCCGCCCCGGATCGTTTTGGGGGCCGCACCAGGTAGACGTAAACGCCACCCATCCTCGGGCAGAGAGAGAACCGAGCACTGAATCGAGCCGATAACACCGGCTAGTATCAAACGGTTCACCAGCGCGGACCTGGTATCTCCGTTAAAGCCGCTTAATCGCGTAAAATACGTCGCTAGACCGGTGCTGCCATCTGCTCCGCATTGGGCGCTTTTCAGTGCTGCGAGCGAATTTGGGCGCCAGCCGTATTGGCGTATAGTGGCGCCGCGTTTTTAACACCTTTCCGACGGCATTTCGTCGAACGAGATTTGTTACCGACGATCAGTCGACCTGTCGTTTTGATTTTGAAGTATGACAGGTGTCAATGTCAATGTCATCCTATCATTTGAATCTATCCAATTCGCGCCAAACTGACTGATTGAATTTGTATCGCCAGAAATATTGATGTATAATGACTTAATCGGTTTGTGAAAAGTGTAATAATTTCTTTTCGTGTTTTGTTACGTTTATTGGAAATATAAATAAGGTACGTATTTGAAATTTTGCCGTATATCTTGATGAAAGATATTTATAAAATTATCGGTTTAATAAATGGTTAGTGGTGGGAGTATCCTCCTCTTAAATGTCCCTTCTTTTCTCGTTCCTTCCTAAATGAAATAGACTAATGTATTTTTTAATTGCTTCGAATGTACAATACATTTTGCGAGCAATTATTTACTTTCGAAAAAGTATGAGCGTACTATAATTTATTGTATATTATAATTCAAAAGCTGAAGAATTTTGCGACAAATATGCATAAATAATTACTTTGTTTGCATTGAAATTCAGTTAAAGTACATACTAAGTACTACATTCATTAGAAATTACGACGCAAGCGCCTAATTAGGGATAATTGATACTGATAAAACGTATGCACACATATTGGAATATATTGTGCTTGTTAAAATTGTATTTTTTTTTGGAATTTAAAATCGTGTAATATGATTGCAAACCCTCGATGATATTTTATTATCAATAAAAGTTGCCAAAAATGGATTTTTTATTTATTTTTGGCAAACACTAGGTGGAATACGATATGACAACAATTTTTTTAATTAAAATCTGATTAACCGCCAGAAATTAAATTTTTTTTTGATCGAATTATCCAAATTTCGTATCAAATTGCGGGCAGAAATTGCAATTATACGATTTAAAATGTAGGCCAAAAACTGTGAATTAAAATCACATAGCTTTTAACTAGCAGCAATTTACATAGTGAAAATTCATGATAAATGGTGATAAGGAAACTGATGGTTTGAACTATCGTTGGTTTGAAACACCTTCAGTTTTATTCCGGGTTTCATTCAAAGCGTTTGCCTTCATCAAGGGACTGTCCCAAGTTTTCATTTTTGGTCAAAGCGTTTTCGTTTTGAAATTTCGGATGATTAATTACTAATAAATAATTATGTTATTGTGGAAAATTGACGTTTTCGACAAAGATTTCTTTGGTAAGAATCAAAAATTAAATTTAAGAATCTTGGATTTGTGGCTTAATTAAATTATCGCCGAAAAGTGATCGTTTTGGCAATTTTTAAAGGCACGGTTAATTAAGTGTGGGTATTCCAAAAAAATGCCACCACAGTTAGAAACAGCTCTTATTTGTTTGCGAATTAGATAAGGTTTAAATGAAAATATCTACAAATTACGAGGAAAATAAACTCTTACATTTATCTTTTAGTAGTAAGTATAATTAAATGAATTCTTGTCATTAAATTTTCAATGTACAGTTAACATTAGTTATTATTACAAATAGTGTTAACGAATCAAGCAAAACTCTTCATCTAAAATTATCCTTCCAGTCAAAATCCACTAGTAAAACTAACCAAAGTTAAATTACAACATCCCACTCTTCCATTGCTCTTCTATCATCAAAAATTGTACAAGACCTTTCACAGATCCCCTATGGACGCCGCAACAACTGACCTGCACTCCTCCCACATCTTCCACCATCACCACAACCACTTGCACCACCATCCCCGCACCACCGAAATGGACCTGAGCACGAGATCCCGTGACCATCCCCTGTCCACGGACAGTTCCCCCCAACCTGCCGCTATATGCCATCAACCACCTGCGCAACACCATGACGCAACAATTACCTCCACGGTGGGGTGCAAGATGAGGGTGGCCAAATCTGTTTTTAGTATACGAAGCTTGGTGGATATTGGGGATAAGATGACGGGGGGCGATGGTGATGGTGGAGGAGGGAATTGTATGACTGGAAGTGAGGAAGACGAGGAGGAGGAGGATGATGGTAGGATGCTGCAGCAAGGGGGCCGTTTGCAAACTGATTTAGGTATGCGGATTTCTTATAATATGGAATTTTGGTTGATAACGCACCTTAAAAATATATTCGCCAATAATTCAGGGAAGCGGTAAAATTGCCTTAATTTCCATATTATTTAATTATTGTAAATTTATGTAAATGTAGTAAGTAAACACGGCCGACATAATTATATGACCTCATCAGACTCGGCACTGATAACAAACCAAATTTTATTTAAATAAATTAAAAATGCGACACAATTATGCATATATTCGTAGATTACTCCTGAACTTGTTCAATATACACATATATTAAATTTTAATAGTCGATTTGTAATAATTTTTGGCAAGTACGTGTACGTGCTATTGCACTTCTCGGAATCGATTTTCGCATTTTAAAAAATCTGCCTAATTTGTGATTTTTCCTATATCTATATACTAAACGAATATTTTTGAAGCGACAATAAGTTCTTTTTTCGAGACCGTCACATTCAACAATCGAACAAATTTTATCGAATTCCTCTTCTTCGATTGCATCGAAACGTATATTTATTTCGACCCACCATCATTAATGGTTAACGTTATTGTTATTATTATTTTATTTTTAATGATTAATCACGAATCATGTCGATGATAGACAAAATTTTTTTTTCCCTCGGCCGTTTTTTTAAAATTAATGAATTAATTATTAATTTTTATAAATTTAAATAGGATTTAGTGTTCTTTCGCATCTGTATACTATATACAGTTATATTATATTTGGGAGCTTCGAAATAAAATTTTAAATTGGGCATCGAGCGTGAAATTAGATTACGTTGGTAAAATCAATAGTTTGAGATGAATAATAGTCGCCAGTTCCACTTCAATGAACAAATATTACGTGGAAAATACGGTGTTTGAATTATATACAACGAGGGCAGGTGTTTAAATTATATGCATGGATGGGCCATCGAAAAATATTTGACGCGAAGAAGTTACCTTTCGAAATTTATCGCAATTACTATAAAAAAAAAACATCTCATTGTTTGCAAACTGTACAACAAAAAGACAAATCGATACATCACATACTGTTTTACTTTAATTTTAACTGTCACTGTCACATATTTCCTATATTGTGTTGGTAGAAAACTGTAAATGACGTAATTTTAGTAATAACGACATATTATTTTCTTGTATTTACAGTGACTGTTATAATGAAGTACAAATCTTCAGCAATTGAAGACTTCTCAGCAAATAGAATAAGACCAGCAACTATAGAAATTCACATCGTGATTTATTTTTGCGCCGTAAAAAATCTAGCATCGTGATTGCGGTCTTATTACTGGATATTACCGTTATCTGTCGTTGTTTTCTAGTGATTAATAAACGAGATGAATTCAGGAGATTGAGTTCAGTATTTCGTAAATGTTTCATCAAAATCGACGTGAAAATATGTTTAATTTCGGTTTCGGTAGTACAATTTTTGTTACGGAAAGTGTTACTTTATGATATCGACACGGGTCGCGCTAGCCAAAAAATAATAGTCGGTTTGCAACTTTGCTTTTTTATAGAAATGCCAATAGATGGCTCTCAAATTGGTTATTTTTTCCATAAATACATTTGAAAGTTTCTGCTTGTTTAGATTTTAGAAATAAAATCTGGCTAGCTTTTAATTTCTGTATTGCAAATACAAAGTTGAATGCAATTAATTCTTGCCACATATATATATAGAATTTGTCAGTAAATTGCATTTCGCGTTGGGAGTGCTGCAATTTCGCGCAATTTATTTATTTACAAAAGCTACGATAAACCTTTTAATCCGCTAATATTGCAGCGTATCTCGTAGCGGCGCTATTTATAGTCGTAATATTCAAATCCTATTAGATACGATCGTCCTATTTACTTTCTTAACCACATATGAGCAGAACATGAGTCTCAAAATGAACATGTTTCACACTGCGCACAAACCACTCGCAGAATTCTGCACAATTTCCAACTAAAATTTGAATCAACTTATTATGTCGCGAACCCTAACCCGCATGCAATTGCATCGAATTGCAGGTACGTGGTGTTTGAGAAGATTTGTATGTTTTACCTTTGTGCGCTTACAAAATCGTGAAATCGGCGCAGAAATGTCAGGATATCTTGCTTATTAGCATATTAATTATTGTACGATGATATATTTTACGTTTATGCTAATCCATTAAATATTTTTTTTATTTCCGACGAAGGCTTTTAAAAAGATAGTTCCAATTACAACCCACAGATGGCGCGCGTTCGTAATAAATGTGGCGGGTAATTTGAAAAATCGAATAATGAACAAAAATGTATTGTACACTTTCTTTTTGCTGTTCTCGTAAAATATGAAATGTATATGTATATCTAAATGTATATTAGTACCTCGGTAGGCCATTTAAATCGCAATTTGTGATAATAATATTGCATTTCGTCGGTGAGATTCGTAGTTTAGAGGCCTGGGCAAAAAAAAAAAAAAAAGTCACGTTACTACATGCTATAAACTACACCTAATGATGGACAAATAAGAAAGAGTAAATGATACTTAGAAATGATAGATAGAAATGCAGCAAGAATAAAACGTGCGCTGTTCAAAACAAATGAGCAGTATTTGTAGAAATAACGCAATTTAAGAAATAGAGTGCTGGTTTGGTTCGTTTGAATGAAGAATAGAATCTGTCGCCGCTGAGGAATCGGTTGTTTCTAGACGCGGAAATTCTCACAATTATTATTACATTACATATTAATGTTGCGGTAATAAAATAAGATGAGAAAACGGTAATAATCCTCGCAAAATTTTCTAGTAATAACAAATGTGACATTTGGGTTTCGTTCGAGGGATTATTTTGATATCTCTATTACACGACGTGCGTATCGTATTTTTTTTTATTATTATTATAAATTTAAGCGTGCTTCAACTTATAAATGGAAATAAATTGATTGTAATAAAAATGTATACACAAAAAGCGGTTTTGTATACGATTATTTACGAGAAAACCGGCGACTTTACGTTGTAAACTTGCTTTTATAATGTTGTAGTTCGGGCAATGTCACAATAAATCCGTTACGTTACACTGTATGTTACGTGACGGTGTAATTTTTGCGAATTTTAGAGCTTTTCTCGCAACGTGATTTTTATTCAAACGCAATTTCGAAACAAATATTGACAATATTTAGAGCGGTGTCGTATACGTTCCGAACGGACTTATTGTGCGCGATTATATATCCATTCACGTATTTATCGGTTTGGAATTGTCGTCTTGACGGGCTTAATCGAAATATTACAATTACTATCCGTTGACTTCGTGATTTGCATATGCTACGTTATTCTTACAATATTCTGGATGGTTTTAAATACGTTTACAAGGAAACGGACATCGGTCCAGTATAAATACTACGCGTGGAATATATTGTGTACTAAATTCAAAGTGTTCATAAACAAATAACTGAATCTGAACTATCGTATAGTCCCGGAATTAAGAAGATCAAAGAATCCTTTCGCAGTAGAAGAAACCACTTACAGGTGTGGAATTAATTTCGAAAGATTTCGCGGAACAAAAAAAATTGAAGTGATTTTATCTATATATGACAAATTGCACTGACAATACGTCATTGATAGCTCAAAAGAACTACTGACTTAACGATTCACTACTGACGTTAATTATTGTTTGTGGAATCCATTGTGTATATACGCCAATGTAGGCATTTTGCACCGACAATATGTCATTGATAAACTACATTGATTTGAACTACTGATTGATACTGACCACAAAAAGACTGACCGCGAAATAATATTTTATCGATCAATTAAGTGGTATTGGTGGTGAAATCATTTTTCTATATGACATATGTCCGCCAAAGTAGTTACTGACAATACGTCATTGATAGCTGATTTGAACTACTGCGGCCAAAAACAAATGGCGACATAGTATTCTATATTAGTGAATGGATGCGATTTTTGATGATTTCAAGTACGGATCTGGACGGTATGACAGCATCTTCGACTTTAGTTGCGTAGGACTTGTGGTAAAGTTTATTCCGAATGTGTTTGGCCGCCCCGCTGGTCGGCAATATTCGGCTTGCAGCTGTTTTATCACCATTATATCAGCGATGTTATGAGGCTGGAGCGCCACAGTCGCCTCGGGGCCAACTCACAACACCTACCTATAGTCCAGGCCCTTCTAGGTCTTTCATATCGTAAACGTGACACAGAGAATTTGTTAGCGCAATTCTTATTTTCACGTAAATTCAACAATTTTTCACTTTATTGCGCGAGATTCTGTTCCCTCACCAGTTTGAGTCGGCGCCATTTAGGTAAAAGGCCTGATAAAATTTAAACTCTCAATTGTCCTCCTGCATTCAAATTAAATTGACCATATTCTTTCAAATCACATCAAATTCATTTGTTTTATAAACTTTTTAACGACCGCGAAATAAAGCTGTGTAGGTGCGGCTTAAGAATACACCTACTGGTTTGAGTCCTCACCATTCAGGTAAAAGTCCTGATAAAGTCCAAATTCCACCACCAAAAAAGAAACCTTCTATCCAGATAAAGCAGATTTATCAGCGGCATAGAATTCATCTTCCTCACCATTCATCTAAAAGTCCTGATAAAGTCACATTTGGCCAAAAAAACTGCATCTATAAAATAGCCATCGGTTTTTTTCGAGTCTTTGCCATTTAGGTGAAAATGCTGATAAAGCCCAAATTCACCCACCAAAAAGAAACCTTTTATCCAGAAAAAGCAGATTTATCAGCGGCATAGAAATTCATCTTCCTCACCATTCATCTAAAAGTCCTGATAAAGTCACACTTGGCCAAAAAACTGCATCTATAAAAATGTTTTTTTCGAGTCTTTGCCATTTAGGTGGAAATGCTGATAAAGCCCAAATTCCACCACCAAAAAGAAACCTTCTATCCAGAAAAAGCAGATTTATCAGCGGCATAGAATTCATCTTCCTCACCATTCATCTAAAAGTCACACTTAGCCAAAAAACTGCATCTATAAAATAGCCATCGGTTTTTTTCGAGTCTTTGCCATTTAGGTGGAAATGCTGATAAAGCCCAAATTCCACCACCAAAAAGAAACCTTCTATCCAGAAAAAGCAGATTTATCAGCGGCATAGAAATTCATCTTCCTCACCATTCATCTAAAAGTCCTGATAAAGTCACACTTGGCCAAAAAACTGCATCTATAAAAATGTTTTTTTCGAGTCTTTGCCATTTAGGTGAAAATGCTGATAAAGCCCAAATTTCACCACCAAAAAGAAACCTTCAATCCAGAAAAAGCAGATTTATCAGCGACATAGAATTCATCTTCCTCATCATTCATCTAAAAGTCCTGATAAAGTCAGACTTGGCCAAAAAACTGCATCTATAAAAATGTTTTTTTCGAGTCTTTGCCATTTAGGTGAAAATGCTGATAAAGCCCAAATTCACCCACCAAAAAGAAACCTTCTATCCAGATAAAGCAGATTTATCAGCGGCATAGAATTCATCTTCCTCACCATTCATCTAAAAGTCCTGATAAAGTCAGACTTGGCCAAAAAACTGCATCTATAAAAATGTTTTTTTCGAGTCTTTGCCATTTAGGTGAAAATGCTGATAAAGCCCAAATTCACCCACCAAAAAGAAACCTTCTATCCAGAAAAAGCAGATTTATCAGCGGCATAGAAATTCATCTTCCTCACCATTCATCTAAAAGTCCTGATAAAGTCACACTTGGCCAAAAAACTGCATCTATAAAAATGTTTTTTTCGAGTCTTTGCCATTTAGGTGAAAATGCTGATAAAGCCCAAATCCACCACCAAAAAGAAACCTTCTATCCAGATAAAGCAGATTTATCAGCGGCATAGAATTCATCTTCCTCACCATTCATCTAAAAGTCCTGATAAAGTCAGACTTGGCCAAAAAACTGCATCTATAAAAATGTTTTTTTCGAGTCTTTGCCATTTAGGTGAAAATGCTGATAAAGCCCAAATTCACCCACCAAAAAGAAACCTTCTATCCAGAAAAAGCAGATTTATCAGCGGCATAGAAATTCATCTTCCTCACCATTCATCTAAAAGTCCTGATAAAGTCACACTTGGCCAAAAAACTGCATCTATAAAAATGTTTTTTTCGAGTCTTTGCCATTTAGGTGAAAATGCTGATAAAGCCCAAATTCCACCACCAAAAAGAAACCTTCTATCCAGATAAAGCAGATTTATCAGCGGCATAGAATTCATCTTCCTCACCATTCATCTAAAAGTCCTGATAAAGTCAGACTTGGCCAAAAAACTGCATCTATAAAAATGTTTTTTTCGAGTCTTTGCCATTTAGGTGGAAATGCTGATAAAGCCCAAATTCCACCACCAAAAAGAAACCTTCTATCCAGAAAAAGCAGATTTATCAGCGGCATAGAAATTCATCTTCCTCACCATTCATCTAAAAGTCCTGATAAAGTCACACTTGGCCAAAAAACTGCATCTATAAAAATGTTTTTTTCGAGTCTTTGCCATTTAGGTGAAAATGCTGATAAAGCCCAAATTCCACCACCAAAAAGAAACCTTCTATCCAGAAAAAGCAGATTTATCAGCGACATAGAATTCATCTTCCTCATCATTCATCTAAAAGTCCTGATAAAGTCACACTTGGCCAAAAAACTGCATCTATAAAAATGTTTTTTTCGAGTCTTTGCCATTTAGGTGAAAATGCTGATAAAGCCCAAATTCACCCACCAAAAAGAAACCTTCTATCCAGAAAAAGCAGATTTATCAGCGGCATAGAAATTCATCTTCCTCACCATTCATCTAAAAGTCCTGATAAAGTCACACTTGGCCAAAAAACTGCATCTATAAAAATGTTTTTTTCGAGTCTTTGCCATTTAGGTGAAAATGCTGATAAAGCCCAAATTCCAACACCAAAAAGAAACCTTCTATCCAGAAAAAGCAGATTTATCAGCGGCATAGAAATTCATCTTCCTCACCATTCATCTAAAAGTCCTGATAAAGTCACACTTGGCCAAAAAACTGCATCTATAAAAAGTTTTTTTTCGAGTCTTTGCCATTTAGGTGAAAATGCTGATAAAGCCCAAATTCACCCACCAAAAAGAAACCTTCTATCCAGAAAAAGCAGATTTATCAGCGGCATAGAAATTCATCTTCCTCACCATTCATCTAAAAGTCCTGATAAAGTCACACTTGGCCAAAAAACTGCATCTATAAAAATGTTTTTTCGAGTCTTTGCCATTTAGGTGAAAATGCTGATAAAGCCCAAATTCACCCACCAAAAAGAAACCTTCTATCCAGAAAAAGCAGATTTATCAGCGGCATAGAATTCATCTTCCTCACCATTCATCTAAAAGTCACACTTAGCCAAAAAACTGCATCTATAAAATAGCCATCGGTTTTTTTCGAGTCTTTGCCATTTAGGTGAAAATGCTGATAAAGCCCAAATTCACCCACCAAAAAGAAACCTTCTATCCAGAAAAAGCAGATTTATCAGCGGCATAGAAATTCATCTTCCTTACCATTCATCTAAAAGTCCTGATAAAGTCACACTTGGCCAAAAAACTGCATCTATAAAATAGCCATCGGTTTTTTTCGAGTCTTTGCCATTTAGGTGAAAATGCTGATAAAGCCCAAATTCACCCACCAAAAAGAAACCTTCTATCCAGAAAAAGCAGATTTATCAGCGGCATAGAAATTCATCTTCCTCACCATTCATCTAAAAGTCCTGATAAAGTCACACTTGGCCAAAAAACTGCATCTATAAAAATGTTTTTTTCGAGTCTTTGCCATTTAGGTGGAAATGCTGATAAAGCCCAAATTCCACCACTAAAAAGAAACCTTCTATCCAGAACAAGCAGATTTATTAGCGGCATAGAATTCATCTTCCTCACCATTCATCTAAAAGTCACACTTAGCCAAAAAACTGCATCTATAAAATAGCCATCGGTTTTTTTCGAGTCTTTGCCATTTAGGTGAAAATGCTGATAAAGCCCAAATTCACCCACCAAAAAGAAACCTTCTATCCAGAAAAAGCAGATTTATCAGCGGCATAGAAATTCATCTTCCTCACCATTCATCTAAAAGTCCTGATAAAGTCACACTTGGCCAAAAAACTGCATCTATAAAAATGTTTTTTTCGAGTCTTTGCCATTTAGGTGGAAATGCTGATAAAGCCCAAATTCCACCACTAAAAAGAAACCTTCTATCCAGAACAAGCAGATTTATTAGCGGCATAGAATTCATCTTCCTCACCATTCATCTAAAAGTCACACTTAGCCAAAAAACTGCATCTATAAAATAGCCATCGGTTTTTTTCGAGTCTTTGCCATTTAGGTGGAAATGCTGATAAAGCCCAAATTCCACCACCAAAAAGAAACCTTCTATCCAGAAAAAGCAGATTTATCAGCGGCATAGAAATTCATCTTCCTCACCATTCATCTAAAAGTCCTGATAAAGTCACACTTGGCCAAAAAACTGCATCTATAAAAATGTTTTTTCGAGTCTTTGCCATTTAGGTGGAAATGCTGATAAAGCCCAAATTCCACCACTAAAAAGAAACCTTCTATCCAGAACAAGCAGATTTATTAGCGGCATAGAATTCATCTTCCTCACCATTCATCTAAAAGTCACACTTAGCAAAAAAACTGCATCTATAAAATAGCCATCGGTTTTTTTCGAGTCTTCGCCATTTAGGTGAAAATGCTGATAAAGGCCAAATTTCACCACAAAAAAAGTCTAAATTCGACAAAAATATAAAAAAAAAATGTTTACAGATTATTCAGCATTTTCATGAATATTTTTCTCTCCTGACCATCTAAGCAAATGTCTCGATAAAGTCCAAACTAGACAAAAAAAACGCACTGTACCCACCCCCCCCCCTCCAAAATGGACCCTCTTAAATACACTGTTGCCAATTTTATCAACAGTAGAATTTCTCCAAATTTCAATCCAATTTCTCCAAGTATAAAATCCCCATCATCGTCCATTGTTGCCTAGAGCACCTAATGACGTCTTTATAAGCCGTGGACGGTTTTCTTCTTCACCCAGCATCTGTATCAGCAGCCGTCAATCCACCGCATATTGCATGTAATGGCACTCTTCAATAGCCAAACGTATTGCATTTTGCAGACGCAAGTTGATAGGCCTGCGCTACTCCGCGTGCGATAATTAAACAGTTTTCCAACTCATTATGCGATTGTACGGACAATATAATGCCATTAATATACTTTTGTTACGTATGTAATTATATGTTTCGTTCTCGTTTGTAAATATTCCATCATAGACGTACGAATATATGAACGCTTATATTTTTCCAGGCCGTTGGCATGCCTCTTAATATTTACACCGTGCTTTTAAACCGCGTATTTTAATAAATCCTTATTCGGTCAAATTGTTTTTATCTCGTAGTAGGCTCAATACCCAAAGGTCGTCTGCAAATTATATATATATAACAAATATTTTTATATATATAAATGTTTTTCGATGAGAAATTAGAAATTAGATCTTTGCGAATGATCGAATTAAAAAATGTCATTTCGAATGATTCGAAAACATTTTTTTCGAATATTTTCTGTGGATGAGAAATGTTGGATGATAAAAAATATCATTTTGAATGATTCGAAAATATTTTTTTCAAATATTTTCTGTGGATGAGAAATGTTGGATGATAAAAAATATCATTTTAAATAATTCGAAAATATTTTTTTCGAATATTTTCTGCGGATGAGGAATGTTGGATGATAAAAAATATCATTTTGAATGATTCGAAAATATTTTTTTCGAATATTTTCTGTGGATGAGAAATGTTGTATGATAAAAAATATCATTTTGAATGATTCGAAAATTTTCTATCGATGAGAAACGTTGGATGATAAAAAATATCATTTTGAATGATTCGAAAATATTTTTTTCGAATATTTTCTGTG
Organism: Leptodirus hochenwartii; assembly: GCA_947310635.1. NCBI lineage: Eukaryota > Metazoa > Arthropoda > Insecta > Coleoptera > Leiodidae > Leptodirus > Leptodirus hochenwartii. Next base: position 4,041,465 of record OX371185.1, on the reverse strand, counting down.
GATGAGAAATGTTGGATGATAAAAAATATCATTTTGAATGATTTGAAAATTTTCTATCGATGAGAAATGTTGGATGATATAAAATATCATTTTGAATGATTCGAAAATATTTTTTTCGAATATTTTCTGTGAATGAGAAATGTTGGATGATAAAAAATATCATTTTGAATGATTCGAAAATTTTCTATCGATGAGAAATGTTGGATGATAAAAAATATCATTTTGAATGATTCGAAAATATTTTTTTCTAATATTTTCTGTCGATGAGAAATGTTGGATGATAAAAAATATCATTTTGAATGATTCGAAAACATTTTTTTCGAATATTTTCTTTCGATGAGATGTTTGCGGATGATCGAATTAAAAAACAGATCATTTCGAATGGTTCGAAAACGTGTTTTTTTTTGGATAATTTTCTTATAAATTTGTCGAAGTGCGGCGCCAATGGTTCGGGTAATAATAAAGGTGCCTGTTCTATTCCGTGTTCTATTTAATCGCGAGTTAGTTAGTTTAATTGGTCGTATAAAGTTATTATCACTTGATTAACAAATGGTGAGTACCGAAAAGTACATACGGAGTTTCGTACATGTGCGATGCACAATTTCACTTCAGCGCTAGTTTGTTGTCTTTAAATACATTTTTGTTTGTTTCAAAAAAAAAAATTTTTCCGCTACTTTTGCCTGAGCTAGGAAATCTTGTGTTTTTTCTTATTATTTCAGTTTGATTTTTAAACGTACAATTAAATATATATATATTCTGTAATATCCTGTATAGTCTACAATTTTTATATACCAATAAATTCTCTCGTTTAATGCCTCACTGATTTTTTGAACATACGGTTTGCAGCGTTTTGTGTTTACAAGTTAGTTAGTTCTTTCTAACGTGGAAGAGGATGTAAAAATACTAGAACTAATCACCGACAACTGTTAACGCTGAATTATTTGGCGGTTGGTCTTCTTGCAATTTTTTCCCCTCACAAAATTGCTGCGAAAAGACATAATTGTGTTTGTTTAATTTTTTTTATTGTAGGTTGTAATTGTGTTAAAGACCAATTGAAACTAAAGAGCTTTAGCTCATTTCAGATTAAATAGAAACGATAAAAGTGCTGTAGCCGAGCATATTTTTGATCAATCGGGTCATCTTATTATTCAAATTAGTGTTAGGATTAGAAAATGTCGTGGAAAAAAAAAAGATTAGGAAAATTGTACATTTAAATAAAACTTTCTAACATTAATTTCCAAATTTCTAAAAGCTGCATTTTTATTTTTTTTTAATTCGTATCTTATCTTAGTTAAACAGTCCGCAATCCTAAAGATTGGTTGGAAACAGCACGCCATGCCGATCTATCCTGAGCTAATCCCTTCATCTCTCTATAGCTATTCATCTCAACGTCTTCAGCTATCTGACTCACATACTCCAATCTAGGCCTACCTACCCCTCTCTTTCCCTCCACTCTACCTTCTATGATCAATTGCATAATCCCCCCATGCCTAAGAATATGCCCTACTAATCTGTCTCTCCTACACTGTAACACTCTCCAGATACTTCTCTTCTCCCCTACTAACTCTAGTACAGCTTCATTTGTTACTTTATCTTCCCAACCAATCCTCATCATCCTCCTATAACACCACATTTCTAATGCTTGTAATCTACGCTTCTCTTCCTTTCCTATAGTCCACGCCTCACACCCGTACAGTGCTACACTCCAAACATATACCTTCAGTAATCTTTTTCTAATACCCAAGTCAATATTTGATCTTAAAATCTGTTCTTTTTCTACGAATGCCTTCCTACCCTGTGCTATCCTACACTTTATATCTACTTTGCTTCGATTATCTTTTGTGATTCTACTGCCTAAATAACAAAAATCTGACACTTCTTCGATTCTATTATCTCCTATTGAGATCTTCATTTTTCTACTGCATTCCTTTTTGTCACACCTCATCACTTTAGTTTTACCTATATTTATTTTCATGTTAAAATCCCTAGTCAATACTGCCTGCATACCATTCAATACCCTTTCTAAATTCTTTTCGCTTTCTTCTAATATAGCTATATCGTCGGCGAATCTCAACATATATATTTTCTCTCCCTGTACATTCACACCTACACTATACTCTTCTTTTACTTTGTTTATTGCATCTTCTATATATAGATTAAATAATAACGGTGAGAGTGTACATCCCTGCCGAACTCCCTTCCCTATTTTTGCTACCTCTTCTTCCCCCTCAATTCTAACTAAGGCAGTTTGGTGTTTATATAAATTAAAAATTATTCTCCTATCCTTATAATCTATACCCGTTTCTTTTAAAATTCTAAACATTATGTCCCAATCTACATTATCAAATGCCTTTTCTAAATCTACAAAAGCTATGCAAGTTACCTTTCCTACCCTATTTCTTTTTTCTACTACCGTTCTTAGTGCTAGAATCGCCTCTCTCGTCCCTCTGTTTTTCCTAAAACCAAACTGATCTTCTCCTAGCCTTTCCTCTACTTTATTTTCTAATCTCCTATAAATAATCTTTAGCAATATCTTCGATGCATGTGATAGTAGACTAATGGTCCGATAGTTCTCACACAAATTAGCTCCTATTTTCTTCGGAATTGTTACTATTCTACTACGCTGAAAATCCTGTGGTACTTCTCCCTTCTCATATATTTTACAAACTAACCTGTATAATCGCTCCTGCATTTTTTCCCGTATCTTATCAAAATCACTAAATTCTGAGTGACTGAATTCAAAATTACAAAATGAACAAATCATGTTTGAAAGTCACTTTCGAAAATTTTACGAAAAAAAATTCAAAGGGGGTACCCTGAACATTTTTCAGATTTTCGACGATATTTTAAACTATTAGTCTTATAGCAAAACTACTCGCAGATTTAGATCATTTCCAATTATTATAAAAATTTCCCATTATTACTGAAAGTGAAAATAAAATTACATTTTTTATAAATAAGCAACTCTTTATTATTAATTAATTTAACCATTGACAAAAAATTTTTTTTTTTAAATTCCATTCGGTAAAAGATCCAATTTGGGATATATTAGATATAATTACGTACGAATGAGTGCGTAATTAGCGTGGCCGGTGTTAGATCTCGTACCACCAATTATACCGTACGTTAATTAAATTGTCATTGGATAATTTCGCGTTAATAAGTCATCGGCGTTTATCAACCCGGTGATCGTAATTTACCATTCGAACGCTGTTGTGAATTATTTATAGCAATAAATCCGCCATAAACAAACTGCTGGCAATTGCCGTATATACCGTGTGTTGCATAACAGTGCTAAACTATACTCTATCCACAATAAAAACGTCCATTCCGACCCGATTATTACACTCGGTTTAAGCGGACATGAAGATTTATTTGTTTTTGTCTTGTGTTATTGACGATGACGGTGTGCCTTTAGAAATGCGCATCCAGCTGGTATTTCGGTGATATTCTATAGGATTATTTAGCGCCGTAGGGACAAAAGTGATTATTTTAATAAATGTACGAATGAATACGTGAAGATTAGAAAATATCGACGAATAGTAAAAGGAAATAAATGGTGGAAAAACGTGAAAATTATGGAGGAAAAAAATGTTTGTTTTTATTCTACCATGTCGTGAAATAATGTGGCTAAAATAATGCGAATAAAAATATTCCATATTCATGCGACTTTATTTCGAATTGAGTGTAAAAATGTACCAACTAGACGATACGTTGTATATAGAAGTACAAACTAATTAAATACTGGTACTAAATCTTCTGCATAATGGTAGATATTCAATAATAGAGCAACGAGTTTATATGTTATGGAATTATAATTTTATTTATAAGCGGCGTGTTCAACAGGAATGACTAAAATAAATTGATATAGGTTTCTTATGATTATGTATTTTGTATTAAGGGGGGGGCGGTAGGTAGCAACGGTTGATAAAATATTTTTTTGTACTAATTTTTTCGGCCGATTTTTAGGTCGAATATTTGATATAATTTGTACGAACAAGTATACAATTTTCATTTTTATCTTTGTGTGTTTTTTTGTTTGTAATTTTTGAACTGAGATTTTTTTTTATAAACGGTGCAGTGACGCAGCTGTCAAACATATTCTAAATTATATATTAAGGCTTTGGTAATTTTTTTCGATGGTATGTTAGTTTTCGGCAGTCTTAAAATAGAAAAAAATTGACGAGAAAAGAAGCTCAATTTTGAGATTTTTTTTTTTTAAATGATTAACTGTCAAAAATTTACCCATACCTTATTGCGAAGTAATGAGATATTGTATTACAGATAAGGTAAGAGAATAAAATAAAATTTTAATGGGAAAATTATTTCGTATCAAATTTGAATTACGCGCTCACAATTTAATTTCTGTACATAGATCAATATAATTTGCCTATATAATATTTTAATATACTGTGATTTTTTTTTCAAATAGAATAGTGCGAATTTAAAGATTCATTACATGATTTAAAAAAAAAATGTTTTTTTTTTAATCATTATTTTATTATATATTGCCAGTGAGGTGAGTTTGTATCTATTTATTTTTGTATTTTACAATAATTGGGCGTAAGCGCCATCTGTTTTTCAATGACTTAACTACGAATTTACGATTTCTATCCATTTTTAATCGATTTAAAAAAATGAAATTTTCAGTGTTACTTTCAAAAGTGTTTTGTAATATTTTATTCATGAATTTTTTTAAAAACTGATGTAAATTTGACAATCAGCTGTTCCGGATATTTCAACATACGTATTAAGGCCGCGGCAATTTTTTTTGTTGGTGTGTTAATTTTTGGCAGAGTATCAAAATAGAAAAAGATTTTAACAAAAAACTTAATTATTATTTTTTAAATAACTAACGTTGCTATTACCTCAAAAATTTGTCATTGTCTAATCTTAACCTTTCTTAATGTGTGTTAAAAAACTTACGTCCTTACAATTTTTCTGTAAACAAATTTCTCGTTCCATAATGCACCATCGTACAAAATAATTTTCCGAATTTTCTCTTTTTTGAAAAAAAAATTCTCGACTGAAAATATTTCATGAAAAATCAACATACTCTTTATGTTTCTTTAACTACCCTCTAAATACTATTTAAATATAAATTATCACGTGACGAAATTAAATAAACAAAAAATCGCTACATTTGATTTTACAAAAAAAAAACAACAACATTAAAAACCGATCCAATTAAACAATTAAACATCGCAGAATTCTCGCATTTCATTTAATCCGCAACAATGTAAGAACAAATTAAACACATTACACAGTGTTGTCAGATCATCCATTTTCTTATTCCACAATAGAAACGAACAGACGCTGAACGTTCATATACCAAGTATACATAGAACTCGCCATAAATAACAATTAACTCAGCCCTGTCTCCTTCGTTGTCTTCTGCCGTATTGCATTGTCCATATATACACGGTGACTTCTAAACGCGGATAAACTACTCAAAAGTAACGAACGTTTTTGACAATAATCGCACTGAATATCATTTTCAAGTTTAAATATTTGTCGTGTACCAAAAAAATGTTTTTTTTTGGTACACTGTGTATACAATACGCACACGACGCTTACTTTGTACAGACAAAAGAATGCTAATGAAACGGCATAAACGTAATTAGCAGCAAAGATGGCGCCTCTATTCGTTCTTCGGCATGTCATACGATTAAATAGAATCAATTTGATATGTTACAATGTAAATATACACCGGGTGGACACATTTTATTAAAAAATAAACAAATTTCGCATAAAGAAACTTTATTCAATCGAGGTTTTTTTTTTAAACATTGTAATATTAAAATGTTATTTCCCGCGCTCACTCGGTATATTTATGGTATCTTCCATATTAAATTTTGTGCTGAATTTTATATGGCGGTTGATTGAAAAGGAACCATAATATTTTATCGTGTTAAAATTAAAACGCTAACTATCCGAATCCTCGTAAATGCTAATCAGGAACACCGGGTGTATTATGTAAAAAAAAATCTTTTTTTTGCATTTTTAAATTAAGTAATATAGAATATCACCCAATTACCGTAACAATCATTAAATAGCTAGATGTACATTTCGAGGGCTATGCCCCCATCTTCAGTAGCACAAGATAAAACAAAATAAAATTAACGTATAACGCAGCGTGTATTTAATTTAGCTTTAATAAAAAAAAATTGGAATTACAATTTTCGAGATATCAATAAATATCGATGCAATAAATACACGGTGATCTATAAAAGATCAATTTGTTGAATGAAAACTGAAAGAGAAAATGTTTCTAGTATATTTCAAGCTGAGCTTAAGTTATTAGGAGAACGAAATAGTTTGGGTGATTTTTTTTTATTACGGGGGCACCCTGTATAATGCAGCGAAGGAAGAACAGAACGATTTGCCGAGGGCTAGACGCCAATTAAATGCACATGATGATATAAGCAACGGAAATCTGGGATATGAGGAGTGGAGTGGATGAAGATAGGTAAAGGACGAGAGGAAGTGATGGGGGAAGAGGGCGGGTGGGTGGGGGGGAATGGCGGGCATGAATAAGACGCCATTTTAGTCCTGATGAGGATAAGGCAAATACAGGATGTGGCCGTAATTAATGTATCTATCAACTGATAACTGTTCAAAAATTTGCTGTAGTTCAAAAAATCGATTTAATCTTTTTTGAAAATTAGTCAAATATTAGTTATTATCTACTACACGAAAAAAGGACATTGATGCTAGAAACTTGCAATAGTTCAAAAATCGATTGAAGCATTTTTAATTAGTATTTGGACAAATTTACGTAGTTTTATTAATGTACTAAAAATTAATAATGAAATTGATGCGGAAAACGTGCAGTAGGTCAAAAATTTGTATATTTTTTGAAGAATATAAAAAAATCTTACATATATTAATTGGGTTTTATTAGTCTACTAAACGATATAAAGAAAATGATGCGAAATTTTGTTGTAATTATTTTTGCGAATTATTAATATTTGAATAGTTCCAATTCGATTGAAAAATTCTTAAAATTAAATTTTCAAAAAATCTAAGTGATTTTGTGTATTTTATTAATGCACTATAAATGTTAATGAAAAATGGTGCCAAAAATTTGTAGTAGTTAATTTTTGAGGAATTAAAATAATTTCGTACAATATTAATTGAGTCTACTAAACGATATAAAGAAAATGATCGGTAAAAATGGTTGTAATTCAAAAATCATTAATGTTTTTAAAATTTAAAAAGGATCTAATTAATTTAAACAACATACATTTAGTTGGTTTTTAATAGTTCTATTGAAATTGAAAAAAAAATTCGATATATATTGTAATCAGAGGGGCCTTATTGAGGGCCCTGTATATTACATAAAAATTATGCTATATGATGATGCTATATAGTTTAAAACATACATCCCCGCTTCGATGGCGATGCCAGAGCATAGCGTGCTTCAATAATAAATATAATTTATAGATATCGCGCTGATTTATACGGTTTATTATGTGCGCGAAAGCCGCGCGGGCCTTTATTTAATTACGGCGGCATAAATTACCCCGCGGACGGCACTGTCTTAGTGTCTGGCGCACTAACGAACGCCGCAACCCACATCACATTAACACAAACACAATCGAATTTGTACCGAAAATTAGTCCACATTGAATATTTTTAAAAAAATACCATCGCAACTCTTGGCGCCATTGTTGATTTATGTATTTTTTTTTTACTTAAAAAATATTTTGACTCTTTGTTTGTTTTTACTTAAAAAATATTTTGACTATCAATTTTTTTATATATCAATGGATCTACTGTCCGTATTTAAAAATGTTTTCTTTTCATTGTCACAACATTGTTGTAACAATTTTTTTTTGTACGTACTTTCCATTTTGATTACTTACGTGTTTTATTTTTACATTTTTTAAATTGCATTATTCAATGGATATTCGTAAATTTCATCCCACAGACTTTATAAAAAAAAAATCCCCCAAAATCGCACATCAAAATTTTTATTTTTATATAAAGCGATAATTTGTGGTATAAACAAACAAATCAAATGGTTTATATCCCACGAATAATCCAAGCAAATCTCCTGTGTCCAAATCCCAGACTTCTTCTTCGATTCTTCAGCTTCGGCTGTGTTTATTGAGTTTACACGACAAACAGAACAAAACGACAAATTTATTGAACCATGGATACAAAAAATCATTTTTTTTGTTCTTATTTTAAACCAGCAAACCTTAGGGTACATTTACAGCTCGCAGAAACACGCCTATTTATTTTATTTTATAGAAAAACGTAACTAAATAAAATGAATCTACTTTAACTGTAGACTTTTTATATAAAGTACAGTTTATTTACTAGAAAAAGAATTTTTTTAATAAAAAAAAAAACATCTTCGCTCGATTGTTCAGCACCCCAAACAAACATTTCCTCTTCTCGATGATTTTATTATTAATTCCGCGACCAACCACAATGAATCCGTTCTGTGACGACGTTTCCGTTTATTCATTCCATCACCATCTTCTTGCAATTTGCTCGATCCAATCAAATGGAGCATGTAAATGTGAATCTAAATCTAATATACAAACGCACGCATTCACCGGAATCGCCGTTTAACCGATTTGACCGGAAATATAATATAATCAGTCAGTCGTTCCACGCTCGAATTGATTAAATTACGTGAAGATGTTTAAACAAAATAAATAAAAATACATTCAGGTGGTTTTGTTGTTACATGAAAATTACTTGAGATTTTTTTTCCCAGCGAGTTTCTATATTATTGAAGGCTTTGATTTTTTTTTCATGATAAGCATATTTTTTGCAAAATATCTTTTTTTTTTTTAAACAAATTGTATTTAATTTTTTGTTAAAACAAGTATTTTTAAAAATAATTATGCAACTGTTTGTTCAATGTATTTTAGAAGATTTTTTTAATAACGAATTCTTGACAATTTTATTTATTTTATGAAATCGTTTATGATTTCTAAAAATCTTATTTTTTAAATAAACTTAAAACATATTTTGTTTAAAATAGACAAGATAGACAATTTAAAAAATAGGTGGAAGATCATCGATCTACTTTTTATTTTGAATTCTATAGAAAATTTATTTAAAAAAATCGAGTTGTTTCTATCAACATTTATTATTAATTTTTTTAAATTACCATTTAAAAAAAGACAAAATAACAGCAAAAAATCCTTTTTTAAATTTTTATTTATTTAATATGATCAGTATATTTTGTAACGTTTGTTATAAAATAAAATCGAAATATTATAAGATTAAATTTTTATAAATTCATTAAAATAAATAAATATAATTTTAATTTTCTTAATAATACATTTAGTTTCTATATAAATATTCAAACGTTCTATAATTCGAATTTTTGTCTATCCTGTATACTACATTTACAACAATTCCATATGCAGTTTATAAAAATATTGTTTTTTATAAAACTTCTATTTAATCGATATTATTTATATTATGAGGTATTAAATTGCGTCTAAAAGGCAAAACCAAAAAGACTAGGATATACTATACCAAATTCTTATAATATAAAGCCTGTACAAAAATTTGACAATCTTTAATATCGTTTGGTATAAATTAAATAACGATTTAAAATTATATTGAATAAGGAAAACGAAAAAAACTTTTTTTACTTCAAAATATTCTGAATTGATTATTTTATATTAAGACTTGAAATTCCGTTGGATATTTAACGTTTTTTTAAATCGCAGAAATGATCAAAACAATTTATCGTTAGAAAAATCCAATTCAATGCTTTTTTATCTTGTACTACTGACGATGGGGGCATAGCCTACGAAATGCGCATATAACTATTAAATGCTCCGAGTTATCCAGAGCACTTAATAAGAGAAATCCAACATTAAATAACCGACTCGGCAGTTTTTTCGTGTTATAATTTGGGACACGCTGTATAAAGGCTTGCGTATACATTGGAGGTTATCATTTAATAGCTGTTTAAAGCCTCGGTTGAGTTTTTGGCAGAAATAAGTCGTAAATCACCGATCTGGCTCCAGTTTATAATAAAGCAATAAAATGCTACTAAAAGCATCATTTCAGTCCTTAAGAGAATAAAAAACAAATCCGCTTCATTTATTATTATTACTCGAACGTAGATTACCATGTATACAATAAAATTTGAGGATAATGTTCGATTTTCATAAAAGCAATCTTCCATTTTTCACGGAAACATTCTTTAGTGAAAACCATTTTTTTTTTATATAGCTATATTTTGTTATTGTAATATACAGTATGATCAAACAAAATATAGCTATATAAAAAAAAATCATGAAATTGGTCAATAAATCATCTTAAAGTTCATTAGGATCATTTAAATTCAAATTTTCATTTTATGAATCATATTTGTTATTTTAAATATGTTAAATTTGATATTTTAATGAAATAAACTAATGACATGAACTTATTTTGAATAGCAGAAGAGGCGGTTGAAGTGTGTTAGCTACAGGAAATAATTTTTTTTTTTTTCTATAAGCAATAATTTTACTAAATATAGACATTAATTTTTTTTTTACATATCTTTGATATCTATATATAAAATCGTTATTAAATTTTAAATATTTCTAAAAAAAAAATGTATTATTTCTGAAGAAATCATATAAAGACAAAAATATATCTGCAAAATAAAATTGTCGTAATAATAATTTGTGGCGTGGCGTTTTTTCAAGAATTTCAAGAATTTTTTTCTAAATTTTTACTATCCTTGAAGAAATATTATATATTTTCTTAAAATAAAGCATTGATTAAATAAACGACCTTACAGATAGTCTTGTAGAATATTTACTTAATCAATGACTAAACTATAATATTGTCAATTAGTTGACTCACTCACTAATTCTTCAACAAAAAAAAAATGCTGCACGCGTAGGAATGTCCTTTCAATCCAATCCATAGTCATTAGTATATTTTAACTTTCATCCAATAACTGTTTAAAAAAAATTAAGTGTTGTACGAAAAAAAAAAATCAGAAAAACAAGTGTTTTTTTTTCAAGATTTTCGTTTTTACGAACAATTTACCACTTTCCAGTATGCTCAATCCAATTTTTAGAAATAGAAATAATTTAATTCATAAAACAATTGTTCGTACAATAAACATTATTGATTTTTTGTCGAACATCGTCCCAACTACCAAATTTATCTTAAGTGAAATTTATATGGCCTTTGAGTAGGACCACACATTTATATTATGAGTACTTTAGAGGAGCAATCTTCTAATTTTCCGTCTGCTCTGATAGGACGTGCTTTTTGTAGAATTCTTCGAATTTTTTTTTTTGTTATACGCCAGCGCGACAAATGACCATAAAATAAATTTTATCTATCGCATTTAACAATGCATTAAAAGAAACGTGAATAGAAATTTAAAAAATGCGCTTCCAAAAAATGACAATCGAGAACTATACAAAATAGTTTTTTTTCTTTAATTATTTGCGTTATATCGCGGACGATATATACGCCGCGGTCATTAAAATGGGCAGTAAGCATGCGTATGTAAATTGGAGGTTATGTGGGAGCGTATTTCGTGTATTTCGGTATGCATATGTTGTACTGAAAGAGGGGAAACGGTAGATCAATTACACCTAATTGGCTCCGAACTAATTTATATATACGTTTGAACAGCAATTAGTCGAATATTTGCGCAATTGTAATAAACCGTGTGTAGATGCTATCGAGGAAAATACTTCTTGCATTTGGAATATCGTAATCTAACAGCTGAATATGATAATTAAAGCGATGCGAGAAACTATTTTGTACCGAGTGTTTGGTATGATGTGGCCGGTCGGATGATGTGGAGTAATGTTTTTTTTTTTTTTATATCGAATTAATTAAATTTTAATTAATTATATAGAGGCGAAAAAAATTTTTTTTTGCAAAGAAAATTTGTTCTTAGCGAGGAGATAAACATTTTATTTGGAAAAGACAAATATGTTTATATATATATAGCCCAATTTTAGACTAATGAGCGCGAAATTTTTTTTTAGCAATGTAATTTGTACGGGAAAAAATATTTTTAGCATGAAAAAAATTTTCTTAGCGAGGAGAAAAACATTTTATTTGAAAAAGACAAATATCTTTACATACGAGTATATATATATACAGCCCAATTTGAGCCTAATGAGCGCAATTTTTTTTTAGCAAGTATATAATTTGTTTGTACGGGAAAAAAATTTTTTTGCAAAGAAAATTTTTTCGTACCGAGCAGATAAACATTTTATTTGAAAAAGACAAATATGTTTATATATATATATATATATAGCCCAATTTTAGACCAATGAGCGCGAAATTTTTTTTTAGCAAGAATATAATTTGTTTGTACGGGAAAAAATATTTTTAGCAAGGAAACATTTTTCTTAGCGACGAGAAAAACATTTTATTTGAAAAAGACAAATATCTTTATATACGATTATATATATACAGTCTAATTTTAGTCTAAGGAGTGCAAATTTTTTTTTTAGCAAGGATACAGTTTGTATTGAAAAAAAATATTTTTTTTGGCAAGAAAGAACATTTTTCTTACAATTTTCCTCGCAAAAAAATTTTTACAAGAAAAACAATTTTTTTAACAATGGGAGAATTTTTTTTAACAAAATTAAATTTTATTTACGCTAGAAAAAATTTTTTTTAACGAAGAAACATTTTTTGGTATCGAAAAAATCTTTTAGCAAGGAAAAGGAAATAATTTTTAGCGAGGAAAAAATTTAACACGAAAAACATTTTTTACAGCAAGAAGAGATTTTTTTTAGATAAATAAAAAAAATATTTTGGCAAGGAAGAAAATTTACTATTGATAAAGTTTATATATATAATTTGGACGAGAAAAGGTGCTTTAGTATTTTTTTTTAAAAACACAACATTTTATTTACGCTAGAAAAGATTTTTTTTTAACGAAAAAAACAATTTTTGGTATTAAAAAAATCTATTAGCAAGGGAAAGGAAATAATTTTTAGCGAGGAAAAAAAATTTTACATGAAAAACATTTTTTAAAGCAAGAAGAGATTTTTTTTAGATAAATAAAAAAAATATTTTGGCAAGGAAGAAAATTTACTATTGATAAAGTTTATATATATAATTTGGACGAGAAAAGGTGCTTTAGTATTTTTTTTTAAAAACACAACATTTTATTTACGCTAGAAAAGATTTTTTTTTAACGAAAAAAACAATTTTTGGTAGTGAAAAAATCTATTAGCAAGGGAAAAGAAATAATTTTTAGCGAGGAAAAAAAATTTTACATGAAAAACATTTTTTTCAGCAAGAAGAGATTTTTTTTAAATAAATAATAAAAAGTATTTTAGCAAGGAAAAAATATTTGCTATTGATAAAGTTTATATTAGACATAATTTGGACGAGAAAAGGTGTTTTAGTATTTTTTTTAACAAAGGCAACATTTTATTTACGCTAGAAAAGATTTTTTTTAACGAAGAAACATTTTTTGGTATCGAAAAAATATTTTAACAAGGAAAGTGAAATTATTTTTAGCGAGAAAAAAGCTTTTAACAAGAAAAACATTTTTTTTTTAGAATAGATAAAAAAAATAGTTTGCAAGGAAAAAATATTTGCTATTGAAAAAAAAATTAAATATATAATTTGAAAAAGAAATTTTTTTTTTTAGTAAAGTAAAAAAAAAATGTTTTTGGCTTGTTAAGTCAATTATTACACATTATTTATATATATTTCTGCATAATAATTTTTTTTCGCATAGAATTTATGTTAATTGGCGTTAGGGCGTTACTTGAGCTTGAGCTGGGGCAATTATTCGAAATGAAATGAAATAATGAAGCATTTGCAAAAGTTTTGCATAAATGAACGGAAAATAGTAGTCCAAATTACAGCTGAAATACATATTTAGTTATCAGGAAAAATATGAAATTATGGGTACTATAGAAAGTTAAAAAAAAAACCGGAAGAAGAATTTGCATATAGTAAATAATAACGAAAATGCTTGCCAAAAATGCGTATGCTAATTTTTACGTCTGCAATTTTTGTAGGCTATTAAAATATATTAAATGTATTGATTAACTAAATTCTATAAAATTATAAATAAAATGAAAAAAAAAAAAATTTTTTTCGATAAGATTGAATCAAAAATTCAACTGAAGATTGAACACTTTTTTCCACACTCTTTCGCTTCATTCATGAAACGTTACCTCAAAACGAACTGCCCAAAAAAACATAATGGGACTAGTGCTAGACGTATCATCATCACATCTAACACCGGAAGTGATATTACCGCCATTAGATGAACCTGTATCGTGTAATTTGTCATCAAGTCAACAGTTACGACATAACCCACATTACCAGACAACACAACACATCCGATTATGTAGAAGATGAGATCAATTCTTAAGAGTAGTTCAGATTTACGGGCATTAATAAGCGAGCGGTGATTCTTATGGGACACTCTGTATGAGAAGGCTGTGTCCAAATTGTTTTTTTTTTTTTTTTTTATTAGAAGCATTTGTTTAATTTTGAACGTTTTAATCAATAAAAATGGACTTTTCTGTAGATTGTAAAATGCGCGTTGTTTGAACTACTATTTGAAATAATGTCTGATTGAAAGTTAGTTCAAATTTAATTCTGATTGGTACTTTTTTTTTTTATTATTTAAAGAAAAATACGATAATTTAAAGACAAATTTCGAAATCCAAATAAACAAATGAATTTTAAAAACTTGTTTAAAAATTTTCGAATATTTTTAATAATAATGATTGTTTTACATAATTTTTTTTATGCAGCGTAAATATGTTTTTGAGGTTTTTTTTTCTTTCTTTCTGAATCGCTAAATGTATCGAATTAAAGGAACTAGAAAAAAAATCTTTAAGTCGACCGTCTTTTTTACATTAATTTAAATAAATTGCTCTCTATAAATTTAAATTTAAATAAATTGGGCGATTTTTTCATTTCCTTGATTTTGGGCGATTTTTTTGACTTTCCATATGAAAATAACTTTCTCGTCAAAAACTATTTATCATATAGTTAAAAATGTCTCGCTTGAACCATTTTTTTCATTTCTTCGATTCTCGAGTTAAAATTTTTCGTTTTAAAAAATACTTATCCAATAAAAAAATGTATTTTTAATCTCCTATTAAATTTGACATAATAAAAATTAGTTGATACATAAATGAAGTTATAAAAAAACACATTGAACATCAAATTTTTTACTAAAGTAGACTTTTTAGTTAACTCATTCATAATTAAATAATTTGATTGTTTATTGATTTCATTTATTTTATTATTCATAATTTTTATAATTAGCAATTAGAAACTTACAAAATAATCATTTTGTGGCATTTTTGTGTAGACATACCATTATTTCTTGCAATATTTGCACGTGCAAATGAAAATAAAAAAATTCACATGAAAAAACTGTCCAATTTGCCAAGAGATTAGTCTCAAATATAACATATACTTAACAAAAAAAATCGATAAAGATACAACCGTAATTTTTATTCTTAAGAAAGACCTTTCTTGAGGACAGAAAATCCTCCCCCATACAAACGCTGGTGGCCCTTCAATTTTACCACGTTGATTAATTTTTATTTAACTTACTTGTATAATATTTTTTTGTGTAAAATAAATTATTTAGTATTTCGATTAATTGAACGTTAGTCTAATTTGTGTTATCCTAAATAACGAATAGATACATTGAATGTTCTGCAAAATAGTTGTTAAATCAGTTGATAAATTACAAAAAAAAAATATTTTATTAAAAAAATTAAAAACTATTCTTCACGAACAGCTATCTTTATCCAAGTATAAATTTTCGAAACGTGATTATTTTTGCCGCAGGCTCAGCGGTGACAATTGACTTTCTTGGGTATAATGACACTTTATTGTTACATCCTGTCTCTTCAGCAGGTACCTTCAAATGACGTACCTAATCATATGTTACCCAACGCAAAAACGACAAATACGAATTATTTCTTTTAAACTATCGAATTCGCAAAGGTATTGTCGAGATATGGGATTTCGGTATTTGAAATCTGGTGCTACAAATTTATAATCGGACGAAATTTCCAACTTACTGCAAAATAATTATTACCAAACACCGTGAAATAAATTCGTTTAAAGACACAAAGACATTCGCTATTTTTAGTATTTGTACAGCCTTGGCATCATTAGCGCGCGCGCGCGCGCGCGTTTTCTTGTTTAACAAACATAAATTACGCGAAAAGGATCTATTAGGGCACCGGCCAAGAAAATAATTAAGACATCTGATTACCCCACTGAAATAATCAACTTATATCTAACGCCGAAGAGTGGTGTGTACAATCGCTGGCTGTAGTAATGTGCCACGGTTGCAGCGTGCGAGCGCTAGCTCACGTACCGACGGATTAGTATTGTCTTTGATTGTATGTGGCTGGTGCGAGGAACGAATTTTCAACACGCGATTTCACGATATAATAGTTCCGTTCTCTCCTACTATATTTTATAGTCTGTCGTGTAACAATCTAATCAATACGACAATATACCTGTCCACGTTTCGAAGACAGTGACGGCGCGCGTAAAAAAATATTGTCGAGGTGGTGATTTTAGTCGCGGAAGAAAAATTGATTATTGTCGATTTTTACGATATATATATTTTTTTAATTTTACCGCGTTACAATAAATTTTCTTGTGATGCGAAAGGTTTAGATTCGTCACTTTAGTAAATTTTTTTTTAAATTAGATTTATTGGTCGTTCTATTTCTAAAAATGTATTAAAAAAAAATTCGGGCATATATAGAGAAAAAAATTTATACTATAGTCGACGTTAATTTTTTTGAAAAACTGATTATTTTAGAAACATTTTACGTTCCCCTTATTTTATTTTCTGATTTTTTTTTAAATCACGCTGAATTTTTTATTATTATTTCATAATAATAAATTCTTTTTAGCTATTTTTTATTTTTTTAAAACGTTTTAAACTATTTTTAACTAATTTTTAATTATTTTAATATTTTAAAAATATTATTAACTATTTTTTTAACTGGTTTCACTTAAATGGACAAATTTCTGTTTTAATTTTTTTTTTGCAGCATATTTATATTTAAAAGAAAGAACTAAAAATTTCAGAAACGACACTCATTATTTTTCGCTCATTGGAACATTATTTTTTGTCTGGATTTTTTTTTTAATTACGCTCAATGAAAAATAAATTCCAGCCTGATTAAAAAATCGGCGAATTTTTTATTTAATAAAAAAAAACGCGACATTTTTAGAGTTTTAAAGGTGTGCCACTAAAAAATTTCAAAATTGAGTTTATTTACTGATGTCAAACTGAAATATAAATTTTTTTAAAGGAAATAAATAAAAATTAGTGTTTATATTTCTGGAAATTGACTGAAATGTATAAAAAAAATCGTTGAAAAAACTCATATTTGTGAATTAAAAATATTTTTTACATATCTATACAATAAAAGAATTCAATTCGTAAGAGTATGAAATTTTTAATATTGTAAATCATGGACAAAAAATATTTTTGTTGCGCCGTCCCTGTAGTCTAGTCTTGAACTAAAGACTGTAGGAGGAATAGGCAACTTGGTTCGATTAAAACAACTCAATTAGAAAATGATTCTTTTTGTTCTTCGTCGAATTTTTTAATATTGTCATGCTCTGCACAAATTTATTTGAGCGATTAAAGTTTTCATTGCAATATATTTGCTTGAAATTTTATCTTAATTTTCATTTTCCAGTTAATAAAATTTTCCTACGAATTACCAAAACAATCATAAATTGAAAATTATTGCGCATCAAAATGATTAAGTCAGCAAAAAAGAAAATAGTGGATATTATTTTTCGATGATTTCTGTTTTTATTTCACAATACATTATTTTAACCAAATTCTTACAAATATTTAGAAAAGTCAAAAAAATATTTAAACAATATTTTTTTGACACATTATACAAAAATATCAAACCAGATTATTACGAATTACAAGATTTTTTTAAAATAAAGAAATAAATCAAAATTTAAAAAGGTATCTTTGAAAAATTGGTACATATATTTTTCCCTTTGAGCTATATACAAAAAAAAAAATTTCCGATCATCCTGTATATGCATATTTTGCCAGAGAGCAATTAAAATTAAAATATTTTCACGAGTAATGTAAAAAAAACTAACTTGACAATATAATATCAATTTTAACATTTTTTTATATTCGAAAATTAGATTAAAAAAATTCTTGTCTTGTATTATAGAAATACCTTTTCTTAGAAATGTTGTTTATTTACAATAATGCGCAATTACGAAACCGAACTTAGTAAAAAAAGAAAATGTTAATTAATGGGTTTCCCCGTGCAAAATATATCTAAAATTCCGTAATATCATGTATAAATTGAATATATTATTATTATTTGAAAAAAAATTCGTACATATGTGTGCTTTTTTCATATCAAAACATTTTTTTTTCCAACCGTGTTATACAGGCTGATTCACATTGGCGACTCATCATTAGGATGTCTCTTTGCTATAATGTAAAATTAAATTCATTCGTCGTATTAAAAAAAAAAGTCACATTTACCTGTTTATAAAAAATATATATACCGAGTGGTTATATAAAAAAAATGTTAGATATATTATTATTCATTTTTTTATTGTTAAAAATGGATTAATTGACTGGCGGTATTTTCTGTTGACAAAAACAATATCAAACGAATTCTTGTTGCCCTCGATAACGGATTACAACGATAGCAACGTTGCCGCTCCGTCGTTGACATGCAAATTATAAATTTTATTAAGTTAGAATAACGAGGAGCGACGACGTCGCGTGACACATGCCATCGTCGTCGACGCAATGTAATAAAATAGTACCAATCTAGCGAATTGCATTTCCAATTCCATAGCATTTTATATGCCGTATTACAAAACATACGTCTTTCGTAATAAGTCGTATATAAATCTCACTAATACGGTCCTGTAAAAAAAAAATCGATTAATTCGAATTACAGGTTGTAACAGAATATCAACCAAATACTGAAACATAAAGCGTTTTCATAATAGCCATATGCGCATTTCGAAATATATGCCTGCATCTGCAGTAGCATTGATATTCTTGCTATATACAATTTACATTTTAATAAATGATTTGTGATTTAAAAAACAGTTGGTTTTCAAGTCTTAGGCCGATGATTCGATTCCCAAATCTGGTAGCGGATTATTTTTCGCGATGTGGCAAATTTAGATTTTTTTTTGTATAATTTATTTTGACTTGCTATTTTTCGTGATTATAAGAAATCATATTTTTAAGGATTTTTTGGAATAGCCTGTATAAAATACTATTCGATTAAAAAAAAATGAAATCGGGATTAGAAAAGTTTTAGAAAATTTTAAGCAAATTCGTTCGTTTTTAACTAATAATCTGAATTTTTTTCCAAAAAAAAAAAATTGCTTTAAGTAATATTTTGTTAAATATAATTACCAAATGTCATTAGCCTGATTTTAAATATCACAGTGGTAATTATTTTCAAAATCACCTACTTCACCTGAATAATTACATTTTAATTCACCTCGCAGCCTTTATTTAACATAATTATTAATAAATTAAATATAACGCTATTTTGCAAGAATTTTAAATTAACCTTATATTGCGGCATTCTAAAAAAAATCGAATAGTACTAACAATAAATTATTTCTTCGTTAATAATGTAAAATAATTTATAAGGACAAATAAATTTTCATTCAATATGGATTGGAAAAGCAATTAAGTTTTGCTATTTAAATTTATTATTTGAAAAATATTTAATTCAAGGAAGCTGGTATGTTTTGAGTCAAGAAATTTTTTTTACAGAAACGTCGCTTTTTTTATGTTAAATTTTGAAATTGAGTTTCTTTTTTTGTCAAAATTTTGTTGAACACACCATCAACAAAATTTGTCTAGGCCTTAATACCTAAGTTGGAATATTTTGAACAGCTGAGTGTCAAATTATCATGTTTAAACAAATTTCTTGATCCAAAAATTACAAAAAAAAAATTGTTTGCAAAAAAAAGGAGATCTGTTTATTGTTCAATAAAAAAAAAACACGGTATTTTTTGAGACAACAATTTTTTTTACAGAAACGTTGCAAGGACGAAATATTTTGTACACACATTAAGAAAGGTTTATATTAGACAATGACAAATTTTCGGGGTATTTGCTACGTTAGTTTTTTTGTTTTTTTATCTCAAAGTTGAGTTCCTTTTTTTTTCAATTTTTTTTTTGCGGTGACACTGCCAAAAACTAATACACCATCAAAAAAAATTGCCTAGGCCTTAATATTTAACCTGGAATATTTTGAACTACTGAACGTGAAATTTAGATTATTGTCAAAAAAATTCTTGAACTCAAAACAATTACTATAAAGAAAAAATTAAATTTTTTTTTTCAAATAAAAATTTGAAAAAAATTCAAATCGCCTCTATAAAGAACCAAATTCATTAATTCCGGTCAGAGAAAAGGCACACTAATTACATGATTTAAATAAAAAAAAAAATGCCGATTAAGCCAAAAAAAAAAAACAAAACGCTCCAGCAAATTAAGTGCACGGCTTTTGTCTTTATCCATTACCGAGCGATGCAATTTTTTTTTTTTGAACAATTCGTAATTTCTCACGTGCCGCACTGTATGCCGTTGTTTTTTAAGCAAAAGCAATTATCTAAATATGCAATTAAACAAATACAATAGCGCGTCCAGATACACTTAGATGACGGCACGGCACTGACAATTAAAATCATATCAGAATTAATTTAGTCGATGTTGTCATTTTTGCTACGTACAGAATGTAATTAGTTGTGCCTACCTGAAAAAAAAACAACATCCAACTGCCTGAACAGTGTTGGCAGATTGTAGCAACAAAAATCTTCACAAATCACCTAAATTCGATTTTTGTATATAAAAATTCACCGAGCGAAAATAAAGAATGCAACATTTTAAGAAAACATTTTTTTAGTGTACGAAACATTTTTGGCAACACCGCTAATTGTTTTGGGTTATTATAATTATATTAGGGCATTAGTAGAGTGGTCCATTTTCTAAATACCATTTTATTTTTTACACCGACACGAATAAAATTATTATTTGGAAGAGAATAATAAAATTCGGTGACACTAATTCGTATTTGTGTCCCAAATGTAATTATAATGTACTTATTTATTAAAAAAAAAAAATTTTTTTTTATGGGCCGTTTTTTTTTTAGCTGTGTATTAACTATTTCAATCGACTCATTATTCTAATCACAATATCGGATTGATTTGCTTAATTTTTTAAATACTCTAATATGTTTTATTTGTTAGTTTTTTTATTGTCAAGCTTTTATCAAAAAAAAATTAATTAATACATCATTTAATTTTTTTTATGAATTTATTGATTAAATATTTTTTATAATATTTTTTGATTTAATTTCCTCAAAATACAATTTTTTTTTATTCAATAAATTGTTTTAGTAAAATTTTTATCTGCGTACTGTATAATTGTATTTTTTTTTGATATTTTTCATTATTAGATAAATTACTTTTTTTACGTTAATCACAATAGCAGATTAGTGTTTATATTTTTTTGTTATTGACAAATAAATTTAAATTTTGCAAAACAGGTAAATAAATTATGTGATTAATTTACTTTTTATTTAATATCAGTTTTAATTTAATTAGTTTGCAATTTTTTAAAATACTCCTTCCTAAATCAATTTAAAGAGAAATAAATTCATTTATTGAAATGAGCAAAAATTATCGCTTAATCATTAAAAAAAAAAATGTATCTGCGCAGACATTTTCGAATGATTTTATATTATATTTTATTTATATTATATTTTTTTTTAATGAACATCATTTCATATTTCATAATGAATGAATTTTTCCATTTAACATCTTCAAAATTAGTAATAAGAAAATGATTTCGCCAAAACCCGCCCGATTTTTTTACGAAAATTTATTCAACCCTGTATAGTTACAACTATTTCATTTTATTATTATTTACGACTTTATAAATCATCGCACCCACTCGGCGAATTTTCTCATATCGAATTAAAATATCACCGCAATATATTATCGATATAATTGGTCGATATCGAATTCGATATTATCATTTCTCGCTCAATTTAAATCCCCTTATACAATTTAAATCGCACAATAAATTTTTGCGTCATGTGGGAGTTGACAGGAATTAATATAATTATTCAGATTTTTTATTTTTATTTTTTTCGCATGAATTATATCATTATATACCTATACTCTATCCACGAAATAATTAATTATAACTTTTGTATGTACTTTTTTAAAAATTAAGTATTTTCTTAGTATTATTATTTTTATTATTTGAAAATTGATCGTTAAATCGAAAAATTTATTTAAAAAAATGAAAATTTACCTACCCAGTCTTCAACTGTACTTTATTAAGATCAAAAATTACACAATCACGTCATGTGGGATTTGACAGGAATTTCTATAATTATTTAGAATTAAAAAAAAAATTTTTTTGCATGAAATATATCATTATATACTTATACTCTATCCACGAATTAATTAATTATAACTTTTGTATGTACTTTTTTAAAAATTAACAATTTTCTTAGTATTATTATTTTTATTATTTGAAAATTGATCGTTAAATCGAAAAATTTATTTAAAAAAATGAAAATTTACCTACCCAGTCTTCAACTGTTCTTTATTAAGATCAAAAATTACACAATCACGTCATGTGGGATTTGACAGGAATTTCTATAATTATTTAGAATTAAAAAAAAAATTTTTTTGCATGAATTATATCATTATATACCTATACTCTATCCACGAATTAATTAATTATAACTTTTGTATGTACTTTTTTAAAAATTAACAATTTTCTTAGTATTATTATTTTTATTAGTTGAAAATTGATCGTTAAATCGAAAAATTTATTTAAAAAAATGAAAATTTACCTACCCAGTCTTCAACTGTACTTTATTAAGATCAAAAATTACACAATCACGTCATGTGGGATTTGACAGGAATTTTTATAATTATTTAGAATTAAAAAAAAAAATTTTTTGCATGAAATATATCATTATATACCTATACTCTATCCACGAATTAATTAATTATAACTTTTGTATGTACTTTTTTAAAAATTAATAGAATATAACTATTTTCTTAGTATTATTATTTTTATTATTTGAAAATTGATCATTAAATCGAAAAATTTATTTAAAAAATTGAAAATTTACCTACCCAGTCTTCAGCTGTACTTTATTATCAAAAATTACACAATCACGTCATGTGGGATTTGACAGGAATTTGTATAATTATTTAGAATAAAAAATATATATTTTTTGGATGAAATATATCATTATTTATATATACTCTATTCACATAACTTTTGTATATACTTATTTTTAAATTAATATAAAACTTTTTTACTATTAATGGCAAATTGATCATTAAATCTAAAATGTTATTTAAAAAAAAAATTGAAATTTACCTACCCAGTCTTCAACTGTAGTTTACTAAGATAAAAAATGGATTGCTTTTTTGTTGAGTGTCATTGATTGAAAATGGTGCGTTTTTACAATGGATTAGGTATAGGACAATCGTCGGGCGTTTTATATTTAGATGTAGCGGCCATGTTTGGCTGATTTGATAGTGAAAATGGCGGCGGGGAGCGGTGTAATTAGTATCTAGATCGAAGTAATATGAAATCATGCGCTAAATAGTTCGGAATTGAACAATTGACCAAGTAGCGTCGAATAATTGATCAAGCGTCAAGTGGATTGTTGTATTACTAGAAGAAACAAATAGCTGTTACTGTTATTCTTCCAGAAAATCGGCTTTTAGTGTCATTAATTACAATTGGAGCGTAAAATCCGCAATTGAGTAAACGGATGATTTAGATAATTGTTGTACGAATGGAATAAATGCGATATCAAATGTTTGATTGAATTGTCTTCTAATCGTCATCTTTCGATTGATTTTGAACGTTCAAATAAATTATAAATCAAGAAAAAAATACTAATAAAAATTGCAGCGAACGTGAAATTTTATAGTTTTAAATTTCACGATCTGTTTAGGATATTTTTATTTGCCAACCGAATTTTTTTTAATTCTATTTCTTCGACTAATATTAAATTATGTTTAAATTACAAAAAATTAATAATAACGTCTAATTTTGAGCCTTGTCAGATTTTGCCCAAAAAAATTAAATATCGATACAATTTTTAAGGTTTTCTTTTTGGAAATATATAAAAAAATGAATATCGTAAAAGAATGCACAAAAATATAATGAAATTTAATTACCAACAAGAAATTATTGTACAATTTAAATTGAGATTACTTTTTTAATTTGCCCCTACCTGATTTTTGAAGATATTTTTACGATTACTGTTTTATAATACGTTTTAAAATATTTTAAATTATTTTTCTGTGATATTTTGCTCAACAAATTTCTGCAAGGTAAAAAAACACAGGTATTATTAAATGTACCCCAATTTGCATAGAATAAAAAATTAAATCAAATTTTTCTCGTAGATTTATATACTTCAATTGAAAAAAAAATTTTTATCTCGCATCGATTAAGAGGTACATCTTTTTTTTTTTGATCAACAGAATAAAAATTACCAATTAAAAAATATAATATTTTTTTCGGTATAACGGTATATTAAAAAACACATAATATATATTTTTTTTCCAATTTCATATTTGATTGAATATTTTCGGTAGGTAGTTTTAAATTATTTGTGTGACGTGTGTGGTATTTCTAAACCAAAGTAAATACGTTATAAAATAAATATACATTGTTTGTTTTATACGCAATTTTTTTTACTAATACTAAATATTTCATTTAGGCGCATATTAAAAAAAATATCAACTATAAATACGTGTGTAAAAGTAATTTTTATAAATGTTTCTTTAAAAATCGGCGTTTAGATTCGATATGGCAACGGTGGTTGGAACTTTTGTTATAACACATGCGCATACTAGACATTTAAATACTACCCATGTCATTATAGAGAAATGTGATGCGAATTGCCTACCTTAAAAATATGAAATTTCTTAATTTTTAGGAAAATGAACGTTACATATTTCTCCGATGAATATTCTTAATTTAAACCATCCCATTTACCGAAAAAAAATTTTTTTCGTATTTTTTTTAGAAAATCCCCATTTATTTAGATATATCTCTTATAAAAAAAAACCAATCTACAATCCTTTACCAATCTACAATCGTAAATGATATTTAATGTGTCCGAAAGGAATCGTCCCACAAGACGATAATCTGATTTCATTGTTTTTGTCTGCGTCCGTCTCCGGGACAATTTCTGGGGGTACAGTCCGAATTGCATTTGATTACAGGCTCGGGCATAGATTAGGTGGTACCCGGGTACTAATGTCCCTCGCACGGCTCTCGCTATTCGCTCGGTCCGTATCATTTTGAACCACTTAACTAATAACATGTCCGCACTAAATGTTGCCTGTATACATGTGCAACTTGTCTCCGGATCAGAAAAAGAATTGTTATGATTATAGTGCATATGCAACCAACAATGCTTTAAATTTATAATAACATTAGCGGGGTGTATTTTAGTTTTTTAATTTTTGTCGTCTGGACAAAATATGAAATACAGTGCTTTATAGGATGATGAAGACTGGTTAGGTCAGATATCGTAAAAAATAAAGATATGCTACAAATTGTTGAAAAAAGCAATTTTATTGCGTATTTTCAACAGCAAACAGAAATTGTTATAATTATAGTGTATATGCAACCAACAATGCTTTAAATTTATAATAACATTAGCGGGGTGTATTTTAGTTTTTTAATTTTTGTCGTCTGGACAAAATATGAAATACAGTGCTTTATAAGATGATGAAGATTGGTTAGGTCAGATATCGTAAAAAATAAAGATATGCTACAAATTGTTGAAAAAAGCTATATATTTGCATATTTTCAACAGCAAACAGAAATTGTAATGATTATAGTGTATATGCAACCAAAAATGCTTTAAATTTATAATAACATTAGTGGGGTGTATTTTAGTTTTTTAATTTTTGTCGTCTGGACAAAATATGAAATACAGTGCTTTATAAGATGATGAAGATTGGTTAGGTCAGATATCGTAAAAAATAAAGATATGCTACAAATTGTTGAAAAAAGCTATATATTTGCATATTTTCAACAACAAACAGAAATTGTAGTGATTATCTTGTATATGCAACCAACAATGCTTTAAATTTATAATAACATTAGTAGGGTGTATTTTAGTTTTTTTAATTTTTGTCGTCTGGACAAAATATGAAATACAATGCTTTATAAGATGATGAAGACTGGTTAGGTCAAATATCGTAAAAATAAAGATATGCTACAAAGTGTTGAAAAAAGCTATATATTTGCGTATTTTCAACAGCAAACAGAAATTGTAATGATTATAGTGTATATGCAACCAACAATGCTTTAAATTTATAATAACATTAGCGGGATGTATTTTAGTTTTTTAATTTTTGTCGTCCGGACAAAATATGAAATACAGTGCTTTATAAGATGATGAAGACTGGTTAGGTCAAATATCGTAAAAATAAAGATATGCTACAAAGTGTTGAAAAAAGCTATATATTTGCGTATTTTCAACAGCAAACAGAAATTGTAATGATTATAGTGTATATGCAACCAACAATGCTTTAAATTTATAATAACATTAGCGGGATGTATTTTAGTTTTTTAATTTTTGTCGTCCGGACAAAATATGAAATACAGTGCTTTATAAGATGATGAAGATTGGTTAGGTCAGATATCGTAAAAAATAAAGATATGCTACAAATTGTTGAAAAAAGCAATTTTATTGCGTATTTTCAACAGTAAACAGATATTGTAATGATTATAGTGTATATGCAACCAACAATGCATTAAATTTATAAGAACATTAGCGGGGTGTATTTTAGTTTTTTAATTTTTGTCGTCTGGACAAAATATGAAATACAATGCTTTATAAGATGATGAAGACTGGTTAGGTCAGATATCGTAAAAAATAAAGATATGCTACAAATTGTTGAAAAAAGCAATTTTATTGCGTATTTTCAACAGCAAACAGAAATTGTTATAATTATAGTGTATATGCAACCAACAATGCTTTAAATTTATAATAACATTAGTGGGGTGTATTTTAGTTTTTTAATTTTTGTCGTCTGGACAAAATATGAAATACAGTGCTTTATAAGATGATGAAGATTGGTTAGGTCAGATATCGTAAAAAATAAAGATATGCTACAAATTGTTGAAAAAAGCTATATATTTGCATATTTTCAACAGCAAACAGAAATTGTAATGATTATAGTGTATATGCAACCAAAAATGCTTTAAATTTATAATAACATTAGTGGGGTGTATTTTAGTTTTTTAATTTTTGTCGTCTGGACAAAATATGAAATACAGTGCTTTATAAGATGATGAAGATTGGTTAGGTCAGATATCGTAAAAAATAAAGATATGCTACAAATTGTTGAAAAAAGCTATATATTTGCATATTTTCAACAACAAACAGAAATTGTAGTGATTATCTTGTATATGCAACCAACAATGCTTTAAATTTATAATAACATTAGTAGGGTGTATTTTAGTTTTTTTAATTTTTGTCGTCTGGACAAAATATGAAATACAATGCTTTATAAGATGATGAAGACTGGTTAGGTCAAATATCGTAAAAATAAAGATATGCTACAAAGTGTTGAAAAAAGCTATATATTTGCGTATTTTCAACAGCAAACAGAAATTGTAATGATTATAGTGTATATGCAACCAACAATGCTTTAAATTTATAATAACATTAGCGGGATGTATTTTAGTTTTTTAATTTTTGTCGTCCGGACAAAATATGAAATACAGTGCTTTATAAGATGATGAAGACTGGTTAGGTCAGATATCGTAAAAAATAAAGATATGCTACAAATTGTTGAAAAAAGCTATATATTTGCGTATTTTCAACAGCAAACAGAAATTGTAATGATTATATTGCATATGCAACCAACAATGCTTTAAATTTATAATAACATTAGCGGGATGTATTTTAGTTTTTTAATTTTTGTCGTCCGGACAAAATATGAAATACAGTGCTTTATAAGATGATGAAGACTGGTTAGGTCAGATATCGTAAAAAATAAAGATATGCTACAAATTGTTGAAAAAAGCTATATATTTGCGTATTTTCAACAGCAAACAGAAATTGTAATGATTATAGTGTATATGCAACCAACAATGCTTTAAATTTATAATAACATTAGCGGGGTGTATTTTAGTTTTTTAATTTTTGTCGTCTGGACAAAATATGAAATACAATGCTTTATAAGATGATGAAGACTGGTTAGGTCAGATATCGTAAAAAATAAAGATATGCTACAAATTGTTGAAAAAAGCAATTTTATTGCGTATTTTCAACAGCAAACAGAAATTGTTATAATTATAGTGTATATGCAACCAACAATGCTTTAAATTTATAATAACATTAGCGGGGTGTATTTTAGTTTTTTAATTTTTGTCGTCTGGACAAAATATGAAATACAATGCTTTATAAGATGATGAAGACTGGTTAGGTCAGATATCGTAAAAAATAAAGATATGCTACAAATTGTTGAAAAAAGCAATTTTATTGCGTATTTTCAACAGTAAACAGAAATTGTAATGATTATAGTGTATATGCAACCAACAATGCTTTAAATTTATAATAACATTAGCGGGGTGTATTTTAGTTTTTTAATTTTTGTCGTCTGGACAAAATATGAAATACAGTGCTTTATAGGATGATGAAGACTGGTTAGGTCAGATATCGTAAAAAATAAAGATATGCTACAAAGTGTTGAAAAAAGATATTTTGAACATTTTAAATTGGAAATTCAAAACTTTCTGATTATCAGTTAGACATTATCATATCACATGTCCGAGAATCATTACTTCCTACAACCATATAATACCTGTTCTAAATTCTGCGCCCTTTCTTCTATATAAACTCACACAAATAAATTAAAAATCACCCGCCACTTTTTCCCAATAAAACTGTTTTATTTATTTATAACGCGTACCAGAACAAAAGGATTGGTGTGAGAGGAAGGATACATAATTTAAGATCCGTGTTCTTTAAAGATATATGCATAAACATAACCGCAGACTATATATATATATATATATATATTTTTTTTTGCGAGCTGGTAAATGCAGTGTACCATTAACTGATATTACTTGAGTTATTTGAACAAGCATTAACAACGATTCAGAGAATCAAATCCCAAACAGTACTGGAACGTGAGTCTGATTCCGTAATAATATAATAATATAGATGAAACATGTTCGAGTAGGCTTACCTTACCTATCGGGTCTGTTCTAAAGATACGCGGGCAAATTGTAAATAATAATAAAAAAAAAATTTTTTGTCACTCGAACACTCGATTTTAGAATGCGATAATTGACCAGAGTGAGTTTCGTTGAAGTTTTATACGATGTGTTTATTCTTCGTAAGTAATAGTGGAATTTATGTACGACAGTTTTTTTTTTTTTTTTGCCGAAGTAGGCCGTATGTTGTTTATAATGCATAGGAACTACTGACTGAATCATTTTTTTCATTAAGTAGTTTTAGTGGAATCTTTGTTCTATGTGACGTTTCTCTGGCATATTGTACAAGTAGGTCAAATGTTGTTGATGGTGCATTCGATCTACTGACTTATCTAATGTAAATATTACGTGTTAGTACGTTTTTTTTTTTAAATAAAAAATTAAATTAAATAACTTATAGTAGAACAAGTACTTTTTTTGAATTGATTTTGGTCCATCTGAGAAAATTTGATGCTCCGATCAAAGACCTTTAAAAAATCATAGATTTCTTATAAAAATATATATTTTTTACGTTAAGAATGCAACCCGTAAATAAAGTGGGCTCTGATCCGTCATTTAATCATAGAAATAAAAATTTTAAATCGTTGTAAAATTATTTCGCATCAGTTTGCCCGGTACTTGTATATATATATATATTTATTTATTCACACAAATCCACGATGTGGCTGTCGATACATAGAGCCGCCATTACGGCCATTACTACATGCCTGTAAGTAATTTTATATAAACTTACCACCATTTACAGCGTTATTACCGAAAGTATAGAACAGAACAAATGCCTGACTGGCTCGTTGGTGTGATACGTGATCACGTTCTCAGTCAATAACGCAAAACTATTCCCAACTATACTCCCATATACAGGGTGCACCAAAATACCATCCCAGTAAAATAACGGCGCAACAATCAGTTAATAAAAAATTTTTTTTTGTTTAAATAAAACTAGTTATTGAGAGAGTCAAAGAAAAAATAACTATACTCGATATTCTAGTACTATTTGAAAGTATGTCTACGATAGCGCCTATTTATGACACGAAGAAAATATTTTAATTATATAGATATGAAAAAATAAATGTTCAAAAACATATTTTATCTTTTTTTTTTTTAATATTTAGTATTTGGGTTATAACATTTTATCTTGTAAAATAAATCTGTTCATTTTTTTTTGAAATAATATTTTAGTTTTGCGTTTAATTTGTAATTTGAGATTTTTTCGGGCACTTTTTTTTTGTATATAAAAATATTTTCATTGCAAAAATTCATTTCAATTGTACAATTTTTTGTCCAAAAATTCGTACATACGGTATTTTGCCGAGTGCTTATTTGTAGAGTATTGAAAATGTGGATTTGTATTATAGCATCGAATTATTGATTATCGATGAATACGCCAGTCCTTTGCTATTCCTGTGAAAACAAATCACTTGAGGAATTATATCCGATCAACTCTAATTGCTCAGAATGTGATCTTATCTTGCCCAACTCATCCTCGTGTCGATCAAGAAAAACCAAAAAACGGTTCTTCTTCTTAGTTTTTTTTTTTTATAATTTAAAATAGCTCATAAACATCGAATAAAATAGCTTTTTTAGTTGATTTATAAAATGTTCTAAGGGATGGGTTGTTGAATTTTTTTTTTAAGTGAAACTTCTATAGGCGCGATAGGGCAAATTGCACGCTACGCGCATGCGCCGCGTGTACTGTGCGTATACGTAGCATAAGGCAATCAGTAGACGCTTACGTATTTTATTATATATTACACAAACAGAGCTTAATCTTTTAGCTAACAATTTGTTTATCAAATTCGCGTTGAGCAGATTGAAAGAATGTAAATTTTGTGTATGATGCACTAGTGGGTGCATTTCTATTTGTCGATGGCTCGCTCAGCTGTATCAGATTCATTTCGTTGATCTCTCACGCCGCGTGTATCTTCACGTGCCTGAATCAGTGGCATTCAAATTCTCTATACCACTCACTGTGTCCTCACTTAACGACGGTATCGATTCATCCAGTGTATTTGAGGTCGTTTGAAGGTTATGTTGTTTCTTTAACGCCCTTTGCCTGGCTCGATACTCTCTACTTCTTGGCACAAGGTACTTGTTGGCACTTTTCTTGGCGGTTTATTCGCTTTCTTCTGTTTTCTAAAGGCTAGCACTCTGTCTGTACTTGTCTTTTTCTCCATGTCACTTTTCACACAATTGACAAATAAAAATGCACCCACTAGTGCATCATACACAATATGTAATCTAAACTCCTTTTTATAGACTGTAGGACATTACAGTTAATGATGCTTTCTTTGATCATCAGAGTGTCAATCAAAATCAAAATTAAATCGTTAACAAATGGTAAAAAAGCAATGCATAAAATCAACTTTTCCTAGGAGCTAAGAAGTTTCACTTCTACCGCGCGAGAGTCTGAAGCATATTTTTTTATGTTCAAGGTATATAAAATTGTATTAAATTTTTGTTTTCTATTATGTACAATTTTGGGGGCAATAAACAATATTATTATAATATATATGTGCAAAAATTGCCATAAGTTAAAAAAAGTTTATAACAAAATTTAGTCCAGGTGGATTATATATCGGATTAAATAACTCCGCAAACTGGCTTAATAAAATTAAAAAATATATTTTTTTATAAAGTAAATTAGCTTGTTGAACAAATAGTTTGTGTGATTATTTTTAAGTCGATTTATAAAATACAATCAATTTAACAATATATTTAATCGAATCCATTCTCGGGCGATGATTGATAACAATCGCCAGTTAGTTAATTTATTATAAATAACAATCTCTTAATTCGTTAACTCTTCATTAACGATTGATCTATATATTTTTTTTTTCGTTTCTTTTGTCGGTGTTTGTACAAACAACACGAGTAGACCTCACAGGTTATGCCATTTACTACCTGGGCCGGTGTGTTGTAGGAAAAGGGATCGTGGATGATTTGTTGTTATCTGTCTTCTCGTGTGTGTATGTTAAGCGTAAAATTCGATGTTGGATGATGGTCGAAATAAATGTGCGGAATGGAACGATTCGTCCAAAAGTAGCGTGTGTGTGTTTTTTTTTTAAACACATCAAAATAGTTTTTTAGTTCAAATGAATTTTGTAGTTCAAATGAAGCGTGATTTAGGTTATGTTGGGTCATTTTTTTTGGTCATCGAATCATCGTGAAATTAAAAAAAAAATCAAAAGAAACGTATTTTACTTTATTCTGATTATTGATGTTTTTAATATAACCTATAATTAACATCTTTCTATGTGTTAGAATCAACGTAAACGTTTGTTTTATTTATTAAACTATTGAAATTGTTACAAAAAAGTTGCAGAAACGATAAAGTTACAAAATATATATATATAAAGCTAATTGTGATTATTTTGAATTTGGATTTTTTTTCGTGCTCTCGCGTGCACATTTTTTTTCGGCCATTGTGCGTGTTTGTGTTTTTAACATATCACTTTATATAGCGCACGCAACATTATAGTGTACTGTTGCTTTTTCACATAATATTTTGTTAGTTTAAAAACCTTCATAAATATTTAATTACATATTACAAATCTAATTAATTATTTGCCAAATTAAAGTACCATAAAATTAATAGTGATATTATATTACACTTTTTTAACAACTAACCTTCTCTGCAGCAGATATATATTTACAAAAAAAATGAACAAATGCGTTTTTCAGAAAGTTGTTTGCGTGAATTTTTTTAAATAAAATTAAATGTGCTATTCTAACAAATTTTTGATATTTTTTAATGATATATTTTTAATTTAAAAAATCCATTTTCAGTAAAGAACGATTCAATTTTGGAAATATAGTTAATTGAACTATAAAAACATGGCAACTAAGACACTTTTGTCTATAATGACATTTGTTTACTTTGACAGATACGTAAAATGTTTTTTTTTTGTAGATATTTACAAATAATCTTTTTATTAACAAAATGTTTTGGTCCGTTTTTTTTTATCACACACACACACACACACACACAATAAAATTAGTTCGTTTTACAATCGCGAGGTTTTCACAGTACCGGTGCGGTATTGTTTCGCCAGCCAGCCCGTCAATTGGCAACACTGTAGTAGATCTTATCGCGCGTTTCCTCACACGAAAAATGCTCGTTTATATGGAACTGTTGTATATCTATTAGCGCCCAATCCGTACGCTGCTGTTTATCCATTCTTTGTTTGTCGGTAGATTAAGACCTAATGGTCGCTTGTACAACAATAATTTTTACTAAAATCAACTGATGTATGTGAAAAGTACAAGCAGAAAGTAGAAATCATGGCTAATGGAACATCTAGGAACGACATAGATTGCGAATGGAGGGAAATCAGAAATGGGTTAACTACAGCAGCAAATGAAGTATTAGGCACAAAGAAAAGGGCAGGTAGGAGGGAATGGATCACGGAAGAAATAGTGGAAATGATAGAAGCAAGAAGGAAAATTAAAATTGGAAACACAGAAGCAGGACAGAAAAAATATAAGGAACTAAGGAACTTAATTAATAGGAAATGCAAGCTAGCGAAAGAAGAGTGGATAAAAGGAAATTGTGAGGATATTGAGGAGGATATGAGAAGAGGTAAAGTAGATTTGGGCTACAGGAAAATTAAGTCACATTTTTCTAAAGTAAAACCAAAGGGTAACATTATATGTGATAAGCAGGGTAAGGAACTCACAGAAAATAAGGAAAAAGCTAGAAGATGGAAGGAGTATCTTGAAGATTTATATAAAGGTAGGCAGGACATGGAGGAGCTAGAAAATGTGGAACAGATAGATGAGGATGACTTAGGTCCTAGCATACTTAGGTCAGAGTTTCATAGAGCATTAAATGATTTACGGAATAACAAAGCAGCGGGGATTGATATGATACCAGCCGAATTAATAAAACACGCAGGGGAAAAAATGCAGGAGCGATTATACAGGTTAGTTTGTAAAATATATGAGAAGGGAGAAGTACCACAGGATTTTCAGCGTAGTAGAATAGTAACAATGCCGAAGAAAATAGGAGCTAATTTGTGTGAGAACTATAGGACCATTAGTCTACTATCACATGCATCGAAGATATTGTTAAAGATTATTTATAGGAGATTAGAAAATAAAGTAGAGGAAAGGCTAGGAGAAGATCAGTTTGGTTTTAGGAAAAACAGAGGGACGAGAGAGGCGATTCTAGCACTAAGAACGGTAGTAGAAAAAAGAAATAGGGTAGGAAAGGTAACTTGCATAGCTTTTGTAGACTTAGAAAAGGCATTTGATAATGTAGATTGGGACATAATGTTTAGAATTTTAAAAGAAACGGGTATAGATTATAAGGATAGGAGAATAATTTTTAATTTATATAAACACCAAACTGCCTTAGTTAGAATTGAGGGGGGAGAAGAGGTAGCAAAAATAGGGAAGGGAGTTCGGTAGGGATGTACACTCTCACCGTTATTATTTAATCTATATATAGAAGATGCAATAAACAAAGTAAAAGAAGAGTATAGTGTAGGTGTGAATGTACAGGGAGAGAAAATATATATATTGAGATTCGCCGACGATATAGCTATATTGGAAGAAAGCGAAAATAATTTAGAAAGGGTATTGACTAGGGATTTTAACATGAAAATAAATATAGGTAAAACTAAAGTGATGAGGTGTGACAAAAAGGAATGCAGTAGAAAAATGAGGATCTCAATAGGAGATAATAGAATCGAAGAAGTGTCAGATTTTTGTTATTTAGGCAGTAGAATCACAAAAGATAATCGAAGCAAGGTAGATATAAAGTGTAGGATAGCACAGGGTAGGAAGGCATTCGTAGAAAAAGAACAGATTTTAAGATCAAATATTGACTTGGGCATTAGAAAAAGATTACTGAAGGTATATGTTTGGAGTGTAGCACTGTACGGGTGTGAGGCGTGGACTATAGGAAAGGAAGAGAAGCGTAGATTACAAGCATTCGAAATGTGGTGTTATAGGAGGAGGATGAGGATTGGTTGGGAAGATAAAGTAACAAATGAAGCTGTACTAGAGTTAGTAGGGGAGAAGAGAAGTATTAGGAGAGTGTTACAGCGTAGGAGAGACAGATTAGTAGGGCATATCCTTAGGCATGGGGGGATTATGCAATTGATCATAGAAGGTAGAGTGGAGGGAAAGAGAGGGGTAGGTAGGCCTAGATTGGAGTATGTGAGTCAGATAGTTGAAGACGTTGAGATGAATAGCTATAGGGAGATGAAGGGATTAGCTCAGGATAGATCGGCATGGCGTGCTGTTTCCAACCAATCTTTAGGATTGTGGACTCTTTAACTAAAATCAACTCGAAGACGCGAAATGAATTCGCAAATAAGCGTTACAAAAATATAGTGTTTTCAAAATTTAAGTACAAAACTTATATAATGAATTGTTGTTTTAATATTATCTCGCGCCCGTGAAGATGGCGGCGTAGCCTCCGAAATGCGCATTTAGTAAAACTGAACGCTTTGTTTTTTAGCGACGCGATAAAAAATAATTTCATTTTTAAAAGTATGGGAGTAACGAATAAAAGCGCACGGTCGTTAGTTTAAAATGTAATTTGCCAAAGACTTATTCCATTATTTTGTCGGCGGTTATAATTAGCATCGTTGGACAAATGTACGTAAACGGTAGATTGTTATCAACGGCACGAAATGACATAACTAGATTATGATTCGACTATAATGACGCTACTCCACTTCTTCTTTAAGAATAAAAATACGAGGGATCGTTTCAGATAAGGTAATTTTAAGACACGCTTGGATTATATAATGATATAAGGTTACACACAAAAAAAAATTAATATCGAATTTGAATTAAAAAATCGTTTTCACACATTTTTTTTTATTCCAAAAAATATATATGTTCATTTCTCGACCATTTTAAATGTTTTTGTGCAGTTTTTATAATCCTACGTCGATTTTATATAGATATATCATTAATTAGATATTGCGATGATAATAATTGGGAAATATTAAATTATCATAATTGAATAAATCTACAATCAAGATTGCATCGATGCGCATTTAAAATACACGATAATTTTTTATGTAAACTAATAAAATTTCGCTGCCCGTTGCTGATATTTATTTAATAATGTCAGTAATTTTTTTTTTTGTATATTAAATCTAGAAACGAACAAATATCCTATTACCATTAAACTAGATTTTATTTTATTTTATTTTTGAGCTTTCGCGAAAAAAATGTATTTTTTTCTAGATTTTTAATTTTTTAATTTTTTATTTATTTATTATTTATTACATTGAAATAAAAGTATAACATTTTTGGGGTCGATTCGAACATTTAACTGAATGCCGCTGATTTTTGACTTGTGCCACTTTTCTTGTGCATTGACGATATATTAAAATCAAAATATTTATCACCATATTTCGTTTTTAATATTAAAAAGAAATCGTTTTTTTTTTTTAACTCAGGCTATTTGCATTATATTTGACCCAATGTTGACGTAGGTAGTATATAAATATGTGACATGCACGGTGCGCATGTGTCATATAGCAAAAGTCCCATCCACCGTTGCCATATCGAATCTAAATACCGCTTTTTAAAGATTTTTTAAATATTTGCATTAATAAAAATACGAAACAACGATGCTTATTTTAACTAAAAGTATTTACCCGTCTAATATTATAAAAATTTCATGTAAATAATTTGTTAAAAACGTAATGAAGTAAATTTTAAACATTTTAATTTAAAAAAAATTGTTATTGACGTGGAAATTGATCAAATTTATAAAAAAATCGGTTCCAATAGTGCAATATTATTTTTTAAACTACAGAGCCTTTCGTAAAAAAAAAAAATGTTTCCTTATTTAAAAAAAAAAATTAAAATTTTGACCATAAAAGACCACGCGTTTTGTTTTACATATTGTAACGGGTTGTATTGATCTTAATAACATTTTGATGATGCGACGGATACTAATGCAATGATTTAATATGACGATAATGTCGGAAAATTGACGATTTTCCCCACACAATTACCGTAATGCCGTTTTCATTCGATTGTGGGAGGAAATGCGATATAATATAAGCTCATTCAATACACGTAATCGATTTATTATGCTACATTTTTCATGCTACATTACGTCGATTGTTTGTTCACATTTAATAATTAGACCAATAATTTATTTATTATTTCGTACGGGTAATTTTTTTTTTTTTACAATTTTACAAAGGCTATTTTAAATCGTGGAAATATTATACAAAATTGTTTTTGGCAATTTAGAAAAATCACTTTCCACCAAACATGTCGAAATTTTAAGAAATCATTTGTGAAAATATCAAAAAAAAATTGTTTTTGTCAAGTTTAAAAAAATCACTTTCCACCAAACATGTCGAAATTTTAAGCAATCACTTGTGAAAATATCAAAAAAAAAATGTTTTTGTCAATTTTAAAAAATCACTTTCCGAACATGTCGAAATTTTAAGAAATCACTTGTGAAAATATCAAAAAAAAAATGTATGTCAATTTAAAAAAAATCACTTTCGACCAAACATGTCGAAATTTTAAGAAATCACTTGTGAAAGTATCAAAAAAAATGTTTGTGAATTTAAAAATCACTTTCGACCAAACATGCCGAAATTTTAAGCAATCACTTGTGAAAATATCAAAAAAAAATGTTTGTCAATTTAAAAAAAATCACTTTCGACCAAACATGTCGACATTTTAAGAAATCGCTTGTGAAAATATCAAAAAAAAAATGTTTGTGAATTTTAAAAAATCACTTTCGACCAAACATGTCGAAATTTTAAGAAATCACTTTTGAAATTATCAAAAAAAAAATTGTTTGTCAATTTTAAAAAATCACTTTCAACCAAACATGTCGAAATTTTAAGAAATCACTTGTGAAAATATCAAAAAAAATTGTTTGTCAATTTAAAAAAAATCACTTTCGACCAAACATGTCGAAATTTTAAGAAATCACTTGTGAAAATATCAAAAAAAAATGTTTTTGTCAAGTTTAAAAAATCACTTTCAACCAAACATGTCGAAATTTTAAGAAATCACTTGTGAAATTATCAAAAAAAAAATTGTTTGTCAATTTTAAAAAATCACTTTCAACCAAACATGTCTAAATTTTAAGAAATCACTTGTGAAATTATTAAAAAAAATTGTTTGTCAATTTTAAAAAATCACTTTCGACCAAACATGTCGAAATTTTAAGAAATCACTTGTGAAAATATCAAAAAAAAATGTTTTTGTCAAGTTTAAAAAATCACTTTCAACCAAACATGTCGAAATTTTAAGAAATCACTTGTGAAATTATCAAAAAAAAAATTGTTTGTCAATTTTAAAAAATCACTTTCAACCAAACATGTCGAAATTTTAAGAAATCACTTGTGAAATTATTAAAAAAAATTGTTTGTCAATTTTAAAAAATCACTTTCGACCAAACATGTCGAAATTTTAAGAAATCACTTGTGAAAATATCAAAAAAAAATGTTTTTGTCAAGTTTAAAAAATCACTTTCAACCAAACATGTCGAAATTTTAAGAAATCACTTGTGAAATTATCAAAAAAAAAATTGTTTGTCAATTTTAAAAAATCACTTTCAACCAAACATGTCTAAATTTTAAGAAATCACTTGTGAAATTATTAAAAAAAATTGTTTGTCAATTTTAAAAAATCACTTTCGACCAAACATGTCGAAATTTTAAGAAATCACTTGTGAAAATATCCAAAAAAAAATGTTTTAGAGAAACGCAAAATACTATTAATTCGTCGGCTCTAGTTTCATTAAAAAAAAAATCCTCATTTAGTCTAAAAATATTAATTTAGCCCCAAGACACGGTTTC
This sequence comes from Leptodirus hochenwartii, assembly GCA_947310635.1. NCBI lineage: Eukaryota > Metazoa > Arthropoda > Insecta > Coleoptera > Leiodidae > Leptodirus > Leptodirus hochenwartii. The sequence goes on along the minus strand of OX371185.1, from coordinate 4,002,366 downwards.
TAATTAATTCTGACGTAACTATTAACTTTTCTTCTAGTCTTACAAATTGAAAAATTAACCCCAATTTATATGCGTCCTAATCCTATACATCGAACTATTAATATCTACATAACTGACACTTAATTGCGTTTCTTTTTTCTCGCAAATTTACGAGCACGTAATTATCCAAACGAATTAAGGGATGAATTTATCCTTAATAAGCTCTCATTCGTACAGGATGATGTTTAAATACACTCACACCTAATTAAATACGCTATTTTAACATGATTATATAATTTTTTTATGGGCTTTTTTTACATGTGTAAATGTAAACCAAAATTTTATCTGGAATATTGATATTTTAATCACTTAATATGTAAAAAAAAAACATGCGTGAGACTCTCGCGCGGTAAAAGTGAAACTTCTTAGCTCCTAGGAAAAGTTGATTTTATGCATTGCTTTTATTCCATTTGTTAACGATTTGATTGTGATTTTGATTGACACTCTGACAGCATTATTAACATGTAATGTCGTACAGTCTATAAAGAGGAGTTTGGATTAAATATTGTGTATGATGCACTAGTGGGTGCATTTCTATTTGTCAATTGTGTGAAAAGTGAAATGGAGAAAAAGACAAGTTGATTTCTGATCGTTTCTTTTCTTAAGTCATTATACCCTGTACATCGCAAACGATTCTATAGGCATCTGATTCTTTTCCACTCACTACCACGTTTGTTTAAATTACGGCGAAGAATCGAACGTCGGACAGATACCCGACTGGATAGAAATTAATTTGTTTCGCCCTGATGCGCGATTTGCATTTCGAGCCCATAAATACGTCTCCGGTTCCGCCATTATACGCTGCATTTCTCTATTCGGTCCCGAACATAAACGATCCGATATCCACCGTGAACTACCACAAACAAACTACTGTCAAATCGAAATACTTTCGCGAAATTTCGCTTATATTATCATTATACGCAGTCGAAACAAATTTGTCCGTCCAATCATGTCAAAATGATTGGTCTAAACCGCGCATGCGTTTCAATTAGTAGTTCGTTCACGGCGCAATTAATATTCGAACTAATTCGGTGATAATTTGACATTGCGAATGATTCCGCTGAAGTTAATTTACACCCGACGGTTGCCGAATTAACGCGAACTGCAATTTTACTGATGATTTAGTCATATATAATCAAATAAAACTGACCGATCGACGTGCAACTTTTTTTTGCAGTCACACGGTATATGCGCTTGTGTGTATTTCTCAAGAGCTTTTCATGGCGTATATGTCTATATATATTTTGTAAGTATATTTGTTTTGTACGACCAATTAAGAGCTTTCAACTAAACGCTTAATTATACCTCGTAAATTTTATATATAAAACAGACACTGATCATTGATACATTTTATATACATAAAAAGCTTATTTAACTATATATATACTGGGAGTTCCAACGAGTACCATTGAAAAAAAAAATTTTTTTTTAGTTGCTGTAACTGTAAAAAAATGTTTTTGTTTGCAAACTAAAACATTTAAGTGAATTTCACAAATGATTTTTAATTTGGCACCTTTTATTTATTTATTTATTTTTTAATCTGCGAAATGTCAACGAAACATAACAAAAAATTGTTTCATTCTGTATATAAATATTTTTTCTTCCATAATAATGGAATAAAAAATATTTATATGTATAATAATACATGAAATAAATGAAAAAATTCTTCCGCTACATATTCTTTCTTTATAACAATGGTAAATTATACACACACACGCACACACACACACACACACACACACACGTAGAGGAAGTTCCAACGAGTACCTTTTCATTAAAAAGAAATATTTTTTTTAATTGCTGTAACTGTAAAAAATGTTTTTGTTTGCAAACAAAAACATTTAAGTTAATTTCACAAATGATTTTTAATTTTTTAATCTGCGAAATGTCAACGAAACATAACAAAAAATTGTTTCATTCTGTATATAAATATTTTTTATTACATTATTATGCATGAAATAAATTTAAAAATTCTTCCGCTACATATTCTTTCTTAATAACTGCAAATTTTTCAAAATGTACACACTAATTTACACATTTGCAAATAATTTGCAAAATTATACACACACACACACGCAGAGGAAGTTCCAACGAATACCTTTTCAAAAAAAAAATTTTTTTTATTGCTCTAACTGTAAAAAAAATGTTTATATTTGCAAATGAAAATATTTAAGTGAATTACCCGAATAATTTTTGATTTGGCACCTTTTATTTATTTATTTATTTTTTATTCAGCGAAATGTCGAGGAAACGTAGTAAAAAATTGTTTCATTCTGTATATAAATATTTTTTATTCCATTATTATACATGAAATAAATTAAAAAATTCTTCCGCAACACGTAGAGGAATTTCCAACGAGTACCTATTCAAAAAAAATTTTTTTTTATTGCTCTTATATTCCAACGAGTACCTTTTCAAAAAATATATTTCTTAAAAATTGCTGTAACTGTAAAAAAATGTTTTTGCTTGCAAACAAAACCATTTTATTGAATTTCCCAAATGGTTTTTGATTTGGCACCTTTTATTTATTTATTTATTTTTTATGCAGCGAAATGTCGAGGAAACGTAACAAAAAAATTATTTCATTCGTGTGTAATCAATATTTTTTATTCGTTAATTATGAATGAAATAAAATTAAAAATTCCTCCGCAAAATATTCTTTCTTAATAACGCTAGTTGTATTCTTATTATCGTTCGCGAAAGAACGTGAAGTTCTTAAGTTAAGTATAGTACCTTATGGTTTCTTGGCCACCAGCTTTAACCACAATGCGCACGCGTTACTTTTCTTATATTAAATAAGCTCGTATTTATTGAATGAACACAATGCTGAAGAACGGATATACATATTAATGATATTACATTGCGTAAAGCACACAATACCAGAGGCTGTTGTATCTTTAAACGTGGTAAGCATCAGCTGAAAGACATCCATCTTTGGAACAAGTAACATTTTTGAATAGTTTCTAGTGCCATTGACGTTTATTATCAAAAATTTAAAAAATCAACAGCAAATATTCGACGTGAAAAAGAATAAAATCTCATTTTTAATTGCAAACTTGTTTTGAGTCAAGATATTTTTTTATAAACATAGTAAATTTGCCACTCAACTGTCAAAAATATGCCAACGTAAATATTAAGGGTTTGACCATTTTTTTTTTATGGAGCGCTTTTTCGTCCAAAAAGAAGCTCAAATTCGACCAAAAAAAAAAATTTATTAACGAATCAAATACCGTCAGAATCTGTCATTATCTAATCTGTGTGAATGTCTTTATAAAAAAAAATTCTTAACTCAAAATATACCATGAAATTGCCCTCTGGATTCGGACCAACCGATTTTCTAATACCAAATCGAATCATGAGCGATTTTCGTAAACAAATTTCGTTGGTAATCAAGCAGCGGTCCTCCTCAATCGAGCGGTCTTCTTGCCTGTCTTTAAAAACATTGTTGGTACGAATCGTGTAATATCACGCTGAATCTTCTTTGGCTCTATCGGATTATTCGTTGGCTCGAGTGTAGCGTTCTTGTAAACCGCAACGATATCCTGTGCCCGATGGATTATTTATTTGGTTATTGTTAAGTGTTGGGCAAGAACAGGCCACTCTATGCTTCAACAAGCTTATTAAACACGAGCAGATACATATTTTTCTTTTCGTACACCTTGATATAAGTAAGCATTCAGCATTAGCCAGCTCATCGCGATCTTCCAATGGTTGAACGTACTTATTAGCTTTTTTATAACCTCTGGTGTCGTCACGCTATTATTTCCATTTGTTTAGCTTCGATCGAGCGTTTGGTTTACATACGACCAACGCGGATCCGTTGGAAAATATTTGATTAATTCAAAAAGCGTACTGGACAAAACAATTTACTAAACGATTCGTAGCTATGGAACAATTGAGGTTTACTTATTTCGTATTAAGGGTGCGATTTGCCACGTTCGATTTTTTCCGTCGTGAGCACGTAATCTTTTCTAAACGCACATTATGGAATGTTAGATTAGGCAGTGACAGTTGTTAAAAAAACAATTCAAATTTCGGCTTCTTTTGTCAACTTTTTTTTCTACTGTGAGACTCTGCCAACACTAACACATCATCGGAAAAATTTGCCGAGGCCTTTTGAACAGCTGAATGTCAAATTTACATCATTATACTTATCAAAAAAATTCGGGACTTTCTTGAAATTACAGCTCACTTTATTTAATTTTATTCACAAATATTCGACTGAGAGTCGATAGAAATCGCTAATTCATCGACTGACTACTTGAAATATAGATGGAGCCGTAGTATTATTGTAAAATACGCACAATTTACTAAACGATTCGTAGCTTTGGAACAATTGAGGTTTACTTATTTCGTATTAAGGGTGCGATTTGCTACGTTCGATTTTTTCCGTCGTGAGCACGTAATCTTTTCCAAACACACATTATGGAATGTTAGATTAGGCAGTGACAGTTGTTAAAAAAAACAACTCAAATTTCGGCTTGTTTTGTCAACTTTTTTTTCTACTTTGAGACTCTGCCAACACTAACACATCATCGGAAAAAATTGCCGAACAGCTGAATGTCAAATTTACATCATTATACTTATCAAAAAAATTCTGGACTTTCTTGAAATTACAGCTCACTTTATTTAATTTTATTCACAAATATTCGACTGAGAGTCGATAGAAATCGCTAATTCATCAACTGACTACTTGAAATATAGATGGAGCCGTAGTATTATTGTAAAATACGTACAAAATAATTTTATTAACAAGTGCAACTAACTACCTCTTCAATTGTCATATATTAATTTTTTAAAGTCATTTTATTTGCTATTCAGAAAGTTTAGACATTTATTTATATATAAAATAGTCTGACTGAAGAGCGAATATTATCGCTCATATACTAGCTGCAAGTATACTCACCAGATGGCAATAAATGTAGAAGATACTACATTCATACTACTACAAGATACTATTTTTGATTATTTTGTCAACTGTCAGCAATGTTCATGTTTTGCCGAGCGTGATTATTCATTTTTATGCAATGTAAGCAAATTTCTATTGGATAATGGTGGGCCGTATTATGCGTCTATAAGTACTATATATACATTATACGAGTTCTTTACATACGTGTCTGTATTTTAGATACAGACACGTTGAAAGATATTAAAGATATCTTTAATATATTAAATAGGAAGATATTAAATCATTCGTATCGCTAAAAAGTGGCAGATAGATTTTCAATTTAGTTCGTTAACGTTGCAGGAATCATTTGATTGAAAAGTATATTTAGTTCAAGATGATGGGATATAATATTTTATAACACTAGGCCAGCTAAGAGATACTTTACAACATATAGTTTGTTGTTATAATATTAATGAATTAACAAACCCTCTGAATAGCAAAAATGAAAAAGAGCAGGCAGCACCATTCATCTTCTTACGCGTAATAAATTATCGCTTTTCATTTGAGTTCTCATCGCTTGAGATGCGAAGGACGGCCGGATTAAGACATCAGAAATCTGGAAGAATGTACGATGCTGAGGTGATAATAGCATAGAAGCATTAAAGCTAATCAGTTTGTTGTAAAAGAGCCACCGTACAAGCGATCGGTATACAATATACAATATGCGCACAAAAGCAGTTGGTGGAGACAATGCCATTGCAAGAAAATATCCGTTATATTGTATCGCAACAACTTATCTGGTTATATAGATTTTATATCTGCATTATCGTCTATATATTTATTTATTTATAAGGTTAGTTAGAATTGAGGGGGAAGAAGAGGTAGCAAAAATAGGGAAGGGAGTTCGGCAGGGATGTACACTCTCACCGTTATTATTTAATCTATATATAGAAGATGCAATAAACAAAGTAAAAGAAGAGTATAGTGTAGGTGTGAATGTACAGGGAGAGAAAATATATATGTTGAGATTCGCCGACGATATAGCTATATTGGAAGAAAGCGAAAAGAATTTAGAAAGGGTATTGAATGGTATGCAGGCAGTATTGACTAGGGATTTTAACATGAAAATAAATATAGGTAAAACTAAAGTGATGAGGTGTGACAAAAAGGAATGCAGTAGAAAAATGAGGATCACAATAGGAGATAATAGAATCGAAGAAGTGTCAGATTTTTGTTATTTAGGCAGTAGAATCACAAAAGATAATCGAAGCAAGGTAGATATAAAGTGTAGGATAGCACAGGGTAGGAAGGCATTCGTAGAAAAGGAACAGATTTTAAGATCAAATATTGACTTGGGTATTAGAAAAAGATTACTGAAGGTATATGTTTGGAGTGTAGCACTGTACGGGTGTGAGGCGTGGACTATAGGAAAGGAAGAGAAGCGTAGATTACAAGCATTCGAAATGTGGTGTTATAGGAGGATGATGAGGATTGGTTGGGAAGATAAAGTAACAAATGAAGCTGTACTAGAGTTAGTAGGGGAGAAGAGAAGTATCTGGAGAGTGTTACAGCGTAGGAGAGACAGATTAGTAGGGCATATTCTTAGGCATGGGGGGATTATGCAATTGATCATAGAAGGTAGAGTGGAGGGAAAGAGAGGGGCAGGTAGGCCTAGATTGGAGTATGTGAGTCAGATAGTTGAAGACGTTGAGATGAATAGCTATAGGGAGATGAAGGGATTAGCTCAGGATAGATCGGCATGGCGTGCTGTTTCCAACCAATCTTTAGGATTGCGGACTCTTTAACTAACTAATAAGGTTGTTTGATAATCCTTTCGTGCTTCTAGATGAAGAGGTAGCGTGAATACGAAAGGGTAACAGGCAGGGATGTACACTTGCGCCGCTATTATTTAACCTGTATGTAGAAGATGCAATAAACAGGGTAAAAGAAGCGTATAGTGTAGGTGCGAAAATTCTTCAGGGAGTGGAAATATATATGTTGAAGTTAGTCGATGATATACAGCTCTTTTTTTTTTTATTGGCGCAGAATTTTGGTTGTCGTCTGCGCATATCGGGGTTATACAGTACCAGTGGTGCCAGACAACAAAAAAATACTCTAGGTCTATGAATTTAAATTTGTCACTAATTTATATACTTTTTATTTGTCAGTATTTATCAACATTTCTTATATTCTAGTATAACTTTTCTTCATTTTGTATTAATTCATTATAATTGCATGAAATGGTTATAACTGTGCGTGGTGATTTGTCAACATTGCATTTCTTAGGACGCACACCTGCACTAGACACACCTACTTATGCTTTGGAGAAGACAGAAGCGTAGCGTGTTTCGGTAGAATTATATTTATTGAAATAAAAGTTAGATTTTTGTTCAAAATCGAAATAATATTCTATGCCCTGCTCAAAGTTAACCCAAAGCTAATAGGTAAAAGTTTACTAGTAATTATAAATTGCGTGCACTTATTTTCTATTTTATATTATATAAAATAAATAGAGGCATGACCAAAGTGATGAGGTGTGACAAGAAGGAATGCAAACGAAAAATGAGGATAAGAATAGGAGACGATAGAATAGAAGATTGTTGTTATTTAGGACGTAGGATTACGAAGGATAACTGAAGTATGGTAGATATAAAATGTAGGATAACACAGGGTAGGAAGGCATACGTAAAAATTGAACGGATTTTAAAATCAACTATTGGCTTGGGTATTGGAAAATTAAAAAGAGATTTGAAAATTGAAACAAGATTACTGAAGGCATATGTGTGGAGTGTAGAATTGTACGGGTGTGAGGCGTGGACTATAGTGTATGGAAGAGAATCGTTCGAATAAATCGGTTGTTATATTGACAGATATAGAATGGTAGATAGAATGACAAATGAATATTGTCTCCAATTGTAACTTTCATTTGTCAGAAAATTAAGTTCAACAAATATATGAATAACTTTCAACAAAAAATTTATTTTATAAAATTAACACTCAACGACACTAAAATAACGCTTACTTGAACAAAATCTTTCATCAAACAACAATTCGTTTTGACTTGCATAAAAACCAGTGGGCCGATTTCTTTATAAAATCTACCAAAAAAAAAGTTACCAACAAAAAATTTTGAGTTTCGCTTATAGTGACGGTAGTACGTCGTTTTGCAGCTAGTAGGTTTATAGCTGGTACGACGGCCAGCTATTATTTCTTCGAGTAGTTAGTTGCGAAGAGATTCCATCAGAGTCGTTTAGATAATAGGTGAAAAAACCGGCAGTCATCGTAATGCTATTATAGCGTTATTGTCGGACAATGGGCCGGCATTATTGATACATTGTCTGTCAACAATTGGTCTCGTTTTGTTGCTATACGGCAACGGCAACCGCGCTTAGCGTTAATACCCGATACAACAGCACATCAAATCCATCCCAACCATGCCCAAAACTATCTGTTGGGATGCGAGGAAGAGCAAGGATGAATCTTATTAGTTGATGGCATTCCTTTTCGCTGTACTTTCCTCATTTTTTCATATGCCAATAAACGGATTTATTATTATTATTATTATTATCTATAGAAATTCTCTTTTAGGATCGCGAGTTTTTGCTCATTTTGTGTTTTGGGTCCATTCAGGTGAATGTCTTGATAAAGTCAAAACGAATGATGTTCGTTGGATTTTTTGCTCGCGTATTACGTGGTGGATTTGTTGTGTGTTTTGTGCCGAGGGAAATATTTGCGCACAGTGTATAGGCATTTTTCACGGTTACCTATCCGCACCATAGGAGTGATTAAATGGACATTCTTAGGTGCCCGTGCGATGGTATTTATATTGTTTGATGATCAATCTGGGCTATTGGATGGAGATTAGCGTTCTAATAGGTAATTTAGGCTTTTGTGCGATGCGCTCGATTCGTTCCCCCATACACTCACGTTACGCGTTAATTGAGATAAATAGTTCTTCAAAATTGCTACCTATCATACGTGGCTTGTTCTCTCGCAACAACAAAAGACTATTCAGGAATAAAGTACCAATACACTCTCAATATCCCGCACGCCATTCCACATTTATACACGGCATAAGGTTTTTAGACATACTTCTTTTCACTTCCTCCCGTGCCAGAAACATTACATCAATTACATCCAAATTTCTCTGGGCACAAATTCAGCAGCTCGTAAAGGACTTATTGTATATTCGAGATTGCGAAGAGAAACGAATACGATTCGATCCCGTTAATGATTCGATCTGATACTGATTGGGTGCCAATTTAGATGGACCCGACATTGCTACCGTGCGATCTGATTTCCATCGAAATTCTGGGCTCGAAGAATCTTTCGCACTCCACCGATTGTAGATACATATCATTGGATAATCATAATTTGCCGATTTTCAATTATCAATTCTTGGTGAAGTCAGTTTTTGTGTAGGTACGACATTTGGTGTTCCGCATATTCAACACTCGACCCGCTATTGTTCGACATTTATGCTATGGACCTAATTGCTTGCTTCTATCGATATGTGACCATTACATTCGTCTATTTGCAGCAGCCAGGTAGGTACTGATCCGGAGTACTCCTCCGTAAGATAAACGATACGAAATGTGCTTTCAAATTTTCCTCGACTTCTTCCTATAGCCCCGCCAACTGATCGATCGTTCATTTATTCACCGACACAACCATTTGTTACAACAAATTAAAAGTATTTGCATTTTAATGCTGGCGTCCGCACCAGATCCTATTAGACGATTGGACGGTATCTTATCCCACCGCACTCTACAGGATTATGCATTAATTTACGGTACGCCATTTTGCATATATTGTTTCGAAAGGTCCTAATGGGTGATGGGGGTAATGTGGCAATGTGGCACGCTGTATAGTAATTGTAACAAATTATCAATCTGTATCGTTGTTTCAGATGCTGTTAATAATCCTGCATACGTGCATGCGTCTTGAAATGTACAATAATGACCCTAATTACTCGAGGAATATTAATCGTTATTACACACCGCACTCTGATATCTGTTTACTTTTTTCTTCATCTTTGCATTCACGTAGCCAGGAGCGATGGAGTAGATCCATCTCATCGCCGTATACAATTTACCATTTACCAATACTCCGAAATGTTCACTTGTCAATTGATAATGAGATCCATAATTCGGTTATTAATGACGTTGTCTTGTACCTCGTGTCCACTTCTGCATCCAGTCCACCGAAAGCTATCTTCTACCCGCTCCACCTATATAAAAGCCTCTACGCTTGTGTTTTATAGTTGTTGAACTGTACAGAAACATTCTTTTGCTTATTTCAGATCGTGTCCATATCGGGATGACGTGGTACGATTTGTTTTAGCGGCCGAGCGGTGAAACGGTCCATCAGAAATATGCTCGTATCATATTGTTATTAGCGCCTAATGTTTAATTATTGAATTAATTACGTGCGGGCGATCCGATATCTTCTATACGCAGAGCGAATGTAAAGTTATTAATTTCGAAATCTGTTATGCCCGGTATTTTGCTATTACACAGGTACATGTCTCAAAAATCCCAAAATTTCATTTATAAACATGTTATTGTTTAGGGTACATATGTGCATTTTGAATACAAAGCTCTCATTGTTAGTAGTACATTATTCTGACATGAGGGAGCTTTTTTTTTGATGAGGGAGAATTTTTTTCGTGAGGAAGAATTTTTTTTATAACTTGACTTATCAAATTTAATCCACCCGGTTTATATTCCGTGCATGTTCGTTTATTGTCGCGTTTATAAACTTGTAGGAGATTTCTTATATATTTTTTTAACTTAACTGAGAGGACCGAAGAGTATTTGCTTAAAAATTGTAAGTAATTCGAAATTTTTTTGTGGGAATAACAAAGTTTTTGCATTTTTATCAAAGCGTTGTAAAATTCCCAGTTTTTATCGAGCCTGTTGTACGTCCATTGATCGGATCGAGCAAACAAATCCTTACTAATTACCCTACCGATACTAATTAACCAATCTCCATCCAACTGAAGCAATCGCGATCTTCAATTCGACTGCGCGATATTTTTCTTCTTACATCTCAGTAGCGTCCCATAACGAGCACTTTGTTATATACACGGGCTCATTACGAACGTTCCGACGATTTTGTTATATACACCGGAGTTCAATTATGAACGTTCGTTCGCAGGACGCCCACAGATCGCGCTCATTGGTCCCCACTCGCTCCGCGTGTTATATGTGTAGTATGCAGCACGCGATGCGCATGTATAATGTTGGCCGTGGCTCGCTCGTGTGCTCGTTTTTTGTTGGCGTTGTACATTCTGCTGGCCCCGTAATGTGGTGGCTGCATTATGTGGTGTGTGCAGAGGCGTGTTTTAGAGGTAGAGAGGCTTCGCGCATTCCTGAAGACTCCTCGCAAGGTAGTCGCTGTTCAACTACAGATTGCGATACAACATGCTGTTGTCTCGGGTATGTGACAAAAGAATGTTTTTGTGGTTTTCTTTTTCTTGATGGTTGGTTTAGTTTTGGAATGTGGTGATGATTGATTTCCGAGTGTGTCGATTTGATTGTGGATTTTTGTGTTTGTTGAGGATTTTTGTAACAAAGTGGGTGTTTTGTTAAGTTGTTCTTCGTCATCAACTGCTTGCGCCACATCGATCTGACCTGGGTAACAAAAATAATTATTGATTACAGGTTATGATTTTTTTTAATTTTTTTAAAAAGCTTATTTACTATAATACATTTTTATTCATCAAACTCGAAATTTATAAAATCACAAAAGGACGTTTTGTGAAATTTTCAAATATATATTTTTGTTAATTGAAGGATTATGTTAAGTGGCTACTTTTAGTAGCTACTTAAAAAAAATTAGCTACTAAAAATGATTTCATAAGCTTATTAGTTCAAATGAACGTTCCGACGGTAATAATCAACTCGAACGAATTGGTGAGGAAGGATAGTTAATACAATGCAAAATTTAAAAAAAAAAGTTAAATCTAGTTAAATTTATGTTTTTTTTTCAAATAAATTCGTTTCAAAAAAATATATTTCTTTTATAATACAAATTTGAAGGTTCTGAGACCTATATTATATGAAAAAATATATAAAATGATTTCTTATTGACTTCTTCATTAGGTAACTTCAAATTGGCTTTAAAAAATCTAAATTTGAAAAAATAATGCAAATCATTACAAAATAAGAAGATTTTACCTTGGTAACATTTATTTGTTCGAATTTTATATTGAAGTTTAATAATATTTTGTAGATTTTGTGATTAAAAAAAAAAATAATAATAATAATAAGTGACTTTATTGTCAAAAAACAAACATATATCGTTACAAAATAATACAAAGAAAAATTGCCAACGGGCGAAAAATATTGGATTGTTTATTTTAGGTAAATAACATCATTTAACGGAAAACAAATTCGTTTTTCATTACGGATCTGCATGATTAATTTTCTTGTTTTATTTTAGAGTAACCACAATTTTTTTTAAATAACCTCATGAATATGCATACATAATACAATTTTTAAAATTTTACAAACATTAAAGTTTTATCTATTCGTTTATTTAATGATAAAATATTCTTTCATCGATTCTATGAATTTATTTTAATTACTTTCACAAGTAATTATCTAAACAAATCTTTTTTATTTAGCAATCACAAAATTTATACTGCATCGGAGGATTTTATTTTAAATCTACTAATGCAAAAAAAATTCTCGACAGTTACATTATTTTTATATTATTATTAATACGGTTCTTTGGCGTAATATGACAATTTCTTGGCAAACAAAGATTAATTCGCAAATTAGGCTGACCTCGTAAATTTTAAAACACATCGAGCTTCTAAAAATCAATATCACCCGTGTCTTTAGTTTTAGAAGATTTTAAATTGTCGCGAAACGTCAAAGCTTCACTAAATTACATACATACTTAACGTATAACCGAAGAGTTGGTTCGCCGGTAGATATGCAGAGAGCGCACAAAATACAAAACCGATAAAGATTCCATTAGCAAAGAGGTTCTGATAGGAACTTAAGTGGTCAACAACAACAACAACAACAGCAACAGCTTGTCAAACAAACAAAGCTCTGTCCTGTTGTCTTGTAATATTGATGGCATGCATTATGATTTTTGAGCAAAGAATATCTGTTTTGTACGAAATAAGTCACTTCGTCCGTTTTGAGTGCAAAATATTTATATATTTTTTGTGTATAAAATTTATGAGTTTGAGAGTTACAAAAAAAAATTGTTTCTAACAAAAATGATTAAACAATTCAGCGTGGATAATAAAAATTGACTGTGTTAAAAAAATGTTCGTTACAAGAAAATTTTGGAATATTGGCGACAAACAAAATATTAATTTCCAAACGGCTAATTTTACATGTCAATTATTCAGCAATATTTTCAAAAATTATTTAATCTTTTTAAGACACAGTTATTATTTTTCTTGTAATAATTTAAATTAATAACTATTTTTTTAACCTTTAACTATTTTTTACATTTAATTTTTTAAAGGTATAGAATACATATATAAAATATATAAAATACATAATATATATAAACACCAAACTGCCTTAGTTAGAATTGAGGGGGAAGAAGAGGTAGCAAAAATAGGGAAGGGAGTTCGGCAGGGATGTACACTCTCACCGTTATTATTTAATCTATATATAGAAGATGCAATAAACAAAGTAAAAGAAGAGTATAGTGTAGGTGTGAATGTACAGGGAGAGAAAATATATATGCTGAGATTCGCCGACGATATAGCTATATTGGAAGAAAGCGAAAAGAATTTAGAAAGGGTATTGAATGGTATGCAGGCAGTATTGACTAGGGATTTTAACATGAAAATAAATATAGGTAAAACTAAAGTGATGAGGTGTGACAAAAAGGAATGCAGCAGAAAAATGAGGATCACAATAGGAGATAATAGAATCGAAGAAGTGTCAGATTTTTGTTATTTAGGCAGTAGAATCACAAAAGATAATCGAAGCAAGGTAGATATAAAGTGTAGGATAGCACAGGGTAGGAAGGCATTCGTAGAAAAAGAACAGATTTTAAGATCAAATATTGACTTGGGTATTAGAAAAAGATTACTGAAGGTATATGTTTGGAGTGTAGCACTGTACGGGTGTGAGGCGTGGACTATAGGAAAGGAAGAGAAGCGTAGATTAGAAGCACTTGAAATGTGGTGTTATAGGAGGATGATGAGGATTGGTTGGGAAGATAAAGTAACAAATGAATCTGTACTAGAGTTAGTAGGGGAGAAGAGAAGTATTTGGAGAGTGTTACAGCGTAGGAGAGACAGATTAGTAGGGCATATTCTTAGGCATGGGGGGATTATGCAATTGATCATAGAAGGTAGAGTGGAGGGAAAGAGAGGGGTAGGTAGGCCTAGATTGGAGTATGTGAGTCAGATAGTTGAAGACGTTGAGATGAATAGCTATAGGGAGATGAAGGGATTAGCTCAGGATAGATCGGCATGGCGTGCTGTTTCCAACCAATCTTTAGGATTGCGGACTCTTTAACTAATAGAATATTAATTAAAAAATTATTGTTACATAAATGAAAATTAATTTTTATTTATATCTCAAAAAATCGGTCGTGCAATTTTTTTGGCACAAAATGCATTATTGTATAATATAATTATTTAGTCGTATTATTTGGCAATTATTAATAAACAGATAAAATACCAATAACTTTTTGTAATAGCTTAGAAGTAATACCAGGTGAATTTATTCACGTATTTTGGGTAACCAGCAAATTATACAATATTATTACATAATTAACTATTTCAAATATGGCAAAAAAAAAACTTGATTTACGTCATCAGCTATAAAAATACTGATATTTTTAAATTGCCATCAATTATTTGCCTGTTGTACATGCCTGATTTTTTATCGGCTGTCTAGAAAACAATAATTTTTAATGAAACTAAATGAAACAATAAATAATTTTACATGCTAAAATTCAGACTAAACAATTTTTTTTTTTAAATTAATTGATCGTTTAGACCAATTTTCGTGAATATTTGAAAACCCGTTTCTGTTTCGGGCCTGTATAAATAAGAAATAATTGCCTTCGATTTTTTTTAGTCATATACATAGAGTGATTCTGAAATTAGACGTATTAAACCGCAAAAACGTGGTTTTTATTCTTATATTGTATTGTTTTGTGGTTATTTATTAAAGAAAACCCAATAAAAAAAAAAGCAGACAGCGACTTTTTTTTTTCCTCTAAAACTGTTTTTCTCTGTAAACATTGTATAATTTTTTTTTTATAAAATTTTGCGCATTTCAACAATAAATTTAAAAAATCTTCATATGTAGAAGTAATTTTCATTGTATTTTATGTCTTCAGAAAAAACTAGAATAGAATAAACAGAATCCAATATATATTTGATGAAGAATTCTCCACCCCAAATTTCCTGAAAATCTTCAGTAAAAAATATGTAACCTTATCTCCCTTCGTCTTTATATCTAAATAAAAAAATAATTAATTAAAATACGCACATCAAAAATTCAATTTTCCGATTTATCTCTTTTGATATATCCAAGCGTTTTTTTCTACAATTAATCCGCCCATTTATGCGAATATATTTGACAGTGGAACGTGAAGAATGAAATAAGTCCCCTTGAGCGGTGTTTTATATCTTCCTGGCGGACTTAATTGAATGTCAAATCTCGTCCTTTTTGATATTATCAGAGAGTGCCCTTCGAGGCCCTTCGAGCTCTTCTCTATATAAACGAACACCTCCGTCATTGTTGTTAATAAATGCGTTAGATAAATGTTCAGTATAAAATTTTATGTATTTCGATTGTGCAAAATGAAATTGGAAAATCGCGGCTAAATATTGTTTTCTTTAATTAATTCCTTAAAGATTTTTGCTGGGAATAAAGAAATTGATTTGTAGGAAGGAAAATGTTTTTTTTTAATATCGATTCTATTAAAAACAAACTGTATATTAAACATTAAAGAGGATTCATATTTTGATTTTTATGCAATTGATTATTGAAATAATTTAATTTAAAGGGATTTTTAATATTTGGGAAACCTTTTAATATAATTTTCTTTTTTAAATGTGTAAAATATAATTTTGCAACGATAGTAATCTATTGAATTAGGGATATAACTAAAATTTTAAATTAATTTTAATTTTAGTTTTTTTTATTCAAACGGGCAAACTTTAATTAATTTTTATTGTGACTATTTTTTATTTTTTTATTATATACTGATTTAGTGGTAGGATAAGTTGAATTAATTTAAAAAAATAACTAATTAATGCCAAAATATCGCTTCCTTTCAAAATGAATAAAAAAATATCTGTCATCTACAGGGTGTAACATTTTTTCACATATTTTTATAGTACAATGTGCTTATACAGTGACTATATTATTTGAAGAATTTATTCATAAATAACAAAAAAAAAATTAGTGTACCAAATTTTTATATTTCATTACTCAATAATCGCCCTTTCCAAAATCATAGATATATCCGATATATACAGGGTCTAACTATTTTTCTTATATTTTTATACTGTGCTACGTTGACACAATGACTACAATATTTAAATTATTTATTGAAAAATAACTAAATAATATTACTCTACCAAATTTTTATATTTCATTACTCAATAATTGCCCTTTCCAAAATCATAAATATATCCGATATATACAGGGTCTAACTATTTTTCTTATATTTTTATACTGTGCTACGTTGACACAATGACTACAATATTTAAATTATTTATTGAAAAATAACTAAATAATATTACTCTACCAAATTTTTATATTTCATTACTCAATAATTGCCCTTTCCAAAATCATAAATATATCCGATATATACAGGGTCTAACTATTTTTCTTATATTTTTATACTGTGCTACGTTGACACAATGACTACAATATTTAAATTATTTATTGAAAAATAACTAAATAATATTACTCTACCAAATTTTTATATTTCATTACTCAATAATTGCCCTTTCCAAAATCATAAATATATCCGATATATACAGGGTCTAACTATTTTTCTTATATTTTTATACTGTGCTACGTTGACACAATGACTACAATATTTAAATTATTTATTGAAAAATAACTAAATAATATTACTGTACCAAATTCTTATATTTCATTACTCAGTAATTGCCCTTTCCAAAATCATAAATATATCCGATATATACAGGGTCTAAATATTTTTCTTATATTTTTATACTGTGCTACGTTGACACAATGACTACAATATTTAAATTATTTATTGAAAAATAACTAAATAATATTACTGTACCAAATTCTTATATTTCATTACTCAATAATTGCCCTTTCCAAAATCATAAATATATCCGATATATACAGGGTCTAAATATTTTTCTTATATTTTTATACTGTGCTACGTTGACACAATGACTACAATATTTAAATTATTTATTGAAAAATAACTAAATAATATTACTCTACCAAATTTTTATATTTCATTACTCAATAATTGCCCTTTCCAAAATCATAAATATATCCGATATATACAGGGTCTAACTATTTTTCTTATATTTTTATACTGTGCTACGTTGACACAATGACTACAACATTTAAATTATTTATTGAAAAATAACTAAATAATATTACTCTACCAAATTTTTATATTTCATTACTCAATAATTGCCCTTTCCATAATCATAAATATATCCGATATATACAGGGTCTAACTATTTTTCTTATATTTTTATACTGTGCTACGTTGACACAATGACTACAATATTTAAATTATTTATTGAAAAATAACTAAATAATATTACTCTACGAAATTTTTATATTTCATTACTCAATAATTGCCCTTTCCAAAATCATAAATATATCCGATATATACAGGGTCTAACTATTTTTCTTATATTTTTATACTGTGCTACGTTGACACAATGACTACAATATTTAAATTATTTATTGAAAAATAACTAAATAATATTACTCTACCAAATTTTTATATTTCATTACTCAATAATTGCCCTTTCCAAAATCATAAATATATCCGATATATACAGGGTCTAACTATTTTTCTTATATTTTTATACTGTGCTACGTTGACACAATGACTACAATATTTAAATTATTTATTGAAAAATAACTAAATAATATTACTGTACCAAATTCTTATATTTCATTACTCAGTAATTGCCCTTTCCAAAATCATAAATATATCCGATATATACAGGGTCTAAATATTTTTCTTATATTTTTATACTGTGCTACGTTGACACAATGACTACAATATTTAAATTATTTATTGAAAAATAACTAAATAATATTACTGTACCAAATTCTTATATTTCATTACTCAATAATTGCCCTTTCCAAAATCATAAATATATCCGATATATACAGGGTCTAAATATTTTTCTTATATTTTTATACTGTGCTACGTTGACACAATGACTACAATATTTAAATTATTTATTGAAAAATAACTAAATAATATTACTCTACCAAATTTTTATATTTCATTACTCAATAATTGCCCTTTCCAAAATCATAAATATATCCGATATATACAGGGTCTAACTATTTTTCTTATATTTTTATACTGTGCTACGTTGACACAATGACTACAACATTTAAATTATTTATTGAAAAATAACTAAATAATATTACTCTACCAAATTTTTATATTTCATTACTCAATAATTGCCCTTTCCATAATCATAAATATATCCGATATATACAGGGTCTAACTATTTTTCTTATATTTTTATACTGTGCTACGTTGACACAATGACTACAATATTTAAATTATTTATTGAAAAATAACTAAATAATATTACTCTACGAAATTTTTATATTTCATTACTCAATAATTGCCCTTTCCAAAATCATAAATATATCCGATATATACAGGGTCTAACTATTTTTCTTATATTTTTATACTGTGCTACGTTGACACAATGACTACAATATTTAAATTATTTATTGAAAAATAACTAAATAATATTACTCTACCAAATTTTTATATTTCATTACTCAATAATTGCCCTTTCCAAAATCATAAATATATCCGATATATACAGGGTCTAACTATTTTTCTTATATTTTTATACTGTGCTACGTTGACACAATGACTACAATATTTAAATTATTTATTGAAAAATAACTAAATAATATTACTCTACGAAATTTTTATATTTCATTACTCAATAATTGCCCTTTCCAAAATCATAAATATATCCGATATATACAGGGTCTAACTATTTTTCTTATATTTTTATACTGTGCTACGTTGACACAATGACTACAATATTTAAATTATTTATTGAAAAATAACTAAATAATATTACTCTACCAAATTTTTATATTTCATTACTCAATAATTGCCCTTTCCAAAATCATAAATATATCCGATATATACAGGGTCTAACTATTTTTCTTATATTTTTATACTGTGCTACGTTGACACAATGACTACAATATTTAAATTATTTATTGAAAAATAACTAAATAATATTACTCTACCAAATTTTTATATTTCATTACTCAATAATTGCCCTTTCCAAAATCATAAATATATCCGATATATACAGGGTCTAACTATTTTTCTTATATTTTTATACTGTGCTACGTTGACACAATGACTACAATATTTAAATTATTTATTGAAAAATAACTAAATAATATTACTCTACCAAATTCTTATATTTCATTACTCAGTAATTGCCCTTTCCAAAATCATAAATATATCCGATATATACAGGGTCTAACTATTTTTCTTATATTTTTATACTGTGCTACGTTGACACAATGACTACAATATTTAAATTATTTATTGAAAAATAACTAAATAATATTACTCTACCAAATTTTTATATTTCATTACTCAATAATTGCCCTTTCCAAAATCATAAATATATCCGATATATACAGTGTCTAACTATTTTTCTTATATTTTTATACTGTGCTACGTTGACACAATGACTACAATATTAAAATTATTTATTGAAAAATAACTAAATAATATTACTCTACCAAATTTTTATATTTCATTACTCAATAATTGCCCTTTCCAAAATCATAAATATATCCGATATATACAGGGTCTAACTATTTTTCTTATATTTTTATACTGTGCTACGTTGACACAATGACTACAATATTAAAATTATTTATTGAAAAATAACTAAATAATATTACTCTACCAAATTTTTATATTTCATTACTCAATAATTGCCCTTTCCAAAATCATAAATATATCCGATATATACAGGGTCTAACTATTTTTCTTATATTTTTATACTGTGCTACGTTGACACAATGACTACAATATTAAAATTATTTATTGAAAAATAACTAAATAATATTACTCTACCAAATTTTTATATTTCATTACTCAATAATTGCCCTTTCCAAAATCGTAAATATATCCGATATATACAGGGTCTAACTATTTTTCTTATATTTTTATACTGTGCTACGTTGACACAATGACTACAATATTAAAATTATTTATTGAAAAATAACTAAATAATATTACTCTACCAAATTTTTATATTTCATTACTCAATAATTGCCCTTTCCAAAATCATAGATATATCCGATATATACAGGGTCTAACTATTTTTCTTATATTTTTATACTGTGCTACGTTGACATAATGACTACAATATTTAAATTATTTATTGAAAAATAACTAAGTAATATTACTCTACGAATTTTTGATATTTTATTAACCAAAAATCACTCTTTTCAAAATGATAAAAATATCTGTCATATACGGAGTCTAACTATTTTTATTTTTATTTTATAATATAGTATGTTAATACATTCACTAGATTATTTAAATTAATTATTATAAAATAACTAAAGAACATTATCTTACGAAATTCTAAAATTCAATTAATCAAAAATCGCTCTTTTTAAAATAATTAAAATATTCTCCATATATAGGGTGTAACTATTATTCTTATATTTTTATATTATATTATGTATATACAAAATAATATAGTTCTATCAAATTTCTAATAATTTTTACGAAATATCGCAACAAAATGTTATATTCTCTTGTCTATTCGCAAAGTTTGCTCTTTTGACATTTATACGTATTTGCTTCATATACAGGGTATTAACTATATTTCATTTTAAACACTTTTATACTACAATATCCGCATTTATACAATACAACACCACGGTACTTCTGCGTAGGTGTCTTACAAAATCAAATCAAATCAAATCAAACCTCGCACAATCGCCAAAACGAAAAAAGACACCATTAATAATAACCGTAACGTAACCCGGGGCGCAATATGTTATTATATTACACTCGTCACTCGTCGCCTTCATAATCACCGTAAATTTACGGCGCACGATTTCACCCGACTTACGGCCAACTTAACCTCACATTGCGACCGTAACTGGTCGAAACGTTGTGTGCGCGTATTCAGCGCCGCCGCAGCCAAAGTCGAATTGACAGACAGTTGTTGAGTATGTTCGAATTGAAATCAATTATTGTGTGAGAGATTGCGACGTGATGGCGTTGTTCTTACAGATCCGGGGATTGCCGAAATCGTCTTCGGCAAATGCGCGAACCGGTCACATAAATGCAGGGCTTAAGAGTAATCTTTCATTATTAGGCTTCGATGATATTTGTGATTGATTGCGATATCTACACGAATGAAATAAAAAATTGCGAATTAATTTTAATACATTTGAACTACTTCAAGGTAAAATTATATATATATATATATATAAACGAATTATATGTACTTAGTAAAATGTAAAATTTTGCAACAATATTTTTTTTAGGAAACTTTAAAAATATTACATATAAAGATTGTTATTATATAAATTGGCTACTGATATTTTTGACCTAATTTCTACGATTTTGAACTACTGCAAGAAAATTGTGTGTATATTTTTTCATATCTGCTAATTTTATAGACTTAGACCTATAAACAAAATTGTACCATTTGCAAAAATCAATATTTTAAATATTTTAAAAACGAAAATTTGCATATAAATGAACAACAGAACTTGTCATTTAATCTCTTCGATTTTTAACTTCTGAGGTATATGTACTTTGGTACAAAAATGGCCAATGTCCAATATTATAATGTGCCAATATTATAATAACATTAAATTGGCCACTGGTTTTTTTTTTTAACTTAATTTCTACGATTTTGAACTACTGCAAAAAAAAATGTGTATATATTTTTTCATATCTGCTAATTTTATAGACTTAGACCTATAAACAAAATTGTACCATTTGCAAAAATCAATATTTTAAATATTTTAAAAACGAAAATTTGCATATAAATGAACAACAGAACTTGTCATTTAATTTCTTCGATTTTTAACTTCTGAGGTATATGTACTTTGGTACAAAAATGGCCAATGTCCAATATTATAATGTGCCAATATTATAATAACATTAAATTGGCCACTGGTTTTTTTTTTTTTAGTTAATTTCTACGATTTTGAACTACTGCAAAAAAAAATGTGTGTATATTTTTTCATATCTGCTAATTTTATAGACTTAGACCTATAAACAAAATTGTACCATTTGCAAAAATCAATATTTTAAATATTTTAAAAACGAAAATTTGCATATAAATGAACAACAGAACTTGTCATTTAATTTCTTCGATTCTTAACTTCTGAGGTATATGTACTTTGGTACAAAAATGGCCAATGTCCAATATTATAATGTGCCAATATTATAATAACATTAAATTGGCCACTGTTTTTTTTTTTTTAGTTAATTTCTACGATTTTGAACTACTGCAAAAAAAAATGTGTATATATTTTTTCATATCTGCTAATTTTATAGACTTAGACCTATAAACAAAATTGTACCATTTGCAAAAATCAATATTTTAAATATTTTAAAAACGAAAATTTGCATATAAATGAACAACAGAACTTGTCATTTAATTTCTTCGATTCTTAACTTCTGAGGTATATGTACTTTGGTACAAAAATGGCCAATGTCCAATATTATAATGTGCCAATATTATAATAACATTAAATTGGCCACTGTTTTTTTTTTTTACTTAATTTCTTCGATTTTGTACTACTGCAAATGATATATATATTTTTTTTCATACCTATTAATTCTATAGACTTAATAAAATAGTAGCATTTGCAAAAATGAAATTATAATAACATATCATATAAATAGATAACTGAATTTTTTATTTAATTTCTATAATTTTGAACTACTGCAAAGATATTTTTCCATATCTACAAATTTTATAGATCAATATTTACATTTTGAATAGATAGATGTTTTTTCTTCCAATTTTGAACTTAACGAACTTGTAGCATTTTTGAAAATCTACTTTTTAATGAAATTAAAAATATATTCCACAAATAAATGGACAACTGAATTTTTGGCTTAATTTTTATGATTTTAAGCATAGAAATTCGAACAGCAAATATACAATACAACAAAAATCTTTTTTTAGAAACGTTACATATATATCTACAATTAATTTTTTAATTTAATTTCTACGCTGGAATAAATTGCGAAATATTTCGCAATATTACAATCACTTCGTGCCAACATAACGCGGTATAAAATAATTCTCGAAACGTTGATTGTTTTCGTATCATATAAAGCGAATGTTTCCATTTCCACGGGCTATTCTTCAGTGTAGGTGATAATTTCAATTTAAATTTTATTGTGGGAAGTGGCGCAAATGGACGTCTCGTAAATGCGTACAATGCAAATTAAACGTCAAATGTGAATTGTCCATTTCATAAAGTCAGACATTTCCGCAACAAAGTTCAGAAAATTAATTCGTATTTGTGCAAATGTAAAAAAAATATATATTTCCCTTCTTAGAAAGTTCGAATCAATCGTTATAAAAATTTATGAAACTTTAAAAAAATATTATAATTTTGTATGAGATTATTTATGATAGAAAACTTATTTTTTTTTTTTTTTTATTAAATCATTTCTTGTCCTATTTTTTTTATACATTATAAAATTATTAGGAAACAACAAAATTGCTGTTTTATTTCGATAATAATCATATAACAAAAAAAATATATATTTTTTATTTAATTCCAACAAAAAAAAACTCAAATCATCAATAAAAATCAAAACTTCCAAGAAATAATTGACTACATTTTCATTAAAGCATTTAGGATTTTCCAATTGAACGTTTTTACGTTCGGAATCAATTTATTATTATTATTATTCTTATACAGTAGCAAATTACTTTCAAATTAATTAATTGCCAGTGGCAAAAATTATTTGTTATAACTTTTAATGGGATATTGAGTATATTAATTGAGTTTTAAATTATAACATGTGGAAAAGTAATTATTTGCAAAATTTGTTGTTGTTGATAAATGATGGATAATGATTAGATAAATTGATGATAAAAATTTTGAGTACGTAAATTTAATAATTAATAATTTTAATTACATTTTTTAAATTCATTATTTTCAAGATTTCTAAAAACTCTACTTAATACAAGACCTTTAAAATTTTTTTTTAATTAATTAAAGAATTTTTATTATCAAGTGCAACAAATTAAAATTTATTGTCGCTTAAATAATTTTTTTTTCTGCCCGGTATATAAAATAAATAATTAATTGATTTTATTTGCGTATTTCAAAAAGCTTTAGTTTCTTCTATCATTCAGCAATTTTTTCTTAATTAAATAAATTTTATTACAAGTGTAAAAAATTGTCTCAAAAATGAATTCTTTTCGCGGCCCCATTAATTAATATTTTATTACATTCGTTCACGAATACATCAAATTTCACCTTCAACCCTTTAACTATTAAAAAAAAAACATACAATTTAGTCAAAGATACTAATTTAAAATTTATTTAGTACTTTTATTTCTTCCTAGTTTTAGTAGTTCATTTATTTTATTATTTACGACCGTTGGCGGAGTACCAACGTAATTTGGTAAGCTGTTCTAAATGGCCTGTCACTGAAGACGTAATTAATCACCTCCAGAATTTTTTTTAAGTGAAATCTTATGTATACTTTTTAACGAACAAAATGCTATTTAATCATTTTTTCTTATGTTCACTCAATTTTTTATTAGAGGCTTTTTTTTGAGATTTTTTTTTATGAGGCTGAGAATTTTGTACGGCAGTGAGGCGTGAACATCTTGAAATAAAAAAAACTTTTTGATTTTAAAGAAAAATTAAAATTAGGGGGTTCTTTAGTTAAAAATAATAAAAAAATTCTTACTTAAATATTATTCTTTTAAAAAAATCACAAGCGCAGGATATATACGTGGAAAATGCCAGGAGATATAGGGAGGTATCAGATAGATTACATACTGGTTAAAGAGAGGTTTAGGAACCAGATTAAGAATTGTAAGAGTTACCCTGGAGCAGATATTGATAGTGACCATAATTTAGTAGTCCTGGACTCAGAGGTCAAATTCAAGAAATTACAGAAGTCTAAACAGGTCAGAGTAGATGTCGATAGGTTAAAATTAGCTGATGTATGTGAAAAGTACAAGCAGAAAGTAGAAATCATGGCTAATGGAACATCTAGGAACGACATAGATTGCGAATGGAGGGAAATCAGAAATGGGCTAACTACAGCAGCAAATGAAGTATTAGGCACAAAGAAAAGGGCAGGTAGGAGGGAATGGATCACGGAAGAAATAGTGGAAATGATAGAAGCAAGAAGGAAAATTAAAATAGGAAACACAGAAGCAGGACAGAAAAAATATAAGGAACTAAGGAACTTAATTAATAGGAAATGCAAGCTAGCGAAAGAAGAGTGGATAAAAGGAAACTGTGAGGATATTGAGGAGGATATGAGAAGAGGTAAAGTAGATTTGGGCTACAGGAAAATTAAGTCACATTTTTCTAAAGTAAAACCAAAGGGTAACATTATATGTGATAAGCAGGGTAAGGAACTCACAGAAAATAAGGAAAAAGCTAGAAGATGGAAGGAGTATCTTGAAGATTTATATAAAGGTAGGCAGGACATGGAGGAGCTAGAAAATGTGGAACAGATAGATGAGGATGACTTAGGTCCTAGCATACTTAGGTCAGAGTTTCATAGAGCATTAAATGATTTACGGAATAACAAAGCAGCGGGGATTGATATGATACCAGCCGAATTAATAAAACACGCAGGGGAAAAAATGCAGGAGCGATTATACAGGTTAGTTTGTAAAATATATGAGAAGGGAGAAGTACCACAGGATTTTCAGCGTAGTAGAATAGTAACAATGCCGAAGAAAATAGGAGCTAAATTGTGTGAGAACTATAGGACCATTAGCCTACTATCACATGCATCGAAGATATTGTTAAAGATTATTTATAGGAGATTAGAAAATAAAGTAGAGGAAAGGCTAGGAGAAGATCAGTTTGGTTTTAGGAAAAACAGAGGGACGAGGGAGGCGATTCTAGCACTAAGAACGGTAGTAGAAAAAAGAAAGAGGGTAGGAAAGGTAACTTGCATAGCTTTTGTAGATTTAGAAAAGGCATTTGATAATGTAGATTGGGACATAATGTTTAGAATTTTAAAAGAAACGGGTATAGATTATAAGGATAGGAGAATAATTTTTAATTTATATAAACACCAAACTGCCTTAGTTAGAATTGAGGGGGAAGAAAAGGTAGCAAAAATAGGGAAGGGAGTTCGGCAGGGATGTACACTCTCACCGTTATTATTTAATCTATATATAGAAGATGCAATAAACAAAGTAAAAGAAGAGTATAGTGTAGGTGTGAATGTACAGGGAGAGAAAATATATATGTTGAGATTCGCCGACGATATAGCTATATTAGAAGAAAGCGAAAAGAATTTAGAAAGGGTATTGAATGGTATGCAGGCAGTATTGACTAGGGATTTTAACATGAAAATAAATATAGGTAAAACTAAAGTGATGAGGTGTGACAAAAAGGAATGCAGTAGAAAAATGAAGATCTCAATAGGAGATAATAGAATCGAAGAAGTGTCAGATTTTTGTTATTTAGGCAGTAGAATCACAAAAGATAATCGAAGCAAAGTAGATATAAAGTGTAGGATAGCACAGGGTAGGAAGGCATTCGTAGAAAAAGAGCAGATTTTAACATCAAATATTGACTTGGGTATTAGAAAAAGATTACTGAAGGTATATGTTTGGAGTGTAGCACTGTACGGGTGTGAGGCGTGGACTATAGGAAAGGAAGAGAAGCGTAGATTACAAGCATTAGAAATGTGGTGTTATAGGAGGATGATGAGGATTGGTTGGGAAGATAAAGTAACAAATGAAGCTGTACTAGAGTTAGTAGGGGAGAAGAGAAGTATCTGGAGAGTGTTACAGCGTAGGAGAGACAGATTAGTAGGGCATATTCTTAGGCATGGGGGGATTATGCAATTGATCATAGAAGGTAGAGTGGAGGGAAAGAGAGGGGTAGGTAGGCCTAGATTGGAGTATGTGAGTCAGATAGCTGAAGACGTTGAGATGAATAGCTATAGAGAGATGAAGGGATTAGCTCAGGATAGATCGGCATGGCGTGCTGTTTCCAACCAATCTTTAGGATTGCGGACTGTTTAACTAACTAAAAGAATCAAATTGCCTTAATTAAGAACATAAACAAAAGTGATTTATTATTACTAGTTCGTTAGCTAGAAACGGAAAAAAACGGACGAGTTAACTCACTTGTTCTTGCGCTTGTTCTTGCATTGTTTTATCTATGTGGTTGGGGTGGTATGAGGTGGCGGCTGCTGACCCGTGTACGAACGAATAGTGCACGGGGATTTTCATATAAATTTGCGCGAATGGACAACCGGAAATTGGCCGACTATATCGCATCGGAAATTTTATTACGTGCGCGGTAATTAAATTGCTCGTAGCCGAACGGTTCCTTCGATTGGAATATTAATTTTGTTCAAACAAGCGAAAAAAATTTTTTTTTAACCCTGATTTAAGAATTGTTAAAATAAGAATTGTTGAATTAAATTTTTTTAAATCAGTTTATATACATATATATCGTACGGTCAATGGAAAACGAACACAACTAAAAATGGGTTATGTTTACAAGAAAATCAAATTGAAGTTTTCGTGATCGAAAAATAATAATATAGTGTGGCGCTTAGTTTCTTCATTAGTCTCAGTATTTTAATTTTTAATTTTAAACATATTATTTAGTTAGTTAGTTAAAGAGTCCGCAATCCTAAAGATTGGTTGGAAACAGCACGCCATGCCGATCTATCCTGAGCTAATCCCTTCATCTCCCTATAGCTATTCATCTCAACGTCTTCAACTATCTGACTCACATACTCCAATCTAGGCCTACCTACCCCTCTCTTTCCCTCCACTCTACCTTCTATGATCAATTGCATAATCCCCCCATGCCTAAGAATATGCCCTACTAATCTGTCTCTCCTACGCTGTAACACTCTCCAGATACTTCTCTTCTCCCCTACTAACTCTAGTACAGCTTCATTTGTTACTTTATCTTCCCAACCAATCCTCATCATCCTCCTATAACACCACATTTCAAGTGCTTCTAATCTACGCTTCTCTTCCTTTCCTATAGTCCACGCCTCACACCCGTACAGTGCTACACTCCAAACATATACATTCAGTAATCTTTTTCTAATACCCAAGTCAATATTTGATCTTAAAATCTGTTCTTTTTCTACGAATGCCTTCCTACCCTGTGCTATCCTACACTTTATATCTACCTTGCTTCGATTATCTTTTGTGATTCTACTGCCTAAATAACAAAAATCTGACACTTCTTCGATTCTATTATCTCCTATTGTGATCCTCATTTTTCTACTGCATTCCTTTTTGTCACACCTCATCACTTTAGTTTTACCTATATTTATTTTCATGTTAAAATCCCTAGTCAATACTGCCTGCATACCATTCAATACCCTTTCTAAATTCTTTTCGCTTTCTTCCAATATAGCTATATCGTCGGCGAATCTCAACATATATATTTTCTCTCCCTGTACATTCACACCTACACTATACTCTTCTTTTACTTTGTTTATTGCATCTTCTATATATAGATTAAATAATAACGGTGAAAGTGTACATCCCTGCCGAACTCCCTTCCCTATTTTTGCTACCTCTTCTTCCCCCTCAATTCTAACTAAGGCAGTTTGGTGTTTATATAAATAAAAAATTATTCTCCTATCCTTATAATCTATACCCGTTTCTTTTAAAATTCTAAACATTATGTCCCAATCTACATTGTCAAATGCCTTTTCTAAGTCTACAAAAGCTATGCAAGTTACCTTTCCTACCCTCTTTCTTTTTTCTACTACCGTTCTTAGTGCTAGAATCGCCTCTCTCGTCCCTCTGTTTTTCCTAAAACCAAACTGATCTTCTCCTAGCCTTTCCTCTACTTTATTTTCTAATCTCCTATAAATAATCTTTAACAATATCTTCGATGCATGTGATAGTAGGCTAATGGTCCTATAGTTCTCACACAAATTAGCTCCTATTTTCTTCGGCATTGTTACTATTCTACTACGCTGAAAATCCTGTGGTACTTCTCCCTTCTCATATATTTTACAAACTAACCTGTATAATCGCTCCTGCATTTTTTCCCCTGCGTGTTTTATTAATTCGGCTGGTATCATATCAATCCCCGCTGCTTTGTTATTCCGTAAATCATTTAATGCTCTATGAAACTCTGACCTAAGTATGCTAGGACCTAAGTCATCCTCATCTATCTGTTCCACATTTTCTAGCTCCTTCATGTCCTGCCTACCTTTATATAAATCTTCAAGATACTCCTTCCATCTTCTAGCTTTTTCCTTATTTTCTGTGAGTTCCTTACCCTGCTTATCACATATAATGTTACCCTTTGGTTTTACTTTAGAAAAATGTGACTTAATTTTCCTGTAGCCCAAATCTACTTTACCTCTTCTCATATCCTCCTCAATATCCTCACAATTTCCTTTTATTTACTCTTCTTTCGCTAGCTTGCATTTCCTATTAATTAAGTTCCTTAGTTCCTTATATTTTTTCTGTCCTGCTTCTGTGTTTCCAATTTTAATTTTCCTTCTTGCTTCTATCATTTTAACTATTTCTTCCGTGATCCATTCCCTCCTACCTGCCCTTTTCTTTGTGCCTAATACTTCATTTGCTGCTGTAGTTAACCCATTTCTGATTTCCCTCCATTCGCAATCTATGTCGTTCCTAGATGTTCCATTAGCCATGATTTCTACTTTCTGCTTGTACTTTTCACATACATCAGCTAATTTTAACCTATCGACATCTACTCTGACCTGTTTAGACTTCTGTAATTTCTTGAATTTGACCTCTGAGTCCAGGACTACTAAATTATGGTCACTATCAATATCTGCTCCAGGGTAACTCTTACAATTCTTAATCTGGTTCCTAAACCTCTCTTTAACCAGTATGTAATCTATCTGATACCTCCCTATATCTCCTGGCATTTTCCACGTATATATCCTGCGCTTGTGATTCTGAAAAAGCGTGTTTGCTACCACTAGCTTATTCCTAATACAAAACTCTACCAATCTATCCCCTCTATCATTACGTGTTCCTATTCCATATTCTCCTACTATTGGAACTTCCTTTCCCTTACCTACTACGGCATTCCAATCTCCGGTTACAATTAGATTATCCTGTCCTTTAACGTTTGCTAACCTAGATTCAATCTCCTCATAAATGGATTCTACCTCCTCATCATCGTGACTTGAAGTTGGCATATATACTTGCACTATAACTGTGTCCGTTGGCTTCGTGTCTAATCTAATAGTTATAATTCTATCACTAACTTGGCAATAACTCTTTATTCTACATCCCAACTTTCTATTCATTATAAAACCTACACCGGTATGCCCATTATCTGATGCTGTGGTTATTAATCTGTATTCTCCTGACCACGTATCTACTTGATCTTTCCTCCTAACTTCACTAATCCCTACAATATCCAGTTTGAGTCTCTCCATTTCTAATTTCAAATTCTCTAACTTTCCTATCCTATTCATACTGCGTATATTCCACGCTCCGACTCGTAGAATACTCGATGAAATCGATCTCTTGCCCGCCCCAGAATCCGAGGGCTTGCCTGCTACCGAAGTAGCAGGATGAGATTCTGAGCCATTGGCTCTACTCATCTGGGGTATTATATTTGAGATAATCGACATTTTCATACTGTAATCTGGAGAAGGGTACAGTGCTGGTTTCTCCTTGCCTTGCACCGACCAATGAGTGCATATTTTAGCCGTCGCCCCACCGATTCAGCCTAATCCCCCTAATACCGTGGGTTAGCCTGAATCTTTCCTATAGACCGGGATCCCTGTATAGGGACCGCTCTATAGGCCAGAGCGTCGTTGCCCATGTCTTGCCCCTAGGAGGCATTTATTATTTAGGATATTATTATTATTATTCAGGATATTATTTATAAAGAAATAATGCAATTTTTTAATTATGGTGTTAGTATTCCATTGACAGTGCGATTTGAAAAAAAGAATCTATTTAAATCCAATGTATTCTTTGTAAAATTTTCCGGTAAAAAATTAGTGAAAAAAAAAGATTAAGTCCTTTAGCATTAGATAGATATAACATTTTATTGTACAGATGCAACATAAACGTAATTTTTGACTTGTGTTGGTATTCCATTGACAGCGCGATTTGAAAAGATAAACTATTTAAATTCAATATATTCTTTGTAAAATTTTCCTCTAAAAAATTAATGAAAAAAAAAGATTAAGTCGTTTAACATTAGATAGATAGAACATTTTATTGTACAGATGCAACATAAACGTAATTTTTGACTTGTGTTGGTATTCCATTGACAGTGCGTTTTGAAAAAAGAAACTATCTAAATCAAATGTATTCTTTGTAAAAATTTCCGGTAAAAAATTAGTGAAAAAAAAGGATTAAGTCGTTTAGCATTAGATAGATAGAACATTTTATTGTACACATGCAACATAAACGTAATTTTTGACTTGTGTTGGTATTCCATTGACAGTGCGTTTTGAAAAAAGAAACTATTTAAATCAAATGTATTCTTTGTAAAAATTTCCGGTAAAAAATTAGTGAAAAAAAAGGATTAAGTCGTTTAGCATTAGATAGATAGAACATTTTATTGTACACATGCAACATAAACGTAATTTTTGACTTGTGTTGGTATTCCATTGACAGCGCGATTTGAAAAAAGAAACTATTTAAATCAAATGTATTCTTTGTAAAAATTTCCGGTAAAAAATTAGTGAAAAAAAAGGATTAAGTCGTTTAGCATTAGATAGATAGAACATTTTATTGTACACATGCAACATAAACGTAATTTTTGACTTGTGTTAGTATTCCATTGACAGTGCGATTTGAAAAAAAGAATCTATTTAAATCCAATGTATTCTTTGTAAAATTTTCCGGTAAAAAATTAGTGAAAAAAAAGATTAAGTCGTTTAGCATTAGATAGATAGAACATTTTATTGTACAGATGCAACATAAACGTAATTTTTGACTTGTGTTGGTATTCCATTGACAGTGCGTTTTGAAAAAAGAAACTATCTAAATCAAATGTATTCTTTGTAAAAATTTCCGGTAAAAAATTAGTGAAAAAAAAGGATTAAGTCGTTTAGCATTAGATAGATAGAACATTTTATTGTACACATGCAACATAAACGTAATTTTTGACTTGTGTTGGTATTCCATTGACAGCGCGATTTGAAAAAAGAAACTATTTAAATTCAATATATTCTTTGTAAAATTTTCCTGTAAAAAATTAGTGAAAAAAAAAGATTAAGTCGTTTAGCATTAGATAATTAGAACATTTTATTGTACAGATACAACATAAACGTAATTTTTGACTTGTGTTGGTATTCCATTGACAGTGCGATTTGAAAAAAATAATTTATTTAACTCCAATATATTCTTTGTAAAATTTTCCGGTAAAAAATTAATGAAAAAAAAAGATTAAGTCGTTTAACATTAGATAATTAGAACATTTTATTGTACAGATGCAACATAAACGTAATTTTTGACTTGTGTTGGTATTCCATTGACAGCGCGATTTGAAAAAAGAAACTATTTAAATTCAATATATTCTTTGTAAAATTTTCCTGTAAAAAATTAGTGAAAAAAAAGATTAAGTCGTTTAACATTAGATAATTAGAACATTTTATTGTACAGATGCAACATAAACGTAATTTTTGACTTGTGTTGGTATTCCATTGACAGCGCGATTTGAAAAAAGAAACTATTTAAATTCAATATATTCTTTGTAAAATTTTCCTGTAAAAAATTAGTGAAAAAAAAAGATTAAGTCGTTTAACATTAGATAATTAGAACATTTTATTGTACAGATGCAACATAAACGTAATTTTTGACTTGTGTTGGTATTCCATTGACAGCGCGATTTGAAAAAAGAAACTATTTAAATTCAATATATTCTTTGTAAAATTTTCCTGTAAAAAATTAGTGAAAAAAAAAGATTAAGTCGTTTAACATTAGATAATTAGAACATTTTATTGTACAGATGCAACATAAACGTAATTTTTGACTTGTGTTGGTATTCCATTGACAGCGCGATTTGAAAAAAGAAACTATTTAAATTCAATATATTCTTTGTAAAATTTTCCTGTAAAAAATTAGTGAAAAAAAAAGATTAAGTCGTTTAACATTAGATAATTAGAACATTTTATTGTACAGATGCAACATAAACGTAATTTTTGACTTGTGTTGGTATTCCATTGACAGCGCGATTTGAAAAAAGAAACTATTTAAATTCAATATATTCTTTGTAAAATTTTCCTGTAAAAAATTAGTGAAAAAAAAAGATTAAGTCGTTTAACATTAGATAATTAGAACATTTTATTGTACAGATGCAACATAAACGTAATTTTTGACTTGTGTTGGTATTCCATTGACAGCGCGATTTGAAAAAAGAAACTATTTAAATTCAATATATTCTTTGTAAAATTTTCCTGTAAAAAATTAGTGAAAAAAAAAGATTAAGTCGTTTAGCATTAGATAGAGATAGAACATTTTATTGTACAGATGCAACATAAACGTAATTTTTGACTTGTGTTGGTATTCCATTGACAGCGCGATTTGAAAAAAGAAACTATTTAAATCCAATGTATTCTTTGTAAAATTTTCCGGTAAAAAATTAGTGCAAAAAAAAGATTAAGTCGTTTAGCATTAGATAGAGATAGAACATTTTATTGTACAGATGCAACATAAACGTAATTTTTGACTTGTGTTGGTATTCCATTGACAGTGCGATATATTTTATTTTGAAAAAAGAAATTATTTAAATCCAATTTTTGTAAATTATAATTTTTCCGGTAAAAAATTAGTGAGAAAAAAAAATTAAGTCATTTTAGTATAAGATAAAATATAAAATAAAAATATCAAAATTAAAAAATTAAAAAATCAAGTACACAATATAAAATGAACTTAAGTCCATAATAGTGCTTTAAATTATGGTATCAATAAAATTCCACATAGAACATAGGATAAAATGAACGTAAGTCCAAATTAGTGTATTAAATTATGGTTTCAACAAAATAAACTTCATAAGAAAAAATCCACAAGACTTGGTAATAAAATTGCATATCACAGTTCGTTAAAGTCGGACATAATAGACACGTTACACATTAATTAGGAGAATCTAAAGTAATCATTTGTAGAATAAAAACGTCTCTTCAATTAGAGACTATTTTCGCTACGACGGCGACTCAAGAACAGCTGCTCGAGTATTCGTTATCAGCAAATTCCTAAATGTGTTTATCATTCGACCAGCAACAGTTAAACAGGTCGGTCGATAATCTAGTGCGTGATTTTCGCCGTGTAATTGTAAAAATAGTGCGAATTTATACACCGCGATTTGAAGTTCTTAAAACGATTCGTTTAGAATTAAGTGTGGTGAAAGGTGCTGAAGGGGGAAATTTAATGGACGTGGAGGATGGGCTGCCACTGGGCAACCCAACGGTGCCCGATCCATCGGAATCGGGCGCAGAGAAGTGTTGTCTTACACACAATGTCTTATATAAAATGGACATGCAACCTCAAAACATTTACAATGTCAAAAGATAATTTAGTGGTGAAAAAAACCAAATGCCATGCGAATATAACGATTTTGTTGTGTGCGATTTTGTGAATTTTCCAATGGACGAGGCACGAATTTTCCAAAGAGGCGTAAAAAATATTTAGAAAACTCGAAAAATGCCATATGCTTAATCGAGGATGTTTTTTAATCGTTTGAAAACGAAACAATGTCCATTTTGATTTTATATATTTGCAATTATTCGAAATATGCGCGGGTGTTAATGGTAATAATTGAAAAAGCGTTTGAAAATACCACGAATATTAAACATTCTACCTTTAATCAGTTCAAAATTAAATCTCGGATCACTCGGTATATGTGCACGCATCAATACAAAAATAAGCGAACTAAAAATGAAAATTATCGTCTCATCGATTAAGCAGTTAAAAATTAAATTATAAGCACCATTCTAATTTTACAATTATTTCGTAATTTATAAATGTAATTGTACATTTACAATGAGCGTTATTCAATTTGCGCTCCGCTAATATATTCAAATTTATTCCATTTAATAAAAATACGGCGATTTGTATATAAAAGTTGAACGTCGCTCGGATGATGTGGAGGTTTTCTTTGAATTAATACGTTTGTGCCTTTGGGGCAGTTGTATATTAAATACGCGTTTAATAATCGTTTTTAATAGCCGGTGGATTGGAAAATAGCTATTCGGACAGATAGTTAATTACGGATCACTAATTAACGTTATTAGAAATATCGTTCTCACGGATTACAAATTAAATTGCGTTTTCTTTTGTTGTTGCCAAGTAATAAAAATGTATTGTATGATTTATTTGCGCGAATTAAGCAATGTAAAGGAAATAATTTTTTATTTTATTTTAATCAATATTTCGGTACCTTGGAACAAAAAGGGCCAATGTCCAAAATATGGAACCAATGTGCGTGAAATTTAAAAAAAAAAAACATTTTACACTGTTGTTAATTCACCAAATAACATATATAATTAAAACAAACAACTTTTATGAAAATGCGAAAATGTTTAAATTTTTTTTTTAAAAAAACCCATTTTTCACCACATAAATATTGGACATTGGCCATTTTTGTACAGATCAAAGTACAGATATAATTGAAGAAAATAAAGTTGGCAAAAGGTACTGAAAAATTGGAGGATTATTCAATGTTATTTTAGAAGGGAAACTCGAATTTAAATTTTTTTAATCTAAAAAATTATAATTTATTATATTATCGTATTTAAAGAGGTTGGAAGATGAAACTTTTTTTTTATATAAATTTCTACGTAAATTTATTATTCGTAAAATACAAAAAAAAATTTTTTTTATAATCGCACTAATAAATGTTTAGAAAACAAAAAATTCCACACCCCAAGCAGATTTTTTATAAATCTTCTTCGTAGGAAAATTACTATTTTTTTTATTATACAACCAAAATAATTTTTCAATCTCCTTTTAAGCAAAATTATAATTTTTGAAATTATTTACAAACTACAAAAATAAGTGTTTGAAAACGTTTTCTATACCACTATAATATATCTTCTCCTTTAGCGATTAATACTTTTTAAATTTTTAATTATTTATGAATTATAAAAAATTTTAATATACGAGTATGTTTTAAAAATTACATTCTACATTTAAACTACTTTTTTTTTAAATCTTCAAACTAAAATTTTTTAAATAAGTTTATTATTTCACTGATAAGTGTTTAAAAAAAAAAACATGAAATTCTACACCATTTTTTTAAATTTCCGTGCGCGCAAAATTATTTTTTAATTACTAATAAATATATTTTTATAATTTAAAAATTAAGTACAAATCAAAACCGTATTAACCCTATATATTATCTGTGCAAATCCCACAAAAAAATAATTTTAAATCCCTTTTATATATGCTTTTATTCTGCCGTTGTCCATCAGACAACTGTCCATCCAGTTGCTGCACATGATGCCCTTCTTCTTCAGCTTCTTTCTTTTGCAGATGCTTATAGCTTATAGCAAAAACCCAATTGTAACGATCCGCGGAATGACAATAACAATTTATCTGGCAAAAAACTAATTCCCGGTAAATATTTACCCACATATATATAGCCAATGTAATTATACACCCAGTGGACGAGGAAAATCTAAAAAAATCGCTTTTTTTCGATATTATTTGATGTATATATTTTTTGCATTTTATTTTATTTTTTTATGGTATTGTCCGGTTTTTTTTTTTTTAATAATTGCGCAAAATAATTTTCTATTTTTCCATTTACCCAGCCACTTTTTATTATTTAAAATTTCAAATTATTTATTTGTAGTTTGCCGATAGAAAGAAATTTGCAATCAGTGAAATTGTTTTGGGCATTCTAATTGAAATTTTCAAAAAATATTACTATATAATTTTTTTTTGCTTTTAAAAAATATATACGGGCAGTTAAGACATCCGAAGCGACATAATAAATGATTTTCCCTGTAATAATACCAGAGCAGATATTTATATCGGTAATTACGGAACGCTTTTTTCCATTTAATTAAAATATAAAATAAACATGAGGTCACATTCGCATATCCCGCATGTGTCACGTTCTTCCCCCTGCCACTGGCTGCTCGCTAAAATATGCACGCATCAGTAGCTCGCCCTTCTTATAATTTTTTTTTTAATTATTTGCTATGTATTTTTTTATTAATTTTTGTTTGACTACAATAAATTATCTCTTAATATATATTTTATTATGTAAATTTAAAAAAATTTAAACACCTATTTACACTAAATCGACCAAAAAATCAAAATCGCATTATCAAAATTAAAAATTTGTCAATATTATCAAAAAATGTATTTTTTTTATATTAAAAGAAAAAAATATTGTTCGGCTAGTTTTTCTCCGTCAATTGGTTTAGAAAAAGAGCATCCTCAGGATCAGTAGCTTGCCTTATTTTCTTTTAATTTATTTTTTATACAATAAATTATCATTTAAAACATATTTTGCTGTCTAAGAAAAATACGAATTTAAACAAAATTTAATTCATTAAGTGATTATTTTTATTAATTACGCACAAAAAAAATTCTATTAGCTAATCTTCTACGCCTCTGAGTTCTACGTCTCTTTCTAAATAAACATAAGAAAAATAAATCGGTGTCTTTGCCCTAGAAAATTTTATTTACTACATATATAAATAAATTAATAGAAAAAATTATATTCATTTATTTCTCACAGAAAATAAAGTATCATTAAAACTATATTTGACGATATAAGACAAATATTTATTCAAATAAATTCAATATGATTTTTTTTTAACAATTTTTTTACGTACATTTCGAAGGAAATTTTTTTTTTTGAATTTTTGAGAACCTCAAACGAGTGGCTTGTTTTTATTATTAAAAGTAATATTTCCTACCCTCAAAAAAAAATACCATCTTATATAAAAACATTTTTTTTAATCCAAGTCTTTTGTCGCAATATTTTAAAAATATATCACAATAAAAAAACAAATGTACGTTGAAACAAAAGTGAATTTTTTGTTGGTTAGTTTCTCGCCGCCACTGTGTTCGGAGAAAAACCAGTGCAGCGGTTCGCAGCCTCTGCAGCTTCTTCTGCGGATTCTTGTGCGCGCAGTAATTAAGAAAACGTATTAATTTAATTATCCTTGTGGAAGGAAGACAAATGTTTATCGACCCGCTAACGATCCGCTCACTTAATACACTTTCAAGATTTATCATTTACTAATTCACGTAAATAAATAAATAATTAAATAAATAATAGTCGTCTGTAATTGTATTTTGACAAATAACATCGTACTGACAGCGCACTGTCAAATTTTAAATGTCTATTAAACTATATCACCCTGTATATTGCAAATGTAAAAAAAATAGGAAATTAATTTTTATAGCTATCATCAACTTGCAAAAATTTAACAATAGATATTAATTCATACAGGGTCATCAAAACGGGGTCATTAAGAATTCCCATGAATTGAATGTTGATTATAGACGGTCCTGTATATTACCGCTGGATTTAATTACATTAGACAGTCGGACGTTTATAATTACCCTAATATATCTCAATATTATCCCCTGATAATTACGTCGATATTTCACCCATCGTTTTATAAAGATATCTCAATTTATTCGGATTCCGTTGCAACGTCGCATATTTGCATTAAAATGAGTTACCGTTCGTAAATATCGCGTATTATGCCGTTTATTAACATGTTAATTTTTCGAACGAAAAACCCGTTGTGTAAATGCAAACCGCAACTTAAAAAATATATATTTTTTTGTTAACGTAATCTACAAAGGAAAGCAAATTAAAAAAACTGTTTTTTTTTTGTCAATGCAATCTACAAAAAAGCAAATAAAAAACTGTTTTTTTTTGTTATCGCAATCTACAAAAGAAAGCAAATTTAAAAAACTGTTTTTTTTTTGTCAACGCAATCTACAAAAAAGCAAATAAAAATTGTTTTTTATTGATTTTTTGTTAACGCAATCTACGAAAAAAGCAAATTAAAAGACTGTATTTTGTCAACGCAATCTACAAAAAAGCAAATCAAAAGAACTGTTTTTTTTTGTTATCACAATCTATAAAAGAAAGCAAATAAAAAAAAACTGTTTTTTTTGTCAACACAATCTACAAAAAAGCAAATAAAAACTGTTTTTTATTGATTTTTTGTTAACGCAATCTACGAAAAAAAGCAAATTAAAAACTGTTATTTATTTATTTATTGTTAACGTAATCTACAAAAAAAGCAAATTAAAATAACTGTTTTTTTTAACGCAATCTACAAAAAAGCAAATAAAAAAACTGTTTTTTTTTGTTATCGCAATCTACAAAAGAAAGCAAATTTTAAAAAACTGGCTCTTTTTTGTCAACGCAATCTACGAAAAAGCAAATAAAAAACTGTTTTTTTTTGTTAACGCGATCCACAAAAAAAGCAAATTAAAATAACTATTCTTTTTAACGCATCTACAAAAAAAGCAAATAAAAAAACTGTTTTTTATTTATTTTTTGTTAACGCAATCTACAAAAATAAGCAAATTAAAACAACTGTTTTTTAAATGCAATCTACAAAAATGCAAATAAAAAAACTGTTTTTTTTTTTGTTATCGTAATCTACAAAAGAAAGCAAATTTAAAAAACTGGTTTTTTTTGTCAGCGCAATCTACAAAAAGGCAAATAAGAAACTGTTTTTTTTTTTTTTTTGTTAACGCAATCTACAAAAATAAGCAAATTAAAATAACTGTTTTTATAACGCAATCTACAAAAAAGCAAATAAAAAAACTGTTTTTTTTTGTTATCGCAATCTACAAAAAAAGCCTACTTGTAAAATTTTTTTTTTCTTAACGTTGCTTATTTTTTTATTTATCTAAATGATAATATAGAATATTACAAAAAATATAAAAAACATCTAAATGATGTAAGTCTTAAAAATTTTAATTTGGCAAAAAATATTTTTTTGTACATGTTTCTATAATATAAAAAATATTCTCAGGCACGGGGGTATTTTGTGATTATTAAAGAACAAAATTATAGTTTAACTGTGTCTTCCTGGGAAGAACGGTCCGTGTATATAATTGAACTTGTTAATAAAATCCGCTGCAATAATAATAATATGATTAAAATAATCTGCGCTATTACCGGCATTTCGCAATTACGGTCATCTATATTATATCATTACGCGAAATATTGCTGGAAATGCGCCCGTCCATATTCCAAGAACGGATAATTCGCCGTCCTGAAATGCCATCCTGATAGTGAGCTCGGTTACAAATCGAATCGTTCGTTCGAAGCGACTCAATCACAAAATTTCCTTCATAAAGCAAATATTTTTTTATCGAAAATCCATTCATCGAACTAACAAAACATTTTTTTTTACTACATAAATTTTTTTTTTTATTAAAGATATTTATTTGGTCATTTATTCGCGAACGTATGCTACGGAGTAATGAACTGCGGCCGATTCTCTTTTATTCTGAAGAAGCGATCGGCGAAATCAAACGGCACAATTCAACTCAATCTTACTTAATTAAGCCGTGTCGTAAAAGCCCATTAAAAAAAATTACATTTTCGAAAAAATACTTGGTATAAGTTTGCAAAATTCGCTTGAAACGAAACAGTACGT
Source organism: Leptodirus hochenwartii (assembly GCA_947310635.1). NCBI lineage: Eukaryota > Metazoa > Arthropoda > Insecta > Coleoptera > Leiodidae > Leptodirus > Leptodirus hochenwartii. The sequence continues at coordinate 3,961,397 of OX371185.1, read as the reverse complement.
TAGTTAAAGAGTCCGCAATCCTAAAGATTGGTTGGAAACAGCACGCCATGCCGATCTATCCTGAGCTAATCCCTTCATCTCCCTATAGCTATTCATCTCAACGTCTTCAACTATCTGACTCACATACTCCAATCTAGGCCTACCTACCCCTCTCTTTCCCTCCACTCAACCTTCTATGATCAATTGCATAATCCCCCCCATGCCTAAGAATATGCCCTACTAATCTGTCTCTCCTACGCTGTAACACTCTCCAGATACTTCTCTTCTCCCCTACTAACTCTAGTACAGCTTCATTTGTTACTTTATCTTCCCAACCAATCCTCATCATCCTCCTATAACACCACATTTCGAATGCTTGTAATCTACGCTTCTCTTCCTTTCCTATAGTCCACGCCTCACACCCGTACAGTGCTACACTCCAAACATATACCTTCAGTAATCTTTTTCTAATACCCAAGTCAATATTTGATCTTAAAATATGTTCTTTTTCTACGAATGCCTTCCTACCCTGTGCTATCCTACACTTTATATCTACCTTGCTTCGATTATCTTTTGTGATTCTACTGCCTAAATAACAAAAATCTGACACTTCTTCGATTCTATTATCTCCTATTGTGATCCTCATTTTTCTACTGCATTCCTTTTTGTCACACCTCATCACTTTAGTTTTACCTATATTTATTTTCATGTTAAAATCCCTAGTCAATACTGCCTGCATACCATTCAATACCCTTTCTAATTTCTTTTCGCTTTCTTCCAATATAGCTATATCGTCGGCGAATCTCAACATATATATTTTCTCTCTCTGTACATTCACACCTACACTATACTCTTCTTTTACTTTGTTTATTGCATCTTCTATATATAGATTAAATAATAACGGTGAGAGTGTACATCCCTGCCGAACTCCCTTCCCTATTTTTGCTACCTCTTCTTCCCCCTCAATTCTAACTAAGGCAGTTTGGTGTTTATATAAATTAAAAATTATTCTCCTATCCTTATAATCTATACCCGTTTCTTTTAAAATTCTAAACATTATGTCCCAATCTACATTATCAAATGCCTTTTCTAAATCTACAAAAGCTATGCAAGTTACCTTTCCTACCCTCTTTCTTTTTTCTACTACCGTTCTTAGTGCTAGAATCGCCTCTCTCGTCCCTCTGTTTTTCCTAAAACCAAACTGATCTTCTCCTAGCCTTTCCTCTACTTTATTTTCTAATCTCCTATAAATAATCTTTAACAATATCTTCGATGCATGTGATAGTAGGCTAATGGTCCTATAGTTCTCACACAAATTAGCTCCTATTTTCTTCGGCATTGTTACTATTCTACTACGCTGAAAATCCTGTGGTACTTCTCCCTTCTCATATATTTTACAAACTAACCTGTATAATCGCTCCTGCATTTTTTCCCCTGCGTGTTTTATTAATTCGGCTGGTATCATATCAATCCCCGCTGCTTTGTTATTCCGTAAATCATTTAATGCTCTATGAAACTCTGACTTAAGTATGCTAGGACCTAAGTCATCCTCATCTATCTGTTCCACACTTTCTAGCTCCTCCATGTCCTGCCTACCTTTATATAAATCTTCAAGATACTCCTTCCATCTTCTAGCTTTTTCCTTATTTTCCGTGAATTCCTTACCCTGCTTATCACATATTATGTTACCCTTTGGTTTTACTTTAGAAAAATGTGACTTAATTTTCCTGTAGCCCAAATCTACTTTACCTCTTCTCATATCCTCCTCAATATCCTCACAATTTCCTTTTATCCACTCTTCTTTCGCTAGCTTGCATTTCCTATTAATTAAGTTCCTTAGTTCCTTATATTTTTTCTGTCCTGCTTCTGTGTTTTCAATTTTAATTTTCCTTCTTGCTTCTATCATTTCAACTATTTCTTCCGTGATCCATTCCCTCCTACCTGCCCTTTTCTTTGTGCCTAATACTTCATTTGCTGCTGTAGTTAACACATTTCTGATTTCCCTCCATTCGCAATCTATGTCGCTCCTAGATGTTCCATTAGCCATGATTTCTACTTTCTGCTTGTACTTTTCACATACATCAGCTAATTTTAACCTATCGACATCTACTCTGACCTGTTTAGACTTCTGTAATTTCTTGAATTTGACCTCTGAGTCCAGGACTACTAAATTATGGTCACTATCAATATCTGCTCCAGGGTAACTCTTACAATTCTTAATCTGGTTCCTAAACCTCTCTTTAACCAGTATGTAATCTATCTGATACCTCCCTATATCTCCTGGCATTTTCCACGTATATATCCTGCGCTTGTGATTCTGAAAAAGCGTGTTCGCTACCACTAGCTTATTCCTAATACAAAACTCTACCATTCTATCCCCTCTATCATTACGTGTTCCTATTCCATATTCTCCTACTATTGGAACTTCCTTTCCCTTACCTACTACGGCATTCCAATCTCCGATTACAATTAGATTATCCTGTCCTTTAACGTTTGCTAACCTAGATTCAATCTCCTCATAAATGGATTCTACCTCCTCATCATCGTGACTTGAAGTTGGCATATATACTTGCACTATAACTGTGTCCGTTGGCTTCGTGTCTAATCTAATAGTTATAATTCTATCACTAACTTGGCAATAGCTCTTTATTCTACATCCCAACTTTCTATTCATTATAAAACCTACACCGGTATGCCCATTATCTGATGCTGTGGTTATTAATCTATATTCTCCTGACCACGTATCTACTTGATCTTTCCTCCTAACTTCACTAATCCCTACAATATCCAGTTTAAGTCTCTCCATTTCTAATTTCAAATTCTCTAACTTTCCTATCCTATTCATACTACGTATATTCCACGCTCCGACTCGTAGAGTACGTAAAGCTCGAATATCACCAGATGCGCATTTCGAATATCAAGCCCACATCTTCAGTAGCGTAAATTATTTGATACCGTTAGTGACAATTTAAAACTTCGTTAACAAAAAAAAATCGTATTTTTGTTATAATTGTTTTTAATTAATTACTAGCATCTATTGCAACAAAAAAAAAACAACCAATCAGCACAATTACCGCCGCACGATACACGCCATATTGAAACAAAGCGGGCTTAATTGATAAAACCGAGCGCGCTATTATCGGCATCTACGACGTAATAAACGAGCTTTTGTTCTAATCGCCTTAACAACCGGCACGCGGTATAGTCGCTTTAATGTGTCGCGCACCTTCACTGACTGGACGACGAGTGCTCGAGATGCGGTAGGGTGTGTAGTTGTGTTGTTGGTATCCTGTGGCAGGTTTTTTATCTAGTGTCGGTTCGGTGGTACCACCTGAATGGCGGAATAACGAGTCGCGTTGCCAATGTACATAATAATTATAATTTAATTGTTCGTGCGCCCTAACTATCAATCATCGCCCGCTAATGAACGTAATTGTATGGAAGAGGTACAGTATACACCCGGTATAGTCTGTTTGTTGGCAATATCGAAAAATAAATGTAGAAGATTTTTAAAATATCTTCACCGTATTATTATAAATTTGATGAAAACTTAGCTTTAGAAAAAAAATAAAAAATTCTTTAAGTTTTAAACTACAAAGCCACCTCTATCGCTTATCTATAATATCTAATTTACACTATTTTAATTTTCTTTAAATTGTTTTTGAACGTTTTAAAACTTTTAACCCACTAAAAAAATTGCATTTTTTTAAAATGATTGGTTGGTTTGTATGTACAGTGTACACCCGGTATAGTCGCTTGGTAGGGAATATCGAAAAATAAATGTAGAGGATTTTTAAAATATCTTCACCTATTATAAATTTTATGAAAACTTAGCTTTAGAAAAAATGAAATAAAATTCTTCAAGTTTTAAAGTACAAAGACACCTATCGCTTATCAATAATATCTAATTTACACTATTTTAATTTTCTTTAGATTGTTTTTGAACTTTATAAATTTTTTAACCAACTAAAAAAAATATCATTTTTTTTTTAAATGATTGGCTGGTTTGTGTGTACAATGTACACCCGGTATAGTCGTTTGGTAGGGAATATCGAAAAATAAATGTAGAGGATTTTTAAAATATCTTCACCGTATTATAAATTTTATGAAAACTTAGCTTTAGAAAAAAATAGAAAATTTCTTTAAGTTTTAAAATACAAAGACACCTCTATCGCTCATCGATAATATCTAATTTATACCACTTAATTTTTTTTTTAATTGTATTTGAACTTTTTCAATTTTTTAACCCACTAAAAAATATTGCATTTTTTTTTTAAATGATTGGTTGGTTTGTGTGTACAGTGTACACCCGGTATAGTCGCTTGGTAGGGAATATCGAAAAATAAATGTAGTAGATTTTTAAAATATCTTCACCGTATTATAAATTTTATGAAAACTTAGCTTTAGAAAAAATGAAATAAAATTCTTCAAGTTTTAAAGTACAAAGACACCTCTATCGCTTATCAATAATATCTAATTTACATTATTTTAATTTTCTTTAGATTGTTTTTGAACATTTTCAATTTTTTAAACCATTAAAAAAATTATCAATTTTTTTTTTAATGTTTGGTTGGTTTGTGTGTACAGTGTACACCCAGTATAGTCGCTTGGTAGGAAATATCGAAAAATAAATGTAGAAGATTTTTAAAATATCTTCACCGTATTCTAAATTTTATGAAAACTTAGCTTTAGAAAAAAAATTGCAAATTTCTTTAAGTTTGAACTACAAAGACACCTCTATCGCTTATCGATAATATCTAATTTATACCACTTAATTTTTTTTTTAATTGTATTTGAACTTTTTCAATTTTTTAACCCACTAAAAAATATTGCATTTTTTAAAAAAATGATTGGTTGGTTTGTGTGTACAGTGTACACCCGGTATAGTCGCTTGGTAGGGAATATCGAAAAATAAATGTAGAGGATTTTTAAAATATCTTCATCGTATTATAAATTTTATGAAAACTTAGCTTTAGAAAAAATGAAATAAAATTCTTCAAGTTTTAAAGTACAAAGACACCTCTATCGCTTATCAATAATATCTAATTTACATTATTTTAATTTTCTTTAGATTGTTTTTGAACTTTTTCAATTTTTTAACCCATTAAAAAAATTATCAATTTTTTTTTAATGTTTGATTGGTTTGTGTGTACAGTGTACACCCGGTATAGTCGCTTGGTAGGGAATATCGAAAAATAAATGTAGAAGATTTTTAAAATATCTTCACCGTATTCTAAATTTTATGAAAACTTAGCTTTAGAAAAAAAATAGAAAATTTCTTTAAGTTTGAACTACAAAGACACCTCTATCGCTTATCGATAATATCTAATTTATACCACTTAATTTTTTTTTTAATTGTATTTGAACTTTTTCAATTTTTTAACCCACTAAAAAATATTGCATTTTTTTAAAAAATGATTGGTTGGTTTGTGTGTACAGTGTACACCCGGTATAGTCGCTTGGTAGGGAATATCGAAAAATAAATGTAGAGGATTTTTAAAATATCTTCATCGTATTATAAATTTTATGAAAACTTAGCTTTAGAAAAAATGAAATAAAATTCTTCAAGTTTTAAAGTACAAAGACACCTCTATCGCTTATCAATAATATCTAATTTACATTATTTTAATTTTCTTTAGATTGTTTTTGAACTTTTTCAATTTTTTAACCCATTAAAAAAATTATCAATTTTTTTTTAATGTTTGATTGGTTTGTGTGTACAGTGTACACCCGGTATAGTCGCTTGGTAGGGAATATCGAAAAATAAATGTAGAAGATTTTTAAAATATCTTCACCGTATTCTAAATTTTATGAAAACTTAGCTTTAGAAAAAAAATAGAAAATTTCTTTAAGTTTAAACTACAAAGACACCTCTATCGCTTATCGATAATATCTAATTTATACCACTTAATTTTTTTTTTTTTGTATTTGAACTTTTTCAATTTTTTTTAATACAAAAAATTTGCAATTAAAAAAAAAATTATTGATTGGTTTGTGTGTACAGTGTACACCCGGTATATACTGTTGGTAGAAAATATCCAAAAAAAAAAATTTTATACATCTTCACTATATAATAATCTAGAAATTTAATGAACACTTAGCTTTATAATTTTTTTTTTTTAGTTCTATTTGAACTTTTTCGTTTTTTTTTTACCCACCAAAAAATTTTGCACACTTAAAATGATAGCGCAAAAAATGATATATAGAAAAAAAAAAACATTCACTGAAAAAAAAAAATCAGATTTTGTAATACAAAAATGTTCAACGTGTAAATAAAAAAGCAGCTTAAAATCGTTCTTCTTATAATCAATGCGTGCAGGCAAGTGATATACAATCGATATTTATTTTTACGCGCGTTAAGGTACCCCGTACACGGCCCCCGTGGCGCCCCTTTAGGTCCGCGAGCGCCGGCAGGTGTCGCTGCGAGCCTTTTAAAAGCACACTTGATGCCGTCATCTCAAAACCTATCAAATCAAATTTAAGACCACGTCGGACTTTCATAAAACAATACACAGGTCGAAAAAAAAATGATTTACCACGTCCAATCATTTTTTATCGATAATTGTTGATTGTTGATTTGTTTTTTAAAATATTTGTTGATAGCTGATAATTGTATTTTGCCGAAATACGATTTGTTAGAAATATGCTTTTTAAGAAGACAATATCTCTGCGTACGATGTGCAAATTGATGGTATTGTGTATTACCCTGTATAATCGATACGACATCTGAAGCAAGCTCGTATCTCATACGATTTTATGTGAAAATGATTCTTGCGAAGTGTTTATTACTTATTTGCGCAAAGGGCGTTGATCACTTTGTTGCACGATTTTCAACAATATAAATGTCAAAATTTATTTACAACTGATTTTATAAAAAATTTTAATCGAATTATGTCATATATATATATTTTTAGCGCGATTAAAAAAAAAATCATACCAAAAATGAGTTTACAACTTCATGTTATGTTGACAAATGTTTTCTTTGAATTGTGCAATTTGAAAAATAATATTTTTATACTCCATATTTTTCGTTTTATCCAAAAACTGTTTTTTAATTAGACTTGATTTCTGCTCTCAGCTTAGTCATTTTCAAATCACCAAAATCCATCAGTGTAGGAATGTCGCCCAAGTATTTAACTATACATCCATTATAACTACTAAAGCACGGTTTACACGTCAACGTTATCCGTTTACTCGAAAAAAATGGAAAACAAAATCTGAACATCTTACAAAATTCGCACTCAAATTTAACATTATCGAAATTCCCTGATCAATTTTCGTAATTTTGGTTGACACTGGGTGTAAAACAGGCTTAACCATATCGAAGGCAGCACCTCTTCTACTGATAATGTAATTTTAATGATATACTTAGCAAAGAAGAAAAGACAAGACAAGACACACTCAGCAATATGAATTAATGAATTATTATTGAATTAATTACAACCTAATCCAATTAAATCCATGTACAAATACGTCGATGACTCAGTTGACAGATGGTACCACCATCAAAGAAACAAACAGCCAATCTCATTTAAGAAATTCCAAATTATTATTTTTTCTCTAATACTAGAATAAAGTATTCGTATTACCCTGGAGCAGATATTGATAGTGACCATAATTTAGTAGTCCTGGACTCAGAGGTCAAATTCAAGAAATTACAGAAGTCTAAACAGGTCAGAGTAGATGTCGATAGGTTAAAATTAGCTGATGTATGTGAAAAGTACAAGCAGAAAGTAGAAATCATGGCTAATGGAACATCTAGGAGCGACATAGATTGCGAATGGAGGGAAATCAGAAATGTGTTAACTACAGCAGCAAATGAAGTATTAGGCACAAAGAAAAGGGCAGGTAGGAGGGAATGGATCACGGAAGAAATAGTTGAAATGATAGAAGCAAGAAGGAAAATTAAAATTGAAAACACAGAAGCAGGACAGAAAAAATATAAGGAACTAAGGAACTTAATTAATAGGAAATGCAAGCTAGCGAAAGAAGAGTGGATAAAAGGAAACTGTGAGGATATTGAGGAGGATATGAGAAGAGGTAAAGTAGATTTGGGCTACAGGAAAATTAAGTCACATTTTTCTAAAGTAAAACCAAAGGGTAACATTATATGTGATAAGCAGGGTAAGGAACTCACAGAAAATAAGGAAAAAGCTAGAAGATGGAAAGAGTATCTTGAAGATTTATATAAAGGTAGGCAGGACATGGAGGAGCTAGAAAGTGTGGAACAGATAGATGAGGATGACTTAGGTCCTAGCATACTTAGGTCAGAGTTTCATAGAGCATTAAATGATTTACGGAATAACAAAGCAGCGGGGATTGATATGATACCAGCCGAATTAATAAAAAATGCAGGAGCGATTATACAGGTTAGTTTGTAAAATAAATGAGAAGGGAGAAGTACCACAGGATTTTCAGCGTAGTAGAATAGTAACAATGCCGAAGAAAATAGGAGCTAATTTGTGTGAGAACAATAGGACCATTAGCCTACTATCACATGCATCGAAGATATTGTTAAAGATTATTTATAGGAGATTAGAAAATAAAGTAGAGGAAAGGCTAGGAGAAGATCAGTTTGGTTTTAGGAAAAACAGAGGGACGAGAGAGGCGATTCTAGCACTAAGAACGGTAGTAGAAAAAAGAAAGAGGGTAGGAAAGGTAACTTGCATAGCTTTTGTAGACTTAGAAAAGGCATTTGATAATGTAGATTGGGACATAATGTTTAAAATTTTAAAAGAAACGGGTATAGATTATAAGGATAGGAGAATAATTTTTAATTTATTTAAACACCAAACTGCCTTAGTTAGAATTGAGGGGGAAGAAGAGGTAGCAAAAATAGGGAAGGGAGTTCGGCAGGGATGTACACTCTCACCGTTATTATTTAATCTATATATAGAAGATGCAATAAACAAAGTAAAAGAAGAGTATAGTGTAGGTGTGAATGTACAGGGAGAGAAAATATATATGCTGAGATTCGCCGACGATATAGCTATATTGGAAGAAAGCGAAAAGAATTTAGAAAGGGTATTGAATGGTATGCAGGCAGTATTGACTAGGGATTTTAACATGAAAATAAATATAGGTAAAACTAAAGTGATGAGGTGTGACAAAAAGGAATGCAGTAGAAAAATGAGGATCTCAATAGGAGATAATAGAATCGAAGAAGTGTCAGATTTTTGTTATTTAGGCAGTAGAATCACAAAAGATAATCGAAGCAAGGTAGATATAAAGTGTAGGATAGCACAGGGTAGGAAGGCATTCGTAGAAAAAGAACAGATTTTAAGATCAAATATTGACTTGGGTATTAGAAAAAGATTACTGAAGGTATATGTTTGGAGTGTAGCACTGTACGGGTGTGAGGCGTGGACTATAGGAAAGGAAGAGAAGCGTAGATTACAAGCATTCGAAATGTGGTGTTATAGGAGGATGATGAGGATTGGTTGGGAAGATAAAGTAACAAATGAAGCTGTACTAGAGTTAGTAGGGGAGAAGAGAAGTATCTGGAGAGTTTTACAGCGTAGAGAGACA